>JAPTHN010000008.1:8651508-9968383 GCA_026936325.1 Platynereis dumerilii
GTCCTGTAAGGTGAAATATATACTAAAATGGTTGCTTTTCTTTCTCAAAACCAGTATTTTTATTTAAGGATTATACTCATTTACACAGATCCTTGGAAGTGTAGACTCTATTGAAGCACAATTTGAACCACTTTTATTTGTATACATCTTTTTAAAGAGCAAAATTTTCAGTAAAACAAATGCAAGCTGCATAAAATCAAATGCTTTTGATAAAACAGATTAATGGTACACACAGTCTTAGGTACCTGGGGTACAGTCTATCTGGATAGTTGATGGAAACTTGCCCTGGGTAAATACATGCATTAGGAGGTCTGTATAGAACTTTTACCTAAGCACTTAACAATAACTAGAATTCGTGTCGCAAGCGGAACGAAAGGAAGTGCCTATGGTTAACAGACTCAGACTAATTTTATTTTCCCAAAAACAGTTACAGTAATATCTCTTTAACAGTACACAGTTTTAGATGGTGGGGCACGGGAGACCTCTCAAAGATAGGAATCGCTGCAGAGAGGCCACCCAATATATTGAAATACAAAAGTTATATGTTAATCTACATAGAATAAAAAAGGAAAGTTAAACCATTGATATTATAAAGAAAGAATCGCAATTGACTAGTCATAAGAAATACAAGCACATGTTCGAGAATTTATGCCATTGCAAACTGCAGGAATGAACCATATCTGGAGCCAGTGAAGGCACTAATGACCACAAATATAGCAAATTTTGAATTATACACTCTACTTGATACGATTTAATAAAATCGTTCTTCACATACAATTTAAAGCCATCTAGGCTATGAGTATAAATTTTACTTTTGAAATTACATTTCAAACTATTAAAGCACGCTGGAAACCTGTTCCTCATAGAATACCATGCAAAGTCATGTCTCACAGCAGGCAAGCGTAAGTCTGCAAGTTGTCTTGTCCGATGATGATGGAATTCTTCGTTCTTTTCAAAGATAGTGCTAAAGTAATTTGGAAGCAAGTTGTCATCATATTTAAAACAAACTTTTAAGTCGTGTACCACAAGTATATCACTTACTTTTAATAATTTTAATCGCTTAAATAATGGTTCTGTGTGAGCCGTATTGCAACTATTTGTAATTAAACGGACTGCCCTTTTTTGTAATTTATAAATTCTGCTTAGTTGCCCACCCCATATAAGTATCCCATAGTTTATATGTGAGAGAATGAGCGCATTGTAGATATTCAATAAAATGTATGCACTTTCCATTTGATATTTTCATGGATTCTTATGCCTAGATAATTGAAATCTCCAACAAATTCTATTTCGTGGTTATCTATTACCAGATTTGGATAGGACACTCTTTTCTGAGGCATGTGGAAAAGTATTGCTTTAGTTTTGGAGATGTTAAGTGATAGTTTGTTTAATTTTAGCAACAAACAATAACAATAATAAAATGTGACTTTTTATGACCTCTGGAAGCATGAAAGAACTGTCAGGGCTAGCTGTGATATGTTTAAAGAACAAAGAGACAGAATAAATTTGAGACAAACTGAAACTGTGGAAAATCTTGCAAATGCTTGTGATAAGTTCAATCGAGTAGCCAACTGTCAATCATATTAAAATTATATATTGTAGGGTGCTCTGACTGGCTGGTTCTTATGACTTTATTTTACATTGGTTAATTTGCTCCATACTTGCCAAGTCCAGAATGCATCTTGTGATGACAGTAAGCCAGTAACTGATATTTTAGGAAGACAGATTTCAAAATTGTTAAGATGGATAAATAATTATGTGTTTCTGTCGTAAGCTCCATGGGGGTGTTGGGGGTGCTTGTAAATAGCAAGATAGATTGCAATATTAGGTAAAGGAGGGTAATTTGTTATTTGTTTCATTTATGCCAAATGTGGCGCCATCTATACGTGTACCTCTACACAGGCATTAATAAAGTCACCACCTTTTATCTATTATTAGCAATACATCACATTTTATCATGCTACATGAGGGATACATACCAGATACACAACTTCAAATCATTACATTCAGTTTTTAGACATATTTAAAGCCTGTTTACAGCGATTTTAATAGAGCACTTGGTGTGAAAATGTTTGACTTGTGATTTTGATAAGTCCTGCCACGACCCTCTGTTTAAAGTTCACATTTTTTCCATCAGTCTGGACTTGGCTTGGGCAGGCATACTGATTTTAGTTTTGTTTGAGCATACCTCCCATTTCTGACTGTCCCTCCACCATCGGTGGAGCTTTTGATCAGAGGGACAAGTACAGTCTGGGCACAGCCTCTTAGTTATTGATCTGTAGAATGAATACTACATTTGCATACATTGTACATACATACAATTGCTATAGTAGAATTGAAAAACAGTGCTACACTCTCCTTGCTGACATTAAAGGCTTTTCATGACTCTAAGGCAATATACACACTTGTTTGCTTTTTTTATCTGAGTCTCAACATGTTTAGCAAAACTTAACTTACAGTCCAAAATCACTCCAAGGTATTTGTGGTCATGAACCCTTTCAACTGTCATGTCATTGATTAAAATCTAAAAAAAACTCAAGCTGTAAATAATCAAGGCACAAAATACACAAAAGGTGAGTGAGTTACTTCAAGTTAGCTGGCTCTTCAATCATTTCATGAAATCTAGCATCTGAATTCTGTCAATAGAAGCATGACAGTCACCAGTCATTGGTGTCACTCTGCAGCTCTGGCTGAATATCAAGCTAATATCTAGCTTACTGGTTTGGTCTGCATCTGGTCCGCATTTGGTCCACATTTTCCGCTTGATTGACTTTGTATTATTAGCTTGATTAAACAAGCAATGCTCCTCTGCACCCTCCTGTGTTTGTTTAATGTCTGGTCCGCATGGTCCGCATGGTCCGTTTGGTCCGCATTTTACACTGACCCTGACTGCACTGACAAGCCAGGGGCCCAATCACAAACAAATCTTTGCAGGCTCATTTCAGCCACTTAGAATCATCAGATCTTCACCAAATTTTCACACAGCCTAGTTGAGAACCTTCCTGAAGTAATCCAATCATCATTTCCACTCCGACTATCCATTAAAACCCTCTATTTTCGCTCGTTCGGTAGTGTCTTTTAGCGGAAATCACTTTTTTCTCTCATTGAAATTCTCGCTCACAACTTCAAACTTTGCCGTCAACTTTAAATCACTTCTAATCACTCTAGAAACTTCTAAATAGTCTCATTCTCTTCGCAATTCCGTCTTCTACAACCTGGTATTTTTTATTTTACAAACACTTTATCTAAACCCCTAAAAAAACCATTGTTTCACATCGTAGTTTCATTGCTACACTTAGTGCAAGCCAATCTGCCAATTGACCAATCACAAACCAGCTAATGTGTGATGTTGCATATTGACCAATCAAAAGGAATGTTACATGACAACTTTCTCCAAAGAGGGAAATTCAAGCTTCCAATGGATCTGCAGAGTCCTTTTCAGGGAAATTTGCAAGCATGACTGCTGGAGCAAGTGAGCATGTATGACATTGTGAATACCCACATGTAACATTTAATGAGATTAAGGGCCAATGCCTACACTTTTCCATGGCCAAATGGGCCATTGAGAGTTAAAAATCATCACCAAAGTTTGAATCCCTTCCAGCCACCTCAAAGGCAACTTGTACGGAAACAATAGGAAGTGCTGGGCACTTCGTGCCTGGCACTTCCTAATTACAGGGAGAAGACCATTTGATAGATGTTGATATACCAGTGGTGACAGTGCTTTGATACCCCAGTGTGTTGGTCACCTTTACTTGGACACAAAAATTAATTATTTTACTTGTTGTAAGAAGCTTTTAGTTTGTAAATTGCAAAAACATTTGCAATTTACGTATAAATGCCACCACAGGAAGGTAAGCTTCAATGGCATCACAATTTTGAATATTTAAATTAATTTTTTTTTTTTTTTTTTTTTCTTTTTTTTTTCAGAATTCAAAACCAACAAGAAGGACATGAATAATGGTCATCTATGCTATCAAACTCACAAATTTCTGCATCTTTGTAAGGCACAAAATATATTGCAGATTTCCAATTCCGTACAAAGTGCTCAAACTCTTTGAAGTTTAAACATATCTTATTGTGTCTAGCAGTTTACTGGAAAAGGCGCTATATAAATTACTATTATTATTATTTATTATTATAAAATTTTCCAAATGTGACACAATAGATACTAGGGGTGACTCGAACAAAAAGTCCACCACCTAAGGAATGCATGAATGTTTCTTGCAATGCATCTTGTGAGCATAGACTAACAGCACTTTTGATTTCATTGAAAAATTTATCAATCAATTTGATTTGACTGGGACCAAACTGAATGATGAAATCAAGATCCAATGTGTCTTTCTTTATTAGAGTAATAAAGAAAGGATCTGCTGTCATAATAATATCTCTGCCTTTTGCATAAGTGGATGCTCTGAGTTTGGGAACTGGAGGTGTCAAGTGACCTCATAGGGTGTCAGGTGACCCAGATGACCCCAGGGGGTGACCTCAGGGGTTGACCCTTCAGATCGGATGTCACTAATTACTGAAAAACTGATCCTTGATCCAGGTTGAAACTAAACTGAATACGTTGTAAGACAACTTACTATACTACTGATATTTAGAAAAATATTTCAGGAGCGCTCGGAATGGAAACAATATTTCTTTCCCTGAAACCAGGGAGGTTTTTATACTAAGTCCATGCTAAAACTGGGCAAGATATGATAGATATTGATCAAATGGTTGCTACTTGCATGTCACATTTACAAATGGGCACAATAATTATTATCGATGATGCTTAACCTGCAGATGGTACACTCAGCAATGCAAGAAGAATCACAGAGGATGAGCATTGTGTGATTGGAATTAAGAACACAAATTCAGTGAGTGAATGATCATAACTGAAGCAGGGTAATTATCCCTACACAGCTATGCTGTGGGGGATTCAGTTTTGATATCCATAACTGACATCCATCAAATATTACAAAGACTGCATTATGTATGTACATGAAATTTGGTGAGCATACATTGAGTGGTGTGAACATGTCAAATCTAACTTTGCCGCAGCGCTCCTGAATAAAATGTGAGATTTTCAAAAATATACCGAAAAAGTTACGAATGCAGCCTGAAAGTAGAAGGTCTCAGCTTCGTATCGATGAAAGAATTAAAATATTTTGTTGGGAAAATTTTGAGATATTTGAGTTTGGAATTTTTTGTTTATCACATGCCATTTCGGACCATTATCACAGGTTTTTTTGAAAGTAAAAAACAATTTCTTCATAACATATAACGTAGATAGCATGCAGTATCGTATAAATCATTTACATCAAACAGAAAATGTGACCTGCTCCATCAAAATGAGTTCAAAGTCGTCCTCCCATCAAATTTAGTTGTGGAAATGACTTAATTCTGCATGATTTAAGCTTTAAAATGGTGGTTCATATATATGTTTTGATATCTCAATTCTATCCCGAGAGATCGCATTCCAAACATTCATGATGCGAAACATCTTAATTTGAGAAAATGGCATTTGAATTTCCCGCCACCACTAAGAATAACATAAAAATATTAAGAATGACACCCAATTGAAATAAGTTTAAATCAATTTCTCATAAAAATTATTTTGAATATTGAAGGCAAATGCCTTCTTGAACAACTTGGTACTAACAGTCTAAAAACTCCAAAATGTGACTTTTTCACACATTTCTTCATTTGTAGGAAATCTACAATGTCTACTTTGAACTCATTTTGGTGGAGCAAGTTAATGTATTTATTATATGTTTACTGGCATTTTGAGATTAAAAGTACATGTATGTGTAGTTTAGACAATTGTACACATGCAAATCCGACCAGAACTGTTTTATCTATTCTAGATGTCATAATCCTTCTGTTGGCCAAAATTTATATGAATAGGTCATATCCATGTATTTTCCTGGTGCTTTGAGCTTTGAAGTCGCCAGAATTGTTTGCATTTCTCTTTTATTACTTCTTATGATTATTTAGTATTTCATCTGTTTGAGAGTTCAAGCTTGCATTCGTCTGGGCTCTGGGGTTCATAGCATGCAGTGTTTTGATAGAACTTCTCAGTTTCAACTAATTTTAAGGACTTTCTTGGTTTTGGTGTTGAGATGGATCATTCTGATGCTCGGAAAAAAGATTGTTATTTGTTATCTGTAGGGAGGTGTCGAGACTAAGTTTCACTGACATAAAAGTGATTCTGACCTTTGTATTAAGCAGTTTCACTCCAAACACTACCAGAAAATGAAAAATGGAAAAATGAAAGTGGTAGCAATACCACATTAAAGCAGTATTACAACTGTTTCAAATTAACCACCGTCGAGGGGCAAATTTTGAGCCATCAACACCTGTTATTGCTGTAGCACCTCCTCCTGCACTGCATATGAAGTTGGGTATTGGGAATAAAATTTATTCTGAATTGAAGAAACTCTTCCGAGATCTTGATCACTGAATTGAGGCTCTTTACATCCAAAAGCAGCAGCACCATTGATGTACATTTGAGGGTAACTAGGGCTAGAAGCTCCTTGCAAACCTCGGAATGCTGAGCAACATGTTACCTCAACACTGAATAAAGTTTCACACTGCTTTTGTCACACTTTGCGATGCCCCTCAAGCTTTATTTGGCTTTACAATTGATGATGCTTACCAAGGCAACATTGCAAAACTTGAAAGAGCATACCAAGAATTGGGGATTTCTTTCACTACTGATATTCATATCATTCTCCGTCATGTGCCAGTGAAAATCTTGCATTTGATTCGGGATCGCTGTGAGGCGATTTCATTAGTACGAGATTCTACCGTCTCTGTCCACCTTGCTACATCTCATTTTCGCCGAAAACGTCACACACTTGATAGATTTGACGTAGCAAGCAGATCTATTGCATTGAAATCACACAGTCAGGGCTGGATGACAAGAAACGCATTGTAATGAAATCACCTGTAGATCAAGCAATTATGGAGCTAAAAAACCAAGGGAAAAGAGGTCCCTTACAGACGTCTATAGCGTCAGTGGCATTCAACTATTCTGTTTCTCTAGACGTCTGGTAGGACCATCAACTGGTTGCCTACTGACGGTCTACTTCACATGTTTTTCATGCATCTACTGACACTGATATTTTCAGTAGTCAAAGCAAAATGATTGCTACCAGACGTCTAGTTATGCAACAAATGTGGCACTTACAGATGTCTGTATCTCATCTTATTGGCTAATCTACTGACACTGATATTTTCAGTATTCATAGCTAAATGGCTGCTAACAGACGTCCAGTGTTTTAACAAATCTGCTAGATGCAGACGTCTGGAGCAGTTCAAATTGTTAACTCTGCATACTGTCTGTGTGGTCGGTGAAATTGACCTTTACAGACATCTCCAAAAAACCAAAACTCAAGCCATCCAGATAAAGCGCTTCCTGGAACACATTGGCTGGAAGCACCAGAAAAGGAGCGTTTACAGACGTCTCCAAACAACCAAAATTTAAGCCATCCAGACAAACCATTGTCTAGACTACATTGGCTATAAGAACTAAGAAAGGAGTGTCTTCAGACATCTCCAGACCATCAAAAAATCAGTGATACAGACAAACCCCAGATGATAGGGGCATCACTATCATGATGGGGCATCACTATCATCTGAGCAACAGAGAAGGGAGGACATCTCTAATCAGAATTATTAATGAGGTAGGTATATTCACCAAGTGCCTTTTCAACCCTTATATTATTGCAATATTGTATTGCCAGCTTTATCAATGTATGCCTGAAAAGGTTTTTTTTTTTAATCAATTAGGCCTATACACATAACATGATGAGTGTAAAAAAACAACTTTGTTGCCTTTATTTGATACATTCATAGATTTTATGTATTGCCTCAGGATATGTTGAAAATCATAAGCATCATTTTAATTCTTTATTTTTAGGGCCTTTGTTTAAGGATTCTGGTTATCGTGGCCAATGGACGATCCAAAGTAAGTAGGCCATCAATTTTATGAATTCTGAATAATAGTAAAGTGTGAGGTTGGGTATGATAAGTTGATACCAATAGACACTAGTAGTATTGAGAGATTGGGAGACACTCTTTAGATAGGTGGTGCTGCATGCTGGAATATGGGAAAGTAAGGAAAGGAAATCAGTCGGATAGATACAAGTTGAAAATATATAGTTGTTTATCTAGTTGTAAACATATTTGGATAAATTGTTGTATCAATAGCTATATGATGATTATTATCAATAAGTTTTCTTTTATATGTTATATAAATGCCAGCACATGGCTGCAATAAAAAAAATCTTTGAACTTTTGATATTGAAAACTATTATATTGGATAGATACAAGTTGAAAATATACAGTTGTTTATCTAGTTGTAAACATATTTGGATAAATTGTTGTATCAATAGCTATATGATGATTATTATCAATAAGTTTTCTTTTATATGTTATATAAATGCCAGCACATGGCTGCAATAAAAAAAATCTTTGAACTTTTGATATTGAAAACTATTATATTGGATAGATACAAGTTGAAAATATACAGTTGTTTATCTAGTTGTAAACATATTTGGATAAATTGTTGCATCAATAGCTAGATGATGATTATTATCAATAAGTTTTCTTTTATATGTTATATAAATGCCAGCACATGGCTGCAATAGAAAAAATCTTTGAACTTTTGATATTGAAAACTATTATATGGGCAGGGGTGGATGGTGTGATAAGAGTGCATGTGTTGTTATGTAATCCCAAGTGATGCATTACAATTATCTCCTGGTTGCCAAACTCTAATCTTATCATTGTTGTGTTATCTTTTATCTATAACCCTGTTCCCTTTGATTAAAACAATCTCACTTTTGTCAAATCAGCGTAATATTCCTACTAGAACAAAAAATAACTTCTAAAGATTTTTTTGGGACTAGAAATGTTCTAATGCTTACTTCAATAAGCTGGAATAAAAAATCAAAATGTCTAGCATTAATTTTGTATACTGATCTATCTATTTAGCTTTCTACCAAGCTTTGTCTACCAAGCTTTCCATCTAGCTTTCTATCTAGCTTTCTATCTAGATTCCCATCTAGCTTTCTATCTAGCTAACCATCTAGCTTGCTACCTATTTATCTGTCTGTCTATCTCTCAACCAAT
The DNA here is from genome assembly GCA_026936325.1 of Platynereis dumerilii. NCBI lineage: Eukaryota > Metazoa > Annelida > Polychaeta > Phyllodocida > Nereididae > Platynereis > Platynereis dumerilii. The sequence continues at coordinate 8,660,632 of JAPTHN010000008.1, forward strand.
ATTTCAAACACTAATATTTCAATAAACCTACCTCTCAATAAACCTATCTTTCAACAAATTTATCTGATATTTTATCTATCTATCTATCTATCTATCTATCTATCTCTCTATCTCTCTATCTCTCTATCTATCTCTCTATCCATCTGTGCACCTATCTAGCTTTCTACCTATTTTTCTATCTAGCTTTCTACCTAGCTTTCTATCTAGCTTCCTATCTAGCTTTCTACCTATTCATCTGTATGTCTGTCAACCAATATTTCAAACACGTACACGTAAATTTCAATCAACCTATCTTTCAATAAACCAATCTGGCATTTTATCTATCTATTAATCTATCTATCTATCTATCTATCTATCTATCTGTCTATCTATCTATCTATCTATATATCTATCTATCTATTTATCTATTTATCTATCTATCAAGCTCTCTAGCTCTCTAGCTTTCTACCGAGCTTTCTATCTAGATTTCTACCTAGCTTCATATCTAGCTTCCTATCTAACTTTCTGGCTATTTATCTCTCTGTCTATCTGTCAACCAATATTTCAAACACTTATATTTCAATCAACCTATCTTTCAATAAGCTATCATTCAGTAAACCTATCTGATACTTTATCTATCTAGGCTGTCTAATTATCTATCTATCTATCTATGTATCTAACTATCTACATATCTATTTATCTACATATCTATCATTTATCTGGATATATGTGGTAATGCACAAGTCAGATACTTTAGTGTTATTTTCAATATTGTTGTTTTCTTTCAGGGGGCGTTTTCAGTACCAATCTGCTATAGATCTCCACAATGCAGGATCCAGATATCCAGTAATCCACTCATGAACACTGAAATGTAATTGGTTCAGTGTTACCCTTAACTACTGATCTTTAACATATTCTGGACTATCAGTGCACGTATCTTTAATTTTGACCATCAAAATATTTTTGTGAAATATTTTAAAAGTAAAGAAAACTGAGTTGAAACATGTAATTGATGAGTTACACTATCTTCATATTTGTTGTAATAAATAAAAAACTATTTCGTTTTTACCTGACTTTGTTGTTTCCATTTTCATTTGATTATAGTATCAGTATAGCAAAGTAAAGTGATGGGAGAATTGTCAAATTTGCACACCAGGGGTGTGCTATGGAGAAAGCGTTCTTGAAGGAAACGGGGCCAGCTTTGTCATGATTGAGAGCAACCATTGAAATTAACAGATGCAATGCAAGGTGAGATGACGGGTTCAGATTAGAATGGAAGATGAAAAACTAAATTTAATGATAGCGAATGTTACGGTGTACATCAACACGAAAGCTGTTATTGCGGTTCCAACGTTTTATTCCCAATGGCCAACCCATTGGTGACATCACAAAAACAACACGCCTGTAAATACAATAACCATAGTGAATATACATATCCCATAATGAATAAACCATGTCACAATTATATGTTCATTATTCACAATATTACTATTCATATATATACACATGTATTTACATAATCACAGAACTAAATATCACATTGTTTAACATTAGAAAGTAATTAAAATAATATTAATACTGGTTACCATTATATTGGTCTTAAACCAAACATCATTAGTCTAAACTGAACATCATTAATGTAATACCTTACAATTAATGAAATGACCAATTACCTATTTGGTTATGTCTGATGTCTAATAAACCGAACCAACAACCAGCACTGCACACACACAGGTCCAGGAGTTAAACCTGTTATATTAAAAGGAATAATTACTAACTGAACACTACATTAATTATATTATAAATAGGTAAATATAAAACACTAACTAACCACTGTGTAAATTGACTCACCTCACTAGTAGCAATTGGTTTATTCAACCAGCCCAACTAGCTGCTTCTGAGTTTCACATTAGAATGACAGAAAGCCAAGTTTTGAAGGTTCCACTCAGTGAGCACACCAGGTCAGCCAGAAGGTGGCATTAACATGCTCATTTACTGCCCTCTGGTGTTAGTCCCAAAAATACTCTAAACCCAGTGAAACTATCAGTGGTAACATATACCCCCTGCAGAGAGGATGTTGTCCTCAACATAGAAACCTCCTTGAGAAAAACATAAGACAAAACAGTTTCAAACAATTTTATTCAATATAAAATACCTATACCTGACTATATACAAATTTCCCTGACTACTTTAAAAATGCTAAGAGTGAATTTACCAAATCCAACTTCTCCTTCTGAGTAGGATCCACTGATTGTTGAAAATCAGTCACATACTCTCCCGATGTCATCCAATTTGGTTGTCTTCTCCTCCTATTAGATCTTCTTGGTAACTCCTCTTCATCTGCACTTTCCTGCTGTCTGTCTTGATCACTCTCTCTGTCCGTTCTCTCTGCTGCCTGTCTGTCTCTCTGTGCCTCTCTCTCGTCTCTCTGTCTGGCTTCATCAACCTGATCAGGTTGGTCCACTGTCTCATGAGTCTCACCCATGAAATCTACTCCTTCCGTATACATATCACTCACGTCCTTGATTTCTTCCTCACTTTCTTCTTCCACACTCTGACTCTCTGGCTCTTCTTCAATTGGCAGCAACAAATTTCTGTGCAACTTTCTTGCTCTTCCTCTTCCATTCACCTTCTTCACATCATAAACAGGCACATCAGGATGACATTCAACAACCTTGTATACCTCTTCTTCCCAGAAGTCCTCAAGTTTGTGTTTTCCTTCTTGAAATCTCAACCTCTTCACGAGAACTCTATCTCCCTTCTCCAACTTCCGTCCTCTCATATGGGAGTTGTACCTGCCAAGCATTTTGTTGATGGATCCGGTGACATTCTTGCTGGCCTTCAAATAAGCTTCTTTCATACGTTGCTCCAGATTTGAGACATACTCAGTGTAGGAAGATGACTGCTGTTGGCGATCTAATCCTAAAACCAGGTCCAGAGGAATCCTAGGTTTCCTGCCAAACATTAGTTTGAATGGGGCAAAGCCAGTGGAAGCATGTTTTGTACAGTTAAAGGCATGCACCATTGGCAGCACATAGTCCTTCCACCGAGACTTCTTCTCAGCTGGAAGAGTGCCAAGCATGCCTATAAGTGTACGATTCATACGTTCACACTGGCCATTGCCCATTGGATGATAGGGCGTTGTGTGAGAACGTTCCAAACCCAAAAGCTGACACAGCTCTGAAATTACTTTTGATTCGAAACAAGGACCCATATCGCTATGCAAACGCAACGGCAAACCATAATGTTGGACAAACAACTCTACTAAAGCCTTAGCAGTAGTAAGTGCAGTCTGATTTCGGGTAGGGATAGCCATTGCAAACCGGGTAAAGTGGTCAGTAAGGACCAAAATTGAGTTGTACCCCCCGACTGAAGTTTCTAACCCAAGATAATCCATACATACAATTTCCATAGGTTGGCTGGACACTATGGGATGCAATGGCGCCCTATCCGAATTCATACCAGACTTATTCCGACGTAAACAACGATCACACAATTTTAACCATTTATCTATGGTTGACTGCATCCGAGGCCAGTAAAATCGGTCTCGTAGCAACTCTATGACCCTATCCCGACTCAAATGTCCCATTTTGTCATGGGCCATCTCGAAGACCATACGACGCTTACTGACTGGCAAAACTAGCTGAAAAAGGTCAACACCGCCGTAATTCCTTTTACGAAACAAGACATTTTCATGCAAGAACAACTTACGACGCTCCTTCCACAACAATTGACATTCCTCCCTATCATCAGACAATACAATGACATCACGCTGCAAGTGGTCAACAACAGAACTGATATGGGGATCTTCTCGTTGCAACGCGGACCAATCTTCAACAGATAAAGGACCAGACGGTAAATCAAACAAGTCTTCTAGAGAAGGTAACTCGGGCAACGTGTGTGACAAACTAACCGAACTAACAAGATCCTCTACGTCCTTAAGATCCATAATGGCCTTCACCGTTTCCTCAGACAACTTAACTTTCTCATCCTTCCGAGACAAGGCATCCGCAGCAACATTCGATTTCCCTGACCTGTAGCAAATAGAAAAATTGAATTGCGACAACTCCGCGACCCACCTGTGGGTCATAGCATCCAACTTGGCGCTACTTAACAGATACGTGAGCGGGTTATTATCACTCAGAGCTAAGAAAGTGGGAGCTCCATAGAGATAATCCCTAAATTTATCACAAATTGCTCACTTTAGAGCAAGACACAGGATACTTACTCTCCGCAGAATTTATCCCACGAGACGCAAATGCGATAACCCTCCGAGAACCACCGACGCGCTGAAACAAAATGGCTCCTAACCCTGAGGAGCTTGCATCAGTTTCCAACTCAAAGGGCTTAGAAAAATCAGCAAATGCAAGAACTGGAGTACTCGACAAACAATTTAACAACTTTTCAAAAGCGACTTGATGAACATCTAGCCATTGGAACTTAGCTTTGGGATTGATCTTTCCTTTCTGCAACAAACTACCCTTAAGCAACGAATGTAATGGCTTAGCAATCTGTGCAAAGGACTTAATGAACCTCCGAAAATATCCAGCAAAACCAAGAAAACGTCTTAATTGGACAAAATTACCAGGAACTGGCCAATTTACAACAGACTGAATTTTTTCAGGATCCGCCTCTACTCCTTTCTCCGACACAATAAAACCCAGATACTTTAATTTTTCTTTGAAAAATTCACACTTGCTAGGTTTTAATTTCAAGCCATACTCTGAAATCCGAGCAAAAACCCTAGACAACTTATCCATATGACTTTCAATGTTGTCTGAGAAAATGATAATATCATCTAGGTAGAGTAGACATGCTTCAAGATTCAAAGATCCCATAACACTTTCCATCATGCGCTGAAAACTGGAACAAGCCCCAGATAGGCCCATAGGCATTCTTAAATATTGCCAGAAGCCTAAGCTACCCGCCGTAAAAGCGGTTTTATGGCTATCTGCAGGATTTAAACCTAACTGCCAATAACCAGTTTTAAGATCCAAACTAGTGAAGTATTTCGCACCCGCTAACCAATCTAGAGTAGAATCAACTGACGGAACAGAATAAAGGTCCTTCTTAGTCCTCTTATTCAACATCCGGAAATCTACGCAAAACCTGAGCGAATTATCAGATTTACGGACTAATACCAAGGGGGATGCATACTGGCTATGACTCGGTTCAATCACACCACTCCTCTGCATTTCCATTAAATGATCCCTAACTTCCTCTACCATATGATGCGGAATGTGCGTTCTCCTGCACTTGAATGGAGACTCATCTAGCAGCTCAATGGAATGAGTAAATCCCTTGACAAGTCCTAGGTCACCATCACCAACCGAAAAGACATGTTGCCAAGTCAACAATAAATCAGACATGCTTTTCTGAAGATCAGAATCAAGATGATCCAGTTTAAACAAATCTAAAAACGATTTTGAATCAAGAGAATTAGAAGAAACACTCTGAGATTGTGACTGAGATGTTACTTGTTTAACATGGTAGGCACGGCAGACTTCTGTACAAGCTGGAATTTTCACATTTTTATCCGAAATGTTTTTAATCTCAACTTGAAAGTCGGGTCTAATGTTACTGTCATCTATCCACATCGGAGTAGTGAGCAACCCAGACGGCAAAAACATGTTTCCGTCAGCATCTAAACAAATAGATTTACCACCAGTAACTGACGAAGCCAACTGTGCCTCCACGTTAACAAGAACTTCCTGATGAGCAGGAATTTCAACAACCTCTTTAGAATAAACAGGTATCCCTTCACATTTCATCTGCAATTGTAATTGACAAATTTTAAAAACGTCACTCCAAACACCTGGCACCTTGCCATCATTTGAGACAAGTGCTTTACAAGAATAAATAACATTTGTCCCTAAAAGAACAGGAATTTTAGAGTTGTACAAAGTTGTAGGAACAACAAGTAGCAAAGCAGAAATAGAATTCTCCCCAGACTTAAAAAATTTTCCTGGCAAATTCAATTCTACCTCCACAAAACCTAAATAAGATAACTGAGAACCTCCAGCTACTTCTACTGTAAGAAGATTATTCAGCGGCTTCAATGCGACTCCCTCCAGATGCTTGTTGAAGAATTCTTCACTCACTGTCGACACCTGTGAGCCTGTGTCCAGTAGAGCCATGGAAGATCTTCCGTTAATCTTCACTGGAGTCTCATAAGCCGGACCCACAAGAAGTTCCAGCAAATTGATGGGGCTCTTGCAGGAGTCACTGTCTGCACGCAGCCCACTCATGCAGACAGTTGATCTTTTGGCTTGACTGACTTACAATCAACTGCCTTATGCCCATACCTGTGGCATTTGTGGCATCTTCCATGAAATTTTCTTGGAGCATGTGAAGCAGATGCATTATTTGAATAATTGGTTGACTTTGAAGAAAGTGAACTCTTTTTAGAAGATTCAGTAGCACTGACTCTGCTCTCCAGAGAGGAAATTTGGTTGACTAATTTTGCCATTGACTCATTTAATTTTGACATTTGCTCATTTATTGTCTGAGCATGGATTTGAGCTGTGGCACCAACTTCTTCGGAGACTGTCCTGACTGCATCCAACAATTGAACTGAAGTGGCATTGTTGTCAAATTTATGGCGAAGTCCATTTTTCAAAGTCTCGGAGGGTAGACCCTTCCAGAAGCGGGATCTCAGCATTTTCTCTTTTTGTTCAGCAGCAAGCTCAAGTGATGGAACATTTAACATGGTCTCAAGCCTCACATACCACTCAGATATGGATTCACTGGTGTCCTGGGTGGCACCGTAGAAATTTCCGTAGACCATCTCAACATCTTCCGTTGGCTTAAAAAGCTTGTCAAATTTCTCCAGGATGTCCTTGACTGATGTTTCCTTAGCCAATGCCATGAAGGACTCTGCTGCAGTGCCAAATAAAGATTTCTGAATGGCACGACGAATCTTGACTTCGGGACAGTTACCACTGACCAGCTCTTGAACCTCAAATTTCCATTTCTTATAACTAGCTTCCCCCTTAGCCTTACCCCCAGAAAATTTAACCAATGTTGGTAATTTGCGGTCATCATAATCTTTGACCTGATTTTCACCGTCACCCTGACCTGGTGGACCCCTGGCTGATATTGAGCTTTTAACAACTCAAAGACATCTTTATTTTGCTGTTCTGTTAGACCATTAAGTGCCTCAGCCATTTTGGCTTAGTCAAAACACACAGTGGGCTGAATCTAATACTAAATTTGAAATGAGTAAATTTGGAATGAAACAGTGCTGATTGTATGAACTATGTTACATACCTAAGTTATCTAAGAAAAACTAACTCAAATTTGTAATAAGTTAACTAAATTAATTTATAACCAAAGTGGCTTTAACCAAACTAAGTTAAATATTTAAATAACAAAAGTGATTTTACCTAAACTAACTTAAATTGTTGGAATAACCAACTAAATAATTATGGTAACCAATAAATTAAGTAACCAACTAAGTATACCAAAAAATAAATAACCAATTAATAGTATAAGTTATCTAAGTAACCTAAATTAGAAATAAAGTAACCTTTAATCAATTAACCAAGTTGAAATAAAAGAACTAAAGTATTTAAACTCAAATTATTAACCAACTTAATTTACTAAGTTAACCAAAGTTGAAATAAGTAACTAAATTAACTAAATACCAATGAATGAAAATTATTAAGTTAAATTTCTAAACCAGAAACCTAACCCAAAGTTAAATAACACTAGGTGGCAGCACCAATTAACAACAGGTGGCACTGCTAAACAATCAAATTCTAGGTGGCAGCACAATGCAACAATAGATTATGCAACAATGGTATCAACAATGGTAGAAACTCAAAGTATGTTATGTAACCAACTTAAAGTAACATTCAATATAACATAACATGTAAATCAACAAAACAGGCAAAGTCAATGTAAAATTAAATTAAATTTGTAAGCAACATCAAAATAAAAATTGTTAGTTGCTTATTGCTTCACAATTAATTTTTAATTCATGAAAAATGTGTGTAAACTTTGTCACACAGTCAGTTGAAAGTCTTAGCAGCTTAAGCCTATAGTCTGAAGGTGTTATCACAGTTATTCACAACTGTTACTCCAAGGCTGTTAGTCCGTCAGCTTAACAGTTATCAGGCTTAACACTTAGCAATCCAGCTTAAAAATTGTACAGCTTAAATTGTCTAAGTTATTGTCCAAGTTATTCAACATGAAGAAATTTCAGAGTTCCTGCTTACTTTTTTCCATGTGCAGACGATTATTTTTCTCCTTGGTCCCATAGTCGAACTCCTTGGTCCCATTGTCGAACTCCTTGGTCCCATTGTCAACTGCGCCATTGTTACGGTGTACATCAACACGAAAGCTGTTATTGCGGTTCCAACGTTTTATTCCCAATGGCCAACCCATTGGTGACATCACAAAAACAACACGCCTGTAAATACAATAACCATAGTGAATATACATATCCCATAATGAATAAACCATGTCACAATTATATGTTCATTATTCACAATATTACTATTCATATATATACACATGTATTTACATAATCACATAAATATAAATATCACATTGTTTAACATTAGAAAGTAATTAAAATAATATTAATACTGGTTACCATTATATTGGTCTTAAACCAAACATCATTAGTCTAAACTGAACATCATTAATGTAATACCTTACAATTAATGAAATGACCAATTACCTATTTGGTTATGTCTGATGTCTAATAAACCGAACCAACAACCAGCACTGCACACACACAGGTCCATGAGTTAAACCTGTTATATTAAAAGGAATAATTACTAACTGAACACTACATTAATTATATTATAAATAGATAAATATAAAACACTAACCAACCACTGTGTAAATTGACTCACCTCACTAGTAGCAATTGGTTTATTCAACCAGCCCAACTAGCTGCTTCTGAGTTTCACATTAGAATGACAGAAAGCCAAGTTTTGAAGGTTCCACTCAGTGAGCACACCAGGTCAGCCAGAAGGTGGCATTAACATGCTCATTTACTGCCCTCTGGTGTTAGTCCCAAAAATACTCTAAACCCAGTGAAACTATCAGTGGTAACACGAAGAAGATAATTTCTATGAAATTCACATACCAAATGTTGGTTCATTTCATTTTGATTTCATAAAGCAGTGAATAATAGCCATTGACTGTCAACATGTTCAATGTTGCATTGAGATTTGAACCAAGTTGAAGAAATATTGTAGGAAGCCCTTTAATGAAATTCACATCTCAAGTCCAACAGTTCCCCTGTGGCCTAATGGTCAAGACTGCTTGTCCACTGGCCTTGAGGGCATGGGTTCAAATCTCACCTTGGGAACTCACTTCAGTCCGCCCATGGGACATTTAATGGAGGCGCGTTGTATCCACTATCCAGTATTCTATGCTGGGGAAACTGAAAGACCCTCGGCATCCCTGAATTAATAGGGTATGTTCGGAACTCCCAGTCTTCTCATCTCATCATCATACGGCGGTCGCCAAAAAATAAAAAGTTCAGCTCCCTCCACAAAGATGGTGGTTGACCTGCCCCGGCTGATCTGGGGTACACCAGCACAAAACAAGTCAAGTCAACTAACCTTACTTGACATTTGCATTTACATAGGAATAAATAATTGCTATTGACAGTGATCAGAAGATGAAGAACCAAATTTAATGATCATGTAAAAAAAAAAGATAATTTCTATGAAACTTGCATGCCAAATGTTTCATTACATTTGGATTTCATCATGCAATGAATAATTGACATTGTCAATGATGGATTGAGGCTTGAAGCAAGCTGAAGAGTGAATAAATAATATTGCAGGAAAACCTTTTAATGAAATCACATGTCAAGTTCTTGACTGTCGGTGCTTGACATTTTCATTTGTAAAGGAATAAGTAATCGACATTGTTGTCTAAGAACAAAGACACGGAACAGATAATCATATGAAGACCAAAGATAAGTTGGTAAAACAAAAAGATATATCATGGTTGCCACTCAAGTCAGATTTCGAAATTCCCTGGCTTTTCCCTGTCTTGAAATAAATTTTCCACGACCACAAAAAAGGCACTCCTACAAAATTTTGGATCGCAATTCATGGGCTTTTGTGATTTTACATTGCGACTTGAACCAAATGGATAAGGGATGACGCTAGGTTGCTCACTCAAGATACCTTGAGATATATATTCCTAATTTTAAGGAAACTTCATAACCATCAAACATGTTAGATGGGCAAATGTCGTGCATTTATTCATCGTTCTTATCCTGAAACCATCGCCATTTTTGTTGTGCATTAGTTTTTATACCAAAATTCCCTGACCAAGATCAGATTCCCCGGACTTTTTGCAAAACCATAGATTTCTCTGACTAATCTCAAAGTTAATGGTTCAACTTTAAAATATTACTCAGAAAAGGTCATTCTGGGTTCAGTAATTTTACGACCAGGCAATAATGTCGCTAATTTTGTCTCGCATAGGTCATGAAATCATAGAGCGGTGTACAGAAGTGTCAATGACCAGAGGTGTAGAGGCCCAGGCTGTAATAGATATATGAATGAATGAAACGAATGAAAATCTTTATTAACGTGACATGTGTATAAATACAATTAAGAAACAGTTCTTTACAGTAGTTTTTTACACCCAGCCCTACATGTGGGCTTATATGTCACAAAGGTAAACATAAGTTTAATCACTGAAGCGCAGCACTGTTATTATACAATAGTGTCTGTCTGATTTTCCAAGCATTACACACAAATTTTGCAGTCAGAATTTGACGGTCTCTATTCAAATAAACAAATTTTTTCAAAATCATCTAGATCTACAAAGGAGGAGTAGGAATCAGATATATTATATATGATAATGCAGCAGCATAGTTGGGGAGCTCTTTCAGTAAAGAATGCCCAGGCATACCAATCACCCCTGGTTGATCATACCTGTTCCATTCAGCCACACAGATGCAAGTCATAGGCGTATCGGAGGGGGGCAGGGGGGCGATCGCCCCCCCAAAAGTTCGGGAAACAGTCAGATTCGACAAAAAGGCTAAAACATTTGGGCAGATGATTCGATAAAAACTATTGAAAATTAATGTTTTCCAGCCAATTAAATTTGAAATGGTGTTAAATTTAGATCTTGAAATTCGGGCAAATGTTGCTCGCCCCCCCAAAAATTGCGCACGCCGTACGCCAATGATGCAAGTTGCAATTTCATTACAGCTTTGAACCATGTCTTTATATACATTGTAAAGGGCAATTACCATTTGGAAGTAATAAAGATATATCTAACAATAGAAATGTGAATCAGGTAATTAAAACTAATCAAAATTCATTGAAAAATTGTGGGAATTTCATGGCAATTTGCAAAAGACAACCTCAATATTGAAACCAAAATTAACGGAAACGCAAAGCTTCTTGATGTTGGCATTTTCGTGTGACAATGATAAACCAATATAAAAACTAAAAGATCATGAAAAGACACCAAATTTTAAGCTGGATGATCTCTCAGGAGTCAGGAGTGCCAATACACCTAGAAACACGTGCCAGCCACGAGAGAAAATTAATATATAAAAGACTAACGTCCTATTGAAATTCACATGCCAAACGTAAGACGTTGAGTCATTGACATTTTCATTTAATGAAGTTGCATAATTGACAGAGTTTGTCAAAAGACGGACTCAGAACCAGAGACACAAGAAATAGCGACTGAATGGCCCAACCATACTCAATGAATCAAAATCTCACACTGAAATGCATAGGACATATTTCAGACCCCTTCCAATTTACATAATTGATTTATATCAGCCATCAATCTACTTCTTGTATTTTGATCTATCAAATAAGCAAAAGACAGTGGATGAAATTCACATGCTTGCTAAACATTTTCATATCCTTGCCCAAATCAAAAACACAGAATTCAATGAACTAAAATCACTTAGGTTATTGCCTGGCTAGTTAAAACTGTCCAGTAGGTGTCCACAGAAGACCTTATGTTTGTAGTGGGGGGATCTGGAACCTGGAACCGCAGACTTTTGGCATTTTTTGCAAGCTGTCTTTCCATTCAGCTGAAGGTGGGGCTGGAAAAAATGAAAAGAAGCATTTTTTGCAACATTTTCAATAGTTACTACAATTTAATTAATATTACCATACGACTCCGGCCCCAAAAATCTGAACTTGGTTAAGAGGTCTATTTATGCGAAATTCAGTAAATGCACGTGTCAATGCACAAAGTGGGACGCCCATTTTTCAGATACCAATGCATGAAAGTAGCTACAATTTCCTGAACAATATACTTGCTGAGGGTAATAATCAAGAAATGACTTTGAGCATTAGAAATCAGCGTAAAGTTAAAGTGCCAATCAAAGGGTGACTAAAAAAGCTATTATACTCGTACAAAGAAAATGTAGAACTCTTACATTATCTGTATGTATGTACGTTATTCTTGTTCTTGTGCAACAGTGGTATTTTGATTGAAATAACTCTGAATGAATGACTGCATGAGTTAAAGACAATTCTCTCTGTCTGAAATTATGAAAGAAATAGTAACTTTATGTTGCTGTTCTGTAATTTGAGAAAATCTTCTTCATACAGCCATGGCTGTAAGTTTTCATTCATCTGCAATGCTGCACTATGGTGCAATTATTGTGACCAATCATAACAAAGCAAATACTTGCTCAATTTTCACTAAATTGTGAGCAATTATAGTTTGTACAGATTAGAAGTTCATCTGATAGAAATAATTGCATTAAATTATATTTTTACAGTAATCGTGAGGCAAAATAATGAGTAAGTTGAATTTTGAGCATAAAATCAATGATGCTATATGTTATTCTCATGGTAGTAACAGCCCCAAAGTTTGTGGATATGTTTTGTACACATGAAATTAAACATTCATGAGAAAATTACTATAAAATACATGGTTGAATTTTTCGTTCATTGGGTTTTACTAGAACTGGTTTTTTCTTTAAATATGGCAAAGTTTTATGTAGGTGTCGGAAATAAGTGCACTTCTTCTTTTGAAAATTGTGTCAAATGCTTTCCATAGATGTGGAATTTTATGAAACAAATTAAATTTCATGATAAGACAAACAATTCACTACTTTATTATTACATCAGAAATTAACAATTTTCTAATCATAAACACATCAAGCGAAACCCGATCAAGCAACGTTAAAGTTGCATTTTTAATTGTAATTTTGTCATAAATGTTTAATTTGGTTTGTGTCAAACAAATCCAGACACTTTTGTGAATATTACTATCATGTGAATGACAATATAGGATCAGAACTGATCATATGCTTAAATTTCAACTAATTCAGTATTTTGCATCACAGCTATTATGTAACATTATTCAATTAAACAATTTTAATCAGAATGCCTCCAAATACATACTAACTATAATAGTGACATTTTGGTGAAGATTGAGCAAGTATTTGTTTTGTTATGAATGGTCAAAATTATATCACCATAGTGAAGCATGGCTGCTGAGTGAAAACTTACAACCATGACCGTAAGTTTTCATATCTAGTTACTACAGGGGAACAAGAAGTGCAACGAAAGGATCAAGTGATTTGTGGCTCAAGTGGTCTTGTGACGAGTCATTTTTCTATGCATCAGTGAGCACAGTGTGCAAATATCTGTGAAGGTGAAGACAGCACCCATTTAACACCTTTTCTATTCGATAATGTGTTCTGCTAAAATTTGTAGAAAATGCTTTTGTCTTTTTTAATCATCTCATAAAAGCCAGATACAATCCTGCTCTCCAAAACTGTAAAAAAAAAAAGGAAAGAGAAAAATGTTATAGTTTCAGAAAAAGATGTTATTTTATAATGGAGCAAAGGAATGGAATCGGTTGCCATCATTCTTGAAAGATTGCAATGATATCAATAAGTTTAAAAGAATGTTGAAAAGTTATATTAAGAATAATAATTAATTTTGTTGTTAAGGATTGTGCCAATTTTTGTTGTTATTAAGGATTGTGTCATTTGTTTTACAGTTTTTAAACACTCTTTTCTGATATTACTATTTTATATCATGTTTTTACTTGTTACTTTTTTATTCATTGTACTGCTGTACTGATTTTTTATTACACTTGTTCTTGTTCTAATTCCTAAGGGCCCGGTTGAAAACAGCGTTGCTGATCCGGTCTTACCCTTACAAAATATATTTCAAATAAAAAAAATAAAATAAAAAAAATATATAGTTGAAAGATCGGTAGATTGCCTGGTCATGAGCAAATAATTATAACTGTTCATTACCCAATATGTCAGATGGACAGATGGATCGATAGATTGACGGATGATAAGATAGATAAGATAGATAAGATAGAAAGAAGGCTAGATACATACACAGATACATACATACATGTACATGCATGCATAAAAATATATATATATGGATGGATTGATAGGTAGAGATAGATACATACATACATACATACATACATACATACATACATACATACATACATACATACATACATACATACATCGACACATAGATCGATAGATGGATCGATACATAGATCGATACATAGATCGATAGATAGATAGATAGATAGATAGATAGATAGATAGATAGATAGATAGATAGATAGATAGATAGAATACAGACAGGTAGATAGGTAATCAAAGACAGATGGAGATAGATAGATATATATATAGATAGAGATAGACAGATAGAGATATAGATATATTTTAAAAAATAGATAGCGATATAGATAGAGATAGATATAGATAGAGATAGATAGATAGATAGAGATTTATTGGTATTGATTTATTAATTGATTTACATTTTTTGGCGGGTGATTATGACAGTTATTCTTGTAAATGTAGGTGTCAATGAAAACAAAACGTTTATACACTTATACAAGTTTGCCAAATTGCACGAAGGTCAGACCTACATTCAAAACTGAGCATGTTTCCGCTTTTTTTTTTTTGCCGTCCAGATGGTAGGCCTATTTGAACACAAACCTCCACCGGAGGTCCTCAGAATAAGCTTTACCTCAAATATAGATCTACAAAGTAAGCTCTCTCTCCAACTACTTTTTACAGTGTGATTTCAGGATCAGGATCAGTCAAAGGTGTCGTCTGATATTGAGAAAATAATCGTAGGTGTGAAATACTGTCTGTGCTCAAGTAGGCATGAAAATTTGTGACGTGGCTAAGTCACTTGAGCACCAAACACATTGTCATTTCGTTGCACTTCTTTTTCCCCTGTAGTAACAAGCTGCATATATCTTAAAGAAGTCACCAAAGCTTAGGTTTCATCGAAAATAAGGATCAGTCCTGAATTAAAACTATTGAATATTTACCGAACTTTAATTGGCAGCACAAGTTTTGTATATATACCCACGGATTTATCCATTTGATGTCTTGGAGTGTCAATGTGTTATGAAGATTCATAGGAGTTTCAATGAATTCTGAGGAGCAAACTGCACACTTCCAGTCCAACTGAACTCTATCCACTGCAAGACAAAAATAATATTTATTAAATATTTATGCATGCATTGATTTATTATACCTGTACAGGTATGCCTAAGAAATTCCCAGCTGGGACAACAAAGCTGCATCTACCTTCTGTTTATCTAATTCATATTCAGTTCTAAATGTTTAATTGTAAAAATTTGTCGGTAAGATCCAACATATCTAATTTTTAGTTTCTCGGATCAACAGACCCAAAAGACCTGCAACCCAGGAAAAAAAGGTGCCAAAAAAATTAATTTTATTTGTATGCAGAATGAAAATCAAGATTTACTACAATTTTTTTCTTATCCTACAATTGACCTTAAAAAGCTTTCTTAAGATCTGAGAGCTAACAATCAATTGCCAGGCCTAACAGGAGTTTATAAATACCTTATAAATGAGCACTTCAATTAGTTATGGGAAAGAAATCTAGGCCTATATTCCAAAATATCAAGAATATCTGAAAATCCAATGAATTAACTTTTCAACACAAACCTCTGAACTTACCCAGAGAGCTCTGTCAATGCGACGATCATATATCATTGAGTTATAAGGGGTTATTAAATTTCTCGAGGACACAGTAAATGCGTAGCATGCTATTTTTAATTATTACCTTGCATAAGTCTTTAAGATGCAAAGGGGAATCTATGCTTGAAGGCAGCATATGCAGTGAGCCATTAATGTTATATTGTTCCCCTGAAAGATGAATGGTAAATTAAATGTAATATGATGTAGAACATAAAAACTTACCTTAAATTGTTAGATTAAACGAGGACTTACCTGTCTGAAGTTTAATCGGAATTTTACCGATCCTATTTTTGGTTCATAGAGTTCATAGGAGATGACGTCACGCGTACCCAGAATTCAGCCTTTAGAGAAGTAGCCCTGAAGCTACCCAGAGTTCATAGTAGGGAGGGAAATAACAAGGGAAGGGCCTATGAACTCTATGAACCAAAAATAGGATCGGTAAAATTCCGATTAAACTTCAGACAGGTAAGTCCTCGTTTAATCTAACAATTTTACCTCACACTCTATTTTTGGTTCTACGAGTCCCTAGGAGAAATTTAGAGAGGGTAGCAAGAGGGCTACCAACCCCATCCCCAGCATCAAGCTGGAGACAGAGTCCTCCCAAATCCCATCTCCAGCATCGAAGAGGAGACAGGAGTCCTCCCAAGTAACCAATAACAAATATCCTCCCATTCATCACTATGAGTGGGGGGGGAGTTACCAAGTACTCTGCCCCCCCCCTTTTTCGTTGAGAGTAAGGTCTTGAATAAAACCAATGCCATTGTTTGTGAAAAAACTCACAACATCCCATGGCTTGTGCCTTGATTCAAGCATTAGCAGTTATAGTACCGCGACCTAATGAACACCACATTGAGTCGTCCTGTTGTTCATTCGTCGATGCAAGGCCATGCAGGGTACTATCCAGAGGTCACCAAATTGAGCCGATTTAAACATGCTCGAATAGCTATTTACACATACATGTGACCCCAGGGGCGGCAGTTAGGCGTTGGAAAGGCATGTTTGAACCCTGAGCCTCCGGAAGTAGTGCAACATCAAAGACACTTCCAGACATGCTCTCGTTTACAACCATAATTCTTTGGCATGGGCAAGCTGCCATTGTGACTCTCTCAGAAGCATAGTTTGTATCCGCCAAAACTCCCTGAGCGGTCTATTTGTGAAGCCACCATAAGTCAGCCAGCGTACATTCTGCCAAAATTCCACGACTGTGGAGATGTACTTCTCTGAGCTCCACTCCAAGCAATGACCCTTATACAGGAAGTAGAGGCCTCATGCTCAATCGTGCAGGACATGCACAGGTCTTATTTCATCAAAGGCTCAGAGAAAGATAGCAAGTAAACAAATGCTGTAACATCTTGACTCATGCAAGATATTCGCCAGAAGCTGAGCCGCCCAGCTATGAACGGTTGTGCTTCGTCATTTACACCCAATGCAGCAAAGTTTGCCACATGGAATACAACAGCTTGCCATCTGTGACAGGACCTGAAGTATTAGGTCGTAGTATCATCTTACAAGTGCCAAGGCAGTGAGTTGGTCCAATAAAGGGATGAGGAATTGTTCAGACAACTAAATATTATCGCTGTTAATGTCAAACTTCTGAAATGTAATCACCATCTGATAACGCCAAAGGAGTCCATGCAAGTCTGCATAGGTGCAACAACACTAGTGGTTGATATGATCACTACTCAGCGGCAACATCATTATCAGAGTATAAAAGAGTAGATTAGTTTGACAATTATGTAGCCATGCGAATGTAAAGGCAGCCTTAAACCACAGAAACTACATTTATATACCCGGAAGGGAAGTTCAGGAATATGTAAGTGCAGGAGTATCACTACGAGTCATCCAGAAATTGACCAAACAAGCTATATGCCAGTGCCAAGCGTTATTGGCAGTTGGTTATTGCAATACTGCATAACGCCTTGTTTTGATCTTTCCTATATATAAACCTTGCCACTGGGAAATCTCAAGCCAGAAGGATTGAGGTTGCCGTAATACAGATTGACCCAAGTGGTTAGGCGGGCTATTACAAGCGTACTGGCAATTGTCTATGAATAAATCACTCTGTTAAGAACTATGTCAAGCGCCTCATCACCTGGCAATTCTAGAAGGCAGTGAGGGCAAAGGCACCTGCACTGTTAACCACTAGAGCGGGGGCCCAGATTCCTGGACATCCGGGTGTCCCGAGACTCCAGGATTTTGATACGGCCAACCAAAAGTTTACAATGGAATAACAAGCCGGGCATACTTTGTGTGAGGTAGGACGCCATAAGGCTGTCAACGAATCGGGGACCCTGAACAAAGGTATTAAATGAACCAGTGACAAGGAAGCACTATACCAAATATGTTCACAAAGGAGCAGTGGGCAAAGACGTGTGTAAACCAAACTGCAGCAGGCAGTTACCCTATAGTCCAAGAGAACTCGGGTAAGACAACTTCATCGTAACCATTTGGTTAATTTGCAAAACACAAACAATGTAAGGTGTCTTGGAAAGATGTCCACACGATAGTGTGCTGCCCAACATAAAGTCAAAAAGGGCAGAGAAGAGTGACTCAATACCACCACACTAAATAGGCCCTTAACGCCGTCAGTTGTTGCCCATGTATCACAACAATGCAGTCTTGTTTGGATGAGCCAGGAAATACTGTGAAAGGAAATTGTCAGGCAAGGTGTACGTATCTGGAGCCTTGATGAATCTGCCAAATTCATGAGAAACTGACATAGCGCCCCGTAGCAAGTCTTGGTGAGCGCCGGAGATTATGCCTAGGAGATTGACAAGTCATCTGGTGAACTGTCTAGCCCAAGTAAAACAAGCTATAGTCAGTGGAAGCTGGAAGCATTGGTGCCAGTGTCAATTTCCATTTTAATTTAGTAGATTAGAGAGACAAATGAATGTCTCAAGCGTTCTCCTGAATACCCAGACCCTGGATACAGTTGGGTTCATGTATCGGCACTGTTCCATAAGAAGGCCTGCTCAGCCTGCCGGAGGTCATGTAAATATAATGGAAGACACCTTCGGAAACAAGACTGTATGGCAGTGACCAAGGATCAAGCCCTATAGGTATCAAACATCTGATACCCATGAGCACTGTGCAATGATGTCATGGACTTGCTAGGGACACCAGATAACCCGCTATTGGGGTTAAGCCTGAATCTGAAATTATCTCCACTGGTAGATTTGTCAATCAACCCCATAAAGTTTTATTTCATCATTTTGGTCCGTTTGTCATGCTGGGAGTGGAGTCCTCCAGAATAGAAGGAACGACAACTGAGGGAGCCCTTCAGTGAACTAGGCCATATGCCGATATAGTGAGTTGTACCAATCGCATGGTCTGCTAGGACTGCAGAGCAAGCATGACAATTAGACAATCACTGCATAATTATGACCCCTGGGTCACAAAGCCCAAGACTTAACATTCACCTGTATTTTCACACCTCCACGGGATAGACTAGGACCATGCATTTTTGCATAATTGCAAGCCAACAGAAGGCTACAGACATGACATCATGGCGTAAAACACATAGGCCAGAATTTAGCTGTTCAATATTTGTTGTAGACCTGTCCATGTTATTCTACCAATAGGTAAATACTAGTCCGACAAAATCTGACTCAAAACGACCTACCGGCCAATCTTGGTTAAGATAGAATTTTTCGATCTAGGTAAATACCTTAATTGTTATGTTAGCTTGATGAGCTTATTACACAAGGCATGACCCACGAGATACTGCGGACAATCCATGAAATGATGTATCCTATCCCAGTATGGAGTCTTAGCTCAGTAGCCATGCTTTAGAGCAAGTTAAAAGGTGCTTATTTGAATTGAGACAACACGTAGTGTCTCTGATTATCAGAGTGACTGAATGGTAATGATAACTGGTTTATGAATCGTGACAAGGCATTGTAAACCATGATGGTATGGAACAAGAGGCACCATGCATGTACTTGGGACCATGGATAAAATATGATTGATTTATCCGATACTCGTACTGTGTAAATTCATTAATACCAGATTTGAAACAATGTGGGTTCATAGCCGGATCACATTTCGCCCTGAAAGGGCCGGATTTTACTACGTGCCATACTATACCAGGATAGGTAGTACCGCTTGTACCGCAGGAATATTGCTGATTAAGGCATTTAGTCATTTTGAGAAGTGTTAGGGAGCCAGTCACTCAGCATCAGTGTGAGTGTCCCGTCATTTTGTATTTGTCCTAGGCTTATTATTTTCGTGATACCACAAAAACTCTTGAGAGAGGTATAGCTAAACAACTGTCATTTTTTGTAGACATAGTCATTGCAGTATATATAGAAATTAAATTGGTCCATCACTGAACTTGCATTGGCATTGCTGCAGCTGGTGGGCCTCATCAATTGCAAAGGCCCAATTTGTCATTTAGGCCCATTACCAACCTAATGGGGCTAATTAAAGACACAGTGAAACATTGACCATGTTGACTGTCAAGATGCATGCTGAGTTATCAACCTCAGTCAACACTAAGGCCACAGGGTATCAGTTCTCATTACACCTTATGGACCACTTTTAAAAACATAACCTCCAGGCTGCATGAAATGTTTCATTTCAAGTCCACTCAAGGAAAGAGCCTGGACTCAGTGCTCAGCAAATTGCATTCAGCAAAAGAAGCACTGAAATTAGTTCCATTTTAGCCCATATGTGGCAGCACCATGAAATAATGGCTGGAAGCGCCCTCTGTGGGAAACTTGACAGGAAGTGACTGAAATATTTTCCCAGGATCAACAGACATGATGGCTAACTTCCATGTGGCAGTGCAGTTCGTTTTGCAATGGAAAGACAGCTAAAATAAAGTAATCATGACACGACACAGGATTATTCATGATCAGTACAACTCATTTCACCATGAGGATAGGTTTCCCATTCCCAGACCCATATGCTAGGCCAAATCAAAGCTTTATTTTCGTCTGCATCAAGCAGCCAGCATGGCGGGAAAAGATCGTTTTCGGCGCGAAAACACTCGACTTACGAGGTAAATAATGCGCTGAAAAGCGCCTTTGCTGTCTTATGTATAATTCCGGCACCCTGATCAACGGAATGTGAACACATTCAACAGGACAACGGCTAGAGAAAACTCGTCTCAAGCATGCCAGAAGCCAGATCCAGTCTGGACTTATTGGTAAAACCAACATGGCGGTCACCACTGTCGTGGCAGACGAGCGTGAACACGCTGTTTTACTGGCTTTCAGCATTCGGCCCGGCCCTCAGGGGCTGTCTGTCAGAGCCGTCCGGGTCCACACAGAACATCTGTGACTTCTGTGGTTGACTATGGTCATTTTCAGACCTCTTGTCATTATCTGCACCACGTTTAGTGCCTGACCCCACCGGACGCTTGACCGGCCGCCATTTTGATTCCACTCGGGAAACGTTTACGGCGTGAAAACGCCTGAATTGGGCCAGTCAAAGCTGGCCAAACCGCTCAGAACTGTGTTCTGGGGCACCCAGAGCCTGTCTGGGATCCGTAAGCAAAGTTACGGAGGAAGAAACAAAAGAGAAACAGGAGATTAATCCAGTAATTGAAGAGAAAAATAACATGCTGTCAACTGGAGAAAGTGCGCGATCGTACTGTATTCTGGGTACGCGTGACGTCATCTCCTAGGGACTCGTAGAACCAAAAATAGAGTGTGAGGTAAAACTGATTTTATGGACAATATCGTAGGGCTACAAAATTGCAATTAATCCAAACTGTATCATTCATCAAGAGATCAGGTTATGCAATAAAACCTATAAAATTATCAAAGTAAGTAAAATAAATTATTTTAAGACTATTCTCACCAATTTTGACAAAAAGTTTGGGATATTCAAATTTTTTAAACTGGAGTATGAATTTATCACATGATTTATCGACATCACGTCATGACACTTAATTATTGCCAATATGCAAAACAGTGGAGGTCCTGTCTTCCTGACTAGTGAAATTTGACTGAATAATTAATAATCACCATTAATAATCACCACATTAATTAGTGTGCTGTCCAAGTTGGACAAGACTTTCTTTAAGCCATTTCTCAGACTGATTATCACTTATCATATCTCAGCCTATTATCACGCAGCAGTACCCAAGTGTAACACACAAATGGCCTTTCATTTGTCAGTAATTTATCAGTGGAGTATAGTTTAAACATAATATTTCATTAAAAGATTTAAATCTTCAAATCCATGTTTTGACATACCATTAAAATGTCATGTGCAGTGCAAGGTTGTGCCCAAGCAGTACTCGTCACATAACTTGCAGTTAGGGGTACACCAGTTTTAAAACTGCTTGTTGGTGGCTCTCTTATCAGTCAGCTGTACCATCGGGTTCTGCGTATGTCCTGTTGAAAATACAGTAAAGACAATAGTCAGATTTAAATCAAGGCAATTTAAATCATGTTTTGAGTAATGATTTTTACCTTGATTTACCTTGATTTTACCTTGAATCCACCGAAGGTTAATGGTCTTTAGTGGTTCTGGTTAGCGGGGCAGTCAGTCTGGGACTTATATATTGCCCCCCACTTTTTCTCATAATTGGATCGATATGGCTTTTAAACTGGTTTATGGTATTGCTTTGAATCGCTCTTTCAGGCAAGCTGTTCCATTCGTTAATTATGCGCTGTGAGAAAGAAAATTTCCTTAGGTTAAGTCTGACTTGGTTCTTAAAGATGGTCTTTGAATGTCCCCTTGTGCTTCTGGCGTTCGATCTAAATTTGAAGAAGTCTTCTGCCGCTACTTTGTCTATCCCATTCACGATTCTGAACACCTCGATGAGGTCCGCTCTAGTTCTCCTCCTTTCCAAGGTAATAAGCCTCGTCTTCTTCAGTCTTTCTTCATATGGAATAGAGTTGAAACCCTGGATCATTTTGAGTGCCCTCCTCTGAACATTTTCCAGCTTGTTGTCCTTTTGGAGATAAGGTCTCCATGCTTGGATGCAGTATTCTAAATGTGGCCGGACGAGAGTCTTGTAGAGCCTCACTATATTCTGCTTAGTCTTGTTGGTGATTGTTCTTCTGATCGTACCCAGGATTTTGTTCGCAGTATTTACAGACTTCGCAACTTGGTGGCTGACATTCAGGGAGGTATGCATAATGACTCCAAGATCTTTCTCTTCGTTTGCTGGTTGTATGACTTCTTCTTCTAGATGGTACTGATGTTTTATGTTGTTATGTCCAAAGTGGAGTGTCTTACATTTACTTGCATTAAACAACATTTGCCAGTCTTTCGACCATTGGCTCAGCCTGTGTAGATCTTCTTGCATGCTGACGATGTCATCTTGAGTGGCTATTCTTCTTATTAATTTCGTGTCGTCTGCAAATTTCAGCACTTTACTGGTGATGTTGTCGTCCAGGTCGTTGATGTAGATAGTGAAGAGAATTGGCCCGAGTACAGATCCCTGGGGGACTCCACTGGTTACTGGGGACCATTCTGAGGCTTGACCACTCAGGACCACTCTTTGGCATTTGTCTGATAACCACTGGCCTATCCATCTGGTGAAATTTCCGCTGCACATAGAAACAAGCAATGGTGCAAAAAAAATCAGGTCCCTGGTGGAAAAAAATGATTTTTTGGAGCTAGCCTTGTGCGCCACCTTCTGGATAGTAGTAGATAAAAAAACGAATTTGGGTAGCAGGACAACGTTCTGTGGGATTTCTATGCTGGCCTGCATCTGGGAATCCACATTTTACTTGTAACCGTGAAAGTCTCTCATTGGCCACTTTGTCAAATGACTGATATCAGGCAGAGCAGGAAACGGACACCTCAAGAGAAAATTCCACCTTCTTCAGCTGTTCTCAAATGTGCATAATCAAGTTACTCTATGTGTGTCCATTCCCTGCCCTGGTCTTAAATCTTGATTAAAGATTCCATAATGTTATGATCCCCATTGGTGTGATGATTTTTTTCACACAGTAAAGCCGTGTACCTCAGTGGCTGAGTGCATTGCATGCTGGCCTTGTAATTTTGAGGTCCAGGGTTCGATTCTGCTGCATGGCAGTACTTGAAAGCTAAATTTAGATACTGTCTGGGAGCCATCTGGTGTTAGACATGCCCAAAAGAGGCCAAGCAAATGGAACTCAGTTAGCATTGAAACTCCCACCTCATTGTTCTATGTGCGCTGATACCATGGGCTTCTAACTTAAGCAGTAGTCTACGATGAGGAACCTTGTCAAAAGCCTTGCTAAAGTCAAGGTATATTGTGTCTACTGGTTGACCATGATCTACTGCCTGTGTTATTTCTTCTAGAAAGGTGAGGAGGTTGGTGAGACACAATCTGCCGCTTCTGAAGCCATGTTGGGAGTCTGAGATTAGATGATGAGTATTGAGATGCTGTTCCATTTGGTCTCTGATAATTGATTCAAATAATTTACTAACTTGGGAAGTGAGGCTGATCGGCCTGTAGTTTTCACATTTGTGTCGAGGACCTTTTTTGTAAATCGGTGTAACGATTGCCTCCGTCCAGTCACGTGGGACTACTCCACTGTCTAAACTATTACGGAAAATCTTGCAGAGTGGATCACTTATAACCTCGGCCATTTCCTTCAACACTCTTGCATAAATGTTGTCATTTCCAGGGGCCTTCCCAGTTTTCAGTTTCTTCAGTTTCTTGCATACCATCTCTCTAGTTATTTCCATATCTTGTAGTTTGTCGTCAGCTGATCCAGTGAATTTGGGAGTCGCATCAGGGAGGTTTTCAACATCTTCGGTGGTGGACACTGTAGTAAAATACTGGTTCAGCATTTCTGCAGCTTGGCTGTCGTCTGTCATTGTATTATCGTCCCTGTCTCTCAATGGTCCAACCTTATCCTTGGTTTTAAAACAGCTTCGGACATACCTATAGTAAGCCTTGGGGTCAGTCTTGATGTTGTCAGACAGCTTCTCCTCAAATGCCCTTTTCGTCTCTCTGATGCTAGAAGTACATTTGTTCATTGAAGTCTTGTAGTCCCTGTAGTCGGCGAGTAAACCGGATTCTTTCCATGCCTTCCATTTTCGGATCTTGATCTTACGTAATGTTGCTATTCTGTTGTTCCACCATGGGGTTGCTTATGTCTTCTTCTCACTTTCTTCGGCACAAATTCCTCCACAGCATCTGCCAGTACCATTTTCATATTTTTCCACATGACATTCACATCCTCGGTTGCTAAGTGGGTTGACCAGTCGACAGCCTTCAGTTTTTTCTTCATTCCTTTGTAGTTCCCGTGGCGGTAGTCTACAGTTGTCGTCTTCCAGGGGTCTAGCTTGGTGGAGCAGTTGATGTTGAAGGTGATGATGTTGTGGTCACTAGTTGCCATCAGCTCCCTTACTTTTACTTCTTCGACCAGGTTCTCATTTGAGGACAGCACCAAATCCAGGATGTTATCGTTTCTCGTTCCCTCCTTAACGTGCTGAACTAGGAAGCAGTCCTGTGACAGGTTCAGGAATTCTTGGTCTTCGGGGTTTGCTTCTAGTGTCTCCCAGTTGATGGTCCTGTGATTTAAGTCTCCGCATATAATGATGTCCTGGTATTTTTGTGTTGCTCTTGTGATTACATTGTGGAGTGCGGTGTCCTCTTCTTGGCTGGCTGATGGAGTTCTATAGACTAGCCCAATTGTCACGTGTCCGTCGCAGGTCTTCAGTTTTATCCAGAGAGATTCTAAGTTCACTGGCACAATATCTTCGTCCACTTCTGCATCTAAGTCAGAGCGTATATATGCCATAACTCCTCCTCCTTTTCTCCCTTGTCTGTCCTTACAGAAAATTTCGTAGTTGGGAATGGCTAATTCCACATCGCCAATGCTGTCATTGGCCCATGACTCCGTTAAGAGTACAACGTGTACGTCTTCTTCGGAAAGTTGTAGCCTCAAGTCATCAATTTTGTTAACAAGACATCTGCAATTTGTCAGGAGACATTTTAACTTATTTACATTTGTTGCATTAAAATCATAATGAGTGCTACCTTGTCCGTTTTGTGAGGTTAAAAACAAATTGTTGTCTTCTGAGACTAAGTTGTGGGCTGTCGGTTCCTCGTTTGGGCGCCCAATGGCGCGGTCCCGTTTCCCTGGTTGTCAGTTTTCTTTATAATCTTGCCGCTCCTGATGATGAGGTCCTTTTCTCCATTGTCCTTTCTTCTTTTTAGTTCCTGTCTTAGTTTGTAGTCTTTCTCTCTCTGGTTCTTGGTTAGATCCGGGTTGATGTAAACTTTTTTCCAGTCTTCGTTTTCCGTATCCCTCAGTTTCTTTGAAGCTTTTAGGATGACATGTTTGTCTTCTTTCGAGTCAAGACTCACAAGGATGATTCTCGGTTTTCCGTCCGCTTTTGGCTTATCCGGGATTCTCTTTGCAGAATTGAAGCTGGTGTTCTGTAGTCCTAATCCTTCTTTAAACAAATTTTCGACCAGGCCGCTGGTGTTAGCATCTATGAGAGTGTTGTTATCTTCCTCCCGTGTCCCTTCTTCCTGTGTCCCTTCGGTTTCGGGGAGATTGGTAATGATCAGGTTCTTCACTTTGTATTCCTGCTGGCTTAATTCATGGAGGCTTTGCAGAATTGAAGCTGGTGTTCTGTAGTCCTAATCCTTCTTTAAACAAATTTTCGACCAGGCCGCTGGTGTTAGCTTCTCTGAGAGTGTTGTTATCTTCCTCCCGTGTCCCTTCTTCCTGTGTCCCTTCGGTTTCGGGGAGATTGGTAATGATCAGGTTCTTCACTTTGTATTCCTGCTGGCTTAATTCATGGAGGCTGTCTTTGACCTGATCGGCAAAGTTTGTCGTCAGCTGGTCCACTTTACCCTCAATTTCATCCAATTTTTTTAGTTTGTTTTCGGCAGAGTCTAGTCTCTTCTTCATGGATTCATGTTCCTCTTTGATACCTCCGATAAATTTGATTATGTCCACCGCTTTCACATTGCATCCGCTGCAGTAGAAGGGGAATATGGGCTTGTTCAACATAACGTATTCTTCAGCTGATATGTTCTCACATTTGCAATGGAACCACTTTCCGCAACAGTCACACAATAGGCCTTCCTTTTTAACTTTTTCTTTACACACTCCACATTTGGTGTCAGCCATTTTTAATCTTATTACAGGCTGTATGATGTACAACTATAGTGATGCAGTAAGTAATTTAAATTCAGTGACTCACCTTCACCCCCATCGGCCGCTAACGCTGCCTAGGGAGTGGTGTCTCCACCCGATTTTCCAGCCGTTAACACTGCCTGATCCTCGGGTTTTAACAGCTAGTATGAAAAAATGTATGGTTGCACTCACTGCACACTGTTCTTCCTTCGCTTGAAGCACCTGTCTTCTTCGTCCACTTCGACACTTCTTCCTTGTTTATTCCTTGCCTCAGTACTGTCTGGAAATACCTTCGCCGTCTCCCTCAGAATGACGTTTGTAGCTAGCTGGTTCCAGATATCTCTCAGTTTGATTGTTGCATGGACACCGTCTGTGAGATTCTTTGCAGTGAATACTATTCGTCTTTTCTTTTCCCTCTTCTTTAGGGAGCTGGAGTATACCTTGGCTGCAATATCGATAGACTCACGTCCACTGTTTTTGTTGAGGCTGACAATCACTCTATTCGTTTCCTCTATGTCCTCAAGTAGTGCTTTTTGCCGTTCCTCCAAGTTATTAACTGTCTGTAATTCAAGTCCCTGTGCTTCCAGTGATTTTCCAATGCTGGCTGGTGGGATAGTTCCTATGTTTATGCTCCCTTGATGTTTGGAGTAAATTTCTTCAATTTCTCTGTGCAGTTTCTTTACTTTCTCGCCGTCCCTTTCTTAAGTGATGTATCTAATGTCGTTCTTATATTTAACCTTTGTGAAATCACAAATGCCTGCAAGGATAACCGTGTATTTAACAGAATATCCACGACTGTAGCGAGCGCCACTAAGATAGTAGTCAGCCTTTTCAATCAGTTCACTGAGTTGAGCCCCACCTTTGGCTTCAACAAAAATATCAAAGTTCTGTATCAGACTTGCCTGTTTCTCCAAGAATGCTTTAAAGCTCTTGCCCCTTGAGTCCGTTAGTACTAGTGCACAAATTTTCTTTCGTCTTTGACTACTCATATTGACCAAACTTGCACGACGCCATTTTGAATGCGATTTTTGAGTTCCACGTGTTGAGTGTACAGTCAGTCCAGGAGAGTGCCTGTGCAAGGAGAAAAATTTCACTTTTAAGTCATTGCCCTAATCAATTTTCATTGTCAAACACTGCAAACTTAAGCATATCTCTGTTTTCAAGCTCAGGGGGCACACAAACATAAAATTTTAGCATGACAAAAGTATTCATACAGCTCGAACATGCTGGGTTTAAAGGCATCAAAACCTTGAATTTCTGTCAAATAATTTGTAACTTTCTGTGGCTTCTTTGGATAACCTCCTTAGAAGTTCTGAATGCTTTTTTGGGTGTTTTTATCTGTGTTGGTTGACCCATACATTCTACGAATTTCCGACAAACCATTTGCAAAATCTTTCCAACGTGAATTGTGTGAGTGAAGGATACCCACACACTCAATTTTACCCGGAAGGAACAATGGAAATATTACAAGAATCCGCGGATTCAAAACTGACCTAACGCAATTTTAGGTGCGTTGCTCTAACCACTGAGCAACTGATATTTTAGAGAAGTGGCAGATTGATTGGTGGTTTTGGACTGGAAGTATAGTTGGTTGGAACAGTTACAGAATTGAAGGTGCATGAGAAATAAAGTGACACAAAGAGAGGACATATTGTTAATAAGAATCTATTGGAAAATGTTTGGTCTTGATTTACATGACAGAATTGTTTCAGGGTTTATTGTATTGGACTGGAGTCGTCATGGTGTTAACAGTCAGTGGTATGAGCAACTGCTCTCTGAAGAATAGCGTGAAAATCTTAGTGTTCTTCAAGGATGAAATCTGTGTCTGTACTGTGACTGGGCTTGAGGTAATTGTCAGTTGTTTGATATACTCCTGCAGATTCCTGGGATGCAGTGAGGAGTTGTAGAATCATGGTGGGGTTTTGAAATGAAGAATGGACTGTTTACTTTGTTGGCAGTAACGATGGATTATTTTGTAGTAATGTTGAAGTGAGAAGCCTGAAATGACCGAATGCGGAAACATGAGTGGCTGTATTGCAAGGGCGAGAAAGACAAAACTTGAGCTACAAAAAACATCTGGAAAAACTTGAGCTACAAACAGGGTACCAGATTCCCAGTTATCCTATCGCCCAAGACGCCCAGATTTTTGGAAGGACGCCTAGATTTTGAGGACAAACAGATTTTGTACACTGAAACTAGCAATGCTAGAACCCAGTAGGTGCGCTGTCGTAGTTTTTCTCTCAGCCTGCTCAAAAGTTGATCCTGCAATCTTGGAAAAACTCAAGTCAAATCACGGCTGTTTTTTCACAGAAAAACCTCACAATTTGTCCAGGAAAGATATGGAATGGATAGTTGAGGTTGTTAGGTCGCGGTATAGCACACTTTAGTCATGGTAGACATTTATTTTGTTTGTTAAAGATCGATTTAAATGTTTCGTTTTACCTATTTTCGCAGAAAACCGCTCTATACCACCTTCATAGGACATGGATTTAGAGAATATTCTTGGGAACATTTTGCCGTTTAGTTTGTGAAGATAGGTGGTGGTAGAGAGGAGAAAATCCACTTTTAGTGAGTGAATGTTGGTGCATCTTGCCATTGGATCAATGCATTTACACACCCCGACCCTCCATACTAAAAAATATGCCACTGACCTTGCAGTATACTAATTCATTGAGAATGGGACACTCAAGGGTTTAAACATGCTAAATGGGTTTAAGTATCATGATTGGATGCTTTTGAATGTGAATTGGAATTCCTGATGTGAATTTTGTAAATTTTCAACCTCAATTTCTGAAACATAAAATGTTATATCTCGAGTTATATTAACATTACAGACTAAAAAACGATAGGGTTTGATTGCAAACTACTAGAAGAATATTTCTTTACCTTTATTTCAATGATATGTCTCTTATTAAGGCAGTACAGAGCTGGATCACTTTTTGTCCTTTTTTGGCCAAATTGGGACTCCAGCTTTTTGGTAGAGATCCCCATATGGAGACAAACCTGCACAAGAAAGGTCGCTTTTGCCATGTGTTTTGTCAATGAGGGACCTGAAGGAAGATATCTACGCAAAGAAAAATTAATTTATAATCTTTATTCAAAAAGTGCTATCATTGCTACTGAAACAATAAGCTGGGCTTCAATGCGGGGAAGGACACCCAAGAGCTGACAAAGAATCTTGGACCCTGGCTTAAAAAAATCACATGGATATGATAGATTATTGAAATAATAGATTATTGAAATAATGAGGTATACCATAGTCATGGCGCAACAACGTGGCAGTACTGTACATGCTGTACATGACTTCCTGTTTGATCAAAACGTTGGCTTGGAGAAAGCACATGTTTCAGAAAAAGTCAACTTAATACAAAATCAAATTACTGTGAGCAACAGAAAACCACTGCGGTGAAACGTCCTACCACTACCAGCGGTGAAATGTCCCAGCGGTGAAATGTCCGAGCGGTGAAATGTCCCAGCAGTGAAATGTCCCAGCGGTGAAACGTCCTGCTACCGTGAACTTGGATTACTTGAAATGATGCTGTGACATGACTCATGTGTAATTACTTCAGTGAAACTCTAACCTGAGGAGATTCATTTGTTGTGGTTCTCCTTCTTTGATGCATAAAGTTTGTTTGTTGTCTTGCAATGGTGATGTTTCTATCTGTGTCTGTTGCTTGTGACAATGTCTCTACTGCCATTGTGTCAATATCAAAAAGTGCTTTTCAAAAGACTTTGGATATTCCAAATAGCACTCTGAGGATATTTGAAAAGGTCAAATATCCCCCAAGATGCTATTTGGATATTTCATCAGAACCTATTTCATCAGATGATATTCCATCTTAAGCTTTGGCTGACCGTATGGAGCTTTGGCAGCTGCCAATTATTCTCCGGGTCCTATTTTTGGTTCCAAAATATCCAGCAGAGGGGGCTTAAACTTCAGAGGCCCTGGATACATGTTGCACTTAATTTACATTGAAGTGCCTTCTTTTGCTGTAGAAGAGATGGCAGTGCATGACAGCCCAAAGTTCTAACATATAGTGTCCAAATAGTTCCGAACCATGAGACACTATTTGGTCACTATTTGATGTAGAAGAGCTGGCTGTCAAATTGTGTCAATATACTATGACAAAGATTCTAACATAGCACATTAGAACTTTTGGAAAAGTTCAGTAGAAAATGTGGCTTGGTTGCACTTTTTGGATATTTCGTGAGGGATATATTGGCAAAGCATGGTGAGGGGAGTAGATATTGTGACAAAGACCTGTTTTAGTGTCTGGCATGCAAAAAGCCGCCCGATTTGCAAATCGGGCATGTAGATCTTTCGGCTGTAACATCTGTTGTTCTTTTTAAATGCATCGTCGTTCTTCAAACTGTAACAATGGCGGCCTTCTTCTTTGCAAGTGTGAAAATGTCTACGCGCATGCACCTACATGTAACTTCCGGTCTACTGCAATATAGGGGTTCGTCAAGGTGAGAACCTGTCTCCTATTCTTTTTGCCCTCTATTTGAACGACTTTGACAAGCACTTGTCAACTGGCTATGCAGGTTTCAGAGAACTCAAGTCGTAAATACGATAACATACTTCACTATGACAGCTTACAACCATTCCTGAAACTCTTCTCACTATTATATGCAGATGACACAATAATCATGGCTGATAGTGCCTCTGAATTACAATCTGTGCTAAACTCCCTGAATTCTTACAGTGAGATGTGGAAAATCAATCCCACAAAGTCGAAAATTATCATTTTCTCACGGGGCAAAATACGAAGCTACCCTACATTCATGTTAGGCAACTCACAAATTGAAGTGGTTGACGATTACACCCATCTTGGTTGCACATTTAAAGTTGAATCCCACACTTAGCAAGAAATCTAAAATCCATGAGATATTCATGAAACTTTGTCAAAAAGAAAGCTTTCCAATGCAAAAAAATAGGGGGTCTATCCAACATAATTTTTGAACTATGATCTCTTCAAAATCTGATGTCATTACATTACAAGAAGCCAGGGGTTCAAAATGGAGGTGGTGTAGTGACCAATTTCGCATACCATGAATCCAGTAGATCATTCATCCTGCACTGCTATGACTACTCCGATAGATTTATAGATATATAGATTTATTTGCATATAGATTAGACATCCAGCATTATGTATATATATACAGATAGATAACTAATAGATAGATATACACGAGTGCTGCCCTTTAAGAGCAGCAGTTGCTCACAGTGATTGATCGATGAGATGGCAGATAGAACACGAGTTCTCTACATGTTGCACATTTACCCCATTTTAAAATTATCAAAAGGGACACCAATTTAACATCTCATTTGAATGAAACACATTTGGGATTTTGATCTTTAAATTCCACTGAAAATATTCTAAATAGACTTACTCACTAATATGCTGCTCTATACATATATGTCAATCTTCCTACCACTGCCAGCTAACTTGTGGACTGCCAAATTGACCAAATGGTTAAGAGCGCGCTTGTCTGGCTACCACTGGCGCTGAGGGAGTGGGTTCAAATCTCACCCCGGGAACTCACTTCATTCCGAGCCCATGGGACATTAAACGGAGGCGGGTTGTATCCAGTATTCTATGCATGGGCAACTCAAAGACCCTGGGCATCCCTGAATTAATAGGGTATGCGCCAGACTCACAGTCTTCTCATCACTCATCATCACACGGCGGTCACCAAAACTTGAGAATGCCGATGGCATGGGAACCTTTGGTAAAGTTCCCTTAATCTCAGCCCATGGGCACTGCTCTTCGGCTGCCCTGAGCTGTATCATGTAAAAGGCTCACCAGAAATTTCTTGAACCCCATGCGGAACATGACCAGTAATGGTTACGATTAAAGTTAAAATTAAAACTGCATCAATAAATCTATTAATCCAGAATTCAAAAATAGCTCGGATAGCTGAAATGATGTGAAATCTCATGTCGGATAGGCATGAATATTATAGAAGGATGGATAGATGACTGGGGCTATATGTCCAGTATTTATGCATTTTGTAAGCTAATTAGGAGGACATAGCAATGAGGGGAAGGATGATTGAAACTGCTGTCCTAGTTGACCCGATGAGAGCGTCAATCAGACCCTGGAGTCCAAGACCCAGCGAACCAGGCTGCGATTGACAACCACAGTGTGCTACAACTGAGCTAAAACCTACCCACCTACCCTACCCCCATCTCCCAGACATTTTTGATCATGTCACAAATGGTTTGAAGTACCAAATTGCAACCTATTACTCTGCTTACCAAACCCTTTTGATAAAACTGCGTAATATAACTAATCTGAGTAATCTATCTATTTGATCTATTTAATCTATCCTTCAAATTAATGCAATCAGATCTATCTAATACACCCTTTTAAGAAGTCCCTTATCTATCTATCTATCTATCTATTTACCCATCCATATATATATATATATATCTGACTACAATAGTTGGACATTTATAAAACTATTGAAATCTCATCTCTTGTGACCTAGTATTATGTTGACATCAATTTCCAGGTCAGAAAACTGACCAATACACATCCTAATGTCACCATGACATAGTTCCAGGTCACCTCATTTGCATACACAAAACACAATACACATAATTTTCAAAATGGCAGACAGCTCATTTGCATAGGGGAGAGGCAGGTTAGTTGAGACGTTTTTCAGAAAATCTTGCCGCCAAGCTTAATGGACGGTGATGTTGGAATGATGAATATCCATGTGCATGGGGAAATACATTTTTCA
Source organism: Platynereis dumerilii (assembly GCA_026936325.1). Classification (NCBI taxonomy): domain Eukaryota; kingdom Metazoa; phylum Annelida; class Polychaeta; order Phyllodocida; family Nereididae; genus Platynereis; species Platynereis dumerilii. Next base: position 8,694,376 of record JAPTHN010000008.1, read on the forward strand.
AATATATGGGGAAACTTGACTTTCTCTGTTGGATAGTTTTTACCCCAGATGGTGTCAAACGAGGTCATGTCAAACATATCAACTAACCCACCTGGTAAGGTTAGTTGATACACCCAGGCAGGTTAGTTGATACACAAAACCCTGACGGACCATGCAATGAAAAAGTCACATTCTTCTGCCTTGGTAGGATACTATAACACCATACACCTTCACCAATCTACTTTCTGTTCCCGTGGATGCATATCAACTTCCATTGTGATTCGGATCTGATGGTCGACCTGTTGGGAGGGAGTGATCTTATGATAATTTCAACCTAAGATTCATCTATAGATCTTGTTCATGTAAACTCCTGGGTAACACCTAGCATTATGATTGTACTAATAGGTCAGGGTAGTTATTTTGACCAGGCCAGCCTACAAAACCTAACCAATCTCCTGTATCAACAAACCCATCCACTCAATTATTTCAGAAAACAGCAGGGCTCTGGACCACAAGTTAAACTAGGTCATCTTTGAGGGCTCATAAATAACCCTCTTCACACACCTTATCCATATTCTAAGGTACTCTGAATCATCCTTCACTATAGCGAGAAAAAAAAACATGTAAGTTTTCAGCACAAATTTACTCAGGACAGTGATTTTTGAATTTTTTGGCTTTTCTCCTAAATCTTGATTCTGATTCTGCATTGACCTAGATGAGAAGATGTGTTTTTTTATTCCGCTTCTTACAAATGGCAACATTTTCTCAAATGATCATTTCTCCGACCAGGAGGTGGGGCGTATCAACTAACCTTGCGTATCAACTAACCTGCCTCTCCCCTACACTAAACACAATACACGTTATTTTCAAAATGGTGGACAGTAAGACCAAAAAGAAAACTCCAAACAAAAAACTGATGAAAGGAGTACTTAGAATTATTTTAGGTTAATACAAGTAAGCTGCAATATTAGCCCTGTACCTCTAGTTTCGGGCAATATAACAATTAGTAGATAATTTGAAACATGCAAAGAGTAATTTCAGATTTTCTTCTCCAATTTCAAATTTCCCGCCTAAATCTTACAGTCTTACACTCTCTTACCCACTCTCTTACCCCCCCCCTTCTCACCAACTACATAAATGGCGGTGTGTAAACACCTCCATTAAAAACATACAGTAAAATACTAAAAGAGTGTGGGATTTATAACGAAAAGCAGCGTCACTCAAACAATATCCATAAAATATTTATGAAAAATTAAAGGAATATAGCTGAAAATACACTTTATTGAAAAGCATGTCTTTGAAGGGGGGTTACCGATGTTTTTTGAGAGTTGCGTGGTGTACAATTTGTGAAAATTTTGAAAAACAGTTCAACAAAAATAAGTCCCTCTCAAAATAAACTTGGATTCCTTCTCCGACTTTTATGAAAGTTGGATTGAATTATAGGCCTGTATAGTGTATATCAACCCAAAATGTGTGCATTTATAGTTTAGTGCCATTATTCTTGGCTGAGCCAGCAGCTTTCGAGTGAGCCCACCCCTGTTTTCAAAAAACTTTGGCTTTTCCAATGCATATGAACAATTTAACAAAGTGGGGGAGCCACCAGCTGGGGTATTTTTGTTGAACTGTGGAGCACAATAGGTGGAGCAGCTGTATTCCGTGGGATTAAACTTTACTATAATAATAAATTTAAGAAAGCTAAATGTAAACAAGTACAGCAGGCCAGGAGAGCTTTGTACAGCCTCCAGAGCAGAGCCTATGATCTTAACCTCCCAGCTGACATCTACAGTAAGCTCTTTGATAGTGTTGTTACACCTATCTTACTCTATGGGTCAGAAATCTGGGGTCTCGAGGACATATCAGCTGTCGAAAATTTCCATACAAAGTTTTGCAAAAAGCTGTTAAGGGTCCACAAATATACCCCCAATGTAATGGCGTATGCAGAATTAGGTAGATCTCCTTTGAAATATGAGATAGAAAATCGAATGCTCAATTACTGGCTAAGAGTTAGGTCACACAAAAAGACGAAATTAAATCATATACTATAATAAAACCCCATGACAGTGTAGTTCACAGCTATGAACATCATGAGTGTCAGGTCTGCTCTGAATTAACACGAGTCCGAAGGACGAGTGTTATTCAGAAGGCAGACCTGACACGAATGATGTTCATAGCTGTGAACTACACTGTTATGGGGTTTTATTTATATCCCGCAATGACTTTATCAGTGGTTTTTACTCAATTTTAGTCTGATAACTTCAAGTTCTCGCAAGTTAGGAGCAGCAGTTTGTTGTGACGTCACCAGCTGCCCATTGTGACGTCATGACATAAACAATCGCTGCCCATTGTTTGCATAACAACGTCAGATAATTTATTTCATTGAGTTCACTAGGATGAACTCAATGGTGTGAACTCAATGGTTTTTTCATGGTGTTCACTCTCAATTGCGGGATATTCTACAAAATGCAAAGAGCTTACTCATCACTTTATCTTGAACACTTTCCATGGATAAAAAAGCTATTGCTACTCCTACCACTGTATAAACTGCAATAATAAAGGCCAAAAGTATCAATAGCTACTTGAGCCACCAAATAACCATAGTTTGCCTATAGTCCAAGGTATATTTAGTAATATTCCAAGGTCAAATAGATATTGCACCTACTGCCTAAGCAATGATAATATGGTGATAGGTAACGAATACCATTACTGACTTGAATGCCACCTCTTCGAAGAGGCTTGCATAATCTATTTTACCTCCACTGCATGTTGCGCAGACGTTTCTCTGTACTTCATGCACAATGCCAATGCTTGGTAAATCCAATTTAAAGAATTACATCCAAATATCTTGGAGAGGTTGAATTTTCGTGACATAAATTCAATGTCAACTTCTTGAGCATTGTCTAATCTAAATGTTAAAGAGGATTACATATAACTAATCACACTTTAACGGTTTTCATACGGTGAGATTTTTGTCATTGTTTGGGCACACCAAACGAAAATCTCGATGTTGTTTATGGTATGTGTTTGCTGTTCATTTTGGCAGGTTATTATGGTAATCACTTACCAGAAGTGGCGTCCCTATGGGGGGGCACGGGGGGGGGGTACAGGCCCCCCATATTGTGCCTCCCAGGTGCCTCCCAGGTGCCCCCCGTCCCATATGAACTTTCCAACTCTGGCTAAAATATACAATTAGTAATAATAATAATAATAATAATATGGATTTATATAGCGCTAATTTCAGTAAACTGCTCATCAGCGCTTTTTCAGATCAAATCAATTGTAGGAATTCTGGAACAAATGGGTTTTTAGATTCTTCTTGAAGCTTTCTAGTGTTTGTGCAGTTCTCACTCTATCAGGCAAAGCGTTCCAGAGTTTTGGTGCTGCATAGGAAAATGCTCGATCTTCAAACTTATTTTTGTTGCATGGAGCAGGTTCTGCTAACAGCAGTTTGTCGTTGCTTCTCAGGTTGTGTTCTCGTTGAGATTTTACTTTAATAAGTTCTTGGATGTATTGTGGTGCCTGGTTGTTCATTGCCTTCCACGTAGTTGTCATCAATTTGAACTGAATTCTTGCTGTGATTGGTAACCAGTGCAGTTGTTTCCTACTCTGGCTGACACTCTCGTGTTTTTTCAACCTTTCAATTAATCGAACTGCCGAGTTTTGAGCAACCTGAAGTTTATTTAACAACCGGGTAGCAGTGCCATGAGCTATAGTATGGTGGGTGGGTGCCCCCCCCCCAGAGAATTGCGTACCCACCCCCATATTGGACCTGTGCCCCCCAGGTGCCCCCCATATGAACTTTCCAACTCTGGCTAAATATACAATTAATATAGTGGGTGCCCCCCCCCAGAGAATCGCATGCCCCCCCAGGTGCCCCCCATCCCCGCTTGAGACCCCCCAGTTACGCCACAGCTTACCAATGTTTTTACAAGTTTACAAGTTAATTCAGCAGTAGCATTTCAGTATACACTGTTATTTTCAGCCATGGCTAAAATATACATTTAGTATAGTGGGTGCTCCCCCCCCCCACAGAATCTTGAAGGAGTGCACAAATATTAATGATTTTACAGGTAAAGCTAAAGCATATTTTTTGAATGTTTGATTTTTAACTTTTAATGTATAGTAATACAATTGTTATTTTATTGTTCTTTATCAATCAATTGTATTTATACAGGACCAGATTGAAAAACTGTTTTTTGCTGAATCTGCCACCCTGCCTAAATAATTAGTAAATATATATTCTAAATAAAAAATTAAAAAATGAAATGGGTCAAAATTTGAAAACGTTGAAATTTCAGCTGAAAAAAATTTGAAAATTTTTCACTCCAGAAATGCCTTTTAAAGTTTGCATTGGGTGGGTCAAACAATCATCTATCACTGCACTTTCATGTCCAAGTGTCCGAATGCTCTGCTGATCTGCACTGAGGTGATAAACACGGCTTTAATGTTTTTTTACTGTCATTAAAATTACACTTATAACTAAAAAATCCTGACCACTTTGGGCTAAACAATATATTGCCAATGATTAGGCAAGTTGCTTGCACATTTTGGGCCAAGTTCCAGGTCTCTAAAGCCATTTTTTTTAGAAACTGCATTTTTAACAATTAAAATACCAAATACGTGTGTCATTAGCATCATGCCTATAACTTGAAATCAGTACCATTTAGAGCTGAAGAATGTATTACCAACGGATAAGAAAGTGGCTATTCTGCACACATTGAGCTACATTTCAGGTCTCTATCACCAATAGTTTTTGAGATAGAGCATATCCTTGAACCAGAAATTTACAAACACATACAAAAATACTTGTTTTCATAAATAGGTTGGATTCTGAATAATAACGATGATCTCCACTACTCCCTTCAGTGCCCAATGATTTGCTAAACCCTTTTTCATATGCTAGACAATGATAAAATGTTACTGGCACCGTTATTTGATTAGTAGTTTCAGAGAAGCATCAAACTTCATACTAAGCATGTTAGTACAAGGAAAATGCAAAAATTTTACGTAATATTCTGTTGAAACATTTATTGATAATATGTGTTCAACTGATTTCCACTCCAGTCACCTGTAACAAAATTTTAGTGAGATAAAGGCAATAAGCCATTTTTGACATGATGCTAATGACAGCGTGATGCTAATGATAATTAATGTAAAAATCTCTGTAGAGACCAGTGCAAAACTGGCAGTCTGGCAATGGGTGCATGCAATGACCTTATGAACACCAGACACATGTTCACAGTGATTTTGGTCTAGAACTAGCTGTCAAAATAAAGTAGCAAGGCGTTTGCTAATGACAAATTCAGATAGGACAACTGACATGGGCAAGGCTGCGGTGTCGTAACATTTTTGGTTACATCATAAGACCTCAAAATTCAACATTTTTGCAATTTAAAGTAGCAAACATCAATTTTGTTTATGCATGATACCATTAATTATAGAATTTGGCATTTTTTCACATCGTCACTTTGGCTGAACATGTACTGAAAGAGAAGCAAAAATTAAAATTTAGCAAAATTTTTGATGATGTAACAAGGACACAAATTTCAACTTAAAGACATATTTTTTAGTATAAATACCATTTTAATATTACAAATCAGCGTCTGAATTGATAGGGTATGGGAGTTTTTACGCAAGCAACATCCAAGTTTGATTAAAATCGTATTGTGCTTCTGTATAAGAAGGTTAGAAGTTGCAAAGTGTAACGAGGACACGAAACCCATTTTATTTTGTTTCTGTATCTTCATCTAGGACTGAATATGACTTGCTACTGCTGTTTTTGATTAAAGTAGCACCTGCAGATATTTTCTATTTTGAAACAGACTTTTTATTGTCATAGAATCATGGTTAATTTTCAATTTTAAAATATTTGTGTCTAATTTACATCATCAGAACCAAAAGTATAATGCAAATTCAGTTTTTTTAAAGAAACAATCCATAGAAACTGCCTGAATAAGGCTGAATTCTGTCCAGATAATAAAAGACATGTACCGCTTTGTGATGAGCTTTGATTTTAAAACTTATATCATAATTTAGCTGTCGCAATGATGCTCAAAGAAGAATCTGTAGATCATAAACCTGGTTTGTGGTGTCTTTGTTACCTCATCAGAAAATTTGTAAAAGACATTTCAGCTGTATCTGCCTCCAGGAGCTTTACGAAAAAGTTATGCCAGATATCGATCTAATAACTGGTCTCTTAGAAAAAAGAACTACTTACCGGAAGTGTAGTCTTCCCAGGAAAACGGTAATATTTCCTTATGATGTAACCATGACACAAAACAGCCAATCATGGAATTGTGTCCATGTTACATAATAAGAAAGAATTGCCAAAAATCGAGGAAGTTATTTAACTTATGAATGATAAAACGGATATACACTATACTTGTTTTCATTTTTGTTAGGTGCCTCATGTGGAATGACATTGGAACAGACCATAACAGACAAACAGGAATATTAATCTGATGATGTAACATGACACCAAAGTATTGTAACAGACTGAACGTTCAATGCGTTTTTATTATATCCACATTTGACATTTTCAAACAAAAGTAGAGAAATCAGGTAAATTTTTCCTTTCTTCATTGATTATTGCACACAATGAACTGTGCCTGACAGTGTGCACTGAGATAAACCAACTGTAAACCGTCAAGTATGAGAATATCTTATTAGGGTAATTCCGTGTCATTTCATCAAATTTCAGAAAATTTTCCCACTCGACCGACTCAGAATGCCTCCAAAATTTACCAGGAAGAAGCTTTCTTGCCTAAAAGCACAAATCTTTAGTAACACAGTTCGATCTTGAATAGTTTCTCTGAAAAAAATTCATGAAAAATTCGAGATTTTTCCTGAATCAGTGTAAAACCTAGAGACTTGTAATTAGGCAACAAGTTTTTAATGTAGCTTAGGTGTAATAATGCATTATTTCAGCCACCTCAATGAATTTGCCTCCATTTCACAGGTTGTCGAAAAAATCTGAAAATTGCAGTTTATTCACATGTTTGTCCCCAAATTTCTCAGTCGATATAACAAGTGGAGATTTAATATCATGGTTGAAGAATCTTTGCTATGACTTCTAAACATGTGTGCAGTATCAAGCTAACCACACAAATATTCTTGGAGAAATTTGGCCTGAAAACTGAAAAATGTGTAAAATTGGTCAACTTCTGACCAAATTTTACAAGGTATAGTAGCCTATATTTAAAAAATGAATAAGCCGACCTAAAGAACAACATCACATGTGTTCACAGAAAAAATTTCAACTTGGTATCTTTTGGCTTAATATCAACTTAGATTTTTTAATATTTTTGGTTTTTATATTAAACGGGCATTATCAGAAGTTTTAAAAAAATTTACAAATAAATCTGCTTAGTGAGTAATTTTTTTAATGTATTCTTCTATAATTAAAAGTTGTCTTTGTGCATTGTTGTGGTTTGAATTCATCAACATTGTTCATATTTCAGCCTAATTGGCTTATTGTTGTCTAAGTCCATAATGCACTTTCAGCCAAATTCTGCCATTGAGATTCTGGTGGCGCCCAGTATTATCATGGCATATTTGGTACCCGGCACAAACCATTTTATTTTGCCTTTGCCAGACCATGTGGATTCAGCAATTGTACAAGAACATCATCTTCAGGGTTTGATGCTTTCTCGTAATTAAGAAAACCCATAATGATTACAAAATAATTGGAGATGTTTAATTGATCTGTTAAATGACCCACTCTACACAAAGCAAGACTGTGGTGATTGATGCCGAAGATGATGTTCATTTGATAATGCCAAAAACAAATCAAGATGTTTTTGGAATGCATCTGTCTTTGACAATATAACAAAGTTTATTTCAGGTAGCTGCAAATTTGTTTTCAATGTAAGAATATCATATCAATATGTCATTGATAACTTGCAGTGCAATAGTGTGTATAAAAAAGAGCACAAGAATATTTTTGCATGGCGAAAATGTATCAATATAACAAATTTGTAAACTTGAAACAAGAAATTTTTTAAATATTGTGTAACAAAAGCGCCAACAGATACCAACTAGAAATTTTTTCTGTGAACACATGTGATGTTGTTCTATAGGTCGGTTTATTCTTTTTTTAAATATAGGCTACTATACCTTGTAAAATTTGGTCAGAAGTTGACCATTTTTACACATTTTCAGATTTTCGGACCAAATTTCTCCAAGAATATTTGTGTGGTTAGCTTGATACTGCACACATGTTAAGAAGTCATAGCAAAGATATTTCAACCATGATATTAAATCTCCACTTGTTATATCGACCGAGAAATTTGGGGACAAAAATGTGAATAAACTGCAATTTTCAGATTTTTTCCACAACCTGTGAAATAGAGGCAAATTCATTGAGGTGGCTGAAACAATGCGTTATTACACCTGGGCTACATTAAAACGTGTTGCCTAATTGCAAGTCTCTAGATTTTACACTGATTGAGTTACACGCCTTCAAATTTCTGGACTTAGAAAATTTCAGGAAAAATCTCGAATTTTTCATGAATTTTTTTCAGAGAAACTATTAAAGTTATCACTATATTACTTGGGATTTGTGCTTTTAGGCGAGAAACCTTCATCCTGGTAAATTTTGGAGGCATTTTGAGTCGGTCGAGTGGGAGCCATTTGTTGAATTGACACGGACTTACCCATTATGTAACCAAGAAAAGAGCCACTTGGGCAGTAACAATTTTGATTTGCTGGCTCTTACTCATCTAGCCAAATCCAGCCATTCTAAATCAAAAGTCAGCAATTATGATCATATGTCGCTTTTGCACATAAAAATGTCCAAATATAATGAATTTATGCGCGTTTTTTTTTTTGTTAAAATTTCTTCCCCCCCCCTTGGAAGTGTTGTCAAAAATTAATGCCTCACCCTTGAAACACGTGTGAAAAGTTCGTAACCCCTCCGGCCTCCGCCAAAACTCCCACCCTTCCCCCCAGTCATAAATTCTGAACGTTCCCTTATACATGGGATCTGATATAGCTTGACCTAGTTGCTGCTCAGCAACAATTATTTTGTCCTTGTTTTGGCAGTTTCCTCGCGTATTAGTTCATTATTGTAATACATGTCAGCTTAGCTCATCTGGTTCAACCATGATATGATTGGACGAAAGACAATGTATACCAGGCGGAAAACATTTATTTGAATTAATCCTAGGCAATACTTCTAAGATATTTCTTTTAGAGCGGTAAGCGACAGCAATTTGCCGCCGAATGCGGGAAATCGCAATTGCTTGGGGACCTTCCCACACGGGTCGTGAAAAATCATGGAAGTCTGTCCCTTCAAAAAAATTGTAGGATCCGCCAATTGTCATTTGACTCCATACTCGCAACAATTTTCAAGTTTGATGCATGTGCCGTTAAATGGCATGGGGCTGCACACAGAAAATCCGTTCGTAACACCGCATAAATTATGCAACAGAGGTTGCTTTTTGCCATTTCTACTGCAGTGCCACTCAATAGATTTCCATGCAGAATACAACAAAGATGACGCGAATCCCTTCATTTCAACAGTGTTGACAAGATAACAACTTGATGCTTACCGTCTCTCCTGCCTTGGCAGATTACATATTACTTCTCGTAGAGACTGTGAATGAAATACTATTACCATCCGTGTTGTTAATTGCATTGCATTGCTTTAAAAACCTTTATGCCTAGATCACACGGAGACGTAACAGAGGGTTCTTGTCGCGTCGCTTCTTGCTTTTCCAGGAAAGAGGGAGGTTTTTACACTACATTCAACAACTCGGCGACGATATTTTCGTCTACGGCGCTTCTTAAACTTCCTCGCCACAAGTTCCTAGAAATCACGTGACCTTATGGTGAAGCAAGAACTTGCTTCACCAAAGATTCAACCTGTTGAATCTTGACGAAGCAAGAAGTCACGATGCAAAAGACCTGAAAGACCCCCAAAGTGCTTGGGCGAAGGTACAGACAGCTTGGGCGAAGTTAGAGGCAGGTTGGGCGAATTTAGAGACAGCTTGGGCGAGGCTACTTATCATTGAGTCAATGGAACTTCGGCGAAAAAAGAGAACAACTCGCCGACACAAACAGGCTGTTGAAACGCCGAAACAGCTACTTGCTTGGCCGTAACAGGTATTTGCTTGGGCGTAATTGAAGATTAGGACGAAGTAAGAGGATGCTAGGGCGAAGCAAGAGCATGCTAGGGCGAAGAAAGAGACTCCTTGGGCGAATCTAGTTTAACATTGAAGCAATGGAACTGCGTCGAGGCTCCTGACAACTCGCCGACACAAGTCTCTTCTTGCCTCGTCCGTAATTACGAGCGATTCGGCGTAAAAAACGAGTGCCTCGTTGTCCTAGGATCAATCTACGACGATGAATAACCTTTAATTGATTATATAATTGTCCAAAAATGGCTTGAAACGCCGAAATTTGGCGAAAATGAAGTTCCTGGCACCTCTACAACTTCGCCGTCACTTAACCACTCTCGTGAGACACTGGCATTATTAGGAAAATGAGGACAGAAAAAGCATGAATTGCATAAAGGAGAATTTATTTTTGGCATATGTCACAAAGGCAATTTACATTTATAGTAATAATGTTAGTAATAATGTGTACATGAAAAATGTAAATGCTTCTCAATTTAGAAACATGTAATAACGAAGTATCTAAGGGTATATAGGCCTACAGCAGTGACAACAATACTACCCTTCAAGAAAGGACAATGATAAATCTAGGAAAATTGGCGCATGTGACGTCAGATCACTTTGGCATTGTGATTGGTCAATGGTCATGGTCAGGTGTACAGTGTGAGGCAGTGTTGGCATGTGATGTAGTGTCTGGTATAGTCATATGTGGCTATGTGACAAAGGATGGCAGTCATTTTAATATTAAAATTAATGAGTCTGATGAGGCTTAGCTCTGTCAAACAAGAAGATTATGCATCAAAATAAAACTGTTGGGACTTACAAAATGTGTTTAGTCTAGATAATGCTTTCAAGACAGCTGAAATACAAGAGATATGATGCGGTTATGTATGCAGTTCTTGCAGTGTTCCATATATATACATAGTGTGATGCCCACTGGCACTGAGTCTTGGCCATTATTGGCTGAATACACATGTGACCTCACAAAGAACACCTGAATTGCATGACTTCCAGTGCTACATGTATCTTATGGGAACTGCCATGTGATATCGCACTCCCACATTACAAGAAAAAACTTTATATGTACTTTCTGGAATGATAATAATAATGCCTCAATTGACTCCTGCAGTCAAAATCTTTAAGTTTGTTGCACAAAGTATGATTTACACAGCCTGATCTTTCGAGTTACTCTCCTTTTTCGCAGTCAGACTGGATATGAAAGAACCAATTATCGCTATGACAACCACTCCACAAACGATGCCATTGAGACTAAGAAAGGGTTCCACGTTTCCTTCACTTACAGCAGGGGTCGCTGGTACGCTCAGGGAATATGCACACTGCACAGTATAGGGTACCACATTACCCAATCTGCGAACTGCAAAGTCGCACAGGAATACTCCACTCTTCCGCTGAGGGGCCTTCACTAGGAGTGCTGTCGCATTAGAAAGAGACATATAAGGAATGAATGCGGCAAGGAGAAAGAACAACACACCAATCACATGACCTCCAACTGACACAATCCTACAGAGGGCACTGTCCCCCTGGTGGCCAATCAGAAAGAGGCTGTAGAACCCAAAGATAAAGAGAAGTTCAAACACAACCAACATGAGTACCGATCGCTTGCTTGATACATCAAACACGGACGTTTCATCTTCATTTTTTTCATCTTCAACTAGTAAATCATAAATGCTGAAAAACTCCTTCTCATCATTCGACCTCGGTATGTATTCTTCGAGATTATTATGGTAAGACCGATTGTTGAACAAACTACCCTTGCAAAACTTCTGGGCATAGGACACCCTTGCCAAGGGGAAAGTATCGGGGGTCCAACATGTTACATCTGAAATAGACAAAAACAGTGTGGTTTGTAACTGGTTTCTATTGTTTGTATGTATGTATGATTTTTATTGGCATGTGTTCATGATGATATAATAATTTACAACCGAAATAACAGGGGTAACTGAAAAAGCAAGGAAAATGCACCCAGCCAACCTGGACTTACTATTTATTAGTAGTAAGAAACACCCATATTAGAAATAGATTCTGCAATCTTGTACCAATGTTCAAACAAAATAAGCAATTGAATTAGTTAAATTTAGTTTCATAACAAGCAACTGACTGACAGATGGACATAATTACTAGGCCACTTTAACCACTTAAAGGTGCATTTACTTACAGCATAATATAATTACATATATGCTGAGTAGTATTGCAGATATTTTCAAATACAGATTATTTCAGGATCTCCTTTTTTCCGCCTCCAAGCAGTTAAATAAATCATGAACTGCCTCAGTCCAGGTAATGACTTTAAAATAGTTTATCCACTAACACGGCCACTATTTTTAAAAAATTTGCCTTTTACTAAATAACAGACTTGGTATAGAGCGAAAGTAGTGGCTTACCATGAGAGAGAGAGAGAGAGAGAGAGAGAGAGAGAGAGAGAGAGAGAGAGAGAGAGAGAGAGAGAGAGAGAGAGAGAGAGTGCCATCATTGGGTGTGTTGTGAGGACAAATTGTTGCCTAAGACCAACATTATGAGGACGTTTGTGCATTGTGAGGACACAATGTATGTCCTCACAACGACGTTGTCTAGTTTGAATATTTAGCTTTTGATATACCGAGAAAACTTGTATTGATATTGTGAGGACATGTCCCCACAATGCTTTGACCATATCTCAACGTTATAGGAGGTGGTGCCATCTATGATCTGACTTGTCAAGGATGTAAAGAAAAGAGGCACAAAAAAAGTTTTTATGTCATAAATTAATAAAAAAATTATAGAGAAGGTTAGCAATGAGAAAGTGAAGTGTGAGAGTAATGGGGAGGGGGGGGGGGGGTGACAGGGTGACAGAACACATGCAATGAAAAGAAATATCTTTTGTTTAAAAATAAAAAATTTAAAAATAGAGTCCAACGTTTTTTGCAAAAATTTTGCACTAAAACCTCAATTGCTCGTAACCTAAAGGAGATATTGACGTCTGGTTTTGACCTTTTCTTTGCAATTTTGTACCTTCATCTATATTTGCCAAAATTTTAGCCGCATTTCAATCGGACAAGGCATGCCGATGACGTAAAGACATTTTCTCAAAAAAATTGGCAAGGAAAAAGTTATTAAGAAAATTATTTGTTGTTGCAGGAATGTGTTCTCCAGAGATTTCGACTGGGCCAAAAAAAAAATGAATGGAATAGCTTGAACGAATCCCCTACTTACACGTTTTTTCCCGAAAAAAGGTCAAAAATAGGGGGTTAAAAATTTTAAACTTAATGTGGGTTCATAAAACTAGCCATGCATGAAAATTCATTGGAAAAGGAGCATAGCTGCACTTTTCCCGTTCCGATAGTATAATTGACTGCGGAGCTATGAGGAAAAGAGTGAAAAACGTGCACTTTGCGTTCCCGCTTATCACCCAAAAACCGCAATGGGGAATCAGAGGAAATTTGGCAAAAGCGGAGTTTAGGTGTGTTACCAAGGCCCTGTAATATTTGGTGATTTTAGGTTGGACCGTTACGGAGATACCGATTTTTAAATACGGTATGCCGAAGAGCACCCTAGTGGCCAAAATGTAATTGGAGAATCTCAGGTAAAATGCTTAGAGATGTCACTAATGAGGACCCTTGGAGCAATCTCTCATAGGAAGAACAGCAGAATCCAGGCATTTATAAGGGCAAGAATCCAAAAAACCTCCGTTTTGGCATTTTTCCAAGAAAAATTTTCATATCTAGACAAATCTGGTTAGAAGCCTGGGAATGGTGGCAAAAGGTGAGTTGCAGTTGGGCTCACGTGTCTATAAAAAAAAATCAATACCCTAAGAGGAAAACATTTTGAATGGTGGCCACTTTTCGAAAAATAGCGCCGTTCGCAGATTAGAAAAATTGACCGATGAAAACTTTGGCAGAATTGCGAGGACATGGTTTGTCCTCACAACGTTATCTCTTCACTAGTTGAAATATTGAGGAAAAGTTCATTACTGAGAAGAGATTGGGCAGCTAGGATGCTTTGCTATGATAATCCAGCATTTCGGTGCGCCTAGGATGCTTGGAAGTACATGTCCTCACAAATTAGGTAAAAAGCAAACTGTCTGACAAAGCAGGTTGGTGTGGCATAGTAGAGAGAGAGAGAGAGAGATGTTTTTTATTTTTGACCAATCAAGTTTTACAGACAGATATTTAATTTTACATGGTATAATAGTAAGATTGTGGTCAAGGAGGCAGCAACTAAGTCACTTACGTAACGCTGTCGGTACTGCCCCCTTTTGGTAATTCATTATATCTAATATCATCATGCAAGCATGTTTGAAACTGGTCACTTCATCATCTCTGGATATTTCTTACATGTTTATTTAAGGATAGTAGATAGAGTAGGAGTTTGAATAAAAAAAATAATAAAAAAAAGTAAGTAAATAAATAAATGAATAAGATGTAGAAATTTGGAAGTATGAATGAATGAACGAGTGGGTAGATGGAATGATATGAAAATTTGAATAAATGGGATATCTTTCAATCTCAATAAGAGATGGTACAAGTAAACGACAATAAATTAATATAATATTAAAACATAGATGCAATATCAACAGAATGCCTAATTGTTACAAACATAACAATTAGTAATAAAGCAATTATTTTCATACAAGCTGATAAGATGCCTTTTGACGTAGAAGGAAAAACCAAATTCACTAGGAGTATTAACTTTTTCAATGATGTTGACTTCATTCCGATTAAGGAGAAGGGGGAGCTGATATCTAACATTAAATTCAGCGTATTTGTGGAAGACTCTGAGAATTATATATCTGGAATTACGAGTAAGATGAGAATGAGTCGGTTGATTTAGATATGCATTGTTAAGGAATTAGTATGGTAAGGCATTTTTTGAATATCGATAAAAGAATTTGTAGAGCTTTCTTGTGACAACATCACTGATTTTTAGAATATTTAGCTTTTTGAATAAGGGATCTGTATGTGCATTGTATTTACTATTAGTGATAATTCGGACTGCTTTTTTTTGCAATTTAAAAAGCTTACTTTGCTTAAATCCCCAACATAATACTCCGTAATTAAGATATGAGTTAATAAGGCTATCATAGATTGTTTTGAGTGTAAACACTGGTAGAAAATGTTTGAGTTTATTCAAGATGCCTATAGTCTTAGATATCTTTTTTCCAGTAGTTTCTATGTGAGCTTTCCAGTTTAATTGACTGTCCAAAATGATGCCCAAAAAGTTGAAGTTGTCAACATATTCAATGATTTCATTGTTTATCAAAAGTTTAGGAGGCTACACAGTTCTATTGCAGGTTCGAAATGTCATACATTTAGTCTTACTTGCATTGAGGGATAATCTATTTAGGTTCAACCATTCTGTTACATTTGTAAGTTCAGAGTTAAGTTTATTTTCAGGGTTAATATTATCATAATTTTGTTGGCGGACAGAGTCTAGCGTAACAAAAAGGGTTGTGTCATCTGCATAAGTCAAAAATTTAAATGTTTTGGAAGAACAGCTAATATCATTTATGTAAATTATAAAAAGAAGAGGACCTAATATCGATCCTTGCAGAACTCCTGTGGTTATCGGAAGAAAGCTCGACTTACTATCATTATATTCAACATATTGTTTTCGATTACTAAGATAACTATTCAAGAGTGACAATGATTTATCTCTGAAGCCATAGTATTTCAATTTATGTATGAGTATTTGGTGGTCAATAGTATCAAAAGCCTTACTCAGATCCATAAAAATATTAATAGGCGTTTTCCCTTGATCCATATTGAGAGCTATTCGATCTACTAATTCAATTGTTGCCAATTCTGTTGAATGTCCCCCACGGAAACCATATTGTCCAGTGTAGTAGAGTTCGTTTAGTATAAAGTGTTCATTTATCTGTTTGTGAATAATTTTTTCAAAGACTTTTGATATTGCCGGAAGGATTGAGATTGGTCGGTAGTTATCCAAGGTCGTTTTATCATTCTTTTTGTAAATAGGAATAACTTTAGCTGTTTTTAAGTTGTTTGGAAAAAGTCCTGCATTGATTGATTCGTTGATGAGGTAGGTGATGGGTTTACATAATTCTGTTTTGAGCTGTTTCAGCAGATTAGTTGAAATTCCATCAATACCAACGCTAGATTTATTACGTAGTTCGTTAACGGCCTTTATTGTATCTTCCTCTGTTACTGATTGAAAAGTGAAGTGAGCTGTTGATGAACAGAATGACTGAGGCAGAACAGAATGACTGAGGCAGATTCCATGAAAAGTGCTCTCAGAGGGTACCTTAAACTTTCCAACCGTTTTGTTATCTCTCTGTTGCTTCCTGAATCAAGTAGACCTATTACTTAGTACACGTGAGTTAATGAATAAATATCATTAAAATAATCCTCAAAATATGTGGCTTTTTGCTCTTAAAAATATATTTTTTTATCCTCATGAGGACAATTTTGGAAGACCAAACTTACTGGTGATCAGGCGTGCTTACTTTGGCATTCTGTGGAATCTGCTAAAACCAATTCAGGAAAATGTAATGATGTGTGATTGATAAAACACATCTTGAAAATTATTTTGGAACCATTTTTAATTGTGTTGGTCATTATAAAACTTGAAAAAAATGAAAAATAAAAAAAGACTGCTAATTCAATTCAATTCAATATCTTTATTCGCACACAAAGTGGCATAATAAATATTTACAAGTACAGAGATAAAAAGACAAATAAAATTGATTTTAAAAAAAGAGCATATATAAAATAACAGAAAATGTTAAGCTTTAAGTTTTAAGTTGGCACCAGGTAGGTAAAACCTCATTCAGTACATAACGTGAATAACAAATCCTTACTCTCTTCATAATTTAACACGCTGTCTAAAACACCATCTCTCACAAGAATTAACTCCTTGACCGTGTGGCCAACAACAGTGATATTCCTGGCACACCAAGCCTTCTCATCGAAGTTAAATGATGAAACTTCTTCTATATTATACTTGTGACAAAAATCTCTAACTTTCTGTCCTGTGACAGAGAAAGGACAATTGAGACAATGATCATACACATGTTTGACTACAGAGTTACATCTCTCATTAACAATTCCTTTTATAAACCTAATAAATCGAATTTCTAGTGATATATCTAGAGGGACTGTGTCCATAATAAAAGGTAATAGATAACAATGCGTTGTGTATGGTACATTAGAAATAATTCTCACAGCTTTGCGCCATGCAACACATAATTTAGAGAATTCTCTACTCTTATGAGACCATAAAACAGAACCGTAGTAGTCACAGCAATACTGTTTAAACAACTTTTGTTTAACCACAGTGCTAAGTTTACCAAAGTCAGCCATAAAAATATTAAAGGATTTCCAAAACTTCCCTTCAGCAGCTTTCAGCATGCTGTCTCTATCAATAACATTTAGTACATTACCTAAATATGTTGCTTTATTTATATTATATAAACTTACATTATTAATCAATAGGCTTACAGAATTCTCAGGACACATTTTGTTACTAAATACTAAAAATTGACTCTTACTTCCATTAAAACTCATACTAAATTCTTTGGCAAATGACATAGAAATATCCAACATTTTCTGCAGGCCTGATCTGGATGGACAAAGTAATGCCAGATCATCAGCATATGCAAGACAACCTATATAGCTATTACCGACATGACATCCTAAACCTGCGGTTTTAAGCCTATTAATCAGAACATCCATGTAGATAGAAAACAAAACCGGAGATAAAATCCCACCCTGCTTCACACCGTTACTAACTTCAAATTCTTCTGACAAAACATTACTCCATGCAACTCGATTCCGTCACAGGACACTGAGGTTACACTAGCAACTTTTACATGGGAATTTTTCTGTGTTCTTGCTACTTATGTAAATTTCGAACGTGAAATTCTAAAATTTTATTGAAAAATCTGTCTTATTTGCCTATATGCATCACCAAAAACATAAACAGCGCTGTGCCGTAGCTGTTTTTTTATTGCTAATGTAACCGCAATTTCGCATCTGTCCATTTCATAGTGTTACATTAGCAAAATTTGTCTATATAAATTACGTTAAGGAACACATGATTTGATCTCAAATTTTTTCTGAACTGAAAGCCAGGTCTCACAGGAGCAGGCCAGGGGTGGTACTCTGCTGGTGTTTTCATTTATATTGCAGTAGTATCAGCATAAACAAATTCCATCCTCCATCATTTAACGTTGTTACATTAGCACAAGGCCATATTTTTAGTTATTCTGATCTACCAATTCAATAACAAATAGTGTTTACCCATGATTTTATTTAATGGATTGACACAGTAAAAGATTTAGATTTCCGTTTTTTTTTTGTCCTGCCAGCTATCCCTAGAAAAAGCACCCTGAGAAAATCTGAGAAGCTACGAATCAATTATGTCTGCCCTTATTTGTGCGAATGTAACTACGTCTTGTGGTAAGTCATTTTGCTGCTTTTCGTGGAATCTGCCCTGAATAATTGGAAAAGTAGACTTTCAATTCACTTTGATATGCACTTATTGCTGTTTACAATCACCGGATGCAGATTTTCTTGCTCACTTTAAAAACTTTTAAAATAAATGCCAAAAAATGTATTTTTTGTTCAATTCTCAGAAATACCAGTTGATTTTACAGAATCTATACTCGCAACGTTTCGCATATTTGACTGCCAAACGAAAACTGTAGTTTTTAACGTTTGCTACCATACGTTTCCAAATAAAGCATGATGATAATTATGTATAATACGATTCAAAATATTCACTCTACCACTGATATCGCTGAGTGAATAATAAAGTTTGACTCACCAAGGTTGGAAAATTTAGGTTTCGACTCTTCTGGTTTGCTAAACATCTGAGGAACAAGAAGAAGCAAAGCCACTGAGAGGAACCCCAGTGTCCCAGAGAGGAATGCCACGTCTCCAAGTCTCAACATCTTACTTAGCAGTAGACAAAATCGTTTCTGGAATATGATTACAATTGATCATGAAAAGAAGATGTAAACAAGTGAATACTTAAATATAAGAAGAAGAGATATATATAGACAAGCTATGGATGAACACCTAAATATCCCTAAGAGAAAATTTAGTTATGTCCCTAGTACAGGCGTAGAAGAGGTGATATTTTTGGGTGTGGGTTTCAATGATTCAATCATTGGGTCAATTAGGCTTTCTGCCCGAATTTTTCAGATCTTTGCCCAAATTCAATGTCAATTTTAAAGATTGCCAGATTTTTAGGGGGGGGGGGGTTGGAGGGCAACTTCCCCCTGACGGTGGTTTCTACGCCTATAGTCCTAAGGTCTCAACATAGTCTATTGCCCTGTCATGGTAGAAAATCTTTTCAGGTAGTTTTTAATTAAATAGCCAACATATTGTACGACCTTATGAGCTCAATGATTGTGACCTGCATGGATTTCACAACTGACAGTCTGACACGGCCTTGACTTCAGTGGATTACAATAAATAGAACGGACATTTTTTCTGTAAAACCATTGTACAAGGTATGTAATAAGAAGCTACTATACATTGCGAAATTTGCACATGATGAAAAATAATGTTAATTAAAATGT
This sequence comes from Platynereis dumerilii, assembly GCA_026936325.1. NCBI lineage: Eukaryota > Metazoa > Annelida > Polychaeta > Phyllodocida > Nereididae > Platynereis > Platynereis dumerilii. Next base: position 8,714,008 of record JAPTHN010000008.1, read on the forward strand.
GAAAATGAAACTGTGGTCAAATACTAGTTTTTTTTTTCTGCATCGCATTTTACAAGGACTTCCATTCATACATGTCACACGAATCAAAATACTAAGGGGCCGACCAGATGATCTTTGGGGGGGGGGCTATGGATATTTGGTGAAAAAAAAAGATTGTTTCCCACTTGACACTGAAAAAAAAAGTTTGTTCAGCGCATGGAAATAAAAAAAAGTTTGTTTCTACCCGTAGCTAGGGTACCGTAATGTTAAAATTCCGATAAAAAAGTTTGTCGCAGGTTTGCATGCGAAAAAATTGTTCGTCGACGCGTCGCGAACGAAAAAAAAGTTCTTCCCGGGGGTAAAGTCCATAGCCCCCCCCAACTATCGTCTGGTCGGCCCCTAACAAAGAAATATACAAATTCAATATGTCATCATGGATACATACCTGGTAAAATGGTTCCCAATGGATGGATATATCAGTAGAATGTTGCAGGTCGATGCCTATCATATAGGCTAGTGTGAGAATATTAGTTAATTAGTAGCAAATCTTGCAAAACTTTTGCGTGGAATCCTGTTTCAAAATCAACTACAATGTTTACGAAATATTGCAAATCCTTCAATTAAACTGAAATCTTAAACACTTCCTGACATTACAGTACAATTGTGTATATATAGCCAGAACTGCATTGTCAGCAAGTAGCATGGTCAAGGAATGAAATAGGGCATGACCCAGTTGCTGAGCAGCCATTCTTTGTCCTCATATTTAAAATTCCATCGCATGAAGCCTCTTCTGCCACAGTGCCTTTAAATAAAGTTTTGGGTTAAAAAATTGAACAAATATGCCATCAGTGTAGTGTCGATGACAATCACACGCCCGGGATTACACAAACATTTGAAGATAAAAATGAAAAAAAATTCTGTTGGGAATTCTTTGTGATATGACCCTTTAAACATTGAAAATAGCATCCCATGATCAAACTTTGCTCCAATATGATTTGGTTTATGTCTCATTAACAATGAAAATGAAAGTGTGATCAACCAACATTTTTAAAGTGTTATATATCTCAAAGAATTCCTTACAGATTTTTAAATTTTTTGTCTTGATTGCCTTCTTCAACACTGGGCTTTTGTTTCTGAGAAACTAGGACTTTATCTCGAAAAAATATAGAAATCGCAATATCATAACATGCAATATCTATATCACAGTGATCGCACATTGATGCAATATTTAACAGAAGTAAAACATACATTTTTTAAGGGATATATGTACTTGAAAATCAAGAAAATTCTATTCTATCAGGTTACTTTGGTCCCCCAGTGACATAAGCCCCAAATTTAAAGGAAATCGCATGAATTGAGGTAAACTAACTTTTGTCGTAGGCCTACACCACTTTATATTACAGCGAAACACTTTGATAGAATTAAAGTGGACTGTGGCACTGTGAAAATGGCACTTCGTGTGTCATCATGCTGATGATTTGTCATGATCAAACCCAATACTTTCAATGTTAATTTGATTGAAGGAGACTTATCCCACTTGTTGGTGACAGCCAAACGAAAGGATTATGCATCTGATTTTCACTCTAAAATTTGTTTTGAGAAGTCAAATGGCTTACCCTTGATCATGACTAATCAAACAGCCTCTATGTTTCCCATGTTGAAAGTAGAGAAGATGACACTTCATCGGCTATCATGAGTCACGAAGTGCCACTTTCACAGTGCCTCAGTCCACTTTACAGGGTGACCCAAAAAAAAGTTCACACTTTTTGAGTGATCATAAGATCATCAGTTTTTGCCACAGGACTTTGGTTTATGGCTCATTTTGTTGGTAATCATCAGCACATCGCATTTGACCACCAAAAACGACAGACATACGTGCCTAGCCCTGCTGCTATAACAAAATTTTTGCTGTGCCGGGTTGAAGAAGATGCATGGACAAGGCTGTTGAAAATGTCGATATGAGAAGTCGGAGATATGAAAAACTGATTGAAATTTGTTGACTGGTATGTAAAGAAGCTTAACACAGGAAGATGTGGTCCTGCAAACATCAGAACCCCTTAGAATAATGTCAAATGGTCAAGCAAAGGCATAATATGCCAGGTCTAGGAGAGATCATTTCTTTTTAGCAGGAAATATTTGAGAAGTTAAGTCAAAAAGTGTCTTATAAGTATGGAGGCCTAGTAAATGCCTTGTTCCGTAAGAATGAATTGCTTTATGTCTAACTCTGAAATTGTGGCACATGAAGTGGAGATGTGAGGACTTGACTGGTCATTGTGCACCTCCAATCTCTCATTGTGTAGATAATCACTGAGGATGCTTTAATCCAAGCATTGTCATGATATTGACAGAAAATGTAGTTGACATACTACAAAAACCCCAAAAAATTGTTTTAGGACCATATACATTGTATTAATGGAATCTGGGCAATCAACACCCTGGTGGTTGACGGACAGCCATGCATTTCATTAAACATAACGGAGCAGATAAAATGTATAGTAAACCTGGATATATAATACATCAAATCATAGCTGGAGATGCACAAACTATGTTTTCAACATAAATATACATTCCGACCAGCTTAAACCCATTGTACAGGATCTCAAAGGTGGCCAGTCAAAATTTTGATAAATCTCGATCAGAGGTAATCTGTTCCCACCAAGCCTTGACTACCCGCAATATGAGTAGATATCAATGGCATATATAAATGGCATTATACCATTCGACACCTCTGTCAGCCAATCATGAGCCAGTATTTCACTGCAATAAAACCCATATTCTTCGTTGTCCAGTTATCCTCCCATGGGAGAATAATAAGTGAAGCTGTGAAAGAACAACAGCAACAAATGACAACTTTCAGTTTTGTCTTATGGTATAAGCCGGTTATTCACCGCGGGATCTGCAATATATGTTTATCACAGCTCGGGCTAATGCCCTCGCTGGATAAATCACATATTGCCTCTCCCTAGGTGAATAACCTATACTTACCCTTAAGACATTTTACCTATCAGCTGACTTCTAAAAAAAAATGTTATGCAAGAAACAGACAAAAATGTCAAAACGCATGAAATTCAAGGATATAGGTTACACCAAAGGTCACTGTGTGGTCAATTTTGTCACTGGAACAAAATAACTTTGTAAGTGGTTTATCAATATGTAGGTACATCACTGTGTGTAATTTCATGAAGATTGTGCATTCTCAGCTGCAGTGTGCATTGGTAAAATTCATTTGCACAAGTGTGAACTTTTTTTTGGGTCACCCGGTAATTCTATATCAAAATGTTTCGCTGTAAGGTTTCTAATGAATTCACATATTTGCAAAATGTTTCTGATTTTGTGTTGCTAGAGATGGACTGTCTGTCAATATTAATATTGCTAAATATTTATATATTATTGACATTATATTATGCCATTAACACTTTGTAATAATAAATCCCAGCTGGAAAGCAGCATAATGGCAAGTCTTCTAAAGCACATCCAAGCTGGACATTGTTGGAATACGTGTGACATTTTTAACAAGAAAAGTACCCTTAAAAAGGGTACTGTATCGATCTTACCATGAACCTGAGGGCATAAGGCATGTAATAAAAAGTTTTGATATCTCAAAGTAGGCATTTCTATGAATAGTTGGCCACAGAAAAAATTCTAAGACCCCTCCCTTTTTTTTTTTTGTTTTATGAAAATCTGACACAACTATAAGGGATTTGTAAAATAAAAGTAAACTTCAGTTATTTCTGCAACCTAAAAAAGTAAACTCCATTTCTTTTTTAAAAAAATGAGGAAATATCTCCCCTCCAAAAATAATCTTGGATTTCCAAATAAAAGAAGAAAGTTTGTCGTTCTCTCTGGTTTTAGAATTTTTGCATCCTCACACCGTGCGCGTTTGTGGGTATGTGAATCGATTCCTGTGCAAAAACTACTGGATGGATTTACATTTCCTTTGGCATGATGTGTTCATTTGTACTACACGATACCTGATTAAATTTTCATGACTATTGGAGCTTTTTTGGGCCTACAGTTAAAGAAATCTGAAAAAGGCCTTTGCTTTTCACTTCCCCAACTTTTACATACGGATGCGCCACGGCAATTTCGAAAACTGGAACCATTCTAAATCGGAACCTACACTAAAACAACAAACCATCTGAATCCTTCAGGAAAGATTTTGGCAACCAATTTATTCTGTATGCATTATAAACCATTTTAATCATCTTTTCAAGCCGATTCTAACGATACCAAACATATTTGGGTTGCAAAAACCCGAACAAAACTCAAAATTTTCAAAAAACCCAATCCATTGATCCCGCTCGTTTTAGGAGATGTACCTGTGATTTATCCGGATATTTCAAACGACGAAGTCTGTCTGGGCGATGCTTGTCTCATTTTTCGAACTTCACCGGGCCATAACTGAAGGTAAACGTCGTCAGTCGACTGGATAATGGGGGAATCTATGCTAAACATTCCATTTAAGACTCGGCAGTGCAAATCCAGTATGTTTTGGATGAATTTATAAGTGTAGAGGAACACGGAATGCCAGCTTCGTTGACTCACAAATGGTACAAAATGGCGTCTTGTTCCCGGAACAAGTTTTATTGTGCACGGGAATGTCAGAGAGCTGTCAATTGATTGCATTGCATTGCTTTAAAAAAACATTGTAAAAAATGAAGACAGACAAGACATGAATTGGATAAAGAACAGTTTATTTTTTTTACATGTCTCAGAGAGGCAATACACATTTAATGATAATGTGTACATGATGTGTACACAATGACAAAAATTGAAAAACGTTTAAGAAAAGAAATTTCTGAGTGAATAAACAGTACAGAAAGTAAATAGAACAATGAAAAATCTAGGAAAATTGGATGTCAGATAGTTTGGGCAATGTAATGGACCATGGTGTACACTGTGCAGTGTAATGTAGCATTGGCATGTGATGTAGTGTCCACTGGCCGAATAGCCATAGGGCCTATGTATGGCAGTCTGACACAGGATGGCAGTCATTAATATTAATTAGTCAGTCTGATGAGGCTCAGCTCTTACAAACAAGGAGATTACACGTTGTGTTGATCAAAAGAAAACTGTCAGGACTGACAAACTGTGTAATACAACAAGTATGACGTGGTCTGTGTGAAGTTCTTGCTATTTTCGGAAAGGTTGCACCAGTAACTCGGGTGACACGGGTAACGAGGATTTGTTTCCGAACACGCTAGACTCGATCCTCGTGTTTCCGGGAGGTGCCAATGTCAATTCTCGAGTATAGTGTTTCCGGCTATTCCCCGATATTCGGGAGTACTAGGGTCACAAGATTTGTACCACATGACACAAACTGGTTCTTGCTCGAGTGAGGCACCTATGGTTCCGGGAAATACGAGGATCGAGTCTGTCGTGTTCAGAAATAAATCCTTGTTACCCGTGTCACCCGAGTTACTTTTGTAACCTTTCCAAAAAACGCCCTGGGTCTTGGCCATCACTGGCTGAATACACACAGAACACCTGATTTGCATGACTGCCATGTAATAATACATTGATATCACACTCCCATATTACATGAAAAAAAACTTTCTATGTACTTTCTGGAAAGATAGTATAATGACTCCTGTAGTCAAAATGCATGATTTACACAGCCTGATCTTTCGAGTAACTCTCCTTTTTCGCAGTCAGACTAGATATGAAAGAACCAATTATCGCTATGACAACCGCTCCACAAACGATGCCATTGAGACTAAGAAAGGGTTCCACGTTTCCTTCACTGACAGCAGGGGTCGCTGGTACGCTCAGGGAATAAGCACACTGTACAGTATAGCGTGCCACATTGCCCAATCTGCGAATTGCAAAGTCGCACAGGAAAACTCCAGATTTCTCCTGAGCGGCCTTCACTAGGGGTGCAGTCGCATTAGAGAGAGACAGATAAGGAATGAATGCGGCAAGGAGAAAGAACAACACACCAACCACATGACCTCCAACTGACACAATCCTACAGAGGGCACTGTCCCCCTGGTGGCCAATCAGAAAGAGGCTGTAGAACCCAAAGATGAAGAGAACTTCAAACACAACCAACATGAGTACCGATCGCTTGCTTGATACATCAAACACGGACGTTTCATCATCATTCTTTTCATTTTCAACTAGTTCATCATAAATGCTGAAAACATCCACCCCACCATTTGACATTGGTATGTCTCCTTGGGAAATATGGTAAGACCGGTTGTTGAGCAAACTAGCCTTGCAGTACTTCTGGGCATAGGAGATCCATGCCGAGGTGAAGACATCAGGGGTCCAACATGTTACATCTGAAATGGACAATAACAGCATAATGCAACTTGAAATTTACAACTAGAGGGAGCCATCTATGTCTTCAAATTCCTATCAGATCTGCAGCCTAAAATAAATATCACGTATGACAATGTAAACTGAACAGCAAAAGAAAGCTATTTTAAAACTTTCATGGAGTACTAGGGTCTCAGACCACAAGAAAAAACAACTCAAGCACAGAGCTCTGTCAGCTGAGAAAAGGTTTCCGCAGAATATGCAACAACAAACTGAAAGTCACAAACAAACATAAAGGGTGTTACGTGATGTACACACTAGGCGTCGCTCTAGTGTTGATCCTGGATTGTACTGCCATCTAGTGAATAAAGTCTCTCTCACTCAACATGGTGATCAGCTAATGGGATCTCTTTTAATTCGTGAATATTACTGTATATTCAGGATTAACAAGGCTGTCAATGGTGACATTACTTCACCAAGACTCTCAAGCATGGATTATGGTTATGATCGAATTGCTGCTGTGACTCTGTTATGTTTCTGAGCCGTGTGAACTTTCTGCCTCAAGCCTCTCAAGCCTGCCATGTGCTCTTAGCATTGCTTGAATGGGAAACTACCCGAAATATCGCTCGTCAATGTGCTTCTTACTGATCCTGATTATCTGTATTTCTGATTCTACTAGTCATGGCTGCTGAAAATGTGCCTAAAGGACGCCGTCCGGAACGTCTGGTCCTTGGAACCAATCCAGCTGAGAACTGGAAGCTGTTCAAACAGAGATGGAACACCTACTCAGTGTTAAGTAAAGTGCCTGACCAATCTAGGGAAATTCAAGTTGCATTGTTTATGGACTGTCTGGGGGATGAAGCTTTGAAGTCGTTCAATGGATTCACGTTTGCTACCCCAGATGCTCAACGTACAGTTGCTGAAATCCTCACAAAGTTTGATGAATTAGCAGTGGGCCAAGTCAATGTCACGTATGAACGGTTTATTTTTAACAAGAGACAACAAAAAGAGGATGAACCTTTTGATAACTTCTTATCGGACATCAGAACTTTGGTTAAAACTTGTGCCTTTTGTGCTAATTGTTGCAACTCGCTGGTCAAAGACAGGATTGTACTCGGAGTAAACAACGGTGAAACAAGAGCTGACCTACTTAAAATCAGAGACTTGAAGCTTGCAGGTGCTATTGATCTGTGTCGTTCGGCTGAGTGCGCTGCTCGGCAAAACACAGCAATCAAACCGGAAATGGTGAACAAAGTTGCAAGTTCTCGACCGCAGAAGTACTCCAAGTCCAAGAAGCCAAGTCGTGAGAAAACTCGCAAGTCTGGTGAGAGTGAAGTTGTGAAAGAGTGCAAATTTTGTGACAGTTCTCATGAAATGAAAAAGGCTGTATGTCCTGCCTGGGGACAGACCTGTAAATTCTGCAATGAGAAAAATCACTTCGCTTCAAAGTGCCCTAAGAAAAGCAAGAAACGCAAGCCCAAGAAACATGTGCGGCAAGTCCAGTACGACAGTGAGTCGTCATCGGAATCTGACGATGAAAAATGGCTAAATGCTGTCGGTGATGCTATCAACAAGAACAAACAGTTGAAGTGTAAACTGATTCTCAACGATGAAATTGTGGTATTTCAAGTTGACACTGGGGCAACGATAAATGTGCTCCCGAAACGACATGTTCTGCTTCTGGGAAATGTCTCAAAGCGTGGGAACAAAACGCTACGTATGTGGAATGACACTACCACTACTCCTCTTGGAACTTCTAAAATAACTGTTCAAAATCCCAAGAATGACAAGCGTTATGATGTGAAGTTCACTGTTGTGGAAGATTCTTTCACTCCACTAATTGGTCTCTCTACTGCTATTAAAATGAACTTAATCAAAGTGATGGAAAGTAACATGGTTGTAGCTGCTGTCAACCAGAGCCCTGGCGTAACTGTGTCGTCTGTGAAGAAGATGTATCCTGAAGTCTTCAACGGTGAAATTGGATCGTTACCTGGTGAGGTGAACCTCAAGACGAAACCAGATGCTGTGCCTGTGGTCATGCCGTCACATAGAACGCCCATCTCACTCCGCGACAAGCTAAAAGAGAAACTGGACGAGATGGAATCGGATGGTGTAATTGTTCAAGTCAAAGAGCCTACTCCTTGGGTTAGTCAGACTGTCGTTGTGCACAAGAAGGACAAAAGTATACGCCTGTGCATTGACCCCAAGGAACTCAACAAGGTCCTCGTTCGAGAGAGGTACGTCATGCCGACGCTAGAAGAAAAAGTGCATGAACTCGGGAACTCTCGCATATTTACTAAGGCCGACTTGAAATCTGGTTACTGGCATGTGAACTTAGATGAACCGTCAAGCTTTCTGACCACATTCCAGACCTGTCATGGACTGTACAGGTGGCGCCGGTTACCATTTGGATTGTCAGTTTCTGCGGAAATTTTCCAACGTAAAATATTGGAAGTGCTCAATGACTTACCTGGTGTTCTGTGCATAGCTGATGACATCATCATCCATGGTGCGACTGAAACGGAACATGATGAAAGACTTCATGCTTTCTTGAAAAGATGTCAAACTATTGGCATTAAACTCAACTCCAACAAACTTGAGATGAAACTGACTGAACTTACTTTCATGGGTCACAAGATTTCCCAAAATGGACTACAAACTGACCCTGAGAAAGTGAAGGCAATCACTGCAATGCCTCAACCGACTAACGTTCAGGAATTGCGACGTTTCATGGGATGTATTAATTATCTGGCTAAATTTCTGCCAAAGCTATCAAGTGTTCTTGAACCACTTTCGAACTTGTTGAGGAAGGATGTACCCTTCTCCTGGTCTTCTTCTCAACAGAAAGCATTTGAAGATGCAAAAACGTTAGTAACTAACTCTCCTGTTTTGGTATTCTACGACCAGTCTAAACACCTGGTGTTGGAGAATGACGCCAGTGAGTATGGCGTTGGATCTGCCTTATTTCAGGAAGGCAAGCCTGTTGCCTTTGCTAGCAGATCGCTGTCTACGACTGAGCGTAACTATGCTCAGATTGAGAAGGAAATGCTCGCTGTGTCCTTCGGTCTCACGAAATTCCATCAATATACGTATGGAAGAAATGTAGATGTTATCACAGATCACAGGCCCCTCGTCTCGATTGTGAAGAAGCCGCTGTCCAAAGCTCCGAAACGTCTACAGAATCTGCTGCTCCGTACTCAAGGATATACCTACACTCTGGAATACCGGAAAGGTACGGGAATACCTGTTGCAGATACTCTATCTCATGCTCCTATCTCCTTGCCTGAAAGATCGGAAATGGTGAACAGTGTGTTTTATGCTCCGATCAAGAAGAAATATCTGTCAGAAATTAGCGCTGCCACTTCAGCTGACCCTGAACTTGTGTTGCTGAAAGGAACAGTGCTACAGGGGTGGCCAGAAGAAAGGGCAAACGTTGCCATTGAAGTTCGTCCGTATTTCGACGTTCGAGATGAAATTTCTGTTCAAGACGGAATAATGATGCGAGGTGAACGAATCATCATACCACGCTCGCTGCGCCCACTGATGAAAAGACAAATTCATGCAGGCCATCTCGGCATCAATTCTTGTCTCAGGAGGGCTAGGGACTCTGTTTATTGGCCGAGCATGTCTTCAAAAATTCGCCAACACATTGAAAGCTGCACGACTTGCTTGAAGTTCGGCAACAAACCAGCTCCAGAGCCCATGATTATGAAGGAAGCTCCCTGCTCGCCATTTGACCATGTCGCTACTGATTTATTCCAACTTAAAGGGAAAGAGTATTTGTTGACTGTTGACTGCTACAGCAATTTCGCTGAAATTGACCGTTTGTTTTCTACGTCCTCCAGGGAAGTCATCAGAAAGTTGAAACAACACTTCTCCAGATACGGCATCCCAAGACTTCTGTACAGCGACAATGGTCCGCAATACAAATCACGGGAGTTCGCTCAATTTGTGCAGGAATGGGATGTGAAACATGTGACCTCAAGTCCTGGCTATGCCCAGTCGAATGGAAAAACTGTCAAAAATGTGATGAAAAAGTGCATGGAAAACAAAGAAGATTACCATCTAGGTCTTCTTGCACTACGAAACACCCCAAGGGAAGGCCTAAACACAAGTCCCAGCCAGATGTTAATGGGTCGCCGAACCAGAACTCCTCTACCAGTGACAGAAACAGCGTTGCAGCAACAGCATTTTGAAAGTGCTAAGTTCGACCTCGACAAGAAAAAAGCAAGAGCTGCCAGCTACCACACTGAACGCAAGACGCTTCCCGAACTGTCAGCTGGACAACCAACTATGTTGCGACCGATTGCTGGACATGACAAGACCTGGCGTAAAGGCAAGATTCGTCGAAAACTGTCTAGCAGGTCATACGAAGTCGAGACTGACCAAGGCAACGTAGTCCGACGTAATCGCCTGATGCTTCGCCCTGTGCCCCAAGACCCCCCTGACCCCCAAGGTGACTATGGACAATCTGCTCCCCAATTGCCCTCACAAGATCGAGTCACCTCCCCCTCCCCGATCGATCCCCCAAGCGACTCCCCAAGTGTTACACCCCCAAGTTCTACTCCCCCTCGTGGTCAAACACCGAAACGTACCACCAGATCAGGTCGCTCGGTGAAGACCCCAAGTCGCTATAAATGAAGGGAAGAAAGGAAGAACAATCTGAACTGTATCAATCTAGATTAAGCATGAACAAAATGAACTCATATAATATCAATACATTTCGATTTATTTTGACATTTATTTTCTTGACATTATTGTGAATTACCAACATTTAAACTGATGAACTCTTATATTGAAAATAGATGAACTCTTTTATATCCAAAATTGATTAACTCCTTGATGGTAAATATTGAATTGATGGACTCCTTGATATATCTTGAAAAATGTATGGACTCTTATGATAATTGACTCACTGATTTGTTGTCAAATTACACATATTTGATTGATGTATTTGCTCAATTGATAACTCCAAATATTTACATTTTTGTGGTGTGTCAAATATTGATGTCTGGGATTAACATGATTTGTGCTATGTTTACTTCATATTTGTAGACAATACTAGAGTTCTGTATTATAGATATTTTGCAGTTAACTAGAATTAGTTCTATTTTCATGTATTAATTAGAATTAGTTATATTTTCATGTGCTAATTGATAATAACTACTTATTTGATTGAAATATTAATCGGATGTAGATTATTGGATTAACTTGTATATGATTATAGATTTCATGTAATCTCGCTTTGCTAGTTTAAGCAAGCTTAAGTGATACGCAGTTTACTATCACATAGTAGTTGTTAAGAAGTTAATAGTTAACTTAGTGTTATCAACTTAGTGTGTAGATTTGTTAAAAGTCAACTTTGTATAATTAACTTCGAGAGTAACTTTCTGTTTAAAAGTTAACTTTGTTTAAGCCGAATTAACTTCGTAATCTTAAGGGGAAAGATGTTACGTGATGCACACACTAGGCGTCGCTCTAGTGTTGATCCTGGATTGTACTGCCATCTAGTGAATAAAGTCTCTCTCACTCAACAAAGGGCAAACAAACAAAAAGAATGGACAATATCAGAAAGAAAAATGGCTCTAGTGACTCGCGTGCATTCCTCAATAATGAGTATGACCCCTCAGAGTCTGGACACAGGCCTGGCACCTCCTGCACATGCTCTGCAGCAACCTGCTGATGCGGTCCTGCAGCAAAGCATTCCACTCCTCTTGCAAGTGAAATGCCCCGGCCCGACAATTTACTAATTTCGTAGCGTCAACAAGCTTGTCAGCGTACCCGAAGCTTGTCATAGTATAGTGCAACTGTGCAAGTATTAATACAGATAAAATATTGTTAAAATTACCTTATTTACGTCTTATATTGTCATAATTTAAGTATTTCAAGCGAGCATACGCCTGTCTTGTGACGGCGACCGCCATTTTGTTAGGCGCTTCGCGTGCAAAGCATCATGGGATATGTGTACATTGTAATAAATATGACATCATCGGGGATCCCGGGGGATTTGACCGTGGTTTTTCAAATCGGTAGGTCGCAATTCAATACCAATTGTGGTTTTTGAATACTATATTTTAGTGCTAGTGGGTTCATTATTATGCAGATTTAACATTATACTGTGGATATTTGCACTGTCAGGTTTCAGATTCTCATTTTCCTGATTTTGACAATAAGCTGATTATTGTTTATGTTTTGAAACGCTTCGGGGAACCCCCGAGAACTGTCAAACTAGTATTGGAATGAGTGTTTAAGCTCGGAATTATTGATTTAGAGTGGGTCGGGGCAAGAAGCCCGGGTTAGGTGAGAAGCCCCCCCAGGGTTATTTCTAAACTTACATTTTTGGTGCTTTTTCTTATTGATACGATTGAAGCTAGAGGCTTTTTAGGTGACGTCACAAATTTTCAAGGCATTCAGCACCAAACCATAGTCGTGATTAAAGAAACAAAAAAAGGTGCATGGTTTTTGTAACTTTGATTAATTCTTTGAAAGTGGTTGTCAGAAAAACTTTGGAAATTTTAAAAAGTATAATGGATATCTGCATTGCTTCACTTTATGAGTATCACATAAATATGATTTGGATCATGTTTTTTCATTTTAGCTCAAAATATAGAGGTAAAATTAAAATATGTGGGTTTGGGGCGAGAGGCCCCACATGGTATGGGGCATGGAGCCCCCTTCACTGAGGCCTTGAAGCTGCTTCAGGAACCATTTAATACTGTGTTCTTTACCTTAAATCTTGATAGAATAACTAATTGAAATAGAAAATATTTTGGCCGAAATTGAAAAAGGGCAAAAAATATTAAAAAATAAATGTATGAACCAAAAAATTCTAAAATTCAGAAAAAGTGAATATAATGCCTTAAAAATACCGTGCAAAGCACTGGAAGGTTCGAATCTCGAATTTGAAAACGAGAAGGCACATAAAGATAATGTGCAAAGGTCGGTGGAAGTATAATTCTTACTGAAAAGTAGAATGCACGAGATGCTCAAACATATATATCTGCTTGATCTCTCCACCCAATTGCTTCAAGCAAATTTTCTCCACGCACTACTATCCATCAAATTCTATTTCCCCTATTCTATCTATGAAAGTCTATGCACCCACATCATCACATAATGCTAATTGACAGAAAAGTTTGGAAAAATACTGTGCAAGCACGAAAACCGCGGTAGTTGTCATATAGGCACTATTATATTGCCTATTGGAAGGGATGGATTACCAGTCAACCAGGCGACAGACAACTCCAGTATCATGGCATGGCTAGGAGTGCTATACACATGAAGTAAAGACATCACCAAAAGTCCCAGGATGCACTTTAATTCGGGCGATTTACCCTGAAACCAGTAGAAAATGTGCTAGCAGTTGTTTTTCATGACGGCCAAGAATTTTGTTCACTTGGGTCCATGAATGGAGTGGAGAAAGTATGAAGGTTTTGTAGACTTGTTAAAATTCACCAGGCTGCATTGTGTCTTGTGACAACTCATTGAAATATTCATTTGGTTCATACATTTTAGGTCCATGGATGCAGAATTGCAGATCTATGCATCACCTCTGCTCTGCTACTTCAAAGGAGGCTGAATACTTCCCATTTGAACTGTTTAAAGTGTTTTTGCAAACAATAATAATGCACTGCTCTTTTTTATTGTCTGTGACAATTCTTTTTCCTGACTTTTTTTAAACAATGGGGCCTTCAACAAAACACATTGCACCATGTACCCTCTTATCTCAGTGTTGACAGGTCATGCATTAACAGGATTTGAAGGGTATTTTTACCCAACTCTCCACCCCTCCACAACATATATGGCATGTCACTGGCACCTCAGATTGGCAAGTTATTGGTTTGTTTTCCCACATCAATGACATCATGACACATGACAGATAAGCATGTGCACCGTGAAGGATTTGCTGTAAAAACTTACTTGTTCTTGTTTACTATGACAGTTCACATTGCCTTAAGTGGAGATCCACATTTCTGTAGTCTTTCTGAACTGACAGCTTATACACTGTACAAGCTGTATAATATACAGTCTGTCTTGAGATTACATATACTGGATACATGTTGACTGATTGGCCTGCAGGAGCATATAAAGCTATTTAGTACTTGCAGATCACTCAGCTGGTCATTTTGTCAGTAACTGGATATTGGGCCCTCCTACAATAAATTCTAAAAAAGAGAATAAGAGCAACATGCAGGAGGTCTGGTGAAATGGATTATTTATCAGATTCTTCAGATTCTGACAGGTCTGAAGATTTTTTTTGGCACTGACATCACTATTTTGGAGCATGTAGAAAAAATAATGCAAGATATTCAGAAGTCAAAGATAGTTTTGAGAAAATAATTCCAGTCATTTTTGACAGTGTACACTGTACATGAGATTCTTGGTAGCAATGACACAGTGCATTGAAAAATCTAATTTTGAAATAAAAGCATAAATAGAAGGAGGACAGACCTGTAATGCTGCCTTTCTGGAGTTCATTCATAAATATGCAAACTGGCACAGGCAGAAAGTCAGAATTGGGCTTAGAAATTGAGTAATTGAGCGGCATAGGTCCTGTCTTCAGCCAGCCGTCAATCCAGCACAACACTGATCGCAAGAGGTGAGAGATTCTCACCTAAAAAATGATAGAAGAACCCCAAGAAATAACTTTCAAGCTGAATGCGCTCGCAAAAAAAAATTCCATAGGATTATAATAGGGGGGCTTCTTGCCCGATGGGTGGGGTAAGAAGGCCATTTTAATTTTTTTTACAAAAAGGGCCGTAACTCCTTTATTAAAATTGGTAGACATTCGTTTCACTAGTTATAAGTAGAGTTAAGTGATCCCTTCCTGACAGCATAAGTTTTCAAATAATCGACCACAAAAAGTAGGTCAAATCGCTCCTCGAAGTTAAGGGGGGCTGCATGCCCCGCGCTACTCTATATCGCATTTTTCCACATCTAACTATTTTTATGGACGAGTTAGGTCCAAATAAATTATTTTAAACTTTTATTCACTCTCATTTGTTTTCTATTGAAATATATAGTGGATACCAAGCCTCCACTAAGGTTTAATTTTAATTTAACACAACGAGAAGTAAAACCCTAATCCTGTGGGTCATTACACAAGTTTTGAATGGTGTCTGTGTAAATTGTGACCATATAGGAGCATTTTCAGTGATGGAAATGGGGTATGGAATACTGGTTCCCCTGATGAAAAATGTGTGGGAGCCCTTCCCTGCTACAGCTCCCCTGTTTTTTGTTTTGCTGAAAATAGCAATATATGAGTTGGTTTATTTGGAATTGAAGCAACACACATACTTTGGGGACAAACAAGATTACAGTACTGCTGAAGGCAATGAGAATGATAATACAATCCGTAATGTTCAGTCTGACACTGAGTTGCTGTGCGAATAATAAAGTTAGACTCACCAAGATTGGAAAACTTAGGTTTCGACTCTTCTGGTTTGCTAAACATCTGAGGAACAAGAAGAAGCAAAGCCATTGAGACGAACCCCAATGTCCCAGAGAGGAATGCTACGTCTCCAAGTCTCAACATCTTCTTACTTATTAGCAGTAGACAATTAATCGTTTCTGGAATATAATTACAATTCATTAAGATAAGAAGGAGGAAACATTGTCAAATGAATACTTAACTATATATGTGATATAGACATTTATTAGACAAGCTATAGACAAAAATACTGTGCAAGCACGTAAACCCTCGGCTATATGCAGACAAATGACTTTGTTACGAAAATGGTTGCTTTACAAAAGAAAGTCCACAAGACGGAATGGTTCAAGTGACCAATTATGTGTGAAGAAAAATAAGATATGTCATGTCATTGAGTAGAATGGACTTGAATTGCCATGAATTGTATTTATGTACCTTTGTAATCAGCTGAGAAAGTCTTGGAGGCATAGCTAGTTCAGTTTGTTCATATATAAAGAAAGTATAATAAGCGCTCGGAGATTGCATACCTGTGCCTGAGGTACTGATGATATCCATTAGCAATAATGAAGTAATATAGGTATAAATAAAGGTATATGTGCAGTGTGCAGGGTAGACATGCCACACAGACTAAGTTGTGCTAGGACAAAGGAATCTGATCCAACCGTGGTAAACATGCCATTTACCCTCCAGTAGCCTACATACCACTTCCCTCATATTGCCCCCCCCTCCCTGTCCACTCTCCAGATAAGAAAGTACAGAAAAGTAAAAAAGAACAGGATTTGATGATAAATTCCAGAGGTAGGTCTACATCAAGAAGGACCAATTCTCACAATTTATGCCTGGTGACACATGATGACAGCTTGGGTCACACTTAAAACACCCCTTTTAGTAGAAAACATATGGCCTACTTATAGCTCAGATCAAAACATGTCGGAGAGCAGGAGGTTAGCATTATTTTTCCAGGTGACGAAAAGCATTGTTTCGTGTGGATTTAAGAAATGCACATGACTGAACTTCTGTCATTCCCGAATTTAGGCAGAAATAAAGCAACATGTATAGTTTGACAGCAGCAGGTGTGACATGCGATGAGTTGTGCTAAGACAAAGATTGTATCCAGCCGTGTGGGCAAATGCAAGTTTTGGCCATGTAGGTCATGCACTTCGACAATACCCGGAGGCAGTACTGCCTCGGGTAAAAACTCAAATGTCCCGAAGAGAAAATTTGGGTTTCAATATATATTGTCTCAGCTCTGAGTGCACAGTGGTCAATTTTTTCTTGAATGAAATAATAATTATGTGGAGGGGGTTTGGGAGTTTAAATTATAAAAATCTTTTGCCCAGTATAAAATGTGAAAAATATTTTTGGGTTGTTTCAAATTAGCTAGTAAAGATACTGGGCTAGCTGTGCGTTCAAAAATTTAAGGGGCTTTAAATTGTAAAAAAAAAAAACATGTCCATGGATGTTGGATGAAATCAACATGAAATTCTCGCAATAGCTTGACATTGGGATATTCCCACATGACACAATGTCAAATTTCTAAAGTGTCTTTACTGTTCATACACTTTAATCCAGCTATAATTGTGCACTGCAGGTCCTGCATGGACAATCTGAAATGGCATTGACACATATATATGTATGCACATGGGTGCCATAATTCTACAACAAAACATTACAAGCGTATAGTTACGTGTCACTAAAAATTGGCAGGGGCGTCAGTTTCATTTTAAAGTAGTGGGGCAAATAGTGGTCACACCTTCATGGAAGATGTCAGAGAAGAAAAAAAATTTTTTTTAGATTCAGAAACATGTGCACTTTGGCCAAAAAGTGGTGGGGCGAAAGCCCCACCAGCCCCACCTATACACTGGCAATTGTGCAGCGTACGAATTACGTACGTAAATTCTACGCACGAAACTCACAAAAAAGAGCCCATCCGTAGTACGTACGTACATTTTCGTACAAATTTCGTATGAATTCTGACAGAACTTTTTATTTGCTTTGGCAGTTTTGGTGCAATACGGTTATCACCAGTTCAGACCTTGCATTACTCTATCTTAAAAAGATCTGCAAAAAAATCAAGTTAAAAAGCCCAAAAACCAAGTTAACACGAATGAAATCCATACAAAAATTTACTTATGTTTTACGTAACGAAAATGTACGTATTTCATGCGTGAAAACAGTCAATTTACATACGAAATACGCAAGAAAGAGCACAGAACGTTTTACATACGCTGCACAATTGGCCACGTACACTGACACCCCTGAAAATTGGGGATTAAAGAAGATCAATTTTACAAATTACACACATTGGTACATGGAGAGCATGAAATTTACATTATTTGAATTGAATTGTTTTAAATTGCACATCTGATCACTTATTTTGATAATGTTCAGCTGATATTGTGGCATGCAAATAACTTTCCCTGTTCCAGCATTACCCATTAGCATATTTTGAAGAAATAAATTTGAGTGCATGCAATAGTTTACATTGTTTGAATTGTTTTGAATTGCACATCTCACTTATTTTCAGCTGATGTTGTGGCATGCAAAGTAGTTCCCCTGTTCCAGCATTAGCATATTTTGCATATTTTGCATATATTTTGAAGAAATAAATTAATAGCGGGAACCTGCACCAAAATCAGCTGACAAATTTACATACATCAAATAGCAGTGATCACAAACTTTAATAGGTTGTGTACATGGCCAATTGTGCAGCGTACACTCTAAAAAATGTCGGGACAAAATTGGTTTTTTAGATTCAAAATGGTTTTTTGAAAAACCAAATTTCAATGCAAAACCAAAATGGATTTTTAAAAAAATCCATTTTGGTTTTTTGCATTGAAATTTGGTTTTTCAAAAAACCATTTTGAATCTAAAAAACCAATTTTGTCTGAATTTTTTTAGAGTGTACATAAAATGTACAAAGCTCTTTTTTGCGTATTTCGTACATAAATTGGTTTTTTTCACATAAGAAATACGTGATTGATTTTTTTTTAATGATTTTATTTTAGACATGCTAATGTAAGGTCTAAACCTAAGCCATTTGTGATAACCATATTGCACTAAAATGGCTAATGTAACTGAAAAGTACCTATGCGAAATTGTATGAATCTGTACGAAATTTGTCACACAAATTTATTTATAATGCTGACTAACAGAAAATTAACAAATTGAAAATACAACCACATTGATACATACCTAGATGGTGACTTCAAAATGAGGCCCAATGGATGGATACGAATTGAATGTTGCAGGTTGTTGCCTATTAAATATAGTGTGAGAATATTAGTTAATTCGTAGCAGATCTTGCAATTTAACTTTTGCTTGGAATCCTTTTCCGAAATTCCACTGAAATTTTAAACACTTTCTGACATTAAAGTACCACTGGTATGCAGCTAGAACTGCATGATCAGCAAGCACTGTGGTCAGGGAATTAAATGGGGCATGACCTGGAACTGCGCGACACAAACACCCAACCATTCTCTGCCCTCATTTTGAGAATACCACTTCATGAAGTCTCTTTTGCACAACTATACCAGGGTGTCAAACTATTTCAACATGCTATAATATTACACAACACACATCAAATTGTCATGCTGTGAAAGGTTTTTTGTCCACATGACCAAATGGCACAGTTCATTCACATGGTTTTCAAAGTATCAACTTTAGTAATAGTAAACGTATTGGACATGTAATATAAGTTACATATATGTTATGGCAGCAGAACAATTCTGCAAGAAAATTATAGGACTGCAGCAGTTAAAATTAAGCTGCATGTAAAAAAAACCAGCAAAACAATTTGTTAAAAATTGTATATTTTGGGCCCATTCGAAGTGCAGTCGAAATGACTGTATTTGTCGCATCATAATGAATTTCTATTAAAGATCTTTGTTGTTAAAAAATTTATTTTGGGTGTGTCATGTTGTCAAATATCCCTTTGTGAATCGAACAACACCGTGTCAAGAAATACCCAGAAATTAATTAATTTGAGGAATATACCCTAAAAGAATTTATTTAATTGAGCAACACTGAGCAAAAAATTATTCAGAAAAAGAACGAAAAGGGCACCCTCCCCTTGTTTCCCCTTGAGATTAAACGGGGTTTCCCCTTGAGATTAAACGGGGTTTCCCCTTGAGATTAAACGGGGTTTCCCCTTGAGATTAAATGGGGTTCCCCTTGAGATTAAATGAGGTTTCCCCTTGAGATTAAACGGGGTTTCCCCTTGAGATTAAATGGGGTTTCCCCTTGAGATTAAATGGGGTTCCCCTTGAGATTAAATGAGGTTTCCCCTTGAGATTAGATGGGGTCCCCCCTAAAGAAAAGCAATGTTTCAATGGTATGAAGAAAAGTTTTTTGATGTATTGTAGTGAAGTTGTTGAGGAAAATCGACCATGAAATGCTATATATATGTATGACATAGAGAAGGCTGCGAAGAGAATATAAAGTCATGAAAAGATAGATGCAAACAGGAAAACATGGGTTATGAAGGCAATTGCCCCACCTGTGGCTATTCTTGCCCCCCCCCCCTCTTGCCCCCCTCTGGCTCTGGAGTAAATAATCTATATTTCTAAATATCTATTTTGATATGTGTATTTATAAATATCTATGTTGATGCGATATTGTGTATTATAGGTTTGGAGTTTATTTTTTATATGAAATCAATGTATGTAGATTATCATTATAATTTTCTTAACTTTATGTATACTTGTGGTCATTAACTCCAGTGGCTGGAACCTGATAATATAATATTATTTGATTTGTATTTACCAATTTTTGTGACAATTGTATCAAATATGATATTTGCTGTCAATAAAAAAAAAAGAAAAAAGTAAAAAAAAAAGTAATTAGCCTGAAATGTCCTGTGTATGACCTTGTTTTACTACTCTGCTTGGGATGCCCTCTACCAAATAGTTTATGGGCCTAGTCTGATGAAAAATGCAATTTTTCTGTTCTAGTGTGATTGAATTGCTTAGATGATGATTGTAATATGATGAGAATTATAACTTTTCTTTTCTGTTTCCTAATAGCCTTGAAGGGGTCACCCTCAATAGAGAATTGCCATCAAACCAAAATACTGTAGAATGTATCAATGGTTTTTCCTTCCTTGTATTTTCTCTATTGAAAATATATAAGTCTGAGACTGAGTCTGTTTCTTATTCAAGACTGAAAGAATATTTTCATTGTGGTAACTAAATTCCCATTTGATAAAATGTCACTCTTCTAATGTTTTTCTATGGGGTTTTCTTCATCAAAGGATCCAATCATCTAGATTAAATATTTAGTAGCATTCAGTTAAGCAACATTATGTTAGATATAATAAATAATTTATATCTAGCAGCAAAATATCTAATGCCTTGAAATGATATGCAAATACAACATATAATTAAATTTCATGCACTTCATGTTTAATTTTACATGTGATGAAAATGAACATTGTAGGAGTCATGAATTTAATTTTAAAAATGTCGATAAATGTCGATAAAATTGGTCATGTATCTTGCCCCCACCCCTTAAAAAGTACTGCCTCACCCATTGCCCCACCTGTGGCAGAGGACTGGCTACACCACTGGTCCGAGCAAAAGCATTTAAAGTATTTTGCAGCCTAAAATCTATGGTATTATAACTTATTCAGTATAACTTCCAAGTGCAGTAGCAATGAAATGTTAGGAAAATATTCATTGTCAATTAAGCTTTTTTTAAATGTAGCCTGTACAGGGTTAACAAAACATCAGGCCTTATCACACTAAAATAATTGTGAGTACCTATAGATACCTTTTGCCTACACTTAGAAAATCCACATGCATCATATTACAGTCTGTCACTTTGATATATAGAAAAAGAGTGGACTCTTGCACTGTGAAAATGGCCCTTAGTGCGTCATCATGCTGAGGATTTGTCGTGATCATACCCAGTACTTGCAATGTTAATTTTATTTAGGAGACTTATCCCGCTTGTTGGTGACAGCCAAATGAAAGGATTATGCATCCGATTTTCACTCTAAAATCAGTTATGACAAGTCAAATGGCCTTCTCTTGATCATGACTAATCAAACAGCCTCTATGTTTCCCATGTTGAAAGTAGAGAAGATGACACTTCATCAGCTAGTAACGAAGTGCATTTTTCACAATGATATTTTCCTGTATCAAAGTGACAGAGTGTAATATAAAGGTATCACATCCATCAAGAGCAGTTTATTACTTTCCTGTTGGAACAGCCTGTACCGGTCATATATGTTGTAGAATCAGACAGACTTGAAATGTTTAACAGGTAAATTCACAGTTTGTCTGACTTTGATGTACAATTATTGGGTTTGCCCTGGGGGCACAACTGCCTATTAGTACAATAATTGGTTCCCAGTACACTGTACCATTTTGTTTGTAGCTTACAATTTAATTACCCATTTATCATTACTGCTGAGTGGTCCATGGAAATGTGTAGATTTTGGTGAGATGCAAAATACTAATATAATATACAGAAATACATTACACAAGCCTCAGCAGCTCCTATGTTAGGATGGATGTACTTCAGAATATTGTGGCAGCAATTATTTTCTTCATAATTGCATTGGCTGATTTGGAGAATGGGAAAAATGGTAAGTTCCACATTATGTTTAAACTTTTATTATCATTTCATAGCACAGTTATCTTATGAGGCATGAACCTTAAACATTTCAAAAGCTGTCATGGCACGAGCCTGGTAGCTCCTGTTACTGTAAAATATGTGAAAATGGTTACACTAGGCCAAAAATTTGGAAACAATATGTTTCAATGTGAGTTGGCAAAAAAATTATGTGTTGACATGGGTATAGTGGAATTTCTCTTACCTTCTTTTATAAATTAGTATCCTACACTTCGTTCTGTTAGCCATTCCAAATAATAGGTATCCCATGCAATATCGATATAGTCCATGAACAATTCCATGTGGATAAATGGATGTTCAAATGTTTCAATTATCATTTCTTGGGCAAAAAGTCCCTGGTCCTGCCACATATTCTTATGCTCTGACTGTGTTTAAAGGGGCCCTGTTACAAAATAGCAAGCTGGATTATCTTGTTTAGCATTGTTTGGCATTGACTGTTTGTTGTAATCACCTGTTTCGAACCTCAGTTCAATTCATTGGAGAGCGCCAATGTAACTGTGAATTCCATGTGTGGTTTTTGGGACCATGATAAATGAGTGCGAAGAAGAATATCAAATGTAAATTTGTTGAAATAGCATTAAATTTCCAAGGTTGCTTGCAGAAATTGGGATGTGTGAAAGTGAGTGAGCCTTGGCCAAGCCTGGGGGGGGGGGTTCTCATCGCAAAAATTATGGGGGTAGTGCTCAGCTGAGCGTCTCGCACCCAGACCAAGTAACGG
Organism: Platynereis dumerilii; assembly: GCA_026936325.1. Classification (NCBI taxonomy): domain Eukaryota; kingdom Metazoa; phylum Annelida; class Polychaeta; order Phyllodocida; family Nereididae; genus Platynereis; species Platynereis dumerilii. Next base: position 8,737,032 of record JAPTHN010000008.1, read on the forward strand.
AGTGCCATGAACCCAAAAAAAGGACCCTTAACCAGGGAAAATTCACCATGGAAGAGGCATAATTTTACCATAAGTTGATTTAAAAGTAATTATTACAATAATTTCTACAAATTGATAAATTTTTTATTACCATATACGGCCTTCCGAAAGGGATTTTATTGCCAAATTTTGGAATCTCAAAATGATGGACCAGGTCTAGGGAATTTCAGACCTCATTTTAGGACCCTTAGCTAGGGAAAATGACCCCTTGAAGAGCCCTTTGCAGATAGCATAGGTGTAGACAAACATATAGTAAGAAGCCCCCCAAGGTGGCCAATGTTAATTTATTGAGATGGGCGCTAACTTGTTTAGACCCATCTTTATTTTTTAGAGCAACAAAAGAAATTAAGTGCCCTCAGAACAGAAACTGTCTACAACATCCATCTTTGTATTATGATATATTTTCTTCAGATCTGACAAGAATTAAGCATCCGCGAGCAGATTTGTGTAGTAACACTAATTCAATGGCGAGCGCAATTAAAGCAACACACGGTTTCTAAACTTTTGGCCTGCAGTGTAGGTTATATATATATGGTGTAATATTCTAACATATTTGGGTTCCAATCCTATATATATCATCAAAACCATAAAAAATTATGAATTTTGTAAAAATACATCTAAAGCTTCATTCATTAAATTATTTTGCTAGCTCCCAATGAATGACCTGTAAGCCCATATAGGGCTGGGTGTAAATTTTTTTACACAGGTCAATAAAGAATTTGTCTGTCTGTCTAGCTGAATTTTCTGGGACGCTTCCCTACAACTACAAAACATAATTAAGAGCATCGTTTTTTTTTTTTCAGTCAGAGGCAATCAACTAACTGGAAAAAACAACTTCTCCGCCCTCCACAGATTTCAAAGTATGACTATTTCTCAGAGTCCCCAAGACAGAAAGCCACATTTCAAAAATACCACAATCGAAGAGACTAAAGACACAAGTTCTTCAAACCCAAAATTGTCAAATTCTACTTTTGATAATGCAGTAAAAAGTTCATCATTCAAGAAAGGCGACATGCTGCAAAATGTCACTGCCAATAACAGTGAAACAATAAATTTGAAGTCAAAAGGAAGCAATGGAAGTCATAACAATGATTCGAAAACAGAGACTCCACATTTAAGTGACCCTACTTCATTGACAAATGGAAGTGTACTCATAAACGACATAAGAGTAAATGCAACTAATGCCACTGAAATCTTGAATGCCAAAAGGAACACTCCCATAGCTGCAAAAAAACTGAAAAATTTACCCGAAAAAATTATCCAGAAGATTCAACAACTGAGAGACAAAGCGAGACAGAAGCGAAATCTTCACAGCCATGACTTTGAAATCAAACTAGACGGTTTGGATAACAAAAATGGATATTTTGACTTTAACAATTACCACAATTCGGATTATTTTGTTTATAAACATGACCACAACAAAAATCACTATTTTGACGATCCTTTTTCCGAAAAGCAACACAAGGATTACAACGATTATTATGGATACAATTACCATGGCAATGACAAATACGGTTCCTATAACGACAAATATGGCTACTATGGCAACCACTATGGCCACCAAAGCAAGTATATCAGCAACACTTATGACAACAGTTACTACCATGGAAAGCCATTGAATAGTGTGCAAAAACACTTATTTGTTGTTGTGCCAATTGGTCACCATTACAATATGGACAAATGGCGAGGGGATGACCCAGGACCATACGATGACAAAAAATATGACAAAAATCTACTGTACATACACGGTGATCCTGTAACGGCTGCATCAAATACAGGGACCACACCAGTTCCTAATGTGGCAGTACCGCCTTAATGTGTAGTTTTGTACCAATCAAAAGTCAGAATTCACAAAGTTAGTCATCATACAGATGGTCTAACACTGCAAGCCTTAACACTTACATGGGCATCAAATGGACCTTTTATCAATCAATCATTTTTGGAGGGTACCTCCCTCAATAGTAGCTCTGGGTCCAAGAACTAGATATCATCATCATCATCATACTATTAATTCACGGATGCTTTACTCTTCCCAGACTACATGTTGTCCAGACCCAAAAATTTGTCAGCAGCTTTCTTTCACATCCTACAAGATTCTTATCTGGGTTTCGTCCCGAAAAATTAAAATTTTTTCAGATAATTTTTTGCCCGAATATCATTATTCTACAATCATTATCTTTTCTTTCCATTTCGATCATTTCCATTTCTTTTATCCCCAGGTGTCACCCTTGCATAACATGTTTTTCATGCTTCAATGACAATCTATATTTAATTTCTCATCTTTAATTTATTACCCAACTTCACGGATAGGCGGGTACTATTAGTGACAACATACTAAGCCGATATTGCCTTCAAGAAAACATGAGGTACACGTATCTGAGACCTCATAAAGAGCTCTCGCATTGGTATCAAGGAAGACCTCTTACACAATACGATATTACCGACAGGGTATCACTATTCAGGGTAAATTGAGGTTAGACACGAAACCTCTAACCTCTAACACAAGATTTCTCCAGAGGTTTTGCTGAGGTCTCAAAATAATATGACTTCTCAGAGACCTCATCAACAGTGTTCAAGAGGTCACGTAATACCTCTCAGAGTCTCATTTACTCGTAACATGCTTTATCAACGGGCCAATGGCACTACAAGTGTAGTGGAAAACCATACACATGAACAGCGGATGATCTGGATACAGCCAAGGATGCATTAAATTGCTTCTAACATAGGCCCGCTGCTACAAGTATGCAGTCTATTACATCATTTCATAGAATCACAGACAACTGCTTCTTTGACGCATCATTTCTAATCATAATCTACATATCAAAGTATGTTTGAAAAAAAGACATGATTGACATAAGGCCTGGTGCAAATTTTTGCGTATTTCAGGTGAAGCCAGCATTTTATCTGCTACAAAACCATAGAAAATATGTATGTTCCATTCCACAGTACTTTGATGTGTTTAAAACTATTTTGTCAGTAAATATTTCAAATTTCAGGGCAATCGGAGTGTTCATTCCAGAAATCTGGGGTCTTGAACATCCAGAAAATGGCCATTTTTTAGCATTTTAGCGTGACATGCATATTTTGAGCAATGTTTAATCCTTCATTTGGAAAATTGTGTCAACAATTTGTCAATGGAAAGCATTCTCAACTATGGCCATGGGAGTTCTGGTTCTTCGACTATCAATTGCATTTTGATACTCTGTGTATTTGTCAAACAGTGTCGACAGGAATCCAAAGTGGCCAGTGAAGCCAAAAATTGAAATTTTAGCAATTTCTGAGCAACGTCTCTGTGTACCTGTTGATTCTTGGCATTTTATGCAGTATTTGCTCTCCCAGCCTAGTTTGAGGACCCCTCTACTGCGTATTATACCTTATTTCCATATATACATGTCTCAACTACTTGTTTGCACATTTTTTGGTTGCTTTGTAAAAGCTGTCCCGACCCTAACACTAACTTTGTAGTTACTCTCATTCCAAATCAGGCTGGCTACATTCACTTTTTCACTGCAAAATTTGTCCTCTACAGTGGCTCAATTTTTTAGCAACAAAAAAGGATGCATCTGGCCTTCTGGATTTTAGCTATTGTTGAAAACCATTGAATGTCCCGACCCTAACACCTCTGTCCCGACCCTAACACCTTCTATTTTCCATCCCCATGTAACCTGAAACTTGCAGGCTTTAAGTTATTATGGACTATGCAAGTTCTCTTTCTTATTAGAGATGGCAAAAAAGTGCCAAAATAACTTCAAAAAATAGTCTGGACATCCAGGAATGGGACAAATAAAAAGTAATGTTAATATACTTTAAGATTATCAAATAACCTTCTTTGATGAATGTTAAAGCTATTAAAAGTTAAAAATTGACTAAGCAATAATGCTAGACCAGTAAATTGACTTATCCATGGCTAATGGTTGCAGTTCATGCATGTTTTTTTATGAATGTCTGTTAGTGTCCCGACCCTGACGCCTCCAACAAAAATTTCAATGCAAAATCAGCATGTCATATCTTCAATACTTATAACTATATCTATTGGAAATTTCAATTGCATACTAGGCTTTGTATGCAGAGCAACATTTTGTCATCTTTATCAGTTTTGAAATATGTAAATCTTTGTTTGGGAAATTTTAAATTATATCTTGTGTTAGAAAGGGCTAATCTTTGAAAAAACGGCAGTTTTGAAAATTGGAACAATTTAAACAATTCTGTGTCCCACCAAAATATGCATGCATGTCATCCATGGCCTAACAGGTTCAGAAAGTGATGAGATTCGACCAACACAACACTTATAAACCAACTTTATCACACCAAAATTTTATGTTTTGTCGCTGCTTCTTCCATTGAAAAATTCACAATAGCCATGTAGGAAATCATTACTTAACTCTGATTTTTTGTTTACTTATTGCCACATATATGTACTTTAAATTCCACCATGATTCCAAGCAAAATGAACACCTTTATTTTTCACCATCTTGTCACGCTCTTATTTGCACCAGGCCATAAACATTTTGTTAAGAAGACAAAATCTCTGTCATTCATTGCAGCTTAATGAAATTCAGGACCCATAAGAAAGACAGGAGAAGGATTTCAGTTAACTCCCTTATTCGAAGACCACGGAAAAGAATTTTTTCTTCGTTCAATAGGTCTAGAATGATGAGACCTTTCAAAGCTATGAGTTTATCACTGATGTAATAGATGAGACCAGTAGCAATTCAACTGCATACTACTTGTCCAATGCATTGCATTTCATGAGGAAAATAAAAACCTCTTCATTCTAGTTTCAACATGTTTTGTGTTTATTCAATTCAACATGCACAAATTCAGTACATTTGATTGTATTTGAAATCCATTGTGTTATGATGTCATCATCATTATCACACAGACACGATTAAATATTAGGCAATGGAATTTAGTGTTTGCCTTAACCTGGTCACATATGACCCTGCAGATATGACAGGTGAATGCAAGCTTGAATATTTACTGATGGTAATGGTTCTTTGACTCAACGGAGCTACACCCATCACAACCTGGGAAAGCCAAACATCCCGATTAAGCTTAACGACATATTTTATAACATTTTATGACATGATCATCTGAAAATTAATGTTTTTTAAATATTTAAGTTATGATATATTCTCAACTTTCAAGCATAACCGACGTTTTAGCTTAAGACATAATTGTTAAAACATAGCCACGTTAATAGCTCAGTGTCAGTAATATTTAAAAATTTTATCACCAATACAATTCAACACCATAATTCAGTAATTTGTGACAATTTTAACAAGTGGCGTCGTCAAGGCAACCAGAAGACTAACAAATAACAGCATCACATTCATCACATCAACAAAAATTTTGGCTATAATAAATAATATTACTTTAATTATATAATCTTATATTATATAACGGACAATTTGGCATGAACATGGGACTAAATAAAAACATCATTCATATTTATTCAAGATAAATAATTCTTTGCAGTACAAATGTTAATACTAGGGTATTACCGTCAATTAACAATATAAGGACATGTGTTATACACTGTATAATATATATATATAGAGTTATTTGGCAGGATAACATATACATATGTGATAATTAATATATACCAGGTCAAACAATGTCACAATTTAACAATTCCACACATGCAGTAAACATGCATGTGACATACACTGCATATTACTGACCGATCTCCAGAACTCATAAATAAATCATAGAGAGTTGCAATCACTTGTCTTAGAGGGCTGCACTGCCCAATCCAAACATGTAATGATTAATAAATAAACATTGCCACAATCACATGTATGTGGAATAACCATGTACAATTTTTGGTCAGGGGTTAAAAAACAATAAATAAAATTTCAAACAATATAAGTCAGAGACTTAACAATGCCAATGTATAAATAAGATATGTTTCTAAATAAATAAATCGGATAAATAACGAAATGTAAACTATATTAATAATGTAAACATAAATGTAAACATAAATAAGACTAAATAAGTACTCTGAACATCATGTATGTAAATATTGACTAGTAATATAGTTAAAGTACAATTTAAACAACTGTTTCAATGATCAGTCATTTATAAATGTAAAAATATCTCAACAAATTATCGCATAACCAACATGGCATTGTAATAAATAATATTATCAACATTTCTTATCCTTTCATTAAAAACAAAATTGCAATCATATATCTCAAAAGTGTGGAGATATCTCTCACAATACGCGATATATAAAGCTAACCATAAATCGTACAAAACATTTCAGCCATTTTTGAAGTACAATAATGCCCATTGGACAATATAAAGCACTGAAGCTTGACAAATATAACAATGCCAATTGATACATCATATATGTTGCCAATGAAGATTTACACAAGAAAATATGCTCCTTGACTTGGATTCCAATCTTTGGCCTTCTGACTAGTTCTAGGACAATGTAGAGTCAGACAAGTCTTTACACACTGGGCCACTTAACATTAGAGGCTTACAAAATGACAATGTTAGTGTGTACTCTTCGTATTGGTCCTACTTGTTTAATGTCAATCTACATTTAGTCCGACATTGTGGTAGAGGTTAGGTGTGGTATATCACTCATCACATGAAACTTAAACGCAAGTGTCCTGCACGTCAGTGCCATCAAAGAATATCAACAAACTGCTGGTGGACTTGGACTTGTCCTCCGATGTCAGTAATGCCAGATTCTCCTCGTTGCTCAGAGATTCTATTGAGTCGCACTTCATAACGTACGCTTGGCTACTCGCCCCTTGGGTCGGACTCGGGGGAGATGAAGAGTCGGGAGCTGCATGGGCTGGACTCTCTTGAGGGCTGCAAAAGGTAAAGAACACAAGACATTCAGTTTATTTCAATTTGTAGAAGAATTTATGAATTTTTTCAACTATACAACAATGACTCAATGAGTTATTGCTATTTATACTTACCGAATGTGGAATTATAGACAGATAATATCCAATAACAACTCATTTGTAGGAAGCAAGAAGTCAAGAATAATGTCTAATAGGTGTAATACATCAACATTGCATGATCTTCCAAAAGAATATAACATTTTTACTATAGTTGCGAATAGTAAAAATAGACCCAAAATGGAAGGAGGCTATAAACATAAATGAATCAGGCTGAAATTTTAACTGTGAGGTCTGTTCACCCTGGAAATCAATCTCTTTAAAGACAACTTGACTTGGAAAAAAAGTTTGAAAAATGAGAGGCCTGAAGAGCTACCCACCTTGGAGTGACACTGGATGGTGGACTTGATTCCGTATATTCTCTTGTAGTGGCAGTTCTTCCAGGACTTGTTGACGGTGATCTCGACTTCATCAACCGTGCCCCAGATCTCTCGATACGCCCCCTAGCGGTGCCTGCTGCAGCACACTTTTTACGAGAGGCGGGAGTGCTGCTTCCTTCATCGTGAGATTTGGAACGAGGAACAAATCTCTTCCTTCCTGCAGAATTGATTCTCCTCTTCTGAAATAAATAATTATATAAAAACATTAACAACCTAACATAAATTTATTTTGATTTCCATCCATTTGTCTGTCTCCAGCAGCTAGTTAATTGTTTACCATCAAGACATTCGAGATCAAGTTAACACAATAAAATGTCTAAATAAATAATTATGTCTAGATCAGCAGAACATAGCTTAGTGCACATGTTCAACCCGTTCCTAAGAGACAAACCATGGCTTAAAGATAATATCATCAAGAAAACATGGTGATGCCCAGATCTGTGTTTCCACACCTAAAATATGCAGACACGAACCTGTAAGGCATGAACTTGTTCTGTAGCATCGGTGGAAGACGCCCTGATCAGATGCCCATCACTTGTGTTCCTGGTGTGACCTCCGCTGGCCCCTTTAGCCGGGGAATGTCCACTACCCTCTGTATTCTGGTGAAAAACACAAAAGTTGAGTCCAGGTTTTAAGAGAAACACATAAATACTGTCACTAGAATTTGGAGGTTAACAGAAACCGATTTGTGGTAGATTGAAAACCAGCCTTCAACAATCAGTAGCTCCCTGATTTTTTCTTTTTTACATTTATATTTTCAAGAAGTGCCACATTTATATTTTTTTGCAAAGCGAAAGGCCCTGATGACCACCAACTAACAGCAAACCCATATTGGCAAAAAAACTATCAATAAGTGTATTAGTATGTCCTCTGAAGCTTTACTTTTCTTCAATCAATGTTCAAAAATTTGCAAAATCTGAAATGATTTCATCTTTATTTGTAAGCTGCAGCCAATTCTCGAGTGTGTCTGTCTAGTATGTGGGCCCTCACATTGACATCACAGGGCTTACACAACCTGCACAGATCCAACTTAACCCTACCTCAGCAGAATCGTCCATTTCCTCCATCTGGGTCTCAAGCCTCTCAGACGATCCAATAGGAGTCCCGCTGCTGGGAGTGCACATGGGGGGAGTGGTCACTTTCATTGTCCCTTTCACCGTGGCACTTCTTAATATGCTTCCTGAAGTCAAAATTATTAGAATACAGTTGTTTGTATGACAAACAGCCTCCCTGAATCACTGTCATATGCGTTTCCGCATTCAACACTAAGTAATATTTTGCAATTTGCAAAATTACTATTTAATTTTGAAGAAATATGCACAAAGTTATTTAAAATGGCGGCGCATGTACATACAAAAGTAAGATGTTCAGAAAAATAAATTGAAGATTTTAACAAGGTCAGTTTCAGTGACCTCAAGCTCCGTCACCTTCATCGAGAAATAAGATATGACGAGCAGAAATGAAGATATGTTACAGAAATGAACAGAATACATGGTCACACAAACAGTCCAATTATGAAATTTTTTGACGTGTTGTATCAACAGTGCAACATTTTAATTTAGAATTTTCTCATCCTTTACAAAGTAATACAGCATACACATAAAATTATATACCAGGTAGTAGGTCCTACATTCATATCACTGAAAAAACAGTTAATGAGATGTGAGATATTACCTTTAATGGTACTTCTGTGCCTCTTGATCTTGAAGGTCTTCCTGCTTTTGGCGTCCGCCCTCTGCAACCTGTGGGACCGAGGGTCATAATCTAGACCACTCTGGGCGCTAATTGCGGGTGCGCCCTCATGGTCAGGGCTTCCTGTCATTGGGGTACCCCTGGTGGAGGTCGCGGAATCTGAAAGGGGCGAAATAGGTACATGTCCAGAGTGTTAAAGTAGTGCGAATGTTGCATTACCTCTTATGAAAGTCATAATAAAATGATAGTGTATTGTACAATTTAAGGCCCAATGGTCGTGATAATTTGAATTCATCAATAACTTGAACAACAGTAAGTTCGTAATGTACCTTATCTGTAATCTATAATAGTTTTATTAAGGTATAAGTATAAATGATGGAGTCTGTATAATTTGCACTTACATATTGATCTAAATGAATTGACATCAACAATGAATGCTTATGCAAATGGGCTAAAATAATGTCAATTGCTCTGAAATTACATTGTAATGTTACCAAACTTGATAGACATGAGTTCTGCTGCAGTTGTTCAAAATAATTGGCCTGTTAAAAGCCCATCTGAGAGGATACTGCAGAGCCTTACAACTTTGTAAAGATAAGACACAGGACATAAATGCAATCACTTGCTGACGCCCATCCTAAACAAACCTATCATGAGGCCCACTAAAGACGTCACATGTCAAATTTGGCTTTTAATTGGTCACTTATTTTAATGGTGTACATAATAAAACGGCGGTATAACCATCATACGTCAAACCATTTGAGAACAACAAAATTTGTAAAGCTATCAAAAATTCAAAATCATTGCATACTGTAAAATTGTAGTATACAGGTAGAAAAAGGGGTCAATATGAAAATTATCTGAAATTGAAAAAGCGATGAGGAAAATTGTAAAAATGCAGCGCTATTATTAGTAAGCAAAAATATAGGTCAGGATCAAAAGTAGCAAAAACATTCCTGAAAAGTAGAAAGCTGTATTAATTAATGACAAGACTTGGTTAAAAATTGACCAAAATGCATTCCTATCAATGCAAGCGCGTCCAGATATATGTATTCAAATAAATATTCATCCAAATATAAATATATGCATTCAAATATATATATGCACTCAAATATGCGCATGTCCAAAATACTACAAAGACATTCAAAATCCATGCTCTGATATATATATAAAACTATATTTTTAAAAAGAACTTAAATAAATACAAAACACTAAATAATTCAAAGTTAATAAATATCTAATTCAATGGTCAATGTATATGTGAAAATATTCAAATACATAATTATAAAACGTTTAAAAAAAATGTCCTGAAAATACCGTTACTTTTTAAAAGTGAATATACAAAGCAGCCTGTGCATTATGGTAAAATTTAAAAAGAAAAAGAAAGGCAAAATATGTATTTAGTTTCAAATACTCACCAAAATGTACGGAAAACCTATTGTCTTAAGTTTTGCTACAATTACTTTTATGTCAGTCGAACCATTCAGATTTATGAATGGATCAATATTGCCGGTGATTGGTGAAGAATATATTTTACTTAATTAAATGTAGCACCGAGTGGCAGGAAGAGGAGCGGGCGAGGTAACGACACCCCCAGTAGCGCTTATGGCTACCCATACCCAGCATGCTTGGTGGAAATTAGCAACATTATATCAAAAGTCAGCCATTTGGTTCCACCTACCCCCTCCCCCCTTCCAAATTAGGATCTGTCTGTTATTAGCGATTTAAGCAGAACATACCTATTCATAAGCTACAGCTGTAAGTCCTACCAACTAAGTAAAGCTGCCCTAAATGTTTGCAGGCTACAGCTGTAAATCCTACCAACTAAGTAAAGCTGCCCTAATTGTTTGCAGGCCAAAGCACTGATAATTAAAGACTGAGCAGTGCACTATGTATAACAAGAATCCGCGGATTGCCAAAAAGCTTCTGAAGCTGGTCATACTTATTTCTAGCAATGAATAAATCACTAGGCGTGTCAGACTTGAGTCTGCCAGAAATTTATTTCAGAATGACGAGCTGCGCACTTACCTAAACTGAGGCCAGTTCTGACCTTGGGGTTGTTGACCTTGGAGTTGTCAAAAACTGGGTCAAGGTCAAAGTGAGGCCGAAGGTCAAGGCTATGCGATCTGTCCAATGAGAAGTGAGAAAGGGTCGACTGGCGTTTCAAGATGCCTCGGTGAATAATTCGGGACTGACGTTGGAGCCTTCTCCTCACGTCAGAGTGACCCAATTCAGAGTGACCTAATTCTGGGTGACCTAATTCAGAGCGACCTTTGACCTCCGGTCTCCTTTCTGACCCTGCCTGGTCCGTCTCGTCTAGCCTCTCTGATACTGCAATGACCACACGACAAAGAATAGTAAGACTAGAACCGTGCAACTATCACCATCCAAAAATAATCAACAGTAAAAACCAAAATGCACTGTAGTAGAAATTCAAAAACGAAAAATGCACTGCAGTGGTTCAAACCAATTCAATGTCACATCAATGTTAGAGAGACCAACCAAAATTCAGCAATCCAGATTAAAAAAAGTTAAAAAAATTAAACCCACAAGTTAAAATATCTGCTATGCAAAAAAGCATTCGGAAAAAATAATAATTCAGAAAAAATAATAATGAAGTATGAAATTTATCTAAATGTTAGGCTAAGAGAGTAATTTAAGAAGTTCCAATTTATGCGTAAAACAATAATCATTTTCTTCATCAATTTGCAATTTTTGCTACAATGTAATACATATCAGAATAATTTTGCAATACTAAACACATTGCCTGAGTTTTAATGATTCCCACTTTCAGTCACTTTTAGGAAAAATGTTTTTTGCAATGTAATTTTCCTGAATCATTTTTTGATGCTCAGAAAATATCATTTTTTTAATTCACACCATTTTTTTAGAAACTCCAATACAATCTTTAGAAGTTAAGTTTAATTTTGAAGCCAAATTAACATCTACAACTACAAGGGAATAAAGGCGGAAAGAATAATGAAAAAAAAATTACGCAACATGCAAAGAAAAGAACCGAAGATTTTAATTGACAACATAAATGTCAAACCTACCTTCATCCAAATCCGCCACAGGATTGTGAACACATTCTGCATCTAGTACAGAACTCTCTTCACTAGGTGGCTCCACGTATACAAACACTTCAAACCAAACAATTTTTATCTTTATAGGTCGTTACTAGATTTAAAACTGTGGTTTGCAACATGACATCCCAAGAAATTTTCCAATTTCTTGTGATGCCATGAAGACTTCTTAAATCAAATACTTTTTTAAAGAAGGACAGAGCTGCCCCCTGGTGGGAAAAGAAATAAGTGGTGCCACCTACAGGATTTGAATCTAATAAAGTTCTACACTACTTTCTATGCAATAATTATATCGATTCTAAATATTAAAATCACTTGAAGCAGGGAGTTTGCCAGCGAAAGGAAGGGATTTATTCAAAAATGCATTTTGTGTCACAAAATTGTCAGTAAAATTATATCGAAGCTAATAATCTTATTTTAAAAAGCTCTAGGACTACATTTGAAGATTAATTAAAGCACTATGGTAGAAAGTATCTAAGTGGGTTAAATTTGATAAAATTTCAAAATTTCATGTTCAAAATTTAGGTTGAAAAACTATAATGTGAGATTTAAAGGATTATTTACAATAAGATAGAGAGCTAATAGAAATTTCAAAATTTAGAGTGGGATTATTAGAGATAGATGGTTTGAAAGTTAGGGGAAAGTCAAAGGCATCTTTCCAACTAGACGGTTTTATTTAGAGAGGATATTTTTGCAATAATTTGATCTTATCCTAAAAATAATTTACATCTTTTTGTCTGTGGGTTTTTCCAATCTAAGAATGTTCACTGAACAACCAAAGTTATCAACGGATAAGTCCTTTTGTTTTATTAACAGATATGGAACACTGCCGTGTACTTTCAAACATTTCAGTCAGCAATACCTAACGATCATTTCTGTTACAGTAACATATTTTCTATCTAAATCTTGAATAAAAACGGTCTTAAATTTGATGAATAATTGCCACTTGGAAAGACACCAGTTGAATGAGAAGTTTAAAAAAGGTAATATAACACATTTATTTATACAGATGTTATGTTGTTTCTTGTTAAAAGTTCACATATCAACTTCAGATAAAATCTCATAATATATTAGTTTTATCAACCACCACATTATTTGAATCTTCAAGTTAAATTAATTGATATGAACGATACTAATTTTTACAATTTTTTGGAAAATATGGTAAAATATGGCCTTCTTTAACTTCAAACTAATGTTATGCAAAATTTTAGTGCTTAAAATGAATGTGATCTACAGCAAAATCCTACAGCTACATCAAAATATTTTGACAATTTCTTCAATCAATGTGCTGCAAGATGCATTCCTCAATTGAGACTGCGTGGTCATGCACACACCCCATCTACTGGTTTTCAGTGCAATTAGCCAACCACCGGTGCTGCCACCTACCTTCATCTTCCAATGACAGGCTCGCAGTCGGTCCGATGTGCGAGAAACTCTCGGAAAGTAGTGATTCATCCGGGGGTGTCCCGCACACGTTTAGTTGTTTGGTGATGTGGCCACGCTGGAAAATGCTCGCTTGCCTTTGCAATTTGCGCGGAGAAGTGGCTCTGAGTAGCGAAGCTAGAAAACCAACATTTACGTTAATACCCTGTGGCACATGTACGCATTATTACCCAATACCATTATTGTTAAATGTGTTAAGTCAAAGAAGTCTGAACCTTGCAAGTACCATTTATTTTTAGAAGAAAAAAAATGGTTAAACCGATCATCAAATTTTGAAAAATTTGACATCAAAATATGCCTATTCGTGAACAATTTCTCAAAACTGCTTTGGTTTAAACTATTACACTGGTTATGTAAAAGGTCCAAACTCCCAATATTTTTAATATAATAATTGTTAGGCCTACTGTAAAGGCAACTAAGTTAGTTATGAATGAATGGAAGGTTCTATGGAGACTTAAATGTCTGCACCAAAACATTTAACACAAAAAACAATGTCAGAGGCATTTTGTGCTTCCAATGCAAACATTTTGGTTTTGTGCTTCAAATGCAAACAACTTATTGGATTTTCCTTAAACAAGTAAGAAATTAAATAAGTTTTCCTTTGAACATTACAACGTTTCTTGTGAGGTTTAAGTGAAAGTTACAAAAAAATCTTGCTGCCATTTTAAGATATTTTAGATTTCCATTAAAATTTCTGATTTTCTAGGATTAAAATTCTGTATTCAGTCTCACTACGAAACCAAAATGAAACGGTATATACAGTATTATATTATATATTTTAGCTATTCATCACACTAAAATAATAAGATAATAAGATAAACATTGGACACCCATTCAACATCTATAAATATAACATAGAGTAGGCAAGTATATATGACCAGCGTAAAAGTAACATTAAGAATATCATAAATGTTATATTTGCTAATAATTCAAAAGAATATCAAAATGATAAAAGAATGTAAGAAAGCAAATCTGATATAATTGGATATATTTACAGGTAACTATCTAGCAGTTTAATGAAAAGAAGGTGACATAATAATGCTAATAAAATATGAAAATTTTTCAACTTCAAGATGCAAAACACAGGCAGAATTCTCACATAAAATCAACATAGGTAAAGTAAAAGCATTATCATAGCGTAAATGGAAGTATGAAATCAATGTTAAGTAGGGAACTGTATATATTCAAAGTGCAGTGTTTCAAATTGTTTGTGATGATAACCAAGAGTGCATTGAGGATGTATTCAGTGAATTGTATTGTATATGAATTGTATTGTATATTATAGGGAATGGAAGATGCATGAATAAGGGAATCACAACACAACACAAATATGATGCAAACTGATATAGTATGATAGATACTACAAAACACACTTTTTTAGAAACTGGGCACAGACTTGAGATCACAAAAAAGTTATTTGGTTAGAAATTAAGGTATCTAGACAAAAATACTCATATGAAAGTACAAAATTGCATGTCAGAGTTCAGAAAATACTAAATCAGAAAATACAAAATTCATTCAAAAATTCTCCGCCAGTAAAATAGCCTATGCATGTAAAATTGTCTGGAAAAAATTTGTTGTTAGTAAAATTCATCACATTGCCAAATCTAGCAAAAGATCTTTCTTCACAAAAAGGTATGCTCTAAAATTAGATGTTAAAATCAGATTGTACCAACGTAATGGCATAAATAAATCAATAGTATTTGGACCACTGAAAATGATTTGTATTCAATTTGTAAGAATATTTGGCATTGTGAATGTTATAAATGCTATCCAAACGAATGCGCGCTACAAATTATTGGTTAAAAACAGATGAGCAAACTGTATGGAGCAGCAAAAATTCTGCGAATCAAAAAGTCTTGAAATTTTATAGATGATTTTTTTACCTTTGAAAACTGTAATGGAGTCAAAATGGAGGGTTTACTCAAGGCGACAAAGGGCTCAAGTGAGATGCAAGCCACAGGCATTACAATTGTTCACACTATGGGTCAGCATTGGCAAATACTGCCAGCCTGCCATGAATGCTCATCTAAATTACCAGTATACAGTACAAGGAATGATGAGCTACATTGATGAGTCAATTTTACATCTAATAGGCCTATCAATGACTAATTGACCAAGACACTCCGACAGGATTATTCGGAGAGGAAGACTGGAAGTAGACACAGCCATGAGGCGAAGAATGATTGAAATTGCTGTCTAACACAGGTCAAGGTAATCTGGCCAGAATTGGAACACAACTCCCTATTTGAACCCAGATCCAAAGTAAGCTCGGAGTTACGGTTACCAACCTTGTAGGTTATCATAGACTCTACAACAGACTATTCTAAACGGGCCTACATGTGTTGTGAATAATTGTAATGCTTGCGGCACAAGGAAGAGACAGAAGTGACCAAGATAAAACAGCGTGATGACAATAATGAGAGAGATGAGATCCAACAGTTTGGCATAATGACTTATGTAACAGTAGCTTGATCAACATGACAGACTGGGAAAAACTGTGAAAGCATGACTCATACATAGCAGAAGATCAAGGGTAGTCTGCGATTTACAACTTATTTCGGGAGAGCAATTGCGGACCAGAAACATTTTCCTCATTTCTGCCAATTACTACAATAAATTATATCATCAGCATAGATCTATCGGTGATTTACTTCTAATACAATAAGCAAAGCTTATCCATTGAACTGATTAGTCATCTCTTATCAATTCAAAGGCCACCATTTTGTCGCAGCTGCTCAGAGCCACCTGGTGTTTGAATTATTCAATTAAGGCTTTATCTATACGGCTGCATAGCACGTCTGTTACAGTAGACGAACATCAAGTGCTTACAGAATTGGACCAAAATGTTCCTTGTGAGGTCACAGCCCTATCCATGCCATGTTAAACTGTACGACGTGCAAGCAGTCAGTGACATCATAGCCTATACTTGCAATGTTATTGTGGCAAGCCATTTGATGTGTCACTCCACACTCTTATGAGGTCACAAGTTGCCTAATGACAAATTGACACCTCATTTCAATGTATTTGATAGGACTTGTTGAGAAGTCATTGAGGCCCAATTGCAGCGGAATGTAAATACTCGTCATTCGTCTACTGTAACATGTAGGCACTGCCACAACCTATTGCCTTTCATACAGTATGACTTGAGGAAAATATATAAAATATTCTATGAGCCAGAGATTGCAACAACTCCAGAAAAAAGAGCATCATTCACAACCTAATTTCATCTTCAGTCACCAGGAGCGCTCTAGTTATCAGAAACAAAATGGCAGCCACTCCGTGACGCAATTCTATGGATAAGCTCAACTATAAGGCCAAAGCTAAAAAACACATTGAAGAACCTGTGACTTGTTCACCAAGTTTTCTTAGAGCGATTTGCAATTCATAAAATAAAAACTTCTTTCCACCTACCTTCAGGGGCTTGCTCGTCATCCTCCTGTAGACTCGGCTTCTTGAAGTATTTCTCCAAAATCCTGGATCCCTCTTGGGCAAAGATTCTTTGGCTACGTTTCCTTGCAAGAGCAGGACTTGTCGCTTCATTCGGCACAGCACTTCGGCCTGGTTGGGCCACCATTGGGGCTGCCACAGCACTTAGGGCAGAGGACAATGCTGTAAATATGATATTAATTGTTTAAACATGGACAAATTTTTCAATCATGGTGTAGGTTTGATCCGTGATCCAAAGAGCTGCAAAATTATTTGCAATATTTTAACAGTATGTGAGACAACTGGGGCTTTATGAATGTTCATTTATGAATGTTCATGTCATGGGTAAGTGAGGCTTGAGAGTTAACAGGTCCATCACTAGTAGACAGCAACATTAAGATTACTGCAATACTACAAGCACACCTGTCTCGACTTGTAAGTTTCATGGCCACAAGACTACCAAGATGTCTGACATAGACAAACAATGGTAATAATGGAATTAGAGTGTTCTCCGTACCTGCAGAGAGGACACAATACAGGGCTCAATAAGGGGCGTTTGTGAAAGGTTTCACTTGTCATTGGTGCGACACAAGCTATGGGAATTTGTTTCAAACATGCCCAAGCGGGCCCTTGAGTCTGCCAATGTGTGGTTTCAAAATTCTGTTTCCATCTAATCTTACAACAGTGGAGAGTACAAGGGTCCTTTGCACCATTAGACATCACCAAGATAATATGATGATGCCAAAGCATAGAGAGACCGCAGGATTGAGATCCACGAACATAAACAGTTTTTAATACGGAAAGAATTACATTCTAAAATATTTGTCGAAATAAAAACTACAATAAAATAAATAACTACCAGGATTGTCCTGACATGTTAAACCTGTACTCAACAGGGGCGTAATTTTCGCGGCAAATGTGGGGGGACATGCAGTGACGCAGTTAGAATCGGTTGTCAAATCCATGAATAAACGCGAAGTCAATCAGGCTTTTTTACATTCATGAATTTCAAAGTTTTGTATGGCATGGTAACCTGCCCAAGCAGAAAGGTGGGACAAGTCTTTTAGAACTGCTCAATATCAAATTGAACCCAAGGGCCAATTGCTACTTTTTTTATTTTCACACAAAAAAGTGGGGGGGAAATTTCATATTTTGTCCCCCGGGGTCAAAAATGTGGGGGGACATGTCCCCCCGTCCCCTACCAAATTACCCCCATGGTCCTCAAAAATTAAACAGGCATAAATATATTCTTGACTATCATTTTGTGTTGGCTAAGCATTAGCAGCGAGCAGGTACACAGAAGATGGTATGCCATTTAAAAAATTTTTTTAGATGATTGAAGTGCATTAAACTTTTTCTAAATCGTAAACTTAAGGCATACTTGTATTATTACCAAAAGGAGCTAGAGAAATAAGTCAGGTATCAGAGTTTATCTTTATTTTGCCAACAGAGATAGATAGACTAAGATGATTGATTAATTTATTTATTGGCCAATTGAGTAAAAGATTGATTACCCATGAGTGGGGCCAGTTGAACTGTTGATCCATTCATTGTGTACCCACTACAGCTCTGTTGGTGTGGTGACGTTATGAAGGACTCATGGTTTATTTATAGCTTGCTATAGTGACGTCATCCATGGCTAGCTCTCTTATGACGTCATTGCCATTGTGTCTCATTTAGTAATGACGTCACAATCACGGTGCCACTTTTTGACAGCTTGCCGCATCCTCAAGATATGCCTAGTATATCACTGTGTGAGTAGCTCTGTCTCCTACAATTTGAAGACCTCTGGTCTCTGCGCTTCGCGCAGAGACCTGACGGTCTCCATTAATACCATTGGAAAAGCTGGTAACTAACTGACAGTTTTGCATGTTAGCGCCCAGCTAAGGATTAACACTATTAATAACAGCAAACAAACAATCAGATTACTGTTTATTTTGCAAAAATTTAAAATTAAAAGGTATAATAGAAGAAGCATATGATGTCTAAGTCAGTTAGATACCTCATTGTCGGGTTCTAACATGCATTTTTGTCAGTTAGATCCCTCCCTCCAGTCGGGATCTAACTGACAAAAATGCATGTTAGAACCCGACAATGAGGTATCTAACTAATACTGTGACCAACTGTTTCATTTTTGCAAAATGCATGACATCACAATACCATTGACAATAGCCAAAACAGAAAATCGGCATCCCCTCAGCCAATAAAATCCCAGATCTCACCATTAACCACCCACATGTAAGGTCATTCATGTGCTACGAATTCAGAGCAATTTGACTTCAATAAGGGATGAAAGAATCTTGAATGTCCATTTTACTGGCCTTGGTACACGTCACATTCTTCGAAATGTTTGGTCAGAATTTTTTATCACACACATTCAGAATTTATGGATGAAACAAATGAAGATCAGCCTACAGACCCCAAATTTAGAAAGAACTCGGCATAAGCTAATGCCCCACTTCCATGACAAGTGGGATATCTTATGGCTGTGAATGTGACCATGTCAAGTAACATCTCTCTAGAACAAAATCTGACAAACTATTTTGGAAAAAATTACAAAAATACTTACAAGAATGAGAGAAATTCATGCTTGGGGAAATAGCACATATCATGTAAACTAAAAGAAGATGTCAGAGCATGCAAAATTAGCAAAAATTAACTTAGGTATGTTTGAATTTGTCAAAAATTATTCATAGAAGCATGCTGGATTAAAATTAAATCACTGGGTTGTGACAAAATATTTATATAGGTACTTGTCTTCAAAATAAAGCGTAATTTTGAATAGATGCTTTCTAATTTTAAACAAGAATCCGCGGATTCAAAACCGACCTAGCGCAATGAAATTGAAGGTGCCATTGCTTAAACCACTGAGCAACTGATATTGGAAGATAGGAGAAATAGTTGATTGGAAGATGCTAGACTATTAGTATAGAATCAATGCAGTTTGAACAGATTTCTAAAAAAAAAGGAAAGATGGCTGCCAAAATGGCCGCCATCTTGGATTTCTGGACATGGTCCTCATCCATACCCACAGGGCAATACCTGTACCAAATTTCATATCTGTAAGTGAAATATTAAGGTCACAAGGGCCAATTCAAGAATGACAAAAGATGGCTGCCATCTTGGATTTCTCAACATGTTCCCGACTGATACCCACAGCCCCATACCTGTTCCAAATTTCATAACTCTAAGCAAAATATTGAGGTCACAATGGGCAGTTCAAGAAATGAAGAAAGATGGCTGCCAAAATGGCCGCCATCATGGATTTCTCAACATGTTCACAATCCATACCCACAGGCCCATACCTGTACCAAATTTCATAACTCTAAGCGAAATATTGAGGTCACTATTAGCAGTTCAATAAATAAAAAAAGATGGCTGCCAAAATGGCCACCACAAAATGCCTGCCATCTTGGAATCTTGACATGTTCCCAATCCATACCCAGAGTTCCATACCTGAACCAAATTTCATAACTGTAAGTGAAATATTAAGGTCACAATGGGCAGTTCAAGAATGAAGAAAGATGGCGTCCAAAATGGCCATCACAAAATGGCCGCCATCTTGGATTTCTCAACATGTTCACAATCCATACCCAGAGTCCCATACCTGTACCAAATTTCATAACTGTCAGGGAAATATTAAGGTCACAATGGGCAGTTCAAGAATGAAGAAAGATGGCTGCCAAAATGGCCGCCACAAAATGGCAGCCATCTTGGATTTCTCAACATCTTCCCAATCCATGCCCAGAGTCTCATACCTGTACCAAATTTCATAACTGTAAGTGAAATATTAAGGTCACAATGGGCAGTTCAAGAATGAAGAAAGATGGCTGCCAAAATGGCCGCCACAAAATGGCAGCCATCTTGGATTTCTCAACATGTTCCCAATCCATGCCCAGAGTCTCATACCTGTACCAAATTTCATAACTGTAAGTGAAATATTAAGGTCACAATGGGCAGTTCAAGAATGAAGTAAGATGGCTGCCAAAATGGCCGCCAAAATGGCAGCCATCTTGGATTTCTCGACATGTCCCAGATTCATGCCCATGGTACCACACCTGTACCAAATTTCATTACTCTAAGTTGAAAACTAAGGTCACAAATGGACTTTTACACACATGTTGACAAGAAATGTTTACATGGACACATGGACATCATTTACATGCTGCCAAAATGGCCGCCAAAATGGCAGCCATCTTGGATTTCTCAACATGTAGCAGATCAATGCCCATAGCACCATACCTGTACCAAATTTCATTACTCTAAGTTCAAAACTAAGGTCACAAATGGACTTTTACACACATGTTGACAAGAAATGTTGACATGGACACATGGACATGGTTTACATGAGTCCCCTTTCACTACCCACCCCCCTCTAATAACCGACGTTAGGTCGGTTAAAAATCATTTCGTTGTATCGCTTTAAAAAGGTAAAATTATGTTCATTTTGTGTAGGACAGACAACATAATATATTATGGAGTTCAGTGCAGTGGACAAAAAATATAAAAACACAATGTGCGGTGGTGCAAAACAAAGTGCTAAATAAAACAATGATGAACTCAAAGTATAAACCTTTGGAAAGTACATGAATAGGCCTGTCATATCATACATTTTTCGAATGTCTCTGCATGTGTTTTATACATTGTGTGTGTAACAAGTGCCAGCTTTGACAGGAAACATATAATTTTACAACAACCATTATCAGTATTATGCTATAGAAACTTTAGAAAGGTAGGCCTGTGTACAACACATGCCTAGACACTGCAGGCCTTTGGCAGGTGTAGGCCGTAGGAAAGAGGATACCAGGTATGGATAGTCCAGGGCTATAGCCCTGTGAGACAATTCCTGTCCAGTGGCCAAGTGCCACCCATAAGCTGAGGGAAGATTATATTTCAAATGGATCGATCATCATGAAAAGATGTGAAAATGAGCAAGAAATGTATAATTAATTTACCCAAACAAAACATGGCAGAGCATATTGCATAATTATATAACATTATTAAGTAATTTACTCATTCTATGTAATTCATCACATCACAAGGCTTTAAAATAAAGGACGCACAGCCCCATCACCCATCTATACTCGCATAATGTAATTTTTCCTTTGAAATTAAGTTAAATACATTTCTACTACCCTTTTCTTATCACATTTTATACTGAAATTTCAACGAAGAAAACAAAACATAAAAGTTGCAAGCATTGTCAAGCAAAGCACTTAAACTGAATCAAATTAGGCTCTAAAGCCTACCTGCAAGTATACTACTAATGTCTATTCTAAGTTGATTACTACAAGAGCTACAATTAAGTGTAAGACCTTGAAGGACCCACACTTAAATCAGGTGCAGTCGACAATTGTGCAACTTAACAATTTTTTATGGGTTTCATTCCTTTAATTAAAAATTAATTGCTTCGAGACTAGGCCTATAAATCTACAGCCCATTTCAAAAGTGCATGATCTATTCTAAACCATATTTTACTCCGTTTTGAATACACTAAATATCAAGAAAGTTAATGACAACTGTTTGTGTAGTTAGTACGAAAATAGTAAAATACCAGGACCTGTTTTATTTGGAATACAATTGACAAAAGCAATAAGGAATTTTCTTGATTACTAGTTATGTCCATGTGACATAATATGGTCCAGTAAGTGGGCATTAGTGCTACTGATTGAAACTTATGAGAGGATGAGAGTAATATTTTGGCCAATAATATTGTGTAAGATAACCTTGACAAATTCTGAGGCCCAATTTCAAGGTAGGAGGCCCCAAAGCCAACAAAAGAGCGACCAACGTGATTAACAGGGTTCCCACTCTTTTGCCAAGTTCAAATTCAAGGCTTTTTCCAGGTTTTTCAAGGCTGCCAAAACCAATTTTCAAGGCCTAAACCTGCAATTCTTTCAAACTGATTTTGTGCCCCGGACAGTCGTCAAAGTCCACAATTTGTTGGACCGTTTCTATTTTTGCAAGAGAACCCCAAATTCCAGACTTTTTCCAGGTTTTTGGTGGAAATATCACATTTGCCAGATTTTTCCAGGCCGGGAAAAGCAAAACCCCAAAATTCCAGGTTTTCCAGGTTGAGTGGGAACCCTGGATTAATGACAGAGAACCTTATTCAGCTGAAATGAGGATCTAAATGAGCGGTTATGAGGGAATGAGGGAAAGGGAATTCAAAAGTAAAATGGCCACAGGACAGCGGTACACAAACCCCCTCCCTCCAGAGCCTCAGAGGTTTACCAACTTGTTTCTGAGACAATATAATAATAAAAACGGAGTTTAAATGAAGAGCTTATAAGTTAAAACAGCTGTCATTTGCTTTCTTCTTTTAGCCTACAACACTAATTGGTGCAAGTGTCACAACGCATAGCTCTAATCAACTTGTGACACCAACCTGTGACATAATGACATTAATTAACACTAAACAACTATTGCGATGTACTTTTCTCTGCTGATTACTTACACTCAGACGGAATAGGATACGAATCCAGATGTAGAGACGACGCTCGACTGGCTAATCGAGATGAAGAGGCTGATAGAGCGAAGCAAATTATTTCAGATTTATAATTCTCAAGAAAGTTGACTTACCAATACCATAACAGATTAACAGTAGCAGGAGATATTGTTGTTTGCTCTTTTCAAATGTTTGCTTTAATTTCTAAACTTTATCATGCTTTTTAAAATCTAAAGTTTTTTTTCCACTGCTTGAATTTTAAAGGAGAGGTTTCCTGATGAATTGCAATCAATGATTTGGATTTACATTTCAGAAATGGAAATTGAACATGCTAAGTATTATTTGGCTTCTTATAAACCATTGTCTTCCTTGTTTATAATGCTTTCATTGAACTTTTGGAGTGCCAAAAAGTTTTGGATTGCTTCCATGTAAACAACTTGCAGCATTTTTAAGCATTATTCTTTATTTTATGCCATTTGCAAATATGCTCGAAGTATTATTCAATTTAAAGGGAATAATCTGATCGGGAGTAGTTTATTTTCAAAATATCCAGAAATGACCCCTGTAAATTTTCTAGACGCAACAGTAACTACCAGGATCATCTTATGGAAAATCTAACTTTTGGACGGTTGAAAACTTGGAAGATTTAGAAACATCTTTTAACAAAACTCAAAGAATAGGTTGTCACAAATAGAACTTACTGGGCAGATAGCGTGCTCCTGAGGCCCTGGCAGAGAGAGACTGCAAGCGAGCAGTGACTTGTTGTTCTAATAAGTCAGAAACGCTGATTGTTTTCTGGACTGCCCCCTGGCGGCTGGAGTTGCCATCAGACCGAGTGACGGTAGAACTGCGTGATCTCATCTCTGAAATGAAATTATAGACAACATAGAGGCCTCAAACTCTAATCACTCTCCAATTCAAATCACATCTCCACACCACCCTCTAGAGATAGACAAGGGCAAAACAAACAAATATTTAGTTGGCATTTTCCGGCAAAGGCGGTGGTCTCAGTAAGTAGCATGCCGGACTTCCAACCTCTACATTCTGGGTTCGACTCCTGCACTGGCTGGCTCACCTACAGAAGTTTAAATCACCCTTCACCTGGTGGCAATTAGTCTATCGCAATGCATAAATCACAGGCACACCCCCGTATTAGGGTCAATGGATATTCAGTATAAATATTTTAAACAGACTATACAGTCATCCAGGCGACTGCCTGTGCATAAATATGTAAATAATTAAAGGACGTTATGCCCCATCATTCTGCTATTATCCAGCAAAGGTACCAAAGATTTTTAATTCAAATCACCAATACATTTTTCAACATTAATCATTGCGCAACAAATTAAAACTTACATGTAAACTCGTTTTCAGATTAAAACCTACTCATAAGCACTTTACAGCAACTCACCAGCAGTCATCAAATCCTCCCTGATCAACCTCAACTCAGACGCAAGTTCGACTAGGTTGGATGCCTTGCACTTGGGGTGGCCCATGTTGTGGCCTTGCATCTTCTGATGGACGAGATGCTGGAGGAAGTATTCTTGCTCTGTCTCGCACATCGCCTTCATCATCTGCAAAGAGTTTATGACATCAAAAAGTTAGCTCAAGAACATGACCATTTATAACCTTTTATAAGTATGCTGATATTGCTACACACAAAATAAGAAGACAACTTTACGGATCATTACTCAACTTGACATCTAAAAATAATTTTAATTAAGCAAGAATTTTTTTCAATGTTTCAAATGAAATATTTATCTTAGTCTGACATATCCAGAGATTCTCACAATGTGACTTAATTCTTAAATACAATAAAAGTTTTAAACTCAAGATTTAAACAATCAAAGACAACATCTATTCAAACTGTTGCAGCATGAATTACTTTGAAAAACCTACCCGATATTGGATGAAAGGCTGAAGCAACATGAAAAGAGGAGTTCTGACTGAAACGACAAAATCCATGAACCTCCAAAGGGCCAGTCCGCCTAGCAGTTTGTTGCCCAAGTCCTGAACCACTTTGGCAATCTTGTTCCATTCTGTGGCTAATTGTTTCTCAAAACAAACCATCAGGATCCTCAAACCTGCAAGTGAATTAAAGACTTCGGCATTGGATCACAGGTAGGCTTTTCAACCACTAAAGCAGAACTATATCCATCAATTCAATTCAATAAACAGTACATTATTTGAGGAAGCGTCAGAAACCAGATATCATACTGATTTACCAGTAGGGTGTACCCCTCTAAGTGGCTCACTGCACAGAAGAACAGTTTTTTCTCCATTAAATGTGCAGTAAGGACACTAGAAATAATGTGAATCAAACACGGTCACAAAATTGGAATATTCACCAAATACTTTCATTTTAGACCTTTTGTGACTCAGGACAATAGTAAAATCTTCTCTTTTTTGGGAGATCTATCTCACGCTCTATTTACTTCATTTCACTTATTACTTTAGAAAGCGGAGATCTGCCAGTCTTGAAGGAGTCATCAATTGTATGCGCACATTATGTACGAATGCAACATTTTATAAATATTATAATCATTGTCTGTCTGTCTGGCTGACAGTTGGGGACACGAGAACACAAAAACATACCCAAAAAGACGACCTCCAGCACGTTCTCTTTGGGGAGGGCCTTGTGACTCTTGTGGGTGGAGGTGATGCTCCCTGTCCTCCCCATGTCCGCTACGCTCAAGTGTTGCATCTTGGGACCTGACGTCCCACTCGCCACGCTCTTGCTAGGAGGTACGAGGGCATGGAGGAGGATGGTCAGGGCAAACTGAATGTCAGCCTGGCGCATCTTAGGACAATCTGCAATGAATTGGGAAATGTTAGGCCCATACTGTATTGGCAGTGTAATGTTCTGAATAATGCACTCACGCATGGGAGATCTCTTTATTAAACACTTCGGGAAATACTGTATAATGATACTGTAGCTTTTGATGCACACATCATATTTTTGAAATTATTTTGATTAACCAAAGAGGATAGGTAGATAGATATGGTAAGAGCAGCTGTCTAAGACTGATGAGATGGAATAGAGAGTGTGAGCCGTAAGTCTCCAACACATTAAACATTTTAACCTCATGTGAGAGACCCTTACGTGCCCAGAACAGACACTGAAAGAAGGGGCTGCCAATTTAACATCTCAGCTGGAAGATATCCAGCTGGGAATTTGCTCTTGCACGTCCACTGAAAATTCTTATGGTTTGGCACGCGAGGTTCAAATTCATGCAGGTATAGATAGACACCTTCAGCGGAGCAGTACAGGCCTGATTCTCAACACTCAGCCACCTAGCTACCTGACCTTTGATATAATTTCATTACCTCTTCGTCCACATCCCATCCTGATTGCCAATGGAAGAATGAGGTTGACCAGCATGCTGATTGTCTTCTCTGAGGTTGGAAATACTGACATTCCTCCACAGATGTGCTCCAGGGTGTACTGGCTCTGAAAAAGAGAATTCCAGGCTCAAAATAAAATACACTCACACTACAGCCACACTTTCACAGTCGGCATAGAGGAAAAATTCAGGGCTGTAGCCTGCAGGGTGGCGGGGCAGCTGCCTCCCCCCGAGCATGGCCATGAAAGGTGCAAAATATCAAATCATTTTGTAGTTTTCCGGGGCATGCATGCCTCTGGACCAGCCTTTGCCCACTGTCATCCAAGAATTCCGCTAGCCTACGGCTCTGAAGTTTAATACCAAACCACAAAGCACATGAAACAAATCTTTATGATTATATTTTTTCAAAAACAGCAACAAATACTCACACTTAGGGACTGCATCTGCATAGCGGTCAACTTGACGACCGCAGAGGAAAAAGCAGGAGGGACGCAAATCTTGATGTTTGTCACAGGTTCAATATTTCGGGGTTGAATATTGTGACTTGATTCTCCGACTCCAGTGAAAGCATCGTCACTCAAGAGAATGTTCAAGCAGACGTTGATCAGGGTCTGAAATTGAAAAGTCAAGTTAGTTTAAAAATATGGTTCACACAACAGCTCTTCTGGAGAATTTCAAATTAAAATTTAGGCACCAAAATATGCCAGCTTTAACATATGTGTGCCACAAAGCAGTCACAGCTGTTCATTTATGTAAACTCTATTAACCAGTACTCTGATAGTTAGAAGAACAAAAGACGAAATAATTGACAATAGATTTTAGGAGATCACCACATGTACATGATGATCTTATTATAAATGATGATGTTGTAGAAAGAGTGGCAGATTACAAATACTTAGGGACCATCACTGATTGTAAATTAAATTTTGAAACAAGTGCTACTGCCATCTATAACATGGTCACACAACCCTTTGAATGAGAATCCAGTTTTAATCACATTTAAATGGGTGTCAAGTTCAGAGTCTATTGACCTGAGGCTCAAGACAGGGGATTATAGCCAGCAATCAGTGCAAAACAATACAACAAGATTAAAATCTTGTCACCTGTTTCTTGAAAGAGCCTCATGAACACTGTCAAAGTAGAAGATATCAGAGCTGAGCCATGGACTTATTGCCAAAAATATCTCAATTGAGACATTTTCAGGTCTATTTATCAACATGGAATTATCTATTTACTGAACCTTCATTGCAAGGGATATACCTGGAGAGGGCAAAATAAACGTATTGCCCTGTAGACGACAATATGCAAGGTAAGAGATCAAAATTCTCCTAAAACCATGTCAACACAGAAAACTTTTGCCAACTTACCTGGCAACTTTGAAGCCATTTAATTCAGTATCAAAGAAGTCTGAATGTGTACTTTAGCATAGATATAACCAACAATGATTACATAGAGAGTTCTGCATGGTGTTATGTTGCTGACAACAATTAGATTCATAGTAATTTGACTTTTTTTCAAACATGTGCTTTTCACAAGACATTGTTATGATCAAACAGGAAGTGGAACAACAGTGCCACCTTACCTACACATGTATAAGAAGGCCAATTCAAGGATGTTCTTTGTAAGAAAGCTGTACAATTTACATGTAGATAGCACAAGAGTTGAACTTTTTTATAGATCTGTTGTGGAGTCTGTAATTATTTTCGGTATAGCAGCATGGTATGGAATTGCACACAAGTGTCCAGAAACAAACTATGTAAAGTCATCAAATATGCTGAAAGGCTAGGTATGCGAAATGTGAAAACTCTGTTAGAACTATACGAGAAGTTTGCCAAGCGAAAAGCATCGGCCATAAAAGTAGATTGCCAACATCCACTGTATAGTTGCTACCAATTATTACCATCTGGCAGGAGATTTATAGCACAATATGCAAGAACAGTAAGGTTTAGCAAATCATTTGCACCGGCAAGTGTCAGATTGCTCAATTATGTATAAATTGTATAAATTCTTTTTGTATAAATTGTACAAACATTTGACATTTCACTATTGTTGTTTGAATATCGTATGCCACAACAAATTTTACTGTGTACAGTGACAATAAATTATTATTGTATCGTATCGTATCGTAACAAATACATCACCAAGAAACTTTCCATCCGAATTTCTTTCTTTGTGGACTCACATCCAAATCCCTGCCTTTTATTCTCACAGAAATATACCCAGACAAGTTCCGAGGGAGCAAAAACTAAAAATCTCTCACCTTCAAATGAGGCAGATGCGCGATGAAGGGAAACTTGGCCAAAGTGCTGTATAGACCCTTCAACAGGTTAGCGGCTGCTTCCCAGTCTATGTTCCGCTGAATAAAACAGACACACTTTGATAGATTATCAATAAGATTGGACAATCCATTCTCTAAAAAAAGACCATACAGAATGAGTGTACGGATTAAGTATTGCAGGAAGTCTCGACCTACCCGCAGCACTGGTTTCTTGTAAAATTTAGTGAAAGACCTTTCTAGCCTCCTCAGGATAAAATTGATAGCCGGTCTAACAGACTCCTGGGACCAATCAGTGATTGGCAAAATCTCAAGCATATATCTGAAGAAGAAAATAATTGTTGAAATATAGCAATCAGCAATTAATAGAGATGTCAAACCTCGGGCTTATATAATGTTTATAATCTAAATGCCATCAGGCCCTTTAGAAAAGGCCTACCTCTCAACCAATCAGGAGGCAGTATTTGAGCTTGCCACAAATTCCCATAATGAGATAGGCACACATTTTAAACAGTTAAGTAATTTACATTTACCTTTGGAGGCCTGTGCAAGCCATGGTTACTGGATCGTAGGCTGCAACTTTCAGCAGTGTATGTGCAATGTCAGCTAAACGCTGGAAAAAATTAAACATTTCTTCAGACAACCATCATGCCAGAAACCAGTGACTTCATGCCTCTTAGCTACACCATCATCTGGGATCACTAGCAGGCTGCAACAATTCATCACCAGTTTTCTATCTAAAATTTCACCCCAAATACTCTGCTAGGTGTATAAAGGACAAGCATGCATGTGGCATGAATGTAATTTAAAGCTCCAAAACGCGAACTAATTTTCAAACTAAACTTTGCAGTTAGTATCCTCCTGACCTCATCTGCCTACAGGCCCTACACATGTAAAGCACACTGGTTGGTTTGTCTACTATGATTGTCCATAAATCACAAAGACAATCAAAGTAACCAATTTAATAGTACTATTGAATAACTTACATTGTGCGATTTGTGGTCAAGCAACTCGGGCATTCGGAAAGTCGGATCGGCCAACATCTTTCTTAACTCTTTGATGCGACTGCTACAGTGACTGAAGAAGTGGGCGACGATCCCTAAAAGAAGGTTCCGAGGTTTCCGGAATTCACTCAGATTTGTCTCCGTGTCTAGATCTTGGGCCGCAGTGGTGGTTCTCCTGCCTGACCTCCCACCTTCTTCCATGTAACGGTAACTGGTGCTAAAAGTAAAAATAAGAATGAAGTTTTCACAGACGAGTAGACCAATTGGAAAGAATTTTCTACTTGCAAACAGGCTTATGGATTTGTCTTGTAGATCATATAATCCCACTCGTTCTCGTTTACCAAATTTTAGAGATAAAATGTAAACATAATATTATCAAGACGTCAGGGAATACCAAATTTGCGTAACAATTTTTCTTTTAAAATACCAGTTCAATCCAAATCCATTATTAGCTACAACAACCATGGAACAATGTAGTGCAAAAAACACATTTTATACATAACGATGATGATAGACATACTTGATTTCAGACTGTTCATCGTAGTAAATACTGGGTCCTTGGGGCGAGTGGTTGTGATTGGCATTGGCTTTAATGTTGCTTTTCGTCTCCAGGTGGCGCTGTTGAGGTCCGCTGAAGTTTCTGCGAAAATTTCAAACATTTCTTAATTCACATATACACTCTACAGACATATTTTAGATATAATTATATACTTGAAATCATTGTCACACAGTACTCAGGGTTCAGAGTCAAAATCCGAAAAACTAAATGACTTTCCAGGGAGGAAATTATCAAATTTCAAGAACAGTTACTTATTGCAGTATTTTTGAAAAATAAATTCTTAAAACAAAATTTGTTTCGAAAACATTGGATGTACATTCGAGATGACTCAACATCAAAGCAACAATGGACTTTCAAGGATTTCACAGCAGATAACTAGGATTCCAGGACCACCTGATTTTTTTCTGCTTTTAAGGAATTTTCCGGGACTTTCCAGAACCACTTGTTTTTTAAGGACTATGAAGAATTTCCAAAGTCTGTGGGAAACTTGAGTACTATATATTTGTGCAACATTTCTCGATAACTTATGTTGTTGGCCACTGCCCACATTCCATTTACCTAGACAAGACTTCAGCGCTAATAACAAGAGCCCTAATGGACACAGCAAGAGTTGAGATCATGTTGATTTCTTCTCTGGCCGCACTCGGGTTGTCCTTCTTTGTGGTCTTGTCCCGAATGTCCCTCAAGTGGTATGGAAGCAGAGCGTTCAAGATCACCTGAAATACGTAAAAATTTGCAAAGTAACGCTACTGCTTATGGTATATATATTTAGTTTATTTTACATAATATATAACCAAAGGTACCAACCAGCATTTGTTGAGCCCTCTGGGAGTCACAGGCAAAGGCGATCACAGTGATGCACATGTTGATAGCATCCACCATTGTGAACGTATCTGGGTCATCGTGGTAGCAAAAATCCTGAAAATATATTTTGGACATGATGCAGCTTCAAAACAACCACCTTGACGAATAAGAGTTTCATAACAGGTTCAGTCAATTTGTACAAAGAGCACATTGTAAGTGCCTGCATTATAATGCAAATTTCTTTACTACATCATGTATGTAATATTCTGTGGTCCATAATTTCATTATCTGAGGATTTAACACAACTGATTATTTAAATTTCTTCTTTATGGGTTCTTTTACATGCACAGGTAATAAACAGTGAGCTGAACTTTGTTTTAGTCACCAAATTTCTCAGTAATTAATATCAATTTTTTCTAAGCAAGATACTGTTGCGTTTTCAAGCTTACTTTCCAACACAAAACCCACTGGACCAAAGACTTGAGTCTCTCTGGCAATGGAGTTAGATCTGGGGTCATGCTTGTACACCTGGGATCTTCTTACTGGGCGCATGCAGGTTGAGAGTGAGTTATTTTTAGACAAACAGACACATGAAGCACTGCAGCGCCCCCTTGGTGGGTACAGTGACTACATGATAATACCTGTTCGAAAGATGTAAGGCCACACATAATTGATTCTTAGCTTCAGGACCAGCTGACACAATACATTTTCTGACAACGAAAAAAAAAATTGAAAAAAAAAAATTTGGCATATTAAAAATTTACATTTCACCTTTTTTTTTCAGCCCTACCGACCGACCCTAGAAAAAGTGCCTTGAGAGGATCCGAGAAGCTAAAGATCAATTATTTGTGGCCTATATATATAAAAACAAACAAACACTCACCAAAGCTGTCAATGGCTTCTCCCCTTCGACCAGTTCCAGGATGTCCAGCTGATCGGGACACTGCTGCTCAAGGGCCTGCAGAAGGAAGAACAGCGCCTTGGGGTGGACCTTGCTGAAGTCATAGGTTGACTCATCCTCGTCGATGTGGAGCACAGGAGCAACACTTCCAAAGAGCTAGAAAGACAACAGCGTACCACTGTAGTAACAAGACAGAGGTAGAGATACAAAATGTAGGCCCAAGCCATAAAACTTTCGTCCAAAGGCTAGATGGACAAACTTAGTAGATCATAAATGATAAAGATTTCCGTTGTAGACACTCAAAATTTAACTATAATTTACAAATACATATATAAAAGCATGATTAATTGTCTTGATTCACAATGTGCATAGACGTACGGGACGACCGTTTCGATGGGGGCCCCTGACGCCCCATGAAATACGCCTATGAGTCAATGTGCAATCGCAACTGAGTGACAGATACTAAAAGTCAGTGAAGGTAGAAATGACAATTAGAAATTGTTGGCTGATATTATCTCTGAATTTTGATGACAAAAATTTATGAGATCTATACCTGTAGCATGAATGGCTTTCTGTGCAGAGTGTAGAACTGCCTGCAAGCAAACTCTATGGCTCCTGTCAACACAGTGTTACATTGGTGGTTGGAGTAGACCTTCATCATTGTGGGCATGATGTAGAGGAATCTGAAGAAAAAGAGACAATCCAATGCTTTTAGACTGCAAAAAACTGGAAGCATAGAAATGATGAAATGTGTGTATCAGACATTGTATCTTTAGACCTTCTATTTGAATGAGGATTGCAGTGATTCCCATTCTGGAAGCTGTAGATTTACCAAATATGACAATTTTTCCATTTTTTTTAAGACTTTTGCCTCCCTCGTGAGCCATTAAGATTTACTGTTCAATCAAGTGAAAAACATCAAAAATATCAGAGGCGGTCCCATGTATCTTGTGAGAAGCTACAATGCACAACCTTAATCTTTAAGATCCTCAAAAACGAAGATAAATGATTCGAGCAATATTTAAGCAAGTCTCTTTTGACTGCAGCTATCTACCAAAACAGCTTTTTTTTCCGCACGACGACATCACATCATACACGATTGCTTTCCTTGAGGTAATACCTTCTCGAATCAGCACTTGACTCCTCGTAAAAGATGTGTTTGAAAGACCAAATTACTACCATTTTAATACAAATCATAAATTTACACGTACCCAGTGGTGGAGAAGACCTGCTTGAAATGCTGAGAAGCATTGATGAATGTAGCGACACACTTTCTCATGACAGCAGTGTCCTCTGAATGAAGAAGCAACGCCCCGTTGAGGACATTCAAGAAGAGAGGGAGATCCCCGGCTGTGGTCAACGTACTGGACATGGCTCTGAACATCAGGGACATTAACTGGAAGGACAGAAAGAAACCAAATTAGGCCACACATAATTGATTCTTAACTTCGCGGACTAGCCGACACAATAGATTTTCTGCCGACAGAAAAAAAAAATATATATTTTTTTTTTTACATTATGAAACTTTTTTTTCACTTTTTCTTTTGTCCTACTGACCTACCCTGGAAAAAGTGCCTCGAACAGATACGAGAAGCTAAAGATGAATTATGTCTGGCCTTATGATTTATGTATGATCTATACAGTAGATCTATCCCTTTAAACATTTTTTAAAAGTATTTGTACCGAAAAAAATTCTGGCAGAAAAGGCGTTGTTTTATATATATGTTTATCTTGTTGCTCCAGTTTAGCAAGTGAGCAAATTTCATATTCCTCAAAAATTTTAAGAAGTTAGTTTTGATAACCCATTCTGTCTTAGACAGCTTTATATAGAAACATGGCAGGATTCATCAACTTCTTATGTTTCATCAACTTCTTATATTTCTCATGCACACCACAACTTCTGCCTCTTACATTTCACTAGTGACAATCATTTCTCTCTTATTTTGACAACTATAAATAATTAGTGGCAACATGTTTCCACAACCCATAACATGAAAGCAGTACGCATTAACATTACACATAATTGATCTTTAGCTTCTCGGATCCTCTCAAGGCACTTTTTCTAGGGTCGGTCGGTAGGACAAACAAGAATCCGCGGATTCAAAGCTAGCCATTTGCTATTACATTAAAGGGGCAGTGATTTACATGGAATAGGTTGATAGCAATGTTGACCTAATCTATAGTATATCCATACTGAAGATTTGTAAATAAGAATTTGAAGAATGCACGAATAATATCATGAAATCCTCGAAATAAAAGGCAACTAGCAAGCTGCTTGTAAATTGGAGGGAAAATAATAAATACAATGAAATTAGAAAGATAGATAAAAAGTAAGATAGAAGGCGGATGGACTTGAAAGGGGCGGCCTTCCGCCTTAATAGGAAGGAATGCTCGTGAAAAATTGGAAGATCAGGCATTAATTATGAGTTAAGATGATTTGAACTCTGTCATTGTCATTTTAATTTTAATGCAAGTGAAGTACAATGAAATGAATAACCCCATTTCACTGAGTGGCCTGAACATTGGCCCCAAACAACTTTTTGTAAAACAGTGATTCTTAATTTGCTTTCCACATGAAGCAGACATAGCACTTTAATTCCAAAAACACAACTTTCAAAATTTAACCTAAAGCAGTGACCAAGTTGTGAAGCCTTAATATTACATAGAAATTCAATAAACATACTCCAGATTGTGTCTCAACCAGAGGCAAGGCAGGGAAATCAACCAGCCAATGGGATTGAAGGATTAAAGCGCCACTTTTCCCCTGGTGTTCACTGACAGAATTTCCATGAAGTTAAAACTTTGGGGCCCTTCTTTTTTCACAAATTAGCCACAAAATCAATTGTTGATGTGGTAAAATAGGAAACTAAATGCATGAAAGCCAAAAATATCATACGATCAGAACTCACATTTTACAGTGAAAAGAAGGTTGTACGATTAAAGTGTAATACTAGGCCAGATTTTGGAAAATTTAAATCAAGATGATTTTAATAACTTTTATGTTTTCATCAATAAAGTCATGGCACTTTATCATCATGTTCAATAAATAACATGCAAGCACTTCAAGCTCTAGGTGCTTTTTTAGATCGAATATCTATCTACTTCCTATTTGCATATCTGATTTTCTGTAAGGATCTATCTATCTATCTATCTATCTATCTATCTATCTATCTATCTATCTATCTATCTATCTATAGCCCCCAACGCTCCCCCCTTCCTTCCTCGCTCCCCCCTTCCTTCCAACCTCTGTCCGTTCCTTCCTCCCTCACTCGCTCTTCCTTACTTCGTATACTTGCATTCAGTCGTGAACAGTTTGGGGTGGCATTTAAAACTAGTGAGTGAGTTTGTGTTTTATGCCCCATCAGCACCGGTGTGGGCTATTTCGAGGCAAGGCATTTAAAACTAACTCACAATAATATAATTTCATACAAATTATATTGAATTAGGCCCAACTTTGCCTACCTTGAGACTATTATCTCTCTCTTTCCTGATCTTGTTTTATGAAGCTAGCTATTGGCTGTTGCAATGCACCACAGGGGTGTCCTAACTTGCTATTAAACAGGGGAACTAATTATCATTATCAAAACCACTGTATTGTGATATGTATGCCTAATACCCATTATACCTGTAAGCCTATGTTATATTCAGAGTTTTTAAATTTGAATATAAGTATCTAAAGTCAATCATCACACAAAGGCCTATATTTTTCTCACCAAGGAGCTCTTTTTGTGATGATTGACTATAAATATGAACTTCCAAAGGTCAGGATTAAGTTTACACAGTTGAATACAAGTGTTTTAAATTGGCATTGTGTACTTTGCCCAGTTACAACTGACATTTAGCTGACATAGATATCAAACCATGTCAATGGCCATTGCTGGCTAATTGCATTTCAAGTTCACACCTTGACCATATTGACAGAGGAAATCCAATGCATTGTATTGTATCTAATTACACTCTTGAAAGGTAATTGAGCTATATTGCTGTTATACCTGTCAGGGAATGAACTCAAGATAATGCAAGCCTTATCCACTAGAGGGCTATTTTGCTTACAGTGCTGCCACCTAGCTTGTTTTTGGTTCATGGTTGCTGGTTGCATGGTTGCACATTTATGGTTTCAGAATCCCATACACTCCTCACCCATTCCAATAGCTACGCCTATGGCTAGCTAAAAAAAAGGTGAAAATTTTTTTTTTTTATATTAAATGTCAAAAAAAAAAAGTCTATTTTCCATCAGCAGGAAATCTATTGTGTCGGCGGGTCCGCGAAGCTAAGAATCAATTATGTGTGGCCTAATAACCACTAAAACATTCAAATTACCTTAATCCAAACATATTTATGCAGCATGTCCACCCCATAAAGCTCTTTGCCCAGTTGTCCATTGAATAGTCCAAATTCCGCCTCCAAAGCTTTCCTCGGGAAAGAGGGTAATTTGATCAGCTCCTCGTGCAGGAACGACACATGATTCTGAACCTGAGAAAATTCAAGAACATGTGTCATACAGCCATCTAAAAACTATCAATATCAAGATCAACCAAAGTATTGTTCCATGTTGTAAACATGGTAAAGCAGTGCTTAGTATGCATGAATTGAATGGATTTAATTCTCCATAAAATAAATCTGCCTCTAAAGAAAGGTGGAATCAGTTAATTCAGTTTCACAAGACACTTATGATAGCAGTTCAAGAACAAATTACCATAATCAAGTGTGAGATACTTACAGTCTGCGACATGGATGACTGGATGATGGAGTTGCAGAAGATCACTTTGCCCATTTCAACAACCTTCAGAATCAAGGCCTGGAAATGGAAATATTTCAAATTACAAACATTCAAGACTGACCAAATGTTGATGCCTGTAAGTCTGGGCCCCTGATTCAGCAAATCCCAAAAGCAAATATTTACTATACCATTTGGTCCATTCCGTAATACATGTTTCAGAAATTCTTTATAATATAAATATATCTTACCTGTCTCTGTAGAACCCTGGATGCTTCTTCAGGGTTCATCTTGACGAGACTCAGTTGGGGATAGACATTTCTTCGGAAGAAGTAAAAGTCCCTCACGTATGAATTCAAGTTGTGCATTTGATCTGCAACATTTTAGAAATTAATACATCGAAATATTCTAAAAATACTATATCGAAAGATGTCCCATATTTAGGATCATCTAATTATTTATCTGTCACCCTTCATCGTTCGCCAGGTTCTACCACTCCTCCCAGGTGATGACACTAGTCTAATGTCTTTTGGCAGATATCTTACATGATCCAAATTGAAGTTTTAAAATATTTCTCTACACATACTTTTTTTGTGCCTGGATGTCTGTCAGACATATTTATACTACTACGTCACATGATCAATTTCCATTTCTCAACAGACCACACTATTAAACTTTCTCCCATATTTTTGCTCAAACACAAATTATTTAATAATAATTTTGAAACACATAACTTACTTGTCTTAGTGTCCACCAAGAAGTGACAGTTGTGTTCCTCATCCGGAATATTAAAGAAATCCAAACTGTCCTCTAAGATAGACTCAAACTGGGTGTCCTAGGCAACAAAACAACAATTCAATATAAAATTTCGAGCGGGTACATTCTGCCACAACAATTATTAATGCACTTACAAATTTATTTTGCTCAATGTGAATTATTATAAAAACGTTTATGTAAAGGAGGGTGCTGTCAGATCAATAAGTTAGAAAATGTCAAAATTGTGCATTGCAATAGGCTTCCCACTAATCCACTGTGTCTATGCATCCTTAGGCTAGAAATAATTGATCTTTAGCTTCACAGATCTTCATGAGGCACTTTTTGGGAGGTTGGTCACAGGACGAAAGAACAACTACTGTAATCTAAATTCTTTAATATATAAATTGAATGAAAGTTGTGGTTTAAACTCAAATTATTTTTCTGTAGGCAGAAAATTTGTTGGGTTGTTCGAACAGACAAGCAAAAATCAAATATGCCTGGCATAATGAAATATGTATCCTTAGCAAAGTGTTACCTCATGGATGTGGTACTG
This sequence comes from Platynereis dumerilii, assembly GCA_026936325.1. Lineage (NCBI taxonomy): Eukaryota > Metazoa > Annelida > Polychaeta > Phyllodocida > Nereididae > Platynereis > Platynereis dumerilii. Next base: position 8,775,382 of record JAPTHN010000008.1, read on the forward strand.
TGAAGGTATCCCAGTCAAGTCAGTGCCGTGAACAAGTAGCTTCTTAGCACTTGGCACATTGGCCGTGATCATTAGCATCGGCTGAAATCAGAACCAAGCATCATAAATGGCCAGCAAAAATGTAATATAATGTAAAAATAATATTGTGCTTTCAAGCACTCAATTTAATTTTGAACCAATACTCTTTTAGGGTAAGAGTCGGCTTGCATGAGTACTATTGAGATCATGAGTACATATACAAGTATACTTAATTTTTAGTTTCAAAGAATACCTATCAAAGCAACTGTGGAGCATATACGGCCATCAGGAATATATCAATTCTTAACACTTCTTTTTAGAAGGTTCTGATTAAGAATTTCAGGGTCTGACACTTTTTAAAAGAAACCAAAATTTCCTGGAAAGTTAGTACTTTGTAAACTCTCTGTTAACGTTACTTTTCTCAGACTCCTGAAAACTGCAACCTAGATACCAAATTAGCTACATTAATGTCATATTAAAGTTAATATTCATGCATCATAATATGTCAATGAATGAAGTTATGGTGCTGTTAGTTTCAAATCCAGACACACAGGTCAGTAACTCGGTATTAATTGAATATAACAGACTTCTATGCATCGATTTGACAATTTTATCAAAATGTTTTGTCGCATTGTGGAATTATGTGAGAACTCTTCAGACATGCAAATCTCAATGCAATAATTGTCAAATATAAAGGTAATTTGTGACCTACTCCACCAAAATGAGTTCAAAGTAGGCAACCTAGATTTCCCAGAAATGAGCAAAATGTGTCAAAAGGTTACCTTGTCATGTTTTTTCAACTGTTGATACCAAGTTTTCGCAAAGGCATTTTTGTTAAATATTTAAAACCTTTTTTTACAAGAAATTGATTTTAACCTATTTGAATGGGGTGTCATTCTTGACATTCTGAGGCCACCCAGCAATGGCGGGAAATTCAAATGCCATTTTCTCGAATAATGATATTTCGTATCACGAATGTTTGAGGTGCCGTATCTCTGGATAGAATTGAGATATCAAAACAAATGAGGAACAATTTTAAAGATAGATTCCAGCAGTCATGTTCACAACTGAACAAGACAGGAGTTGGCCGACTTTGATCTCATTTTCGAGGAGCAGGTCACATTTTTCATTCATCGAACATGATGTCACCATGCAATGAAAAGTGGCACACAAAGAGCAGAGGCTCCTGAGTAGAAAATTTAACTAACACTGTTACTGTAAAAAGGCAGGCATAGTTAGTTATTTTGGTCGCAGAGCCACATGGTAATTTGTTATTAAGTAGTAATACTTTCAATATATTAAGACCTAAGTAGAAGAAGGATAGATGACACACCATTACGCAGAAAAAAATCAATCACTCCACCAGGAGAATAAAAACTGCCCTCAAATGTCAATAATGAGAGCTTATAGCAGTTGACATTAACTTACAGTTGACAAATGACAAGCGCTTACAGAAAAGCACTGGAATATTTCACATCCCTATCCCTGCCATGTCATTCTGTATGAGTCATTAGCAGTTGTAAGGTCATATCCTATACTTGCGATACCATGAGGAAAAGTCATATAACATGTCATACCACTCATCAATGAGCTCACAAGCTACCTTATAACAAATTGACAGTAAATTATTTACTGTCGTGACCATTGGCCTGTGTGTCCACCAACAGCAGAATGTAAATACTTGTCATTCGTCGACTGTAATATATATAAGACAGGCCAACCGCGTTTCCATTCACATCATTCAGATGTCAAATAAAACGAAGTCGGCAAAGGTTCACATCACATCCATGTTTCCTTCGCATGCTTTTCCCGTAGTCTCATACATAATATATACAATAGGGTGGGACTGGCGCCCCACATTTTGGAAACCTTGGGCGGATCAAACCTGACTATAATATATATAGGTAGGCCACTATAAGGTGGGAAAATCTCTAAATTTAGGCGTTTTCGAGTCATTTTCGTCATATTGGGCACTACATTGTGCAGAAATGAGAAGTGGAAAATGCAAAATTATGCCAGATTTAAACTGCCCTCCCAAAATCCTCCCCCATGGTTTTCGAATGGTTGAAAAATATTGATTTTAAGTCTCATTTTTGGAAAATCATGCTTTTTCTCCTTTTTTAGGGTTCGCCAATGGGGATTTACATTATAACGTTCAAGCGAAATGTGCCACCCCTAAATATTAATATAATGAGCTGAAATTTTACACACATTTTCTCATATACCAACCTCACCTGCAAAAAAAAGTCAGGTTTGATCCGCAAACATTAGGGCACCAGTCCCACCCTAATATACAATGCAAAATCACATATTTCATTCTCATCATTCTTAATCAAATTACAAGTACAAAAGACATAACAGCCAGCAAACAGAAATTGTTTATACACTATTATACACTATCACTCCGACAGCATCACGGCCGACTTACTAAGATTATGAATCTATTTTTACACTGAAATAAATAAACAGTCAACTAAAGAAATGTACAATTAATAATAAACAATAAAAAACAAAAGATTAACATTTAACATGATTATTGAACAATCAAACTATTACAGGTGACAATTTTGCATATTATATTGCAAGCATTTGTGTCTGTTAGTTTGTTATTTAGGTTTACATGTTAAGGAAGAACTATTTTATCCATTTATAAATAAAATTCTCTGATGAGTACCTACTAAAGTGCGCACGGGGAAAAATCATATGAGGGATTGAGAAATCATATCAGAGGCTTTGGAAGTACCCACAAAAATGTCCAACGTGAGTGATCTTATATAAGGTTTTTGGAGATATATAGATAGGTAGATAGATAGATAGATAGATAGATAGATATGGTTAAGTGCAGCCCTCTAAGCCCAGTTCTGGGTGCTCACAAGGGTTGATTGATGAAATGGGAGAGAGTACAGGAGTCCTCAACATGTTACACATTTACCCCATGTGAGGGATCTTTTACTTGCCAAGCACAGGGGGCAACCAATTTAATGTCTCATCCGAATGACATCCAGCTGGGATTTTGCTCATGAAGGTCCACTGAAAATTTTGGGCAAAGACCTTCAGCGGAGCAGGCGGGAACCTTACCACTACACCACCCAGCTGCCCTATATAGATAGATATATAGATAGATAGATGGATAGAAAGATAGATAGATGAGATGTGTGCCTTTTGCACAGTCTGACAAAATATTACATTCCTTCTAAGAACATCCGTTGTGAAAAATTCAAAGATATTCTTAAAAAGATATTGGTATACTGTCATGTATGCATATCGTAAATATTGCAAGACAAAATACTGTGTTACTACAATATCTTTTACCATGATTATATTTTTGCTTGTGTGTATGGCTCAACATTTGATACATGTATGTTCTATTACTGCACTTAAGTAAATGTCTAATGCACTTTTGATACACTTTTTCAATGCTTTGCAATAGTGCTTTTTTATGCTCAACGTGACGTGAAAATGCTTGGTGTTCATGCTATGAATATGCGTTGTGAAAATGAGAATTGATGCTTTAATTGACATTAATGCAATGACCTGTTCTGTTAATTGCTGTAATGCTGTTATTGGTTTGAGTTTTACAGTGTAAAATGTGTATAAGGTTGCTGATCATTTAGTGACACTCACTGCAATCAAGTCTTTTAAAATAAATCTGGTCCCCATTGTCATTTCATGACCTAGCTTATTCTGTCAGCTAGCACCATCACTTTCAAACAGGGCAAGGATTCCCCACTTTCCAACACATCTAGATTTTGAGAAGGACAACCACAGTTTGGGAGCAATGATCTCACAAGAGGGTGTCGTCAACACACCGAGAATCTAAGGACAGATCTCGGACCCTGGACTCTTCGATGACCACTGATCCATGCAGTAAGGGAGGTCCCATACTGACCCATAGTGAATTCAATGATCTGAATGACTTAGTTGCAGTGAGCACTAGATGCAGCAGTACCATTTTTAGTTTCCAGTTAGCATCAAGTAATATCATGTAATATCATATCACAGGACCAAAATGGCAATAAATTAGTCATTAGACACAAAATGAGACCTACATCACACTGTTCCTTGCGGAGAGTCTGTTTGAGGTCCTTGAAGAAGATGCCTTGTACACTTGGGACAATCTGGAATGAAAATGCAGACATGCAATGGGGATGTATGTACATCTGGTATGGCAGTGTTGTAGTCGAGGCTGGAACATCCGGGGACGAGACCGAGACAGAAGCATGAGATTCCGACACCGAGGCCATCGAAATGCCTCGTCCTCGAGGCCTGCAACACTGGCCCATAGACATTGGAGACCTAGCCAAGGCCAAGGATTTGGCATACTGAGACCAAGACCAAGGCTGAGGCCATCAAAATATGGCTCGAGGCAGGCCTCGAGGATGAGGACCGCCTCAAGAGTCAAGACCTTCAAAAATTTGGTTTGGTATTTAATTATTTTAATTCAATTCAATATCCTGTGGAAAATTACATAATCTGAAGCATTATCTGAATCATGGTGGATATGTATGAACACATTAACTAAATTAACAAGAATAAGATCGTTTCTTCTTTGAGAACACAAAAAGATCCTTACCTGCCATAAAACAGACAAAGCTTCGCCAATCGATTCTTGGCCTCCTTCAACAGGCGATCTCACGTAAAACATGATGTATCCAACCTGAATATAAAAAGTACAAGCACCATGGAGAAATGTTGTAACACAATTAACACAGACCACCATTGAGAGTGTAATCACTTTGTACAAATTTATTTCAATTTTGAGTGTTTGGACACCACAAATAAGACAAACATATTTCCACATGTTATGAGGAACAGCAGGGATATTTGTTACAGATAGTGCACATGTAACACTCTTCTATATTCCAAAACAAAATAATTTAATTGAGTTTTCTTACCAAATAGTTGAATAGCGTATGGGCAGCCTGGGCTGGAAGTTCAGGAATGTGGTAGGTCAGTTTCCTCAGCAGATAGATCAGCTCATCCTGGAAAGATTTAATAATAGGAATCCATAGACTCACAACCAGTAATTGAGAAACTGACTTATACAATGTTGTTTAACATTGCTTAACAGTATCAGAAGATAGATAATTGCTGCTCTAATTAGAATTTCAGCCGATAGGCCTATACTGTCTGATGTCCATAATAGAGTGTTGCAAAATAATGATTGAGCTGACAGGGCACAATTCATGAAGATCTGACGATTTTTATAGCAACACAGAAAGCAGTGCCCAAATAAGGAAATCCCAAGTTACAATTTTATAAATATAGATAGATAGATGGAAGAAATATTTCACCTTTCTGTCTCTGTTTGTCAACTTCTCCAGGAAAGTCCTCAAGAAAAGTGCAGGTTCTTCCACCAGACAAGACCAGGAAACTTTGACAGCCACTTCGGAAGCTGGAAAGAGAGAAGAAAAAGAATGTTCAAGTAAAACGTAAATGGCAATCACACGCAGGGGGAGGTCACATCCGACTCATCTGAGCAGCGAGGGTGCCATAAAATGTGGCCAATGAGAAAAAGTATGTGGCTTTTCGTTCTTTCCCATGCTTTTTCAAATTAATTTCTGGTCTGAGAAGGAGAGGGCCATGGTCAGACGCCCCCTGAGTCCAATACACACCCCTGATTACAGGTGTGCCTATTGCATCACCAAAGATACAGGTTTTTGCAGAACTTTTTACAGACTACAATTCTAATAGTGACACTGTGGGCTGAGTTTTGTTGTTGGAACTTTATTTAAGTTCAGGGTTAGGCTCAGGCTTTTGGTAGAGGCCTTTTTCTAAGGCGCCGCATGAGGTTTATTTTTAGTCTTCTTTCTGATGCATGAAGTTGGGGCTTAAGGTTGGAGTTTGATGCTGAGGCTTGAGGTTGGGGCTTTAGGTTGAGGTTTGAGGCTTTAGGTTGGGGCTTTATGCTGAGGCTAAGGTTGGGGCTTTTGTGGGCTTTATACTGAGGCTCTATACTGAGGCTTGAGGTTGGGGCTTTAGGTTGATGTTTGAGGCTTTAGGTTGGAGTTTTATGCTGAGGCTTGAGCTTGAGGGTTTAAGTTAGCTTGAGGTTGGGCTTTATGCTGAGGCTTGAGGATGCGCTCGATGTTTTTGGTTTGATGCCGAGGCTCAGGGTAGGGCATCAGGTTGAGGCTTTAGGTTAAGACTTTATGCTGAGGTTTGAGGTAGGGAATTTAGTTTGAGGCTTTATGCCGAGGCATGAGGTTTTATTCTGTGGCTTGAGGCTCGTCGTCGCAAAAAACCTGTGAGACCTAGGTAGTAGGTATATGTATTGTGATTTAGTGAAAGATCACAATGAGTGAAAGACACCCAAGCACACAGTATAATGGACACAAAATTTCACAAACAGATTTCAATTTAGCAGACAAACATTAATTACATTAGAGCCCAGAATCAATTCCACCTATGTAGTAATATTGCTTGACAAACAAATTTCAAAGCCGCAGAATTCTTGATTACCAAGCTTTTGCCTCAATGAATCTCAGGCTATCACTCATACCAATACATACCTATGTTAAAGGATAAAATGCTGGACAAACTTGATTTTGATTAAGTAGAGAGGTTCACTGTACACATATTTGCAATGCTTTTTACACTGAATTCTAACGCCTTTCTGTCTGAAGAGAAAATTAATTTGCAATGGTTCATGGGCTGTGCATTACTGTAGGGTGCAAAACAAACTAGCTTAAAGGCTCGCAAATGAATGACGGACCTTGACAAAACTACTTTGTTATACTGGTTTTGTAAATAGTATCTTGGGCTTGCAATGCATCTGTTTGACATTAGGGATGCCATGGTTCACATTCTGAATGTTCAGGGGAGTTCACAGTCCAAGATCATTGCACCAATAACATCACCTTTAACCTCTTTTCTTCAGAGAGATAACCTAAGCCCAGGCCAGCGTCCCTCCTGAGCTCCCAGGTTGCTTGGCCGAATTACTTTAAGTTTGGCCAATGACAACTAGGCTCACTTCAGCAAAGCGAGCTAGATGTTGATCATAGGGTGTCAGTCCGAATCCCAACCTGGAACTCAATTTAATCCGACCTCATCAAAGTAGTTTCTCCACTGGAGTTCAAGTTTCTCCAATAGGTTCATTTTCCGCATCAAAGTTCAAGTTACTCCACGGAGGACTAGATTTCTCCCTCAGAGGTTCAATTTTCAAAGAAGGTTCAGTCTCCCCCATGGAGATGCAGCTTCTCCACTGGATGTTCAGTTTCTCCACTGGATGTTCAGTTTCTCTCCTGGATGTTCAGTTTCTCCACTGGTTGTTCAGTTTCTCTGTTGGATGTTCAGTTTCTGCACTGGTTGTTCAGTTTCTCCACTGGATGTTCAGTTTCTCTACTGGATGTTCAGTTTCTCCACTGGATGAGTTTCTCCACTGGATGTTCAGTTTCTCCACTGGATGTTCAGTTTCTCTACTGGATGTTCAGTTTCTCTACTGGTTGTTCAGTTTCTCCACTGGATGTTCAGTTTCTCTACTGGATGTTCAGTTTCTCCACTGAATGTTGTTTCTCCACTGGACGTTCAGTTTCTCCACTGGTTGTTCAGTTTCTCCACTGGATGTTCAGTTTCTCTACTGGTTGTTCAGTTTCTCCACTGGATGTTCAGTTTCTCTACTGGATGTTCAGTTTCTCCACTGAATGTTCAGTTTCTCTACTGGATATTCAGTTTCTCCACTGGTTGTTCAGTTTCTCTGCTGGATGTTCAGTTTCTGCACTGGATGTTCAGTTTCTCCACTGGATGTTCAGTTTCCCCACTGGATGTTCAGTTTCTCTACTGGTTGTTCAGTTTCTCCACTGGATGTTCAGTTTCTCCACTGGATGTTCAGTTTCTCCACTGAATGTTCAGTTTCTCCACTGGATGTTCAGTTTCTCCACTGGATGTTCAGTTTCCCCACTGGATGTTCAGTTTCTCTACTGGTTGTTCAGTTTCTGCACTGGATGTTCAGTTTCTCTACTGGATGTTCAGTTTCTCCACTGAATGTTCAGTTTCTCTACTGGATGTTCAGTTTCTCCACTGGATGTTCAGTTTCTCTACTGGTTGTTCAGCTACTCGCCTGGATGTTCAGTTTCTCTACTGGTTGTTCAGTTTCCCTACTGGATGTTCAGTTTCTCCACTGATTTTTCAGTTTCTCCACTGAATGTTCTGTTTCTCCACTGGATGTTCAGTTTCTACATGGTAGCACGGAGACACAATTAGTGATCTCTCAAATTTTGACCTCCTACAAAGGCATGCTTGTAACTCTAGTGACTCTTGTAACAACTTGTTACTCTTAAGATATATATTATTTCCACATAAAGGAGACAACTTTTCACAAATCATATTGTGGAATCATAGATTGTCAAGGATTATATGACAACGGCATGCAGTCCAAATTTACAGAGCCTCAACCGCAAACGATTACAACTACGTGATTGCGAGAACAGCTTAATTAATAATTATGTATCATCAAGTTGTGCCTGGCGCCTAGTTGTCATCAACCAATAAAACAGCCCTAGTTTTTACGCCGAACGGGTGTTATAAAATGCAGGTAGAGCAGCAAAGCAAGCTATTGGTTTAAGCTGCCTGTTGCACTATATAACACACTCAACCGTCGACCATACTGAAAATAACACAGCATTACACCACATCGCTTTTCATTGGATTGTTATGTTATAGAAATTCAGAATATAACAGACATTATAAAAATATTTCTGATGAGCCAAAGTACCAAAAAACTTGGAATTCAGTTTTGAAACTTTTTCCAATTTTTACTGAAGACAACTATGGGGATTCCTATTCTCAAGCACATGCATACATGGATGCAAATTTTGGGGATAATATTCCTTAAGTCCAAATCTAGCTGCAAACAGACCTTTTGGATAATGCAAATATTACACACAATAGTGATGATTGCAACTGTCATATGTCCCATAGGCATAACGGTCTACGTGATCATACAGCACATTATAACAAAAGTGCCATTTGTTCAAATAATTTCCATAGTAGAGATCTTTGTCTGGATGGTGTGGGCTGGAGTGACTCTGTGCAGCTTCTTCAAGCTCTCATTGCAAGGGAAGTTGACCAATCACAAATCAGAGAAGTTCACTAAAAAGGAGTACATTATATTTGTGTCGTTGTTTTTGATTGTTTCCCTGACCAAACTAGGTGCAAAGTTATATATCACAACAGCTGTTTTTGCAGATGACGACGTGTTTATGTACGCCTATCCTTTTGTCATCCTGCATTCGTTGACTTGCGTGACGGTCGCATTTCACCAGTGCGCCTGGTTTTACATGTGGAAGAAACAATTTGAGAACTTCTCCGATGTAATGAGCATAAACTCACACTTGTGGCCAAAAGACCCGGACGTTCTCGAAAAATTCTACCTTCAATATCATGACCTCTGTAAAAATCTCTCACATTTCAATTCGGATTACCAGCTCATAAACACGACAAGCGTCGTGACTTTATTCCTAAACACAAGTTTCCTTGGATATTTCTTCCTCATGCTACCGTCCCTGTTTGAATATTACAGCACTGTTGTCCTACCGTATTACATCGAAGAATTTATCTCCCTCCTCTTTATGACCGCCATGTTCTTCTGGAACATCAACCAAATAAATCAAAAGGTAAACTTCCAAGTTTTATTCAGGATTTATATTGCACTCTTGGCATCATCAGGACTTATATTGCACACTTGGAATCCACTGTAGGATTTATATTGCACTCTTGGCATCCACGGTAGGATCACTCTTGGCATCCACGGTAGGATTTATATTGCACTCTTGGCATCCACGGTAGGATCACTCTTGGCATCCACGGTAGGATTTATATTGCACTCTTGCCATCAACGGTAGGATTTATTGCACTCTTGGCATCCACAGTAGATTTATATTGCACTCCTGGCATCCACAGTAGATTCATATTGCACTCTTGGCATCCACAGTAGATTTATATTGCACTCTTGGCATCCACGGTAGGATTCATATTGCACTCTTGGCATCCACAGTAGATTTATATAGCACTCTTGGTATCCACAGTAGGATTTATATTGCACACTTCACGACGCTTGGCATCCACAGTTCTAGTGGTTAGCAGAACAGCTTGCTACCTCTAGCATTGGTTTAGATTGAATTTTTTTATGGCAATGTTGAAATTATAGGGTAATGGTTTCGATTATTAATTTTTGGATATTGTTTGTTATAAATTTAGGTTTTTAGAGAAGCTTGCTTGCTTGCAAGCGGCATCTCTATTGTGGGAGGAAGGCTCTGAAACTTATAACAACTGCCTTGGTCATGCTGTTTCATCTCTGTCATTAAAACTTTGCAAACAGTCTCAATAGAATTTTACCTTTCGTTGATAAACTTTTGGTGTCTTTCTGAGATGAAGAAAAAATAAAGAAAACAAACAGGCTGAGTTTCTGCAGGTCAAAGGTCAATCACCAAAAGTAGGTCACAGGCCAGATACCCTCCAGCAGGTCTTAGTGACAAATACCCTTGGACAGGTCTCACATGCCAGATACCCTTGTGCAGGTGACAGGCAAAGGGGTAGATACTGTTACGGGCAGTCTATCTACAAGCATCTCTTAAAGTGCTCGCACGTTATTTTTTATCATAATCATAAATACTTTCCTGTCAAAACGATTATTCACTTACAGGCAAGCCAGCCGAAGGAGCAACTATTGGGTGCAACACTAGCCTCAGCATCATTGCCAAGTATTGAGAAAAATGCCATGCATTTACAGGTAAGATAATAAATAAACAATTCAATAAAAATTTTGTTAGGGCACTCTAAAGAGAGCCCAATTGACATTGATTACGTGGAACTGTTGTTCTCACATTTAGGATTGTCTTGGTTTAGCAATGTCCATCAGACTTTTTAAACATGCTGCCTTCTCTTAATTTTCTTTACATCCTATCAACTTTTGGGACCCTGAGATGACAATAACTTATCATATTTACACAAACTAATATTTGTATGAGTAACTCCTTTTTCCTGCCATTTATTGGTAGTCGATAAAATTGCATATATTTTCAAGAGATAGATACACATACTCAGTCATCATGTAGATATGCTTTCTGTGCAGGAGTGGCTCTCAAAGTTCTTGTGCATGTGATATTTTATATATGTATTTTTTTATTGACATCTATTAATATCACATTATTGATATATACAGTGCCGCCTGTAAGTAAGTGAAACGCATGACATTGTGCCATTGCATCAATGCTAAACATCCTTAACCAAAATGCTTCTGGAAGGACAAATTCTCATCCGATGAGAGGAAAACAAAGTGGGTCATAAAGGCCGATATGTGAGACATGTGGGATAAAAATAGCAGCCAATTTCCTTTGCTATAGTTGGAGTTAGGTATGGGTCAAAGTCTTTGATAAGTAAGTGAAACGCAAGCCCAATGTTAAAACATAGGGAAGGGTGGTTCACTTACTTATCAAAGACTTTGACCAATACCTAACTCCGACTACAGCGAAGAAAATGGGCTGCTATTTTTATCCCACTTGCCTCACACATTGGCCTTTATGACCCACTTTGTTTCCCTTTCATCCGATGAGAATTCATGCCTCCACAAGCAGTTTGGCTGAGGATGTTTAGCATTGATGCAATGGCACAATGTCATGCGTTTCACATACTTACAGGCGGCACTGTATGTCATTCGTTCTGTGGATTTATACTTCTACAGTGCAATCCCATGAACCACGGACAAACTTAAAACATTTTGCACGCAATACTTTTTTATAATGTCCCCCGATAAGAAAAAATTATTTCGTGTAAGATTAATGAATTCTATTGTTATTTAGAAAATGATCTAAAAAATCTTGACAAACTTTTCTGGTAGAAACATATTACTGTTAAAATCAGTTGAGATTAATTTGGCAATCTTTTACTTTTTGGAATGAATACCAAGTATAGCATTCCTTGCATGCATATGTTTTATCTTTCCAAAATTTCAGAGGTGGCTGTTCATGTACAACATTGACAATTTTTCTGGAATTACAATTTTCAATTGCCTCAAGCTGGATAACCTCACTTTCCTGACGGTATGTTAAAAGCAGAACTTCAATTTAACAATCCAATAGATATCTGTTGAGAATTGGAAGTGTCCCTTCAGGAATACAGATCTTTTACGAGGGGCGTTCAGAAAGTTCGAGGCTTTTTTTTACACTTATTTTCAATCTAGAATTATGAATTTTTCACAGGATAAAATTCAGCATATTTGGAATGGATTTCCAAAATTTTGGACAATTTGGACATTTTTAAGTCATTCTGTGGTTGCCATGGAAACTGAAAGTTCAGCTTCTTGGGGCAGATAATACTGAAACCACTAAAGCCAATGAATTTTGGTTGTGAGAGACCTCTCTCTATCACTTGCATTAGTGAGATTGACAATATTTGACACAAGAAATATAATATTAGCCTTAAAAAATACTCCCAAGCTCACCAAAAGCATTGATTCATACACCTGACCAATTGAAGTAAATGTTCCTTGAAGTCCTCCAAACAAAGTTCTGTGAAAGAATTTCGGTCATCCAAAGCCTTTTCTCCTCCAGTGCCTGAAACTACAGCCCCCATGGACAAAAGTAAGGGAAAACCAGGACTTGTAAAGCAACATGTCACAGGAATAGCTAGGATGGATAATGCTCTCCATTTTGGTGTCTTATTCATACTAGTGAATCTGTGCTTTCACAAGTCCTTATGTAGTCAGGGAAACACACCTTTGCCTCCTGAATTTCTTTCGCCAAATCTGACATGCAGGAGTGCTTTCCTACATGGGTTCAGTGTAAGAATACACACATTTGGTGTGCTTGAATGCATATTTAGAAGCTAATACCATATTTCTTGCGTCAAATATTGTCAATCTCACTAATACAAGTGACAGAGAGAAGTCTCTCACAGTCACAATTTCTTGGCATTCTTGGTTTCAGTGTTACCTGCCCCAAGAAGCTGAACTTTCAGTTTCCATTGCAACCACAGAATGACTTAAAAATGTCCAAATTGAGCAAAATTTTGGGAATCCGTTCCAAATATGCTGAATATTATCCTGTGAAAAATTCAGTTCTAGATTGAAAATAAATATCCATATGAAAAAAAGCCTCGAACTTTCTGAACGCCCCTCGTACACTATATCAGGAAAATTGAGGATACTGCAGTTAGTGTCCACGCTAACTTCAGCGTTCTTTATATTGCTAAAATTTTCAAAATCTGAATCACATTGAAGACTTAAATATGAATCTGAATAGGCCTGAACCCTCTCTGACTGCTAAAATCTCTCAACCAGGAATTAAACCTACCTCAATCTACATTCATCAAAGTAAGTAAATTTAAGGTTGTACGATATCATTGAATACCATAGAGCGTAAAGTTGGCTAGAAGGGGAAAAGTTGGTCACCTATTACATCCCAATTTATGGCAGAAAAGCCTACTTTTTTCACTGACGCAGGTTTCTTCGGGAAATTTGCCACCTGTGTCAGTGAGGATAGTTGGAATTCTGCAATTAAGTGAGTTAAAATGCGCGGCCAACTTTCCTCCGGCTTGCCAACTTTGCCCCGTTTTACTGTATATATATTCCTTTTTCAGGCTTTAACGGGTGTTGTAGCATATGTTGTTACATTTTCACAACTGAGTTAAAGGCACAAGGATGGTCAACAGAGCGATCAGAAGATGGATATTGGTAAATTTATAATCAATTACAAAGTGTCTAGTTTTGTGGACTTATTTCTCTTGACTGAGGCTTTGAATAGTTCCAATGTATTTTCGGGATCTACTTTAAATAAATATTGACATTTAACAAGCTATTCTACATATTATATGGTGTTTTTGCATTTATTCATGTAAATAAAAAACATTTCATTTTTTACTTATTGACACTTTTTAAAAGATTAAGGTTAGCACAGATTGTTTTTTGATTAAAAATTAAAATTATTGGTTGCAGTAAGAATAACTATACTTGCAACACTATTTCAAATGAATTTTTTCTGAGAGTAATACTAACAGGGCACTTTGAGCAGGAGGGACCACACTGTGCCAGCAATGCTTTTGGGGTGGGGGGGGGGGGCATCAAGGACATTGCAAGGGTTATATTGAAGTAGAAAATACCATTTTTATAATTATCATGACATGACTCACCCGCGACTCCGTCCACGCTGACTTCAGTATCCTCCAACAGGTGGACCACGGCAGGGACGGCTGCGCACACACAGGACGGGAAGAAGTGCTGGGCCAGCTGCATGTGGTGAATGTGTTCGACCCTTTCTTCCTCTCCTAGATCATACAGATTGTAAATTCAATTGTTATCAATATAAGAAAAATACATTACAATAACATGCAAGAAATAATGGCCATGTTCGACAATCCATTCATCATTCAGGTGAATAAAGAATATTGTTCTAAAAATATAGTAAGCTACTATTAATAGCTGATATTAAATAAACCTTTACACTGACATTTTAACGTCATGAGCATTTTTTGTACGGGCCTCTGCTTTCCATACTGTCTAATGTCTATCTTGGTACTGAATGTGGCCATTTGGCAAAAGTATCCTTTGTAAACTCCTAAAGCCAGCAAGGTGCCTTGTTTAATTTCACGCTAATTTTTTGATCATACAACTTTTCGACGAAATAATAGGAAGGAATTGTGCCAATTTTCAAGTGAAATTATATCATATTATCTTTGTGTTATTGAATGCCAAGCACTGTATTTCACCAGAAATACAAGGACAGAACGATACAGTTCGCTTAGCGAGGTTTTCAAACAATGCCGTACATATATGTAGGCCAACAAATTCAGCGAAATTTTGAAAGCACTGATTCAAACAAGAGGATGCAGACCTCACATCTTACAAAACAACTGCAACAGTTCAAAGGATTTTCTGAAAAAGCCAATGTTTGCACTAGTCTTCAGTATCTCCTTGATAGGTTTTGATTGTGCTCAGTGTTGTCCATAGCGAGTGGTAGAATATTTCTACACCAGTACACATCTATGATTATAGTGGTATAATTGTAATCAACCAATGCACACATTTAATCTATCCTATTTCGCACCATTATCCTGTAATAAATAATCTGAAAAAAATTACACATGAAAATAACCATTGCTGCAGCTCCTTCATCTTAAAATACATCAACTGAAATTAAGTCATTTAATTTTAAGAATTAAAAACAACACAATTCTGAAAATTCACCAACAACAGATCAAAACAGTAATTTAAAACCCATTTCATGAAAAATTACTCAATTGACTCATTTGAAATTCAAATCAATTAAAATTATAGGTCAGAACACAGGTGACACCTGGTATTTATAATCAAATACACTAAAATCCAAGACGAGGCGCCAGATATTTTATAATCTAGACCACCTATCTTATAACCTTTGAGGAAAGGAACATACATTTCAAAAGATATATAAACATTTTAAATTATTCAACAAACATACTCATAATGACATCACTTTGATTTTACTCTTGCAAAATCAAACTGTTAAGACTAATTAAGTGGGGTATCTAAGCGTATAGTGCATAATTAAGAGGATCTGTGAATTAAATCATCTATGTATGATTATATTAATAAGCATGTGATTATTTTTGTGTTGATTGTTTGATTTGATTACACAGAAAGCATAATCATCAAATGTGTGACATATATATAGGCCTATATGTGACATATAAATTTAAGCTGTGATATGATTCTTCAGGAATGTAATAATGAAGCAATTAACTAAAGTACGATGAATGTATAAATATGATTTATCAATGACTGAAAATCTTTGAAATTTTTGTTATAAACCAGAACTTTTTCGAAGTATGAATTCTAGGTTATGTACTCAAAAGATAGGGTATTAAAAAAATTTGACCAAATTTTGTTTGAATTTGTCATTGAAAACAACATAACCTTGAAAACAGCCATAAAAACGGACCTGGGCGCCAATTTTACATACACATTATGAAAATTGTCCCGCAACCTTCTAGTCATTTTGGGTGATATTATACATACATCATATTATGATTATAACGCAAACTACAGCAAATATTGTAAGTATATAAACATGATAAACAAATGCGGCAACTAAACTACAAGTACAAGGAAGCATGCAATATGAATATATATATACATTCCAAGCAAGACGAGCAGCCATATATATATATCATAGTGGTACAAATATAAAATATATATATTTAATTTGATGTGTAGATATTGAGTAATATGTAGTGAGTAAGAAAGAATGTCCACAGACGTAAAGTATGAAATATTGAGAAAATAGAATAACAACAAGCTAAAATCAAACGAAACCCATACAATTTTGTAAAATAAGCCAGTTTTTAAGGTAAAATACACATAAACCTGGTCATCCAGAGCCAAAATTTCCCCGAAGTTCAGGATATTAAAATACAGAAGTAATATTGACAAAATAATCTCTAACTTTTGTTACTTTATTTCAAGGAAATTTTTGTTTTTTAAAAGATGTCAAAAACTTTTTTTTCGCAGGAGAAAAATAATTCATTGAACCAGTGCCAGTGCCACTCAATAACCTCAAAATAGCCAAGACCAAGTCAAAAAATTTCCAATATGTTCTAATGACATGTTGCACTGCATAAAAATGTGTTATACACGTAAGATTGGTTCTTCAAAAATCCACATAAATTTGACTGTTTCATAAAGCAAAATTCTGAATTCCACTAAATTGTTAATTAAAAAATTATTTTTCAATACTGAGTGAGAGATCCATCACAAAACTAGAGTTTGATAACCAAGTTAAGTCAACTCAAACCCAAGTTAATTCAAATGGAACCAAGTTAACTGAAGTCAAAGATGATTTTGTAAACTAAACCGAACCCACAAAACAAGCCTGAAGATGAATGAAGAGTGTCAATTGTTCTTGGAGTCAGAAAACAGCGTAAGTGAGAGATAGAAAAGGGAGTTATGCTACTGAGGAGTTAAGAGTTAAAAGACAAGCAAGAAAAGTTATAGGTGATGAGGGCTGTGAAACAATCACTGGAGACGAAATTAGGCGTCTTATCAATTCTGAACTTGACTTATTTGTTGATGTACTTCATACAACTGAGCTTGGAAAGAAGAAGTCTTTAAAATTTATAAGGCTCCATAGGAAACAGGCATACGTTTCCATTGACATAGTTCTTCAATCAGATAATTTACAGGTACAAAATTATCACCTTCATGTTTCGAATGAGGATTCAAATCTTAGCATTTATTTGGGGTTCCTTTGCACCAGTCAACAGTTTCAGACAACAGTAGAACTTTTGACATATGATGCAACTTTGTCACATCATCTTAGAATGATATTGGTTATTGATTAGATTTTTAAAATTGCAATTACTTTTTGTCTGGTTCACACCAGACAATGTAATAATGGGATTTGGGGGTGTGTCACATAATGACAGCTCCACAGTTTTGGCCATAATGTGGTGAGTTTTTGTTTGTTGTAATTGATGGTTAGAAGCAATCTAAGTTGGCTAATTTGAGAGCATGAGGCAAGGTGTAATGGGTCAACAGTTGTTGGGTTTAAGCTGTGGCATTGCTTAAAATTTTTTTATGTAGTGGGTGTGGCCATTTAGAGCCAATGAGAATATGGGATTTGGTGGGAGTGGCCATTCCATGTGCTGTTTGGACTTTCCACCAGAGGTCATGGTTGTATGAATGGCCAGCATGTGGGAGCCCCTGTGGCAGAAAGCAGAAACATTGCAGATTTGTGAATCCTGCTCACTGTCTGATCGATGGCTTTATGAATTAAATACAACATAGTTACACAAATACACTATTTGCCAAAATACACTTAAGATAAACAATTTACCTAAAAATGTGTGCAATATGTTGATTTACTTTGATCTGTATGTGTTGAAAGGATACATTTCAATTTGTAAAAAAATTCTAACTTTTTAAGTTAACTTTCAGATTAAAAAACTGCACATTTCTTATATAGTATATATATACAAGCTGAAAATGGTGTGCTTTAATGTTAGTTATGTTATTTATCAGTAATTTCTTTTTTCACTGTAATATGTTGCTTTGTTCTGCTTGTGATAATAGAAAAAAAAAAATTTAACTGACACCCTATAATATCATTCCAGTCTCTCTAATATACTACAACTTAGGTCTTGCTGCCTCTCTTTACTCATATGTGAATACGAGGCTGGGAGGCAGCCTGAAGCCTTGGAACTCCCATAAAAATGCTTCGGGTCAGTTACCACAAAATGGCTCCTTATCTTTTGTTGCAAACTTTCCCCTCTACTCTTAAAATCACTTACTAACATATAGGCCTTCTGTCATTTATAATATGGATGAAGTCAGTGACATCTTATTGAATCATTACTAGCAATAATTGACACATTGGTCAAGGAAGTAATTGATTTATGCATTTAATTGCGTCACATCTTTGCTTACTAGCATTTAGGCTATGGAAAATCACAGTAGAACAGGCTTATTTGTATTGGAGGTTTTATCTTTGTTGTAGAATTAAAATTTATGTCATAAGTATGATATCTGCTCTGTGTGTCCCATCCTGATAACTGCAAGGATTTATGGTATGGTATATTTTCTGTTTTTTTCGGGTGGTCCCTTGGCAGCGACATCTAGGATGTCATAGAGGGATACCTTCTCCATGTATGCTATTTTAAAACTGAACCTGTATATATATATATATATATATATATATATATATATATATATATATAGTGTTGAATTGTATGCTTGGAATGCATGAGAAAATAAAACGAATCTGAATCTGGATACATCATGCTCTCAAGGCCACTAATTAACTAACAAGTCCTTATGATCAGTATAGGCTACAGTTAGCAGATACATATTCTGTCCTCTGATGGACCCAACTTCAATTGAGGACTTTTTCCCCCTTATGAATATGATCATACCTTCATTTATTTGTAACCAGATATTCTGTACTATACCGTAGGTTTAACCAGACATTGTATCCGAGGATGCTTGTTTTAAAATTTCAGCCAAACCACTAACATTCGCAAATACGATCACATATGTTCTCAGTGATAAATTAATGGAATTGAAGGTGCAAATATTACGTAGTGGTTTAATATTTTGGCCTTTGAGAAAATGCCTAGGAAAAAGTCACTTTTCACATCATTCTTTCGCACTTAATTAACTCTCGTAGCAAGAGCCACACAGCCTCACAACTATAACACATTTCATCAAACAGCCTTGTGCATTTGTAAAGTGGAGTGAGAAACAGATATATAGATAAAAAGACTAGATATAAGATAAGATAAAAGATTAGATAAAAGATTAGACAAAAGAGATTAGACAAAAGATATTAGATAAAAGATAAAAGGATAAAAGATAAGAGAACGGAGAGGACTACCTTCAAGGACTCCCGTGGAGCGCGGCCAGAAGACACTTGCGCTTCTCCAAGATAGATTGCGGGACTGAGCAGACGAGGCTCTGTTCATAGGAGCGACAGACATACGCCTAGCGGCCATGGCTAAGTTTAGCTCCTCCTGAAGTTGCACAGCTACAGACAAGACATCAACATGGCTCTCAACAAGGATTTTCAACAAGGATTTTCAACAAGGATTCAAGGTGTTTTAGTGTTGTCTTTAGCACATGTTTACCACATTGCAAAAGTATTGAGATTCAAGAGGCTATGTTAATAGAAAACTACCACTAGAGTTGAAAAGGGTGACTGTGTCATGGTCACATACATTTGAGAGGGGCCTCTTGGGTACAAATTGACTAACTGTCAGCCCCCAGTCACCACTTACCACCCAATTCATAAAGATCAGTGATGCCACAGAATATAGCAGCCAGGCCGAAAAAGGCAATGAACAATTCCTTTTAAAAAAAACATAGGGGAGACCCAGGAAAGTTGATCGCCCGGTTTTAAAAGCTTGGCAAAATTGATAAGCAAGGCCACATTTCTAATGCACAGAATAAAAGCAAACATCAGATCTGTTGAGATACTAAAATAAGTGTTCTCTACCCCAACGTTCAACTTTTCCCAATGGTGCTAGCCCTCACCCAGATTTCAAAACTTATCCCAGGAATTAAAGCCTACACATGGGATAAAGTTACCCAACAGAACAAACTTACCCCTGGGATCAATATACCTCAGGGAAGAACCTAACCCAGGGATCAAAACCTGCCAATGCAGATATCTAAACATACTCCAGGGATCTAAATTTACCCCAGGGATCATTGTACATCAGGGAACAACTTGCCCAAGGTATCATAACTTACCCCAATAGGAGATCTCTTACACTGAGTTACACCAGGTATTAAACTAACCTCAGGGATCAAAACTTACCCCAGGGAACTTACTCCAGGGATCAACTTATCCCACTGATAAATTCACCCCAGGGAACAACTTACCCCAGGGATCAACTTACATACCAAGGTCTCCCCTCCTGACTCCTGTGGCAACACTAATTTTGATATGATGCATACCATCTGACAGCACATGCACTTATATTATTTAACATTCATTTGTGCGAAGTAGCAATAATCAAAAGTATCAAAACTGTTAGAATTTTGACTACTTTATCTAGGCAAGCACCTTCGCTTTATACTTTATAGTAGGGTGATAATGCTCCACCAACATCAAAATTCAAAATTTGGTTATCTATTTCATTCTACAAGCATATCTCCAATTCTTTGTTAGTAATCCCCAAATTAAACGAACCCCGTGAGGTTTGATGGGGATTCTACAGAGTTAAGAGCTGAGTTAAGGTTTGGTAGTCATTCGGGATGTCGTTGCATAGTGACTGCCGCGCGAGAATCCTTGCCGCCTCAATAGTTTGGTGAATGCCCAAAATTTTAGGCCCTGCCAGGTCCCATCTTTAGGGGAGGGTGGGATAGGGCGAATGACTACCAAACCTTAACTCAGCTCTTAACTCTGTAGAATCCCCATCAAACCTCACGGGGTTCGTTTAATTTGGGGATTCTACTTCGTAAGCGCTTCGTTAAAGTTCGGCGTCATTCGGGATCTCGTCGCACGTGACCTTGCGCGAGAATCCCTTGCCGCCTCAGACTTCAAAGCAATTTTGGGCATGAGCAGCCCGTAGTCTAAGCCATAATACGTATGCATACCTGAAACCCAGTAACTGGGGACTGAATAGGTGCTTCGGACTTTGCGGAGATTGGCTTGATTGCTTTGGATATTTGACCAGCAAAACGCATGATACCAAGGACACTGGTAGACACCTTGTACAGGGATATGTACCCTAGAGGCTGGAACTGAGGCTGCCTAAGCCATAAGCGATAAGTGGCTTCTGTGGGTCTTTTATATACAACTGGATGCATCCGAAGATGGTGAAACTCGAAACGGCAAATTGAAGATGACCAAGATTCAGAACACGTCTGTCTGGTAATGAATCTGAATACGCTTGACCCACATATATGGTCAAGGTCAACATGAGTGCCCCTCCTCAAGATGCAAGTAAATCATCCACTAGCAGGTTCACATGAGAGAAGCCTTTGCTGGAAGCCGTAGCTACAGCTTGTGACATTACTGAAACAATAGTACTTGGCCTATGTCAGACATTCAGGATGACTCATGACAACATGCAGCTCCCAAAGCAACACGGCAACACCCATTGTGGGGCAGGATCAAGCATTGTATGCTGACTTAAAATGCATAAACGGTGAACGTCCTTCAACTGCAAAACTTCGAACGCTTTAGACTTTCGACTGTACTATAACTTCCTTCAGCCCAGAAAATAAACCAGCATGTGTGGTACCTGATGCCAATAGTTTGGAGCTGTTCCGTAAATAAAGCCTGATAATGCCTCAAACATTGCAGTGCTATTTGCACGCACTAGTCTGCGCCTCATGAGCTTGCAATGACAAGCCATTTCAATGACTAAAAAGACTGTCTGACCTATGTGAAGTACATGGTCAATCAAGGCGACCGCAATAAGGGTTTCGACGATATGTGTCCGCACTTGGGACAGAGTATAGCAGACTATTAAGGAACACTGCATGAGCATCTAAAGCTTCTCCAGCAGACAGGCAAGTATCCTTGCTATGGCATTCCCTTGCTAGAATAGACAGATGTCAAGTACTGTACATGTAGAGTCATCAAACTGCATTGATCTTAGAGCATGTAAGCCACGCTTACAGGACTTATCCAATTTCTCAACTTGTCACCCAATCATCACCACTTTGCAGAGGCTCTTGGTCTGCAGCATGAATGGTGTGGTCAAAAAGCTCTTGATAGCATGGAGGATGTACATGTGGCAGTTGAACCTGTGTACCGAGTGGTGGATCAGGTCGGAGACCTGAAAATTCCATATTGACCTCAGCAGGTCATATAGAGACCTCATGACATCAGGCGACAGAGATTGCAGAGAGGGCCGCACTGGTACTAGTATGGACAGGTCCCAAACGTTTTGTGGTTGTCATGAAGACAAATATGTCCCTCAGACCCAATCGCCGCCTCCCAGATTATGTTTCCGGGAGAGCTTCTGGGCAGTGTCTCTGGACCTCTGGTAGAAAGGCGCTTGGTAGGCTTCAGTCCAACCAAACCCTGTGGTATGCCTCTGGGTGGCAACCACTGCCAAATTATTCGTTATTGATGATCCTTCAGTCCACGGCCCTATATTCAGTTGACACTAAACTTGGTGTTAATTGATCACTGTGACCCTTTTACTCAAAGGAGTCACAACACTTCTGTGACATTGATGAGAATCACACAATCGGCAACCTAACCGGTGAGGTGGCTTCAGATGGCCTTCGCACAATATACCTGTTGAATAACATATGACATGTAGCTCATGCAAAACTGGAAGTCATGGATGATACTTCACTGTTTGAGGAACCATGTGCCCAGTGGCAATTGAAGATGCTAAAAATACAGCGTCTCAACTGATAGTGTCAAGACATGTCACACCTTTAGTTAAGGACTCCAAGCTGTTTTTGCTTGTATGATGCCTATGAGCTGAATCATTTGACTGATCATTGACGATGTATAAGACACACAGTCATGACAGGCACCTGACCCCTGTCGTATCCAACATTCGTGCTGAAGAAGTTATATCAAGCAGCAGTGACAGCTCATTAAGCGCACCAGTACAAATTCAACCAATGGTACTGTCAATTGCCCCGTCTTTATGGAGGGCGCCCCATGAAGGATAAGGGATTGGCTGTATCCCCAGTGCAGCGTATCGGCATCGCTGTAACAAGTAGCCTACTTGCAGCAGGTGCAAGCTCATAGCATTGACTTCCCCGCAAAGGTTCAATCTGATAGGATCAAAAACTAGTCTCCACAATATTGGTTCAATGAGAGACAGTAATAAGTCACTTTGTCACTGTATGACCGACACAATCCGCTTTGTGCAACAAATTACAAGCATACCAAGTTGAGACCCTTTGGCAGGAATACTGTGTCGAATCCCCATGTCAATGGGTGATCTATGAAGCGTTCCAAGACCAGAGGTTTACCCTGAACAGGGTGCCATCACAGATATCACCTGTCTGCATCACAAGACGTATCATCACAAGTCTCAATTATGAGTTATACATACACACACGCTATCCAACGGCTCTTCCAGTAATGTGATGGAGCAGCGTGTTGCTTTCACTGGCACTGATCAATTGCTTGAATGTCGAACAGTAACTTTCACTGGCTACAAAAAGAGTATGTACATTTTCTCAAACGGCTCTCTGGCCCTGACACTCCACTGGAGCAGGTATGGGCGATTCTGAACAGTTCCAATACAGTCAACAGGAACAATGGTAATTGGCAGTCCAACGTCTTCTCCCAATTACTTTGGGAACTGCATCCACAATCAGGACTCAGTATGACCCTGTGTATGGCATGCCCATCTCCCTGGTCAATGTTCATCAAAACAAATTCAGAGGCTACAGTACTGGTATTACGTCTCAGTGTGTCGTGGCATCGGGACACTCAACCTTGCCTCATCTATGCCAGGAGCCCAGGAGTTCCAAATAATAGACTTTCCAAACTCGGTAACCAAATTATCAACTTGTTGACCGATCTCACTCCACCTCTGGTTTATGCAATCCTCCTTCAAGGCTAATCATCTTGAAAATGCAATGGCACATTGAACTCAAAAAATCGGCCACAATCAAACTCTTGGCAAGTGCACCACTAAAACCTGTTATCAAACAGGTACAGTGCGCATCAGGCTGGGTACTTCAAACAACCTCCCATTATGCTACCGACCAGGCCAATATTGGCCTTGCCATGCCGATAGTACATCAACAGTATGACCCTGACATTGGTAGTCAAAGAACCCCAAGCGTCCGTAGCTAAAGTTTTCTTCTGACAAACCCCCTGCCTGAACTTATTCAAGGGAGCTAAGTGCACCTTATGAGCACCTTATCGCAGCTCAGATCGCTGTAAAACTTCGAACACAGCTGTATATTGAATGCACAGCATGGAACAGCAGACTGGTGAACCAAGAATTAGAAGATACTGCAGCTACCATTTTCCGAGCCCAGCTCAGTCTCCTCAGCATTTCAAGCCTTGCTCTTGACTAGAAAACTTTTTTCCAAATTACTGCGACCAAAACATCACTTTTGATGTATGTACTCAGTGGTACGAGCAGGGGTATGCAGGATTCCATGTTCACATTTCAGGCATTGCGCCAATTAAAGCAATTGAGATAAAATTCCAGTTACGACATGGCAAACCGGGCGATAATAGCCTAAATCAGCATAGATGCCAACCGGCCTTGAAGACTAGGCCTTCCTCAACCCTGCTCGAAATTTTTCGAGGGACGAGCGTATAACCAGACAAATGCACCAGACTTCTTTAATCATGGCATTTTCCGATGACACCATGTCATTCAGTAAACTTCCAGAGCATCAGGTCAATACGCATGGTTGCGCCGGGCGATAATACGGCAACCAACATTGCTGCTACAAACTGGCCTTATTTAGGCTCAACCCAGCCTCTTCTCGAACTTTTTCGAGGGGCAGGAATCAATGGAATGGAACCAAACCATAATTCTTTGAATACATGGCACTTGGTGATGATACCGGGTCGTTCTGGTCGCTTCCATAGCGCCAGGTTGACAATACACGTGGTCACGGCGGGCGCCGCCATGTTGGCTACCTCGCCTTGGCAAACAGTCTTGACACTTTTGTCACTGTTTCGAGCCATTTCCGACGTCTTAATCGACGTTGTGGGCCTGTGTGCCCAGTAACCGACGTAGTAAACTTCAATCCATCCTTTTGATGATTTAAATAGCGATTTATTAATCAAATAACGATGTTTCACTCCGAATCAAGCGAGCAGTCCGCTCTGTGCGAGCGCATGCAAACGACTGAGGCGGCAAGGGATTCTCGCGCAAGGTCACGTGCGACGAGATCCCGAATGACGCCGAACTTTAACGAAGCGCTTACGAAGTAGAACTAGAATTGGTGGTGTCAAATTTGCATTAACTACGTAGAAAATTAGACTAGCAACAAATGTATTATTTCGTTGAGGTGATTTTCTAGTCTCCCAAATTTTTGCCTCCCAAAATAAATAATTCACACATAAACTGAACCAAATAAAAAACGCAAAACTATTTCCAGGGCTTTATTTTTCTGTATTTGCTTCAGATGGGCTATTGAGTGTATGCATGTGTGTAATCAGGTATCAAAGGACTCATTTGCAGAAAATCATTCAATTGTGACCATTATTTTCTCGTTTGTGGCCAGGTTTATCACGTTGGGGTATAGCCAGTGGAACGGGGCATTAGGCACCCCACAGAGAAAATTTAATGATTTCGTGTGAAAGGTTGAAGAAAATGATGGAAAAGGCCACATGATTCACTTCAATATGTGCCAACTAACTTGTTAAAAAATTAGGTTATTGCGAAGTCGGACCAGAGTTTTTCACACACAATGGTATTCCAATGCAACAATGCAGCAACGGAAACAGGTCCTCAAATAGCCTATACAATAGATGTGGCATAAAAAGTCTTAAGGTCTATCAGAAAGACCTTACACAATCTCTGTAACAGCTTCATGGGTGAACATTGGCATTGTGTGTGCCGGTGTGCCCTTCTTTTGCTATTCTCACAACCTGACATCTGCCCCCATAAGAAAAGTCATGAGGAGAGCACTCTTTTTACTGATGTTTGGCCTATGGCTACCATACAGGTTATGTAGGGTCTTTTTGATGGACCATAAGCCTTTTTCCACTCTCAGGCTGTTTGAGGACCTGTTTCCATTGTTGCATTGTTTCACTGGAATATCATTGTGTGTGAAAAACTCTGACATGACTTCTCAAAAAACAAAATTTTAACAAGTAAGGTGACAGCAACTGAAGTGAATTCTGTGGCCTTTTTCATCATTTTCTTCAAGCTTTCACATGAAATCATTAGATTTGCCCTATGGGGTTCCTACTACCCCCATCCAGTTGCCATACCCCAATGTGACAAACCTAGCACCAGACACACAACAAATGGTCACAATTTAGTGATTTTATTCAATTGGGCTCTTTGACACCTGATTATATATATTCATTCATTCAAAAGCCCATCTGAAACCTATACACAAAAATACATCCCTAGAAATAGTTTTGCGTTTTTTATTTGGTTCAGTTTATTATAAACAGTACCTTTTCTCTAGTTTTGTGTCTCTTTATTTTGCCAATCCAAACTTTTAATTATGGGCGCGCAATGAAAATCACCTCGGCAAGTTATCTTAAAATAACTTGTGCAAAATCTCAAATAAAAGATCAGTGCCACTTCATTAAAGGATTATAGGTTAACTAGGCTAGGTTAACAATGGTCAATAGTGCCTCAACACCAATGTTGACTACAGTGGAACTATGCTTGCGAGATCTGCTATCCATTTGACAAACTCTGGTCTGAATGGCTAAATTTTCATACTTCCATAATTACATTACATCATTTGGCTTAGATATGGATGGATGGATGAAATAGGCCTAGGTGACCCGGCAAGAGCTGCATTCGAACCCTGGACACAGCGATTGGCAGTCCAGCACGCTACCACTAGACCAACCTGCCCCCCAGCTTAGATATGAAATGGAATAGGGCTTTACATTGTCAATTTCAACTTAATCAAACTCTGACATGAGGACTGAGGGATGATGGGTGCATTCAATTGCATCTGCTCCAACTCTACTCCCAAGTGCTCTGTTAGTGACTCCTTCTATTCTGAGATTTCTACTCGGAAACTCGGCCAAAACGAATGCGATGGAGCAATTTAGATGACGTAGGATTTGTTGACAATCCACACGCAAAAGTTTCCTTCAATTGAGTGCTGATTGCTTTCTATAGATGCCTATCACTTCTTTTGAAGCAATTAATAGGAATCAACAGAAGCAATGAATTGAAAGCATAAATTGGCATCAGCTGGGGGGCATTCCTGAATCCCTTGAGGCTTGACATGACGAATTGGATATGGTTGGGTCTCATCCAGGTATTGGACCTCACTGATTCGTATATATATTTTGAAGTTACTATCCAACAATTTAAGACAGAAATCCCAAATCAAACAGCAACTTCTCACAAGGAGAGTTCCACTGCATAGTTTCTGGGCATTTCTTAGGAACATGCAGGAGGTTACCAAAATAACCACAAAATTACAATGAAAAACAAGGAGAAACAAAGTCTTTGTACAACTAGAAAACTATATAATGAAAAAACAAAAGCATTTACAACACAAATTTAACCCTGGGCTGCAAATACGAGCCCCAAGGTTTCAAATATATACATATTGAGCAAAATTGACGATATCGCAAAAGCTTGGTGTGTTTTTTGGTTGTGTAATTCTCAAAAAAAGTTATGTTATACTTAAATAGCTGTGTCTGTGGGACTGACGTTAAAAAATATATATTCCAATGGTCTGACACATGTTAAGTAATGACTTTTCTCAGTTATCCGAGGCCGTGTACAGAAAAGATATCTTAATTTGTGCAAAATTGTCAAAATTCAGTTAAAAGAGGCAAAATTCTCCTCAAAATACTTTATAACGCTGTTAAAACTTATGACGTGTATATACACAAGAAGATAAATCCAAAAAATAGCTAAATCATTCAGAAAAAAATCAAGTAATGACAAATTAAATTTTCTCAACTTGTGAGAAAAAATATAACATCCTTTAATTATTTTGTCCGTCTGATTTATGCAAATCATCAACAAAATATCATCAAGTAAAAACTAAAAAAATTATAATAATAGAAAAATAAAATTGTTGGCAACCCCCTAACTGCATCCTAACAAACAATTTTCAAACAGATTTTCAACTAATATAAAATTATTGATATAATAAATCATATACATGTACATACAATTAAATGTGCATATGAAATACTAAAATTGAAGTTCCGACACACGATCAGCAGTTTCAGACTTTAAGTCAATCATATCATGAACCAATAATTACTATATTACTAACCAAATCAATAAAGTATTAATGATTGAATGACTATTTATTTAAACAACTTGTTGCTTTTACAGATTCAAAATATATTTTAGAGTTACAGAAATTGTACACTAAGGATTCCATTGTAGATTTTGTTTTAAAATACCTGGTAATCTATGTGAATTCATAAAATAATCAAAGGTCAATAATCCATACTTGTCAATCTAATATGTTTTTGTATATGAAAAATAGTGCCGCTTAGCTAAATCTGATTCTGTGAAGTTAAAATTTCAATCCTACGCCATCAATCTCATAATCTATTATAATTTATGCTAATTTGATGATAAAATATGCAAATTACCTTCTTCATGCTCCTCCCCCACATGATGTAACCCCGGCTCATAAGCTGCTTGCTGTGTTATAGCAACTGAAGTCATGTGAAAATGTTCCCTTGCAGCTCTTCGACGGTCCTCCTCAGCCGAAAGGGCTCTATGGATCATTTCTTGTTGTTGCTTGCGTCTGGTGGTTGTTGCAGTTACAAATGTTTTCTGAAATAAAGGATATGATAGCTTATGACACAATTTGCGAGAACAATTCTGATTGTTGAAGAACGCTTTTTGTGTTTAGCATCCTGAAGAACGTTTTTTACGTTTAGAATCAACTTTTTTATCTGAGGTGTCTAACGTGAGGTCAGTTGCTAAGCAACACCATTTTGTTGATTAGCAAGGACCACACTGGATGAATGGATGGATGTTTGGGGCTTTACGTCCCGTATTTATGCACTTGGTAGGCTAATCAGGACAGGAGGAAGAGGGACCACACTGGAAATAATTGAAAAACTTTGTGTGCAATCCTAATGTAATTTTGACTGTGTTCTTCTCGTTAACAAGTATGTACAGTATTGTACACTCTTGAAATAATGTTAAATAAAGTAAATCAATCAATCAATCAGCTCCAACTTTATCACACCAAATTATTTTCAGGGTTTCCAAGTGCTCCTCTACCAAATCTTCAAACAAGGCATTTTCACCATTTTTCCAGAGTGTCAAAACTAATAATTATATTCAATGTCAAAATCCACAATTTATTTTAATGATTTGACGATCAGAAATATCGCCTGGAATGCATAGATTGGCGGTAACACGAAGAGATCGACATACTTTGCCAACAATTTTGTCTTGTAAAATCTCATATTTACACTTGTTCCACAAACATCTTGCAGAAATATTGGATTTCCCGACCGGGAAAACAGCAACACAAATTGTGGGCAGGTAAGTGAACCCAGATTTTAAATATTTTATCATTTTGATTTTGTTGTTCATGTTTTCTATACACTCACTGACTCCTCCTGGTTAATGGTGACTTCTTCCACTTTAGTTTTGAAGTGAGGCATCCATGGGGGGTCAATGACCTGTAGCGTCGGCATGCCAACCGTTGGCGATGGCAACACAAAGTCAATACTTGGAGGTGGAACCTACATGATAAAGAATATCATTTAAATACGAAATACGGAGATCTATGAATAGTACTTGAACAGTAAAGACCTCCAAAGGAATTTGTGTGCCTCATGAGGGGCCATTGAGGGCATATACATAATTATTACACCATCATAAAGTGGAATGTCCAAAACATTCTTTCCATAAAATACCTAATATTAATCATCTATTTTCTTACATTCACACTTAATGTACAGATTCCGAAACCTCGCACCCTAAAGATTTGTTATCACATGAAACATATTGCTACCGTCTTGGGTTTCTGCAAATTCTGGAAGTCAGTAATTTGGAACGACAACCTGATTAATTTCAGAATATTTTCCAAATTCATTTTATTTTTGACACAGAAAACCACAATGCAGATTAAAGATTAAATACTGAAAACCAAAATATCGGTTAATGATTTGGCAAGCATGAGTCACCTTGAAGAACATCTGGGCACCATCTTCCATACGAGGCCACACTTGGTATCTGAACCTCCACAGCACATTGAATCTGTGATAAGAAACAAAACCAAGCACTGAAATTTAATTTTGATTCTTATAAACTACTTTTGATCGGTTCTGAGGGTTTAAAGCATTGGGTGCATTATTCTGAATTTGGCCATAATGGCATTATCCTACTTTAGCCCCCTCAGGGGTCTAAACATTTAGGCCCTTTTTTCATGGGAAATAGTGGTGGTAATTTTTACTGTATAAGCGTCATTGTGTTTATACACAAGATGACGCTTATACAGTCAATGTAACAAAGAAATAAATGTCTAACTATTTATAAAAAAACTGTCTTATTATACTCCTGCTTTAGCCCCCTTTTCCATTGACAGTAACATTGAAAAGGGGGCTAAAGCAGGAGTATATATAAGACAGTAGGATATATAAAATACTGTCTTATATATACTCCTGCTTTAGCCCCCTTTTCAATGGTTTTGTCAATGGAAAAGGGGGCTAAAGCAGGAGTATATGTAAGAGAGTATTTTTTTTCTTCGTTACATTGACTGTATAAACGCCATCTTTTGTAAAAACACAATGATGCTTATACAGTAGAAATACCACCAAAAAAGAGACAAGTTTTTTCATTGTTACAATAACTGTATAAACGCCATATTGTGCATAAACACAATGACGCTTATACAGTAGAAATACCACCAAAATATAGCAAAATTCTGTCTATATATACTCCTGCTTTAGCCCCCTTTTCAATGGTACTGTCAATGGAAAAGGGGGCTAAAGCAGGAGTATAATAAGACAGTTTTTGCTATATCTTACTGTCTATATATACTCCTGCTTTAGCCCCCTTTTCAATGATACTGCTAATGGAAAAGGGGGCTAAAGCAGGAGTATAATAAGACAGTTTTTGCTATATCCAACTGTCTATATATACTCCTGCTTTAGCCCCCTTTTCAATGGTACTGTCAATGGAAAAGGGGGCTAAAGCAGGAATATAATAAGACAGTTTTTGCTATATCCTAGTGTCTATATATACTCCTACATTAGCCCCCTTTTCAATGGTAGAGTCAATGGGAAAGGGGGCTAAAGTGGGAGTATATATAAGAGAGTATTTTGCAATATATCACACTTCAGTTTGAATGTTTTAAGAAACATATAACTGTGAGTATTCTTGGTAATGATCTCCTTCACACTTTTACAGGATTTATTCTGTGATATACAGACTGGAAACCAGGGTTGGCAGGTAAAAACCATTGGGTAAAAACCGATGGGTTATTACCGGGATTTTACCCATGCCTTTCTACCTTTTCTACCAGGTTTCTCCCCAGGTTTCTACCGAGTGCAAATCATGAATGTTCATTTTTGGTAATTTTGTACCCATAAGTGTATATTTAATGAATTATTAGTAGCTAATCCCTTTGTGTATTGAATTAATACCCTCCTTGATCGTTTGGCTTTACTAAAAATGTCAAACAAAGGGAATTTTAAGTGGAACGGAAGGATTTAGTTTATCTCTCCACTACTCTGACGCTGAGATTAACCTCTCACGTTTATTACAGCAAAATTCAAAAGCATAGACTCAATAATAGGAACGGAAAGATTACATCATCCCTCCACCTACTCCCTCTAAATTGCTGAGATCTGCCTCCATGTTTATTACAGTAGACGCCATAAGTATAGACCCAGAAATGCCAAACTATGTTGTGCTTTCATACAATGCGATCGCCAACCAGGTGCTGAATGTGACATACTCAACAACATTTCCGTTTACACTATGACTACTGCTGGAAGCAATACCACTAGTGCTCCATGGAGGTTAACCAAAGGATGAAATTTGATAGAAATTTAAAGCTATCACACTTGATCACAAATTGTTTGCAAAATCTGGCATTGAAAGTGATGTAACCAAGACTGCAAGATTTTGGCAACATTGCTTTAAAAGGTGAATCTGATAAAAAAAGGTATCTGATAAACATAAAGAAAATCTCAGGCTGAGGAGGGGCTAGATTTGAGATTATTCCAGCACTGTCCAAAAGTGTCCATTGTCATCTACGAAGCTTGTGATGCCGTTCAGACCTGAAGATATGGCATGGTCTGTTGCACCCTGTTGCTGAGTGCTGTCATTGATTTGTTTCAAGCTGCATGAACTAGACCTTCAGGGCTTTATTCCAGTTATCCAAAAGTCATATAAACAGGCCACACTTGTGCTCCGTAAGGGAATTTTCTCTTTCATGCCTAGTTCCAGGGTTGAAGATTATGATAAGTCTCCAAAGCAGCCAAGCTCGAATTGGTTCATATGACCCCTACTTCACTGGCCTGGTTATAACCTTTCAAGTAGAAGAAAAGAAATTATGTTTCCAAGCTTTAGGCTAATTTGCAAATTCTGCTACATCATCTTTGGCGACACAGTGGAAAGCATTTAATGTTGTTTTTAGAATATGTTTGCATTTTGATTGAACTCCTTTCTGGCTCTGGTTCTTCTCCAGCCACCAAAATTTGTTTTCTGGATCAGGCCAAATGCATATCTTGCTTAAAAACTGCCTCAGTCAGAACAATTTCAGCAATCTCATACTTTGCAATGGGATGCTTCGAAATAGTGATGATGGACCTTAAACTATATAAACATGCAACTGTGCACCATGTTTTTTTCATTCCCAATTCTTATTAATATAATGTTTCTCCTTTGCAAGATGATTTCTATCTTAAACACTGATTAAATTGGAGAAATTATTTTCTACTGGGTTTTAACCATTTCTACTGGGTAAAAAACCATTTCTCCCCTGTTTTTACCCATGGTAGGGTAGAAACTCCTTTCTACCGGGTAATTTGCCAACCCTGCTGGAAACATAATTGAGCTATTTTTCAGTTTCAGTTTTTGTTGATCAATATCTATAGAAATACCAATAAAATGTTTAAACCATTAAGGGGGCTAAAGTAGGATAATGCCGCCATAATTTTTAACTGAAACATTTATTTTACCTGAGAATAGCATTGATTCTCTGACCAACTTCTTCGTGCTGTAATTCCTTCTGCATCAATTCTTGCACTTGGTCCGAAGCTTTCACAGATGACAGAATGAATACAGTTGCTGAAATAGTGGCAGAAATTCATCGATGAGCACTGATGAAGACACATTGTGTACATGATATGAAAGGCACAATATTTGCACTATTCCACAGGACTGAACAAACAGAACAAATGACAGGATTTGGCTTATTCACAGTTGTTCACACCTTCTCAGCCAATCCTGCCATTTATTCAGGCTGGGGAGGTCATTCTATGTCGGATACCACACTGGGGCATCATGCAAGACTCAGGAGCACATGAAACCACACATTTAATTTATTTTTGGGCAAATTGTGAAACACTGTGATGAACACCCGTCCGGTTAAATTCTTCTCAGAGATTATCGCTGGGCCTTCATAACTAGGTAGCTGATATTTGACAGGAAATCTATACCCGTATTGATGATACATGCAATTCAGAAAAGAATTTTTTTCAATATGACCTACCTGCTGCAGCAGCTAGTTCCTGGTCGTTCTCAAGCAGTAACTCCCAGGCAACAGGCAACATGTCAATGAAGCTGTCTTCAGCTAGAATGGGAGCAGCCTTCGTGATGATGGACATTGGGCTTTGTGTCAAGTTTTGGACCTAGAAAGAAAAAAAGTCCATTTTGCACATTTGCCTTTTTTTCCAGGGACAAGAACGATTCAAATTTGACAGCGCATTATTAGCATCACCAAACTTGAATGCGGATTTGCTGAATATCCACCCTTGGTGTCTGCAGACCTGCAAGACCAGCACATTGATCACAAAATATTTTTGAAAAGAATTTGGGATCCTAAACGACAAACTAAGATTCTATAGATCACATGTTTACCGATGTCTAAACCAACTAGCACATCATTTTTCTCATGGGAAATGTTTGTCATCTTTTTCCTTCATAAAACATAGTAAGTTACTGTGAAGGAAAAAGAGAGAATAACAATGACATACCTGAGTGCACAAGTACTTCATCATGGCACTCTGGTCTTTGGCTTTCTTTGGCTTCTTTGGTTCTTGGTCCTTTGCACATTTCTCGAGGGCTGCGGCAATCTTGGCTCTTGCTGCGTTAATGTCTTGTTTCAGGTTAATCTTATCCAGAAGGGGTGTACTCTCTCTTCTTCTGGTGGGAGATGATGGTTGGAACATTGATTCCTGAAAACAGACATACGATAAGTGATTTTATCTTATTTTGGTATATGAAGGGCAATTTTCAATGATTTTGCTATAAATTTGAATAGCAATGTATATGTCAATCTACCCTACCATGACATAATAACACATTCACAGAATATAGAACATGCAAAATGCAGGTTGAAATAAAGGCAAAATGGCACTACATACATAATATTATGAGTTTCTATGTATCTGTTTTATATAGTAAAATGTAGATCCTATACTGTTATGCACTCCCAAGAAATGGGTCTAGGGAAGAGCAGGGTAACTTGGTCCTTTGGGTAAGTGGGTCCACTGGCAACATAAATAACACGGGCCATTATTTTAAAGCACTGGTAACATCGGTAGCTTTAAACTGAATTCCTCACTTGGCAAATAATTTAAAATCAATATTTTCATGAATAATTTTTAAAAGAACCCATAACTTATTAATTCATCAAAAAAACTTCCGATGTTGACAATTAGGAAGAGGATTCATCAACCCAATATCTCAATCTTCACACATTAGTATTAAGATTGCTGGGGCAATTCTACAGGCATTCATAATAAAACTGGCCCCGTGGAATCAGGGATGACATACGCCCCAAGGCTCAACTTATCCCAATGTCCCCTGAACACCAGCAGGAGTAAGGTCAAGATCCATATGGAGGTCATGGCTTTTGAGAGGGTCAAGTTAGTAATGACTTGTCACCTCTAGATTTTTTTAACTATTTTGAACTCGCCAAACAGAAATTTGATTCTTGAATCTCAGCCAATACAACCAAATGCCATTACCATGGAAAAACATTTAAAAAAAATTAAACTGAATTTTGGTCAAAATTTGAATTTTCCATGACTTCTCCAAATTTTTTTAAAATTTTGATGACTTTAAGCCAACTTTTCCCTAACAATTGTTTCCATGACGACTGTAGGAATCCTGAGACGAGTGATGACAAACAGACACATAGAAAAGACACAGAGGACATAAGAACGGAAGTTTTTTAAACAAATAGTACCTAATATATTTTACAAGATAAAATTTTACTAATTAAAATATACAGATTCTACGTTTTCTAGATCTACAGTAGTAGCATAATTATAAGCATAATCTGTATTGTAGGTAATTAGGTATGTAGCTTCGTAAATCTCTCATTTTTATATATATACAACAAAATTCAAAGTTAGTTTATTTTCAAAATACTTTAAAACATTTGTGGTAACGTGAAAAATAGAAAGTCAGCAAAAAATGTTACTCAAAATTAAACAGCTTAGGTTATTTTGTTTTAGTTCACTAATGTTCAGTATTGGTTATTAAGTTATTTAAAAAATTTTTTACAAAATTTTTCCAGAAAATAAATAATTGTTATGTTGCAAGTCAGGATCCCAGCTGTGGAATTGAATCCATGCTACCATCGGAGACACTCTGATTTTAGGGGGAAAAAGGGTGACCAAGTAAAGGGGGAGGAGTGGTGTCCTGAAAATCTGACATGTTAGGAAAACAAAACTGGGACCCTAATTGTAAGCTGTATTTAGTTGTCAATGACGTGATATTTTTATACATATATATAGTACACATGTATGATAAATTATATAAATATATATAATTTCTAGTGATCTACCTGAAAACGCAGTCAGTAGGTATAGTAGTAAACCAACCAAGTTTAATAGCAACTATTAAAGTTAACAAATTAGGGTAAATGTTTCATGTAAAAAAGGCAAAATGTAAAAAATGTAAACTTAAATATCTGTTAATTTAGCTTGTAAAACAGGTTTAAAATTAAGAAATTAGTTCAAAATGTTGTATTTATATTACCTCAAACAAATCATCACCTAGTATATATCCGTCCTGCGCAACATAAACATGGCAAATAGTACACTACTTACAATTAATCAACAACACATTAGCTATGGTACAATATCGATTGACAACTTCGATTACAATATTCGACAATAGATAGGTGTCTTAATTTGACAATGATGATCCATACGATGTATTATTATTATTTTTTTAAATAAGTATGGAAAATTTGCCTGTGAAAATATGAAAAAAAACTTCATATTGGAAGTGTTTGAGTGTGCAGTGATGTTCACCTGTGGTGTAGTTTTATCTTTGTACATTTGTGTGTATTTTTTTAGTTGAACACAAATAATTCAGTGATTGCCAAACTAAATAAAACCATGATAGCCAAAGTAGAAAGAGTGAAACACAAATATATATAATGATTTATATGACACATCAATTTTGTGATTAGCGACATCAATTATACAACAAAGATATTCATTAACCAGCCAACATATTCTAAAGCTGGTTCCCTTAGAAATTACTAGTCTAAATTACTCAATGCACTTTTGCAGTAGCCAGCCAAATATTTTCTCTAATACTTATTGAGAGACTCCAAACGATAATGTAATTTGAAGAATGCCTGCAACACATCGCACTGATATGGTCACTGAACATGACATCATTTGAGGCATGAGGCAAGATTCATATTGAGCAAACTGAGTTTTTGCAGCCCCTCTGATAGTCACTTTTTACCCTGCTATATTTCAGACAATTATTATAATTGTTTTGTAATATATATCAAAGAAATTTATGATGTACTAAGTACCCCTTCAAAATACTGTCAACTCCATTGTTTGCTGTTAGAATGCAATAAAATAATTATCAAACATTACTGACCCTGCGCTTCATCTTATCTCGGAAGTTTTCCTTCTTTTCTTCCTTCTTCGCTTCTTCTCTCTGTTTCTCCTTGTCCTCCTTCTCGCTGTCGTACACCTTCTTAATAGCGGTCATCAGACGAGTACAACTCCGTCTCTGTCTCTCGTAGCAATTGGGGTGGCAGAAACTCTGGTGGTCGCAAATGAAGTTGGAGGTGTTGGCCAGTTGCACTACCACCTGGTGGTAGGACATAGAATCAGAATCAAAGTATTTCTCCATACACTTCAAATAACAAATTTACACCAAGAAACAGAGGAGACCCTCCCAAAACACTGGGTGATGCTACTGGAGGGATGGATGATTGGGGCATTACATCCTGTATCCAAGCACTTTGATGGGCCAATTAGGACTGGAGGACACAGCAATGAAGCGGTGGAAAATTGAAGCTGCTGACCACCAGAAGTCCATGGGACCCAGCAGGAATGGAAGTCGAACCCAGGACCAGCATACTGTGAAGGTGAAGGACCTCAAGCGAATCCAAGAAAGAACCAGAATTGAATCCATCACTCAGCAAACCATACCAGACACTTAATGTGATGTCATGATATTATTGGGTGAGGAGATTGTATATTCTTTGATGTCATGATATTATTGGGTAAATAGATGGTATTTGCCTTGATGTCATGACATTATTGGTTAAAGAGACGGCATATGCCTTTATGTCATGTTGTTATTGAGAAAGAGATGGAATATGCCTTGATGTCATGACATTATTGGGTAAAGAGATAGCATATATGCCTTGATGTCATGATATTATTGGGTAAAGAGAAGTATTAAGCCTTTATATGTCATGATGTTATAGAGAAGGAGATGGCTTATGCCTTGATGTCATGATAGTATTGGGTGAAGAGATGGCATATGCCTTGTTATAATGATATTATTGGTTAAAGAGACGGCATATGCCTTGATGTCATGATATTATTGCTTAAAGAGATGGAATATGCCTTGATGTCATAATATTATTTGGTAAAGAGATGGCTTATGCCTTGATGTCATGATAGTATTGGGTGAAGAGATGGCATATGCCTTGTTATAATGATATTATTGGTTAAAGAGACGGCATATGCCTTGATGTCATGATATTGTTGGGTAAAGAGATGACATATGCCTTGATTAGGGTGATGCAGATTGCACACAAAAAAATTAACTTTTGAATTTCCAATGGGGCACCCCCCCCCCCAAATACGTTCCAATATATGAAAAAAAAATCATTAAAAATTTGAGCCAAATCGGACAAATTTTAGAGGGTGCTACCGCAATTTAACATTGTATTGTATTGCAATGGGCGAAATCCCAGTTTTATGGGTGTTGGGTGAAGGAAGTTGTCCAACTACTAGAGTGATGGAAATTCTTTTCTTATTTAAGCTTTCCACTATTCTCATCACAAATCAATTCATATTTTGTCAATATCCGGTCATTTCAGGCTACAGGGCACTCTTAAAGCAACAAATTTTGCCCGATTTTTACAGCATTCATGTTAGACGCGGTATTGAATAACATAACCAGCAATAAAGGTACACAAATATAAGTTACACCATCTTATTGAGCAGGAAAAGAGGTTTCATTTGAATACCAACATTACTATGTTGCTATATTCTAAAGTATTACGACAGTGCTTTGAATATTGGGAATTTTCGCAATTAATTGTTAATGACAAATAAGCTAATTCAACGGGGTCAGATGGTCAGAATATAGCAGTGTTGGTATTCAAACAAGAGCAGGTATACTGCCTCCATATCCCCCATGCCCTACACATCTACCAACTAGAACGGAGTGCATGAGATGCACAAACGTAGCTCTGCTACCAGTGCACGACATCGCATTAAAATACTGTGCAACCACTTGAAGGCTTGCTTGAAGACAGAATACACACATCAGTATACACCCATCGATATACACTCATCAATAGAAACCCATCATCGGTAGATACAACTCGGTAGACACCCATCGGTCAGTAGACACCCAGCGGTCAGCGAACACCCAACGGTTGGCATACACTCATCAGTCAGTATACAGCCTTTGGAATGTATACATCCATTGGTAAGCATTATTATTTTTAACACATACACCCTTTGGTACATGTACATCATTCGGTCCGCGTACACCCTTTAGTATGTATACATCCTTTGGTACAGTATACACCCTTAGGGAATGTATACACACATTGGTAAACATATATGTTGCCAACACTTGCACCCGTTGCCAACACTTGCACCCGTTGCCAACACTTGCACCCCGTGCCAACACTTGCACCCCGTGCCAACACTTGCACCCCATGCCAACACTTGCATCCCTGCCAACACTTGCACCAGTTACCAACACTTGCATCCGGTGCCAACACTTGCACCCGGTGCCAACACTTGCACCCGTTGCCAACACTTGCACCCCATGCCAACACTTGCACCCCATGCCAACACTTGCACCCGTTGCCAACACTTGCACCCCGTGCCAACACTTGCACCCGTTGCCAACGCTTGCACCTGGTGCCAACGCTTGCACCTGTTGCCAACACTTGCACCCATTGGCCAACACTTGCACCCATTGGCTAACACTTGCACCCGGTGCCAACACTTGCACCCGTTGCCAACACTTGCACCTGTTGCCAACACTTGCACCCGTTGCCAACACTTGCACCCCATGCCAACACTTGCACCCATTGCCAACACTTGCACCCTGTGCCAACACTTGCACCCCATGCCAACACTTGCACCCGTTGCCAACACTTGCACCCGTTGCCAACACTTGTATCCCGTGCCAACACTTCCACCCCGTGCCAACAATTGCACCCCGTGCCAACACTTGCACCCATTGCCAACACTTGCACCCCCTGCCAACACTTGCACCCCGTGCCAACACTTGCACCCCATGCCAACACTTGCACCCGGTGCCAACACTTGCACCCGTTGCCAACACTTGCACCCCGTGCCAACACTTGCACCCGTTGCCAACACTTGCACCCCGTGCCAACACTTGCACCCGTGCCAACAATTGCACCCTGTGCCAACACTTGCACCCATTGCCAACACTTGCACCCCCTGCCAACTTTTGCACCCGGTGCCAACACTTGCACCCGGTGCCAACACTTGCACCCCGTGCCAACATTTGCACCCCGTGCCAACATTTGCACCCGTTGCCAACACTTGCACCCGGTGCCAACACTTGCACCCGGTGCCAACACTTGCACCCGGTGCCAACACTTGCACCCGTGCCAACACTTGCACC
This sequence comes from Platynereis dumerilii, assembly GCA_026936325.1. Taxonomy (NCBI): domain Eukaryota; kingdom Metazoa; phylum Annelida; class Polychaeta; order Phyllodocida; family Nereididae; genus Platynereis; species Platynereis dumerilii. Next base: position 8,815,801 of record JAPTHN010000008.1, read on the forward strand.
CGGTGCCAACACTTGCACCCGTTGCCAACACTTGCACCCGGTGCCAACACTTGCACCCGGTGCCAACACTTGCACCCGTTGCCAACACTTGCAACCCGTTCCAACACTTGCACCCAGTGCCAACACTTGCACCCGGTGCCAACACTTGCACCCGCTGCCAACTTTTGCACCGGTTGCCAACACTTGCACCCGGTGCCAACACTTGCACCTGTTGCCAACACTTGCACCCGGTGCCAACACTTGCACCCGGTGCCAACACTTGCACCCGGTGCCAACACTTGCACCCGGTGCCAACACTTGCAACCCGTGCCAACACTTGCACCCGGTGCCAACACTTGCACCCGGTGCCAACACTTGCACCCGTTGCCAACTTTTGCACCCAGTGCCAACACTTGCACCCGGTGCCAACACTTGCACCCGGTGCCAACACTTGCACCCGTTGCCAACACTTGCACCCGGTGCCAACACTTGCACCCGTTGCCAACACTTGTACCCCCTGCCAACACTTGTACCCCCTGCCAACACTTGCACCCGTTGCCAACACTTGCACCCGTTGCCAACACTTGCACCCGTTGCCAACACTTACACCCATTGGCAACATTACACCCAATGGCAACATTACACCACCCTCAGGGGTATCCCACCCTTAAGGGATACCCCCTAGGGTTACCCCCCTTATCTATCTATCTATCTTTCTTTCTATCTATCTATCTGTAACTCCCTTCGCCAGACTGGCCTCTCATGCCAATCAAATATCAACTGCTCTAGCCACGATTCTTTGAACTAGTCTCCAGATCTGGCACTCTGCCAAAAGTGACTCAGCAAAAAGTTCTGACACGGGTCTGGGGAAGCCAGGATCAACAAGAGCTGTGCTACTCTTGTAGCAGAGCTAATACCCACAAGAATTCCAATTTTAGTTATGCCAAATATTTCCACCAGGTGCACAACTGTGCATATATGTAAGGATGTGGAGACACCTGGGGGTGGAGTTCGCTTTTAAAAATAACTAGAGGCAACATAAGATATAGGGGATCACCAGCACATGGAATGCTGTCCCGCAGGGACGAAATGTCGCCCCAATATATAATTATTTGTTTTTGTAAACAATGTCACAACCTGAATATCCTACTAAAGTGCCACTAGTACATTGTGAAAAGCGTGAATATATGGAGAAGCATGCCATGCACATGTACCATGACTAGTAGTCTACCATCCATCTTCTATCCACCCAACTTCTATCCACCCAACTTCCATCCCCAACTTCTATCCACCCAACTTCTATCCACCCAACTTCTATCCACCAACTTCTGTCGACGCACTTCTATCCACCCACTTCTATCCAAAAAACTTCTATCCACCCAACTTCTATCCACCCACTTCTATACACCCTAGATATCAATTCATGTTATTTCCTATGCCCACCTGGGGCCTCAGGATGACAACCCAAGCACTGGCTGGTGGCGTCCTCTAGTGTACATACAGCGCCACTTTTAGCCCTAGTGGATTTGCTGCGCATCGCACTTTCCCACTTTCCGGGAATCAGAAGTGAAAACATCATGGCAAGGAGATGTTGTGTGTGTGCAATGTCGGAAATAAAATGGATTGTTTCAAGGTTTCAAAGCAGTAGGCATGTACCAAATATATGGGGGAACCGAAATTAAGAGCCATTGATAACACTGAAACGAGTTTTGATGGAATAACCAAGGTCAGTTTGACAGAAATTGTGTTACAAAATCCATGCCATGCCCATGCCATGGTCATGGTGTTGATCTACGACGCACACGTCCACCACAATGGAGCTACCCTATTCCTTGAATAGGGGCTCCAACATGGCTGCAGGCCAAAAGCACAGCAAAAAGTATTTGGAATATGGAAATGGTTATGATATTTATTGATTTATGGTCAGATTTGACAAGTTTAGGGGGGTCTTTGAATGTTGGGAAAGGATGAGCATTGTGCATGGTGTGGTGTTTGAGATATTTGATGGACGCCATGACATGGAGACTAAAAGTAAATCCCCCATAGCATAGCATGGGGGATAATTAAAGCTCTTTTCATGCTCCATCTAATGAAGTAACTTTCATTTCTGTGACATTGAAACTCGTAATGTTATTAAATACCGCGAATTTGGTATATTTTGACTATTTTATCTTCGTTAGTCTGGTTGTAGCAGCATGGAGAAGTCAAAAATAATCCAAATTTGCATTGATCCGCTGTTCTGACAACCAGACCCAAAAATTATGACCATGCCGCACTGGTTTGGTGCACCGGGTATAGTTGAACTCGCTACATGCCAAATAATTGGATATTTTTGTATTGAATACTAATGTTAATTTTGGTGATGCGGTAGCACCCTCTAATTTTTGTCCGATTGAGCTAAAATTTTTACTGAATTTTTTTTTCATATATTGGAACAACTTCAGGGGGTGCCCCATTAACATTTCAAAACTTCACTTTTTTGCATCACCCTAGCCTTGATGTCATGATATTATTGGTTAAAGAGATGGCATATGCCTCGATGTCAAGATGTTTTTGGGTAAAGATATGGTGCATGTCTTGATGTTATGATATTTTTGGGTAAATGGCATATGCCTTGATGTCATGATATAATTGCCTTGATGTCATGATATTATTGGGTGAAGAGATGGCATATGCCTTGATGTCATGATATTATTAGTTAAAGAGATGGCATATGCCTTGATGTCAAGATGTTATCAGGTAAAGATACGGCATATACCCTGATGTCAACATGTTATTGGGTAAAGAGGTGGCATATGCATTGACGTCAAGATGTTATCGGGTAAGGAGATGGCGAATGTCTGGATGTTATGATATTTTTGGGTAAAGAGATGGCATATGCCTTGATGTCATGTCCACAATATATGTACAAACCTTTATCCAGGGCATGTAGGTTGAATAATCCTGTTCCTCTACATCATCCGGACTCTGGTCCTGGTTCTCATCCGACATCATCCCTCCAGAATCGGCCTCCTGGATCTCCCGTTGCTCAAAATCGGAACAATCCGACCGGAGAGATTGAGTGGACACCTTCCTAGTCTTCACACTGCCAGACCTCTTCAGACCTGCAAATAACACAAGACAGTGATTTAGAATTCTGATTCCACAAAGGAGATATCAAACATGGTCCACTCACAGCTTACCACGGTATAGCTTTGCTGTGATCGAGATGATCCATATAGAACTGGGGAGGTGGAGTTCTCGAGTGCCACCTGGTGAATTGTTGTCTTGAGACGGACGGATGGATAATTAGGGCATTACGTCCTGTATTTAGGCACTTGGTAGGCCAATTTGGACAGGAGGAGGACACAGCAATGAGGCGAAGGATGATTGATCCCCCCTCCCCTTTTTGCTTGAGTCACATACAGCTAGAAAGACAGAAATTAAGAAACAACGATGAACTTACTGTCTCCTCGCTTCATCTTGAAGCTTCTATTGAAGCTGGAATTGTGGCCCGATCCTCGGCGCATTTTGAGCAGCTTTCCTTTGCTTGTCATTCTCCTTCCTGCAAATACGACAATATGTACAAATGGGATAAAACTTAATGGTAAATTATCTTTAGTTTTGCGTCTAACTCAAGATAGTAAATCATACATTGCATTGTTGAATATAATTTCTAACCAATTGCAACTTTACTGTGGCTCAATTATTGTAAATTCTAAAAGAACAGGGTCATTCTTTCCAAAGAAAGTGAATACAAGCCATCCCAAATCTGTTACATTTGCAAAAAAGACCCACCTACATACACAGGAACAAATTGAATATTACAAGGAGGTTGTGATTTATTTGGCATTATTCAGAGTGACCAAAAAGACTGACATAGGTTTATTTCAACTCAAAATATATTACCTTTGCCATCCACAGACATCCCCTCAGCAACTGACATAGTTATGGAAGTTGTGCTACTGTGAAGAGAATCTGACCTCTCAACTTGTCCTGTGACGGCAAAGCTGATCTTTCTATCACTCGGGCTCCCTATTAGTAATTGCAATATAAACGTATTAATGAATCAAAATATAATTTATCTGCAGCATCAATGGATATATGTGAAAAATATGAGGAAAAAGGTGACTGCATTGATACATGAAATATGGAAATTTTAAAAGTTCAACACATTGGTATAGGCCTAGTGTAGAATATAACCCAATTTGGTATTTCAAAAACTTTTACAGAAATGTTAATTGAATGACATGGACAAATTTAAATAATTCCATAAGTCATTTTTCCAAATTTAGTTCTGTTTGAAAACTGAATATAATTACTTCAATAACTTCAACAGTACAGCATCTCAATTCTTAGTCCAAAAAAATATTTTACAACTGTTTTATAAAATAGACCTACACATTATGATGGTTCAATACAGCAATTGAAAATTCAACAAAATCCTCATTTTATGTGTCGACTTTATAATGAGTCACCATGTAGTTACTAGGTATGAGTATATATGTACAGTTCAAAAGGTATAAAGAAGCAGAATTATTTTCATAAATATCACGCTACTTCTACTACAACTGACTCACAATTGAGACCTCTGGGTTGTCAATCGGATTCCGGGACATGGGTTCGTTAACTCTACAGCCAAGCCTTTCATTATTATAATTTCCAGGGATGGATGGATAGATTGGGGCTTTACGTGCTGAATTTATCATTAAATTGACCATGGCCTACTGCACTCAAAAGCAGATTAAGATTGGATGCAATCTCTTTCATCAGAGGAGCAAGTATACAAAAATTTTAAGTCAGACCAGGAAAAATCGTTCTTATAATGGAACATATCTAGTTCTAAAATATGTGGGTTGTTCAATCAGCTCAAAAAAGTAAGGAAATATGAAACTGATGTCAGACGTTCCCAGTCAGACAAAAACACTGGGCTCAATTTGTAGACAACCCCAGAGATCTCAAAACAAAAACTAAAGATAGCTTGATTATATTGGCAAGTTATATGTACAAGAAATACAAAAGATTATATGTAACTTAACTTAATACGATTTAGCAAGAACAAAGTCTACCCCTGCTAGAACACAGTTGCTTACAGATAATTAAGCACTGCAACCACACGGTACAATAATCATGATGAGAATTAATGTCTCTCTTAACAAAAGTAATATTATATCTTGTCATGCGGGTTTTGAAGTCACAAAATATGGCAAAATTACAAAAAATGAAATTGTCTTAAAAGTACAAAATTCACAAAGAGCTGTCCAAAAAGCACCATAGTCACTCGAAGCACAAAAATACAAAAATTTACAGCGTTATACAAACTGTTGCTTCTTTTTTTTTTATTCAAGAGAAAGTCTTCTCATTTTTCAATTAGTTTATTGGGACTGATGAAAAATACTTCAAAATTAGTTATGGTTAACACAACCTTAATTGTCATTTATATGCATATCCCCAAAGAGAAAAACAAATACCAAAAAAGTTTTACACTTGAAGAAAAATTCAGTCAGTTATAACCACCTTCTCATATTACCACCATATTTATATATTTCCTTCCCAATTTTTAAAATATTGAATATCTTCATATGACATTTATTTTCACTCCAATACTAATTACTGTGATGCCGATTTACGTCGACCTAAATCTTTTGAAAAGTAGGCTACCATTACTGTGATACTAATTACTTTAATACTAAATACTGTGATACTAATTACTCTGGTAGTATATACTCTCACTGCTGATAATGAACTAATCACTTCGATACCAATCACTCCAACGCAATTGAGTGACGCCAAATAGTCATCAACCTTTGGTGACGCTGAGTTAGTTTGGCCTAGTTACTTTGATACTAATTAGTGAAGCACTAATAACTTTAACATTACTTATTTAATTCAATAATTACTGCAAAACTAATTACTGAGATACTAATTACTGTGATACCAGTTAGTCTGAAACTAATTAACACTAATAACTTTGACACTAATTACTTGACTTTGATACTAATTACTGTGATACTATTTACGTTGATACCAATTACTGTGATACTAATAAGTGTGATACTAATTACTCTGATACTTATTACTCTGACGCTAATTATTGTGATGCTAATTACTTTTGATACTAATTACTCTGTACTAATTATTCTGCTACTTATCTGTAAACTGGGACAACACTGCTGACTGAAGCTGCACCACTCACCAACAAAAGAGGATCTGTGCATTTCACCTTGGCTTGACCGTGAATTACTCCTCTCGGAAGGACCAGGGCTGTTCAGGACGCTCCAACGACGACTTGAGTTGTCCTTGAAGGTCGTGTCCTTCTTAGGGAGTTTCGCCTTCGGGATATATTGGTAAGTTTCACGAAGGAAGGTTGTGATCTCAAGCAGAAGTTGGCAGGCGACCAGTTTCAAAGAGTAAGGGCAGTCCGAGCCGGTATGGTTGACAGTCGCTAGAAGATTACAGGAAGAAAAGGAGGACAGTCATTAGGTTCATTCATAAAATACAAGATAAAAAACATCAGGTTGAGCAGTCTCACAAGAGTAGAATACCATCCCACTAGCTTTCTCCCCTCAAAAGATCTCCGCTGTATTTCACAGAATTTATGAGAAAAATATTCATTTTATTCAGAGACTCAGAAATAACATAATAGGCTCTGTCTCAATTTCTTTCAAATATTTTGCAAGAAATTCAGAACTAGCATAATGACAAACAGACTTCCTTTGACAATAACAAAGTTTGACAATCATATTCAAAACTCTCAAACAAGAGGTATCATATCTTGTTCTATCATAGTATGAAATGTTCGAAATACTCACATGTATCCGAGATGGAATACAAAAAGTCTTGGGTATAATAGTATTGCCATAATCAATAAAATAAAAAATATTTTTCAAACCTTCATCCATATAATCCTCTTCTTCGTCTTCCGTCCTCAGTTCTCGTTTTTTGTTATCGTCCTTCACTTGATGGATAATTGTGAATTTGTCGGGGGTCTCTTCATTCATGATGTCATATAAGCGGTTTCCCAATGCCTGGATGTGATATAGAGACAAATGTCAAGATACTGGCAGTACGAACCATAAGGAAAACATAGTGTTTTAGTGATCTACGAAAATATCGCCGGTAATCATCGCCGCTGTCAACATTGATTTTGTTTTTTTATCAACAATTCAAAATAGATTTGTGTCTTTCCTATTTGTATGAAAACTATTTGCTCCACAAAGAGCTATCACCAATCGTTTAAAGCTCTTTAAGAAATCTTTTTAACACAGGAAGAATTATATCTGCATGGCTTGTGTTCTAGTGAAATAATTGTCAAGATTAAGGAAATTTCTCAGAAAAAAAAGAAGATCGATTTAGAATTGATTATCGAATCGGAAGGGTCATCCGATAATCGATGTTGAAAATCAGACAGATTCCCATCACTATTTCAGAAAACATATATGGGAGGTAATATAAATTGACTTCTATTAAACAGATTATTAAATGTCAAATATATCACTGGCAAAAGCAAATGCAGTTCTTTACCTCCCCCCACATATGGAACAGCCTCCCAGCCGTCCTCTGCAGAATGATGTTTCTCCGATATCCAGATGGTTGACCTCGGCTCTGCAACAGTCCAGCCTGACGGAACCCTGGTAGATTCAGTTTCATCCAGTTTGGCCAGTCGCCATGGTTACAGCGGTTCACAAAGTGGGAACATTCCAAAAGAAGAGCAGCCCTGGCAACCACTGGCGCCTCCTGTAAACAAAAGTTGAAGCAAATTATTAAATTACTAACAGCCAAACTTAAAAGCATTGGTTCTTCTTAAGATTGCATGAACGTACAAGACATACAAATTTTCACAGAAATTTCACAAGGTAATCTAGGCTGTTTGAATGTATACAATCAAATTCACAAGAACCATGTTAAAACCTTCACACTTAATCTGCAATTTTTTTAAGAATCTTCACAAGATATTTCACAAGAAAGCATTTTAACAAGATCACCATGATTATTCAAACGATATTTCATAAGAATATTCCCAAGTTTATAAGCTACTTTCATAAAAGAAACTTTTGAAAAACAATCTTGCCAAATTCTTAATCTTAACAAGAATATTCACATGGATATTCACAAGAATATTCACAAAATGCTTACCAAATCAAGCAGAGCGGCCAGTAGGTGAGGATCAGGCACAGAGCCAGGCTGGCAGCAGTCTAGCATGAAGTTGAATCGCAGCATTCCTGACTTGACGGCGTAGGCGTCCACCAACCGGTGCTCTCTTATTATGACCACTTCCGTCCCACCAGTGTCACTTGCGTGCAGGGAGCCTCTTCTGTTCCCTTCTGTTGGTAAAAAAATTTGTATTCGTATTTTTCTGCATTTGTATAGATTTTGCACACCCTAGAGTGGGGAAATTTGTGGTGAGCCTTCTAATTACAGCTAAGAGCAGCCAAAACGGTTGATCGAACGAAAACTGATGCCTCCAAAATGCCAAATCAAGTCTACCTCAGATCTCGGAAAACTTTTTTCAAATACTTGCAAAATCTTAGTGGTCTGTTGATGGAAGTTTCAAGAAGCATTACATTGTCTTCTGCACTTACCATATCTATCTATCTATCTATGTCTTCTGCATCCAGACATCCAAAAAAGAGTATCCCTGAGGAGCCACCATGTAGCATAAATGCTGATTTATTATATATACAGATTTTATTGACAACTGAATATCAAACAGTGATACATGTGTCTTATTAAAGCCGCAACAGTGTAATTTCAATGGTAATTTCAGACTTGAGTCATCAACATTGTTATCATCTCAACAATTATAAATTCATGTACAAAGTAAAAGTTCCACAAGGTCCCCTCACCTTCGTCCATGCTGCCCCTCTTGCTGTGTCTCCTCTTGCTCCAGTTTCGTAATCCATCTTCAATTCTTTTCCGAGCACTCAGGAAGCTAAGAGCTTGACTTGCAGCCTTGAAACTCATTCTCGCTTTGGCTCTCTGTGAGAAATAGAAAGGTAAGCTACAGAATTCTCAAGAAGAGTGAAGGTGATTTTCTCATAAATATTTTTTTATCACAAACTTTTCAACAGGGATTTAACACAGGACATTTTGACAGAAACTTCATCAAAACCTTAATTTCCTGAAGAGGGTTCACCTGCCACAGAAGAGGAATTTGCTGTATCAAATGTCAGGCAAATTCAACAAAGCATCCTTAAGTCAGCATTTGACCTGACTTGTACAATATCAACTGCTTCTATGGCATAGCGTAATGATATAGGTCTACATGCACTTGAAAATTTTTTGAATGTCTGAATCCTTTTAAGAGTCCATTAATTTTAAGACAGCAGAAGAAAATAAAAACAACAAATACAAAACAAGAACACACACAATTTCAACAACTAAGACGACTCATATATGTTTAAATTAGTATCTGACCTGTCCAGTAGAGGAGTCCTTGCTCGGAGAGCCCCCTGGTGGTCCGTCCATGTTGCGTTCTCTGCGGTAGTCAAGGGTGTTGCTATCCGTGTTATTGCCGTCATCTTCGTGGTCCGATTTAGCAGCCCTCTTCCAAGCTAAAGAAAATTACAATACATTTAAACAAGTTTTATCATCTTTGCACAGACACAACCCAAAGCTGGTCGATGAACAGGCCTTGGCAGTGTTTGCAAAATGCACGTTACACAAATGAGGCCGGTTTTGCAGATTCACACACTTTCATGAATTGTTCAGCTATTATTCCTACAGTGGCAGATACATGTATATCTTTTCAATTACTTTAAAATGAAAGATGTTACGTTTCTGAAGAATTAAGAGTTGTTACACTATTGCTGCGAAACATTTGAAGTGGAGAGAAATACTGCACTGATTGGCAGAGACTATCTATCTTAATAAATTTACTGAAAAGCATTACTTAAAACTAACAACCTCATTGCACTTTATAAGCAACAATGTAAGAGTAGGTAAAGGTTTGTGTTTTTTGTCTGGGTCTGTAAGGCCACACATAATTGATTCTTAGCTTCGTGGACCCGCCGACACAAGAGATTTCCTGCCGACGGAAAAAAAAAATTGAAAAAAAAAAATTTTTTTGTTTTTTGACATTATAAAAAAAATTTTTTTCACCTTTTTTTTTTTGTCCTACCGACCGACCCTAGAAAAAGTGCCTTGAGACGAATCCGAGAAGCTAAAGATCAATTATGTGTGGCCTAAGTAAACCAAACGTAACTGAAAGAAGTCTCAATAGCTATTCCTGTACTGTTATTGAAAGAGATTGATTATCATCAGGTATGGTCCACGCTTGTTTCATAAGCCAAAAATCATATAAAAATGTCTGAAATCAATAATTCTTAACGAGTACATACCTATATTGAACTTGCTGAACTTGCGTTTTGGCGTACTGCTGCCAGAGGGCGGTTCATCCTCCCGTTCCGACATGCTCACTCTCGGACTCAGCTTTCCCATTGGTTCTTCCAAAATCTCCGAGTCACTGGCACCTCCGTACGGAGGTAAAATTTGCTATAAAAGGTCAGTAATTTCACATTCATATTCAGTTATTAAATATGTTTCATTTTTGTAAAATTATTTCCATATTAAAAATTGACAAGTTCAATCCTTTGCAGAATTTATGCATTTATTTAGTTAATACCGAGAAATGGTCAGTCAATTTTTAATTATAATGTGTGATGCTTAAAACTTCAGTGAATCTAAAACTTCTAAAAAATATGTGATAAATACAATGTGTTAATCTGAAGAATTAAAGTATAGTGAAAAGAAAATTCTAAATGATTTGCAACTACTGATGTCTATAAAATTAGTATTACCAAATTATGACCAAATAAATTGCTACCTCAAAGCCTGCAGTATGTCAACCTTTATAATCAAACCAAGAAATAAAATTAAATCAGCATCCAAAATTAATATTTTTCACATGAACCAGCATCAAGTACACATACAAGTGCAGCAGAATTGCAAGGCAAACCACATCCTTCATCTTGCCAGAAAAACTTTCCTCGCAAAGGAAATTTGAATATTTTGAGAAAACAGTGGGCCTGTTGCAGATCATGAACCAGTAGCTCATTAATGATGCTTTGGAATCTTTTTCTGCTGCTTTAAATATGTGTACCCAATGCTAAAATCCAATCAATGACATTCCAAAAACAAGAAAATCATCTCAGAATCCATACATTACCAACAAGCGTCCATCTACTGCTAAAAACCGGAACCAAAAAGGAGGCGTGCTCGGTGATGCCATCTATATGCCACTAGCCCTACTTTTAATAATGAATAATTCCACACATACCAATACCTTCTTGGTTTTCCTTCTAAACAAAGAACGTCTTGCTTTGGCGTTAGCAGGATCATCTACCCCGGGGGACATATTCGGTTTATCTCTCTCGTCCCCACTTTCGGACGTCATGGATAGAGTGCGTCTGAAGGAATAAAATCAAATGATAAAAACACTGATATTCAACAGTTTTACATTTTGCTTACTACCACACTGATTCATGGTGGTGCTGCTAATCACAACGGAACCATGCCTGTGTACACCCTCTATGGGAGATATTCTTCTTGTCTCAAAGAATACTTTCCAACAACTTATTTTTCTCTCACATGTGAGAGGAGGGTTGTTATAGTACAAACCAAACCTATCAAGCATTGTCCAGCAAAATTTAAATTGACCAAATGTTTTTACAAAACTAAATTCAGGAACAAGCGGCTGGTCGGGGGTATGAACTCAACAAGGCAGTCCAATTCAGTATACAATATGTTCCCAAGTAAGTTCGTTAAGAAAATACACCTAAGGGTGTACTGTTTAGCTAGGTGAAAATAAACCACACCTGATAATCTTGGTTCTTGGTTTAATTTTCTCAACAGGATTCTTGTCCAGGGCATCAGAGAGTCCACTGAGGGCAACACGACGGAATGTGCCTCCCTTTACTTCTTTGACGTAATTCATGAATTGGCGGACATCACAGTACAGGTCCTAGAAAACAAGAACAGTGAAATATTATCAGAGTTCAAAGAGTTCTCACCAAGGGCTTGGTATGGCACTGCTGTGCTTTGCATCTATAAATAGCTCACTACCCTGCGCACTCCCAGTGCTTTTCCTAGCTATTAGCCATATTAGCATTGGCCAATGCATCCTCCATATGGCTAATGGAAATATCATATTTTGCATGCAAATTAGCCACACATGTATGCCTTTTAGTCAAAATTTGGCTTTGTGGCTTATTGCATTTCGGTCCTAGGAAAAGCACTGCACTCCCTCACTTTGGCTACACACTACACATGTCACAATTATCTGTTAGTCGACAGCCAACAGCACATAAATAAAGACTTACGATATTTTCGTGGCCCTGCATTTCTTTCCTCGACTGCACGAATCTTGAGACGAGAGGTTTCAGCAGAAGGAACACAATCTGCTGGTGCACCTGCTCGCCCCCTCCCGGAGCTTCACCAAAATTATTCACGTACCCCGTCTTTCCTCCTTCCTTTTTGGTGCCTGAAATGAGTGATTCAAAGGGTTTTTTTCGTCAGTTAATGACCTGACATGCGAATCTTTAGTTTGAACAATCTTTAGCAAAAAAAGCCTATAATATAAGCAAGCACAGCAGTGCTTATAATTGCACAGAGTGATATCAGCCATCATGGTGCATTAAAAAAAAATTAGCAGAGGAGCTGTGCAGCAATTGCTGTAGGCTATGGTACGGCTATCAACATGAGTTTTTATGGACCTGGCTATCCATGGTACTGGAGTCAGTGGCGGATCCAGGGAGGCCTGGGGGTCAGGGCCCCCCCCCCCTTGACCATTGAGATGAAAATATCATTTTGAATAAAATATGGAGCAACGCGGGCCAGCGAATGCTGAAATGATGCCCACGCGGGCCCATGAATGCTGAAACGACATCCGAGCCCCCTTAGACTAGGCTGTCTGGATCTGCCACTGGGAGTCTTTCCTTAAAGTTGCCCTGAATGATAAAACCATTCGCAAAATATTGATGGTTTCATACAAAGTATAATATTAACATATGATAAATAATATTTTTGACTAATTTGTTGAAGTATCTCTTTGATTATGTAAATGATTCAGTTATTTTAGATTATTTTTCAAGATAGTTCCTCCATCCTCCAGCACATCCATTGGTGATGATGTCACAATGGTCATTTTTAAAAATATATAGCTATAAGTTAACTAATTCCAACAATGGTGATGACGTCACAAAGTTGATGTCTAGCTCAACATGTATTTTTTTCCGTGCATAACCGAAAAAAAATCTAGGGGTCATTTAGCGCATTTATTGGTCATTTCTATGAGAAACAAGAATCCGCGGATTCAAAACCGACCTAGCGCAAAATTGAAGGTGCTATTGCTTAAACCACTGAGCAACTGATATTGGAAGATAGGAGAAATAGTTGATTGGAAGATGCTAGACTATTAGTATAGAATCAATGCAGTTTGAACAGATTTATAAAAAAAAAGGAAAGATGGCTGCCAAAATGGCCCCCATCTTGGATTTCTCGACATGTTCCTCATCCATACCCACAGGCCAATACCTGTACCAAATTTCATAACTGTAAGTGAAATATTTAGGTCACAATGGTCAGTTCAAGAATGACGAAAGATGGCTGCCACAAAGTGGCTGCCATCTTGGATTTCTCAACATGTTCCCGACTGATACCCACAGCCCCATACCTGTTCCAAATTTCATAACCCAAGATGGCTGCCATTTTGTGGCAGCCATTTTGGCAACCATCTTGGATTTCTCGACATGTTCCCAATCCATACCCAGAGTTCCATACCTGTACCAAATTTCATAACTGTAAGTGAAATATTGAGTTCACAATTGGCAGTTCAAGAAATGAAGAAAGATGGCTGCCTAAATGGCTGCAATCTTGGATTTCTCAACATGTTCCTGGTCCATACCCACAGGCCCATACCTGTACAAATTTCATAACTCTAAAGCGAAATATTGAGGTCACAATGAGGCCATCATCTTGGATTTCTCGACATGTTCCCAATCCATACCAAGAGTCCCATACCTCTACCAAATTTCATAACTATAAGTGAAATATTAAGGTCACAATGGGCAGTTCAAGAATGAAGAAAGATGGCTGCCAAAATGGCTGCCACAAAATGGCCACCATCTTGGATTTCTCGACATGTTCCCAATCCATACCCAGAGTTCCATACCTGTACCAAATTTCATAACTGTAAGTGAAATATTAAGGTCACAATGGGCAGTTCAAGAATGAAGAAAGATGGCTGCCAAAATGGCCGCCACAAAATGGCAGCCATCTTGGATTTCTCAAGAAGCCCCGATCCATGTCCATAGTACTATACCTGTACCAAATTTCATTACTCTAAGTTGAAAACTAAGGTCACAAATGGACTTTTACACATGTTGACAAGAAATGTGGACAGATCACATGGACATGGTTTACATGAGTCCCCTTTCACTACCCACCCCTCTCTAATAACCGACGTTAGGTCGGTTAAAAATAATCCGACAGCAAAGAAATTTTACACACTCAGTAACACAAGGTCACTGCACAAGATCATGTAAAAATTAGACAAAGTTTTGGTCCAATCCCAACCTATAATTCGGGTAACTTAAAAAATACATTTGTATTAGACATACTATTAAGTGAGAAGTAAGGGGTGTCATGCCGAACATAGGTACTAAGAAGCGGTCTTACATAACACAGGCTGTCAGAGCCCATATATTCAGTGCAAGTTATTTGAGCAATATCTCTAAATATACACCTACCTTGAGGAGACAGTGGGTTAGCACACGGATCCACACAGAACCCAAGAAGCCCATGCAAGAAGTCCATTATATCTTGCAGAGGTTGTTCAATAAGAGATGTCTTCAAGTATTTCTTGAACAAAGGGGTGTTGATCTTGTGCAGCCGAGAGAGACAAGTGAGTCCTTGGTTACGAAGATGGTCTCCTATGTTGCCACGGAAACCTTCCCCGCAACCATGGGGACAGCCAATGATGCGGAACAATCTGGAGAAAAAAGAATTTTTGATGCTCAGAAGAATGACTCAATGATTCCCAATATTGCAGAGTGTGGCGATTGCAAAACATCGTGAAGTCTGGCGATGTTGAAATCGCCTCTTTTTTCACGATGCCAGATGCCCACGATTCTGGTATTGGCCCGAAGATGACGACGATACATCGATGCATCGAACCCAACCCTAATGACTATGCATAAAACAATGATTGAAACAATTCTAATCATTAGTATCATATAATTCTGGCAATTCTCCCTACCTCATGACAGTGTCCATGGCAGTGGCATGGTTCGTCCTCTTTTCCAAATCAACCGATTCTTTTGAAGTGGAATCCTTGGTATTCTTCTTCTTCTTATCTTCATCATCTTCCTCTTTCCTTTCTTTCTTCTTCTTCTTTTCTTCATTTTGTTTTTCTTTCTTCCCTTGTTTTGCCTGAAATAAGCATAGAATTTTATAAATCAACTCAAAAGACCAAACAATTCATTGTGTTAAAAACAGGGAACACTGTCACAATTGTTCTTGTGAAAAACGTAACTTTTAAATTACCTTAGTTTTAGGGGCAGCCTTCTCAATGACCCCAATGTCCAGCAAGCAATTCATGATGTTGAGGAGAACTCCACACATTCTGGCACTGCAGTCTCTGTTGGCTATGAAGTAGGTCGCCTGACAAAGATGTCAAAATTTAATTCAATACATGCTACAAATCACAAAATTTCAAACAAGCTTCTGTGCCTGTTGACATGACAGGTCAAATATGGGGGCACTCGCCCCCCCCCCCATGTCCCCCCTAGAGACGCCACTGGCGTAAAATATGAACTTTCCATGACTTTTGACAAATTTTTGTTTTTCCATGACCTTATTTTACCAGAGTGTAGGAACTCTGATATAGTATCTAAATATCTTCTACTGATTTGAAAAGCTATTATGAACCATTGAACATTAGGGAGCATCGTTTGCCTCCAACCCATTCTGATTTTGATGTCTATGTGATATGTTAGAAGGTTGGGTGTCCTGGGCATGTACACCAAATTTCAGGTTAAAATGCCTATGGGAACAGCCACCTCCAGAGCATTACTTATTTCAATGATATTTCAATGAAGCTGAATTACAATATTTGGCAAAATTATCTTAACTCAAGAATCAATGGTGCGAGAGACTTGATAATGGACTCAAAATTTGCGGAATAAATTAGTTTATATTCATTACAATTGTAACTTTGGTCCTGGGACCAATAGTTTCAGAGCAAGATCGGAAAAACTGATTTTTTATTGAATAAGTCAATTTTCGGTTTGAAGCAAAAGTCAGACTGAACAAGATCCATCACCAGAAATGTACACTATGCATACATGAGCCCTCTGTGAATGACTTGAGGTAGAAATAATGCAGATAGGATCAATGTACAGTGGGTAGTGCCCAAATTTTAATAAATACCCATTTTTGCAGAATTTCAGGGTATAATTGTGTTTTTGTCAAATAACGGAAAAACGGTTAGAAATAGAGGGATAGTTTCAATTGAAGTGAATATAAATATGGGCATTCCGCACATTTTGAGCCCAATTCCAAGTCTCTAGGCCAAGTGGTTCCTGAGATATTCAGATTTTTTGGGATACTCCGATTTTATACAAACATGAGCCTGGAGGTGGCTGTTCCCATCAAAATTTTGAACTGAATTTTTTTTTTTCATGTTTTTATTATCCAGCCTCCAAACATATCACATAGACATCAACATCTGAATAGGTAAGGGGCAATTGATGCACCCTATTGAACATTGAACAATATCCAGTAACCACAAAACAGATTCACCATTATTTTATCTTTCAAAATAACTAAAAATATAGTCAATAACTTTATTTTTCTCCACCTAGTTCACCTACCTTCAAAATGACCAAATAGTTCATCTCTCCGGAATCGCTGATGTAGAATATGGATCCCGGGACCTCTTCCACCTCCTCCGGGCGACTGTAGTTGATGTTGGAGTCCGTTAAACTCCTCTGCAGGGTCACCGGCCGGTGGGAGCAGTCTGATCTCTCCGATCTGTCCGACATCAAACTTTCTCTTTTGCTGAGCCATGATGGGCTAGGGGTAGGGCTCGGACTGAAAATAAGAAACACAATTCACACTAATTCTTTAAAGTTATTATTTAAGATTAAAGTTTTGATAACCAAAAAGCTCCAAAATGCTTCAACTGAGGTCATAATTATGTCCTCTACTTCCTATAGGCTACATGCATATGTTGTTCAACAAAGTCAGTGTATGAATAAGACATATGATTTGTTGTGACATCATTGAAGTCCTCAATCAGCTGAATGAAATCACCAGTGGCGTCACTAAGGGGGGCTAGGGGGGCTGAGCCCTCCCCCCAAATGGAGCTTTCAGCCCACCCAAAAAATCTTGGGCAAAAAAAGAAGACAATGTCATTTTCCAGGTTTGATGCTGGCAGTAAATGAATAACCAGAGCATATGAAAGGGCACTGTACACATAGTACGTTGTGCACTGTGTCATTAGTTTTGCAGTTTATCTATTTGTTATGTGAGTATAGACCAGCAAATATCTCAAATCATTGGATTTTCGGACGGCTCGCGCTTCGATCCTTCGGGCCTCTAACAACGCTTCTGATCTTCGGGGCTTCAGCCCCCCCCAAACTTGCATTTCTAGTGACACCACTGGAAATCACTCATCCTTCCAATTACTTTTGATGTCTCCATCAAAGCCCATCAATCTGTCTAACCACTCAAGCTAGAAATCAATCAGTCAATCAATCAATCAATAACTCACTTTCAACCATATTAACACATACCTGTCTTCAGTTATGGTGATAATAGGTTTCTGGATATCTGGCCGGAGGTTGACCAATCTTCCGAAGTTCTCTCTATTCAGCAAGGGTCTTCTTCCTCCTTCGTCTTCTTCTTCTTCTTCCTCGTATTGTCCTTTCTCCTTTTTTGTGTGGGGCAGGCTCTTGCGTCTCTGTGCCCTATAGATTAGAAGAAGAGTGAAACTAGACGCCAGCGTTGACCTCTTGAGTACAACTTTTTCACTATCATTAATCCCCCGGTAACAGAGGTTCACTCATACCCATGCTACTGCTTGTAAGTACTGCTTAAGCATTGTTTCTTATTGCAGATCGCATCTCAGCCTGTTATCGTATAGCCCTAATACCAGCACACGTACCTATAGATTATTTAGGACAGGAGTGGCATATTCAGAAACAGTATGTCTGAATTGGGAGGAAAATATTTACATCTTCGAAGAGACAAACTTTTGGCATAAGCACATAGATAAGATCATGGGATTCAGATAGATTGTTACACTAATCACCTTTGTGGATCAGCACTGTCGCCACTCTCAGCATCTTCTTCAACCAGCCCATCCTCTTCATTTTCTCTCAACTTTGCGAGAGCAGAATTCGGTCGGGGCGGAGGCTGGTCAGTCGTCAGGACTTCAGGAGACGCTCGACCCGAATCTGGTTTTGTGTGGACAACTTCCAAATCAAACTGCTCGCAACTTTCTCGTCGACGTAACTTGTTAACCTTTCCTTCAAATATCTGTTTCATTCTCTTAAAAGACGGCTCTTTTTTCTCGCCTTTCAGCTCTGCAGGGGGGAGATTGTCATGGTGTTTGAGGTCGGGGGAGACGTTTCTCGGCGAAGGAGGGGTATGGGGCGTAGGACTGACTGGAGGAGGGGTGGGGTTGGTGTCGGGGGTCGGCAATGATTTGCTCCTCTCACGAGTGTATTCGCGACGTTGTCTCTCGTCACAAATATCCAAAAGACGCTGATGGATATACCTGAAAAGTTAAGGATATTCTTGAAGACTCAGACTAGTTTTATTTCTTACTCATAAGAAAAAATTACACTCATAAATAAGACGATTTTCTATAGTAGATGCTAGCAATGGGACCCCTTGAAGGCAATAAATTGTCACTAATGAGTCCCACGTTTAGAAATTGTATAGGAGTATACTTCAGATGTTTTCCATAGGCATATATATCTCAAAATTTCTACTTTCCATATGCCTTAGATCTTAATTCTTTAAGTTTTAATTGTAGCCTATTGTAGAAAGAAAGAACTGATGGTTTACCTCAGAGCCCAATAATATCCATCCTCCTGCCATTGGCGACAGAACAGATTCCGTAAGACAGCAATGTCAAAGTAACTCGCAGAAAGGACGTCAGCACAAGGTGGCGCCATTGGAGGGGTACTACCGGCGACCTCTGCAGTCTCCAATTTCTTTGTTAAAGAATCTTTGTCTAAAGAGAGTTGCTTGCCTGGAAAAACAAAGGCAAAATTTTATCTTGATTTTAAGGTATCCCTCTAGTGTACAGAGATGTAAAGCCATTCAGAGTTAGCTTGAGACTAATTTAATATCAATTTCAGGAAGCAATCAGCAGTTACATAAAAGTGTGAAATACGACAGTTCATTGGAAATGCAAGAGTTCATGTGGATTGCGGTTTGACATGTGTGAACAACTGCCACAACCCTATATTTTTACGCAAAGCCATTTACGCAGATACAACATGACATTTTGCAAAGCATAACATTTCTAACGACATAAACAGTTTTCAACACCATAGTGCATTAGGATGGGTTTAAAAGTTTGCTCCAATGTTTGGCTAAACATTCTATGAGAGTATTCATTGGCAGCAAAATTAGGGTCGTATAGGAAGGTTTTTTACACCATTGTTTTTGTATGTATGAGTAAATTTCCACTAAATTACCTCCCAATCTAGGATCCATAAAAGAGGCGTAACTTGTCCGTCTGACTCCACACTTGCAAGACGTTTCCCCGTTCTTCGAGTGAACAGCACTGTTGCAAACCTCACAAATGATCTCGACCGTAGCGGACTGAGTTTCAGAAGATGACATCGCACAAATGTCGCTCAGATGAGCCAAGGGTGCCTGGGGGCTGGCAGATTCATACATACTGCTCCTGAAAATGAATAAAAAATTTATTAAAGGAAATTAATTCCACATATTGTAAATCACAAGTTGAATTAGGATTGACAGACCTATAGAAAGACATAGGCCTATGACCTATGTACAGATAGATAGAGAGATCAGATTTATCGATAGATAGAAAGATATATCGCCAGATCAATACATATGTAGAAAGTGATTAATTGAGATCGAGATACCGACAGAAATACACGGAGTCAGACAGACTGACAGATACAGAAAGACAGGTAGATAGATGTGTCGCATCTGTAATCCAGGAGGATGACATATTGACAAGGCTATGAGTCCACAACAAGGAGCTCCACTGATGGTCTTAGCCTGCATGGGTTCTAACGTCGGGTGGCGAACCCATAATACATCTATTTATCTACCTTCATACTAGGGCTGTGCAATCGAAACATTTTCTGAAATCGATTAATCGACTTGTATTTCGATTCGATTATCGATTTTAAATCGATTTTTACATAGAACAATGTAGAATGTCAAGACCAGCATAATTATATGAAACATCAATTATCAATGAATTCATTGACTCTCGACGAATATCCATGGTGCTAAAATTATAATGACCAGGACCAACAGACTATTAGCAGGAATGAAAAAGAAAATAAAGTACATGAATTAATTTGATTGACTTAATATCATTCATAATGATAAAGCTGACTTCTTTAAAACCATGCATCTCCTGCATGCAGAGCAGTACAGTTGTAAATAAATAACAGATGTGTATTAGATAAAGTTCTGCCTCCGAAGTCTATAAATTCAACATGGATGCAGACTTGTAGCAGTAAAACTTAATTTCTAATTTGTGAAATATCTTTCATGGCTGGCAGTGTGGCATATATTTCCACAGATAAGAACATCACGGATAGCACGTTGGTTTTCAGCTCCTCAAGAGCTTCAAAACGATACCAAATACAGCCGTCTATCATGAATTCTTCATTCAGCTGAAAATCGATTTTTACTAATTTTGTGGAGATGATCGAAATCGAAACTTTTGGCGACGATTGTCGGCGATAATCGTCGCAACGGCACAGCCCTACTTCATACAAGGCTTATCAATTTCTTAATTTTTTTAATAAGATCCCGATAGCCATTGTCAGACAGACAACATTTTAAGAGGCGAAACAATTACCTATTACTGGGGGCATCCTCAAAGCCAAGATAGATGTTGTCGTGGGAGGTTCCTTTTCCAACGTAAATGTTTGCCGCATTGAAGTTGACTCGTAGCGTGTTGTGATTCGCCTTTAAAATGTTTCTTGTAGGTTTCACAGCCGTACAGAAGCAGGGAACATCAGGTTGTCTGAGAAATAGAAGTTAAAACATATCAATGTTCTACATGAAAACCGACTGGTTTGAAATTTACCAACATGCACGTGCTCAAAAAAAGAGGAGTTTGTGAGGCCGCAGTTATGAAAATAATTCAAGGAGACTTCTTGGTTGTAATTCAAAAGCTCTTCAGTTTGTGGAGTAAAAATGTCTTTACAGCTCATACCATTCCAATATATTCCATTATTAACCAAGAAAGTAATACTTTTTCAGATGATTTCAGGCCTCATTAGAATAAGAGCAATTAAGAGAAAGGCATAATAATTTGATATTTAAAAAAAGAATTATACAATTACAATACGTTCATAGTAATTTACACTTCAAATTCCCTAGTCCATACCTGTAGGCCCAAAGCAACTGCCACAACCTCAGACCGTTCTCCAACTTCAACGTCTGGAAGTGTTGCTCTTTCATACTCCCTATTATTGGGGCAAATAGATAGACAAAGAGCTGGAGATTATCTATACTGAAGAGATATGACGAAGATGGAGCGCATCCTCCGAATCTCTCCTGCTCCATGTCTTCGCATTCCGACGCTGCATCCAGAATTATCCAATGCAGAGTGTAAAGGAGTTTCGTCTCGTTGCTGTCAAATTTGGCGTCCAATCCAGAAGCCTGGAAACAGGGCAGTTTATGTTACAATCGCAGAATGACATGACAACAGGCACTACCCATCCCATTGACATGAACTGTCAAGTTGTCATTGGGGAACTTGTACCCCAGTGATGAGTGGTGTGACTCATTCAGTGACTTGTCCTGATAGCATTGTAAGTATAGGATATGACCTCATTGACCTCACTAACTACGTACGAGTCATACAGTATAACATGCCAAGGATAGGAATATGACCTCACAAAAAACAACTCAGTGCATTTCTATGAGCACATCTGCTATAACAATTCAGAAATCAGAATAGGCAATGGAGCAGGACAAGAATCATAGGATTGCCAAATAATAAATGCCAAAAATGCAGGATGCAATGGTGCAATTATACTGTTATAGTAAAAGATGAGATCACTTTTCGCTATGGACAAGAAAAGGTGCCATCAGTGTGCTGCATTCTAAAAGTGACATTGAGCTTTAGATTTAAATATTTATAAATTTCAAAGATACATCATGTATATCAATATATGAGCACCAACCAAATAATAGAAAATCTGACATACTAAGGCCTTCAGCTGCTCCTTCAATCACTCAGTAAGTTTTTTTTTTGCAAACAATTAAACAAGACACCAACCTTACGAGCAGAGAGCAGAGTAGCCGCGCAGTGCATGACGTGTGGAAAGGCCGAGGTGATAAGTTTCCATCGCGACATGTTCTGGATGGCCTCGCAGAGACTGGGCGAGATGCCATGGAGAATGTTCTGGACCAGGACTCGCTCAAATGACTAAAAAGAACAAGTCATAACGCATTATTTTAAATACAAACTTTTATAGCAGGGGGTCTATAGCTTCTGCAAAATCAAATTGGGTTTTTCCAGGTCGATTTTCAAAATTATAGACCGATCTTTGCCATTCTTTGGATAAAAAAAGAACATTGTCCCTACACACTTTTTTTAAATGATTTTTTTTCGTTTTCCGTCTGACTGTCACAAAAACTTGCAAATTATTCAGCAGTGAATTTCTTTCATTTTAGTTGCCCAGAACTGAATTCCAGTTTTTTTTTGTGCAGAATATGAGACTGCAGGTTTTTGAAGACTCTTCAATGATTTGTATGGACAAACAGAAGGTACAAAAGCATTTGTACCATGATGCTAAATTTTCATTCCAAATAAATTTAGATTTTTAAACAATTTCACCGCAAATTATGCAGTCAGAAAAACATGAATAAGAAAATGGTCAGAAATTTTGCCAATTTTTATGGTTAGGTCCAGATTTCGCTAACAGGTTGAAAATACCAGAGACTGTCACTGTTTGGCGTAGTAATGTAACATCTATTACAAAGACTGAAATGACAACAACAATTAATATAGACCTGCCGAAAAAACTTTAAAAATTAATATATATTTTATATCTTACCAAGCAGCTGGCTTCACATAACTTCCCCAATTTTGGTCGTATGAAGGGGCTGAAATAAAAAATAGAAAACATTTAACTAAATTTAATAACGATTCAATCTGATTCAATTATGACAATGAATATCTCAACGAAGTTCCCATTTTCTCAACAAGCAGCTATTGGATGATACTGCAAATGTGCACATAGAGTGTTAATACATTTGGGTTGCAGCAACGTTGTGACAACGTCGCAATTTCGGTGAAAATGATATAGATTTGTTTGGTAGTTCAAAATGACGTCATAAAGTTGTGAAGCAACATCAAAATATAACATAAGCATCTAACTTTGATGCAACGTCGTGAAAAAATCTCAATGTTATATTATATTGCGTTCATGTTGTGGCAACACAATTTGTACCATTAATTTCTGCGTCACGAAAGACGAGCCCAGCACCAATCAGCAATGTTGTGTTTATGTTGTGCAACACATTTTAGTGTAATTTAAAGGCTTGACACTATGAATAATTTAAATTAACTTTAAGAAAAAAGAAAGTTACTTATATAATTGTTGGTAAAACGATATGGAGATGTGTGCATTTAAATTCACCAAGGGGGGGGGGAGCCCGGGGGGGGGAGCCACCAGCTGCATGGGGAATACTTCATCAAGTGACTGAAGAAAATTTGTTTCTCAATCACATTTAAAAGACCTCCAGCACAACACTGTTTAAGATTCATAATTACTGATTATATAACTTATGTATAAATTGTAAGTGCATTATGTTGTGTAAAAAAACTTATCCAATCCAAAAAGTAATTTTCTAGGATAATACATGCTTAAAACACTCAGAAATCATGTCAGAATACATGTAGTCCTTTCAGAAAACCCTCAGCTTCTGGGGGCCTCCGGTGGCCTGCGGACATCCGACGGCCGCGGACCTCCAGCCCCAAAAGCTTTGACCCTTCGGGCCTTGCCAATGACAGACCCCCCCCCCCCTCCCAGATGACATGAGCTATTTCGACCACTAGGTACATGCACTCAGGGTCTGCTGGCTCAGACAAAAATGAAGCAATCAAGCTACCAATACACAGATACAATGTCACTATACAGGCCTACAAATTGATTAAGTGTAATAGAAATCGGAATAGAGGTCATGGAGAAAGTCAAGTTTTCGTTGAACTGTTTACATAGAAAAAATATTGAAAGTTTTATAGGCCTACTCATAATATCATTAAATTCACTTGTAAGATGAATGAATGACATTACTGTAATTTCATATTTCTGGAATGTACATCGTACTCTGAATGAAGCCCCCTGAAATTCATTTGCCCCCCTCCCCCAATTTCGAGCATAAATCCATTGACATAGGTCACTACAAGTCACACTGGGGTTGAACGGCATGGATCCCCCCTTTGCCCCCCCCCAAAAAAAAAAGTCCTGATGACGCCACTGTGCCATGGCCACTTTTATTGGTATTACAATTTAGTAATATAAATTATGTATGGGCATATATATATTTTTGATACCTTGAAAACAAAAAGTAGGCATACTGGTGAACGAGTGGGAGATACAATTTTAGAAATTGCAAGTGCCCCTCGCCCAGTACCCATCAATTGCTACTATCCTAGCTTTGAAGTTCTTCTGCAGTGAAGTTTAAGTGCCAGTTATATCCCGCGTTTGAGTGAATATGTGATATATCCGAGGCGTAGCCGAGGATTATCACATATTCACGAAAACAAGGGATATAACTAACTTATACCTTAAACAAAACAAAATAAAACAAAAGAAAGAGATTTTAAAAAATAATAAAACAAAAAGGATTTACGGAAAGAGGAAGAAAACTGCTACAAACAATTTGCCAAGTGGGATTAATCTAATCACATGAAAGTATCAGTTGAAGAAAAAAAATCCAAATGGAATCACAGTTGACAATTATATGATATGAAATTTATACATATTCTGATCATTTTCTTGGATATATACAAGGCTAATGCATCTGAAAGGTATTTGAAATTTTTAACCACGCACTAAAAAAGTTACAGAGACATCCCTGACATTTTTAGAATTTGGTTATAAATTTAGAAAACAACTGATTTTAATACTGTGGACCTTGACATTGTGTTAGTTACTTGAAATACAGGGATATCTCCCAATTACTACCTTTAATATATATGCTCAAATAACATACATGTGTAAACACCAAAGCTTGAAGACCGTGCTGCCTGGATCCAAAAGATTGATTTTAAAGAATAGTTTGTAATAAGCTAATTAGTTGCAAAATTATAATGAAAAATGTTTGGATTGGAAATTTAAAAAGAAACAGTTTGAATTTTTAAAAGTGGAAAAAAAAATCCCCCCCCCTCGGAAAATGTGGGGGGGATGTTTGGAAAGATAATTAATTTGACCAAAAAAAAAACAGTGGTACAAAAAAAATTGGGTTATACAATTTGCAATTGGGGGGGGGGGGGATTTTTGAGAAAAAATCAGAAAACAAAATTTGGAAGGGGGGGGGAGGCGGAGAGGGAGTGAAAAAAAAAAGTTTAGAACAAAAGATTTTCTTGAAAATTTAGGGGGAGGAAGAATTTAAAAAACAGATTTAACAGGGAAAAAAGCAGGCAAAAAAAAAGTTAATAAACCAGAAGAATATATGCATTTGGATAGTTGGGGATCACCATCAGATATAAAGGGGGGAATTTTACTTTTCCAATTGACAGGAAATCATTTATTTCATGATAACAGCAGCAGTAATTAGGCCTATTTATTTTTAGTGAATGATGTCCTAAAATATTTCTTTTTGAATTAAACAAAACCATGTTAAGAAATACCTCCACCACCAGCAATTATTTTATATATTCAAGACGACTCTATAGGAATTATTTATTTCACCTAAACTGGACAAGAAATTATCTATTAAAAAAAATCAAAGCCTCCTCCTCCTCCTCCTAGAGATCCAATATGGTTGACCCCTTGTCCTTATTAGTTGTGTTCTTGACATTAAAATCTGAAGGGGGTCAAATTTAAGGATTTACGGATTTGTCTCAGGCGTTTTGTTTTATAATACTTTTGTTTAATTTTTGTTAGTAATTCACTGTTTGGTACAGTTTTGCTGTTTGTGTTTTGAGCTTTGTTAAACAATGAGGCTTATATATTCTATATACTCCCATGGGCGTATAAGTGAACAACAAAGAATATATGAAATATACCAGCCAAATACAGGCTTCTGATTGGCTGCTGGCTCATAGGTGTGGTATAAATATACATATATGCCCCTAAATTCTAGCAACAATTTGCAGCTCAACACAAATTAAACAGTTAATTCCCAATAATGTAGGCTATACTATAGAATGATGTATCCTGACATAAAGATAGCTATTAGCATTAGATAAGGTACTACTAGGTAGGCCTAAGGCCTAAAATAATTGATTTATTAATAAAATTATTGCAAAACTCTGCACTGTAGTTAATTCAAGTAGGCCTAATTCTTAGCTATTTGCTGAATGTACCAGCCAAGGTCTAGCTAGCATGTATTGCTGTTGATACCAGTCAGTATAGCAGCTGCAGGAGCAAGCTAATCACTGCAGCTCACAGTGCTCGATCAGCAGCTGCAGTCAACTGCTGCAGGCAAATACACTGCAGCAATACACTCACTTTGTTTGGCGCCACAGAAACGACTGTATGGGCAAAGGAACAGTCGGGTCCCCTTCCAAATCATCTCCGTCGGCTTTCTTTCTCTTCGGCATCTTGAATTCAAGCTTCAATTTCAAGGAAAACAGTATTTTCCGCAAATATCACATCCATCCAGCTCCCGCGGCTCCATCACGATCGTGATCAAAACTCATTTGCATATGGCAGCACAATTTATCACGAGGTGTCGCCACTGAGATAGACTTGAGCGCCTCTTTACTTAATTTAGGGAACTAACCTCTGGGAGCGATTTCTGTCTCTTTCAGTGGCGTATTCAGGATTTTATCCTGGGGAACCGTTCAATAAATTTTCTAAAATACTTGATTTTTTTATATCTGTACTTTATTTCTCCTTGCCCTCTTTTCCCAACCTTTTTCTTCTTTTTTTCACTCCTTGGTACCTATTTCACTTACAAGTCCATTTAGGGCCTGCTGTTGATCTGTCAGATCCTGTTCAAGCCAAAAGATGGGGTTATGCATTTTATACATTCAAAAATATTACATTTGGCTGGAGGAAAAGCAGGCCATTTTAAAGTATAAAAGTGGTGGGCATTTGGCCCACCAGCCCCTGCAAAATCCCCACCACTTACAGACATTTGCCCCACCAGTAAGTGCCCTTTGATAACTTTATTCAGCACATTTAAAAAAAAAAAACCAAATGGCTATTGAGTTTAAAAATTCCTATTATTACATTTTATTAATATTTTCAACCTCTATAGATTTCTTCATCATTTCTTTTACATCTCGGTTATTTTACACTCCATCTCCACTTCTGGAGGTTCAATTGTTTGGATTTTCCATCACTATTAAAATTTTGGTAATTAGTTCTAAAAAAAAAAAAAAAAAAAAAAAACACCAACTGGCTATCAAGATCAATCATTCATATTATTATATTTATATTTTCGACCACCAAATTTCTTAATTATTCCTTTTACATCCTTAAAGATGATCCTTTAACATCCATCCACCCACCTATTTTGGGATCAATTATTTACTACCAATCACCACAAGATTTGTGATCAATTGATATATATACATTTATATACTTCCCCGTCATCACTTGTGTGATCAATGATAATTTTTTCCGGTCACCAATGATTTTGTGATCAATTATATTCTTTCCGATCATCTCTTTTTTGTTGTGATCATTTTTTATATTCTTTCCGATCACCACTGATTTTGTGATCAATTATGGTTTTGTTGTGATCATTTTTTATATTCTTTCCGATCACCACTGATTTTGTGATCAATTATATTCTTTCCGATCACCACTGATTTTGTGATCAATTATATATTCTTTCCGATCACCACTGATTTTGTGATCTATATGTTTTTTCCGATCACAAATGATTTTGCGATCAACTATTTTACATTACTTTCGCTGCACATGTTAATTACTCTTATTGCAATTCCAGAGTCCAGCTCATCTCACTCATTCCTACCACAGAGGAGCAAGTTTGTTCCTGATGGCGAATTTCACAGCGAATCTTCTCTTGGCCCTTAACAAGATTTGATACCTTCTTCGGTGGTTTTAGAATACTCACCAAATTTTTATCCTCTTCCTTTAAAACACTTAAACTACCTATATTCTAATGTAATATAAGCTCCCTAATTATTTATATTTCTACATTTACTCACCACACTTATTTTTCAATTGTTTCTCAATAGATTCAAGATTTGATATACTTACCTTATGGTATATAACTTTTCGGCACTATCAAATGTGTATACGATAATTGATTAATTTCTCTTTAATCTTACTCTTCAATCACATAAAAATGTTTAAAAAATCAAAATCAATTTATTTGATTTATCTTAACTAACACAACTTTGCCTAATGTTTGCACTCACTCCTCGTGATTTTTATATTGATTTTCCAGATGCCCAAATCGGCAGATTGCCTTGATCCATCACGCCACTCGTGGCAAACAGGATAAGTCATTAATGCCATTATTCATCCTCGCGGGGTAATGCCACAGGATAAGTTCTTTCACCCATTATTCTTCCTCGTGGTGTAATGCCACAGGATAATTTATTATTCCGGCTATTCATCCTCATGGTTTAATGCCACAGGATGGGTTACTATTCCCATTATTCATCCTTATGGTGTAATGCCACAGGATACGTAATTATTTCAATTATTCATCCTCATGGTTTTATGCCACAGGATAACCGATTTACTGTAATTTATTCGTCTTCAGCCTTTAATGCTACATGATAAGTTCTTACTCCCAGTATTCGTCCTCATGGTGTATGCCACAGGATAAGTTATTACTACCATTTCTTATCCTCATGTTGTAATGCCACAGGAACGTTATTACTGACATCATTCATCCTCATTCGATTTACATATTTACCAAATTCATTTCATGTCAATTAATATTTACCAAATTCATTTCATGTCAATTATTAAATAAACATTTTAACTCCATCACTTGTCTTCGGAGCGTCTTCGACAAAAATTTCACACTAAAATTGCTAAAATGTAGCAATTTGCAATTCAGCTGGAGGTAAATCCATTAAATTTAAATCTATAATTCTGTGAATTTTTATTTGTGAGAATTAATTCAATTTGAAATCTTTTCACCATGCACATCACGTTTCTATGACGTGATAGTAAAATGCCCTCTTCGGCCAAAATCCCCGCCGCTGAAATATGCTTAAAAAATGCCCTGTGGAAAAGGGATTGGAACAACCAAATAGGGTGCTTCACTTCATCACAAATTATACAGCACCCCATGGGGTTTGATTTGATTTGATTTGATTTATTTATTCAAAATAACAACATATGAACAATACAAAAACAATGGGAGTTTAAGTAAAAAATTACAACGTAACTCCCACTAACTGGCAGAATTAAGCATTTTCAAATTAGTTATAAAATTCTTGATTGACACTGAATTAATAGTTCTTTCATCTAAATTATTCCATTTATTTACAATTCGATTGCTCCAAAAATATTTTCTTTTATCAGTACGGCTATAAAACACATACAGCTGTTTATTATGACCTCTACTTCTATGTACAAATTTATAAACTTCTTCCTTATCATTTATATTGAGATTTGTATGACAATTAATAACTTTGTAAAACAATATTAAATCAGAATTTTTTCTTCGAATTTCCAATGAATCTAAGTTTAAAAAATGTAATCTTTCTTCATACGAAACATTTTCATAGTTCAATATACGTCGGGTGAAATACCTTTGCCTGGAAGCACCTTTTCGTAGGTTGCAAAGGACCCTGGGGAGTTTACAAGAACCCTACAAGGTTCTTAAGTTCAGTGTAGATTGGATTGTAGAACCTTTGGGTTTCAGGGCATGACTAAATTGTGGAAAGGAGCCTCTTGCAAGGATGCTTACAAGCCGTAACTTTTGATAGCTTTCGTTCATTTTGTGGGTTACATACAGTTCACAGTGAGACAATTTCACTGTCTTCCAAATTGCCTCCTGCTGGTCATCAGTCTGAAGATTACAGCTCCTCAGATAACTGATGACCATTGCAAGATGGAAGCAAAGGAGGCTGTCTTCACCTTCTCAGCATTTTATAATTGAATGCTCATGTACGAAGGAAGGAAGAGTGAAATTGAGGATCCTATTGAGGACCTCAGATGATCAGCAGCTCATGGGCTGCTCCACATCTTCCTGTTGATGTGATATCTCCCATAGTCCAAAGGGGATCTGGGGGAGATGAGACTTGGATCTTCGTGTTGGAATTGTGTGGCAAGACTGCTGCATCGAATGAAGAAAGGGCACCCTGCGGAAATCTCTCCCTCCTGCAAGCATGACTGCCCGTTTCAAGCCAGGCCAGGGAGAGGTAGACGCAGGGTGTTCTCACTTGATCTTAGTTGTGTGGATGGTGTACTTGAGGGCGCATCATGTAGGCAGACAGGCACTGGAAGGAGGAGATCTGAAAAGAGTAGAGTTAGAGTGTGAGAAACATGTATGTAAGAATGTGACAAACCACAAATGAGAGCATCCATGCCGGCTATAGGGCCTAAAGCCGCCATGAGTGCCACTCAGGAGTGGTCTGAGGAGAGGCGAGGCTCAGGACTGCAGCTGGATGTTGTAGCTGAAAAGTGGAGTTAGAGAGAAGAGAGTTGGCTTGACCGCTGGAGAATGTGGCTGAGTGGCGTAAGGCGCTTCGAATGTGGCCGAGTGGCGGAAGGTGCTTCGAATGTGGCCGAGTGGCAGAGCTTGTGCTTGGACTATTCTCTGAAAGGGAATGGGAAGTAGCAGGTTATTGGCCCGGGGGGGGTACTTCGCGGACTTTTGCATACAGATGCGCCACGGCAATTTTGAAAACCAGAACCATTTTAATCCGGAAACTGCGCCAAAACCACAAACCATTTTAATCCTTCACTAAAATTTTTTGCTAACCAATTTAATCTTCATGGTTTTTAAACCATTTTAATCCTCTTTTGAAGCCGATTCTAACGGTACCAAACATGTTGGGGTTGCGAAAACCAGAACCAAATTAATCAGAATAGTCAAAAAACCAAAACCATTTTAATCCAAAAAGGCCGAAAAACCTAAACCATCCAGCGGCGCCTCTATATACACCCTTATTTGGTCAAAATGGGTCTGATCTTCAGAAGACTGAAATAATTACACATGAGCTTTAAACCACATGCATTGTAATTGAAAATGTTCTTTCAAGAGTGTAGTACATCTTCAAATAAACATTAAGGTAAATTTTGTCAATATAATATTAAAATTATGCAAAAACAAATTTTATTAGTTCACGTCTGTTATAGGTGGAGCCACATGCATAACAATTGAGAATTTATTGCAAAAAACTTTGCATTATAGATGACGCCACTTGTCCCATGTAAGAAAATATTACAAGCCAGTTCATTAAAGACCAATTGTGATGTAGATTAACCCAATTACTTTACTTACCTAATTAAACAATCCTAAACAGTATATTCTGGCCTATTATGCAATCTTATTTGTTGTAGGTAAGCCTTCCTAAGACACACAAAGAAATTGCTGTTTGCTCAACCAAGTCAAAATTCCTGATTCAGATTTGTTAAAGATGGTCTGTTTCTCAGGGTTACATCAGCATGGACTGCCAATTGCACTGAGGTTGGTGAATAGTACATTTGCCACTCTTGGTCATGATTTTTCGGAGCTGCTGGTAAATCAGTACGGCATCTGGTTTCTTGCGGTTCCTCAATTAATGTAGCATTTCCCCAAGTCAGTCTGCTGCACAACAGAGCTCCGCATGGGGCAGGTCAGCCCGATCCACGCGCTGTGCAGCCCGATCCATGCGCTGTGCAGCCCGCATCAGTCTTCTGCGGGGGGCAGGTGTGGGCTGGAGTCACTGCGGGCTGGACTGGGCTGGGGTAGGACTCTGTGTGGGTGCAGTTCTGTGTGGGTGCAGTTCTGTGTGGGTGCAACCCGGCAATGTCCAATGTTGGCCCGCATTCTGGCCCTTTTAACATTCAGTTTTTTTTTAATGTTTTGAAAATGTCACGTCTGCAGTTATTTTCAGTCTTACAACTTACGTTTACAAAACTTCTTCCTTCCTGATTTCCTACACTTTTTGTATCGATGTCTTTTATAATGTCTTATAAATGGGTATTTTTCAGGCCGACAGCACGCACTATTAAACAGTACGGAAAAATGTTTTTTTTCACATCCTTGGTTATGTAATATTGTCATGAAACTTTGGAATCTTTCTGTGGGTACTTAATTATTTCACAGAAATGCCTATAATATTAGAACATTTTATTACATGCCACATACCGTCAGGTTTATCATAAGATCGATACAGTACCCTTTTTAAGGGTACTTTTCTTGTTATCAAAGAATCCTAAATAATCAATTTTGGTGGATTTATTTTTTTTTTTTGAAGTGGCTGCAGTTTGAGACATGGCTACATGAAACCAAATATTGATCTTTTTGATACTAAAATTGAAAGAAAGAGAACAAATTTTGAATCATTGCAATCAATCAATACACAGGGTGTCTACAGAAAAAAAGAGGACAGTCATTTGCCTTTCTTTTTTGTACTCATATAAATTCAGAATTTGGTGATAAGTCTTGAGATAAGAGTGGATTTGATAGTCAGCCATATCAGATCTATTGCAAATATACACTGAAAGACAAAAGTTATGCATATGTCGTGCATTCAAGAACCTCATCTGTGTACTCAATATAAGGTTCTGCCCAACACTAGCTTTACATAAAATAAACCATAAAGTCCAAAGATAATGGTCTTGGGGTTCATTCAAAGGTTGAGATGTCCTCTCACCTGCAGCACCCCGTACAACATCCAGAAGCATGCCTTCATTACAATGTAGGGTATCTTGCATTCTGGTTGTTTTTCTGGGTCCAAAACCTCTTTGTTTATTCTTTGTCTACCCTACTGCCCTGTATCAAGCTGCTATCTTTGATACACTTGACAGATGAACATCATACACTCTACAACATTAAGCTGGGTTTTCACCCCTGCACCATTCCCATAGTTTCATCCCCTTCATATTCTGTAATTGGGGACACAAAAAATTCAGTTGTGAAAGAATTGTGTGCTTGAATGTTTAAGGATTCATTTAAGCTCACATGAAACCGCATACCTGCAAATGGTATGGGTCAACAGCAAAAACTGTGTTTTCTGAAAACTCCCCTTTGTCAGCCATTTTAAAAAATTAAAATGTTTCCCGGTTCTGATTGATTGATTGATTTTATTTTGGTCTGTTATTTGGAAGTTACAGTAATGAAGAGACAACATATAAAGTAACTAATAAATAAAAGATCACGGATGGCACACAAAAGTTACATGAACTTATTTCCAGTGTGGTCCATTTGGAAAACACAAGAGGGCGATGAAGTGCAAAGTACATGATGTGCAGTAGAATTTAACGAAATTATCAAGTATAATTATTGATATTACATAAATTTAGTGGTTTCGAGCTTGAATTTTAAAGAATTTTTTAACTTTTCGTTTAAAACAATTTTTATCATCTGTACATTTAACCCAAGAGGGCAATTCATTCCACAGTTTTGTGCCGTTGTAACTAAAATTTGCAATTGTGACACCAATTGGTTTTGGTACTATAAAATTACACAGAGCTCCGCGAGTAGAGTAACGATGGTCAATCAAAACAAAATTTTGAGTTAAATAATTTGGAGCCGTATTATTTTTAACATCAAACATGTGGGCAAGAATCATCTGTTTTGCTCGATCTTGAGTGTTTAAAATGCCAACCTGGTCTAGTTCTGTCTGACCTATTGATGACCTTGGTTTTAAGTTTAGTACAAAGCGAACAATCTTGTTTTGAGAGACCTGTACCTTCTTTTTGTTGACACTTGACAAACCTGTGTACCAAGCTGATACCGCATAATCAAAGTAACTTTGTATCAGAGCCAAAGCAAGCATCTTCCTTAATTTTGAGTTTAAGGAGTCTTTATGCCGGTACAAGAATTTTAAACGATTTGTACATTTTGACTGAATGTCTTTGACGATGGGTTCTCCAGAAAGAGTGCTATTAAGTTTTAAACCAAGATATTTAACTTCCTGCTTTGGTTCTATTACATGGTTTTCTAGCTTCACAACAAAATTTCTCACTTGACTTTGTTTACGCTTGGAGCTGAAAACGATAACTTCAGTTTTGCCCATGTGCATAGAAAGAGAATTGTTAGTTAACCATTGAAAACATTTGTTGGCTGCTACCGACAATCTGTCCGACACTTCAGTAATTTATTGTTTGTGACCCTGTTTTCGGGTGTTTTACACCATGCAACCATCATATTGACCATACCCCTCGAACATCTTGCCCTCACAGCATATGCATAACTTTTGTCTTTCAGTGTATTTATTTGTGAATTAGATCACTACTAAAGGCAAAACGGAAGCATGATATGTGAAAGTGCTTGCGTTGCTTCAAGCTGACTATGGTTGTCCTGTCTTCCTCATTGTTGATGAGAAATTTTTCACCATTTATGGTGCTTGTAAGAGAAGGAATGAATCATTGTGAGTAGTGGGACATTTGCTGATGCTCCAGCTGCCGACAAATCAAATAAGGGACCTAACACTTGGTCTTCAACATGGAGTCATCTGATGACATAAAATCACAAAAATGTCTCAAACAGTCATTGATCAGAGCACCGGAAAGAATGCAAATGCTTATAACAACATTGTGAAAGAATTTGTGATGCCATGGCATCAGACAAAAAACTCATTTTATGGCAAAATCATCTTCCAACAAGGTAGAGCACCTGTTCATACTGCATAGAAGACTCAGGAGTGCCTCAAAACAAACCTGCTGAGCAAGGTAGAGTGCCACCCCTTGTCTCTTGAGCTGAACCCAGTGGATTACTCACTGAATACTCAGTATCGGCAAATTGGGAGACAGCATCCAGCAAGTTATCCCAACCCTCGCAGTAAAGTTAAAGGCCTCCGTCATGTATGCATGGGGCAAAATGTCAGCGGAGTGCATCAAACATGTTTTCGCATCATTTTGGTCTCATCTGCAGAAAGCTACCACTGCAAGGGTTGTGAATATTGGGTAATTTGACTCTTCTGATTATACTGTTCATATACAAATCATGTTTTGTTGAATAATGATGCTTGGCATAAAATGAACTGGAAACAAATCAAATTGTATTGACTGTCCTTTTTTTCTGTAGACACCCTGTACATGTACCTGTCTGACAATAGACAATTAAGTTAGCTATCAAGCTATCTGTATCCCATCTGTTATATAACATCTCATTTAACCTGATCTTGTCTGTCTGATCCATCCAAATCTTTAATGATTAATATAGAATTTGTACATTCTACAAAGTCCTGAAGGACTCCTGCAGTTAAGCTCAACTTCAGCAGGAACTTTTTTGCAAATTCTCACTGAAAAAAAAAATTATCATAGGTGACGTAGGCCTAGTGAAGATGCATGTTCTTGCCACTCTTCAGGCACATTTATATTGGTGCAGACATTGGGCTAAAGTTGGTATAATTTCTTCCTGCGGTCTGTGTATGCATGGTTCTACAGAAATTCGGCAATTTGACAAAAATCTGGAGGAATTCTGCAGTTCTGCAGGAATTATCCATGCAATTCTATAGGAATCCTGCCCTTGGTAATTTCTTGTAGATTTGTGCAGTTCTGTGAAGCATTTGCAGAATCAGGATCTGTCTGACAATTCCACCAGAGAGTTTGGTGTGCACGTGTGGATAATTTTCTTATAATTTTGTTTTGGGAATCAATATCTACACCAAACTTCCTGATTATAGTGGCAAGAGCATTGTCAGAGAGGTGTGAATTCTGCAGATCATATGCATTACAAAGAGTTCTGTAAAAGGCTGCACTGCTGAAAGCTGCAGGAAATTTAGAGCAGAGTTGCTGCACACTTTAAAAAATGTCGGGACAATTTTGGTTTTTTAGATTCACACACAACACACACACACACAAAATGGTTTTTGAAAAACCAAATTTCAATGCAAAAAAAAACATGGATTATTAAAAAAAAAAAATGCAGAAGTACAAAATTCCAGAGGGATATTACAGAATTCTCACAGAACCACAGAATTCCTGGGAAATTGCAAAACACATTTTTGCAGAATTGCAGAATTCCTGAAGAAGTACAGAATTCCTGCAGAAGAGTGCAATTCCTGCACAATTATAGAATTCTTATAGAATTTCTGCTAATTGTTTGCAGAATTCCCGTGGAACTGCATACTACAAAAATGATTGCAGGATCCTGCTGTTGATTATAGGATTCTAGACAGTTTTGCACAGTTCTATAGAAATGTGTCATTCAACGCAGAATTATTCAGGTGCAGCAAGAACTTTAGGTTTACTCAAGCGGTGTCTGCAGCGAAATGGCTTGTGGATTCTGAAGAAGCCTAAAAGAACTGCACGAGTGCCCCCCCCCCCTAAAAGACCGCTTGCCCCCTCTTGCCCCCCTCTGGAAAAATCCTGGTTACGCCACTGTGTATAATATTAATACTGTTTATGGCAGCTGGACCTGGCGGGTATCAAAAAGTGTGAAATCATCAGTTTGATAATCTCTGCTGAACAATGGTGCTAATAGGATTTACGGATAAAGTCTCTGTTAAAAAATCTGTTGTATAATTACCTACTGCATCCAAATTTCCAACTGTTTTCAAGATCATACAAAATCACAAACTTCCGACTGGTTCGTTAACAAAAGACTGGTTCTATTTCTTTGAGAGATCACAATTTTTGAAAAATGAAAAAGTTGTTGATGCTGGTTAAAATTGTGATCTTTCATTTATTTAAAAAATCATATCTTATCTACTTCTTGTAAAATGTAGTTTATTACATGGTGGGCCTGCAAGCAATTGCAGCTGGTAATTTAGCAGGAATTGTTTTACAGTGACCCTCTCAAATATGTGCTAAAAGCCCAAGTATGCCAACACTGGTTCATACATTATTCAATTGAACAAATAAGTGATAGGCCTGGTCCGTGATATGTTTATTGCAATTTGCAATGCATAATACATTTATGACACACATCCTTATTCCAAATCAATGAATTTGCTTCATTGCTCAGAAAGCATTTTGAGTACAACATAGACCTATATTTTGGCTATTATGATTTAGAAAATGTAACATAATGCAAAGGTATTAAATCCCTCATCTTTGTCATCAATGATTGAGTGACTTCACCACAGATTTCACCACACACTGCTGGAGCTTGGATGCAACATGTTTTGCAACAGATCAGTAAGTTTGTTTTTTATTTACTTGATTGTTGTTTATCAACTGTTTATGTAATGGATAATATGCCCTAGTTTGTGATCACAAACTAAGTATAAACTAATTACAGCAACTGTTTTAAAATAATTTAAAGTTAAACTATCAACAATATTAGTTCTGTTGATTCACTTTCTTTGGTGTTTCATTCTTATTGTTTCACAACATTTGATTGTTAGCGAGAGATTTGCCATCAGGGAAATGATTCCATTCTAAGGGCGTTTTTGGAAAGGTTACAACAGTATAGCTCGGGTGACACAGGTGATGAGGATTTGTTTAAATATTAACAACACTCCAAACTCCACCCTCGTGTTTCCTAGAATGAACAGGAGAGCATCACTCGAGCAGGAACCAGTTTGTACAAATCTTGAGACCCTAGTACTCCTCAAATATTGGGGAGTAGCCAGAAACACTACACTCAAGAAATGACGCTGACACTTCCAAGAAACAGGAGGGTCGAGTTTTGAGTGAAAATGCCCTAAGATTTTTTTTATATTGCAACAGGTTATCATTCATTTTCCCCAGTGATATTAACCCATGCCTTTAGGGCAACATTTATGTAATATTATGTCTAATCTAACTATATAAAATTGTAGAAGCATTGATTCTCAGCCCCACGGTTATGCCAATTGCTGTGCAGTGTGCACTATATCAAAATCATAATGATCAGAGTCTCTGGGGACACATTTATGGCAGCTTGTGGGTATCAAAAAGTGTGAAATCATCAATTGGATAATCTCTGCAGAACAATGGTACAGACAGGATTTGCGGATAATTCTCTGTTAAAAATCGGTATAACTACCCACTGCATCCAAATTTCCAACTGTTTTCAAGATCATGCAAAATCAAGCTCTCCTGCTTGGTTGTTAACAAAAGAGTAGATATTCTATTACTTTGAGAGATCACAATTTTTTTTAAAATTTAAAAAATTGATGCTGGTTAAATTGTGATCTTTCATTTATTTTAAAAAATCATATCTTCTCTATCTCTTTTGAAATGTAGTTTATTACCTGGTGGGCCTGTAATCATAGCTCTGTTTTGTGATTAAGGTGACTCAAGCATGGTGGTTAGACATATAGATTTTTCTAAAATTTTGCAAAAGTACTCTATGGAACCCATACATTCCAAAAATTAAAAACAAAAACAAATTCACTGACTCGTTTGGTTGCCATGGTAACAGCATGTTTGGCCTGATGACTGCTTAAAAGCAATAAATTTAGTTTGGTTACATGAATGTACCACAGAATAAAGCATTACATGCATTTGCCACACAAAATGTCAGAAATGTCTTTCCATGGATGTACACCAATACATTTGCCACAAATTTGAAGAAAAAGGTCGAAATACTTTTTTCTGTAAGAGCTCAAAGGGCACCAACACACCAATTAATTGCAGATTTTGCATGCATCACTTTTGGCAGTAATCAAATTTTAGGAAAACATGCAGATTTTTTTAAAAATTGCATATATCATAAACAAGTTATAGTCAAACAAATGGTAAAAAAAAAAATCACTTAGTCATTTTTTTACTGCAGTACCATGACTGTGCCAATGTCAATTTAAAGAAATAAAGACAATTTTAGACACAGTTGACTGAAATTAACCGAGAAAATCCTTTGGATAAAGATGAGAAGCTGAAACTTTGAACTAGCATAGAGTAGGTGTTACTGCATTCAATAAAAAAAAATTAAGTATGCTTCTAGCAGCATTAGATCTCATTTAAATAGCAAATTACTGGCTGCCATGACGTTAGAAAAAGAGAGAGCAGAAAATGGTAATGTCACAACTGATTCAGGGCCTGCAGCAGTGGTGACGCTTTGTTGTTGGGCAACCAGGCTGCTCAGAAGTATGTGCAGTGTACCACGCTTGAGTCACCTTAAAAGCCCAAGTGTGCCAACACTGGTCCATACATTATTGAATTGAACAATTAAGTGATAGGCCTAGTCCGTGATATGTTTATTGCAATTTGCAATGCATAATACATTTACGACACACATCCTTACCCCAACTCAATAAATTCACTTCATAGCTCAGAAAGCGTTTGTAGAGCACAACATAGGTCTACCTATATTTTGTAGAGCACAACGTAGACCTATATTTCGTAGAGCACAACATAGATCTATATTTTGGCTATTATGATTTAGAAAATATATCGTAATGCAAAGGTATTTTAAATCCTTCATCATTGTCATCAATGGTTGAATGACTTCACCACTACATGAGATGAAACATACTTGGATGAAACATGTTTGGCAACAGATCAGTAAGTTTGTTTTTTGTTAACTTGGTTGTTGTTTATCAACATTTAGGTAATGGATAATGCCCTAGTTTGTGATCGCAAACAAAGTATAAACTAATTATTGCACCTAACTGTTTTAAAACAATTTAAAGTTAAACTATCAACAATATTAGCACTGTTGATTCACTTTCTTTGGTGTTTCATTGGTGGTTTCATTCTTGTTGTTTCACAACATTTGATTGTCATCAGGGAAATGATTCCATTCTAAGGGTGTTTTCGGAAAGGTTTCACCAGTAACTCGGGTGACACGGGTTAAGAGGATTTGTTTAGAACACTCCAGACTCCACCCTTGCCTTTTCCGGAACCTGAACAGGAGAGCATCACTTGAACAGTTTGTGTCACATGGTAAAAATCTCGAGACCCTAGTACTCCCCAAATGTTG
Source organism: Platynereis dumerilii (assembly GCA_026936325.1). Taxonomy (NCBI): domain Eukaryota; kingdom Metazoa; phylum Annelida; class Polychaeta; order Phyllodocida; family Nereididae; genus Platynereis; species Platynereis dumerilii. Next base: position 8,856,115 of record JAPTHN010000008.1, read on the forward strand.
GGGAGTAGCCAGAAACACTACACTCGCGAAATGATGTTGGCACTTCCCAGAAACACGAGGGTAGAGTTTTACATGTTCGGAAGCAAACCCTAATGACTCCTGTCACTTGAGTTACTATACATGTAACCTTTCCGAAAACACCTTAAATTTTTTTTTTAATTGTAATGTTCAGGTTATCGTTCATTTTCAGTCATATCGTCCCATGACTTTAGGGCAACATATATATCTAATCTTACTATATAAAATTATAGCACCACTGATTTTCGGTCATGTCTTCATCAAATGCTGCCACTTTCAAACCTCTTCTCGTTATTTCTTCTACTGAGAAATTTTTCTTCCCTCATTCTTTCTTCAACTTGCTGTATTGTGAATTTTCTCCATTCCCGGGGAAGACACGTGCAAGGGCTTAATTCTGCATATTCATAACTTCATACTCTTCCTTTGTTTACTACCACCACAGTTACCACTTCCAATTAATTAACTATCCTTCACCTCATCCATGTGTCCCCCCATCCTAACTAAGCACCCTTCAAGGGCATGAATATATAACCTACAGCCTATATTCACAGATTCATTCCTGTCATATTGGGAACTTAAAACTTATTTTGTATCTTACAATAACTGCCAAGGCTCTTTCAGCAATACCTGCACCATAACCACCATTGGACTAGCCTAGGTCATTTCTGTTTAATAGAAATCTGGCCGCTTACTCCACTGTTACTGACACACTCCAGTCAACAATCTCACCTCAATGTTACCTGCCATAATGAGCGGCATTTGGACCGGCTGCCTCTGAGCTAACCTTAGGCCGATACACCGTGCCATAAAGTAGGGGAGGCCGGGGCTGGTTGTCATAGGGGCAGGTTGTCACAATGTGCAGAACTTAAATATGCTACTATTTCTATTTAAACATTCAGGAGCACTGCCAATCTATACTAATTGTTAAAAAGGGAGTGACTTAAACCTATCTGATGAATATATACCTATATCATTCAAAATCTTGGCATCCTATGGGACATTTTTTTAAATTCAGCACTCGGGGCAGGTTGTCACATTTTCGGGGCAGGTTGTCACACACTCGGGGCAGGTTGTCACACTTTTGGTTAAGAGCTCGGATGCAGGAAGTGGGACTCCGTAAGGCAGATCTTGACTAAAACAAGTTATTTTGGACATATGAGGAATCCTCTGCTTGCCCAGTGCAGACCTCAACTGACATGCCAATGTGTACAAGGGTGCTACAAATGAAGGCTTACCAAGCAGCAGGAAAGTATTCTGATCAGGAGGAGGAAAATTACTTTTTTTTTTGGAAAATTTCTTTATAAATTTGAAATAGATTTACTTTGACACAATGCCATGTCTGCATACATATTTATTCATCAATAGCATGTTTAAATCACCAATTTATATTTGTGTTCGTTTTTTGGTTTACAAGCCTGGTTCTAATGGGTAACAACCAGCTCCAAAAAGTGTGACAACCTGCCCCGTATTTTGTGACAACCTGCCCCGACTGATGAAAATGAAAAAAAATGCAACCAAGGCTGTTCTTATCATATTTTTCACAATTTCTTCCTATCATTATTTAAAGAAATGTTTACATGGTAAGTGTATAAACTGTACCTTTTTCAACAACTATTTGTTAAAGAGTAGGATAACATGCAAGTTGCAGGTAAAAATTTACTTTTTGTGACCGGAAATTTTTAATAGACCGTGTGCCTACCAAACTCCCTTCCAGGGGTCAACATTATTCGTGAAGACTCAAGTGGGTTATGAAAGCAGTAAACAATGCCCCTCTGACAACCAGCCCCGGTATCCCCTACCTTCCCCTTAAATCCAGCTGTCTAACCAATTGAACTAAAGGGTCAACCCCAAAGTGTTTAGCAGCAACCTATTATACCCTACCCACTATACTGCACTATCAGTGGTGTCCCTATGGGGCGGGCACAGGGGGGCACTGATCCCCTCTGCTCCCCCCGGGTGCCCTCCATATATGAACTATCCATGTCTGGCAAATATACAATCAGCTGTCTACAAGTGGACTGCTCTTGCATTGCCACAGATCAGAACATATGCTGTCTTGTGTTGCTACCTAGTGACTAGTGTGCTATTCAGCGAGCTCCTGCGAGCGTCCACCAACTTTCGACCGGAGGAACACACACAATTTTGTCTGGAAGACACCGGGGCTGTTTCTGAGTGTGTGATGGCCTTGTCTACTTCCTTAGAGAATGTGATTGCCGAGTCTGACTCTGGTATACATCAATGTTGGATAGAAATTTTGTGAATGTGCAAGGAAATTGGAACTATTTCTTGGGACAGCAATGCTGTAGCATAGGAAATCAACTTTTGTGCCAGGTGGCAGCAGCATGCAGTTCTCAGTTTCACCAGACTGTACAATCGGTATAGTGGTTGCGCCCCTCCAGAGAATAGCGTCCCCCCCAGGTAATCTCTGCAGAACAATGGTACAGACAGGATTTGCGGATAATTCTCTGTTAAAAATCGGTATAACTACCCACTGCATCCAAATTTCCAACTGTTTTCAAGATCATGCAAAATCAAGCTCTCCTGCTTGGTTGTTAACAAAAGAGTAGATATTCTATTACTTTGAGAGATCACAATTTTTGAAAAATTTTAAAAAATTGATGCTGGTTAAATGAAATTGTGATCTTTCATTTATTTTAAAAAATCATATCTTCTCTATCTCTTTTGAAATGTAGTTTATTACCTGGTGGGCCTGTAATCATAGCTCTGTTTTGTGATTAAGGTGACTCAAGCATGGTGGTTAGATCATAGATTTTTCTAAAATTTTGCAAAAGTACTCTATGGAACCCATACATTCCAAAAATTAAAAACAAAAACAAATTCACTGACTCGTTTGGTTGCCATGGTAACAGCATGTTTGGCCTGATGACTGCTTAAAAGCAATAAATTGAGTTTTTGGTTATGTACCACAGAATAAAGCATCACATGCATTTGCCACACATAATGTCAGAAATATCTTCCCAAGAATGTACACCGATAGTCATACATTTGCCCCAAATTTGAAGAAAAAGGTTAAAATACTTCTTTCTGTAAGAGCTCAAAGGGCACCAACACACTAATTAATTGCAGATTTTGCAAGCATCAATTTTGGCAGTAATCAAATATTAGGAAAACGATTAAACAGATTTTTAAAAAAAATTGCATATATCATAAACAAGTTATTGTCAAACAAACGGCAAAAAATTAAAAAAACTGCAGTACCATGACTGTGCCAATGTCAATTTAAAAGATAAAGACAATTTTAGACACAGTTGACTGAAATTAACCGAGAAAATTCTTTGGATAAAGATGAGAAGCTGAAACTTTGAACTAGCATAGAGTGGGTGTTACTGCATTCAGTAAAAAAATAATTATGCTTCTAGCAGCATTAGATCTCATTAAAATAGCAAATAACTGGCTGCCATAATGTTAAAAAAAAAAGAGAGCGGAAAATGGTAACGTCACAACTAAATTCAGGGCCTGCAGCAGTGGTGACGCTTTGTTGTTGGGCAACCAGGCTGCTCAGAAGTATGTGCAGTGTACCACGCTTGAGTCACCTTAAAAGCCCAAGTGTGCCAACACTGGTCCATACATTATTGAATTGAACAATTAAGTGATAGGCCTAGTCCGTGATATGTTTATTGCAATTTGCAATGCATAATACATTTACGACACACATCCTTACCCCAACTCAATAAATTCACTTCATAGCTCAGAAAGCATTTGTAGAGCACAACATAGACCTATATTTTGTAGAGCACAACATAGACCTATATTTTGTAGAGCACAACTTAGATCTATATTTTGGCTATTATGATTTAGAAAATGTATCATAATGCAAAGGTATTAAATCCTTCATCATTGTCATCAATGGTTGAATGACTTCACCACAACTGGAGCTTGGATGAAACATGTTTGGCAACAGATCAGTAAGTTTGTTTTTTGTTAACTTGGTTGTTGTTTATCAACATTTAGGTAATGGATAATGCCCTAGTTTGTGATCGCAAACAAAGTATAAACTAATTATTGCACCTAACTGTTTTAAAACAATTTAAAGTTAAACTATCAACAATATTAGCTCTGCTGATTCATTTTCTTTGGTGTTTCATTGTTGTTTCATTCTTGTTGTTTCACAACATTTGATTGTCATCAGGGAAATGATTCCATTCTAAAGGTGTTTTCAGAAAGGTTACAACAGTAACTCGGGTGACACAGGTTATGAGGATTTGTTTAAGACTCCAGACTTGACCCTCGCATTGTCCGGAACCTGAACAGGAGAGCATCACTCGAGCAGGAACCAGTTTGTGTCACGTGGTACAAATCTTGAGACCTTAGTATTCCCCAAATATTAGGGAGTAGTCCGAGTATCCAGAAACACTAGAGTCTAGAAATGACGTTGGCACTTCTAAGAAACACGAGGGTCGAGTTTTGCGTGTTCGGAAACAAGCCATGGTGACTCTTGTCACTCGAGTTACTATAAGTTTAGCCTTTCCGAAAACACCCTAAGATTTGTTTTATATTGCAATAGGTTATCGTTCATTTTCCCCAGTCATATTAACCCATGACTTTAGGGCAACATTTATATAATATTATATCTAATCCAACTATATAAAATTGTAGCACCACTGATTCTCGGTCATGTCTTCATCAAATGCTGCCACTTTCAAACCTCTTCTCATTCTTTCTTCTACTGCCCTTTTTTCTTCCCTCATTCTTTCTTCGACTTGCTGTATCATGAATTTTCTCCAAGGGATGACACATGCAAGGGCTTAATTCAGCATATTCATAACCTCATACTCTCCCATTGTTTGCTACCACCACAGTTACCATTCCAATTAATTATTAACTATCCTTCACCTCATCCATGTGCCCCCCCAGTGCTAATTAAGCACCTTTCAAAAGCATAAATACAGAACCTACAGTCTGTCCATTCACAAGGCCCTTTCAGCAATACCTGCACCATAAACGCCATTGGAGTAGGTCATTTCTGTCTTCCATTCTTACTGGGTAGAGAACCTTCCCCTTAAAAGCTGTCTACCCATTTGAGCTAAAGGGCCGGCCCCCGAGCAAAGTGCTTAGGAGTAACCTATTATATCCAGCCCACTATACAGGCACTATATCATAATCATATGAGAGTCTCTGATGATACATTAACTTTGTTACAAGCAGTGGTCGAAATAAGGGGGGTCCAGGGGGTTTTGACCCCCCCCCTAATGCTCTTTTGACGCCCTCAAATACATTTTTCAATAGGACCCAGAGGGGGTCCTGAAAAGACCCCCCAAATACTGAATGTGTCCAGAGGAATAAGCAGAAAGCCTTACCAGCACACAACAACCTCTTGTGATTTATATACATCAGCAAAAGATTTTCAAAACTAGTTTTCTGAGATAAAACATGGCCTTAAAATGTCCAGAATTCATTATTTAGAACATCTGAAAGTCTACGGCTTCGGCGCGCCTCTGGCATCCGGGTGGCGGCTGGCAGACCCGGCTACAACAAGGGCTTCAACCTACCCAGCCTTTCAACTGATAAAAAAATAACATGGCCTATTTCGACCACTGGTTACAAGTATCGGTGTGGTATATGTAGTTTATGTTCATTTGGCTTACAGCATATTGCAGATACCAGACAGTGAAAATCAATTTATCTTTTTATGTTAAGCTTTGTATACCACATAGGGTCATGGGCCTAGATGCAACAGCTCAAGTCCATGATATAGATCTATCTCTATAACATCCTATAATTTTCTTTTCCAAATCAAGCAAAACAATACATGCAGTGTCATCAAATCTGCCCCAAAGAAATTAGTTATTTCAAGACTGCCAGAAAATAATTTAGTCATTTCATGAAAGCTGGACAATTAATCATTTATTTTAAAAAAACCCTACCCCAAATATCTAATTGGTTGCAGGAAAGGACAATCTGACAATCTTGGTGCTGTTCACCAGTCATTCAATTTTTGCGCTTCGCATTATTATTTTGACCACACTACAGGCACTGCCAAATAAGTCTTTTGAATATCTTTGTTTACAATATGACCGATTTCACAGACTTAGACAAGGTATTGCACTGCACAGAAACTCATCTTCTTTAATTGAAGTTCTGTCACTATGAACACCAAAACCCTTAAAACTAAATATCAATAGATATGATACATACATGCTGGAAAAATTTGTAATAGGTGTAACCTTCTGAAGCCATGACCTCCAGCAAATCAGAGCTCTGTCAATTAGGTCCGACAATTGGGTCGGTTTAGTCCAGGCTTCTTAATTTCCCAGGCCAAGTGGGAAGTGCACTAATTTTACTGTTGATTTGACAACATTACAAACTTGTAGGCTCATGCCTGTTGTTTGACATTCCCTTATTTTTGTTCCAGACATGGCAATCCTGGAGAATTCTAACTTACATCTTTGTGGTGACATTCACTGTTTGTAATCTACTATTGATAATAACACCTCCACAATGGGTTTGTATAATTTATACCACACTCTTAACAAAAAGGTTCTATATGGAACCTTTAAGGGTTCTATAAGCTGGTATAGATCAGGAACCCTAAAAGTTTCATTACTCAACTTTTAAAAAGGTTTCAACAGCAAACAAAACATCTAGATAATCCAGCTGCATCACACTCCCAATGGAACCCCTTACTCTCAAGTTGCGAGCATAGGGTCCTATCATAGGGCCTTTCCACCTTGAACCTATTCAATTGATTCAAACCCTTAAAAATGTAGAACCTTTTATCAGCTGTGGGTTCTTTTACTCTTTATATATATATCATTAAGAACCTTCGGTGTTAAGAGTGTCTCTACTATTTTATGTTAAATTTATCTGGACCCTTACAATATTTATAGCTTGCCCAATTTATGTATCCCAGATTGCAGGGGTACGTCAAGGAGCTCTTTTTCTCTTTCCTCAAGATTATCCTTTCATCAGTCTGGGACTAGACAGCATTTTTCCTCAATTTTTCATTTACAGTCTCAGCTTCTACACCATTGAGTATACAATTTGGTTATCACTTTGGTCCAAAAATGAACATCATTGGATCTCATCGGGAACAACATCAATGTGTGCATACATATCATAGATACTATTCCCTAAAATATTTTTCACAAGCTGTTTTCGTTTCTTTTGTAAAATAATATCATTCATTACCCAAATCATGAACTTCTTAGAATCGGGTGAGCTTTAGCAGTGTTTATCTGACAGGAATGTATAATATTCACGCATTGAAACGGCCGCATGCCATTTTGCAAAGCGAATTGAGCACAAGAGAGGTTTCGAAATTCTGTGCAGTGATGGTCTCAACTTCAATGGTCGACAGCAGGAAATTAGGTCAAGTAGGTCCAGCTTCTTATCAATGATTTAGTTTCAAATTTAAGAAAACATGACATATTCACCTTCAAAAGTGTCTTAAAAATTCAATTTTCTCCAGTAGTATTCCCTGTACCTGTAATTTTATGGAATAGTTAATTATTAGCCTTGACAAGCTAAATTAAATGATTTACATGTTATTCAGTTAATTTCAAAACAGACAACAAGAAAACAAAATTTAAGTTGCATAATTGTTATAAACTGATGATTATGTACCAGTTAGCTATTAATCTACAAGCCAATCAATGGTAATCATGTTATTGTTTTCTTATTACTATTATGTAATATCAATATAGACGTTTAAATTTGTTAGCTTTCAGTGTTGTCTGCCTTTTTACTATTTAGCGGATTATCTATCTATCTATCTATCTATCTATCTATCTATCTATCTATCTATCTATCTGTCTATCTGTCTATCTATCTATCACATTTTTGATTTATTTTATCTTTCTACAGTCTACATTTCTCTCTGTCTCTCACCCCGGAAACTCACATTAGTCCGAGCCCATGGGACTTTAAATGGAGGCGGGTTGTATCCAGTATTCTATGCTGGGGCAACTGAAAGACCCTGGGCATCCCTGAATTAATAGGGTATGTGCCAGACTCTCAGTCTTCTCATCTCATCATCATCATACGGCGGTCGCCTGCCTTGATATAGCCCACTAAGGTGCTGCATAGGCATAAAACACAAAAAAATAAATAAAATTTAAGTACTGCACGAATTTCATGGCTGTGCCATTTACATATTAATCCATTGGTTAGGGGAGGCGGGGTCAGAAGTCACAAAATTCAGAAACAGCTCCAGAAAAGAGCAGGTGTTTGTTAGATCTGAATGACCTTTGGCATATTTATACAGTATTTAGTTGTCTTTCTTTGTATCACATGATGGCTGCTGTCCTGTAAATAGACTTTAGTCAGTCCGCAATTATTTAAGGCAAAGTCTGATGTAACTTCTTACCCCATGCAAGGGTGAAGAAGTCACAAACGTGGAGTAACAAGTCACATGAAATTGTTACATACAGCACTATTTGAGTTAATATGCAGACCTAGACTTGATAGTCATCCTTCTTCATGAAATTTATAGTGAGCCTTCCAAAGTTATCGGAATGCAATAACAATGCACCATCAGCAAAGCATGCGTCAGAAATTTTGATAACAACGGTCTTGGTCACCCGTTTCTGGAATTTTCATCAATAGGGGCAGGTTGTCACAAAAAGGCGGGGCAGGTTGTCACACTTTTTGGAGCTGGTTGTTACCCATCAGGACCAGGCTTTCAAACAAAAAAACCAACAAAATTATAAATTTTTACTTTATACATGCTATTGATGACTGAATATGTATGCAGATATTGCACTGTGTTTAAATAAATCAATTTCAAATTTATATTAAAAAATTTGCAAAAAAATCCTCGTCCTGATTAGAATGCTTTCCTGCTGCTTTGTATGCCTTCATTTGTAGCATCCTTGTATGCAGTAGCGTGTCTGTTAAGGTCTTCACTGGGCAAGTAAAGGATTCTTCATATGTCCAAAATAACAACTTGTCTTAGTCAAGATCTGCCTTGCAGAGTCCCACTTCCTGCATCCAAGCTCTTAACCAAAAGTGTGACAACCTGCCCCGAGAGTGTGACAACCTGCCCCGAAAATGTGACAACCTGCCCCGAGTGCTGAATTTAAAAAAATGTCCAATAGGACATCAAGATTTCGAATGATATAGGTATATATTCACCAGATAAGTTAAAGTCACTCCCCTTTTGCCATTCATACAGAATGGCAGTGCTCCTGCATGCTTTAAATAGAAATATAGCATGTTTAAGTTTTACTCACTGTGACAACCTGCCCCTGTGACAACCAGCCCCGGTCTCCCCTACACAGTTATGTAGCCCTTCATTGATGTCACTACCCTTAATTTTGCAACTGCGTAACGATCACGACTTTTTCCATTTGGCTTGTAATCTTTAGAAATAAGATATGCATTGGCTCCACTGCCCGCTAAATTGTTGCAAACTAAGTAGGTAGTGATTCTGCAATGCCAAAAATTGCTTGTGAGCATTATATTTTGCTTGATATGCTTACAAAAAAAAAAAAATTTTACATTGAAATTTCGAAAAGACGAATGTCAATGGGAAAAATCAGACGTTGCTTGATATTTTACACCATATCTACCTCAGATATTAATCTGTTTTCAAAGTTTTTGGAGCAGATATTTTACAGCTTAATGAACCATTAAATGCATATAACAGCAGAAGTTTCATGCAATTACTCTTGGCGTAATGACTTTGTAACGATTGACAAAAATGTTTTGTACACTCGATTGCAAGTGTAATAACAACCTGCTCCCTAACCTCAAAGTCACAAAATTATATCATCATCATAGTAAATAGTCTTATCAGAGGGGTAGGAAGCAGGGGGGGGTGGTAGATTCCCTAAAAAATTTGGGAAACACTAAGGGCCTGTTTGTTTCAGCTGATCTGAAGGATCTGGATCCATCTGACCTGAACCATGCTCTGGAGAAGGATCCACAGATCAGTGATCCAGATCCGGATCCCTTGGGATCTGGCAGTGAAAATTTGAGGATCCATGGATCTAGATCCATCTGGATCTGTCTGAAACAAACGCCAACCCTGATCTGGATTCACAGATCCACATTTTTTTCAGCACTGATCCGGATCTGGATTCAGATCACAGATCCACACAACTGGATCCAGATAACTCTGATCACCTGAAACAAACGCAGCCTAAGCCTAAGGTTGCGTTTGTTTCAGGTGATCTGAGTGATCTGGATTCAGTTCTGTGGATCTGTGATCTGGATCCAGATCCGGATCAGTAGTGAAAAAAATGTAGATCTGTGAATCCAGATCAGGGTTGGCGTTTGTTTCAGACAGATCCAGAAGATCTGGATCTGGATCCATGGATCCTCAAATTTTCACTACCAGATCCCAAAGGATCCGGATCTGGATCACTGATCTGTGGATCCTTCTCCAGAGCAGGGTTCAGTTCAGATGGATCCAGATCCTTCAGATCAGCTGAAACAAACAGGCCCTAATTATAAATGCTTGGGCAACAAGGTTAAAAATTCCAGAAAATATTGCTTGCACGGCAAGTCTGTATATATGCAATTATGCTTGCGATACTGTCTAAGATAAAATCATATTATTTTCATATTTCCGATCATTTCTACTTACAGATAGGAATGGAGACAAATGAAACTCTGAGGATGTCAAACAATGACTACGCTAGTGTTCGAATAACAGGTAATACGATATGTAGGAGAGAGCGGGGCGCAGTGGATCAGCTGCCACTGTGTATCATCTCAAATTGTGTCTTTGTGGCCAATGACCAGAGATTTCCAATCTTTCACAGCACAAAAATATGCCTAGTAATGCCCCGCTCGATGTAAGGTGTTTTGTTTTTACACCCCAAAATGGCTGTGTGACATTATATCTGAGGAAAATGTAAGTAGATGCTGAAGAGAGACCACATTTATTCCAATATAATACATTTTGCAAAAAATCGTGCATATGTAGTCCAGTAGATCATCATAATTTACAATAAAACAAGAGTGTTGATCATCTGCTTTTTGTTTTGAGATTAAGATATTTACAAAATGGGTCTAAATGGGTGTCATAGTATTGTTTTGACAGTCCTACTGGGTTCTGGAAGGTATTCAAAACTATTCATGTTCCCCAATATAGTGTACCAAAAAGTAATATCGAAATATAATTAATCTCTTTCAGACCGACCAAACATTTCTTTCTTTGTCATTGGTGACTGGGGCTCTACGTCAAAAATGCAGAGAGAGGTCGCTAAAGTGATGCAACTGGTGGCGACCTCTCGTGGATGTGACTTTATCATCTCAACAGGAGATAACTTCTACCCAAACGGGATGAAAATTCCTAAACACATCAAAAACAAAAAGAAGTTCAAAGCTGATTTTCTAAAGGTGATTCATTGAGTTGACACAGTGCTGATGAATGAAGAAATTGTAAGGTCAGAACTGACAAGAAGTCTTGATCAAACTTTAAGGTCGGACAGTTTAACTCTTGACAAAAACATTTTTTGAAATAGTTCCATAATAAAAGACTGATATCGACGGTCAACTGTTATCAATCAATAACAATAATTTTACCTTGAAAAGCAAAGAAAACAAATTCAGGTTAAATATCTGCTTCAGCACAATATTGTCTATTGTTAATCAACTTCCGCAAGCAAATCCTGATATTTAAAAGCAATGCTTTAATTTTTCAGACACACTGGGCGTCAATATACAATGCTTCCAATATCAGAAACTTAACCTGGTTCATCACTGCTGGAAACCATGACCATGCCAGCAACGATGGTAGGCAATGGAACGAAATTGGAATATATCGCGGGTCCCCTACATGGTACTTCCCTGGATTTGCGTACAATTTCTCCGCTAGCTCAAGAAGAGTGAAAGCAACTTTTAGTACTTTTGATACTCATGTGATGTACACGAACCAATATGAGTTCAGAAAACAGCAGAGCACATTTTTAGATAGTTTGTATAAAACTGATAAACATTTTAGAGATGGTTGGAAAATAGCATGGACCCATATCCCACCATATTCATCAAGCGCAATGTACAACGTCAACAACAAACTTCACGATTGGATGGTCGGCCATTTTGATAGAGTTGGCTTGGACCTCCATTTTGCTGGCCATGACCACACCCTACAGCACTTGAAACGTAAAGACGTTAATTATTTCATCAGTGGCACTGGTTCAAAGCCACCATACAAATATTCAAACAGAGCCAAATCAATCCTCAGAAATTTTGGCGCCGAGTCTGTGAAATTCTTCGATAAAAATGGCTTCCTTCACGTTGAGCTTTCAGAGACCGTTGCAAATATTTCTTTCATTGGAAAACTGGGCAAAGTTTTGTACAGTACAATTGTAAAGAAAAGAAATAAAAAGATATTGTGACATTTGGAATTAATAGGGTTTGCATTATTTCTCATGAGCCTTCAAGATTTGAACCCCTCAGAGGCTCAGCCCGTGTAACAGCATGCAAGGTGACCCAAAATTTTGCAGATCCCAAGATGGTATGCTTAATATGATAATGCAGCAGCATAGAAGACAGGACATGTAAAATTGTAAATACTCGTTTGGTTGACAATATTCATAGGTAAATGCCAAAGCATTATTTTTTGGGGAATTTTTTCAAACTTTTGTTTTTTTGGGAAATGTTTTTTTTTTGGTGGAATTTTTTTTTGTGGAATTTTTCTTAAAATGTGTACCGTATTTTAGGAAAATTTTTTATTTTATTTTTTAAAAATTTTTTTTTGTAGGAAAATTTTTGTTTTTCTTTTTGAAAAATGTGCTTTTTCAGAATTTTTTTTTCTTTTTCGGAAAATTATTATAATTTCGGAAATTTTATTATTTTTTATTTTTCGGAAATTTTTATTTTTCGGAATTTTTTTTTTTTTTTCGGAATATCAAACAGAAGAAGAAGTAGAAGAAGTTAGTCACGTTGTAGTCACGTTGTAGTCACGTGTGAAGAGAAGCAAATGCCAGGATCATATTATGGGATGTCTGAATCAAAATTTTTGATTGAACCATTTGGATCACTCCACTCCCATGTTAGCCATAGGGGACGGAAAGTTGATCTCACACCAGAGCGGACGTCAAGATGACGATCTTCTTGAGTTCAGTTCATGATTTTGTGAATAGGGGAGAGCGAGGCACCATCAGCCACGGGGCACCATGATCCATTGCCCCTACAAGACAAACGGTGTTATTGAACTGCTCGATAGGAAGACCATATATTCCTTTATTAGCGTAGAATTAGCTAGGGTAGCAATCATAATCTTTCTTTTCAATGTTACTTATTGTAGGACAAAGAATTGAAAAAATACTTTTGACAAGTGAAAAGTAAAATATTGAGCAGTGGAACTTTTTCATCTGGTACTTTAACTATTTCCGGCATCTTCTTAAAACTTAGTCTTCTTAGAGAAGGTAGGTCATGTGCTAGGATGATGTCATAACAGTGATACTGTGATAAACTGGAAAATGGTGATATGCAATAATAGATGAAATTCACAAATTGGGCACCGTGAGCAATGAGCCACTTGGAGATGGGGCAGTTTCAAGAAAGTTTTAATGTACCTCCTTCTTGCAATTAAAGCTGAATTGTAGCAACAACTCTAACTGTTGTAAGTCCAGAACTATGGTGCAAGACATCAGCAGCTGTTTAGGACACATTTGTGCTATTTTTATAGAAAAATATGCAAAATCCATCTGATCCATATTGTGGTATGTGCCAAAAGGAATTTCAAGTAAATCATATGGTTTATGAGGTATCAGTTCTTTACAGTTGAATGAGAAGGATAATACATGTATGTAAACAGCCCCCCATGCCATGCCTCATGGTGCCCCAGGGTCGGGGCACCATGAGCGATGTTTTGACTATTTAAAAATTAAATATATAATGTAACAACACTGAATTTTGTAGCCAAGAGGTCTTGCTATGATTATATAAAGCAACCAGCTATCTACCATTGAAACTTTATGCTCAGGAGCTTAAAATGAGAAAAGCGGCTCATGGTGCCCCGCTCTCCCCTATTTTCTGTAAAATCTCAGCAATAAAATGGCTTTTTTAGCTGGTATAATATATGGCATAATTGAACCGAGCTGAAAGTGCTGCTTTGAAAACCGGTTTGGGAGCCGGCCAGACTGTACCGGTACAGCCGGTATTTATCGAACCGGTGTAGTGCCCTAGTTGGCAACGTCTTTTGAGTGAGAATATGAGTTGTTGTCCCTCATGAGTTGGTTATTTCCCTGGGCACATCAGGAGTCATTGGTGCTAATACATTGTTTATCATGGAATAAATGTATGTATGTGCATTATTATATATATATTATAACAGAAGCAGAAGAAGCAATGTGCTTTAATATCGGGCTGTTACCGGAAGCAACAACAATAAACATAACTGTAGAAAGTAGACTAATGAAATATATAAGTGTCGAGTGGCCATTATGTCAACCTTTCTTATACCCTTTCTTTGAAAGTATTTGCTATTCAAACTATACAAACACACGTGTACACAGCAGTGTTACATGAGTGCCAGATTTCTTTTGGGTCATTTTTGGGTGAATAACAATCTAATGCCTAGTTATCTATTTTATTTTTTACATTTAATGATTTTTTTTCTTTTTAGCTTTTGGCACTTGTGAAAGGCCATAAACCTGGCAACATTTTTGGACAGGTGGGGGAGAGGCAAAGTCAGTGGCGTATTTAGGGGGGGGCATTGGGCCATGCCCCCCTCAGGCCAAAAGTTAACATGGAAGAGATAGGAAAAGCCGCAGAGCGCCCCGTATTCACCCCATGTAATGCCCCCCCCCCCCAGGCCATTTCTAGATATGCCCCTGCCTGGCGTGCTTCAGCGTTTATTTTTTAATGCTATCTATGTTTTTGTATATATATGGGTATATTTATATACATTTATTTTGTAATAGAATGATATTCATGAGTGAATATCTCACATGTGCTGGTATAGGCCCGGATCCTTCCAAGAACCATACAGGATCGAATATTCAAACAAGGATGTCCTTCCTCGGTTTTACAAGAAAGGTAAGTTGGTTTTTGAAAACACAAAAATATGGTCCTGAGTCTCTATGATTACCCTCTAAAACATTTGATAAAAGAATTATTGGTTTTGTGAAGTAATTTGATTAAAAATGACAAAATGCTAGAACTCATATTGGTGTCCAAACTTATGCACAGGTGAAATTGATAAAATATGGCCATAATTTTTCAATAATTTTGCAATAAAAGTTTTTGTGAATGGTTGCTTCGTAATATCATAGAACTGTAATATGGTATTAAATAACACAAACTTTGTCCTACTCAAAGAGGTGTCCAAACTTTTGTATAAAAATGTACGTCACTGGTCACCTACTTGGTACTTCCCTGGATTTCTGTACAATTTCTCTGCTAAATTAAAACTCAAGAATAGCGAAAGCAACTTTTTGTACTTTTGATACTCATCTGATTGTATATATTGTAGTTCGTAATTGTACACAAACCAAAATGAGTTCAGGAAACAGAAGGAAATAATTCAGACAATTCATATGAAAGTGATAAACATTTTAAAGACGGCAGGAAATTAGTATTAAATTTTTGATGTGTATATTTGCCATAAAATTTGAAACTATCGCGATCATATTCTTGTTTCTGAAAAACACGTGTATCAATATAAGTATATACATACATATACATGTTTAATATACACAAATATCTTTTGGCAATAACAAAGTAATTTGCATGCCAAGTGTAGATAAAAGCCCTGTTTAATGTATATTGATGTATGCAAAGTTCACTGGCAAGTCCCAGTCTAATTAGATATTACAGATGATTTCACAATTGTAGACATTGACACTGAAGAAACATTCACATTCACATTCAGTCTCAGTGTCTACAATTATGAAATTATCTGTAAATTGGTAAACAATTTGTGTTACATGCAGCCAAAGAATTAGCAGTGCTTCCATTCAGGCTGAAATTCAGGTGTTCAGGCAATTCTTCATACTTGCACCCTAGGGTCATGGTTCACATTGGAAAAAATTTTTCTTAATTTCCCTGATTTGAACGTTGTTTTCTGGTGTTATGTACTGGTAGATATTTCGACATCTTAGACAAATTATTTAAAATCTAGAGGTAGCAGAAAATCCTTGAAATGCACACA
Organism: Platynereis dumerilii; assembly: GCA_026936325.1. Taxonomy (NCBI): domain Eukaryota; kingdom Metazoa; phylum Annelida; class Polychaeta; order Phyllodocida; family Nereididae; genus Platynereis; species Platynereis dumerilii. The sequence continues at coordinate 8,872,202 of JAPTHN010000008.1, forward strand.
TGATATTGGTAATTTGCGAGTTCACTCGCATTTGTGAGCAAACTGGGTTAAATAAGGGTAGTCAGAAATTTTGGATCGTTTGTGAGAGACAAGGGAGCACTTTTTAAAGTTTCTTTTTCATGCAATTAATGAAGAATTGGCTAACTTGAGGCGTCTTGCTTCCTTTTGGGTCTTCTGTGTCTTGTTTAATTACAATTTAAGTTTTTAGTTTCAACGAAATCACGGCAAAACAGGAAATGGAAATATTGTTGTTATTGTTTTACTGCCCTCTGATTGGCCGAAACAGGTTCGATGTCTTCCCGATAGTTTTCGAGCATTTCTATGTGGGCTAAAGGTACAATTGTAGGCTCTTTAGAATCCTGATCTATCAATATATATTATTTCGTTTTTTCATGAAGATATCTTTACTCATTGCCGAGAATTCGTTGAAAATGCATAACAATATAAAAAATTCTTTTTGATGACTTAATAAGACTTGCTACCTTTTGTACATGTAAAAACTGACTAATTACTGAGGCATATTTAGATTGACATTGAAGTGTCACATCAAGTACAATTAAGAGCTTAATTGTACTTGATGTGACACTTCAATGTCAATCTAAATATGCCTCAATAATTAGTCAACAGTAATTTCAACAAAGATGTCATCATTAGGCCTATTGAAGTTGGCTAACAAAAAACTTACAGCTATCGACGACCACATTATTGGTTGGATGTTATTTAAGTTTACTACAGACAGATTTACAGTACTAAGTGGGTGTCTGCACTTATTTTTTTCAACCAAATTCCAGACTTTTCAAAGACTTAACACCCTGATCTATCTATCTATCTAATAGTATCTATCTATCTAATAGTATCTATCTATCTAATAGTATCTATCTATCTAATAGTATAATAATCCATCCATCTAAACTGCATACCTGCTTTTCCAGGTGGGGATATGGGGGAGGGGTTAACTTATCCATAGATGTTATATTTAAAATTGAAGTGCTAGAAATATAATCTCTTTTATTGCAGTGGCTTCTTTTTTAAATATGTTTATCATTGCTTATAAAAACAACAATTACATTTTTTAACATAGTGCATTTAAAAAAACAACGTCTTAATATAAACTCACTGAAACAATGTTTCAATTTCCCCTATACTGATTACCTAACCTTATAAGTGATATCCATTGAATGCATAATTTCTCAGGTCATTATTAGCACTGGTCCTACAGTCTGTGTAATGCTGGAGGAGGTGGTCCAGCTTAAGGTCATTATCAGATTATTATAGGGGTGAAGTCTTATCTCATCATTTCTTGCACCCCTTCCATTATAATACATGTATAATAGCATTTATTGGATAATTTTGCTTAGAAAAGACGCACACCAGTTGTCTATCAACCACTTTTCTAGCTCAAACGAGCATAACTCTACTGCTGACTCATATAATTAATTGTGACTTTAATTTTAAACATATCTCTATCAAAATAAGTGCATTGTATAGCTCTTGCTGCACCCTATTTAGTCTGCATGACAAATAATTTTTAAGATGCATTTATCTATTGATTTATCACCTATATCTGTTCGATCTATTAAATTTAGAGTAACCTCCTATCTTTTAACATTACAGTGACGCGAAAAGTGCACTCAGTGACCCTTGCTGGCACAGAGCCAAGTATTGAAGGACGTTACATCTTATTACGTAATCTTATCAACTCTTATGTAATTTGGATCTTTTAGCTTCTTTTGGATCCCAGCGTAAAAAACATTCCATTCATCATCCCATTTCCTAGCCACTTTCCATCTATTTTGCCAACTTTTGTCTTGAATCTATAAATATGACAGTCAGGACTTTTTTCCTGTATGTAAGAACCAGGCATTATATAAGGTGAATCAACAATAAGTCAGCACTTTTCGTTCATTGATATCTAATTATTTAAAAGTTGGAGCCAATCTGGTATATATATATATAAAACAAATTTAATCATTATGTAAAGGAAGCATTTTATTTACAGTAGTCTTTGTAGGTGGGGCCACCCCCAGGGGATACCCCAAGAGTGGGCCCCCCGGGAATTATACCCCACGAGGGCCGCTTTAATGTGCCTTGTGCACGTTATGTTTTGAAATAGAAATATTATTTAGAGCTCTATGGTTTTGACAATTTGGATTCATTTGGTACCGGTTTTTGCAACCCATCATGTTTGGTATCGTCACAATCGGCTTGAAAAGACGATTAAAATGGTTTATTAAGCATTAAGATTATAATTAAATACATTCTTCATATTCAGGTGACAAAAGTCCATGAATTACGTAGTTCATTATATGTGGAGAATGTGTTGCTATCTATCTATCTATCTTTCTATCTATCTATCTAGGGGAGTAGGGGGAAGTTGTGCCATTTTTTGCGTAGGCTGATTTTCTGAAAAACCAAAGCTTAACCATTTAATCTGATTGAACATGAAAATATAATACGTTGGCCAGAATTGACCAAAGTTTCAGGGCAGTCCGATCATTGGCAAGATCATAGTAGGCGTTTGAAAAAAGTAGGTCAAGTGGCACAACCTCCCCCGGTGCCGGGTAAGTTGTGCCGCATGACTTCAAGTTTTCACCAGCAAAATTGAATTTATGAGTGTAGCTTTTCATACCATTATATTTGGGGTTTTTTTCTTGGTGAGTATTGATGTTGACCAAGTGGGTATAATATATGGTTGGCATTGCCTTCTTTACCCAGTTCTTCATTTCACCCCAACAGTGGGCGGCACAACTTACCCCATGGCACAACTTGCCCTGGTCTCTCCTATCTATCTATCTATCTATCTATCTATCTATCTATCTATCTATCTATCTATCTATCTATCTATCTATCTATCTATCTATCTATCTATCTATCTATCTATCTATCTATCTATCTATCACCACAGCATCAGTTTAAAAAAAAAGTTTTTTCCCTCTTGGAGGGGGGCACCTTGGAGGCGGGCACCTTGGAGGCGGGCACCATGGAGGCGGGCACCTCGGAGGCGGGCACCTCGGAGGCAGGCACCATTATTTTCCTACCCAGGGAATTGTGAGTAGTCCCTGTTTGTCAGCCAAAGCTTGCCCTGACCACAACATGCATTATTTGTGAAATTGAAACAAAAAGATAAACTCTCCTCAGGTGTGACAGACATAATTAACTGCATGTTTCAGGTCTCTCAAAGCAATTGAATGTTTTATTGTTGTCCGTTTATTGTTTCAATTAGTTTGAAAACTTCAGAATTTTATGGTGCTCATTGGTAGTGCATATGCACTCATTGATCATTTAACATTGTTGATTACGATTTTTTCATATCTTGCTGGCAGCTCAGATGTGCGCATGAGCACAAGTGATGAGGTCCCACCTGGACGTGACCTGACCTACTTGAATATTGATAAATGTGTCAGCTGGAGGTCATCCGATTTCTGGCAGAATCTCCAGTTGTGCTGTGACCAGACTGATGTTTTGACATTGGTAGTACGGATAGCTTAAAATCAAACAAACAATGTTATACAGACAGCTTTGAGTAAATCAGTGTGCACTTTTAACACTAATGTTGCCGACTCCTTAAACCAAACAGTAAAATAGTAGAATCTGGGATCAATGAGCTTGTTAACTCCAACAGTCCTGTCTCCATGTTAAGCGGTTCCTATGGCCATGGGGTAGATCAGGGTGTGCCTACTAGTACTCTTTTTATGACACTGTTGATGGTCCATTTTAGGTCTTTGGTATCCTTCTTCGTAGTGTTTACTGCTTCCCATGCATATGTGGCAAGTGGTATTATGCAGGCCTTTATCACCTGCCATACCGTTCTCATCTCAATACCTTTTAGGTCTGGGCTTCCTGCTATTGCCATAATTGTGTTGTAAGCCACTCAAGTGTACTTTCTTTTTTTCACTTCTTAAAGCTGTCCATCCATTTCTTCACTTTTTGCAACCATCAGCCCTAGGTATCTGAATTTCAGGGGGGGGGGGCACCGACCATTCTCCCAAGAATCAACGCATCAAAATTGCAAAACAACATACGCATGGTGAACTCGCATGTGTTCCGCTTGCGACACAAATTCTAGTTATCAAATTTTTTTGCAATAACTGTCAATAGTTTTTCGTCCAATTATCTTTTTTTGTCAAGGTGATATATTAAGTACTAAGTGCAGCTCTTGAAGCTCAGTTCTTGGTGCTTTTGAGATTGAACGCATGATTAGATGGGAGAGAGAGTGTGAGTCCTCAACATGGTACACATTTATTGGGAGAGAGCCAGCTCTCTCCCTCAGGGATTGGTATGATTGTCAGAAATTTTTGGATCGCTTGTCAGAGACAAGGGAACACTTTCCAAAGTGTTTTTTTGATTCAAGGGACTAATATGATGCATAAAAGAGGCGTGGTAATGACTTTTGCTTCTTGTGATCCTGGTTTATTTAATATTAAGGTTTTAGTTTTCAACCAAATGGGTGTTTATTCGAGCGGGAGCAGCCAGTAATTCATATTGACATGGAAAATTAAAGTTTTAAAATTTCTTTCTTACATGTTAAATTGATTTTGTTATGTCTTTAAGGTTGTACCTGACAAAGTTAAGTGGTAATTTGGTAAATATTTCGAGGAAAAGGACAAATTCCAGTGTTTTATCAACATTCATAAATTCAGTTACATTCACTGACTGCTCCCTCAGTGTTACACACAGACTCAGCCATGGTGTAAATGTAAAAGGGATTCTGATTGGTCAAGATCCTAGGTTCATGCTACCTGGTTCATGATTGGCTCATGTCTTTCTGATAGCTTTTTGGACACTTCTGTTAGGGCTAAAATTAAAATTTTAGGCTCTTTAGAATCCTCAATTCATAGACTATATATTATTTCGTTTTTTCATGGAGATATATTTATTCATTGCTGAGAATTCGTTGAAAATGCATATATCAGTCATGGTGTAAATGTAAAAGGGATTCTGATTGGTCAAGATCCTAGGTTCATGCTACCTGGTCCATGATTGGCTCATGTCTTTCCAATAGTTTTTCGGACACTTCTGTTAGGGCTAAAATTAAAATTTTAGGCTCTTTAGAATTCCCATATCTTAGACTGTATTATTTCGTTTTTTCATGCAGATATATTTATTCATTGCTGAGAATTCGTTGAAAATGCATTGGCCTATACTTTTTTTGTGCATTGTTGATGCTAAATGATGTTAAATAGCACATTTTTACAATAAGAGGATTTGTTATTCTTCTTTATTAAGTACAATCACACTAATTCAGTTTCATTCTATCTTTGTGATAAAATAAATATTTTTTTATTGTCAAGACAATTGAACTCTTCAAAAGCCATGAATCAGAAGTGTACGAGGGGTTTTCCATAAGTTCTGTCCAACTAGTTACAACTTTTGCTTGATTTGATGTGAAACATGATATTTGGGTCAGATAATATTGACGTAATTTGCAAACAACTCCTAAAAAATCAGATCATAAAATTAAAAATAAATGCTTAATCTGTTGCCATGGAAACCAGAAGTCATAGAATGCGGTCCAGACTTTGTAGTGCTCACTAAAAATGCCTTAACACCTGCTTGCATTATCTGTGTCTTGACATATTAAATCGAAGTATATTCATATTTTTTTTCATTCAATATAATAAGTTAATTGTAAAATCATTAAAACCAATGAAAATAGGTATTTTTGTTACATCTCTGTTACTTTACCATCACTCATGCAGTCTCTCAGTTTTTTACAAGATGAGCAATTTTTTGGATATGGATGACATCATATGTACCTGTTACATTTTTTTCATTTTAATTGGATAAAACTAGCAGAGAGTGTAAGAACCTTTTATCATACAAACAAGGAAGACAGTATAAGTGACAGAACCAAATAAAGATTGCACAACCTTTTTCTGAATGAAGGGAAGACACAATGGAAACCCCATGAAAAGAAGACTGGAAAAAGCCAAAAGTGACCTTAACATGAAGACTGAGGTATCATACTCAGAAATGGATAGAAAGTATGAGAAAACGTATTTACAAGGCCCCAGTTATTATTTTTGGAAGTTGTGAAATGACAATGAATGCTTTGGAAGAATTCTGTTCTATATCTCTTGTAATAATTACATATTTTACACGATATGTCAAGTATGTGTCTGTTAACAAGCTGTCGGTCGCATTTCATGACTTTTGGTTTCCATAGCAACAAATCAACAATTTATTTTTGCCTCCAAGATCAGATTTTTTGGGGATCATTTGCAAATTATCTCAATATGTACTGACTCATATATAATTATTATATTAAAAATCTAGCAAAAGTTGTGACAGGCTGGACAGAACTTACGGAAAACCCATTGTAAAGAACAAAATTTAATAGTCTGTGAAACTCCAACTGTGATCTTAATACAAGGACTATGAGGCATTGATTTTTTAAGGGACATAAGGTTATAGAAAATGCACTCTGTGTCAAGTTCATTATTACAAGAATTTGTGAAATGTTTGGGAATATTTTTAATATGTTTCTTGTCCTGTAACCCTGGTAAAAATTACATTTTTGACAAGATATAATGAATATGTGTCCCTAATAGTGCCCTGGGCCGCATTTCATGACTTTTGGTTTCCATGGCAACAAATTAACCATTTATTTTTGTTTATATGATCTGATTTTTTCAGGATCATTTGCAAATTACTTCAATATTATCTGACCCAAATATCATGATTCTGTATTAAATATTGCAAAAGTTATGGCAAGTTGGACAGAACTTTTGGAAAACCCCTCGGAGGCTGTAATCTGGAGGTGCCATCCAATTGAATGTGTATTTTCAATTGCATTTGATCCAAGCCAAAGAATGGCACTCTCTGTAATCCAATTGATTGCAAGACCCACTTCTGATTGCCAGATTTGAATATAATTGCACTTTAAGTCATGTCTTTTGAATAACTGCCCTTTCATTTCTTGATCAAAGTATATTTGCTGCAAGGTGTGACAGTTCTTTTAGACTTTTAGTCTGAATATTAATATTTATTGATGATCCTCTCCTATTGGTTGAAACTCAATCTGTTCTTATTGGCTGTTGGAAGTACCTGAACTAATAGACTAATTTCAGGGACGGTTCTCTCAGTAAACACTAGGGGAAAAGTGGTGCTTGGTGTCAGTACTCTTAAAATTTCATTGGCTGATAGATTTCCCGCCCTTGCCTATGATTGGTCCACCCAAGGTGTCTCCAAGCTGGAGTATTTTTAATGCCTTTTAATATATATACCATTTATTCGTGCTTATCACACCATTTTACGTATTTTGAAAATAATACAATCAATAAATGTAATTAAATTAATAATTATATTCGGGAACCAAATGTCAATTTAAGGATATATAGAGGATGCAGTCCTTCATCTCCTGTGAGGTCCAATTGTTCAGTTTTGAAACCCTCTGCACCGCAAGTGAAAGTTCCCTTATGGCAGTTGCTGAGCCTTCCAAGCCTGAGTCCAAAATTAATCATAGCATTGTTTGTCCCCATGCCAATTCAGATTACGTGCTTTAATGCTGCCTTTGGATGAGCTCAAAACCTTAATAATTGCTGCAACTCTCCTGTTGTTCCCTGAGATCATAGTATTATACAACCTCAAGAAACGTGAACGCAGGGCACTTTCCATGGGTATTGTTTCATGTAGCTTTGAGCACTGTTGAGGCTTTATAACTTCCTAATTCTTTCAGATTACATTTTGGAAGTAGTGTTTTTAGGTTTAATGGGCATACATCTTCCATGTGCGGAAAGCAAATTAAGAATCATGGAATTACCTATAGAAGTTATTTGGGGCAAATGTTCAGCACATTCAGTGAAATAGGTCTATTGGCCAATAAAAAAAATAATATGTTGTCTCAGTCACACGTAACTACATTCAACTGTCAGACTATATATATACCAAACAATTTTTAAAAAGTGGATTATTATTACTTCTAAATAAGTAGGGGAGACCGGGGTTAGTTGAATCGCCAATTTTTTGTCGCTTTCTACTGAGCTTATGGTAGTAGGTACAGGTACAATATTTTAGCAAGTGCTAGCTACAGTATTCACCTCAACATTCCATGGAACAACTTTGTTTAAAATATTGACAAGTTCTCACTATGAGCTTGAAAGTACCACGAGACCAAGTGTTTCAACTAACCCCGGGGCCGGGGTTAGTTGAAACACCGCATGGGGTTAGTTGAATCATTCAGAATAAACTAGCAAAAATCATATTTACTGATAAAAATTTGTTCAATAAACATTAATAATACAGCAACTGATTCCGTAATAGCAATTAGGTTTAACACTAGGAATTATGCATTTCAGAATTTAATACAAAATGTATAACAAGCAGCAATATCAAACTTGAAAGAAAATTTTGAAATCTTTGGAAATAATGAGATGGTTGCGCAGTATGAAAAGTAATTCAGACAGTGATGTTAACTGATTAGAAAGATCTTTGTAAGGAGACAAGTCAATGGGGAAATGGCTTTTTGGATGCTATCTCCTTCCTGCATTGTATTAAGGTGTGAACGCTTCATTACAATGTCAGCAAATGGCCAACTTGGCTGCTGATAATAACTCGGTTATTGAAATGACCAGTGCAACACCCTCTCGTTTTCTGCTTTAAGACACTGATATTGTAAAAGTAAATAATATATTGTTGCCTGAAGAATATAACATTCTTGGGCTACTGTTCAACATTATCGTTTAGCAATTTGAAAAGGCTTCTTCAAGGGGCTGCCTGGGTATTTCAGCAGGCACTCATCCTATTTCCTTTTTTCTGATGTACGTTATTTCAGCAAAAAACACCAATAGGATCAAACTATACAATGCAGTAATGATTATTTACTTTGCTGTTAATAACGAGACTACGCATAGCATTGCTTCAGTGATTCAACTAACCCCACGAAAAATGTTTCAACTAGCCCCAACCCACCATGTGGTTTAGGTCACCCATTATAGCACTTTAATCAAAGGCTTACCAAAAAATGTCTTTGCCTGTTGATTGTAATACCAAAGGCTTCCAACTTGTCATAAAAAAATGTTGCACTAAATAGTTCAAATAGCATACAGGTCAAAATTATTTCAACTCAAAATATTTACTTCAGGAGCACAAAAATCAACTTCACAGCCTAGTGAAGTACAAAATTCGAAATATGGCTCATGTAGGAAGTGATGTCATGCCTTGAAGAATAAATAATCTACCAGAAGTCAAATTTGGGTAAAAAAATTCAACCCCGGGGAATAAGAGCGAATATTCAACTAACCCCACGATTCAACTAGCCCCGGTCTCCCCTAATATTAAAGCCTATTTCTGAACTTTAGTAAGCAAGTTGATAAACAGGCATTCCAAGTATACTAAGTATGTGGACCAAAAAAACGGTGCGGAAATAGGCAAGCCTATTCACGGCGCTTTAGTCAGTGCTAGTTGAGTGCCACTGCTTAAAAAATATAGGCCTATTTTGTCTTCAATCTGTCTGGTCCGCATTAATCTGGGTCTGCAGCTACTTGGTCCGCATCCTTTACTAAGTGTTGTACCAGAGTGACAGACTGTAGCTTCCCTGGAAGATGCCTGCAGATTTGCAGTATTTAAACCAATTCAAGCCATTTGAAACACAAAAACTTATCAGGAAAAATCTGTATTTTGTCTACAGGTTTGGCAATAGGCTCAAATTAAAGCTTATTTCAAGTAGAAGAAATCCAGAGTCCAATTTTAAAATCCAATGTCGAATTTTTACAACTGCTTGCAGCCTGTATTGCAGGAGGAATTTTCAGTCAGCCTCCGACCATATAGGAAGTCGCACTATTTCACCTATCACCTTGAAACTGAGCATACAGTCTCAATATAATTTTATCTTGCTGCCATCAACTTTTGGTAAACTTCTGTGACATAAAAATTTTTATTTACGAAACTAAAATGTTCATTTTTTTGCGCGAATTTCAAATGACCATGCAGCTCCATGAAACCAGCACCAACAGCAGCAGTCAGATTCAATAGAAAGAATGAAGGAAGGGATGACAGAAGGATCGTATGAAGGAAGGCAGGAAGGAATGAAGGAAGCGATGAAGGAACGAATGAAGGAACGAAAAAAGAAAGGAAAGTAGGAAGGAAAAAAGGGAGGGGAGGGAGGGAGGATAAACATGTGGATAGATAGATAGATAGATAGATAGATAGATAGATAGATAGATAGATAGATAGATAGATAGATACTAAGTCTATCTACAAGCAGCTGTTAAAGTGCTTGCACGTTATTTCGAAGTTATCTTATTTTCAGACCTATAAATGGCATAAAAACGATCTGTATTGTGATCCATGAAATGTGAAAGAAACACAGCACTAGGATGACATAAATTTTATTGCCTGCCTCGAGTCTGTAACTCAATCTATATTGCAAAACAAGGCACTGAGTTTCCCACCGACTTGTCCTGTGAATCTGAAGGACTTGTTTAAGGTCTCACAAATCTACGAGATTGCTGTACTTCAGCTGAAATCCTGCAGATCTAAAGGAATGTTGGATTTCACTGTTTTCCCAATCATGCATTGACAACAGAATTTCTTGTTTTCCTCGAGATCTGCGTGAGTCTCGCTGCGACACTCTCTCGAGTCTTTTACATCGATATCTACCTGCGTGCGGCGAACTCCCGTACGTTCCGCTTGCGACACGAATTCTAGTTCCATTACATGTGAGGGATCTTTTACTCTCCCAGCACAGACACGTACTGATGCAGGTGGGTGTCAATTTTATGTTTCATCCGAATAACATCCAACTGGGATTTTGCGCATGAAGGTCCACTGAAAATTCAGGACTGCATTGAACTGAAACCAAAGGCATCTTTCGCAAAGTGAGAGATCAATCAAAAACAATCCCCAGATATTATCCAATGTCTATTATATTATGAACGGAATTTCAGAAAATATTCGCTTTGGAGAAAGCCTTGAAATTTAATCACTTGACGTAGAAACAAATTATTTATATTCGGCTCTCCTTGATATTTACCAATAGGATGCATTGTAAAAATAAACTAAGCTCCAGGAGTCTCGGTTCCTCAGCAAAAATCTGATTCCATCCTTTTTTACAGCTGCTTGCAGCCTGTATTGCAGTAGGCATTTTCGGTTAGCTTCTGACCATATAGGATTTCGCACTATTTCATCTTTCGCTTTAAAACTTAGTTTTCAGTCTGAATATAATTTTATCTTGCTTCTATCAACTTTTGGTAAACTTCTGTGACATTAAACCTTTTATATACGAAACTAAAATGTTCGTTTTTGGGGCGAATTTCAAATGACCAGCTGCAGTGACAGCAATACTGCAATAGCAGCAGCCAGGTGCCAGCCAGGGGGATTGTTTGAAAGATAGAAAGATAGATAGATAGATAGATAGATAGATAGATAGATAGATAGATAGATAGATAGACAGATAGATAGATAGATAGATAGATAGATAGATAGATAGATAGACAGATACAGATAGACAGATAGATAGATGAGTAGATAGGCTAACACAGGCAGCTGTTTAAATTATGAAGTAATCACAAAAGGGATCCTAGGTAGACGCCTGTGATGTCCTATAACAAGTCGAGCCTTTAAAATTTACAGTATGTTAGTAAAGCATGTTAATATAAAAGTTTATGTAATATTTTGTTAATAAAAGTTTTTTTTAAATTGAATATTGCCTCTTTTCACTCATTATACGGATTTATATTTGTGCAAGTTTTATTTTTTTTAACCACAGTGTATTTTTTAAATTTTTACCTAATCTCTCTTCGCCTTTACTTTTTACACCGAATTTCAAATATATAAAAAAACTCATCTTCTTCGGAATGGCTACAATCACAAGTTAGTGCTCCTGAGCAGGCACTCTATAACAAATTACTATTAAAATCTTCTTTTTTTAAGTGATTTAATTTGAAATGCGCCGATGCATATTTTTCCTCAAAATCTTTTGCCTAGTTCTCACGACGGCGATTTAAGAGCGGCGCGGCAAGAGAATTCATTTCTTGGAAAGTTGTGGCGTAGAACGTTGGATGAGGCACGTTACGTAATCAATTAGTGTCATGTGCGGCGCTTAAAGTTGTGCGGCGCTGCATAAGCTTTCTTCGCCGCGTTCCGCCTCTCTTGCCTCACCGCAGTTCCAACAAGACTCGTCGCACTTTGTTTTGGACTTCGGCTAGGCTGCTTTTACTTCGCCCAATGTTGTTTCCTGTTACGCCGCTGATGGTTGTGAGGCAGCTACGTATGAATTTAGCGACTTGAGACGCATCAAGAAACCGTCGGCGTATATCCGAGGTAAGATGCGCCGCTGAAAAGGACAGCCTCGCCGACGACTGTAACGATGCAACGCCGCATTAAGGTACTTGTTACTGCGTACCTGGATTGTTCATCGTCGCACATGCATTTATACAGCGCCGAGGACATTACAGGCGCGTCGATGCTGACCTTCTTCGTTGTCCTTGCCTTAAGCATCGACGAAGGTCTCTTAAGCATCGACGAAGGTCTCTTCTTGCAGCGCTGCGGCAAAGTGTCTTTCGCTGATGCAGAAGTCACTTTTGGTCATTATAAAAAGGGACACAGAGGACCTCCTTGCTTCATTTGCTGATTGCCCTTCAATGAGAACACAACACAGTCTGCCTACTGAACATATGCGTGATGATTGAAGAAGAAATTGTTGTTGTGGCTGGTGCTGCTGCTGCTGCTTTGGGAGCTGTCTATTTGAGACACAGGAGGAGGAGGGCCAGGAGACAGAAAAGGTGGTGGATTCGCAACTGGTTGCTGCAGAGGGAACAACATGGTCACTACCATCAACTGCTGCCTGAACTGCAAGTCAATGACGTGTCTGGCTACTAAAACTACACTAGAATGCCCCCTGACATCTTTGCTGAACTCCTGGAAGCTGTTGGACCGCTCATCACTAAGCAAGACACCAACATGAGGAAGGCTTTGGAACCTGGTCTGAAGTTGGCTATCACCCTGCGGTACATGGCAACAGGAAACAGCTACAAGTCCCTAGCTTATGCTTTCCGTGTGGCACCCAACACCATCTGCAACTTCATCCCTGAGGTCTGCCTTGCCATCGTTCATGCCTTCGAAAGACAGCTGGCACTACCCACACAGCCTGAAAGATGGAAGGAGATAGCCAAGGCCTTTGAGACGAGATGGAACTTGCCTAACTGCATTGGAGCTCTGGATGGCAAGCACGTCGCAATCCGATGTCCCAAGGAAGCAGGCTCCTTGTTAAAAGGGATTTCATTCCATTGTCCTGATGGCCCTCGTTGATGCCGACTACAAGTTCATCTATGTGCAGGCTGGCTGTCAAGGAAGTGCATCTGACGGCGGCGTCTTCAAGGACACAACACTTCGACAACTCCTGGATGACGGAGATCTAGGCCTACCACCTCCAGAACCTCTACCTGGCACAGAAGACAATCCTTTCCCATATTACATCGTGGGTGACGAGGCATTTCCCCTGAAGACATGGCTGCTCAAACGAGTGCGAAGAAGGAACCTTGACATTCCTTCCAGAGTCTACAACTACAGGATTTCAAGAGCCAGGAGAGTGGTCTGCTGTCACACAGGTTCAGATGCTTCCTGACCACCATGCCCCAACGACCTACAAAAGTGACATACATCACAATGGCTGCTTGTGTTCTACACAACATTCTGCGAGACAGAGTAGGCGTCCACCATGCCCGTGACAATGAAGTTATGGACAGAGAAGATCCACAGACACATGACGTCACTGAAGGAGTTTGGAGAGGAGACCGTCAATTGCATGACCTAGGAGAACCACTTCGACACGGAAATGTCTCCAGAGATGCCAAGGCTGCTCGAGACTACCTACGTGCCTATGTCAACAGTCCGGCAGGAAGTGTCCCTTGGCAGTTGGAGAAAATCTGAAAAAGATGCAGACTATCTATTCAAAACAACAAACCCCAGGCCCTTTTAAGGGCCACCAAATCCTCCCAATTGAGCTGGCCATGTACACATCCTATGTTGACAAAACAAGCCCAAAAATCAATCAATCCATCTATCTATCTATCTATCTATCTATCTATCTATCTATCTATCTATCTGTCTATCTATCTATCCATCTATCTATCTATCTATTTTTTTTGTCAACATAGGATGTGTACGTGGCCTGCCCTTTTGGGAGGATTTGGTGGCCCTTAAAAGGGCCGAGGGTTTTTTGTTGTCTTTGCTGCACATCTTCTACTTCTGTGGAGAAAGGACAGTCTCACTCCAACTGTGTGAAGGGGAAGGCTGGTGCTGCTGCTGGGCCATCGGTTGACCATAGCTGGGTCCAGGGTAGCCGTACTTCTCGGGGCTCTCAGTCAGCATCAGTGTCAAGGATCCTGGGCCGGGCTGCATCATGCTGTAGCTGGGAGTCTGGCTGGATCCTCCTTGCGTTGGCTGCTGGTGGTGGAAGTGATGGCTGCTGGAAGCGTGGTGCTGCTGCTGGTGGTGCTGCTGGTGGTGCTGCTGGTGGTGCTGCTGGTGGTGCTGCTGGTGGTGCTGCTGGTGCTGAGATGGCACATACGTCGCAGGAGGAGGAGGAGGAGGTGGCATCTGGTGGCGCTGAGGAGGATGAAGAGGCTGGAAGGTTTCCTCCTGAGGTCTTGACTGGTGGCTGCGGTCTTCCATCTCCCTCTGCTTGTCCCAGTAAAAGGCAGCCTCTGCAACCGTCTTCACCATTCGCTGTCTGAGTTGAGGGCTGTAGTGACGTCCGACGTTGTAGAGGTCTTGGCACTTGATTCTCCAGTACTCCTCATCGTCGTCCAACTCCTGGTAGTCGGGGCACATCCTGCAGCCAGAGCCTCTGAGGGTCTTCTTGGAGGAGGACATAGCGTGCATGCTGCCTGCTATGACGTTCATGGCGGAGTTCATGCTTTCATCTGTTGTGGCCTTTCTCTTCTTTGACACGGCTCCAGGCTTTGGCACACCAGGGAAGACTTGGGACTGCTGGCTGTCAGGTCTGTCCTGTGATGGCTCTTCAGCTGGCAGGTCCTGCAGGTCAAAAGAAGCTGGCAGGGAATCTTCAGGGTTGTAGCTGTCCCCGGAGTCTGAGGTTGGTCTGTTGGCGGACAGCTGGGAAATGGCGGACACCTCCTTGCCTGGCTTGTGGACGATGGAGTCCTTCAGGAACCGACAGTTGGCTAGGATGTACTGGTCCCTCTCTGTTAGCGTCTCCTTCCTGCCGGATCCTGAAGCTTCAGGCCTGATGAGTCTGGAGTAGTGCGTTCGGACTGTCTTCCTCCAGTTGAAGATATCCTGGGAAGTGAACTTGGGTCCCAGCTCCTTGGCTTTTTCCGTGTCCAGAAGTAGCTTCTCGTTGCCCTTGTACGTTCTGGAGCCCTTCATGTACAGCACAGGATGCTCTCTGTACCAATTGAGCAGGTCGTCTTCTTGCTCCGCTGTGATGCCCATGTAGTCTTTGATGTTCTTCTTGGGGGCCTTCCCTTTGCCCTTCTTGCCCTTGGACTTGGCTTCAGCAGCTGCAGGGGCCTCATCATCAGAGGAATGGTGGTCTTCCTCCTCGAAGGTGTCGTCCATCATGACATCTTGCAGGTCACGCTGGCTCTCTTGGCTCTCTTGTGGCTTTGCAGTCTTCTTCGGAGTCTTCTTTGGAGTAGACTTGGCAGTAGGCTGTGGAAGACCCTTGGGAGCAGACTTGTCAGCAGACTTGAGAGCAGGCTTGTCAGCAGACTTGGGAGCAGGCTTGTCAGCAGACTTGGGAGCAGGCTTGTCAGCAGACTTGGGAGCAGGCTTGTCAACAGGCTTGTCTCCTTCAGCTTCAGATGACTTGGGAGCAGGCTTGTCAGCAGACTTGGGAGCAGGCTTGGGAGCAGGCTTGTCAACAGGCTTGTCTCCTTCAGCTTCAGATGAGGAATCTTCTTCAGTGCTGTCATCTTGGTGGCCCTCGTAGATGGTCTCGCTGACAACAGTGGCTTTGCTGCTTGAAGTTGTCTTCGTCTGGCTGACATCTTTGGCTGTAGTGGAGGTGTAGAGCCCAGGTAGAGAGATGTCTGCCATGGCTGTGGTGAAGAAGGCTTCTAGTGCAGCATCAGAAGGGTCATGGAGAGGAGTTGCAGCTGGAGTTGTCACTGGAGTTGCAGCAGGAGTGCTTCCAGGAGTGTGCAGTGTAGACCTCGTGCTGAGCTTGGTTGGTGCCCTGGTGACGACGGTCCCTCTTTTCCTCTTTGGTCCCATGTTGGCAAAAAGTAGCAGCAAAAGTACTAGCAATTGTAGCAACAAATGTAGCAGCAAATGTAGCAGTTGAGTGTCGTGGATTTTAGGTGTGTTCTGGTCGAAGGTCTGAGTGGGTATGGTGCTCTAAACTGGCCCCCTCTATATATATGCAGGGTGCGGACCGCCTCTTTTCCCTTGCTTCGCCCCCCCTTCTTCGCTGATGCTGCCCCAGCCGCAGCGCAGCAAGAAGTTGACACGCAGACAAAGGGTTGATGCTAAAAATAGAACAACGGATGCACTCAGGCGCCACCCTGTCTGCTGCGTTGGGGGTCCATAAGCCGCGGCGCGGACCCTCACACGTGCGGCGCACATGTGACTTCCCTCGACGCGTGTCTGAAACATGTGCCATGAGGCAAGAGCTTTCTGCTACACTGCTGTTGCTGCAGCGAAGCTCTTCTTTGTGCGCTGCACAAACCTGCGGCGCGCAATGATTTCTTTCTACGCTTGTTCTTGCATCGCCACTTCTTCCCTCGCAAAGATTCAGCCGGCTGAAACTTTTTTTCCTGCATCGTCAAATTTCTAGGAATTGCGTAGCAAGACTTCTTAACACGGCGCATGCTGTTCATGTCGCGCTGTAAAGCCAAAATTGACGGCATACATGCTCAAATCTTTGCCCTTTCCTGGAAAAGTAAGAAGCGCCGCGACAAGAAAGCCCTGTTACGACGTCGTGAGAACTAGGCATTTCTTGATGAAACTGAATTTCTATTATCAAAATGTAGACCTACGTTTTATTTTATTTTTCTTTACATACATGCATACCAGCCATAAGATACCTTTGGTAATTTAGAGAACCTTTATGCATGCACCAGTAGCTGGCCATGTTCCTTTTCAGAATTTCCAAGAATCAGACTTGTCTTCCTTTCCTGCGCAGTCTTTAAATTGTGTGAAGTTGACCTGCAGCCACTAATAAGTTTTTTTCTGGGTTTTTTACTTCAAAACAGAACCTCTGAAGCATTATATCTGTTTATTGCATTTATAAAGACCCTAAAAATGTATATACTTCACAACATATATTAATAGCCCCGCGTTAGGATGGGCCTAATGTTTTCATTCGGGGAGGTCTTGCTGTCTGTCTGCCTGTGCATCTACTGTTATTGACAGATAGATAGATAGATAGATAGATAGATAGATAGATAGATAGATAGATAGATAGATAGATAGATAGATAGATAGATAGATAGATAGATAGATAGACTGAACACTAAAATTATGCAGGATATTTCCAATCACCACAACAAAGAACTAATTGGAGCCGATACCCCACAATCACCAGGTTCATATATATTTTCATACAGGCCTATCAGTCTTAACAGACTATGCATAATGCATGACTGAGCACCCAGACCACTGATGCTTAAACTGGCCAAAGATGATGCCACTACATAAATTTTTGGGCCAAAAGTTACTTTTCTATAGCTTCACAAAAACAAAATTGCTCAGCACATGAAATAACATAGGTCCTGTGTTTCACTTACTCATCAAAGACTTTGACCCATACCTAACTCCAAGTCTGAGTAGGCCTACCGCAAAGAAAATTGGGAGCCATTGTTATCCCACAAGCCTCAAATTTCAGCCTTTATGACCAATAGGTTTTCCTGTATTTGGAAGAGAATTCATGCTTCTACAAGCAGTTTGGTGGAGGATGTTTAGCATTTCGGCAATGGCAAAATATAAGCGTTTCACGAAATTACGGGCGGCACTGTATGCCACTCTATTACTGGGACTGGTATGCTAGACTTTTTGTTTGATGAATTATTCAATGAACACTTTCTGTCGGCCGGTTTTTTTACAGTAACAATTTGGCTGATTTCCATTTTCTTTCATTTCCAGATAAAATCTCTTTTTGCAGTGACTCTTTTCTTTGGCATTGGTTTTATGATTTCCAAAAGAGTTGACAACATGAAGACCATGAAACTAAATGTGAGTTTAATAAGGCCAAACATAATTGATCTTTAGCTTCGCAAATCTTCACCAAGCATTTTTGCTAAAAGTGTCGTTTGGTGAGATGAAAAAAAAGCTCTAATCTCAATTTTTTTTTATTATGTCAATTAAATTATATTATTATACTTTTGGCCTAATTTTTTTTAACAGATTAAAAGTGTAATGGTTGGTCGATTGAGAAGCTAAATAATAATTTAGTCTAGTCTAATTACGTTTTTGGATTTTTTATGGGGCTACATTTATCCTTGCCTTTAGAGGCCTATAACATATAGATATTAGATCTATTGACTATAGATTCCATAACAGTAAAAGCAGATATTATATTACAGTAAAAATAAATATTTGGATGCCTTGCATGACTTGACAAGTGTTGTGTTAAACATATAATAATAACTTAAAGATTGTCAACTATCCACTCCAAACTAACTTATATGACAAAAGAGATAACTTCAACTTCTAGATTGTCAACTATCCATATCCTGTTGCATCTAATATTCCAGAAAAGCCAGCTTATGGTGTCTATGCTTCTCGCATCATCAGTTTTTCCAGGGCTTGTGATCATTACAGTGATTTATCAGTGAGGCACATTTCATTATGTGATTCTCTCCTCATGTAGGGATATAAATATAGGTTTTTATGCAAACAACTTTGCGGTGATCACAAAAAACACGAAACAGTGTTTATAAAAAAAAGTCCATCGAAGAGATAAAAGAAGAGATTCCTCTTCAGGTGATGACATGTAGAGTAGGTCGGGGCATGCGGCCCCCCTTAACTTCGAGGTGCGATTTGGCCTACTTTTTATGGGCGATTGCTTGAATGCTTTTGCTGTCAGGAAGGGATCACTTGGCTCTACTAATAGCTAGTGAAGCAAATGTCTACCAATTTTAATAAAGCAGTTATGGTCATTTTTGTAAAAAATTTAAAATGGCCTTCTTACCCCACCCATCGGGCAAGAAGCCCCCCTATTATAATCCTATGGCAATTTTTTTTGCGAGCGCATTCAGCCTAAAAGTTATTTCTTAGGGTTCTTCTTTCATTTTTAAGGCATTCTATTCACTTTTTCTGAATTTCAGAATTTTTCTGTTCATACATTTATTTTTTTATATTTTTTGCCCTGTTTCAATTTCGGCCCAAATTTTTTCTATTTTAATTAGCTATTCTATCAATATTTAAGGTAAAGTTCACTTTATTAAATGGTTGCTGAAGCAGCTTCGACCCCTAGTGAAGGGGGCCTCATGTCCCATGTCATGTGGGGCCTCTCGCTCCAAACCCACATATTTTAATTTGGCCTCTATATTTTGAACTAAAATGCAAAAGGCATGACCCAAATCATATTTTTGTGATGGTCATAAAGTGAAGCAATGCAGATATCCATTGTACTTAAAAAAATTTCCAAAGTTATTTCTGACAACCCCTTTCAAAGAATTAATCAAAGTTACAAAAACCATGCATATTTTTTTGTTTCTTTAATTTCTACTATGGTTTGGTGCTGTTTGCCCTGAAAATTTGTGACGTCACCTAAAAAGCCTCTAGCTTCAATCCTATTGATAGATAAACACACCAAAATTGTAAGTTTGGATATAAGCCCGGGGAGGCCTCTCACCTAACCCGGGCTTCTTGCCCCGACCCACTCTATACTGGTTTTGTGACATGTGGTCAGGACACTACCCAGAAGCTCTAGTTCTTAGATTTCCATTCCAGGGTCTAGTGTGGAGATGGAAGGTTGGACGTCCTTAAAGGCCTTAACATCACATGTGAGTCCTAAGTCTCACACCTCCTTACACCTGGCTCTGGTTTGTTTTGGTATAATTCCCCTGCCCTTTGCCAAGTCAGGTTCTGGGATATCAACACTTTGTAATGTACCAGACAATTTGTTATATTTTTTTCTCTTGTAATTTATATATGTAATATGGTAAAGGTCTGATAGATTCTGGCACAATATTTCATTCCAATAAAATTAATTTCCTCAAGATTGTTATAATACTGGAGAGTCAAAAAGAAAAATAAGTTTATCTAACAATGTGTTTCTGCGGAAGAGCTTTATTGTACAAAAATTACAAAATAAATATAGTGAGAAATCACAGAAAATCTTGTACAGTAATCTTAGAAATTCTTAGATTATCTCAGAAATGTGTGTCATTGCCTGAGCACTTACTTTTGCAGATGACATCACAGAATGAAGTGCAACACCCCAAGAGGTCTCCCCTTTCTCGCAACACATCTGAGAAACGAAGCAACAGAAGAAAAACTCCATCTCTCGACAGCTTCAGAAAAGGTTGACTTTGTGACTATTGAGTGTTGCCATTCTACGAAAAACATTTTGTGAAGTTAATAATAACTTTTCAGAGGCAAATCCTGGAATTTTGAAAGGGGGGGTCCAGCGACGAGGTCCGAAGGGCCAAAGCTAATTCTGCCTGGGGATCTCCATCTTGGGATTGAATATCTTAGCTTCAAACTTTAAACTGAAAATCATGAAACTCGACCCGCCCCTGTTTTTGCAAGGCTTAATAACAGTAACTTTTGGTTGTTGAGTGTATCTAACTTTTGTATGTTGAGATTAACAGTGACTTTTGGAAGTTTCCATTTTAAGAAAACTTTTTAGAGTTTAAAAGCGAATTTTCAATGTGAGCTCCGCAACATATTTAAGTTCCCACTTGCAAACACTGTTCATGCACTGTAGATTCAAGAAATAAGTCAAGCGAGGTTTCAAAAATGAGGAAGACAAGTTTTATTCACTTTTTGCAAGTATTGCAATAACTTTATAAAAACAGGTTCATCTTATCATGAATGGAACTTGACACATGATAGCCATAAAAAACATTGGGTTTTTCAACTTTAAACCAATATTAATATTATGCTCTAATAAATATTCTGAATAAGAGGTTAAAAGTATTTATCATGATATGACAGATATCTTTCACCGCTTTACCTTATGATTATTAATCATCATGCAGGCGGGACACATGTTCTATAAGTATCAATACATTTATTAATAATTTCTTTTATAAAATGCAAAAAAAGTCTGGCGTTCTGAACTTAAGCCTATTCACAAGACATTACCTTTTTACCTATAGATGTATACATGCATAGTACATGACCTTGGTTAGGAGCCTTCGGTCTTGCAATGAAAAAAGAAAACGACCATAAAAGCATAATCCTGTCATAGCTTGTCAATTGAAAAATATTTGATTGCCATAATAACGGTATCAGAAGTGAGCTACTGCATTTCTTGCTTCAATCGAGTCATTGTCATTTTCTGGTAAAATGGACAAATCTGAGGATTGATTTGTTCATTTTTATCATTCTCATTCTTATACCTAGGATGTTACATAAGGGGGCAACCACTAGATATTTAGATATTTGATATTCATGGTAGTACAAGATGTGAATATTCAGAGAAAATAACATTATAAAATGTTTGTTTTTTAATCAAGCAACGCTGTGTTAAGAAATATTCTCAACCACCACTGCCCTTACTGAAACTGTGCATGGAAAATGCAAGGATGCTAAAAATATGCATGAATTTTGCATGGATCTGGACTCTAACTTTTTTAGATGCATGGAACATGCAAGATTAGCTCAGCAGTCATGGAATCTGCATGGATTTTGCATGGGATTTGCATGGCTTCATTCCATGATCATGGAATCTGTAAGAATTTTGCAAGGATTTCGCATGAATTCTCTTCAAAAATTAAAGTCCAACGCAAGATTTTTGCATGAATAGGAATAAAAAACTAACTCCAACGCAAGAAATTTGCAAGAGTTTGTCAGGGACTAAGTCTGATGCAAGAAATTTGCAAGAAATTTGCAAAGCTCATCAAGAGAGACAAAGTTCAATGCAAGGATTTTGCAAGTCTCTTGCCAGAGTAGCTCTCCTGTAAAGAAGATGCAAAAACTTATTATGATGTCATCAACAAAGGGCGGGCTTTCTCAACTGTCGGCTGCTTCTCTCAATGTTTGTTGTGTCAGTGAAAAGCTTGTCATTATGAAGGTGATTGAAGGTTGGATTGTGATATAGTTGCTAAGGTAAGACCTTCAATTGTTCAACTGTATATTCAGGCATCATAAGAGGTTCAAAAATCAACATTTCTTCAGATTGGTAAATTAATTTGTACCCAAGCACCAAGCAGAGTATAGGCCTACATGAAGTTTTGGACTTTGTAAATATGTTTTGCAAATATATATTTTAACAGCCTATAGTTCTCAATATTTGACTGCTGAGGGGCAGAACAGATGATCTTTGAAGGGGGGGGGGCTAAATTAATCAAAGTTGTCAAAAAACAACAACATTTGAATCAAGGAAGGCTAAAAAAGCATTAGGTACCATCCAGTGGCACCTCGATCTTTATACCCTTTTCATTGTGAGTAACCCACATCCCCTCTTTGAGGGGATCTATTGATTTTTGGCAAAGAGAATTTGTTCCCCCACTTAATGGACCCAGGAAAAAAAATTTTCCACTTGTAACTCGGGTCCCGTAATGTTAAAATTGTGATTAAAAAGTTTGTCACTCGATCCTTCGCATGTGAAAAAAGTTGGTCGATTTGTGAATGAAAAAAGAGGTTTGTCCAGAGGTAAAATCCATGGCTCTCCCAAACCATTATAAGTATACCGAACATTATGATATAATGTGTCACAATAAACAAGAGTTGCATGGAAGTTATTTTTTTAAAGCCAATCTTGATGTTACGACTTTCTTGCAGATTGCTTGCAAGAAATCATAGGCGTATTTTGCGGGGGGTCGGGAGGGGCTGCAGCCCCTGGCATCAGGGTAAATGGCAATTCACTGGCAAATCCTCACTAATAACAGGGCAGATCCACTGTCCCGGTCACATCCGTTACACGTTAAAATTTCAGGGCAAAATCGCGACAGCCCCCGTGGAACGGCAGTCCCGTGCAAGAAACGTGCAAGAATTATGCAAGGAGGTTGCAAGATTCAGGTCATGCGGATTCCATGCATATACCATGCATATCTCATGCATTTTCCATGCATGCAAGAGCAATTCTTGCACTTTCCATGCATGCATGAAAGTACCGCAAAATCCATACGTTTTCCATGCATATTCCTTACAACGCCTGGATAGCAGCTAGATCCTTAAGTTTTCCATGCATATTCCATGCATGGATGCATGACCAATGCATGGAATTGCCCATGCATATACCATGCATTTACCATGCATTTGCCATGCATGCAAGAAAAATGCAAGAAAAAGTCTTACACTTTTCTTGCATGCAAGGAATAAGCAAGAGCAATTCTTACAATTTCCATGCATGCATGGAAGTACCACAAAATCCATACGTTTTCCATGCATAATCCTTACAACGCCTGGATAGCAGCCGAATCCTTAAGTTTTTCATGCATAAATCCATGCATGGTTCAAGAAAAATGCATGGATTCATCCTTGCAAAAATCTTACAAAAACCTTGCAAAATCCATGCATATTTTCAGTAAGGGTGGTCCATCAGAAATTATCCATTTCCAGGTTGCAAAAAAAAATTTTCATAAAAATAAAACAACAACTCCTGGATCCCCCATCAATTTCTTATGGTTGTCCCCTACAATGCAACTCCAACAAATTAAGTCAATGTCTTCTTTGATTACACCATTCTTTTCCAGACGGCCAGAATATTTCTTTCTTTGTCATTGGTGACTGGGGCGACACGACAACATCTCAGAGAGAGGTCGCTCAAGCTATGCAGCTGGTGGCGACCTCTCGTGGATGTGACTTTATCATCTCTGCAGGAGATAACTTCTACCCCGATGGAATTTTAGTCCCAAAACGAATCATCAAAGTGAAACATCGCAAAAACTACATCCGTGATTTCTTAGAGGTATGATAGCTTGGAAAAATATAGAGTATAGTGACCAGACAGGCTGGTCCACAACATGCATCAACTCGAAGTTTAATACTTGTAGTGTTGAGAGGCCGACCAGATGATATCTTGGGGTGGGGGATTTGGAGTTTTTTGGGAAAAAAAAGTTTATTTGGCACATGACATTGAAACAAGAGTTTGGTCAGCACATGAAAAAAAAAGGGTCCTACCTTCAGCAAGAACAACTGTAATATTAAAATTGCAATAAATATTCAGTCACCAGTTCACACTTAGGCCTAAAGAATACACTGTAGATTCTGAAATTTTGAGTTAGCTCAAATGATTGAGTGAGATGGTTGCACAATTTGTTTGAGCCATGATAGCTTGCTGTTTTGAGTTATGATAATCTTTATGTTGTTATAACTTGCAAACAACAAGCTATCTTGGCTCAAAGGAATTGTGCAACCATCTCACTCAATCAATTAAGCTAACTAAGAATTCAAAATTTACAGTGTAGTTTTTCATTGCACCGCATGCCAACAAAACTATGTCCCGGGGGTAAATCCACTGCCCCCTCCGGGCCCTCCCTCCCCCTCCCTCGAGTATCATCTTACAAAATGTTGTCTATCTTAGAATAATAATTTAGAAAGTTAGAAAATAGACAACCTGGTTTATTTATAATAAAACCTTATCCCCAAGGGCACTTGCCTCAATTTGCCCACTCAAATGCCAACTAGGGAAGAAGCCATATTGATCTGGACCATGAAGTAAAATTGTTTTCTTCTGCTGTGGTACTACGTAACTTACGATTTTATAACAAAAACAGTATACAAGATATTTGTTACTTTCCTCATTTTCCAATTAATTTTGTGTGCTTCCAGAAAAATTGGAGATCGGTATACAACCTAAGCGCCATCAGAAACTTGACGTGGTATATCACTGCTGGGAACCATGACCATGGCCCTGCGACGGAACGGAGAGAGAAAAATCAAATTGGCATATATCGGGGACATCCAACATGGTTTTACCCAAGGTCCACTTACACTTTTACAGCTGAGGCCGATAATGTCAGAGCGACATTTGGAACTATGGATACAGAAACATTTATCGAACGTAAATACGGTTTCGTAGCCCAGAAAAATAAATTTGTAGAGAACTTATATCAGCAATATAAAAAATCAGAAAAAGATTGGAAAATAAGCTGGTCACATATTCCGCCATTCAGTGCGAGCGCTGCATATAACATCGACGATGCTCTGTACAAATTCCTCGTGTGGCATTTTAACCAAGTGGGGATGAACCTTCACTTCTCAGGACATGACCATACTTTACAACATTTAACTCACAAGAACATAAATTATTTCATAAGCGGAGCAGGGTCACAAGAACCTTATCAGTATTCAAGAAAATCTGAATTGAACCTGAAGTCATATGGAGTAGACTTACATTCCTTTTTGTCCAAACCTGGTTTCATCCATGTTGTTTTATCTGAAAGTGTAGCAAATATTACAATGATTGGAAGACAAGGACATATTTTGTATAACACTTTAATAAATAAAAAAGCCTAAATAAAATTTCTCGAAAAATTACACACATGTATGAACAAACTGAACATTAAGGATCACTGGCCCAGGCTGGCCATCATGTCATTCCATGACATCATCGCTGGCATCAGACATAAATTGGAGGCGCCGTGTGCCAACTGGAAACAAATCACTGACTTAGCTTGGCTACCAACGTTAAATAAAAGTACCTTTACCTTTACCTTCATTGACTATCTATATAAATATTCATAGACTTTGAAATCGACACCTGGGAGGTTCTATTGGGGTTTGTCACTTGCAGTGCTTTATACTGAGTCGGGCAAACAGGAACAATCAATTACGTTTCACGAAACAACCATAACGCAAGTTGACTGGCATTGTTTTATTTTGCAAACGTCGTGGGACAAAGTGCATAAGGTCGCATGTCACAAGGTCGTACAATTTGCGTTACATGGCGGTTTTGGACCAAAAATTGTTTTCATCAAAAAAGTCTAAATTAGGTCTTAAATATCCTATTCAAACCAAAAACCAGCGCAATTTCACAAAAATTAGGGCTGTTTGTCTCATTATTTGATTTTATTCACCATACAAATCAATGTAACGCTCAAACCTTAAAGGCATTTTTCTCAAAAACGACTATATTTCAGTAACGTAACTATAAAGTACAAAGTACTCATTGCATCTCCATGAAATTTTCACTGAAGTTAGTTGAGAAGATGGTCCTACTAATCAAAGCAACAAAAAATACGTCCTCTTCTCCAAAAGACTTTATATACGAATTTATGTTACTGTGATAGAGAAAAAACCTATCTCAGGCATCATGTTTAAAACTGTGCCAGAAGCCTGATTATTGTCAAAATCTCAAGTAAAATTTTTAAAAACATTACCAAGACACCTGAGAACAAATTCTGATATAGCAAATAAGATATTATAAGATATTTACCAAACAAGTTGCAAATATATCTTATATCAGTTATTGTCTAGTGCGTGAGAAATCAACATCTCATGTGAGCATATAATTTTGGAGCTATCTGTGGATTTTACCCGTATGTATCTCTTTTTTTTTGGCTATATGAGAGCAAGATTATCAAATGTGATTGTTATTTATTCATTTGATGATGTGACCGGCCCTTTTTGTCCTTTTGGAAGTCCGTTACATTAAGCGAAAAAATCTTGTACGCTTGGAGCATGTATGTGTTACATTTGGTTCAGCCTTGTTCAGAGCATCACAGAAGTGAGAAAATGATTGAAAACATGGCAATATTTTATACCAGAGTAAAATATAGCTCATGAGCATTTAGGCAATAGCCTTATCCACAGGGTATGGTTAACCTACTTCGAGTTCTGGTGCTTTAAACTTAGAACCCCTCTCCAATTTTATGGGTTTCTGCAAGTGTTACGAAAAGTTCGTAGACAAGCAGCACACAAAGAATTTTACATGCAAGCAAAATCTGATAAATGCATTTGAAAATAGAACTTATGAGCATTTAATTTATGTATATTTGAACTTTCTAGCTTTAATATTGATAGCTACAGACTAAATCTAAGAAAAGGTGTTGAATTTTTTTTGCCAGCGGGACAGCTTCACGTCGCTGCACATTAAAGGATCTACAGAAGGCACTGTAACAGTTAGATAGAAAATTTAAGCTTCAAGAGCTTAAGTAGGAATAAATCACTTGTTTTCCTGAGGTTTTTGATGGCTAGAAGCCTCATTTTGTGATAAAGTTGACTTTTTAAAACCTAATATGATATAGAAGAAGTCAGGTCTTCCAGTGGTGTATAATATTGCATAATAGATATTTGTAAAGTACATGTAATCATCATTTAAATGCAAAATTTCTGAAATTGTACGACTTTACGACACACGACCATAAACATTGTCATTAAATACGTAAACTGTCTCAGAATCCTCAAAAAATTACAATTCTTCATGGGCAATCAATATGGACAAAACGTACGTCATCAACAAAATTCAAGGTCTACCTGTTATTCATCGACCCTGAATAAATAACGAAAATCATATTAAACGCTAGTAATTATCAGAGATTGATGAAAATAATTTACTGCTAGAATAGGTATTTTTCATCTGAAAAGATGCCTTCAATGCAAATGATCCAGAAATATATAATTCAATCCATTTAAATGCTTTCTATCAATATTCTAAGTGACCTTAATTGAAATTTGACATTTTTTGAGGACACGTTGCAATAAATATTTAATGTGACTCGTTTACAGAACAACCATGAAAGAACCCGATGATTCTAAGTTCCAGGTATCAGCAATCAGTAGCCCAGTGTGTAGCCATGTCTTGGAACACAGCTTTATAGGAAATGGCTGTCTCTGTTTGGGACTGACAAGTGGCAGCAGAATGCTGACAGTCCCTGGAAAATCAAATTGGGTCAACAATAATTTGATCTGTTTTGGACAGATCACAAGATCAGGTCGCATAACAGTTGTCCATATTACTACGCCAAACTACTTTCACAAAGCATGGTTGCTGGCAAAGATCCAGTCCACAGCTTTGAATGAAAATGTTTGGAAATCATGAGACAAAAACAAAGTTTTGAAACTTTAGCATAAACTTTGCTTGTGAAAGGGATGATTTTACTCATCACAAAATTGGTGGCATTCAATCTACTTATGCCATTTAGTGCATGTTAAATTGTGGTGACGGCTCACAGGAGCTCGCAAATTTTGCACCCTAGGTGGCAGCAGATAGCAGTCAACTTACTGACAGAGGAAATGGCACTATTCACGAGCCTTACTGTAGTTTCTCATTATCTTATTAATTTATTCAATCACTGTCATCAGAGACAAGTGCGTTCTCTTTTTATTTTTTTTACAAATTCTAAATGACTAAAAAAATATGATAAAGAGTGACTCTCCCCTGTACACAATTGAGGATGCCCCCAAACATTCAATTCATCATGGGCAATCAAAACAATTATATAGATATGATGTCATCGACAAAATTCAAGGTCTTCCTGTGATTCATTGACCCTGAATAAATAACGAAAATCATATTAAACACTTGTATTATCAGAGATTGATGTAAATAATTTACTGCTGGATTATCTATTTTTCATCAAAAACACTATGTGTGTGTGAATAAAATAATTAAAAAAAATATATATATGTAATATGGTAAAGGTCTGATAGATTCTGGCACGATATTTCATTCCAATAAATTAATTTCCTCATGATTATTATAAAACTGGAGAGTCAAAAAGAAAAATAAGTTTATCTAACAATGTGTTTCTGTGGAAGAGCTTTATTGTACAAAAATTACAAAATAAATATAGTGAGAAATCACAGAAAATCTTGTACAGTAATCTTAGAAATTCTTAGATTATCTCATACATGCGCGTCATTGCCTGAGCACTTAATTTTGCAGATGACATCACAGAATGAAGTGCATCACCCCAAGAGGTCTCTCCTTTCTCGCAACATATCTGAGAAACGAAGCAACAGAAGAAAAACTCCATCTCTCGACAGCTTCAGAAAAGGTTGACTTTGTGACTATTGAGTGTTGCCATTCTACGAAAAACATTTTGTGAAGTTAATAATAACTTTTCAGAGGCAAATCCTGGAATTTTGAAAGGGGGGGTCCAGCGACGAGGTCCGAAGGGCCAAAGCTAATTCTGCCTGGGGATCTCCATCTTGGGATTGAATATCTTAGCTTCAAACTTTAAATTGAAAATCATGAAACTCGACCCGCCCCTGTTTTTGCAAGGCTTAATAACAGTAACTTTTGGTTGTTGAGTGTATCTAACTTTTGTATGTTGAGATTAACAGTGACTTTTGGAAGTTTCCATTTTAAGAAAACTTTTTAGAGTTTAAAAGCGAATTTTCAATGTGAGCTCCGCAACATATTTAAGTTCCCACTTGCAAACACTGTTCATGCACTGTAGATTCAAGAAATAAGTCAAGCGAGGTTTCAAAAATGAGGAAGACAAGTTTTATTCACTTTTTGCAAGTATTGCAATAACTTTATAAAAACAGGTTCATCTTATCATGAATGGAACTTGACACATGATAGCCATAAAAAACATTGGGTTTTTCAACTTTAAACCAATATTAATATTATGCTCTAATAAATATTCTGAATAAGAGGTTAAAAGTATTTATCATGATATGACAGATATCTTTCACCGCTTTACCTTATGATTATTAATCATCATGCAGGCGGGACACATGTTCTATAAGTATCAATACATTTATTAATAATTTTTTTTATAAAATGCAAAAAAAGTCTGGCGTTCTGAACTTAAGCCTATTCACAAGACATTACCTTTTTACCTATAGATGTATACATGCATAGTACATGACCTTGGTTAGGAGCCTTCGGTCTTGCAATGAAAAAAGAAAACGACCATAAAAGCATAATCCTGTCATAGCTTGTCAATTGAAAAATATTTGATTGCCATAATAACGGTATCAGAAGTGAGCTACTGCATTTCTTGCTTCAATCGAGTCATTGTCATTTTCTGGTAAAATGGACAAATCTGAGGATTGATTTGTTCATTTTTATCATTCTCATTCTTGTACCTAAGATGTTACAGTAAGGGGCAACCATTAGGTATTTAGATATTTGATATTCATGGTAGTACAAGATGTGAATATTCAGAGAACATAACATTATAAAATGTTTGTTTCTTAATCAAGCAACGCTGTGTTAAGAAATATTCTCAACCACCACTGGTCCATCAGAAATTATCCATTTCCAGGTTGCAAAAAAAAATTTTCATAAAAATAAAACAACAACTCCTGGATCCCCCATCAATTTCTTATGGTTGTCCCCTACAATGCAACTCCAACAAATTAAGTCAATGTCTTCTTAGATTACACCATTCTTTTCCAGATGGTCAGAATATTTCATTCTTTGTCATTGGCGACTGGGGTGACACGACAACATCTCAGAGAGAGGTCGCCCAAGCAATGCAACTAGTGGTGACCTCTCGTGGATGTGACTTTATCATCTCTACAGGAGATAACTTCTACCCCGATGGAATTTTAGTCCCAAAACGAATCATCAAAGTGAAACATCGCAAAAACTACATCCGTGACTTCCTTGAGGTATGGCAGCTTTGAAAGATCTTGAGTAGAGCGGGGCACCATGAGCCACTTTTCTGATTTCAAGCTCCTGAGCCTATAAGTTTCAATGGTAAATAGCTGGTTGCTTTATGTATTCATAGCAATACCTCTTGGCTACAATATTCAGTGTTGTTACATTATATTCTTAATTTTTAGATAGTCGAATTATCATCTTAAAAAAATGTTGTCAAGCGGCTCATTGTGCCCCGACCCTTGGGCACCATAAGCCGTGACCTGGGGGGCTGTTTACATATACAGTGTATGTATTATCCTTCTCATTCAATTGCAAAGAACTGATACGTCATAAACCAGATTATTTCCTTGAAATTCCTAGGCACAAACCACAATACATATATGGATCAGATGGATTTTGCATATTTTTCTATGAAAATACATGTAGCACAAATGTGTCCTAAACAGCTGCTGATATCTTAACCTATAGTTCTGGACTCACAACAGTAGAGTTGTTGCTACAATTCATGAAGGAGGTACATTAAAACTTTATTGAAATTGGTCATGGTGCCCCATCTCCAAGTGGCTCATGATGCCCCATTTGTAAATTTCATCTATTAGCGCATGTCACTATTTTCCAGTTTATCATAGCATCAATGTTATGACATCATCCTAGCATGCCTTCCCTTCTCGAAGGAGACTAACTTACTAAGTTTTATGAAGGTGCCAGAAATAATTGAAGTACCAGAAGAAAATGTTCCACCGCTCAATATTTTACTTTTCACTGGTAAAAAGGGTTTTTTTTTCAATTCTTAGTCCTACATTGAAAAGAAAGATTATGATTGCTACCCTAGAGCAGGCTCTAATTCTACGCTAATAAAGGAATATATGGTCTTCCTATCGAGCAGTTCTATCACGCCGTTTGTTTTGTAGGGGCCATGGCTCATGGTGCCCCGTGGCTCATGGTGCCCCGCTCTCCCCTAGTGACTAGACAGGCTGGTCTACAACATGCAATCATCAAAATTGCAGTACAAATCTATAGTGTTGAGAGCCGACCAGATGATATCCGGAGGTGGCGGATATGAACTTCCTGTGAAAAAATGTTTATTAGCACATGTCACTGAAAAAGAGTTTGGTCAGCGCAAGAAAAAAAGGTTTCTACTTTCAGCAAGAAAATGTCGTAATGTAAAATTGCAATAAAAACGTCAGTCACCAGTTCACACTTAAAGAACTAGTTTGTCATTGCGTCGCACGCCAACAAAAGTACTTTCCGGAGGCAAATCTATAACCTCGATCCCCCTCCCCAAGTATCATGTGGTTGGCCCCTTACAAAATGGTGTCGATCTTGAAATAATAATTTCGAAAATAGACAACCTGGTTAATTTAAATAAAACTATATCCCCATGTGCACTTGCCTCAATTTGCCCACTCAAATGCAAACAAGGGGAGAAGCCATTTTCATCTGGTCCATGAAGTAAAATTGTGTTCATCCGCTGTGGCACTGCATAACTTACAATTTTATAACAAAAACAGTATAGGATCTTTGTTACTTTCTTTATTTTCTAATTAATTTTATGTGCTTCCAGAAAAATTGGAGATCCGTATACAACCTGAGCGCCGTCAGGAACTTGACGTGGTATATCACTGCTGGGAACCATGACCATGGTCCTGCCACGGAAAGGAGGGAGAAAAATCAAATTGGCATATATCGGGGACATCCAACATGGTTTTACCCGAGATCCACTTACACTTTTACAGCTGAGGCCGATAATGTCAGAGCGACATTTGGTACTATGGATACTGAAACCTTTATCGAACGTAAATACGGTTTCATAGCCCAGAAAAATAAATTTGTAGAGAACTTATATCAGAAATACAAAAAGTCCCAAAAAGATTGGAAAATAAGCTGGTCACATATTCCGCCATTTAGTGCGAGCGCTGCATATAACATTGACGATGCTCTATACAAATTCCTTGTGTGGCATTTTAACCAAGTGGGGATGGACCTTCACTTTTCAGGACACGACCATAGTTTACAACATTTAACTCACAAGAACATAAATTATTTCATAAGCGGAGCAGGGTCACAAGAACCTTACCAGTACTCCAGAAAATCTGAATTCAACCTGAAATCATATGGAGTAGACTTACATTCCTTTTTTTCCAAACCTGGTTTCGTCCACGTTGTTTTATCTGAAAATGTAGCAAATATTTCAATGATTGGAAAACAAGGACGCATTTTGT
This sequence comes from Platynereis dumerilii, assembly GCA_026936325.1. Classification (NCBI taxonomy): domain Eukaryota; kingdom Metazoa; phylum Annelida; class Polychaeta; order Phyllodocida; family Nereididae; genus Platynereis; species Platynereis dumerilii. The sequence continues at coordinate 8,905,007 of JAPTHN010000008.1, forward strand.
ATAACACCTTAATCAAATTTCAAGAAAAATTACACACATGTATGAAAAAACTGAACATTGAAGATTACTGACTTCTCTATATAAATGTATAGGCTTTGACATGAACTCCTCAGTCAATAGAGCGCTCGCCTCACAAGCGAGGGACCTGGGTTCAATCTCCAGGTTGGCCATCATGTCATTCCACGACATCGTCGTTCGCATCCGACATAAATTGGAGGCGCCGTGGGCCTAACTGGAAACATGTCACTGACTTAGTTTGGCTACCCACATTAAATAAAAGTCCCTTTACCTTTATTAACTTCTGGCAAACAGGAACAATTTTACGTTTCACGAAACAACCATAAAGCAAGTTGACTTGCATTGTTTTATTTTGCAAACGTCGTGGGACCAAGTGTACATAAACATTGCCATTAAATACGTAAACTGTCTCAAAATTCAAGGTCTACCTGTGATTTATTGACCATGAATAAATAACGAAAATCATATTAAACACTTGCAATTATCAGAGATTGATGTAAATCATTTACTGCTGGAATATATATTTTTCATCAAAATACATCCCTGCAATTCAAATGATCCAGAATATATAACTGAATCCCTCAAAAGCCTAAAGATAATTTAAGTGGCCTTAATTGAAAGGGGGACACGTTGCCATAAATATTTCATGAGATGCGTTTACAGAACAACCACAAAAGAACTATGATTCAAGGTTCCAGGTATGAGCAATCAGTAGCCCAGTGTGGCGCCAGTCAACTAGGTCTTGGAACACAGTTTTATGGGAAGGGGAAATTTTCTTGATTCTTACTCTAGTTTCTCATCATTTTATTAATTTATTTAATCACTTACATCAGATACAAGTGCCTCCTCAATGTTTTGTTTTTCCACAAATTCTAAAAAGCTAAAAAAGAATATGATAAAGAGTAATTTTACAATCGAATTGATGAAGTGGAAAACAATTTGTTGAATTTTGGCTATCATTATATTTTAAAAAACAAAAACTGACATTTGCTTGTCGATTTTGTCATGAAATATTTGCTAGTAGAAATGTGGATTTGACATGAAATTTTGGAATCGTGTGAATTACATCAGTTTACTAAAAAATAAGACTAAAAATAGAAGTTTTGAATCCCTATTGATTGATTTGAACTATCCCAATATTAATATGTTCAAAAGGTCTTTTTGCTATATATATATGTTTTTTTATGTGAGGCCAAAAAAGAAAATTTTGAAATTTGACTCAGCCTATGCTACATAACTTTTGGGTATATAGGATAATCTTTCACGAACTTAAAATGATTATTGTACAACTTAAAAGACAGCTAAAGATGTTTTTTCTGCAAGCAGTCCCACTGACATAGCTGGGGCTTTGTCTGAAATTGTCTGTCTCCCTGATCAACTCTCCCCTACAAAAATGTGGATGCCCCCTAACATTTCAATTCATCATGGGCAATCAATATATAATTATATAGATATGACATCATCAACAAAATTCAAGGTCTTCCTGTGATTCATTGACCATGAATAGATAACGGAAGTTATATTAAACACTTGTAATTATCAGAGATTGATGTAAATAATTTACTGCTGGATTATCTATTTTTCATCAAAATACATGCCATCAATGCAAATGATCCAGGAATATATAGTTCAATCCCTTAAATGCTTTATATTGATAATTTAAGTGGCCTTAATTGAAAGTTGGCATTTTTTGGGGACACATTGCAATAAATATTTCATGAGACTCATTTACAGAACAACTAAAGAAGAACCTGATGATTCAAAGTTCCAGGTATTAGCAATCAGTAGCCCAGTGTGTCGCCATGTCGTGGAACACAGTTTTATGGGAAATGGCACTTTTCACGAGCCTTACTCTAGTTTCTCATCATTTTATTAATTTATTTAATCACCCCATCAGATACAAGTGCCTTCTCATTGTTTTTTTTTCACAAATTCTAAATAACTAAAAAAATATGATAAAGAGTCATTTTACAATAGAATTGGTGAAGTGGAAGAAATTGTTGATTTTTGGAGATCATTAAATTTTAAAAAGCTAACATTTGCATGGGGATTTCCACCTGAAAGAATGCACTTCTTCAAATGGGGAAAAAGTAGACATGGTTGAAGTTGAGCTTATTATGGGCCCAAAATTTAGGCTACAAACATCCTATTTTTTTAAAAACAGTTAAAAAACATAATGAAAATTCGGGGACTTTGTGCGCATGAAATAAATAATTGCTGCCACCATTACCGTGAAATATATAATTTCCCACCGATGAAAACTCAAGGCCCCTCTGATTAATAAATGGTCGCTCCCTAATGTTATATAAGAGAAGACTCTTAGAGCCATTCAAGGTCATGAGGTCATCGAGAGATCACCACAAAATAGCGTCTTGGGGAGATGTGTCAGTCCTTCGCCATATGCTTTGAGATATATTTGGTAGGGGTATACACAGGTTCGATAAATACCGGGCCGTATCGGTACAGTCCCATCGGTTCCCAAACCGGTTTTCAAAGCTACACTTTCGGTTCGGTTCAATAATGCCATATCCAGCTAAAAAAGTTGTTCTATTGCCGAGATTTGACAGAAAATGTCCACAAAATCATGAAATGAACTCGAGCACGGCGTCATCTTGACGTCCGCTCTGATGCGAGAACCGACGGTACGAATCGTGTATCGATCAAGTAGAGAGGTTTTGCTGCACGGCTCTTCTTTTTTCTAAAATAATGTTCTCATTGACGAACTCCATCAAATTGAATTGGAAATTGCGTAAATTGTGTACATGCAGGGGGAAAATTATGTTATGATGCACCTCTCCTGGTGGCGAAGAGTTATCACGAACTCGAAGTTTTTTGTTTTACAAAATTTACATAAACCCTATATCCCAGATGTCTCATGATTGGGTGGGCCAACAAAACTTCGCAGGAATTGCAGAGATGTAATATTGTTATGAAAATTTAATTTCTTATTTACAATGAAAATTTTAATTTCTTGCATTTTGTGAGGCACCTAAAATGTTCTGTACCAACACTGGCACTTTCCCCTGCACTTGGATAACTGTTGTTTTTCGATTCGAAGGAAAAGAAAACATTTCAGAGAATCAATTTGGTAAACATCAATTTAGCGCAATCAAATCACGCAAGCGGGATGATATAAATGGCTACCAACACAATGATTATAGGTTGTTAGTTTCCATGCAGCCATCTAAAATTCAAGGAAAAACTTTTACAAATTGATAAATTAACAGCCGAAGGTGGCATCATCAAATTGTGTACTAAGCATTCACTGACTGTTTAGTGTTTAGTTTACAAAGAAGTTCAAAATGGCAAGGACCTTATCTACAATAATTCCACTGGCAATTATCATAAATATATTTGGTAAGTATAACACACACCATTCTTTACCAATTCTAGTGAAATATGGGCAATTATGTAAAGCCTGATTTACAGATTTTACACTTTAGCAGCTTGTGTTGCCCGCCATCACACTTCAGCTATTTAATTGTTAAACAGGGATGAGGCCAGGTAATAGGGGTATCAGGCAAGCCATCAACTAAAGCTCCAAGAGAAACAGAGGCTGAGCTACATAAAAATTTCATTGTGTCTGACGTACACCATGTGAGTATGTCTGACACAGTGACATTTTGCCTTGTTTGCCAATGAGTTTATTAGTTAATACACTTGTTGCATTTATCATATTGATGAATATACACTACAGTCTTGATTAAATTGATATCAGCCTGAAATCGAACTTTTTGTAATCTATACTTGCTTGCGCTGGTCTGAAATGTCTTAGAAAGGAAGCCCTTGATTAAAAATCTTGATGTCTGCTTGGATTTCTCTTTTGCATAGGTCTGAAATGTCTTAAAAGAAATTTCATGGCAACTGTTAGTCTATTACGAAGGATCTTGATTTAATTGACGAGATTGAGGCTTGATGTCAAATCTTTTTGCACAGGCCTGAAACATCTTAGAAAGGATTGTGTCAGTGCAATGCAACTTTTACTGGAATCTTGATTATATTTATGTTTGCTTGAATTTGGAAGCTTCATGACATAGCTTTTTGCAATAAGATATCTTTGAGGGAAAATGTCATTGCAACTATTAAGAAGAATCTTGTTTAAATTTATGTTTGCTTGAATTTGGAAGGTTAGTGTCTTAGCTTTTTGCATTAAAATATCTTGGAAGGAATATGTCATTGCAACTGTTACTAGAATCTTGATTGAATTGATGTTTGCTTGATTTGGAAGCTTTATGTCTTAGCTTTTGCACTAAAATATCTTGTGAGGGAAAATGTCATTGCAACTATTAACAAGAATCTTGTTTAAATTTATGTTTGCTTGAATTTGGGCTTGATGTCATAGTTTCTTGCACCAAAATATCTTGGAAGGAAAATGTCATTGCAACTGTTACTAGAATCTTGATTGAATTGATGTTTGCTTGATTTGGAAGCTTTATGTCTTAGCTTTTGCACTAAAATATCTTGGGAGGGAAAATGTCATTGCAACTATCAAGAAGAATCTTGATTAAATTGATGTTTGCTTGAATTTGGAAGCTTCATGTCATAGCTTTTTGCACTAAAATATCTTTGAGGGAAAATGTCATTGCAACTATTAAGAAGAATCTTGATTAAATTGATGTTATCTTGAATTTGGAAGCTTCATGTCTTAGCTTTTTGCACTAAAATATCTTGGAGGGAAAATGTCATTGCAACTATTAAGAAGAATCTTGATTCAATTGATTTTGCTTGAATTTTGGGATTGATGTCAACACTTTTTTGCCAGCTTGAAATGTCTTAGAAAGAAAAGTGCACTGCAACTGCTTCATATATAATCTTGATTTAATTGATGTCTGCCTGAATTGGGGGTCTTCATCATGCAGGGACATAATGGCCTATCAGACTGGCAACTGCCATGGACCCGTCCATAAAAGGAGTCAAAATAATAAAACTGCCTGAAAGTACAACTTTGCCATCAGGTTAATGACTGAGTGATGCAACAAAATGATTTTAATAGGACAGGGCCCTCTCAAATGAGGACCCTCAACATATTTACCAATTCACCAATAGCATTTTCCTTCACTAATTCGAAATAATGCCGATGGCAGGGACGCCAAGGGGCCCATTGACTTTTTTGCCGTAATGGCGCCAGTCCGCCCCTTTCTTCATGTCACAGTTTTTTGCACTAAAATATTTCGGAAAGCAAGATGTCATTGCAACTGTTGTGAAGATTCTTGGTTTAATTGATGTTTGATGAACTGTATTACAGTTCCATTGTTTGATGAATCTCAATATTTTAAGGTCTGTTTGTTCCAGGTGATGTAAGTTGCAGCCACATTTATGGCATTTCCATAATCCAAACAGCCTCTTCAGGGGGAAATCCCAAAGCTCATCTTGTCATCAGTTCTCCTTTTCTGAAAGAAAGTGAATTCTCCTTGTCGTCAAAAGATGGCGTCCTGGCTCAAAATCGCATAAGAAGATGTGCGTCTGCTAATATATCTATTGACGTATCAAAATATGGAATAGCATCAGGAAAAGAACAAAAAGGCTTGATCCTTAAAGCTTCGCAGAAATTGGATGTTTATGTGAAATACTGTTACGATGCAAAGACGTGTACCTCTTACTCGATCGAACCAATGACGACTGACGATAAGGCTTTCATGGTGGTCAGTTACACCCCAATGAGTGGGTATGACAGTGTCATAACAATTGTAGGACTCTATGACAGCACGGTCGTTGTCATTGGGAATATTCAAAAGGAAATGATTAACACCCACGAGACGTACACTCATGTGACCACCACTGATCCAACGGGATTAAAGATCACCTCAACGAAACCAGTTGCAACATTTTCAGGAGCAAGATGTGCCAAGGTCAAAACTAATGTCAATGACTGCGATCCCTTGTTCAAAAAGTTGCCGGCTGTAGCGAATCTCGGAACCACCCACATTGTCCCGCCTATTCACACTCGCCCAAATTCAACAGGCTATCTGTTAAGAGTAGTCACAACAGGGTCATCCACTAATTACAAGCTCATCCGAGGAACAGCGTCAAAAAATTTAGCGACGTCCACCTACAAAGACATTGATATACTCGTAGCAGGAGTGCCCGTAATCGTCGAGTGTTCCGTGCCGTGTGTCGTTGCACAGTACAATTTCGGCCACAGCAAAGATACGACAGCAAACGATCCATTCATGTTGATCATCCCTGATGTCAGTAAGACCCAACAATCATTCTCATTCAGAACATCTGATGACACCACCAACCAATGGTCTCATGACGTCACAATCTTCTCGAAAGCTCCCAAAATCACAATTGATGATGAAGAAGTCACGTCGTGGTCAGAAGTTCAAGGTATCGCTGATTATTTCATGACCTGGAAAACCCTCAACTCTGGCGACCATCATGTCTACACCACCAACTCAACTGGTTTCTTGGCTTTCGTTACTGGGATGAGCAAAACCAAATTGTTACCCACTGCTGTAGCTTTTACGAAGCTAAGTCAAGGTTAGTTAAATATAAACACCAGTCCAGCGGGCATTGTGATGTCAGTCTGGTGTTGTATTAAATGTTTATTGGTTATTTAGGTCATGACTGACCTTGACTTAAAAATAAAGTTATTGTGACGTTATTGTGACGTCATTGTTTCCCCGCACACAGAAGTCAAAAGCCAATGTCAGCATGACACTTCTTCTGACATCAGACTGAGGTCAGAAAGGGACCTCAGAATAATGACTAGGAATTATGTCGCATCAACATTGTCCTTCAGCCAGGTTTTTGACTGACCATCTGGCATATGCTGATATCGTACTTAAGTCAGATGCCCATCTGAATGTAACGCCGATATGACGTTGCATTCACAGCAGATTTTTTTATGTTGTCCCATGGTTATAATCCAATACTTTTTTTTTTTCAAATCCAACTTCACCGTATAGCAAAATTTGGAAATCAAATCCGATTTCAGAATTATGTCATATTGACTTCACAATGCCTGCTGGGAGACTGCCAATTTTTTTTTCATTTATGTTTGTTAAGTGTGATATTTTCGATCTTCGTCATTTTGGATGTCACTCACAGATTGAAAATGATCACACTCGATGCAAAGTTACTATCCAAAATAATGAGTATTGTACATTTGATGATGTGAATGCATTGAAGAACTGTATTTGATTAAAAGTGATTTCATTAGTACGCGATTCTAAGATTAGAACTATGCACACCAAATACGTAGCATTTTTGCTTCATCTGATTTGTTTAGGAACAACAGTACGACACGCAGCCAATAAAGCATACGTAGCAAGTTCACGTATACTATGTCGTATAGCATTGATTTATCACAGGCAACTGCGATTGACCAGAATCGCGTGGTAATGAAATCACCTGTAATTGACAACAAATGGATCAAATGGCTTTTATTATAAGTAAATTAACCTTTAATTCATTGTAAATTCTTAATTTCAGGAAAATGGGCCCAGAATGTTCAAAGCAACAATCACTTCAAAAGTTTGATAGCAAAGAAAGTTATTTCTCCTGCTCCGTTTCATTCCGTCAAGCTCCGCAAGATGGCGTGTGTTGCATTCTGTGTGAAGAAATGCAGTTGTGCCGCAGTTAGCGTAACTAATGACAACAAATGTCAATTGTATGATGTACCTGAATCTGTCATGACAATGGGTTATGAATTTGGTAGCAGAGTAATTATTCTAACAGGATAATTGGATACAATTGATAAGAAAAATTGATTAAATGTGCAGCCGCAAGATGTAACTTTTCTGTACTTTTATTTCTAAAATAAATTTCTTTCTTGTACCAGGAAAATAACAATGCAGAAACAACAAAAAACTAGTCTGGCTGACAATTGTGATTTGTTGCTTTGCTTGTTTAGAATAGGCCCTCTGGGTTATTAATTTTATTTGTAAGAAATGCATTTTAGAGAGTCCCTCATCAATCTGAGATCTGTAATTCTTTAAAGTGCTACACTCTAAAAATGTTCAGACAAAATTGGTTTTTTAGATTCAAAATGGTTTTTTGAAAAACCAAATTTCAATGCAAAACCAACATGGATTAAAAAAAACAACATTTTTTAGAGTGTACAATTTGTTCAACAATCTGTACTCAGTAACAGGCTAATCATTTTGTGTCTTTGCATAAGTAATACAATTCAGCGCTCCAACGACTGGTAATTCAGAAAGGTTTTGATACCTAATTGTGTCGTGGCAGAAATAGTAAACTACATGGTAAACCCAGCTGCCCGCAGTTACCTTTAAAACAACTACATGCCGTAGAAACAACGGTTTTCTGCCTTAAAGTAGCACATATATATATTCATTACAGTAGCTGCAATTAAAGTAATGCAGCAGGTTTTACAGTGTATTTTATGTTGAACGTTGAAGAAATACTAGACTCATTCAGTTCAGCAAAGAGTATAATCACACCTGGGGGGGGTTCTCGCCCCGAAATATGACGGGGGTGCTCAGCTGAGTGTCTCGCATCCAGACCCAGTAACGGAGTGCCGTGAACCCAAAAATAGGACCCTGGATTAGGGAAAATTCGCCCTCAAAGAGGCTTTTTTTGGGTCGGTCGGCTGTATTATTGTAATTATTTGTGCCAAATAATTTCTTTTTTGCCACCATGGATGTCTTTCGGAAGGTGATTTTTATGCGAAATTCGGAGTTCTGGAAATGTTGGACCATGTCTAGGAATATTCAGACCTCATTTTAGGACCCTTAGCTAGGGACAATTAGCCCTTGAAGAGGCCTTTTCAGCCGAGCATAGGTGTAGACCAACATATAGTGAGAACCCCCCCCCCCCAGGTAATCACACAACTAATGTTTGTCATATTTCATAGTGCAACAAAGTGGCAGCACTGTACATGTTGTACATGACTTCCTGTTTGATGAAAACAATGGCTTGGAGAAAGCACGTTTCAGAAAAAGTCAATTCATATAAAATCAAATTGCTGTCAGCTGTAGAAAACACATAGAACTGGTGAATTCAGTCACTGTGAACAAAGCCTATGCAAAGTGTAACCTTGAAACATCTTTGATATTTGATTAACAGCCTTCAAAGTTTCAATGTGAGTTGGCAAAAAATTCTGTGTTGACAATGTCATGGCCATAGGAGAATTTATGTCTTACCTTTTCTATGAATCTGTATCCTATGATTTGTCCTGTTAGCAATGCCAAATATAGATCTATATCCCGTGCAATATAAATATAGTCCATGAACCATTCCATGTGGATCAATGGATGCACAAATGCTCATATTAGAAGTTTTTTAGCAAAAATTCCCTGGCTCTGTGAGCCTCTAACTTATTTTCTTATGCTCTGACAACGTTTAAAGGGGCCCTGTTACAAAATAGCAAGCTTGATTATCTTGTTTAGCATTGTTTGGCATTGACTGTTTGTTGTAATCACCTGTTTCGAACCTCAGTTCAGCGGAGTGCAACAATGTCTCTGTGAATTTCATATGTGTGGCTGTGGGACCATGATATTTCCATAGTTGTCTTTAGAAGTGTTTGAATACCCAGTTTGTTTACTGTTAGCTATTGCAGACATGGTTGGCGCTTTTGATTTCAACATTGTCCGCATTGATAGATGTCATTTAAACTTTCTTCAATTAGTTTTCAGCAATACAATTTTCCATTTTGCATGTTCTTGACCCAAAAAGTTGCTTTAAATGACAGAATGAGTTGCTCATCATCAACATACTTCTGATCATGAACCCGATTTCCTTGTGCTACTTCGCTGACTGGGGCCACATAGGAGATAAAAAAGTTTGGTCCAAGTTTGGAACCTTGAAGAACCCCCGAAATTGAGTGGATGGTAGCCTGATGTTTTGTCAATTATTATCACTGACCACGTTGTGATCTTTCAGAAATGTGGGATTTGAACCATCTTGGAGCTGCACTTCGTACACCATATATATACCCGTTTTGCAGTATTTCTAAAAAAAAAAACTCCACATGATATGTCTTTCTAGCAAAATTCCATGATATAGGCCTCTATTCATTCATGTGATCAACTATATAGATAAATAAACTTTCATTTCCAAACAACAACTTAATATTTTGATTGACTGATTTTATGAATGTGTTGATGCATTTTATCTTTTTTAGCGGATGAACAATAATGTCAAGATTGGTTAAACGGAGATTAATACAAGCCATTTGAATACTATGAAAAAGTTTAACAATTAATTAAGTTATAATAATAATGCAGTCCCAAGGATCCATGCCTTGGAATCTGAGACCCCTTGTTTTAAAAAAATATACCTACTTACTTTGCTTGGATTCACATTCACTGGGTTCATTCACAAATCACAGCCTATTAATCTCATACTCTGATCTACAGAGAAAATGCCCAAAGGATACATCTTTCGAACGCTGTCTGTCAAAAAGTCATATAGACAAATGTTAGGTTTGGGCCGGTATCTTTGCATGCTAACAAATATATCAGCTCTCAAAACACATAGCAATTGTGATTACAGATCTCAAATGACAGCAAATCAATTTTCTCAATTTCTTTCAAGAACTGTATTGTATTGTATTTACTATCAGTCATGCGCTGCAATGGTGAGTGTTCCACAATGAAACAGCTCAGGGCAGCCATAGAACGACACCCATGTGCAGAGACTAGGGGTACATTGCCCAAGGTTCCCGTACAGTAGCATCTCCAGTGTTGGTTGATCGCTGTGTGATGACGAGTGATGAAAAGACTGAGTCTTGCACATACCCTATTGATTCGGGGATGACCAGGGTCTCTCAGTTGCCTCCGCACAGAGCACTGGATACAACCGGTCTCCAATTAATGCCCCGTTGGCTCGGACCAAATTGAGTTCCAGGACTGGGAGTCGAACCTACGACCTCACAGCCAGACTGGTAGCACAAACAAGTGCGTTTGGCAATTAGGCCAAGGGGATTTCGATTTTGAGAATTGTTAAAAATGTCAGCTTTGGAATGGACGCAAATTTCCTGTGGTGGCAAGTAGGGTATGACCAATCGGGAACACTTACACATGAATTTCCGGAAAGTGATGCTCTCATTTTTCTTCGAAACGGATCACATTATGTTTCATGAATATATATGTATATATCCTGTGACTAGCAGAAATCCTGGGCTCTGATTGGCTGATTAGTCACAGTATATTATATGTTATACTGTGACCTTGCTATGGGATATAGAATATATTCACCCGAGGACTCCCATATCCCACGAGGGCGAAGCCCGAGTGGGATATGGGAGTCCGAGGGTGAATATATTCCATATAATATTTGTATCCTTGGACAATACTCCTAATCATTTTCTGTGTCGGGAAGTGAGCTAAGCAATGCTGCATGTTGAACCATTTTTATAGACAACATGAATTTCAGTTGCTGACTTTTCACAGAAATTATTATCTGATTATGTTGGGACCTATTTCAGATTAAACAAAATTAAATTTGCTAAATTTTGGTGCCAATAAATGGATGCTGCTCCTCATAGGAGTGGAGCTATGCAGTGAGACACAACGCTTCTCATAAAAAGCCCAGAGTGGGTACATCTGCACTGGTGGGTGGTGATGTCATGGTAACATAACAATGTGATGATGTTATCTGATGGATATATTTCATATTCCACCTCATGAATATTCAATGAGGTGGATATATTTCATATCCACCAACGCCGCGCCGATGGAAGAAGCTCGTCAAAGGAGCAATAAACAACTACTGGCACAAGCTCTGGACGGATGAGAAGGAAGACAAGTCCTCCCTGAGATTCCTGTCGCTCCAAGAGGCACCAACCACGGAAGCGCATCCGATCTGGAGTTCGATCGAATCTGCACCAAGACAAGTCCAAGAGGCAGTGGTTAAGGCACGGCTGTTAACAGGCACATATACATTACAGGCTAATAGGCATAAGTTCAACCAGTTTGAGGTCTCCCCAATTTGTCCACTTTGTCATGACGGTCCTGAAGACAGAACCCACTTTCTAATCTCATGTCTGAACCTAGTGTCAGTTAGGATGAAATATTTCCCAAAACTCATTCAAACAATAGTTAGCAGTGCAGGAGTAGAAGCTGGTGACACCATCAGAAACGACCCCAGACTCCTCACACAGTGCATCATCGACTGCTCTTCCCCAGAGATATTCAGCATTACTGGCAGAAACCGGCAGGCGTCACTCCATCTCGAACGACTCAGTCGCAGCCTGGTGTACGACCTTCACAAAGCCAGAATGAGCCTACTGCAACAGGAACTAAGCCCAGCGCCCCCCCCCCCTAGAGACAAGTCGACCACCCACGCTCTCGCCCTTCCTGCGTCCCTTAACCCCTCTCACGTCGTATGAACTATTCTAACACTTGTCTTTCTTGAATCCAGACCTGTTTCGTGACAGGGTGCTCCGAAAACGGAGGAATCTACCACAACAGAACAGAACAGAACATGGCCCAACAGCAGGCAGCATTGACAACACAGGATTCTTCTATCCCAAAGAAAAGATTTGGTGAAGTTACAATTGAAGAAGTGCCAGAAAAAAGACGACTGGGAGTACCAGAAGCTACAAGGAAGGCAAACAAACAAGCAGCCAAGGCCTTCAGGCTGTATTTGCAGGAAAAGGGAGAGCCAGATGACTTTCAAAATTTCTCAAAGGAAAAACTGGACGAGGCACTCCAAACTTTTTATTTTAACGCCAGACAGGTGAATGGATCCTCTTACAAAACAAATTCACTGGAAACCTTCAGATACGGATTAAACAGATACCTGAGAGATGACCTGAACCTCAAGATCGACATAATCAACATGCCGGAATTTACCCTGTCAAATAGAAATTACAAAACGGCCATGAACGACCTGAAAGCTGCAGGTCTTGGGTTCACAAAGCATCATGAACCCCTTTCCAGGGAGGATCTGGTGAAAATGTACGATGTGAAACATATGAATCCGCAAACGGCTGTTGGTCTTGCCATGAAAGTGCAGTTTGATTTAAGATTCTACATGTGCCGTAGGGGCTCCGAAAACATTCACGAAATGACGAAGGAAAAATTCTGTGTCAAATATGACAGTGACATGAAACTTAAGTACGTCGTTTTGGCATCAGACGAGAGAAGCAAAAACCATAACTATATGGACAGAGAAATTATCAACGGGATTATACCCGAAACCAAGGGTAGCATGTGCCCGGTGGCCAGTTTTGAGAAGTATGTGTCAAAACTGAATCCTCAGTGCGAATATTTTTGGCAACGGCCTCGACCCTCCCTCCTGCAGAAGACCTGAGCTGGCTTGAGAATATGAGGATCGGAAAGAAAACTTTAGAAAAATTCATGAAGGAGTTATCTGAAATCTGCACCTTGACAAGAGGATACACCAACCACAGCCTACGAGCTACAAAACGACCCTCTTGACAAGAAACTATTTTGCAGATGGATTAGTAATGAAAATTACCGGCCACAAAAGTGCATCATCACTCGCGACGTACCAACATCTGGACACAAATCAGAAATTCCAAATGGCTAGCTGACTGACCAGGTCAGTCTCTTCAACTTCAGTTCAAGAGCAAGGCGAGATTGGTAATTATTTTTATTCATACCGGTGTACGTTTTAAAATGGGTGTTTAACACCGTTTATGCCTTATCATGGTAGTCATAGAAAATTCAAAATATGATTTTTGTTTTAGGGAATGCCTCTGAAATGCAAGAGTCAATGGTTGATGGTAATCAAGCTGCAGCTGCAACTGCTGTAATCCAGCCTCAACAGGAAGAATTGGATGTTAGCCTATCTCGGAACAATGGTGAGCTTCGATTTATAAAGAGGCACTGCCGCACTTGCATCCTTAATACTACAGGCCAAACCTAATAAATTGTACATAAAATTTTGAATTTATAATTTACTTTAGCTTTTTTTTTTCAGCAACTTTTGACTTTCCATCCTTTGAGATCGCTGAAGAAAACCTGACTGCAGGGCTTGAGGGTGGAGTCGTCGCAACCAACAAAAAAACGGTGATCAAATCCCCAAAACTCCAATGTTCATGAACTGTAAATTCCAGGTGAACAACCTGTACATCAAATAGGTCTTGTGAAATTTTGATGAAATTGTTGAATTTGAAATATAGCCTATGCAAATGCAATGTATGTATATTGAAGATGTATATTTGCGGGATATCAATTTTGATGTTAATTCTATGAATATACAGTCCGATTTATCAATAAATAAATAAAATGTGTTCAATTTCTCAGTCATTTGTGAGCAGATCGCCCTCGTGGGATATGGGAGTCCTCGGGTGAATATATTCCATATCCCATAGCAAGGTCACAGTATAACATATAATATGTACGAAGTGCCAGGATGAAGTTCCTCCAAGTTGTTGTGTCATTGTACTGCAATTTGTGCATACATATTTTTGTCAAAGACGCTCCGAAGACAAGTGATGGAGTTAAAATGTTTATTTAATAATTGACATAAAATGAATTTGGTAAATATGTAAATCGAATAAATATATACATTCAAAATATTTGTATATATGAACACATTGAGTATACAAATGAGCAACAAACATAAGAGTTCAATATAGACATGAATTTATAAGTCCGAAAATCCTCACTTCTTTGGGAAGAACGTAGTGACAGGCCTCACTCTGTAATATTCAAATATCAGAGAGTGGCAGCAGGAATAGTCCGAAGCCCATAATAGTACATTATCAGATGAGAGAAATCGAAGGAACAGTGGGAGGTCGCCTGGGTGGATGGTGGGACCAAAAATTTTTCAAGAAGGAAGTCCCACGGCGCATGCGCTAGAGGCAGTGTGATGCTCGAGTCAAAAGCTGATCAGACGGACTGACCGCTCGATGGGATGAAAGCTTCTCCACTGTTCGACTAAAGCGTTGCACTCGCAGAAACGTGTTAATACACGTTTGGGCAAGAACTCAGCTTTTGCAAGATCTCAGAAATCAGACATAATGTCAAAAGTTATCTCGAAAATGTGTGAGTGCAAGTAATGCAGGTCAAATATCAAAACATCGAAATGTAAAAATTGTATGCATGATTCCAGCATAAAATTAAATGATTTTCATGACATCTTCGGAAGAGAAAAGTACAATTTTCATTTATGATTATTGAATTTTCAACATTCAAATTTTTTTTTTCATGATAATAGCAGATTTTTTCCCATTCACAGTTATCACAAAAATTGCTCATCCGTCGCAGTGATACGGGTGCTTCATAATGCCCTTAATTGAAAAAGCTAAAATTCCACTTTTAATTGTGAGACCCAAGATGTCTCTAACAGTCTCTTGTTGTTTATATAGACTCAAGAGACCTCTTGTGTAGCCAAGCTGAAATAAAAACATTCTGACCTCAGCCAGCAGTTGTGTGTTGTCTGCATGGGGCAGTGGCTCAACTACCATTGGGCCTACCCAGGGCTACCCCCACCGCTACACCTCAAAAGGGGGGCCCACCCAAAAAGCATGCCAACACCCAGGAACTTATATAAAAATAATACATTTGGACAAAGAATCAACATCACAAATTGTGCTGATATTGCAAAACTGAAGTGGATGGAGTCTCTCTGAAGTTAGTCTAAAATTCAAGCAGGCAGAATAATATCTGAAAAATATTGGAATTGCCCAAGGGGGCCCCTGAGTCTTTCCACATGAATGAGGTATTAGTGAGGGCCCTTCGAAGTCTAAAAGTCAGGCGGGAAAAGTATCTGGAAAACATTGGAACTTCAGGGGGGCCCCGTAATCTTTCTGCATGAATGAAGTATTTGTGTGGGCCCTTTGAAGTAAGTCTAAGAATGGTTTTGACCCCCTTTTGTGAATAGGCCTATTCAATCAGAAATCTGAGGCAGGCAAAACTTTAAGCGCGAAAATATCCCTTTTTTGGAATGAAAGTAGAATATCTTCCAGGTAAACATTAATACTTAGAGGAGCGGGGCTATTTGAAGTGCCAATTTTTTGTCGCGTTCTGTTGAGCTTATGGTAGCAGATACAGGTATGACATTTTGGCAAGTTCTAGCTACAGTATTCACCTCAATATTCCATGTAACAACTTTGTCTAAAGTGCTGACAAGTTCTCACCATGAGCTGGAAAGCACCACGAGACCAAGTGTTTCAAATAACCCCAGAGCCGGGGTTATTTAAAACGACACATGGGGTTACTTGAATCATCGAGAAAAAACTTCCAAAAATCATATTTTCTTATCAAACTTTGTTCAATAAACATTTATTATACAACAACTGTTTCCTTAAAAGAAACTAGGCTTCACATAAAGAATGATGTCTTCAAGAATCTAATACAAAAAATATGAAAAGCTGCAATTTAAACTTGAACGTTGAAAGAAAATTTTGGAAATTTTGGGAATAATTAGTAGTGATGCAGACCGGAGCGCTTTGGACCGGTCCGGTCCGCGGTCCAGCCCTGGACCGCCAAAATACCGGACCACTTACAAAAAACCGGTCCAGTGTTGGACCGGATCGGTCAAGTGCCGGTCCGGACCGGTCCAGTGATTTTTCATGTCACGAAGAGTATCGCATGAATTTTTTCATCTCTAAAAATGCAATTTATGTCTCATAGCTTGTTTTCACCCTCATTTTTATCATAATTTTTGAAATGCCGATGGACCGCTTCTGGACCGGTCCACGGATAGCAACAAAATCGGACCACCTCATCCTGGACCAGACCAGGACCGGACCACTTTTGTAAATACCGGACCACCCTCTAAAAGGTGGTCCGGTCTGCATCACTAATAATTAGTGTAGTTGTACAGTATGAAAAGTAATAAAATTATTCAAACAGTGATTCTAATTGAAGAAAGAGCTTTTGTACAGAGACACATCAATGAGGAAATGGCTTTGTGAATGCTGTCCCTTTCCTGCGTTGTATGAATTTGTGACAGCTTCATTACCATGTCAGCAAACAGCTTCCGAAAATAACTCCTTTATTGAAATGACCAGTGCAAATATTCTCCTCTTTTCTATTTAAGACAACAATAATTCAGAGTTGCCTGAAGAATATGACACTCATGGGCTACTGTTCAACATTGTCATGAGCAATTAAGACTTCTTCAAGGGCAGCTTGGGATTTTTTAGCAGGCCCTCATTCCATTTTCTTTTTTCTGATGTACATTGTTTCAGCAAGAAAAACACCAATAGAATCAATCTATACGATGTAGTAGCGATTATCTTCCTTAGCTTTCCTTGCTGTTGATAATGATACTATGCATGGTACTGCTTCAGTGTTTTAAATAGCCCCACAGAAAATGCTTCAAATAGCTTCAACCCACCATTTGATTAACGTCAACTATTATATCACCTTAACCAAAGGCTTACCAAAAACTGTCTTTGCCTGTTGATTTGTAATACCAAAGCCCAAAGGCTTCCAACTTGTAGTCAAATATCTTGCATTATATATTTCAAATGGCATACAGGTCAAAATTATTTCAACTGAAAAAATTACTTTAGGAGCACAAAAATCAACTTTACTGTCTGGTGAAATACAGGATTTGAAATTTGGGCCATGTTGGAAGTGATGTCATGTCTTGATGAATGGATAATCTGCCCGAAGTCAAACTTGGGTAAAAAAATGTAAATAACCCCGAGCTTCAATTAGCCCCGGTAGTTACAAAACTCACCTTTTTGGGAAAGTCTTCTTTTTCGCAAGAACTATCCAAGTGCCTTTGTTTTCTTTGTTAAGAGTCAAATGGGACAACAAATAATTGAAATAGATCTTTTCTGTTTTCACAATATCAGGCAAATACTGGCGTTACATATGATTATTTTCAATATCGAAAAAAATGGCCACCAGGGGGCAGCCGCACAACCTGACGGGGTGACCAGCAACCTAAATTTGAAGCCTACCCCCCATAGGATGATTTTAGCATACTGGTTGCTTTTCCTCTCTCGGGGAAAAAAAATAAAAAATTTTGAGGCCCTAGCCTCTGTACTATACTACCTTTGAAAACCATCAAGAAATGAATTGATGTTGTTTGGTTTTTTCATACACATATATAATTAGTACTTTTTTTTCATAATAGTTGTCGCAGTAAAACCTACACTCAAACTAATGATTAGTCTACCTGAACAACGCCCGATGAAAAATCAATGGATCTTGTTTGATAAGTGAATTCAGCAGTGACTCAGCTGTTTCAGGTATCCCTAATGGTAGAGCACATCAATACAGAGAAGATGCATTAATGAAGTATTATCATCAGTATGCTAAGATTATTATTGATTTCAAAGGCCATTTACTGTCTGAAAGATGCCAAATTACCTTGGGCAATTGCTACATCTGTCTACATATACCAGTATTACACCTGTAATTCAGGCCTGAGGTGTAATGCCTGCATTACCCAGCTTTGAGAACTAAGGGGACGAAAACTGGATAATCAGGGAGGGGGTGTTTTCCTAGACGAGAAATTATTTATTTTATTGTAACAGTAACAGTTATTATTTATTTTGAGAGTGCATGGTCCTCAAATATTCATTTCCAAATCAAGCCATGTTAAGAAATACCCCCACTAGGAATTATTTAAAATATGTATATTTTTGTAAACCTATATAGGTCAGAGAGATTCATAAATTGAGCTTTCGTGACAAGCGGATGTGTTTCAATAACACTATATTTTATTAGACATCATGTAGGCAGGTTAGATAAGCCCAATAAGTGATGAAATATTGAAATGCCTTCTTTTGTCAATTAATCGATTAAAAGGAACCGAACCAACAGCCAAGTGACAACACCATCGACACCGGATCACAATATATAACAGTTCAACCATTTCCCCCTTGGTTGTATTTCTGAAATTAGTTTTAGTACTTCGGTTGCATCGATCCAATATTGCCTCAGCACCTCATTTTTTGGCAAAAAGTTTCTGTTATGGCAGACAACGCGATGTTTTGGAGTTTTAAAAATGTCACCAAATGATTTTGGATTCCACTCAAGTGTGAGATATCGTTTTGTGGGTCAAAAACTGGACCTCATGGAATAGAATTTACAAGATGATGACCGATTATGTATGTTAAGGTAGACCCACGAGTGATTTTAATATCTTATCTTGACTGACCAAACAGGAATACAACTTATTAATTCAACGAGTTGGCAGAATTCAACTCCAAACTGTTAAATATAGGCCTACTTGTTGAATATATATATTACAACCGACCAGAAACCAAAAAGGGTGAAAGGCAAGATTCACAAACAATTGGATTTTCATTTCAAAATTACAATTATCTAAAGATCTGTTTTTAAGAAATTAATAAAGACAACAGATTAAACTCATCCATTTTCGAAATGATTAAATCAAAGTGATTTTCATCATTGCATGGATAATGGATATGCTTTCTCAGTCAGATTTAGTTGAAAATTCCAACTGACTTTGGCGAAAAACAAATTAGACTAGTTGATCCAAATATGACTGACTAGACTTGAGGTGAAAATGAAATTCAACTGACTTTCTCAACTTATTCGACTGACTCCAGGGTCTGTGTTAAGGTCATGTCAGCTGGCTATTTGACATCATACTTAGGATCGAAAAGAATAAATTATTTCCACACAAAAAATTAACCACTTTTGTTTGTCTTATCTAGTAGAAAATTCCAATTGAGATAACATTTGATAAAACGCCTTGTATTGAAATTGCTCAGGTGCCACTTAAAATGCTAACAAGAAAATCTTTTCAAAAAAAGATAAGCTGGCTTGAGCAAATATATATAGTGAAGGTATGAAAGGGAATATGGAACAAAATAAAAGCACAATGAGGTAGCAATATGCTCATTTGGTGCAATAATAGCTCTGTATCTCCAGTTCTGTGGAATTTAACTATTAGGACAATTTGAAACATACAAAGATTAAGCTCAGACTTTCCTTGCATTTCCTGGCAAAAACCTTCCAGTCTCTCATTCATTGACTGATTATATTATATGAATGGAGTGTGTACACAACTCCGTTAAGAAAAAAAAATCATCCTTATCAAAACTTTATTGAAATTACAATTTTGTGTTATCTAATGAAATTCACACAGTTATATTTGGTACATTGTACTATGCATGTATCTATCTACTTAAGAGTATGCCAATAATGTGCTTCTCCCTGTTAAAAAGGGGAGAAAATCACGCTTGTAGTTCAGATTATGGAACTATGTATAGTTTTAATTAATTGAAATCAGCAAATCATGGCTTTTTGTTATGCTACAAGCATGAGATACACATAGTAACATTATGTAAACTCTCTTGACTCAACAAACGAACAAAATCAAACCTAAAACAGTGCACTTCATTTTTTTCTCCAAAGAAACCCTGCAATACACAAAATTTAATGTGTGCATAGCATAGGCCTGAAGCTGGACAGGACAAATTTATTAAAATATGCGTAGGTAATATGTTTGTGTGAAGTATGGTTAAAAATTATTGAAGATTATATTTAGCTGGATGTCTAGTTTATGTGTAAACAATGGTATAGACATGAATAGCATTGAA
Source organism: Platynereis dumerilii (assembly GCA_026936325.1). Taxonomy (NCBI): domain Eukaryota; kingdom Metazoa; phylum Annelida; class Polychaeta; order Phyllodocida; family Nereididae; genus Platynereis; species Platynereis dumerilii. Next base: position 8,925,441 of record JAPTHN010000008.1, read on the forward strand.
AACGGCAAATTATTCAGAGGGTCTATGCAGAAGTATTAATTGACAAACATTTGACAGCTCGGAGGTGTGAAGGTAAATTACGATTGAAGTGAAGAGCAATTAATTTGGTATGACTCTGGCCTTTGATAGAATAGGATTGAAATTAGACATATTGAGGCACTTGTAAATGGATTATAATGAGACGAACGACAGTTTTAGTGGGCTGTGACCTGAGATGACCTCATTTGCATGTTATCTGCATCTGATTTGCATATGATCACGTGACATGTCGCCCAGTTGTCATATATCAATCGTAACAACTTACCACACTCTTAAATTGCATTAGAACAATTTTTGGGTTGCTCAATCATTAATTTCCAAATGGTAGGTGTAGTTTGACATTATTGCAACAATCTGAAGTATTTGCAATGCTAAGATATTCAAAATGCTCCCCCTCATATTACTAAATAGTGGGGACGAACTCCTGTGTACAAATTTCCGTAGGGGGCAACGAGGTAAAGAGCTGGTTTAATAGTTCTATATTTGCTATAAGATATCTTGTCACATAGTCCAAGGAACCAGCTTAAAAAACCATAGAAAAGAGTCTTGAAATACTTGAAAATGTCAAGTGAACATTTCCACTATGGAGTGACATCATTTATCTACAGGTCAGCTATTATGTAATTTTCACCGTGACATATATGATAAAAATTGATTTTTGTGTTTCTTTGTAAATTGATCAATTAAAAAATCATGTTACTTTTAATTGGTCCAATATATTAAGGTATATTAATAATTATATGTAGGCCTATGTGGCAATATATATAATGATTATATACGTAAACTGTATATATATTATTTTATTTATAACAAATATAATGCACTTTTATTGGTCCACAAAGAGGTATTGGCTGGGGAGCAATGTTACTCTTTGTGTCGCCAAGCAATGGACAAACATTTAATAATATATGGAAATTTAAGAGATTATAAAGGCACTCCACAAATCGAATCTTGCACATGTTGGTCAACTACGCTTATTAGAGTGGGGGGGATTACCTAGTTCAAGCCCAGTGCCACACCATGCACAAAATATTTTAATTTTATAAAATATGAAAAGAAAATGTTTCGATTTTTGAATCCTTGTTGCCTCACTGTATTTGCCGAGGGAAACCGGTAAATGATTGGAGCATTTGCAGACAAATTGTAATGCTTAAAAAAATATTTTTCTATTGAGGGGATATGCCGGTCCTATTGAGGTCACTGCTAATGATATTCTGCAATTTTCTATTTGGAGAAAAAATGATCTGTTATCTGCAGTAATCTCGGTTATTAGTTTTGTTGGGTCCTTGGAATTCATTCCAAGACCATTGTCATCAGCTTCATTTCCTGTCAACAGGCAAAGTCAGCGTACACAAAAGAAAACATTTCACAGACAACATGACAACATGACAACCCCAACAGATGCGCCCTCGTGATTAAGATGGTACTTGTACATCCCTGGCTGCAATATTGTGCTTCTCAGTGCTTAAATTGACTTTTATTCAACATATTTCTTCTGATGGCTGCCGGCATGCCATCAATTCACACAAAAACTGGTTCTGAATACACTATCAAAATTGGACTGTGTTGCCCTCTTGTGCATAGTCACAGAATACCATAGTTGGCTACTTGGCTGTATGTTCATTTCATAGGGAAAGAAAACTATGTAACTTTCTTATAACATGCCATTCACCACGTTGTGGCTAAAAGTTTTGTTAAATCTCTATCTTCATTGGAATTTAATGTCAAAGTGTTTGAAGTTTAGTGGGCATCCTTGTTTAATAAATATAGGTAATATCTTTTCATATCTATAATAGAAGAAAATGAAATTTTAACATGTCATTTTATCTTTCCCTTTTTTGATTTTACACGTAATTCAACAGATCTTTGGAAGAAAATTCATTTGGGATAAATTGTGGGAATAGACCCAAGGCCCTATGCATGCGCTGCATGCTATTTTCAGTTTTTGTTTTTGTTGAGGATGGGGGGGGGTGTTAATGATGACAAGGGAACATTTTAACTCGTATACGTGTTTATTCCAAACATGTTGCGGTTAACTGAAATCAAAATGAACACACCTATAAATATTTTGTAACTCTCAAAGTAACTAGGCCTATTACAATATAATCACTAATACAAGATAAGTAGGTTTCTAAGATCAACACATTAGTGTCAATGAAGATATTAATATACATGTATAAACTACAACTGGAGTATTACGAAACAACAATATAAAGCCTGCATTCCTAAATTTAAACAATGATACAAATGTGTACTTACAATCTAGTTTCCCCTATTCCTGTTGACATTCATATCTTGAGAACAGCTGAGTTTCAACTGAACATGGAAATTACATTTTGTAAAGCAATGATTATCACAGGTATAACTGTAACTGACAGGGTCACATGAAAGCATGTCAAACATGAGTTTGTTTGGATGTACACAGTAAAGTGTGAACCACAATAGTTCTGCTGCCCAGAGTGGCCATTCATTAACACAGTCATCAACAGGGGGTGTGTCAATGGGAATGTACTAAATTTAAGAAATAGCAATTGTCTACTAACTTTTTCACTTGCCATCATAATGCAACTTCGGCAAAGCGACTCTGTAAAGTCAAGCGACTGAATTCCGGCAAATGTTTCCTACATAAGTTAACGACAGATATTTACAGAATGCAAAAATGTGGCACATGTTGTGTTATCCACTTTTATAATGTGCAACAAATTCTTCATATCCCACACATTTCTTCAGAATTGCTGAACTTCATGCACAATTGTTAAGTGGGTCAATTTTTCAATATTTCAAGCAGTTCTTTCATGAGTAACAAAAATTATTCAATTAAAAATAACACAGACAATATCATAAAAGGTGCACCAAATATATATGTCAATGTCGTTTGCATAAGATGGATCAGGATGAATTGTCCAATGTGTTGGATAAATTGTTTATAAGAACAGAAGAAACAAGAATATTTCAAGATAATAAGAAGCTGTTCAGAATTTATGATTGGATGCTGGAAAAGAATTAATTTTTTTTCGTCATGACTGGAAAAAATGCTTAGCTTTCCTAAAATTCCCATATTTTCTTTAAAAACGAATCTTTCTAGATAGATAAATAGACTCATAATGCAACTTTATTATTATGGACATTATAGGCTCCAATTTATTAGGAGGTGATTCATGAATTCCATGCAAATGTAGCATTTCTTGGACACCGGACGTTTTTTGACAAGAAGTGACTTTCTCGGACAATTTTTAATAGATTTACCTGAAAAAAAATTATTTGTGATCCACTGATCCAGGTATGTTTGATCACTTGTTCCTTTTATTCACTTTGAGATCTTGATGCTGGGTAAATTGTCGCTCCGAGCAAGAGTATTTATAGAAGGTAAAGGATTGGTAATCCGAGACCGAGGCCATCAAAATGTGGCCTAGAGGACTCCAACAATGCCCCTGTCCCTAGAGAGAAAGAAAAAGATGGTTTGGAGAATCGGATTTGGTATATCATCACAAAATTTCCTCAACACAATACACTGCATTATTTATTACTTAGTACAGAGCAGTTCTCCATTTGGTTAGATATAAAAATCAATGTAGGACCATGTGCATACAATGACAATATAATCCAGTACTTTATTGCTATTCATTAGCGTTAGCTTATTACATCCATTAATATTGACATTGTGCATTTTTAAACAGGTAGACCTGGACTAGTCTATAGATGCATAAAGCTAACCAGTTCCAGCCGGTATGTTGTTGATCAGGAAAGTACAAAAAAACCCAGGCCTAGAAAATCCATGTTGCATCAGCTTAGAAACAGCGCGGTTGAGCGACAGCGTAGGCCTATAGATACATTTAACTCTCAGAACAGGATTTGAACTCAATATGCAATGAGCTTTTAACCAACCATCTACCATTTTGGCCTCCTGCTTTTGAATGAAGAGCTCTGCCATAAAAAGTCAGAGCATAACAGCAAGCAACAAGCAACACAACCCGCCAGTTCCAGAAAATTCTCCCCACCAACCATATATGAGCAGTGCAGAGCAATCTGAACATGTAAAGGTAGGTCGTTTTTTTAATGTTAATTAATGTATTTAATGTACTGCATATAATATATAGTATCATTGTATACCTCATGTGTTTCAACAAATGAAAAAAGCATGCATATTGAATATTTAGTGGTGGATATGTCAACAACCTACATGAACACATTTCCTAATCTTTTCATTCATTAGGCCTACTATTACAAAAATTGAAGAAAATTTAATAGCTAATCTTGTGATTGATAACCGTGAATGAATGCACACAAAATAGATCCTGCAAATATATCATAATTATATGGAATATAAATAAATAGCAATGACACAGCATAATTCAATTAATGATTATCCACCCAAATCAATAATTTACCAAACATTTTATCAGACAAAGTAAATTACATTGTTTTGTGTAGTATACAGATACACCATCCATTTACCTGAAAAATTGTGCAAATGCAAACTATTTATTGTCCTTTATTCATTCAACCAAAAATGTATTCATTCATTCAATCAATCAGCTGATTCCAACTGAACTTATTTGGGTCATGATGATATTGCTATCAGGATGACATACCATATATGCACAGTGAACAGCCATATTAAACCAGGGCACATGCAAAATAGACACATACTTGTTTTATATATGTGATAAGAACTAAACACAGGTGTATGTTGTTCTAGAAATAGAAGGATCTATACAGTCACATAGTGATCAGCTGACTGCAACAACATAGTGGCCTAATCAATATCTGTTGAGACCATTCTTAACAGAAACCAGACAGACTCCATGAATTATTTATCCATTAAACGCATAGTTTTTCTAACATATTCGGGTTTGTTTGACATTTATTATAGCTCCTTGCTGATTGGCAGTCCGCAGGAAAAATTGATTTTCGTACTTTCAATTTGCAAACTGGCTTTGCCACATCATCGAAAGTTTTCTGTTGGTCTCCTAATCTTCTTATTTGATGAAGTACCTTAAGTCATTTAATCAGTTTGTTTATTGTCACCTATGCTGCAAGATTTGATAAGCACTGAATCAACTGATTAACAACCATAACTGACACAAACAAAACATTTTTGAGCCAGTGACATTACACCACTAGGTTGAAAGTTAATTTTGGAACTGTTTTGACAGCTAATCCGCAAACAGCTCTGAAGACAAACAGATCCAATATCTTGCATCTGGCTGGAGAGGCCTGCCCCAATCTAAAGCAAGGTTCACCCAGAGGAATTTCTCCTGGTAGGTGCTGTTTGCACATAGGACTGTGCCAGGCAACCCTAATCTATAAATAGCCAACCAATCAGAGAGTTTGTTATTTTTTATGTGTTTATGAGCATTTACAGCATTTTAAAAGCACTGTGATACAAGTGCTGCCACCTATTTGGGGATGGAAATGTTTCCAAAACAATGCATGTTTTGCCAAATTACAAAATAAATACAGAACAATCAGGTTATCACAAAGACATAATAAATTGTTTTCTAGTATTCTTTATGACTGAAAAACTTGGCACAATTTTTTTTAATTTCTGTGGCTGGTACTTCAAAAATTGCCCAGTTAAACTTCCAAGACAAGATTTCCTATTTCATTTCTGTGACTACATACAGCAAGCCAGAGTTTTCTGTTAACAAAAATCAGTGAACAAATAAACAAGGCTTTCTTCCGGGAGGAGATTTTCGCAGTATTTTAAACTTAGAGCAAGTGGGCCCAAAAATACGAATTTACAAATATAGATTGTTGCACAATATATAAAGGAGACCAAATAAAAAGTTCAACATTTTATTTCTGTTCCATGCATTCCATGATATTTCAAAAATACTGATAGAGTCTATACATGTACAATTTTACATTCTGTTACGCAGTAACCGTCGTGGTTGTCAATACTCGGTAATATATATTATTGCTAGAATTGGACACTCAGGACAGTATTGTCAATTTGTCAGTAATCTGCAGTCTGCCTGTACATGAAAGTATATATTGATCTATACCTTGGACAGTATCTTGATGAATGATTTTCTATTGCCATATTTGCATGCATAAAGGCAATGTCACATCAACTTTCCTAACTTGGTTTTAACATTTTTTAAAACCACTTTTCGCAATAAAATATCATTAAGTTTGCGTGTGTTTTTAAAAATGTAAAAACGAATGTAAAAAATGTTTAATTCCAAAATTTATGTGTTTTATGGAACATTGAGGTCACTGAAAATGTATTTTAAGGTCTTACACATTGGGGAAAGGAATCTTGGGAAACATATTGAAAGGGGACATTGAAAGTGAAGATAGGAGGAATCATGCAGCACTGTCAAGAAATCTTATAGTGTGTAAATTCTTTCATATGAAGACAATATCCACTGCAGCTTAGCAGTGGATAAAAAAAGAATGTAAGTGAAATTGGATATCTGTGACACCAAACTGCATGATATCACTCTCATCCATCTAGCAAAAAGCAGTGATGTAAAGTGAAAATTCAAGATTTCTGCATCTCATTTTCAAGTGGAGTAATCCATTCTCTTGGCCAAACTTGATCTATCTTTAGAGCTATTCAACTTCTGACTGATTGACTCTTGACCATTATTTTTTGGCATTCAACTTCATAATACACAGATAAGAAATTGTTGTTGAAGTTTAAGTCATGTCAAGGGCTCTTCAAAATGTCTCAGATTATGTCTGGCACTTAAAAATTTCGATTCAGTAAGGCAATGGATCATGCTCCTTCAGCATCATTGTCAGATTATAATGTGTCAAATGCTTAAAATATTTTATGAAAGTAGGCCTATTTGATAAAATACCCTATAGTAGGGGTAAATGTCAAACATGTTGTAAATGCTCCCTCTCTCTTTCTGGTGATCTCTGTCATCTCATCAACCATGGTCAATGGGAGCTGCAAAAATTAAGATCATATTTTAATAAGATCAAATTTTTATTAAAATATATCAATACCATAAATTATTTTGGTTGAAGACTTTTAATAAAAGTCTGGAAGTGGACATGCTCACCGGCATCCATCACATTCACCCTATTTCAACGAAAACCTCTCCACTAGTCAGACTAGTATCCTCTATTGATCTTACATAATTCATAGGTATTGAACAGAAACAAGTTACCAAGGAGCCATGAATAATTAATTAAAGCATTCATTGTTAACATTGTCAAGGTCAAGCCAACTTTAAAGGCTCCATTGTCTAATGTCCAATGAGAATGTTACTGTGGAGACAAAATAATCCACATGCACCTTTACAGCCAATTGAGTACTTGGGATCCTTCAATTCTGCTACAATATATATATATTTGTCCCAAGACCCCCAGCACAACAAACGAGTAAAGTTTTGGTGTAACTCACAGTACTGTGCTTTATTAGAGAAAATTTTTTAATGAACCCAGCTCATCAACAACGGCTGAAGAGAGGGTGAACAAAATTTTTAGAATACAATAGTGAGTAATAATTAGGGTAATTTAGGTAAAAAGGTATATTGTTGAAAATATAATTATTTGTTGATATTTTATGGCAGACTTATGATGGAATAATGGCCAAAATGCTAAGGGGAGCTTAGCAGCTTATTATATCTAGGTAAATTTCACTATGACTTTTGGAAAATTTGATACATTTTCTAGCCATATTCATGGGCATATTTTCAGAGAAAAAATCAAAAGAGGAGTGAATGCATAAACCTGTATCATTCTTGTAACACCTTACTAAAGATCAAATAGTAAAGGAAATACATCCGGAGATCAATTGGTGTTTCTGACATGAGATGAAATAGACTCCCATGACTCATGGGATATTTTTGGATCACAATTTTTCATCGTGTTGCTTAACTTATCTACGTTCAAAGTATTTTTTTTTTAAATGAAGGAGCCTTTACTGGCTACCGTCTGTGGCCTTCAAATGACAAATCATTTAGTTTGCTGCATTCCTTCTTTGTTGGAAATATGTGATTTCCCAGTATAACTTATTGGGCCAACCATTGTGACTTATGGCCTATCTCAAAAATAATGAAGCCAAACGGCCGGATTTCATTGGGTGTCATAAAATGTAGGAATGGATACATGCAACAACTTCATATTATACAATTGCTTTGAATACATTTTTGTGCCTAAGTCCTGAAATTTCATGACAACGTTACTGACGGTTGTCGAGATAATCTGAAAAGTACATTGAAGCATGTGCATTTTTCACTAATTTAGCGTGACATCACATTTTTCTTCACTTGAATTATTTCAGGTTTATGAAATTTGACATATGGGCAAGGCTTCGGTGTCATGACATTTTGGTTACATCATAAGACCTCAAATTCAACTTTTTTACAATTTAGGTAAAGTAGCAAACATCAATTTTGTTTTTGCATGATGCCAATAATTATAAAATTGGGCATTTTTTCACATCGTCACTTTGGCTGAACATGTACTGGAAGAGAAGTGCCAGTTATATCCCGCGTTTGAGGGAATATGTGATATATCCGAGGCGTAGCCGAGGATTATCACATATTCACGAAAACAAGGGATATAACTAACTTATACCTTAAACAAAACAAAATAAAACAAACAAAGAGATTTTAAAAATAAATACAACAAGAAGGATTTACTAGAAGAAAACTGTTACAAACAATTTGCCAAGTGGGATTAATTAATTTAATCAAATGAAAGTATCAGTTGAAGAAAACAATCCAAAAGGAATCACAGTTGAAAACTATATGATATGAAATTTATGCATATTCTGATAATTTTCTTGGATATACAAGGCTAATGCATCTGAAAGGTATTTGAAATTTTCAATCACGCACTAAAAAAGCTACAGAGACATCCCTTACATTTTTAGAATTTGGTTATAAATTTAGAAAACAACTGTTTTAATACTGAGGACTTTGACATTGTGTTAGTTACTTGAAATATAGGGATATCTCCCAATTACTCACTTTAATATATATGCTCAAATAACATGTGTAAACACCAAAGCTTGAAGACCGTGCTGTTGGATCCAAAAGACTGATTTTAAAGACAATAGTTTGTAATAAGCTAATTAGCTCTAATTAGTTGCAAAATTATAATGAAAAGTGTTTGGATTGAAAATTTAAAAAGAAATAGTTTGAATTTTTAAAAGTGGAAAAAAAATCCCCCGGAAAATGTGGGGGTAGGGGATGTTTTGAAAGAAAATCAATTTGACAAAAAAACAGAGGTACAAAAAAGATTCTAAAAAGAAAATAGGGTTAAAAAATTTGGGGGGAGGGGGAATTTTTGAGAGAAAAATCAGAAAACAAAATTTGGAGGGGGGAGGTAGGTAGTTGTAAAAATAAGGTTGGAACAAATGATTTTCTTGAAAATTTAGGGGGAGGAAGAATTTAAAAAACAGATTTAACAGGGAGAAAAGCAGGCAAACGAAAAAATTGTTAGAAAAAAATGTTAAAAAATCAGAAGAATATATGCATTTGGATAGTTGGAGATCACCATCACATATAAAGGGGAGTGCTGGGAGTTTTAATGTTTCAATTGACAGGAAATCATTTATTTCATGAAAACAGCAGCAGTAATTAGGCCTAAATTTATTTATTTGAGTGAATGATGTCCTAAAATATTTCTTTTTAAACAAAACCATGTTAAGAAGTACACCAGCAATTATTTTATTCAAGGCTACTCTATAGGAATTATTCATTTCATCTAAACTGGACAAGAAATTATCTATTTAAAAAAATCCAAGCCTCCTCCTCCTCCCAGAGATCCAATATGGTTGACCCCTTTCTAGTTGTGTTCTTGACATTAAAATCTGAAGGGGGCTCAAATTTAAGGATTTACGGATTTGTCTCAGGCATTTTGTTTTATACATTTATAATACTTTTGTTTAATTTTTGTTAGTAATTCACTGTTTGGTACAGTTTTGCTGTTTGTGTTATGAGCTTTGTTAAACAATGAGGCTTATATATCCTATATACTCCCATGGGCGTATAAGTGAACAACAAAGAATATATGAAATATACCAGCCAAATACAGGCTTCTGATTGGCTGCTGGCGCATAGGTGTGGTATAAGTAAAATTAAAATTTAGCAATATTTTTTATGATGTAACGAGGACACAAATTTCAACTTAAAGCCATATTTTTTAGTATAAATACCATTTTAATATTACAAATTAGTGTCTGAATTGATGGGGTATGGGAGTTTTTACGAAAGCAACGTCCAGGTTTGATTAAAATCGTATTATCCTTCTGTATAAGAAGGTTAGAAGTTGCAAAGCGTAACGAGGACACGAAACCCATTTTATTTTGCTTCTGTGTCTTCATCTAGGACTGAATGTGACTTGCTACTGCTGTTTTTGATTAAAGTAGCACCTGCAGATATTTTCTATTTTGAAACAGACTTTATATTGTCATAGCATCATGGTTAATTTTCAATTTTAAAATTTAGGTGTCTAAGTTACATCATCAGCACAGAAAGTATAACGCAAATTTAGTTTTTTTAAAGAAACAATCCATAGAAACTGCATGAATTCTGTCCAGATAATAAAAGACATGTACCGCTTTGTGATGAGCTTTGATTTTAAAACTTATATCATAATTCAGCTGTGGCAATGATGCTCAAAGAAGAATCTGTAGGTCATAACCGGGTTTGTGGTGTCTTTGTTACCTCATAAGAAATCATGGAATTGTGTCCATGTTACATAATAAGAAAGAATATCCAGAAATCAAGGAAGTTATTTAACTTATGAATGATAAAAAGGATATACACTATACTTGTTTTCATTTCTGTTATGTGCCTCATGCGGAACGACATTGGAACAGACAATAACAGACAAACAGGAATATTAATCTGATGATGTAACATGACATCAAAGTATTGTAACAGACTGAACGTTCAATGCGTTTTTATAATATCCACATTTTACATTTTCCAACATAAGTAGAGAAATCAGGTAAATCTGTCCTTTCTTCATTGATTCTTGCACACAATGAACTGTGTCTGATAGTGTGCACTAAGAAAAACCTACTGTAAACCATCAAGTATGAGAATATCTTATGATGTAACCAAAGAAGAGAGCCACTTGGGCAGTAACAATTTTGATTCACTGGCTCTTACTCGTCTAGCCAAATACAGCCATTCTAACTCAAAAGTCAGCAATTATGATGAAATGTCACAAAACTTCTTCAAATTTATTTGTAAAATGTTGGAGAATGAAATTATATAAAAAATTGATATCCATCTTATGATGTAACATTTTGGCTTAGTTACAACATCAACTATATGAAAGGGCTATTTTGATTATTGAAGGGAGTATGTCCCATTTTAAGTCACTCCAGTTAATTTCCATGCTAATTGTGCTAAAACTGAACTTGTTCATGCTTGGATTGTGCCAAGGTATCTGGGAGCAATTGACAGTGACTGATGATGTAACGGAAAAGACACGAAAAGGTGGTAAAAATTCATTTGATTCTGATTACCAACATCACCACCAATGGGCTGTGGAAAGTCATTCATTACCATCTCATGATTGTTCAGTAACTAAAACCTGCCAGAGCTGCATTATAGGACCTATTTTACAGCTAGCATAAAAATAATAATACCCAAAAGTAGCAGTAGGACACCACGAATGTCCACCTACCTGAACACTTTCACTGCAATTTTCCCAGTACGCATACATACTATGCACTTAAAAACACAATGAAATTATAATATGGAGGGAAGACATTGCATGTTAGTTGACACCATGGAAGTTGTTACATCAGAAACCCCTTAAAATCAGCAAAAACATGATGTCTGATGATGTAACCAAAAATGTCATGACAACGAAGCCTTGCCCATATATACCATTGCTATTTTATTCATTTTCCTTTTATCGCTAGATCCAAAGGCTTCATAAATTCATTGAAACATGTATATTCATATGCTTGTCTTCACATCATTGAGTTCTTTGTGTTCAAAGGTTGACATCGAAAAATTTAGTCAAATTTGAGACTTCCTGATCTGGGATGTTATAATTTCCCTTCTACACAGGTCAGTTGAATCTTTTTGCCATTAAGATCTATATCTACTTAGTTGTTTTGCAGCCTTTCATGCTTGAGAAAAATTCAGTTCATAAAAAAATTCCAATGAATATGTGGCATAGTGCATGTGTCGCATGCGTAACGCAAGGAGTACTATGAAAACTCTGATTTTAACCTGGACTGGCTTGAAACATAGTAAATCTGTGAAGCTTCAATAAACTATGAACTAATACATGTTGGTGACTGGTACCTGGTGGTAAAATACGAAATTTACTTTGTCGCACGCGTAACGCTCTGAAAAATATTGATCATACTTGGATTTTTTTCATGTAAATAGTGAAGCAATCATACTAATATTTCCTGTTGGGACAATTACCACAACATTTTAGTAGTTTGTACATGTTTCATGACCTAGCCAGTAATACTATGGCATATATGAAACATTTTGAAAATTTGGGGCTAATTTGTCCATAAAGGCAATATCTAATCAAAAAACACCTTATTAATTCGAAATAGTCATACTGTTCCATCAGTTATGACTTATAATATCATATAAAATTGATTTTAAGCAAAACCAGAGCATTTTTTACAATTTCATGCCGCATCATTACTTAAAGTCAGGATTTTATCTGAAAAAAGGGCCAAAAATCACGCTTCTTTCGTCTTTTGCTGAGTTAATACTCACTTCAGTGGCACTTATTTAGTATTAATTTGAAGCCAACATCCAGACCCATAACGTAGGACACTTTTAGAGGAACACATATGCTTCGGGGGCAAATTTAATTAAAATCATCAAAAATAGTGTTTCTCACAATATATTTGGTGTATTTGAATGAAAACTGCCATGAAGACTCTACACTATCTGCCCAATGCCATCGTATAAAGAAACGATATTTTCTTTGATGATGAATTAACATTTAGTTTAGTTTTCCTTTGTAGACATGGAAATAAAAACTTTTAAAAATTCGGCATTATTCAGCTATTATCAATTATTTTCACTGTTTGGAACTCCATGGAAAATATGATTTCTCGAACTTAGATATGTTCTTAACAAAATTACATGGTCATTTGATAAAAATATACATTATAAAATTTTGATGGTCATGTCACACTTTGGCTTCATTATTTTTGAGATAGGTCTTATGTGTCTCAATTCATGACCAATAACCAATTTCGAGTTGTCAGACCAACTGGTTATCATTCCATAATCATGGCCAATCTTTTTTAGAAAGTGTGTAGGGTTGTAGGCCTACAGCAATAAACATCTGGCGAAAGGAATTACACCAGATGAATTGGCCATGAACAAATTGAACTAAAAATAATATATTACTACTTCAAACACCTAAAAAATCAGAGCAATTTGATTTTAGTCAAGGAAAAACCAAAGTTTAGGAAAACACTAGACCAGTTTAAAAAAAACAAGTTTGCATGTACACCATTGCCGATAATCATGAAATAGACTTTATGAAAAAAAAGGAGGAAATACCAGTACTCTTGACAGACCAAATAAACATGTCTTCACCTTTTCACAAATAACATAAAAGCAGCATAAATCAATTAAAGTGTACCAAAAGTTGATGGAGGCAACATGAAACAAGAGCAGGTACTGCCTCCATATCCCCCATGCCCTCAGTGATGGAAATGGAAAATTTTCGTCGGGGGAGCTCTCGGCTCGTGCGGCAGCGGCTCGCCACTCCAAATTTTCAAAAGGGAAAAAATTTTTCCACCAGACCATAATTTTGACTAAAAATACCATGAGGACTGAAAAGGTAACATGATAATTGTAATTTCACTACTGGTCATTGGGTGAGCTGTAGCAGGGTATAGCTCCCCTGTTTTTTGGTCAAGGGAGCTCAGCTCCCCCGAGCTCCCCCCCATTTCCATCACTGCATGCCCTGCACATTTACCCATACCCACCGAAATCCCTATTTTACTTATGCCAAATATTTCCACCAGGGGCGCAATCATGTCCTACATATGCATGTGGCGAGACCTGTGGGTGGACTTGGCTTTCCAAAATAAACATGGCTGCAGGCCAAAAGCACAGCAACCCGTCTGACAAATGTATTTTGGATGTGGAAATGGTTATGACATTTACTGATTTTAGGTAACATTTGACAAGTTTGAATGGTGGGAAAGGATGAGCATTGTGCATGGTGTGGTGTTTCAGATATTTGATGGATACCATGAAATGGAGCCTGAATGTAGATCCCACCATCGCATAGCATGGCGGATAATTATGTTGAGAATATTTGCTAAATTTCAACGAAATAGAGGAACAGCACGACCTAGCACGTGTTGACAAGCTTTCCAGAAATTCCTCTCACAATAGATGTTGCAGGCAAGCACCTCTAAAAACCACTAGGCCTGTTTACCGGTACCTGACAGTCTCCCAAAAGAATCATTTTGAAGACTGATGCGTCTTATATTTATTACAGTTGGGCACATGTTTAAAAGAAAGTCAATCAATACGGCCATCAAAGTGACAAAATTTGGAAAATCTTGAGAAAACAGGCCTATATGCATATTGCATAATTATGATCTTGGGTGTACAAAATATAGAAAATAAACTAGACCTGAAACATTGCTCCTAAATTTAGATCACTTCACCTTGATCTCATTTCATTGAAAGGTTTTTTATCACTTGCATTTTTCTAATCCACCAAAAGCCTTCTAATGTAAAACTGTGTCAATGACATCTGAAACACTGTTGATTATAGATAAAGATAAAAATAGAAGTACATCTATAAAACCATGATTTGGGGATGATCTCTGGCTTTGTATTGGATAAAAGCATACAAATGTCATAACTGCCCTGGTTTGTAACCTGCAGTTACCTGGAATTATAAGAAGTTACATTTCATCATGACATTACATTATCATTATATAAGTCAACTTTTGCGTCAAAACAAATTTTTTGTCAACATGCTTAAGTTTATTATTATAGATACACATCTGAAAGAATTGTATTTATTTACCCATCCATATCAAATGGCATTATCAAAAAATACGTTAACTCCCCCATCTGAATAATGTTAAGCATCTTTTCAAGGCTATAGAACATTCAGCAATTAAGCATTGAACTTCATGGTTCTGAGCAACTATGTAACTATGAACAAACACCATAAATAAAATTGATTAATGGAATAACTTGAAGATGTTAGATGACTATCTACTGAATGGGGAGGTGACTGACTTAATAATGGCCATCATACAATGAAAACTTGACTCACTTTTGTAAATTAAACTTTTTAAAAGAATTATAACATTTAGTTTCGTAATTATCTTTCTCTTAATTCACTTACCATGGAACAATATTTTTTATGTAAAAAGGATTGAGTTGTCTGTACACTGTACAGGCACCTCTGAAATATTTGGAAGACCTGAAAAGAATGATGTTGGGGCATATTATGAAACCATTTATTTTAAAATGCATAGTTTAAAAAAAGATTGAATAATTCATATAAATTAAGGAGCTTCAACAGCTTTTGATTGGATTATTTAATTTTAGTAGCTGATGGCTGTTTTGGTTGGATATTCAGTAGCTGCCAACAGCTTTTGATTGGATAATTCATATTTAGTCGCTTTCAACAGCCTTTGACAGGGTTCCCCAAATTTTCGATAATGGAAATTCCCTAAGTACTATATACTTTTTGAAGAATTTTTCAAGACTTCTGTGTCATTTTTCCAGGCCATCAATAAGCTAAAAAATCATACCTTAAAAATTTTTGATACAGATTCTTCAAGCCAGTGCATTAACATCTGTGTATGGATTAATGAGTTCTTCAAATCAGGCTGAACAAGCAAAACTCCCAAGTAAAGAAAAATCAGAGATTAAAGAACAAGTTTCTACCCAGAACAGGTTTTCATGCTACTGCATTTTACTTTATTATATTGCAGCATATCGATGTATGAATAATTGGCAAAATGCTGCAGCAAACGAAAATTCTCTATTTAAAATCATAATTCCCTGCATTTTCCCAACTGGAAAATGTTTTTTGTAAATTCCCTACTTTTTCCATACTTCTCAAGACTGTGGGAACCCTGTTTAGATTGGATAACACACATTTAGCTAGAAGCTGCCAACAGCTTATGATTTGATAATACATATTCAGCAGCCACTACCTACCAGCAGCTCATGATTTTATATTCATATTTAGTAGCTAGCACCAGCTTTTGATTGGACAATTCAATGTTAGTATAGCTCCCAACATTATCCTCCAGTGCAATCCTTTGGTAAACTCATCAGGTGGACATGCAGAAAATGTGTGTCTTTTGAGAACATAAAGTTACGAAAGTTCAAAAAGCTTCTAACCTATGCCCAGTCTCAACAAATAAAGACTGGTTCAAATTTCTTCAAAAACCTCTTAAAATCTCCATAAAACGTGTACTTACCATTACCAAGGACATTGGCAAGGCGTCTCTTAGTTATGGTATGATAATTAAATGATATTTTTAAAATTATTTTTGTCATAGGCCTATATTTTATATTCGCGCAGCGAAACGGCCGAAGGCCGTTGAGCGAAGCGAATTGAGTGCAAGAGAAGACTCAAAAATCTGTGCAGTGATGGTCTCAACATCAACAGTCCACAGTTTGGAATTAGGTCAAGTGGGTCCAGCTTCTTATCAATGATTTAGTTTCGTATTTAACAAAACATAACATATTCATCTTCAAAAGTGTCTTAAAAATTCAATTTTCTCTAGTAATATATCCTGTACCAATATTTTTTATGGAATAGTTAATTATTAGCATTGACAAGCTAAATCAAATTATTAACATGTGATTCATTTAATTTCAATCAGGCAACAAGAAAACATAACAAAATTAAAGTTACATAATCTTATAAACTGATGATTAATTAATTAATTAATTAATTAATTAATTAATTAATTAATTTTTATTTCTTAAGAGCGCATTACATGAATCATCTCAATGCACTTTACAAATAATACATACAAATAAATAGTAAAATCATTGTAAATTGATATGTAAGAAGGTTAAAATTTGTAGAGATAAAAAATATATGAAAATTTAAAATATAAATTACAATTGATAGAATAATCGAAATAAATGAGTCTTTAGCTTTTGCTTAAAATTGTCAAAGTTAAGTATGGATCTGAGATCAATAGGAAGTCTATTCCATAGCTTGGGGGCTTGGATGGCGAAAGCCCGCAAGCTATGGAATAGACTTCCTATTGATTATGTAACAGTGAACAGATAATTTTCATGCATGCAATGTGATTGTTTTTGTATTTATATATATTTATACTGTTATGTAATATCAACAATCTAACATAGGCTTGACTTTGGCAGCTTTCAGTGCTGTCTGCCTTTTTACAATTTAACTGATTTTCTATAAATCTTATTTATCTATTTAATAGCTTTTAATATATCTATCTATCAATTTATCTATCTATCTGTCTGTCATTATATCTATCTATCTATATATCTGTCTATTTATTTATCTCTCTATTTATCGATATATTTATATATTTATCTATTATATTTTTGTCTAGTTTATCTTGCTATTCTACATTTTTCTCTGTCTATATAAGTCCTACAAAAACTTTTTAAAGTGCTGCGCGAATTTCATGGCAGTGCCATTTACATATTATCATATGGTTTATTTTATATGCATTTATTATATGATCTATTCATTAAGAGGAAATTAGCCATGCATCACAAACTTATAAAAATTAATATATTGAGTTGAACAATTTCATAAGATCAAATCAGATCCTTCCGAAAAATAAAAAAAAATTTCAATTAATTTGTGATTGCTTTCAGCAATAAACTTTTTCGACCATGCACAAAATTAAACAATATAAAAGGCCTATATATATTCAAAAAGAGTTAGTAAGAGTACATAGTTCTTCTGATATGGATATATGCATTCATTAAATTTAGGCCTACAGCATGCTCACTGTTTATTGATTGACAACACAGATATAGTTGCCTACTTCTGCAGAGTTCAGCATAATATAGGCCAGTCAATGACCTAACTATATATATTCACATTATTACACTGTATTGAACTATCAATGCTGATAACAAGCCTTTGTCTGGTACAGTTCCTGTACATGTGCACTTATCTGGCCCATATCCAAAATATGGCAACCTTGCCCTATTTATCTTTATTTTTTGCATTTTTGAGTTAATTATAACATATATCTAAAAAGCATTACGCAACTACCTTTTTCTTTTTATCACCAAGCCCTGATTTTTCACATTGTTATTTTATATTATACTGTACTCAACAGAGTTGGCGGCTTCTTGGATACGTTCAGCCTATTGCACCTGAAACTGGTGTGGCTCTCTCCCTTTTGTCAGCCATAGAGCTATAGGAGCCACCCGTTTTTAAAAGCAGCCACAGCTAGCCAAATTGCACTCCATCCACAGCCAGCCATGTTATGTCCAAGCCAGCCAAAGCCAGCCAAGTTATGTCCAAGCCGTAGCTGAACCTAATATAACACATTCCCCTTTAAGGTCCGCTATCAAACCAGTTTAGCTAAAGGGCCGGCCCCAAAGCCAAGTGCTTAGGAGCAACCTGTTATACCCAACCCACTATACTATATCCGCCAACTTCCCTGAGATTTTGACTTACTCCAGTCAACAATCTCACCTCAATGCCAACTGCCACCATGACCGGGATTCGAACCAGCTACCTCTGGGTAGCCTCAGACCAATGCACCATATAACACATTGCCCTTTAAGGTCCGCTATCAAACCAGTTCAGCTAAAGGGCCAGCCCCCAAGCAAAGTGCTTAGGAGCCACCTATTATACCCAACCCACTATGCTATACTAACATCCGGTTGAGGCACCACAATCACAGAACACAATTCACCAAGCCAGAAAATCGAGGCCTAACATTTATTTTACTTTTACATCAAGACAAGCCCGGGAAGGCAGCATGTTCACAAATGATGCACTCTTGAAATCAAAAGGATGTTAAACTATGAATTCTCCTAAAATATGTGCTTAAGAAACCGAACACTTAATTTGACTAAAATTGTGTGCATTAATAAAGGGAGCCACTTGCAGCCAGCCACTTTTTTCACGGCTGGAAGCCAGCTGCCAAACTTGGCTTAGCCTATCCAGCCAGCCACCGTTGGTCTCAGCCAGCCAGCCTCACTTGGTCTCAGCAAGCACTTTAACTGGCTGGCATGGCTCCGGCTCCAGTCGGCCAAGTACGACAAGTTCGGAGGGAAGACGTAAAATCCTCCGTAAAGCTCTTTGAAAGCCCTCAAATCATTACGTTGTTCATAGTATTGAGTGTGAAAGGAAATTGTGTCACAGCTTTTTGCAGATAGACAAGTCACTGATGGACATTGCAGGATACCCACCGAAATTTGGCAAGCAAATGTATTTTCCCTGATTTTTCTCTACTTCACCGGATGTTTTCCCTGATGTTATTTTGGCTTATTGTCGTGTTATCGCGGAATTATCGCCGCAAATCGAAAACCAAAAGCTATTACTTTCGTGGATTTTTGCTTAAAATAGAGGGATTGTTTCATGGAATAACAAATTCCCTGTGTTTTCCCTGAATTTGAGGTCAAATTTCAAATTCCCTGATTTTTCCCTGCAGGGAATTTTTTTTCACCATTTTCCCTGTTTTCCCTGTCCGGTGGGGACCCTGACATTGGCCTGTAATGGTACAATTAGGTATGATAGGCCCATACATATACACTATAGGCCTACAGGCGAATCCACCCGTGAGATAAATGGTCTATTTGCAAATCATTTTTTGCTGAAGTTCTGCTGTAACACACATTTGACAATTTCTTATCCAGGTTAAATAAACTAATCCCCTGATTACCTGCATGAAATTTGTTTAGCTTTGAGAATGAGAACTGACATCCATGCTGCAGGATATATGCCTATAGATAACAGATGCAGGGTATTACCTTAACCTATCTAAACTGAACCTGGCCTTCATCCAATATGATACTGCTGAGGCATAAATCACCTTGCCCTCTTTTCTTAAATTTTTTGGGAGGGTTAATTACCCCATTTATCAAATGTAACCCTCATCTTGATGCATAGTTTTCTCTCTTACTTTTGTTTTGTCTGACAAACTTTGTACAACATAATTGCCCTTTTCCTGATACTTCCAAGTTTTTGTTGTTTCTCAAATGTTTCCTGTTGTTTTTCTGGCTTACTTTTTGGACAAATTCTTTCCACTTTGAGAGCCCCCTTTATCACTTTCCCCCTTCATAATATCTAGGGTTTGAAAAAACTTGAACCTCGTGCAATCCTTCAAAGAGTCATGGTATTTTTTTTAAAATTTTGCTTCAAACTATGTTTTTATGCAACCTCAATGATTTGAAAATGACCTTTTTTCAAAAACTTCATTACAGACACAGAATGATACAATGCATTAACAAATTCAAATATAATACACTTTCAAATTTGGCTGCATTCAGTGTATAGCTTCCACTTTCTCCATTGTTGCTTTCCCCTTCATCATTAAGCACCCATAATAGTTTGTAAATGTAACCCTTTTGCATCTTTACTCTTCTTTCCAATTTTTCCAATCTCTTTCTCAAAGTACATTTCTTCCAGTACATCATCAGTTATGACATTTCTAAAATATATCCCTTGTTTATTCATTTACAATTTTCCTACTTTTTTCACCATACTTTCCCAAAAAAGGCATCCATCCAGTTCCTACTGGATCTCATAACCACCTTGCCAACTAACTATCCCACCCCACTCAGAGCCCTGGCTGCTCCTGAGCCAATGGGATCTAGGAATCCACGTGCTCTAGGTATGCCTCATTCATCTGAACAGACACTAGGTCTGCAATTGAAACAGCATTTATGTTACACTTTGCTTTCAAAATTCATTGCGAAGTTGAATTTTTCGACATTGACAACTGCACAGCCATTAAAGGCAAAAAATACATTTGGTCCAAATCAGTTTCAAATAGTGTCTCCAATGAGTCTCGCTCGACACCTCTCGAGAATGGTCATGGTCTGGTGCACAAGACGAAGAATTTCTCGAGAAATCTAGGACACTGTCCTGCCATTGGCACAATGATAAAACAAGAGAGATTCAATCATGCAATGGATCAAATTTTTTGGCTTTTATGATATCTTTTGTAGTTTTAATGTTAATCTGTGTGTTTTGTTTCCTAAAAATCACAGCTAAACATCCAGATATTATACAATTTTAAAACATTTGTACAAGTTCAACTTCAGCATTTATCAGGTATACAATGGCAATTATCATCAACAGATATTTAAATTGAACAATGAAGCAAGTTCACAATAACAATAATATCAAGCTAAACAAAACAACAATCCAATGCTTTGTAACCTGTTACAGACATTAAACACATGAACACCATGTCAAACAATGATCAACATTTCAATTCTCGAGAATCGCTCAGTGAGATAAGTCATTAAAATCTCGAGACTTCTCGAGAATTCTCGCTCTCATTGGAAACTCTAGTTTCAAATGGTTTTAGAGCACCAGAAAAGTGGACGAGATATGAGATTCTGCCTGGTCAGCACTGCTGCATTGTGACTAACTGACAATACAATTTCTTCACTTCCTATCAAATTTTGGACTTTCCAGACTGACATTGCCTTTCTAATTATTTTTTCAATTCAATTCAATGTCATGAGCACCTAAAAGAACAAAGAAAATTACAAAGAAAATTACAAAGAGACACCTACTTTTCAGGTTCTAACATCAGTCAGATCTCAACCAAAGGGACATAACTAACTAAAATGTATGTAAAACCCTCCAAATAAGTGTCTAACTACCCTTTTTTTTCTAAACTCTTAGATCTATATAATTTGAGGAAAATACCAAAGTTGGAAGCGAACACGGATACAAATCGAGACAATCAACATTGTGAAATGCCAATTACGGCCCAGAATAGTAAAATAGCCCTTCTTAAATATTTTACCTAAATTTCGCCATGAACTACCTTCAATTATCCGCTGACTGTCCTGATGGATCTAGGCTTGCACTTATTGGATGAATTAATAAAATTTACAAGTCACAATCTGATATTTCTTTATCATTCTTGTTTAGGTCTACATGCAAAGTGACATAAATATCCTCAATTAGGATATTTACATGTGTATACACTTTTATATTGATTTCACACACATTTCTTTTTGGACAATTATAATTCAATGTTGTATTTCACAATTTTCCACTCTTTTGATAGTTTTAACAAATGAATAGGCTAAATATAAAATTTAAATGCTAAATATGTACAAATTTGATGTTCTATCTTTTTTCCAAGAATAGTGTACATTTATGTGTATTGTATAGTATCTTGTACCCCTATTTTGAAGTTCGTTGAAAAGTCACAACTAAAGTTCTCAGAAATGTACCTTGATGTGGGGGGTATTACACTCTGATTCACTCAAGTGGACATAAATATCAAAGTTGAACGTCCTTCTGGTCAATAGTGGACACTCATCTATGATACATTTCACCAGATATATATGTAAACTGTAAGAGATCTTGTAAGGCTCTACAACTCTGTGTGGTGAATAGTTTGTCTTCAAACAACTACGGTAGGCACTACCTGCCCAGCTGATTTTTGTGTATTCTGGCCTGGCCACCAGTTCAGTGTGGAGTAGGCTGGCTGCCTGACGTTCATTCATTGCAAGCCCACCCTTCAGTAATGCAGGGCTGTGCACATACTCTCAAGTTGACTAGATCTGATCACCAAAAATCGATTAGTAGGAAACTTTAATCACATATCTGATGTAATTCATTACATTTATTCAGATATATTATACATATATATCCAGATATTGCTGATATATACACAAGTCATTACCATAGAGAATGGCAGTTCTATCAAATGTAAACTCTGAATGCAATTTGACTAAGAGTTGATTTGTAAACCAAAAAGATATGCTCCATCAAAGACATTAATCACCGTTTGACAACACAAAGTACAGGAAAATAAGGTATATTGAATTATATTAATTTTTTGCATTAATCATATTAGTCGAGATATTTTTATGTGTGTGTCCACCTTTCAGGTTGGGTGGCAACCCATGAAATGCCACAGGCTTGCATGTATACAATTGAATAATCATAATATTATGTGTTATAATGCATCCCATGAAATAATCATTAATGCACACTTTTGTACAGGTTAATGGAATTATGTTTCTATAGAAGAGTCACTGACAGACAACTACACTGGTGCCTACTCCTACTAATGTTAAAAAGTGAGGTTAAACATATGAAATCTTTGTACACATACAGAATATATATATGCATTTAATCAGTTGTATTTAAGCCACATACATGTATACCATTTTCCATTCATGTATACCATTTATCCATTCATTCATTCATTCATTCATTGAGTCATTCATTCACAAATAGTTAACACTCACAACACATCTTGTTATAGGTTGCCACATTGTCATTCATTCATCCATTCATTCATTCACATTCTTCCTAAAACATTCATTAAGCATTACCTTATAAATTGTTGGCTAGCAAGTAAACCATTCATTATTTCTTCTTAACTGTGAGCAAGATGATACATACATTGTCTTTGTCTTGCTATGTCTGTATATCTTCATTAATATGCACTAAGTCAAATTTTTCATATATCAACATTGCCTTTCCTGCAGGATTTGTCAGTGCAACATACTGTATGAGCCAGAATAAAATGTCAATATGACATTTTTTGCCATTTCTTGGCAGTGAAAATCTGATATTTTTCATAATTGTATTTCTTGCTTTGTTCAACACCTTTATCAATGAAAGAATGAATGATGACATGATACATTATGATGACATAGACTTAAATGTTTATATTTATGTGTAAGTGTGGTTGCCAATAGAGTTCAACATATCCAGGGCAGCCAGAACAAAGAGATAGCTACCCACCTGGCCAGAAATAGGCTAGGCCTACAGTCCCTACAGTACACTGTTAAATAATGGAGTAATAGATAGATAGATAGATAGATAGATAGATAGATAGATAGATAGATAGATAGGTAGATAGATAGATATATAGATAGATAGATAGATTGGCTACTCATGAGACAGATAGATAGATAGACAGACAGATATATAGATAGATAGATAGAGTGATTGGTAACTCATGAGAGATTTATTCTCAATCACTGAAATGTTTGTCAGAAAGTTTTTGATTATCTCTGGAACTTCCATGACTGGAACTAAGGAAGGAAGTCGAAATTCAACACGTACTAAGGCATCATCTGGAAAATGGTTCTAGGTTAATGTGACAAAGGTAAAGGTAAAAGGTAAAGGGACTTTTATTTAACGTGGGTAGCCAAGCTAAGTCAGTGACTTGTTTCCAGTTGGGCCCACGGCGCCTCCAATTTACGTCTGATGCGAACGACGATGTCGTGGAATGACATAATGCCCAGCCTGGGAATTGAACCCGGGTCCCTCGCTTGTGAGGCGAGCCCTCTACTGACTGAGCTATCGGGGCTGACAAACAACTCAGTTGTTGGAATGAATTAAATCCTTTTTAATCACTTTAATAAAAAATATAACATTAATTAGGGGAGAAATCTGATTTCCTTGAAGTTCTAAAAGTTTGCCAGATGCATGAAAAAGAGCTGCACTCTTAGTGACAGTGAGTACTATGGTCAAAATAAACCAAACCAGACTCAACATAAGGTCCAGGGTTTGATTTCTGCATGGCTGGGCAAATATTTCCTGCCAAATCTTTAAAATTTAGGTCATGTGAGCAACATCCCAGCTGGATGCAGCATGCATGTTGCCCAGATGCGAATCAAAATAATCGGTTCATTTGTCGTTGTCTAATTTGGCATGTCATCAGAAACATACAAAAGACCTGCAGACTTCTCACTTGAACTTCTCTTTACTGAACTTTCATGTCCGTTAAAATCCATGTGCAACAGTTTGAATCTAAGGACTGCACTGTCTACCCGACTGTCTATTCCTTTGAATTATTTCTCCCTAAACTGTTTGGTTCTTTGTGTTATACCAAACAACCAAAGACTTGCAGACTTCTCTCTGCAGTGTCCTTTATCAAATTTCATGTTAGTCATGAGCAATAATTTTCACTACACACTTAACTAAAGACAAGTTGTAAGCTTTAGGGTTGTGGAGTGAGGTTGTTGTATGCTGTAAATTGCAAACTGACACAGTTGGTACATTATTGTTAATTTACAATAAATTTCTGACAGTGCATAGTCACTTACATGAATGTATAGGGCACAGAGCAATGAACTTATACATTACCACACAGTATAACTGCAGTCAAATAGTTATAGGCTTACAGCAACTCCCTGTAGTCACCTGCTAATCCCTACACTGCATCAGCTGGTGGTTTTGTGGCAAATCACCAGTACAAAAATAGTTCAGCAATAAATAGTAATGACAAGATTTTGCAAGATCTTGCCTTATGTATAGTCTGTAAGTTCAATCCACAATGTGACAAGATCTTTTCAGGAGATCTGCACAATTGATTTGATACATGTAGTTCTATAAGGATGGATAGACTAAATCTATAGGAAAGGGAGAGATATAGTGAGATTCACCAAAAGACGAATCGATATCTGCCTGATACCCGATAGGAACCAGATAGTAGAAACCAAATAATAATCGACGAAAAAGGAGGTTTTGCAGCGTTTGCGGTTGAACGTCTTTTTCTATCATGTCTTGTCTGATAGGAGGACCATTCCTCTGAAGGAATTTTAGTTCCTGTAAGTTTTGTGAATTTAAATTTTGAAGATGGAAATACACCAGATTCCCAGCAAATTCCAATATTCGGTCGGATAACGAATGTTTTCTGAACATCCCTATAAGATGGTCTGATATAAGAGATGGATAGACTTTTGAAAAGGATTTAACTCGTCCAAGAGTCCAAGACAGTATGCCAACAAGACAATTTCTAGATGAGACGCAGCTGGCAATAAGGAATAATAATAGGGTGACAAAGAGACTTTATTGATCAAATTAATGCAATTCATTATCGACTTTCTTAATCTTAAGAATAATATAAGCCTGCCATATAGAACCTTTACGAAGGGGGAAATATCAACATGAAGTACTTGTACAACTCAATTTAAAGATACATTTATACATTGCCAGGTAAATTTATATGCAAACTAAATGGTTTGTTTTATATTACATTTTATGAAGTCACTGCTTTTCATTCTGATTTCTTCATTTGGCACAATTTTTATAGTGCTATCAAAACTACGTCATCAACAGCATATAATAATTATATGAGCAAAGAGCATTTTTTTATAGGGCCTATGCACTTGGCTGAGGCAGGAAGTATTCGCTTCATGTTTTACGAACTTCAGATGTACAGTACATTAAATGTATACCAAGCAGAGCATGCTGAAATTGGTAATTGCTAACTGTACGTTATATTAAATCCATGTGATTTTAAAACCCAGCTGATGAAATACCCAAACAAGAGATGTATCTTGTACTATAGTAGATATTATCTGGAAACTTGACTACTGTTGCACTCATATAAGTATAACCATTGATAATATACAATGAAGATACCTAAGTCTAGTACAACTCAATAGCATTGATTTGACAAAGGACTGGACAATAAAACAGTAGGACAGGTGAGAGCCACTAGAACTATTGATTTTCTTACTATTTATTACATTATCAATTTTACTCAGCTGAGTACAGCTGAGTTAATACTTATAATAAATGGTACTTGAATATGGAATTTGAAGTAGATAGCACCAGCAATAAAGTAGGATTTAAATACTTGAGCAGGCCTACTTGTAAGAGATACTATATTCATAAGAAATGCTGCACTCAAATAAATGTAACTTCTTAGGCAATTTCTCAACCTGTGGTGGATCAGTTTCGAAATACTAATGGATGAGGATGATTCGGGCTTTGTGTCTTGCATGTATAATAGGGTGGTCCACATTCCAATGGGAAAAATCAAATCTCATAAAACCCCCAATTTGAAAGTGGAAATTGATGACCACATAAGTAAGACAAACACATGCAAAATTTCAACCAAATTGGTTAATGTTTAGAGGTGGCACAAAGCCCTCGAAGTTTATAATGTAATTCCTCATTCGCGCGACTGAAAAATTGGTCATTTTCCCAGATCTTCCTCAGAAGTGAATATTTTTTCCTGATTTTTTAGTACATGATAAAATTGGCATGGCAAAGCAATATCTGGGGGTTATCTTTTATTTATTATTTGTAGTAAGTGAAATATTTGCCTGTTTTTATGAAAAAAGGCTTGATAATTAACCTATGTAAATCTATGCTTACCTGCCATGAAACCTTATAAGCCAGACAGAATATTAGGAAAGCAGTGGGCATACTGTACATACTAAGAAAAGGGATATTTGATCAAAATAATATGCTGTTATAGCAAGATTTGCAAATACCGATGATTTTTAGGTCTGCTGATGGGCAATCCCATGTTAAACTTCAACGGCTTTGTGCAACCTCTAAATATCAATTTATTTTGCTGAAATTTTTACACAATACCTTCTATCCATGCATATGACATCACAATTCAAGTTTCAAATCAAAGAAATTCAGAAGAAAGTGTTTTTGGACCACCCTAATGTATAATTTATGAACTTCGGCATAGGTACTAATTAGGAGGATATATTAATGAGGCAAAGGATGACTGAAAATTCTGTCCGACAAATAAGTTTATGCATGGTGATTGGGGCTTTTTATCTTCACTCTTAACACAAAAGGTTCTTTACAGTACATATAAAGAACCCACAGCCCAGGGTTCAACTGAATTGAAAAGGTTCAATACTCGTAGGAAGGTCCTTTGGTGGAACCCTATGCTCCCAACTCAGTGGCGTAACTGGGGAGTCTCGAGCGGGGGGGCACCTGGGGGTGCACGAGATTCTCTGGGGGGGCACCCTCTATGCTAATTGCATATTTTGGCCAGAGTTGGAAAGTTCATATGGGGGGCACCTGGGGGGCACAATTCCTATATGGGGGGGGCCTGTGCCCCCTCGTGCCCCCCATAGGGACGCCACTGTCCCAACTTGGGAGAAAGGGTTTCATAGTGGGAGTTCAGTGCATCTGGATTATCTAATTGTTGTTTTTGTTTGCTGTTGAACCTTTTTAAAAGTTTAATAATGAACCTTTTTCTATACCAGCTCATAATTCTAACCCTTAAAGGTTCCATATAAAACCTATTTATTAAGGGTGATATATTAATGAACTTAGGGCAAACAAGTGATTGGGAACAGAAGAGGAAACAGCGATGGGGATATGTATAACTGAACCTTCTGTCCAACACCTAAAAGTCCACTTGTCCGGCTGCACAAATACCTAGAGTACCTATATGATTGCTGTTCTTGGACATATTGTTATACCTTGTAGTCCAAAAATGAAGTAGCTTATTGTTGTTAGTTTAATAAAGTGTTTATAACCTCGGAGTAACACTTCTCAGAATGAAGCCAGGGTTAGCTGAGGAGATGATTAATTATTCACTTGACCAAGAAAAACTTTGTTGTTACTACAAAAATTAATGTAAAAATGTGATAACGTGTAATACTCCGATTGAAGTTTTAACCTTTTCCTATGCAAAAGGTGCAATAAGTTCGAATCGAACAATCAAATAAGTGTGGTCTGTATATATATATATATATCATGTCAAAATGTTTTCGTGACACACAAAATTAAGAAGTCAGTGTTGTTAGCATGCCAAACCTAGGCCTATATAAAGATAATATGCATTATGCAATATACACAAAAAAAACCTCAAGACAGGAGGAATATGAAAACCCTTATTAATTCAGGTATATCAAGAGAGATCACACACAGCGACAAATATACAACGAGGAATTCCTATAGTAGGTCTGTTTTAGACTGTTTTGCCAAATGATATGTTTTCTTGCCAAAATTGCTTGTTTTTGGAAATTAGCCATCTATCACCAGACTGAAATCAAATCAATAGAAGTCAATTCGATATGTGGGTATTCCCTTCAAAATTGGAGGGTATAACATAATCAGTGGTTTTTGGACTGTGGACTTGGATCTTAAGGCTACTTCGATGGAGACTATGATAGATCATCCTATGACAGATCATTGAGTGCTCAAAAGGTCTAATATGAATTAAGACCTTTTTGGATACAAAACCTCATTACCTCATCTTGTGGACCTGTGTTAATTTTTTTTATAAGAGGACATTATAAAAAGTTAAGTGTGAGACCAGCAAAAGGCAATTTAACACATTGATGATATTTTCTGGATCCTACTACATATTTAATCACCAGCATTGATAACAAATTTTCTCTGTTGCATGTTTCACATGAGATTTTGCGATATATACAGACCTTTACAGTCACGAATGGCGAGTACTTACATTCAGCTGATATAGTGGACAAAGCATCAATAATCCTCATATTAAAGTAACCTTACATTGAACTGAAGTGTAAATTTGTCATTGAACAACTTGTAGCCTTATTGATACTTAGTTTGTGACTTGTTTTGATAGCATTCAAATTATAGGATATGATCTCACAAATTGCTTATGAGTCATAGAGAATACAAGGCATGGATAGGGATATGACCTCACAAGTAACATTTGAGTCCAAATCTGTAAGCACTTGACATTTATCGACTGTAATACACACACCATTTTATATTGATTTTGTCTATTTTAAACAAGCCATTGGCATAGTATTAATATTACATATCATTGTTTTTTGTAACCTTCAGAAATATGCCTATAAAATAAAGATCTTGTATAATGCTATTTCTTGAAAAAGAGTGACCACTGAAAGCAAGTTACTTCCATTCATGAGTGAAGACATAATACAATCTGAACTTCTAATTAAATGATTAATTGAAAATCCCTAGGTATTGAAATTCACCTCACAGATCAGCTGTTAATAGTATAAATCATGACATTGACTGTTATTTAGGCAAAACTATGACAAATATTCAAATATATTGAGGTAGATCAATCACCTATGTGAACGAAGCACTGATATATTCCATTAGCATGGTATTGGAATACTTCCAAGTACATAAATCCATACATTTATTGGCAGTATGTGAGCAAAACATGATGTATTGCTCAGAAATTGCTCATGGAAAAGGAATTATACATGTCACTCAAATCGTTACAATGAGTAGCCTTGAACTTCACATTCAGATGAATAATTAAGTATTCAGGGGAGTAGCTAACTTCAGCTTAAAGGGATCCCCACCCCACAAAACAACAAAACAAAACGCTACACGCCACAGAAAATGATATGACATAAAACACGAATTGATGGCCTCTGGATAATACATAAAACATACAAATATATAGATTATTGTGTTTTTTGTACAATCAATGATATAGCCATCGATGCGTAAAAAAGACTACTGAAAACATAGGCGTATCGGAGGGGGGGGCGATCGCCCCCCCAAAAGTTTGGGAAACAGTAAGATTCGGGCAAAAAGGCTAAAAATTCGGGCAGATGATTAAATAAAAACTACTTAAATTAATGATTTCCAGGCAATTTAATTTGAAATGTTTATAAATTTAGATCGTGAAATTCGGGCAAATATCGCTTGCACCCCCCCCCCCAAAAGTCGCGCGTGCCGTACGCCTATGACTGAAAATATGAAAATAAGCGAGCCATGTATGTAAATCACCAAGAAAACAGTATCGTTGACTTTTATTATTATTTTTCAAGCATCGAAGCTTTCAGTAACGGCCCACAGATAATGACACGGACGACACAAACGAATGGCTCGGAGATAATCCATAAAATAGCTTCGTACGTTTAGTTGGACATTAAATAAAAGTGCTGTTTTTCTTTTTGCATATTGTAACGCAGCTTTTACGCCTTTGTCTACACAGATCGAATCTAAAAAATATCTCATCCTAGCTCAAAATGCGAATATGCAAGCCGTAAATCACTGAAGAAAACATCGGTAGCCTATTGATTGCTTTTTGTTGAAGCTTTGAAGCATTCAGTTACAGTTTGACCTAGTTAGAGACTTACTATATATAATACACGTGCATTATTGATGTTTACTAATACTATAAATCACCAGACTGTTCATTTGTCGACGACGACTGGACTGAGACTGACGCGCAAGAATTGATTATGAATAAAATGTTTTCATGAATACATGTAGCTCTAACATGGTTGAAATTTACAGACAATTCACTTTAAATCATATATTCTTTTAAA
Organism: Platynereis dumerilii; assembly: GCA_026936325.1. Taxonomy (NCBI): domain Eukaryota; kingdom Metazoa; phylum Annelida; class Polychaeta; order Phyllodocida; family Nereididae; genus Platynereis; species Platynereis dumerilii. The sequence continues at coordinate 8,956,622 of JAPTHN010000008.1, forward strand.
ACATGATGGTTAATAAGCAATTACATGAAAGTAGGTATATATAATTTTATTATATATGCTGCAATAAATAAATATGCGAAAGAAGCTTTATTGGCAGATCTGTAATATCATTCCTCAAATGTTAAAGTTCAATCACCATAGAGAATGGTATTACAGCAGCAGCATTTTGGAAAATGGCAGCTGGGGCACAAATAAATAGAAGTTTTAATGCAACAAAACATAAAACATGTATATGATGGTAAAATAGTAACTTTCTGCATCACATTAAGTGAGCAGAAATAGATATTTGCAAATTTGATGGCGACTTTCGAGAACGTTACCGGAGTGATATTCATAAACCTGATAATTTTACATTGAATGTACAGTGCACAAGTATCTATTGGTGGATAATCTTGATATTAATCATTCTTTAAGTAGCAAAAAGCTATCACACTTTGTTAGTTTTTATATTTTATACAGCTTCTAATAATAAAACTTTATATTTAGATTGCCATTGTATAAATAAACATATCAATTTAATGTACACCATGGAGACCAGCTGTTTCATTCTCAACACATGATTGGCCCACAGTTCTATACCATCACTGAGACCCCAGACCTGGCTATTTTTAGCTTAAGTAATTCATTGCCTGGTTCTGATAACCTAGACACTGTCTTGTCAGGTTGCCAACTGGGCTTCTGGGTAAAGCAAGTTCAAATCTCAGATAAAAACATTTACCCAGGAATTCTGGTATATATTGTTTTGGGGGTCTGCAAGGGCTCAGGATGACCAATTGACCATTGAGCAGCTTGGGAATAGGCCTAGATGAAAGATTAGATTGTGAGCTGAGAGGTTGAGACTTTGAGTTGCACATGTTGGATGATTTATTTATTTCCCCTAACACAGAACACTGCATCAAGTGTACACAGCAGTGCCACATCATTCTATGGTGGAATCTATTTCCATACATGATCATGGCAACATGGTGACCATACGGCCGAAAATGAGTTCAACACCCACAGCATGAAAGAAAAATATCAAAAAGACCTTGAAACAGTAGCACAACTTTCTATGTCGCAGTTGCTGCACATTAATAGAAAAAGTTGAGAATCCGTAAAACCTGTTTGGCACACCAAAAAAAAACCTCCGTGGATAAAAACCCCCGTTGCACAGGGAACATAAATTTCACATTCCCTGCAGACTTTCTTCTCATAAAAGCATCCCAAATGATGACTTAAGCTCATATTAAGAAATAGGTCACAGCAAGTTGGTCAAACAGGCCGGTGACGTTTTTACCTTCTTCGTATCAACAGATGGAAATAGGTTTGAAAGTTGATGAGTGAACTTTCTTGTTTTTACATCACTTGAAGCTTGTTTTTAAATATATATATACTTTTTATTTAAAATATCTTGACTTGTTAATGACTCGATATACTCAGCTTTTCTCAAAGTAGTGATCACACGACACAACGACACAACTGTAACATGAACATGTGCCAATAACAGAAATTTGCTATACACCCGGGCATTGACAGAGCAATTATTGGCCTAAGCAATAAATCCGGATGATTAGCACAAATTGGCAGAGAGCCATTCAATATCTTCAAATATTTAATAGCAAATTCAAAGCTCTTAATTGAACCACACGATTGATTTGAAATGCGGTCAAGAACCAACTCAACACATGAACTTGAACTTGACTTTCCAAAGCAATATCAATATCCAACAATGATCAAGAATGGTGAGGGCATAATCATAGGTTATTCACCTGGAGAGAGGCAATAACCGCATTGCGGATCCCATGGTGAATAACCGGCTTATTCCAAGAGACAAACACTGAAACTTGTAAACACGTGAGAACAGGTGGACGACAAAGAATATTGGATTTTCTGCAGTGAAATGCAGGCTTATAGTTGGCTGGTTGAGGCACATGCCTGTGGGTTAAGGTACCAAATGTTATTAGCAAGATACCTTGGTACCATAATTTTGGATCTTAAGGCAAAAATCCTACCATATGAACTTGGATTCTAATGTAGGGCCCAATGCACTTTATTTCGTAGAGTTATTCTTCATACCTTTATTAGTCTTTAAATTTACTGTAACTTCAATGAATTCTTGAAGTTCACACATGTACATCGAGTCGAGCTACCAGTTGTTGGACACAGACCACGGGGCTCAATCAATTACGCCATTGATATGCAAATTTCTGGCATGACAGATGACAAAATAATTTAACTGCGAAAATCTTTTTTTATTCACTGCCCATTGCAAAGTCATCAATCAAGTTATTGATCAGGCAGACAAAATTAAAAAGAGAGGGAGACGAAATAAAGGCCTTACTCCAGTATGCATTTAGTGTGAATACATTTATCTTCAAGCAGGGGCATAATTTTTGCGGAAAATGTGGGGGGGGACACGCATTGACGAGGTCAGAATCGGCAGTCAAATACGCGAATAAATGAAGTCAATCAGGCTTTTCTACATTCATGAATTTTAAAGTTTTTTATGGCATGGTAGCCTGCCCAAGTAGAAAGTTTTAGAACTGCTCCCTATCAAATTGAATCCAAGGGCCATTACTACTTTTTTTATTTTCACACAAAAAAGTGGGGGAGACATTTCATATTATGTCCCCCGAGGCCAAAAATGTGGGGGGGGGACATGTCTCCCCCTGTCCCCCACCACATTACGCCCATGTAGGAACTCGAGGGGGGGGGATTAGATATGCTGGGTGGACTAGGGTTTAGGGCTTGGAGTTTTCCTTGACAAAAACTATTTCACAGATGGATGAATGATTAGGGCTCTACGTCCTGTATTTATGGACTCGGTAGGCTAATTAGGACAAGAGGAGGACACAGCAATTAGGGCAAGGATGATTGAAACAGCCATCCAACATAGGCCCAGGTGATCTGACAAGAGCTGGATTCCTAGCGTGCTACCACTAGACTAACCCTCCCCCAAAATTATTTCACACGCACGGTGACGCAGAAACACTGCACTAAATATTCGTGTCTCGAATGTCGACTAAATATTCGTATCGTGAATGTGGGCAAAAATAAATAAAATCCTACTACAGACATTACATATTTCAAGAACAACCCCCAATACAATGGATGTCTAATCGCTTCCCCCATACTACACAAAGTTCAGTTCATTCACATTGACAATTAATTTTTTAGCAGTTGAGGTCAGGCGGGTCACGCTTTTTTCTACATAGATCTGCCACTGAGATGCTGCAATGTTTGCATCATTAAACTTTAAAATTTTTAAGCATTTTCATAACGATCCCTCCCGTTTCAAAAATGAAGAAAAAGGTCAGCCAATATCAATGTCGTATTAAAATAATTCCACTAAAAAATGTATGACATGCATCAACAATTAACATCACAAACTCAGCAGGAAAAAACTGGTAGATTGGTAGAGTAAGGCCTATTGGCAAAGTATTTGTTTGGGGTCATTACTGCATTAGCAACACACAAACAAACCATAACTTTTTTCTGTCTTTTATCATTTGTGGTTACGAAATCAAATCAATACTTTGACTCTGTAGTGGCCAGCCGTATTCAATACTGTTCATAGAACCTTCATCCCAGAAATCCGCAGTAATTCCACAGAAATCTGCTAAATTAAATTCACTTCAGTGACGGTTGTACCATTGCAACCGATATACAAACCGAAGTTCGACCTAAAAACAGGGTGATTCAGTAATTCAGTTGTTGAATGTTCCAGGCCAATTGATGGCCAGAAATAACTGAAAACCGAACCAAACCAATTATATCAGAACTGCCCAATACTACTGTAAGTTATATATATATATACAAGGTTCCACTCCTTTACCAAGTCAACATTCTTTTTTTTTTTCAAGGTTTTCCAAAGATGCAAAATACAATTTTCAATGTAGTCCTAAAAGACATATTTCAGGATCTGGAAGTCCTCTACAAAGTGCAGAAAGTCCACAGAGTGGCTGTGATTTTAGTGTTCAATTTTACAGTGTGTGGAATTCTGAAAACTAGTCAATGAGAAAACCAATAAGTCAAAAGGAGAAAATCAATCAAGGATAGATGCTATCTTTGCTGATTTATTGCGAACACCTCCTTTGCTATGGATTTCCGCCAGTTCTTCGCATTTGATATTCTGTTCAGGGGACGTTCGTCACTGTCTTGCTTTTGTCAAATTTCTTCCTATTTTTTTTGGTCTTTTCCCTTCCTTTGTTGAAGTTGTACACATCAATATTTTCTCAAACCATCAAAGCCACTGATCAATGTGATCATATCAATCACAGAGAGTCAATTTCTTACACAATCGCTGACAACTCTTATCGACATCCAAGTCACACATTTCGGCATGAGTAGTTTGTGTGAAAGTTTCATTTTCAAATGTTCCATAAAGAACTAGTGTCAAAGTTATCTAACTATGGCTATCTACATACCTATCGATTTATCTATTCTATCGGTTTGCTATACTGCTGCCATTATAGTGCCATATAAGAAAATCTTGAAGAGGGCAAATAGAGACAAGGCACTACAAGGAACATACATGCAAGGTCATTGTACCGACCCTATGTGGTCTATTTAGCAAGGTTATTGAATTACCAATTATGCAACTGGAGGATTGCATCACATTAATGCTGAAGAGGCTCTCAGGAAAAAATCACAAAAAGTGAAAAAAATATCCCACTACTTTCATGAGGCTATAAAACTTTGTTTATTTATGCACAACAGGGGATGTCCTCAAATATGTTGTCAAGGAAACCCAAAACCAATACAACACATAAATTCACAGGACCTTGGGACTCTTGGTTCTGTGAGGGGCTTGGCAAACTTTTTTGTGATTAGGGAAATAAGTCACCATTCTATGGCTCTTAACTGCACTGCAGGGTGTTCCAAGGGCTCCAAGGGACCTGACACTACTGAAAAAGACTGTTAAAGTACCTCAAAGACACTTGAAACATACACAAAAGAAGCCATTCATGGCATATTAGCCAAATTAAAGGCATAACTGACACATTGTGAATCCATTGAATGTCTGAGGTCACCTGATGACCTTTTGGGAATCTGAAGGTCACTATGGAGAGTCACAAGCGTGTTGCCTTTGCACTTTGCAGACAGGCTGGTGTCTGATCTTACTATACTCAAAGCCAATAGCAATTTAATAGCCAGACTGGAATAGTCTAAAATATACCAGAAAACTGCTCATTATACAGCATTATGATGGCCAGACAGGCATCATATGAAATGTACATCAGGAAAATTAATGGAGTCATCAAAAATAAAACTTGAAATAGCATAAACTTTCCTCTAACATATTATCAGACACAAAACATAGTCTTGCCTAAAAAAACAAAGCTAGTAATTTTGAATTACTTGAGTATTTTCCATTTCTGAATAAATTATAGACAAAGCATGAAAATTCAATAACCAGACTGGAAAAGTCTGAAAAATATATAAACCAGAAAGCTAAGCATTCAATTAATTAATTACATATGCTGTAGTTGTTTATTCATCTTTCATATTAGTATGTTGAAGAGCAACATTTGAAATCTATCAATTCTGCATAACTTGACATTTATCAATTCCCATAAGACTCAGAAGACTGCATAGTGCATAGGCCTACATGAGGTGATCTTGGTGCAGGAGAAGAGAGGTCCATTCACATGCCCTCCACATGGGAGCTGCAAAAACACAAGAATGACCTCTCATGTAAACTGATCTATGGATAACAAATAAAAAAGAAATGTTGTGTCATGTTAAGAATAACTTCTCTAAAGTAGTTTTGAGAGCAGAAAAACTGTTTCCAAAGTCATCCAGACTTGCAAAACAGATTGGTATAAAATTTCTTCGATTTCAATGCAAACAGTTTGAGTGGTCTGAAACTTATGGAAGGTATCGTATAATAATTCATGCGCAATACAGCTTATACGCCTACTACTACTAGGGCTATTCTTTACTTAATTATTTTAAACGTTTTAGTATCAATTTTAAAATGGTATTTTTATAGCCAATGCATTATGTAATTTTGAAGGTCACTTTTTAACTTTAAAAAGTGGTAAATGCTTTCTATATATACAATGTATAAGATTGTTTTATGGTACTGAATGAACACTGAAGAAATGGACTTCAAATTGGTCACATTATCTTTATGGCAAATTTCTTGTCATCATTTGATTTAACATCATTAGATCAATTGGAAAACAAACATGATGTTAGATATTGTTCCTGTGTAGAACAAAGGTCAAAAACAATGTTATTAATTTTTTTCATAAAACAAAAAAAGTAAAATGACCATGAAGTAACATCTAAACAGGAAAAGAAGGTTGTCAAAAACATACAATTTTCAATGGGCATTTGATAATCTTCTTTTGCTGTTTCGTATACCATGACATAGGTTAATGTGTGTTTCGAAAGGCATAACACTAATTTAATGTTACAAAAGCAAAGAATAAAGTCAATAAAATTTTGATAATTCACAAAATTCCATATCAATTGCAATAAATTACAACGGCTGCGTCATTATTTGGCAATATTGTTCAGCCAATATAAAATCATTTAGAGCTGAGAACAATCTTGCTTATCATACTTGACAGGTCTACTGACGTTACTGTGCATGCCTGTTAAAGAACTTAGGCTACAATGTCGCTCTGAGTTATGACATCGTATGATAAAGCTAGGGGCAACCATTACATTTCATTACATATTCAAGGGGGGCTTGCAGTTTTCCTCGATGAGAACATATAATCTCACCGGAGCAGTGCTAGCAGTTAATATTTTGAGCTTGTGGCGTGCTGAGTAATTGGTAATGCTCAAACATTTGTTCCTGTTAGTTCCCTTTACCTGACTTGATCGTTTAACTTAAATTAGTTCTAGGGATGCACCGATAGGCCTACCACTTTTTCACTTCCGATCCGATACCGATCCTGGCATTTTGTTGCCGCTACAACCGATTTCCGATACCATTCTTATACCGATACCATTGGTTAAATGGAGAGTAGTGCTACCAATCCGATCCGATACTGCTTTTTAGTGCTGGATCGGCACTGATACCGATCCTTAGTATCGGATCGGTGCATCCCTAATTAGTTCACATCAGTATGGCCAATATAGAGAACTGAAAGACAAGGTAAGACTTAATGCTTAAAAAGTAATAAGGGATAATTTTTCTTTTTTGCAGACAATGCTGACTGTCGGGCCAGTGGAAAAGGACTCAAGCAAAGCCTGGGTGATCGCAGTGGCATCCTTTTTCACCCACTTCATCGTGCTCGGCTTCGCATTTAGCATCGGAGTATTTTATGTGGAATTTCTCGATGTCTTCGGTCAGAGCAAAGCTACGACGGCATGGATCAGCTCTCTCAACTTCGGAATACTGTGTGGCATAGGTAAGTAAGAACTGCATTGCTAAAAGAAGGACCCCCCCCCCCCCCTATTTCTTCAGTGTTAAGACATGAGCATTTTTGCAAAATGTTTCAGAAAGTTATCAGATGTTTGTTAGTTGATGATATGAGCATTAAATATAATACATATATGTATATTATATTTCATTTCGCTACAGGTCCCCTGGGCAGTTTCCTCATCAGTAGGTTCGGATGTCGCTTCACCCTCATCTGCGGAGCCCTGGTTTCTACAGCGGGTCTGTTCACCAGCGCTTTCGCTCAAAACATTTACGTCATGTTCATTTCATTAGGACTCCTGGCTGGTAAGTGACTTAACATTTTCCCTGCTTCATCAGGATACTTTGGTTATTATTGTCTAAAAATAATGACTTATATTCGAGGTAGCAAGAGTGATTACATTCAGCTTTGCCGATTTGAAGACATGTCAAAGTGTTTTTAATACACTCAGTCAGGTTCTATCTTTTCATTGAAATTAGAAGTCAAGTTCTCACATTAGGAGGCAAATTATCTCACTGAGTGCATTGACTCATTCACTGACCTGTGAAGATAACATTGCAACTTTTATTTGTATATCTGTAGACATCCTCCAAAAGGGTGAACTACATAACCTTACTAACTGGAAATGAGTCTTCACTCTTCAAGTATACACTCTAAAAATTTCAGACAAAATTGGTTTTTTAGATTCAAAATGGTTTTTTGAAAAACCAAATTTCAATTAAAAAAACCAACATGGATTTTTTTTAAAACCATTTTGAATCTAAAAAACCAATTTTGTCCCGACACTTTTTAGAGTGTATGATGGCCAATTCACATGATCTCATATAACAGTCTGTTCACAGAAAGGCTCAAAATGCATGGTTTTCAATATTTTTCTCAAAAATGTCCCTTTACTTGGGAAGAATACTCAACAGTGCTCCCCTGAGATTCGGTCCATGTAAAAAGCCCCCCCCCAAAAAAAAAAAACAACAAAAAAACAACAACAACAACAACAACATCTAATTCATGCCTTCGGGCATGCATTCTCATGAAAACTACAACCGATATATCCAAAATAGATGTCTGAGTGCAATATTCAGATTTCATACAGTTTACTCATGCAATGTAGGTTTTAGATCCTTTCTACTCGTGGGGGGTAATGTTACAAATATACTAACTACCAAAATGCAGCAGACATTGCATGCTTACCTAAAATATAGCTGGTCATTATTTTGAGGAGAATCGGGATACATATTCATTGTAAGAGTTTACAGGTGCGTTGTCGGCTAAACTAAGTAAAAATGAATTGAACACTAAAAAACCTAAATACAGTGTTCTGTATGCATTTAATTAACAAATTACCGGTAAATCACTTATGATTGTGTTAATGTTTTTTTGTGATTTGGAATTAGAAACACATAACTGAATCCATGTTGTCATTTTGCTTTGCTAAATATTCGTCGGACATTTAAGAAAAGGGTGCGTTCTAAGTTAAACGTATTTGACCTAGAAATGACCTAAAAACCTTAATTAAGTCATCAATTTTGAGTTTGATCTTAACAATTTCTTTTTTTTGCTTAAATATCAATTTTGACCTTCAGTTACCAATTTTGTCTTCATAAGTTCAATTGAACTTATTTTAACATTGAAAAATTGATAAAAACCTGAAATTTCTCCGTTTTGACCTTAAGAGCTCTAATTAACATAAATATGCAAATGTGACGGTGGCATCCACCCTAATCTTTTTCTTTAACCTATGACCTATCTAACTGGCATGGTTTCCTTGCATTAACAAAAAATGCCTCTACCAGTACAGAATCATGTCTTGGCTGGTCCACTAAAAAATAAAAATCCACAGAAAGCGAGTAATAGTAAGTTGTGAAACTTTCAAAAGCTTTTATTCTTTGAAATTATATATAGGCCTATAAATCTCCTAGATTGGAATAATTGCCAAAAAGAAGCATATATTATTATAATGACGTTGGCCACATTGTCATTGCCATACATAAAAGAGAGCATAATAGGATTATGACAAAGACAACATAAAACTTTATTTTATTTTGCTCAGAGACAAAAAAGGAGTAAAATTTCCAGATATTGTAGTCCGGGAGTGGTGGTATGTTGTCAGGCCAAAAAATACTATTGTTTCTGGTCAATCCTGGAGTTAAATGGTAAATTTCATAATTTTTATGACCAATTGGAAACTCTAAGTAGGTCTATTGTCTTTTGTTATTGGCCTTTTTCAGGATCTATGTAAAATCATTGACTTGAATGAAAAAATAAATGAAAAAAACCCAACCACAAAACAGTAAGGTCTGTAACAGTTGCACTGAAGCAACAAAAGACAAACCCATTGTAGTCATGTAATTATGCAAATATATACATAAAAAATTGTAAGTCAATTATGTGAATGTCAATTTTAATAGATCCTTGAAGGGGAAATAGGTATCATAATATTTATCACTTCAAAACTTTACTTCAAATGCACAAACCTTGGAGGAAAAAATACCAACAAGCAAATATACACATTACCATGTCCAATACCATGGACATTGTATTCATTGTGATATAAAAAGGCAATAAAACAATAAAATATTCATGATATGAAAATCAAAGCAGTATTGGCCTACTAGGACTGAGTGAGAATGAATCTTCTCAATGACACATTGGAAGAACCAAGGGGAGCTGGTTGGGTTTTTAGTCATTTTACCCCAATCAATTTTTCCCTCTTTAGTACTCATTTTGCACTTTCCCCAACCCCCTCCTCAAATCAAATGAAAATCCTGATATACAAGTGTCTGGCTATCACTGCCTCACTGACAGTCACTCATGTCTGTTATAAAAATGCTAATTTCAGCAATGGGCATCATTAGCACCAATTTCACAGTGCATGGTGGGCACCAGCAGCTTGTGAACTGAGTGTGATTTACCAGTTCCCAACTTCCCATATATAATGATAAATAAGCATTCACGGTGACTAAACCGGCTTACATGGCCCAGGGGGGTGAATAGTCGCAGAACGGGGTGACACCAGACTGACAATTTTGACATGGCATGTGAAAGGTCAAAGCTTTTCATGTCAGAGAGCACTGCTTTACTACAAATTACTATTACTGGGGTTTTTGCACTCATTGGCCTCTTCAAACTAGAATTACTATGGGGCAATGGTCCTCACACAAGTCCAGTTCATTCTGTTTCATTTTGTACATATGTATAATTATATGCACACAATACACTGTTTTGTCCATTTTCTGAATGAAAAAAATAATAACGGAAGTCTTGGCATAAAATGAATGGTTGAACTGATAGTTCGCATGCGATTAAAGTTCTTGAAAGGCTTTTACCAGTGACTGTGATTCATTAGATCCGGATAAATGTAGGTGTTGAGTCTGTTGACCTGCTGACTGTGCTGGATATTTGTATCTTTTTTTGGTGAAAAATAATAATTTTTTAGATATCCTGAGTGGAGGCCTAAAAAACACAAACAGGAACTAAGGTTATTTGTCAAATTGTGAATCATTCTCTGGGTGGAATCATCTGGAAAAATAAGAAAATAAAGATCGAACAAATTCTAACATGATTGACTCCAAGTTAACATCTCCATCAAATGATGTGCTTACACAATTGTACCCTTTCTGAGAATCCTAAAAACCTGCAACAAGAAAACAAAATCTCATAAATTCCTTCGAACCTTGTAATTGTATTCTGTGGAATTTTTTTGATACTTAATCTCAAAACTTCAAAAGGAAAGCATCAAATTTCATAACTGAAAAATTTTTCATCGTAATCATTCAACGTAATTGATTTGTTGATAATTCCGCAATCCGCATGAAACTTTCAAACTTGGTGATTGACAAAAAACTGCATACAAAGCAGCAGTGAGCAAAAATAAAGTAGCTTCACCATTTGAAACATTTCCAGAAGTTGCCAGCCATTTAACCTCAAAATCTTAGAAAATACATAGAAGTACACTAAATCAAGAGATAGTGATTTGGAAAAGATTGTGACTGGAAAATCATATTTGAACTTTCAATTAAAATCTGTTTGATGAACAATATGATAATCATCAATAAAAACAGATCAGCAGCCTCTTTCTGAAGGTCAAGTGATGTACCTATCCTCCATTGACAATACCAGAATGCCTCCTCATGGACTTCATCTCTTCAGAACTTCTCCCAATAAAACTTTCATTTTTATTGTTATGTTAAAGAAACTTCACTAATTTTCCACTTGTAAAATGAATTTATATTTCTAATTTCATGTCTTTGTTGTACTTCAAAAACAAATAACTGTTTGGGATACTTATTTAATGTCAGTAATATTCCTTAATGTGGCCAATCAAGACCAACTGACAATCTTGTAACAGGAGTGTCGCAGTGAACTAACTCATTAATCTTTTATAAGGCTTCTGCACTGTGTGTTCCAGAAGGTGGATCAGGAATCGGTCAGTCTGCGGCTTACATAAAACCTTGCTAGGTGGCGTCACCATGCAGTCTTGAAGTCTAAGGCTAATTATATAAGTCAGATCCCTCTGGGACCAAAACCATCACAATAGAATTGCATGCTGCAAGACAATAAATAACTGAAGTACTTGGATGCCTGGAGCAAAAGGCTACTTGCTGACTGCAGTGCAAAACAATCAAAGAATCAATAAAATAAGAACCAACAATCCAAAAAAACATCCATGTTGTTGTTATAGTTGAAGCTGGCTGTAAGACTGCTAAACTTTTAAAGGGCAGTCCTTAAACTAAAACAGCAGCATCATTCTGACCATTTAAGTTGGAAAAAACAGTTACTGTTAAAGAGGTCCTCATATTTTGGCCCATAAATGAGATGTTGTCAAAATATTTATGTCCATTATTGTCCAATGGACCATGACCTAGGATAACTTTTGCATCATACTCTTAACGGTGCCAATGAAATCGTTTAAGTTTAAGATAATACATGGAACTTCAGGAAGCTGACTCAAATGTAATAATCACCTATCAAACCTAAAACCTAAACTGTTGATGCTATGTAGGCCTATTATATAATTACATAAATTTTTTATCAAATTATACTGTAGATTTGATAATAGCTTTTTAATCAAAGTATTACTGTAGAGTTTTCACCAAATATCAATTAGTAAGAATAAGATCAGAGTCTCAAACCAGCAGATTTTTCTGGTCTACATTTTTGCTTGAGATGCCATCCTATTCAACAGAATTCAATATCTGAACAATTTAAAGCAAAGAGAGGTATAATTGTTACAACTAAATTTTAAAGATATAATTTTAATTTTTCAGGTTCAGGGTTCGGTCTTGCATTTACAACAGCGGTCGTTGTCATCAGCATTTACTTTGGTCGTTACCGGACAGTAGCCATGGGCATCTCGATCTCGGGGGCCGGTTTTGGAACATTTACATATCCGTGGATATCCCGGTTTTTCCTGCACACGTTCGCCTGGAGGGGAGCACTCATGATGTGCGCAGGTTTAAATCTCCACGTAATCATTCTTGCCATGTTAATACCTCATGACACTGCCAAAGTTGAAGCGTCGTCCAGTTCCTCTGAAAAGACAATAATTAGCAAAACGCCCCCTCCCAAGAGCAAATGGAGAGAAACCCTTCATTTAAACATTTTTCAGAATTCTATCTACCTGACGTTATGTTTAAACTGTCTCTTATTCAACTTCGGAATGTCTGTCGTATATACTCACATATCTGCATATGCTCACTCACTTAACCTCGGACAAAATGTCGCGGATATTTTAATATCTTTGTTAGGACTAACAAATTTGATTGGCCGAATAGGATTGGGAGTCATCGGTCAATTTGACTTTGTGAACGTTCCAGTATTATTTTTGATATCCTACCTTACAGCTGGATTAGGAATCATTGTGTGTGGATTATGGACAAGTCTGCCAGGTGTCGCCACCAGTACTAGTGTCTTTGGCTTCTTTAGTGCCGCCTATGGGCCTCTCCTCTCTGAAGTGACTTGTATTGTGTGTGGGGTGGATGAGTTCAACCACGCTTACGGCTACCTCATGGTCTTCATGGCAATTGGGACGGTTCTCGGAGCTCCAGTTGCAGGTGAGAAACCCAACAAAACTTATAATTTATTGATAATTTTGAAACAATACTTATGGTGAGTAAACTTTTGAAGAAGAAAGAAAGTGTTTCGATCAGACAAAAAGCACAACAATTTAATTATAGGCTTCATCACCTTCAGGAGTCATGTCATGAAAAGGAAGCAAGGTAAAAAATGTCATTGGCATCGCAGTTTCTTTACAGTACCGTAAAACGACGTAAAGTTGGCAATCCGGGGGAAAGTCGGCCGGCTATTTTAACCCACTTAATGGCAGAAATGCCAACTTTCCTCACTGACATAGGTAGCAAATTTGCTGAGGAAATCTGTGTCAGTGAACAAAGTAGGCATTACTTCCATCAAGTGGGTTAAAATAGCCAACCAACTTTCCCCCGGACTGCCAACTTTATCCCGTTCTACGGTAATTAATGTGTATTATATTTATTTTTTGAGATTAACTGTTTTTTAAGGTCCAATATTAAATGATGAGATGTGTAGAAGGTTACTAATACACCCGCCCGTACTATGTGAAATGAAGATTCTATAGATTGCCCTCATGGAGTATTTCTGCAAAGAACCCTACACAGTTAACAATCACTTCTTCGTTTCAGGTTGGGTGTATGATATCACCACGGTCTACCCATCTTCGTTTTATCTCGGAGGCAGTTGTCTTGTTCTTAGCTGTTTTGTGATGGTTCCTGCAGTTGTACACTTGACGAAATCAAGCCGAACATTTTACGAAAGCAACATGCTCATTGCACAAGATCTCCCGGAGGAATTGAAGATAGAATCCAAAGTTCCACTCATGGTGTAAGTATAGGCCTACCATAACTGCCACAAGCATATTCAAAGATCAAACATTTTGTACCTTGGGACTTAAAATTGCATTTATTTTGGCCTTGGTTCCCAGTCCACCACTTCATGACCACATGGCAATGGTACTGAATTTCCCTTGTAATTGGGTATACCTTTGTTCAAAAAAGATAATGTCGCTACCACATAACCGCAAGAAAGGTTTCGCAATTCGCATGGCCCTGCTCCAAACCTTCACCCCAAAAACTTCTGTTGCCAAATCTGCCATTGAATTGAATTAAATCAACCAGGCCCCAAAATTATTTTGTATTATTAATTAATTATGAAAAATTATACTCACCAGTAAATTTTGTTTTTTTTTACCATTTCAGCAACCAGCAAATCAGCACAGTGTGATACTGCCATGGTCATTCATGAAATGTAAAGTAATCTTGCAGCCTCAATCTTGCAGCCTTTATTAACTATGCCGGACGAATCGTTCTCGGTTCTACGATAGTTGACGAAATTGAAGCAATATTCATGACGTTGTTTGTTATTATATTAGTTTTATCTAATACAATATGATAATTGTAATATGTACAGATATATTGTTGTATATACACTTTACCGTTTGAATATTCTTGATATTTTAAACATTTTTTGAGCATCTTATAACTGGTTCTCCTGCAGCTCTAGGTACAGAACAGATATTCTTGATATTTGGGAAATTAATAGATTTGACAGCTTATATATAATTGATAGGTTTGATGATATTTTATATGCCTGCAGCTTTTACACAATGTACAGACCTCTTTCATAGATGTGATACATACATACATAGGCCTACATTTATCATTGAAGCAAATGTTAAGGTAGTTAGAATATTCTATATCCATTTGTGAATTGTTGATTTTAATAAACCTTTTGGTGATTGAAAAAGTAATGAGCAATTAGAAATGTCATTGAAAGAATGGACCATAGGCGTAGGAGGTCAATTAATTTTGGTGGGGGCTGCCCGAAAAATATTGCCCAAATTGCTCCAAAAAATAAAAATTCCCAAAATGTTCTGCCCGAAACTGCATGAAAAATCGACTTCCCCCCCCCTGCTTCCTACGCCTATGGAATGGACAGACTAGCTTTCAGAATTCCGTGCTTTGGAAGATTTCACTAATCATGTTTTTGTTTTTCCTTACAGCTCTCGCAATTGCTCTGAAGAAATCAATTTTTTCCATAGTGTGGACCTATGATGTCAAAGCTGGAAACTCCACTGGAACCTATACAACTTCGGTGCAAGCTATGATCTCATAGGTCAAACTGGCCAATAGCATTTCATGTAGACAACTTCATCATAGCCTTGCAATTATGTCATGGCCAGATGAGCCAATGATGCCACTGCAAAAACACAGGTGTTAAGTGGGAGGGGGGATTGTTTATTATTTGGTGATACCAAAAGTGCCTGAAATTCAACCAAGCATGGTTAATAGGATAACTGGAAATTAATCACAGTTGTTCACAAGCATGCTTCTGATCTAAATTGGATTTGATACGGAGCTGTCAAGTCAAGCATTTTGTTTACTGTTTGCAGTTTTGTTGGCCACCCATTTCAGTGTAAAACTACCAAGAATTACTTTAATCCTATATTGTTTTATTGGTTACCACAGTTCACAGGAGTTAATATGAAGACATAAGGATCAATTGACAGCTTTTGAGCAGAGCTCTCCCTCCCCAGGAGTGGTCAAACCTTGCACCTGAGTTGTTGTGATATTATTGGCCAGTCTGGCAATGATGTAACTGTAAGGCTATGATGAAACTGTCCACAACCGATGCTATTTGCCAGTTTGACCTATGGCATCATAGATTGCACCAATTTTGCATATCCTCCAGTGCTTGGCAATGGAGTATCCACCTATGACATCATAGGTCCAGTCTGGCACTGAGAAAAAAAAACTGATTTCTTCAGATCAATTGCTAGAGCTGTAATTTGATGATTCAGTTCTTTTGAAAAGTCGATCATACCATAACAGAGGAAAATTTCAAATGGACCCCTACAACTATGACTGGTAGTGTATTATAATTTAGTGTATTATTGTTCACAGAGAAACCTTCAAAAGTTCAGAAAATGTTGTGACATTGTAAAGGCTATATTTTTGTTGATATATATTATTATGTACAGGCTATGGTTTTGATCATCTTATATTGCTCAACTTATTATTCTGCAGCTTACTGAACTCTGACACACAGAACAAGTCATAATATAATATTATTCTGTATGGGCATTAGAACACTATTTTTTATAGAATCTAGAACTTTGAAAATCTAGTTAAAAGTGATAGTTTTGCACAATATTTGTATATAACTCAGTATGGGACTAAGTTTAGTTTTAATGTAATGTTTAGTCTATCAATTATATAAGTGCAGTCTTCACATGATGTCATTTATAATTCGATATGGCTTATCACTGTTGTAATAATTTTGAGGAATCAGAACAGTTGTCACCGCCAATTTCTCTGACTTTGTGCTTTTTCCTACGGCTTTGAAGGACATAGAACATTGAACATTAGGCCTACATCAAACATTTAAGCCAATGACAAGCCTTTGAATTTTTAAAATAATTATCTTATTCACTGTTTACGGTCTTTATCATAATATATTTTCCAATTCATGCACAAGTTTAGCATTATATTTACCAGTACAATTTTGCGGATCCTATCTTAATCTTCGATCGTAATTTAAAATTGCAAAAGCCTGCCTTGTCACGCTCTCATATAGAGTGCAAAATTTCCTATTCTGATCCCTCAATTATTACAAACATAACAAGCTGATTATCCAGTATCACACGAGGTAGTGGAGTAGACATGCTAAATGCGCACACAATTAGGAATGGCAACCTGCCAGTATAAACTTCCAATGGCAGACATTCTTCACTGTCAGTCTTCGGAACAAATGGCCCAAAACCAACGGTTGCAACCAATGCAATGTCACCACCCTTGGGACAATACGAGGGCATACATTACTAATTTTGGGATCAGAAATTCTGAAAATTTAAGTTCAGAATAATTTCAGATATTCTCAAAAGTAATTCTATTTTATGTCAGCCAACTTTTGTCACAAGGCATCGCCAGTATTTGATAATTTTTTTTATACTCCTTGCAACTGGTAAACACTTTTTTATGCAAGTTGTGTTAAGTAGAATTGAGATTCATTCAATATTCGCATGAATCCGGTGCTCCAGGCCAGATTTCCAAGCATCTATATTAGTAAAACTGTTCCAGAAACCTTATTTTCTATCTTCTACTTCCAAAAACTTTAAATGAAAAATCTTTAAATGAAAAATAAATAAATAAAGCCTCGACTGCCATTATCTCTCCTTAACAGCTCAAGTAATTTCAGCGCATAGATATTTTCCTTTGGTCCTTTTTTTTCATACAGGATTTTACAGTACAATGTCATGATATATTATTGGTATACATGTATTGTTTAAGTATTTTGTTGTTTTGTAACTTACTTATATGCTTCATGTGTGCTTCTTATATATATGATATATGTGATATTATGTATGGTTATTCAATTTTAAATAAATATTATTCAAATTTATACTGACTCTCTAATTAATCTGGTCTAGAATATATGAAAATGTCCAATTGACAAGGAATCCACTGTAAGTTATGTTATAAAATACTAAGTTCCTTTGCAAGAAATTTGAGTTTAATGGTCATGAATTCCACTGTGACTTTTGGGACAATTGATATATTTTCTGGCCATATCACTGGCAAAATTTGATAGAAAAAAATTAAAAGAGAATTGTGTGGCTAGTCTATATGATTTTTGTTTAGACAACTAGAAAGTCCGTTTAGTTAATAAATGTTTAATCCAAAACATCACACATGTCGCAAGTTACAATCATCATCATGGCCTCGTCTGCCAAGTCTCCCCTTCTCATGTCGGACGCGAGATTAGCTCGTAGCCCTCTGGTGTTGACATTACGAAATACTATTGGTAAACATCTTCCCCTTTTACCAAAACTACTTTTAAGATCAAAGTTTGAAATCTAATTAAACTGATTACAATTTAAAATTGAATTGAGATTATACATAATATAGTTGTGAACAGTTTTAACAACATAACTAACACCTACTCTGTACTACGTAATATTCATTATTAAAATAATAATGTCAATCCGTTTAACAAAGTTGGCACCTTAAAGGGACTACGGCAACTATAAAATGAACAGCAATAAAATACTTCAAATACAACAGAAATCGCACAATTATCAAAATTGTCTATTTACACTTCATTGAAATGAACAGATTTTTTTCATTAGTCACTGAAACAAGCAGGTTTGTTTATTTGGCAACCTGAAGCCAACCGGGTAAGTCTGGGAGTCAGTGGTACTGGAGCCTTCGAAGGCTCGATCGGTGATGGGGCTGGGGCATCTTGCACACTACTTGGCTGCTTTTCGGTCGTACTGTCTGGCACAGAAACGGATGTCTCAGGAACCGGTACAAGATGGACTCTGTTCCGTCTCTGTACTCCTGTGTCAGTGTTCACCAAATATGTGCGGTTTTCCGGGTCTCCACTCACAACAATCCCAGATCTTTTCCACTTATCATCAGCTCGTACAAGCACCTGTTCACCCGAAAAAAGGGGTTTTAAAGGACGGGCACCATGTCGTCTGTCATAATTAATTTTCGCTTTGGTCTTTGACTCGCCGTCGGACTTGCGGATATTGGCATCATCTGGAGTTTTGGGCAACAGGGCAGAGGGAATGATCGGAATTCTTGTGTTTAAGATTCTTCCCATAAGGGCAACTGAAGGGTCGACCCCTGTGGAACTGTGCTGGGTCGTCCGATAGTTCAACAATGCCACATCTGGGGATGCCGTCGAAAGGATATTCTTTGCAATTTTCACGGCACTCTCCGCCTCGCCATTCGCTTGAGCAAAGTAAGGGCTGCTTGTTGTGACTTCAAATCCATAATTGTCAGCAAAATTTCTAAACTCCGCAGACACAAACTGAGCCCCATTGTCACAGTGGAATTCATCAGGAATTCCGAAAGTAGCAAAGATTTGTCGGCACTTGTTAATCACAGCAGCTGAGCTAATTGAGGTTAAACGTCTGATCTCTATCCATCGGCTGTAATAGTCTATCAAACTAAGGTAGTTCTGATTGTCATGCAAGCACAAGCCTGCTCCAACTTTCTCCCATGGGCGAGACGGTAATGGGGTTGGAACTAGGGGCTCTGATCTCTGAGCTGGCCGTTTTTCAACGCAAACTACACATGACTCACACAACATTTTAAGCTCCCCTCGAATTCCTGGCCACCAGACGCAACGAAGTGCATTACTCCAACACTTCTGGAATCCTTGGTGGCTTTCATGCAGACGTCCCAGTATTTCAGAACGTTGGGACCGTGGGACAACCAGCCTTTGTTGATACACCAATAATCCATCGGCCACCGATAGCATATCCTTCACTTCATGGTAAGCTTTTAAATGGGGCGGTATAGCACTAACAACCGGCCAGCCATTAATCACGTAATTTATAATTTCACCAAGTTCACTGTCATGTACTGTGGCCTGCCTTAACTTAATCATCCGACCACCGGACACTGGAAGCTGACCAATGATAGCATCAACGTCGACTGCGATCTCACTAGCGAGACTTTCACACGCTCGATCCTCAGACTCTTGTCCAGTAGCAGGATTCCTTGACAAAGCGTCGGCTATTACCAGTTGCTTTCCCGGCTTATGACTGACAATAGGATTGAACTGCAATAACCTGATCAGCAATCGTTGGCACCGCAACGGGACCTGGTCCAATGGTTTCCGGTCAATCAAAGGCACCAGGGGCTTTTGGTCAGTCCACAACTCAAATTCCGGAAGACCTACGATGTACTTCCTAAACCGCTCGCAGGCCCATGTGGCGGCCAGGCACTCTCGTTCAATTTGAGAATAACGTTGTTCAGCTTCATTTAGGGCCCTGGAAGCGAATGCAATGGGTGATAATCCGGCCTCAGTCTTCTGTAACAATACTCCGCCCAGACCGTAACTGCTAGCATCGGCACTTATCACTATGTCTCTTTTCACGTCAAAATACTTCAAAGACGGCAGGCGAGTAATCATATCCTTGACTGTCTCAAAGGCCAACTGCTGTGGTTGTCCCCACATAAACACAACACCTGACTTTAACAGATCTGTCATGGGCTTTATGGCAGTAGCGAGTCCATCAATAAACTTTGACAAATAGTTAATCATTCCACACAAACTTCTGAGCTCCGTAACATTTTTCGGTGGGGGCATTCGGGTAATGGCCTCGATTTTCTCGGGACTCGGACGCAGGCCTTGCGCACTGAGAAGATGGCCAAAAAATTTGACTTCCTTTGCTCCAATTTGGCCCTTGTCTTCGTTTAGAGTCAGGCCATACTCTGCAATGCGCCTTTGGACTGCCTTTAGGTTGTTGTTGTGGACCTCGAGAGTAGCCCCCCAAACAAGAATATCATCCATGATAACGGCACAGCCCGGCAGGTCTTGGAGCATCTTCTGCATCTTCAACTGAAACACCTCAGGCCCTATGTTAATGCCCATGGGGAGTCTTCTGTAACAATATCGGCCGAAAGGTGTAATAAATGTAGTGAGCGCCATACTTTCCTCCGCTAGGGGAATTTGGTAGAATCCACTGTTTGCGTCCATCGTAGAAAAATAATTTGCACCGACCAACTTTGGAGCAATGTCATCAAGATTGGGCAAATTAATGTACGGTCTTTTAACATTTTGGTTCAGTCTTTTAAAGTCAGTACAGATTCGAATCTTCCCCGACAGCTTAATGATCGGTACCATTGGGGCGCACCAGTCAGTAGGGGTCTCAATTTCCTTGATGATTCCCTCTTGTTCCATCCGTTTTAATTCTGCTTCAACTTTCGGCAACAGATGGAATCCAATGTTGCGGGCAGTGTGGACAGCAAATGGGCTACTTCCCTCCTTCAGCTCAATGCGCACTGGATCAATTTTAAGTAGGCCAATTTCCTCAACTCGTTTGATTAGGCCTAACTTGCTGGATACATTTCGGCTCAGCAAATTATTGCGCAAGTCATTGCCGACAACAATCACATTGCACCGATAAGAAACACCTTTGTGGTTGATGACCCCAACAAAACGTCCTTTAACACAGAGCTTCCCACCTAGACCTGTCAGCCAGCCAGCAAACCAAAAATTGGCTGACTAAGAGGTGTAATCGGCTGGCTGCAGCTCAGCCATCACCTTAGGTGGCTGCGGCTGGCTTAAATTAGTAGTGGCTGGCTAGTCGGCTAGCCGCAGCTTAACTAATATTTTAGAGTTTAAGAATATGATATCGGGTAGAGAACAATAATAAAAACATCATTTTTCCTGTCACCTGTGTTACGGTAGGCCTTAAAGGCAATGGTATTAAAGGAATTCATTGAAGAAAAGCTAGATCATGCAAATAGAGAATTTTCTAATATACTCAGGAAAACATGTCTAGAATACCAAACATTGTTTAAAATATTTCAGCGTATTAGGCCTATGGGAAAAGATAAGACAACAATAGTTAAAATTGCAATTTATGAGTCATGGAAACTGATGATGTGTCCAGATCTTACTTTTAACAAAGTGCAACTCTTCTTTCTTGGTGTTATGGAAGATAAGTTTACATGCAGATCTCCAAAATCAGTTTACCCTAAAAAAAATAAGGATTGTCTTTCCATCTAAGAACCATAGCCAATATTATTGTGCATGTAGGCTAGAGGTTGAGTGAAGTGATAATCAATCTTGAGAAGGCCTCCTGCTGTGTCATGGCTGATTTATTAGCACAAGTTTGTAAGAATCCAATAGGCCTTATCCCTGTGTATACTTTATTTTCGTTTGTCAGTCACCAACAAGCAGTGACAAAATTCTTTCAAGATACTGCTAAATTTACCCCTGCTTGTGTGGAAAAAGACAATTTTCTCTTTGACATCACAGATGTTATGTTGCTGCAATCTCTCCATACATTAAATAAGTTTTGTATAGTCTAGGGCTCAAAAACACATGCATGCATGCATTGAATATGATATCCAATCAATCAAAAATCTTAAATCAAAGCTAGGGATTATCATAATCCTTGCTGTTGGGGTTGGTAGGAATCACTAGCCCTGAAGAGTGAAGGATGGCCAATAGCCAAATAGCAAAATGCTACCACAATTCTGATCTGGCTAAAGAAATGATCATTTCTTTCATTGGGCTAAACAACTTTGGAGCAGTACAGTGAATCTGGCTAAAGAGCTTCATCACCTAGCTAAGCCTAGCTTTCATAGTACTATACAAAGTAATTGAAAGGCAAGTGTTCAACTGCAGAGGCAATGACCTGTCACAACTATTGCTTTCATTCAGCTGCTAATTGCTATCAGGGGCTAATTGGCTGAATTGCACTTCAAGTGTCAGCAACTTGAGCTAACATGACACAAAGAAACTAAGAGCTATTCAATTGAATAAAGTAGCCAAGGTGAACTAATTGCAATGCTGCCAACACAGGATTGCTAGAGCTATGATTGCCTTATAATACAACCTCCTACTCTAAATCCCAGGGCTTTTTGTGCCAGGCCAATCGGCGGCCGCCGGCGATGTTGTACCGGCGGCGGCTGGCTGGCTCCAGAGAGGACCTGGCGGCGGCTCACTGCATTCATAATCGGCGGCTAAGCTGGCTATTTTCGGCGGCTGACAGGTCTATTCCCACCAGGTGAATTGAGCAATGCTCCACATGACTGAAGGGGGGGGTTTATCCTTGAGGGCTTGGTAAGTTCCTTCACTTACGACAGTCACATCGGCCCCAGTGTCCACTTTGAACGGAATCGATTGTCCACAAAAGAGAAGGCTCTCAAACCATGGGTTGGTATCATCTTGAATGGTGACTGTGCTGTTAACCTCCGTGATGTCTAATACACAGTCTAGATCATCAAGAAAAAATTCATTGTCAGGTTCAGCATTTGTAACCTCTTGCACCGAGCCTCGGCGGGACAAAAAACACTGTCTTGCAAAATGGCCTTTACCCTTACATTTATGGCAGGTAAGGCCGCTGGCGGGGCACCTCCGATTACCGTGATGGTATCCACATCGAGAACACTGTTCCTCGGCTGGCGAATCTCCGACAGCACTCACATTGCGATCTGTTGGAGGGTTATTGGGCTGGTTAGAAACTTTCGATCCATATGATGGGGCCCTCGGCTGTCTCTGGGGCGTCGCCTTGCTACGTACTTCATCTGTGGTAACAGTGGATGAAGCACCGGACTCCGCACCGATCTCACGGTTGACATGCTCCGTGTGTCTGGCTTCAGCAACTGCATCAGCAAATGTCAATTTGTCTTTAAGGGTAAGTCTCTGCTTCAAGTCTGTGTCTGATAACCCCCTAACAAACTGATCGCAAAGCTGCTCCTCTTTGTCAACGAACTCACAGTACTTGACTGCAACATGCAGTGCTCATTCAAATTCTTCAACGGACTTGGACCCTTGCACCTCATCATGGAAACGCTGTCGTTCAAACCGGCGATGCCTCTTGGGAGTAAAATAGTCAGTAAACTTTCCAACCACCTTGGTATAATCCTTGCTGTCGTCTTCAGTCAGTTCAAAACTCGTGAAAATGTCCTCACTATCTTCACCCATGTCCCACAACAAGGCATCCACTTGCCTGTCAGCCTCCTCTGAGTCCAGCTTGACAGCCCTGCGATATCTGTTATACCCATTTATCCAGAGTGGCCACTCCTCGGCCTTGAACGAAAGCTTTGTCGGTGCAGTATGACGACTGCCACGAGGACCAGCAGCTCCGTTTTCAGCCATTCTGACAGACCAAAATAGCACCAAAAGTCCCAAAATCACTAAGCACGTGGTCGACAGGAACCGCCGGGAAGCACAACAATCACTGACACTGTGACACAAAATCCAAAATATGGACATATCAATCGGGGATGTCAGAGAGTTAACTGTCCAGTCGATAGCACAAATCCTGTTTAAACCGCTGCCACCATGTTTAGACAACTAGAATGTTTAGTTAATAAATGTTTAATCCAAAACATCACACATGTCGCAAGTTACAATCATCATCATGGCGTCGTCTGCCAAGTCTCCCCTTCTCATGTCGGACGCGAGATTAGCTCGTAGCCCTCTGGTGTTGACATTACGAAATACTATTGGTAAACAATTTTTAGTGCCTTAACCCTTGTAGCCGCAACCAATTTTGAGTACGCAAAGCTGCAATGGGGGCCTCTGAGGCCCCCTCCTTTTTTCAAGCCTCAAATATACAATGATTTTTAAAATTTACTTAAAAATTATATTTAGTATATTAAATCAAGTCAAAATGGAGGATAGTGGCAGTGAAATTGGGAAAAAATGAAATCTTATTCATAAAAATTCAATATCAAGATTTTATAAAATTTTCGCAATTTCGACCATTTTGATGCATTTTTGGTATATTAAGTATTTCAAAGTTATTTTGAGACCAAATTATTCTTTAAAGTATTGGGAGTGTCTTTTGATTTCATTATTAACCATTATGTGCCCTAAAAATATTGATCAAGAGATGAGAAAAGGGGCACTGAAAATGGCCATTTTGGCACTTGCTCTGCAAGATCCATTCCTTCAGGTGTCCATTTCGGGCCAGTTTTTTTCTGAGAATGAAGGTCCTGCACTTCTATCATACCAGCTATATTTACAAAATCATCACTGTAGGAGTTTTTGATGATGCTGAATCCATTTTTGCAGGTTTAAGATCACTAAAACGACAATTTTGTCTCGAAATGCTAATATATGTAATTTTAATTGTGTTGAAATGGACTGACAGACAAATATCCGCTCTCCAAAAATACAGAAGTGATTGTATTGACCATAATCTGATCTGTAATAAGTGGCAGCACAGTTGCAGTATTTTTCTAAAACTCATATGACATGCACAAGACTGCCCCCTATGAGGCCCCCATTGCGGCTTTGTGACGGAAAAACGCTCAAACTATCGCCAGTGACCTTGTTCAATATCAATTAATTCACAACGTCTGGATGTTGTTTACGATTAGTTGGACTAGGATTACATGAAATCTGAATGCGATGGACCAAATATTATGCGAGATATTGAAGCTGAAAGTCCTAGGGGGGCCTCTGAGGCCCCCATTGCGGCTACAAGGTTAAAGAATAAATTATTGAAGAAAACACCTCCAGAGATCAATTGTTAGTTCTTTTATTAAATGAAATATATACTCCTGTGACTGATGTGATCGACGGTTTTTGGGTGTGTTTGCTTATCTTGAAATGAGGCTTGGGGTCAAGTACAATCAATTGTACTTGAGTCCAAGTACAAGTACATTGGCATTTGGCAAGTACAAGAACAAGTCCAAGTACAGCTTTTTAATAGAGTACTTGAGTCCAAGTACTAGTACTTTACCTCAAGTACAAGTCCAAGTACAAGTACATTGGCATTTGGCAAGTACAAGAACAAGTCCAAGTACAGCTTTTTAAGAGAGTACTTGAGTCCAAGTACTAGTACTTTACCTCAAGTACAAGTCCAAGTACAAGTAAATTCCTGGTTATGAAGAAGTTAAACTAATTCAAAGTACCGAAAATGTCATGAAATTAATATTGTTATTGAAAATGAAATTGATATATCGGATATGGGCACATGCCGACGAAAAATATGTGTATGCTGTCCAGAACAAACTGTTGCAGCTAGAGCTATGAAATTTTAGACAGGTCTTCAGGGCACCAAATTATGACCCTCTGTGAAATTTTAAGTTGCCATGGTTACGGTTGTCATGGCAACAAAGAATTTTACATATTTTTAAGTATGCGGCCTTACAAAAAATTCATCTCAAGAGAAGCTATCAGAATACTCAGAACTCATTAATTTTCATAATTTGAGGTATTCGGATCCGCAATCAGACTATTTTCAGATTAAAAATAAGTTTTTATAGGCTTTTTCTGGGTTCGCGAATATGGGACTATGGAGCTAATTCACAATTTCAGGTTCGAATCGCTGTCCCACTGTCTTTAATCCAAATACAGTTCTGAAAATAGCCTTATTGCGGAAGCAAACTTGTCAGTAAACAGCATGCCAAAATTCATTATGATGCAGGGATGGGCACGAGTACATGCCAATGTACTCGAGTACGAGTACAAGTACTTTGCATGTTACGAGTACAAGTACAAGTACAGCAAATTACAAATGTACTCGAGTACAAGTACAAGTACATTCTGCGAGTACAAGTACGAGTACCGAGTACTTTTAAAAACCAGATCCAGCAAAAATTTAATGAAAAAAATCATCCAAACTAATGTCAGTAATTTATTCGATGTAATATAAATAAGCAAAACTAAATAAATACAATATAAATATATGCAACGGTAAATCGAGAACGCACTGACAATTTTATAATGTACCTGTAATGCTATGTTCAATTAAAGTGCTCACACGAATCCCACATTGTCAAAATATAAAAGTCACTTGTTCAATGCAAAATTCCAATCAAATGCATCAAATATAAATTCACACAAATTCCACATTGTCATTTGTCAAAAAGTAAAAGTCACTTGTGTGTGTCAAAATTTGAGAGTCACTTGTTAAATGTAAAACGTCCAATCTAATCAATCAAATGCATCAAATATAAAATCGGTAAATCTAGTATTAGTCCATGTTGTCTTCCATGTTGCAAATAACAAACATCAGTTTCGAAAAGGGATTGTCGGTGAGTCTACATCTTTCTGGATGGAAAGCACAACTGATTCAGTAAGTTAACAATATACTTGTCTTTCTTCCAGTTGATTAAAAAAATATTTTAAATCCCACAAGAATTTAGAAACCAAACAAAGGGACAAAATTGCAATTTTAAGTTCATTAAAAGATATTTAAAATTACACTAGAGAATAGTAGCATTTTACCATTTTATTTGAATTTCAAATTATATACTTTAAACATAGGCTGCGCAGCAGCAAACCTTCAGCGAATAACACCTTTAGAAGATTACAATAATATCATAGAATTGGTGCGTTTACGAAATTCCTTACAGGAATGCAATAGCGGTTGAGTAGTGGCCTTCAATTATCTCTATATGCCCGCTGCCCTGCCATCTTCCCATCTGCTTGCCAAGATTAGTAAAATCAGGGAAAGGCCTTATTAGACTACTTTACGCATCTTATGGTATAGTTTCATGCATGTACAAAGTATAGGGTACTAGAACATCCCATGAGACACAGACATATATTTCAGAGGAAATGGAAAATCAGGGCAAATGCTGTGAAATGAGATAGGGGGAAGTAGGAAATGTTACAGAAAGGAGTCCCATCCCCCCCCCCCCCCCCCCCCCCCCCGTGCCTAAATGGCATTGCAAAGTTCTATAAAGCAAAAGAAATTAAATGATGGATTGTAAATGATATGTTATGCACTTAATCAAGTAAATTTGAATAAGCTGTTATGCTTGACAGCAATGTGCAATAGTTTGAAACTCTGCTGCATTTATTGGTGGCTCCGTATTTGGAGCCCAGGGAGAACAATGCAGTAGTACTATTACAGGAAAATGAATAGAGATATGTGGATAGCATTCATGTGTGGATAGGGTGTTAGAGGTAACAGAAAGTTCTGTAAAGATAACAAGAAATTCTTTAAAAAAAAAGAATTGTAGTCAGCTTTGTTGTGACATAGGGGTATTTTGCATAATGAAGAACTATTATACAAAGCCTTTCCATAAAATGCACATGGCAAATGTGGCAGCTGACATTTGCAGTTCATGAAGCAGTGAAAACTGTGTTTGTCAAATTGAATGAAAGGCATGAGCAAATATTGGTGTTGGATATTTTTGGGTCATTAACAGGTGCATACACAGCTTTGTGAATGGGTGGATTGAGAATCAGAGATGTATAGACCTAAAAAGCCATATTTTCAAAACCTCGTAAGTGGTGAACGCAGAGTAGAAGTGAATATGCAGAACACATTCTGTAAATGAGATTCACATGGCAAATATATAAGACGGAAAGGTTCACTTCATGATATTGGAGTTGACAGGAGATGGCCAACAATGGATGTCACTTCATTTGCAGAAAAAATTATCACAGAAAGACCATAGAAATGCAACACAATGAAATTATAACCTGTAGTACTAATTAAAACACCTTGCAACTATTAAAGTAGCGGAATGGACAGACAACATGAGATATTGAAATGAAGGTTTTTTGATATGACTTGAGAAATGATCAACTGAGAAAATGATCAAGATACATGAATTAAATATCGTAGAAACCTTTCAATATAATTGACATGCTAAATATTGTTATGAAATTTTCCTGATAAAAGGTCTAAAAACTTTGGTTGTCAAATAATGGATTAGAAGCAAAAGTGTAAGGAAAAAATTGTATTTGAAAACCCTATCAATGAAATTCAAAAGCCAAATACTGTTTGACTTTTTGTTTTAATTAAAAAGTACAATCCAACAATTTTGAAGCAATAGAGAACAGATTTTTCACCATTAGTTATGTCAAATTATAGACGGACAGACAAAAAAATATTCACAGTGAATATTACAAGCTAAAGTGTAGCAAATATTGTATTTGGACAGCCTTTCAATGAAATCGATATGCCAAATATTATTGTTTGACATTTCCTGACCATTAGTTGCGAATATTCTGCTTGTCAAATGATGCATTAGAAACAAAGTGCAGGAAAAATTATATTTGGAAACCCTTTCAATGAAATTCACATGCCAAATACTGTTGTTTGACATTTTTGGACCATAAGTTTTGGAGATTCTGCTTGTCAAAATGATGGATTAGAAGCAAAAGTGTAGGAAAAATTATATTCGGATACTCTTTCAATGAAATTCACATGCCAAATATGATTGTTTGACAGTTGCGGACTATAAGTGGTGAATATTTTGCTTGTCAAATGATGGATTAGAAGCAAAAGTGTCGGAAAAATTATATGTGGAAACCCTTTCAATGAAATTCACATGCCAAATATTGTTGTTTGACATTTTCGGACAGTAAGTTGTGGAGATTTTGCTTGCGAAATGATGGATTAGAAGCAAAAGTGAAAGAAAAATTATATTTGGATACTCTTTCAATGAAATTCACATGCCAAATATAATTGTTTGACAATTTCGGACCATAAGTTTTGGAGATTCTGCTAGTCAAAATGATGGATTAGAAGCAAAAGTGTAGGTAAAATTATATTTGGATACTCTTTCAATGAAATTCACATGCCAAATATAATTGTTTGACAATTTCGGATCATAAGTGGAGAAGATTCTGCTTGGCAAATGATGGAATAGAATCAAAAGTGTAGGGAAAATTATATTTGGAAACCCTTTCAATGAAATTCACATGCTTATGTTCATGCAGTCATGAATGATTAACTTTTGTTGTTAAACACTGATTTGGGACACATAAAATTGTCATCGATTGTTAAACCATCAATGCAGAATAAAATCAAAAAATCATACAAAATTTCTCTAAATTATTTCAATAAAATTCACATGGCAAATGTAGTTTTTTTATATTTTCACTTATAAAGTCATAATAACATAGGTTTAGAAACAATAAATGAAAATGAGAACACAAGAAGCAGAAATAGAAATTGATTCAAGAATAACTTTGGAGAATTACATGATAGGGTAAGATTCCTTGAGGCATAATTGTTCTTTCTCCATGAGTGGACACACATAATATTAACAAGATAAGAGCAGTGGTTTGCTTTAACAAGGAATAAAGAAACTGAGGCCTGCGGGACAACAACTGATACCGGCCGTCTTTTGAAAACCTCAGAGAAATATAAACGGTATAGGCAGGGAGAAACCTCTCAATTACGAAACAACCCATCTAATAGGCCTAATATAATATATAATGCCGCCGCATAGGTGGGCAGGGCAGTTTCAATAACGAATGCCAAGGCATACAAATTACTCCTTGTTGATCTAATTAGTTCCACTCTTGTCATGTAGATACATGGTACCATTATAGAATGACAGGTAACCATGCCTTTATAGGAAGCGCAATTACTACCCAGATATAATAAAGTAACATCAAAGAGACGAAACATTGAGTGCAAACAATACGAGTAATTCCAAATTCCTGAAGAACTCAAGAGTCACATACTAATGTGCATAACATAACCTCAAACACATCAATCTAGCTTTGACGAGAGTCACATGCCATTTGGGACACTTTTTGAAACTAGCCATAGCTTGTATAGGCCTAGAATTTAAAGTATCCGGTCGGGATCTAACTGACCGAAATGCATGTTAGAAACCTCCAAATCGGTGTTGAACTAGTACTTGGTATTCATAGACATTGATAAACCAATAGCAGCTTAAAAGATAATGAAAGGAACCCGAATTCACAACAGAATCAACAGTCAAAGAGCACCAAGAAACCCAAAAAAAGACCACAAGCCCAGAGAATATACTTCCATACAATTGAGGATCTTTCTGAGTTTGTCTGCAGCTTTTTGGAAACCAAATTTCGAGCTTTTCAAGGATTGGCAGACATCATGTTTGTGAAATTTTTATCGCAGGTAATCAAAATTGTGATCAAAAGATTCAGATACTAAATGTGATTAACCAACTCTTCAATGAAATTCACATGCCAAATTTTGGTGGTTGACATTTTCATTTAATGAAGTTATGAATAATTGACATTAATTGTCAAAAGATGGACTCACATTAGAACCGGAGACACCAGCCATTGCTATAGAAAGGCCAAACCAAACAATGAATTAAAATCTCTCAATGATATTAATAGCTAGGACATATTATAGACCTTTTTCTATTGATAGATAGATAGATAGATATAGTAAGTGCAGCCCTCTAAGCCCAGTTCTGGGCGCTCACGAGGGTTCATTGACGAGATGAGAGAGAGAGCAGGAGTCCTCAACATGTTACACATTTACCCCATGTGAGGGATCTTTTACTTGTCCAGCACAGACACTGATACAAGGGGCCGCCAATTTTACGTTTCATCCGAACGACATCCAGCTGGAATTTTGCTCATAAAGGTACACTGAAAATTTTGGGTTCCCCAACCGGGAGTCGAACCCATACAGGCAAAGAACTTCAATCTGCCTCTTCTACTTTGATAAATCAAATAAACAAAAACATTGATGAAATTCACAAGCTATTGTTGCCAAACATTTTCATGTCCTCATCCAAATCAAAAACAAGGCATTTAGTAGATCATTTTCAGTTGACATTAATTTTAATTGTTCATTTAGTATACAGTGGACATCCAGGTGAAAGTTTTTATGGTGAGAAGTGGTTTTGATGTGCCGTATTATAGGAGTTGATGTTTGACACATTTGGCAGATATTTTCTAATAACTACAACTGAAAACCAGATTAGTTATAACTTATAAGCATAATTATTTTCAATTGAATCTAAGGTCTCAACACAAAATTTCAGGGAGTTGTTTTTTGGGTCAGGACGATTGCTCAATCGATCTGTGTGATCTTCACGACTGGAAAAAAAAACTCAATATATATATATATACATATATTATCATGAAAATTTACAATAAACAATCTGAATTACGATGAAAAGAGTTCAAAGTCACTTAACTTCAATACCATGGCAAATAAATGTACAGTTAATCACCACCATGATTGCACTACGGATAAAAACTTTTTTTTAAAGTCGAATTTCCAACTTTTTGGATTTTCATGTTGACAATCCATAGTTCAGTTATTTTTCTGCAAAATCTGACGCCAATATTTACGGAATCACGCTGCATTGAAAATTGATAATTTTTCTGTACAAATTTAAATTTTCCTTAGAGCATTAAGATACCAAACAGCACATCTATAACAAAAAACCATAACAAAACGCATTGGTCGCAACATTTTTGACATTTTTTAGTTCTACTCTAGAAACTGAAAAATGTTTTAAAAAACATTGTCACCAAATTCCATAAATGTCATGTCATAGGTTTGGTACACTGCAAAACACACAATGTGGGACTTCCGCCATTCAGAGGTCAATACACAAACGCACTACAATACCCTGGGCAGTACATCTTGATTCTTGAGCATTAGGCCTATGTTTGAATGTCATCCATGCAGGGCTTTGAAGTCGGAGTCGTGCAGTTGGAGTACGAATCTAACTTTGGTTTCTAGGTTGATTCGGAGTCGAAAATTTATCAGGTGGCTCCTGACTCCTGAAAAGTATTTTTAAGGATTGATAAAAACACATTATAGAATAATGTAAACTATAAAATGTATGGTTCCAACACACAAAATTAATTTTTATGTACAAAAACCCCTTGGAAACATTGTGGTATTATTCATATTTTTGTTCAAATATTGCTGAAAGAGGAGTCGAGAGTCGGAGTTGAAATTCAGGAAACCTGAGGAGTCAGAGTAATTTTTTGGCAGAATAAATATTGAGATTTTTTTGTTGCCAGTCGAAAAAACCTTAGAAACGTTATGTTGAAGATTCGAGAAGCTGTCATTCATTTATGTCTGGCCTATTGGGAGTGAGTTGAGTTTTACTACTCATCAGCACCAGAATTTGTCATGGGAAGCACAACATATAATATATTATATAATATATACATACCAAAATAACAAGAGTGTCTGAAAATTAAATTAACTAAATTATCAAACAAATCTCTACACTCTCCCAGAGACCTCTCTCAACTGTTCGAGATTACCTTAAGAAGTATTTGATGGACCGAAACATTCCATCTCGAAGCGATTGCTACAGCCGCACATTTTCAGTCAAAGGCTTACATCTGTGGTAATTCCTCTACTCCAAACAACTTCACATCTGGTCACTGCAAAAGAAGAAGGCAAGCATAATAAAAATTTGGGAATAAAAACAGAAGTGCTAGAAATAATTTGATCTTCAACAATAATATTTTTATGATATATCAAAATAAATGTGTAACAATAGTCGACTTTTATTGCAATGTATTCATCTGTTTGATCTGCATTTTAGTGATAGTTGAGTGCACCCAAACCTCATTTTATATGAAAAACAATCTACTGTACAATGTATATCAAGGAAAGATTTATGTATTCTTCGTATCGTCAAATTACAGTATTTCCATATGCACAGATTCAGATACAAAATTAATCACTGTCTTGATATTTATACAATTTCAGTTTCATAGACCAAGTCGACATTTCATGGACCAAAACAGGGTTGGGTCATTAATTAGGTCACACAATATATATCCATGTACCGTGTACGCAATAAGCCTAGTACATAATATAATGTCTTGGAATTGAGAGTGGAAAATCTCTTTTCCTACTTACTTTGGTCAAAGGGAGCGGTTTCACTATAAAAATGAGATCTGACACCTCCATGGCAATCTGCATGGTTCTCTCCAGTGT
Organism: Platynereis dumerilii; assembly: GCA_026936325.1. NCBI lineage: Eukaryota > Metazoa > Annelida > Polychaeta > Phyllodocida > Nereididae > Platynereis > Platynereis dumerilii. The sequence goes on from JAPTHN010000008.1 coordinate 8,990,162, forward strand.
CTCCATAGATCTGCTTGTCTTGCTTGGCCTGGAATTTAAAAACTTAAAGTTGCAAGATGTTTGGAATTTAAAAGACAGGGAGATCCAGGATAGCCCATTGGCCCGTGCAATTGATAGTGCATTGCCTGTGCAATTGAAATAAAAATTGAAATAGCTTGGTAAACCGGCTCAAGTTAAGTATCCAACTGTTAGTGACCTCCCTGGACTGAATAAGCCACAGGATTGGCTTATTCACAGTTGTTCACACCTTTTCAACCAATCCTGCCACTTATTCAGTCCAGGGAGGTCACTGGCTCAAGTAGCTATTGCTACTTTTGCCCTTTATTATTGCCCTTTATTCAATAGTCTTCACTACGGTTGCAGTAGCAATAGCTACTTGGGCCCCACTTCTTAAAATATTCAAACACTCAAAATGCCAAAATAAATTAATTTCAACCTGTCCTGTCACACTGCAGACCTCTCACGAGCGTACAACATTGACAAATTTTTCCCCTCATGCTTGAAAAACAAATTTTTGACAATTAAATTTTCAGAATTTCGAAATAACTCAACTCCTACACTATATTCAAACACAAAACAATGAAATTAAATAAACTAATTCTGACCTGCCTATCATCCTAGGTAAGCTTACGTCCAATGAGTGTTTAATCAAGCAAAAATACGCACAAATCTTCAAAGGCCTACCACAACAAGTGTTTTGACAATTAGCTATTGATAATTTCAAAATTGTCTGATCCAGCCATTTTTTGACATTTAAAGCAAAAAAAAAGAAATATAAACTAAATACAACTTGCTTTATCAACCTAGATACATCCCATGAATGTTCGATCAAGCTAACTTACGCTCAAGTCCTTGTACAACAAAGTTTCTAAAATTAAATTTTCATAATTTCAAAATCGTCCAATTAAGCCATTTCTTGACATTTTTAAACACATTAAAAAGCAAAATAAACTAAATGTGAAATGCCCCATCATCCTAGATACGTCCCATGAATGTTTGATTGAGCAAACTTACGCTCTAGGTGTCGCACAACCAAGTTTTTAAAATTAAATTTTCATAATTTCAAAATCGCCCAATTTAGCCATTACTTGACACTTTTAAACACTGAAAAAAGCTAAATACACTAAATACAATATGTTCCATCATCGTAGATACCTCCCATGAGCGTTCTATCAGGGAAAATGAATCTCACGTCTTCGCACAACCACGTTTTGACAATCAAATTTTTCTGATTTCAAAATCGTCTAATTCAGCCATTTCCTGACATTTTTAAACACTGAAAAAAGGAAAACATACTAATTCCAACATGCTCTATAATTCTAGCTACCTTCCATGAGTGTCCAGTCATGCAAAATTTCGCCCACATCTTCGTGCAACTACGTTTTGACAATTAAATTTTCCTTATTTCAAAATCGTCTAATTCAGCCATTTCTCGACATTTTTGAACACTGAAAAAAGCAAAATATACTAATTCCAACCTGCTCTATAATCCTAGCTACCTTCCATGAGTGTCCAGTCATGCAGAATTTCGCCTACAAGTTCGTACAGCCACGTTTTGACTATTAATTTTTCCGCATTTCAAAATCGTCTAATTCAGCCATTTCTCGACATTTTTGAACACTGAAAAAAGCAAAATATACTAATTCCAACCTGCTCTATAATCCTAGCTACCTTCCATGAGTGTCCAGTCATGCAGAATTTCGCCTACAAGTTCGTACAGCAACGTTTTGACAACCAAGATTTCACTTCAGTTGGAAAACACAAACATACCTTTGTCAATGAAGGAAATTTACCTTTAAAATGTCCAATTTTGATCTAGTTTTCACATAGACACACAGATGCCATTATTCCAATCAATAAGAGCTGTTTCAATCATTCAATTCATTGCTTTGCAAGTTTTAAAAGTCCTGATGCCTGCAAACATAGCACTCTCTCCATGTTGTGATTTGACATGGCTGATAAGTCAAATCGCCACAGCACAAATCGCCCATCTGCAAATCGCCAACAAAAAAACTGCCTGGTGCCTGTCACTGCTACAACTACAAGCTCTATTAATTGATGAGTTTGGGCTTGTCATTCATTGCTATAGAGTTATTTAGATATATAGATATGTGAAAGGAGCTATTATGAATATTTTCTCAAGTGAAAGGATACCTGATCCTAGAACACAGATATTGATGATGTCATTCACAAATGTTCCTCATGGGGAATGCCAACCATGGTGAATCTCCTCCGTTTAAGAAGTCAGCTGTCCATATGAAAATATTCAAACAATTTAGCTGTAACATAGATTTCAGATGCTGACTACAAAAATCTGTAGAAGTTTTGAAAACATGAAGATTGATGCATAACATGACAAGGTCCATCAAAAATTGGCGATTTGTATAAAAAAAGAAGATGTGGGCAAACAATAAAAATATAGTATAACTAGAAAATACCCATTAGGAATGCAAGAATTATACAAGAACCCAGGGGTTCAAAATGGAGGTGGAGTAGTTTCCTAAGTTCATATCCCCAAAACAAGCATCCTCGGATACAATGGCTGGTTAATCCTATGGGAAAGTAGAAGGTGTGATTTGCAGCATGCGAGAGCGTCTGAGGCAAAAAATATGAGTGTAGGAACAGTGGAACTGGAGGTTGAGGTATAGTAGGGTGATGTATGCGTGAACTAGATTCTCTTGACGTGAGGGTATAGCAATGAAGTATAGGTGCAACTTGCTGCAGTGAGCATTGCGCAAGTGTTTGAGTAGAGCGTGACAGCAGACACTAGTGTCTAACAGAGTCGCTGCCCATATAGAGCTATGGGCCGACAAATTCATAATGTGGAATACTTGTACCAAATTTCATAACTCTAAAATAAGCGGAATATTAAGGTCACAAATGGACAGTTCAAGAATGACAAAAGATGGCTGCCAGAAAGGCCTACATCTTGAATTTATCGTCATGTTCCCAATCAATACCCACAGGCGTACACCTGAACCAAATTTTATAACTCTTAAGTGAAATATTAAGGTCACATTTGGCAGTCCAGGAATGAAGAAAGATGGCTGCTAAAATGCACGCTATCTCAGTTGTCTCGACAGGTAGGCTACTCATTCTTCTGCTTTCACCCCTAGCATATAAGTAGCAAAACTAGCAAAAAAAATTTTTTTTTGCGAGGACACCCCCCGACGTGACCCCTCCCCCCCCGGACTTGAAAAATATAAAATTTTAAAATTACCTCCTTCCGAGGAGAGCCCCAGCCTAGAAATATAACTAGCAAAAATAAAAATTTCTGCAAGTACCCCCCCCGGATGTGACTCCCCCCCCGGGCCTTGTATAGAATATAAAATTTAATACCTCCCGAGGTGACCCCAGCCTATCTAGCAGAAATAAACTTTTTTTTTTTTGCGAGTACTCCCCCCCCCCGAGGTGACCCCCTCGGGACTTGTAAAATCCTAAATTTTTTAATTACCTCCCTCCGAGGTGACCAACCTAGAAACATAACTAGCAAAAAAAAAAATTTCTGCAAGCTCCCACCGGATGTGACCCCCCCCCCCGGGCCTTGTATAGAATATAAAATTTAATACCTCCCCCAAGGTGACGCCAGCCGAGCAATATATCTAGCAGAAAAAAAAAAATTTTTTTGCAAGTATCCCCCCCGAGGTTACCCCCCTCGGGACTTGTAAAATCCAAAATTTTTTAATTACCACCCTCTGAGGTGACCCCTAGCCTAGAAATATAACCAGCAAAAAAAATCATTTCTGCAAGTACCCCCCTGGAAATGTCCTCCCCCCCCTCGGGCCTTGCACAGAATATAGAATTTAATACCTCCCCCGAGGTGACCCCAGCCTGGCAATATAACAGGCAGAAATTTTTTTTTTTTTGCGAGTACCCCCCCCCGAGGTGATCCCCCTCAGGACTTGTAAAATCTAAAAATTTTTAAATTACCTCCCTCAGAGGTGACCCCAAGCCTAGAGATATCACTAGCAAAAAAAAAAAAAAATATTTATGCGAGTACCCCCCCGGATGTGACCCCCCCCCCCCCGGGGCCTTGTATAGAATTTAAAATTTAATACCCCCGAGGTGACCCAAGTGTGGCAATATAACAGGCAGAAAATTTTTTTTTTGCGAGTACCCCCCCCCGCGGTGACCCCCTCGGGACTTTTAAAATCTAAAATTTTTAAAATTACCTCCCTCCGAGGTGACCCCCAGCCTAGAAGTATAACTAGCAAAAAAAATAATTTCTGCAAGTACCCCCCTGGATGTGTCCTCCCCCCCGGGGCGCCTTGCACAGAATATAGAATTTAATACCTCCCCCGAGGTGACCCCAGCCTGGCAATATAACAGGCAGAAATTTTTTTTTTTTGCGAGTAACCCCCCCCCCGAGGTGTCCCCCCTCGGGACTTGTAAAATCTAAAAATTTTTAAATTACCTCCCTCAGAGGTGACCCCAAGCCTAGAGATATCACTAGCAAAAAAAAAAAATTTCTGCGAGTACCCCCCCGGTTGTGACCCCCCCCCCCGGGGCCTTGTATAGAATATAAAATTTAATACCTCTCCCGAGGTGACCCAAGTGTGGCAATATAACAGGCAGAAAATTTTTTTTTTGCGAGTACCCCCCCCCCGAGGTGACCCCCCTCGGGACTTTTAAAATCTAAAATTTTTAAAATTACCTCCCTCCGAGGTGACCCCCAGCCTAGAAGTATAACTAGCAAAAAAAATAATTTCTGCAAGTACCCCCCTGGATGTGTCCTCCCCCTCCCCCAGGCCTTGCATTCTACATGTCTCCCTATTGGCTGAAATGGCCACTCCCACCAAGTCCCTCATTCTCATTGGCTCTAAATGGCCACACCCCCAAAAATTAAAAATTTGTAAGTACTGCCACAGTTTCAACCGAACAACTGTCAACCCATTACACCTTGCCTAATGCTGACAAATTAGCCAACTAAGATTGCTTCTAACCAGCAATTACCACAAACACAAACTCAACGCATGATGGCCAAAAATGCATACCTGTCATTATGCGCCACACCTCCAAATATCGACCACACCCCCAAAACCCATTATTAAAAAGGCTAGAGAATTCTCCAGAATTCTCCAGCCAAAAATGACAATTTCCCTCAGTGCCAAGAACCAGCTGTTGTTATTATATAGGCCTATATATACATTGTGAGCTAATTTTCAGAATTTTTACAGATAATCCATTTTCAAGCCACAAAATGGCCATGTGGCATAGTTAATACGTAAAATTGAATACATTTCATTAAAGAACTTGGAAAGAGCTTTAAAATGATGCATGGAAATGTTTGTCATCTGCCAGGTAGCTCAACCTCCTTTTTGTGGAAGAAGCTACACAATCATTTTGGAGACCATCATGTGATTATGAGATGAGAAGACTGGGAATCTTAGACATACACGATCCACTAATAGAATTAGTTGTCTCAGTATTGAACACTGCATACAATGTTACTGACATCCATCAATATCCAATGGACTCGTGACAAAACTGAGTTCCAACACAAAAGTTAACACTAAACTATATATGGCTATAAAACTTAGGCCTACCGAAATATGTTTAACCAAAATATTTGTTAAGTCTACCAATTTATTCACTAGCATAAATTAGTGATAAGCCAAAATTTGAGAAAAATATCTGAAATTCTAATTTTTCATTTTTTTTTGTTTTTATTAAAATTTTATCAGATTGGCCCTCCAAATGAGTTAAGTTTTTTAAAGAGGTATAATTAAGATATCTAAATGCAAAATTTCAGAGGTCTAACTCCAAAATAGACGGAATTATGGAGCATTGAAAAAAATTACATTTTTTCCAAATTTTTGCTGAATTTGCTGTTATTAATTTTTGAACGAGCATTTAGACCCCCAAAAGGCACATTGAGGGTATTTAATGCATATTATGGTAGATTTTCATGCCCATAGGTATAACAATTTCGGATTTCTGTTCGGGAAACGAAAAAAAAAATTATTTTTTTTAATTTTCAATATTTTACAGGAACTGTACCAATTGCTTAAATATGAACACCAAATGGCACATATATGCTATAAGACCCATTCATGTGCAAAATATCATATACACAAGTACCAGAGTTTAGGCACAGTGGCCAATACAGCTATGTGTGATGCTGCCTGCAGTGGATCCAAGCAGGTTGTAAAGGAAGACACATCCAAATTACAACATGTCTGCAATTCATTCCTATGCCAGATGCATGCTCTATAATCAAGCTAAGTAGCGGGGAGGGAATCCGTCAGAATTGTGCACTTGGTGACAAGTATTTGCAATTTGGCATGGTGTTTGATATGGCTAAGGGGATTTCAAAAACCACCGCACACAAAGTGGGAGTCCCCCCTGGGGGCCGGTGTGCACAAAATCCAATATGGCCGCCGCGAAAAACAAAAAAAGCCATATCTTGGTCACTATTTGTTCTAAATTCAGGTGCAATACCTTATTTTCAATGTTTATGATTATGCCAAATCTGTTTCTGGGGTTGGTTTGGTTGTAAATTGTGATTTAATGGGTCTGTGGTACAGCTCCAGGTGATTTGTTGACAGATTTTCGTGTTTTTTGCCCTTCAAGGCTTAAACATACTTTTTGTGAGGTATTTGAATTTCAGTCAAGTTTGGAGATTATTTCCTCAGAGCTGAAAGCAAAGTCCAAACTATAACCTGTCTTGTTTAATTAGTGTCTTATCTTTTTAAAAACTCAACAATGAGGCAAACTGCTACGACTCTGCTGATGAGGCGTAAAACACAAACTCACTCACTCACTGCTATGACTCTCATTTAGAAGATCATTGCATACTGTGCAACAATGTTAATTGAAATGTTATTCCCAAAAGACATTGACTCTCGTGAATAAATAAGCCATTATTGAACTTATTGAAAAGGCAACTATTATACCTCACTGAATGTTTCACATCTGAAGTGAACATTCATCGCAGGCCCATGTCTGAACTGTCAACACTAGCATGACGCCTTCAGTTGCTTAGAGCTGAAGGAGTAAAGGTAAATGGTAACTAGTGATCAAGGGCTTAGCACAAAATCATAATTCCTGCACAGCTACTTCTTTTTGTTATGATGGAAGTCAATAACAAGATAATGTGCCAAAACAGGAGATTCTTTGTGGTTTTCTGACTTCCGACTACCTCCAGTGCATTAACAATGGGAGGTGCAAGACAGCCAACATACTATTGTAAAACCATCATGCAGTGACAGAGAACTTGCTTGTACCACATCTGACAGGTCAATCCAGTGTGGTACCCACTATTCTGATCTGACAGCATGTCCAGCCCAACCACCAGTACCAGATTGTATCAACGCTTAACACGGGTTAACCTAAAGTGGTTAACTCATTTTACCGACATGGTCTCAATGCTGAACATGAGTTAGATAACTAATTTTAATTAACTGAACTCATGTTACAACATGCCAAAAGTTTTTGCCAATAACCTGACGAGAAGATAAGTTATAGCAGTTAACCACTTTAGGATAACCCGTGTTAAGTGTTCATACAATCCGGTACAGGAGTGAAATGTTGCTGAGTGACTGTTGTCAGATGAATACTGCACAACCTAGTGGCCACTTTTGAATGTTACAAAAAGTGAAAGCTTATAAAAGCTTGCCTTCCTGTATCATTCAGGGAGATTCTGTCTCCCTTAGCTGTTCATAAGTACAAAGTTCTCCATCATGCATGTACGAGCTCTTCATTGTATGTGATGAGAATCAAGTTTGAGTCATGCTGATTTATGGATTAATGCCAAAAGTGACAGATTGACTTAAGGAATACCACTCCAACTATGCCATGAAGTCCAAACATTATCTGAGCACTATGACTTACTGAGGTCTCAGACTTAAATATCTAAAGGTTTGGTCATGGCTAAACTTTATCAACAGTTCAAACTGGCCAAAATTATTGAAGAAAATGATTGGAAGTACTAGTAAAGTGCTGAAGAAGGCTTAGAAAATTGCCTTGCTGAGTAATATGATTTAAGTGCAATATCAGGAGTGTCAGCCTCTTCCTGCTAATAGGGTGATACAAATGTAAGACACTAAGTCTGGGTGCTCAGAACTGAACAAACTTGACCTATGTTTTTGATAATAGGTGCAAATCTGTGTTGCTCTTTGCCCATAAACTGCATGAAGCCTTCCTTGTGTCTTGTGGCCATCTTTCAAGAACTTCAAACATGATTAACACTGATTAAGTTCTTTTGAACTGAGGAACATCTGGCAAGACTTTGACTTTCTGAACTTATCCCTTGCTAATGTCTGGGACCTGAGACGTTGGTTTTTGTAGGTGTCCAACTGAATAACAGCGCATCTGCTCAGGCTGTGCTATTTGGTGTTCTGCAGATTAAGGCCGAGCTACATTTACCTTGCATTGATTGAGATGGAGTCTTGCATGCCTGAAGAAATCATTTATCAGCAACTTGTCCAAACTCTTCAAATGCTTTAAGGACTTCAGACTTTGAATCATTGTCTTCTTTTTCTGTTGCCCTTTGGCTCTCCATCCTCTCTCTAAAACTTGACACAATGCTCATCGCTTTAGACAATGGCAATGAGAGTCTCAGAGGGAACTTCCTTTCACGACGCTAAACAATAATCACATCTTTTATAGACGGAGGGGTAGATGTTTAGAATTTGGGAGGTTTCACACAGAAGAAGAGGCATCCAAATTGCATTGTTTGTGTCTCCAAACATAAATCACGGAGAGAGACCACTGCAAGATTCTAGAAGAGACCAGTTGATTGATTGTTGACCACTGGTTGTTGATAAGAAAGTGATATCACATCAAAGACCAGTAAGAGATTGGTTGGCGAGTGAGTGTATATTGCTCTTCTCACTTGACTTAAGCAAAATCAGACATGGACAAGATGTTCATGTGCTCTAGGGATATGGAGCTAAGTAAGTCTCAGTTGTTGTGCATACCTTGTCATCTTTGTGTAGCTTCTTCAAGAAACCACACAAAGGACTAAGTATACAGACCAAACTTTCATATGAAACAATCATGTACTTGAAGCCAGAGCAAACCAACAGCTCATCAAGGTCTGTGGTCTTGAGATACCAATCTCAATATCATTAGGGCAGCCCATTTTCAAAACTCTTGACTTTTGTCTCCCTAATGTTGTATTGAAACGTCTCTTTATTTCTTCCTCTGTACACACCATGAGCTGCTAACCCTATGACTATAACCCGCCTAGCTTTATAAACTGATGGAATTCTTCACTATGACCAGAGATTGCTAGTGCACTGCAATATGGATAAAGCTTTCTGACTGATTACAAGAAAACAAGCCAGAACATGTAACAGCCACCACCAGGAACACTGCTTGGTTAAGAGAGCTTAAGAGCAAGGACTCTAGTGAAAATCTTTATTATGTAGGAATGTTTCCACAAGGGTTTGCAGTGCATACTGCCTCACTTTACCATATCGAACCTACATACTCATAATATAAGATACAACCGACATTTTTGCTGAAGTTTGATCGTGTCATCTTCATATCAGTGATTCGAAGAAGAGATGGTTCTTCAACTACCAGTTTTCTAGCGAAGTCTGTGTGCCTATATAGTCGTACATAGGATTCACACAGAACACTGATATTGATTTGAATTAACAATTCTCAATTATCATTGATGTGATTGATCAGAAGTTCTAATGAGTAATAATATCACATTTGATATCATTGTTTCGCCCTTTTAAAGATCACCCTGAAAACGTTTCAAGATCTCTGTTATAAAACATCAAGCAGAGTAAAGAGAGCTGAGAGTTATGAATGACTTGGTGCATATCAGTCACATGGCAACATATTTATTGAATAAGGGCACATCAGCAATTATTAAGCCTCTGATGTACATAATAGGTTATTAAATATGCATTAAACATGCATACAAATAGCATTTGTGCCCCTTGCCCACCAGACAGAAGAGTATCCATTCTTACATGAATAACACAATTATAGCACCGATTCATCCCCATAACTTTCCATGGCAATAATTAGTCATGACATTGTACAGTTAATTCACATTCATTCAAGTCAGGCACAAGTGAAAATCCAAAAAGGGACAATAAATGTCTCAAAATACCAAGTGACATCATTTTTACATCTTGCTGCTGCAACGAACATTGATTTTGGCATTGATATTCATATTTGAGCTACAAAATAACAGCAAGAACACATTTTCCATAAAGAAAATAGTGGAAAATGATATATTACACATCAATATAGCACAAATAGTGACCGAGGTATGCTAGTTTTTGTGTTTTGCGGCGGCCATATTGGATTTTGTGCATACCGGCCACCAGGGGGCTGCCTCACTTTGTGTGCGGTGGTTTTTGAAACCCCTTTGGTCATATAAACATCCATGCCAAATTGCAAAAACTTGTCACCAAGTGCACAATTCTTAGAGATTTTAACGAATTCCCTCCCCGCTAAAGTGCATGACTTGACACCAAACACCTCCAAACAAAATGGCTAAGTCAGGGCCCAAAAGACGTTCTGAAAATGCTCAAATTTCAAATTTCCCGCCAAAACTTCCCATTCTCTTGTGTGACTGCATAAATGGAGATGTGTACACACCTCCATTAAAAATCAGTATATTTGAGTGAAGCTTTGAGATTTGTGAAGAAACGCCGAAAAGTTCCCAGTAGACTGACCAGTACAGGTATTCCTGAAGCAGAGGCCTGCCCCCCCCCCCCCGCCCGCCTTCAATGCAAGATGATGTTGGCATGCAGCATGGTCTATGTAATGTGCGAGTAAAGATGAAACGCGTTGTAATATTAGTATTTGTTTTTATGTTGCTGTTACCATTGATACAACAATGTGTAATTTGAAATGGGCTTATTCATGTAATTGCTTGACAACTTGAGAAATTCACTATATTGTATAGGCCTATGCTGTACGAAATGAAAATGAGGAAGGCGTGAAAATGCTGGCTAATGCAGGCTGGCTGGATCACAGGCGTCATGTAATGTAAAGTGCAATACATAGCAATTTTGAAGAGATTGAAGGTCAAAGGGATGATTAATTGGTAATTCTGTGATTGAGGTGTGATTTAATTGTGTATTGACAGGTGTGAAGATAAATTGCACTTGAGAGAGTGCCACATTAAGTGGCATTCAGTCAATATCAATATAATATAGACAAAACATACTGTATTACCTTTGGAAAACAGTACCTTACACCCTCTCCCGACTGGTATCTTCAAAACAATCTCCTGAGATGTGAAGAATCTATCGAATATGTATTGTCGAACTCTACCAGTTATCACAAAGATATGCGGATCAAGTCATGTAGAAACGGATTTTATAAATTGCAAAGTGCTGGTCTACATAAAAACGGTGCCAAGCCAAATATTGTGTCATACTTGTGGAAGGCTGCTCTCCAGCCCATTTTGCTCTATGCAAATGAATGTCACTCTTTCAAGATACATGAAGTACTCGAGATGGACAAATTGCAATCTAAACTGTTAAAATCATCACTCGGACTGAGCAAATTTTTACGCAGTACACCCCTGATGAATGCTATGAATATTAATAGTGTACTAAGAATGAATGACCACAATTCTCTAAAATTAATGAAATCAATATTGTGCAGTTCTTCATCTTGTAAAGATTTTTATTTCTATCTTTGGCGTACACAGAATGATAATCGTACCACATTGCTAGCAAGAAATTCCAGAATCTGTGATAAATATAACCTAGCTCTAGTCAGATACCTGCTCGATGATTCTTACAGTCAACAGTGCCGTAAACTTTTTAAACCTGTGATTGTTGGCGATGGCCTTGTGGACAGTTTAAAAACGCTATTTGTTGATTTTAATGATAATGACCAGTATATGACTAAACTGCTTTTATCTGCTTTCTGATTTGCTTTTAACTCTGACTTGACTTAATGATTTTATTCGTGATTTTATGATATGATTTTACTGTATTTATTATTGTGTTCTTCATTGTTTATGTATCTCTTCATTTTTGAAGGCAAATAAACTATTATTATTATAGCGTAATATCAATGAGCATAATAGCAATCTGTTAGGGAGTGTCAAAAACAGTTGTCTTTGAAGTATCCAATAGTGAAAGAATAGGGCAGCACACATACAATGGTTTTATGCAGTTGAATTGCCGTGAATGAAATACGCGAAAGGGCGCGAAAATGGGGTCAGTGTAAAATGCGGACCATGCGGACCATGCAGACCATGCGGACCAGACATTAGACCAACACAAGAGGGGTCAGGAGGAGAATTGCTTGTTTAATCAAGCTAATTATACAAAGCCACTCAAGCGGAAAATGCGGACCAGATGCGGACCAAAGTACAGACCAAGATACAGACCATATATCAAACCTACTGAATTAATAAAATAAATTACTAATTTAGAAAAAAAATAAAAAATTTATAATTAATTATATCAATTTAAAAATGGCAGGATGCAGACCAGAATGCAGACCAGAATGCAGACCAGAATGCAGACCAGAATGCAGACCAGAATGCAGACCAGAATGCAGACCAAATGTATGCAGACCAAATGTATGCAGACCAAATGTATGCAGACCAAATGTATGCAGACCAAAATATTTAATGTATGCAGACCAGATGCAGACCAGAATGCAAACCAGAATGCAAACCAAATTTATGCAGGCAAAAAGCAGACCAAAATGCAGATCACAATGCGGACCAAATAATTTAGTTATATAATTTCTTTTTTAAACTGCCACTTAAAAGACTGTATTTAAAGTGCAATTAAATTTGTGATAATTAGCAATTGTGAGACAGGGTCTTGTAATCCACTGTGGATTACAGAGAGTGGGAATTATTTAATGATGGCTTAAATGCAATTAATAGAAACAACCTCAAATGGATCACATTCTTACAGCCTGTAGGCAGTTTATACAACTGATGCATAGCAAGATCTTGCAGACCAGATGCAGACCAAATACAGACCAGATGCTGACCAAATGCAGACCAAACAGTTGGCAAACACAAACCATAATTTATATAATCTAATAATTCAGACAGGCCACAGGCCTACATGCTGACCACTATTAGCAGTTTAACCATTTTATGAAAAAAAAATTACAAAGTTCTTTTTTTTTTTATAAATTATTAAATCTATTTCAAATCATCCCTAGCTGTTATTCAGTTGGTCCGCATGGTCTGCACTGTTTGGTCCGCATGATTTAACCCTTTCCAGACAGGCCAGTGTTTGTCCAAGACTTGAGCCAACAGACTGGTTGCCAGTATGTCTGGTCCGCATGGTCCGTTTGGTCCGCATTTTACACTGACCCGCGAAAATGGTGGATCCTCGTGGATCACAACAAAGCAGACGAAACGGAAGTAAGCTGACGAATGGATGGGATCAGCAGCAAGGGGAAAAATAGAAAATAATGCGAATCGAGGAGGAAGGAGAAACAGGAATTTATTCACATGTGCTTTCACTAGAAAATGCCCATTAGTGAAAAAAGTTAGACAATGCATTATTGTGAAGCGATGCTGTTGACGCTGGCGTGTTAAAATAAGGAAATATTTTAGGGACACCTGGTATTTAGAGTGGCGTTTAGGTGTCTAAAGTTGAAAATGGCTAACTGTTGACATGCCCTGTAGATGGCAAGCAGATGTTGGCTGGATGCCTGCCTGAGACCTACAGCCTGATTTGTAGCGGGAAGAATTCCTCCTGGTAGGTGGCATGTACTAATAAGAGCATGCAGGAAGAGGATTTGTTACCACCAGGTAAGCAGGCAATCAGATCAATGATAACATAGGGACAACGTGACTGTTGCGTAAGATCCGAGCTGTCTCCAGGCAAGAACAGATGAAGATAGGTGCTGCCATCTGTGGGAAAATGGGAACGTGAAGTGGCTCCCTCTGTGGAGGAGTAAAATATGAGAATATGCTGTTTCATGCACTCCTGGGCTTGCTTTTACTAAGATGGTTTAACTGGAGGTTTAACTAATCCAGACTTAATTCTGGGTTAAACTGGGGGTTTAATCCTGTTTCATTCTACTAAAAGTTAAACTGGTGGTTAATCTAGGTTTACTGGTTAACCTGACTGGTTAAACTAATCTTGATTCTATCACATTTTAATCCTAGTTTAAACCTAGGTTAAACTGAGATTAACTCCACCATCACACATGGCTGGTTTAAGAAGATAATACAAAGTTATCGTGGTTTCTAAAATCCAGGGCCTGGTATCGGGGCACGCCCCAGTACAAGGGTGGTTCCCGTTCCTGTCCCCACTCCAACTACAGTATCACAAAATTGGGGCATGTCCAAATCTGTCCCTTAGCAGTACCCTGTTTCAATGGGACTTTCCTGTTGCAGGCCGCAATATTTTAATTTTTGAGCTCTGGGTGTTCTACTGCAGCCATGCAATTAATTGCCTATCAAAATAGTGCAGTACTAAGTCAATTTCTTGATTGTTTGTTTAGATTTCATTTACTGCTGTGATAGGTGGAGGAAGGAGGACAATATAATAGTTAGAGGAGACAAGAAGAGGTGGATATAGGATGAGGAAATGGAAGATAGGACGAGATAGGAATTAAGAGATAGGATGAGGAGGTGCACTGTAAACCTGATGTGTTGCTTTAACAGCAGCTACCGTAATTAATACGAAAAAGAGCCACTTTACGGTAGAAAATTGTTGTTTGCTTGTACTGTTGTTTTAACAAACTGCCGGCAGCTGGGTTTACAGTATGGGATAGGAAGGGAATGTTGGAGGAGGAGAATAAAAGGGATAGAGGGAGGAGAAGATAAGAGGCACAGATAGGAGGAGGAGGTGCAGAAGACGGTGCAAAAGGAGGAGTTAGAATGAGGAGTCAGAATGAAGAGATTGGAGAAAGGCTAAAAGAGTGGAAGTAGGAGGAGATAAGGGGCGCGGATAAGATATATTAGGAGGAGATAGGATGAGGAGATAGCAAGAGGAGGATGATACAGGATGAGAAGATAGGGGAGATATTAGGAGGAGAAAGGAGGAAGTGACAGAAGGAAGATACGGAAGGAGGGGATAGAAGAAGGAGGAGGAGGAGGAGGAGGAGAAGGAGGTAGCGTGAGGAGCTGGAAGATACATGGAGGAAGTTAATAGGACGAGGAGATCGGAGGAGGAAATGGGATGATGAGTTGGCATATGAGAGGAGGTAGAATGAGATAGGAGGAGATGGATAATATCCATTGGATATAGGATGGAAGTTAGGAGTAGCCTATGAGGATGAGATACGAGGATGAGAATGGAGGAGAGGGGAAGAGGATATATATATGTAGAAGATAGCAATGGGAGGTAGAAGGGGGGGAGGAAGCTGTAGGTGCAGGAGGCAATTGGAGCAGGAGTTGGGAGGGTAGGAGATTGAAGGAGATTGGAGCAGGAGAAGGAGGAGATGGGATATCAGAGGAGATACAATGTAGAAAGAGGCAGGAATATGAGACAGGAGGAGTAGGAGGAGATAGAAAGGGGAGATATTAGGAGGGGATAGAGTGATGGGGAGGAGGAGATAGGATGAGCAGATAAGGATATCAGAGGAGGCAATAGGAGGAGATATGAGTAGGATAAGAATTAGGAGGAAGAGGTTGAAGAAGATGACAGGAGAAAGAGGTAGGAGATATAAGGAGATATACCCTCCTCTTCCCATTTCCTCTACCTATATCTTCCATATGCTCATCCTTCCATCTCCTCCCTCTTTCTCCTCCTTCTATCTCCTCCTTCTATCTCCTCCTTCTATCTCCTCCTTCTATCTCCTCCCTCTCACTCCTCCTATCTCCTCCTTCTATCTCCTCCTTCTATCTCCTCCTTCTATCTCCTCCTTCTATCTCCTCCTTCTATCTCCTCCTTCTATCTCCTCCTTCTATCTCCTCCTTCTATCTCCTCCTTCTATCTCCTCCTATCTCTTTCTATCTCCTACCTCGACCTCCCGTCTCTTCGTCTTTCCTCTTCCTATCTATAATCCTGCATGAAAAGTCATTAAAAACTTTCAGTAAAGGCTACTAAATTGCCTGCCGTCATTTTAGGGTAAGTTTTCTTGAGTCCGATACTTATTAGTAAAGGCAACCTTGAGTTGGACACTTTTAGTGGGCTGCTTTTGCATCAGCAGCTGATCAGTGTATTCGGCACCAATGTGTTGCCCAAGATTTCTTATATCCATTCAAAAAAATATGACAGCACTTACTTGTACCTTTGATGTCATGTTTTTACAACACAGCTAACCGACTCAAAGGTACCCTATCTCATTTTTAATTTCAGAAATGTATCCCCTAATTTAGATGTTGAGTTATGCCAAATGTCAATTTTCTGTTAGGTTTAGTAAACAATTAATTTCAGGCCCTGGTTGACAATCAATAACCCATAGGCCAAGCAAGATATCACTTTTTAAAAATAATTTATACAGAGTCTATGTGTCCCACTGAAAGAACCTTTCCCTATCTGTTTGAAAAATAAAACAAGTGTTTGAAGAGTTTATCTAAAAAAAAATTACTACATTGGCGTGTCATTGCCTAATTTTTACTTATTTACTTCAATTTATTTATTGAGCTCAATCACCTGTTTTGTGTTTAAAAAAAGAGGAAAAAGTTCATGTGTCCGAATTTCTTTGCACTTGTTGGTGATTTTCAGAGTCCTAGGTTTAACCAATTTACCAATATGTAGCTTGTGCTGGTACTTTTACAGTGTTGATAATTATCCTTATTCTAATTGTGAATGGATAGCTACATAATACACTATAGGCCTATCTGTTTAGAATAGGCCTATTTGCATTTACGTTAAATTTTCCTTGCCAACAGAAATATCACTTTTTTTTCACAACGCTCAAGATGAGTTGCTATCAAATATATATTATATACCAAATCACTAACCCTATTTTGTCACTGACATATTGGGAAAAGGCCAATTTTAAGAAGAAAAAATTGTGAAAATTAATGTAAAAAGAATGTGAAAACTTTCTTATTTTTCTTTTTTTTTAAACCAAATTTGCTTGACAATACACTTCTTTTAGCCTTCCACAAATAAATTATAATAAAAGAACTTTTTGACATTTCTTTAGTCATTTTCTGTGTGTGCACTTATTGTTCACATTGGACAAGAGTAATATTCAAATGATAATTACGTAAAGGTCAAGAAAAAAGTTCATCAATTCCATTTTGTATTGGTGGTTCTATAGATCTATGCATCATCCATGTGTTGATTTGTGCGTATAAAATAGAATGGCAGCATTTCTATTGTTGAATTATTCAAATTTAAAATTGTTTGATTTGTAAATGCCTAAAGGTAAGTGGTATTACAGTGAAAAACATCCACATGTTGGCATTGATAAGCCTAAATCAGCTTATCTGGGGCTGTTCCCGCCAACCATAGAGCTGGTATCCAAGGTGTTGCTAGGGGGGAGGAGCCAAGCCACTTGAGTTTTATTCTGAAATCTGAATGCAGTGTCAACTGACAATAATATTATAATGATTCCCTCTCTGGATGATTCTGTTAAACACATTGCAATCCAAATTCTTGAAAATTATTGATCTCTGTTAGCTTAATCCACCAGTTAACCATTCAGGTTAAACTCAGCCTCAATCTCAGTTTTGTTTATGTCCTCAGTTCAAAACTTTCATGGCATTTTTCTTGAGGATTTAGAGAATTACAGATGAAACAAGACAAGGGAAACGCTGTGTTGGAGTGTAAAAAATATTTTCTCAACTTACATCTTGTCTCCTTCTCCTAAATATAGATGAAAGGCACTTATTTCTTCAGCGGTTTTTTGAGGTTACAGATTAAGACGTCACAGTTAGTTAATCTGTGGTTAAACTATTTTGATAAAATATGGTTAAACTCCAAGATTAGCTAACCAAAGTTTAACTCTTAAACTAAGGTTAAACTAATCCATTTTAGTAAAAGCAAGCCCTGGTGGGAGATCAGTGGTGGAGTCGGGAAACGGAAATGAGAGAGGAGTTACACCGATGTGGGCTCCCATGTGAAGTATGAGAGGAAAAAAGAAGGATAGGCGGATAGTTTGGGTGAGTGACATGCCTGTGGCAGGCATTTATAGCTGGCAACTGGGGTGGTCATGTGACCAGAGTTTTAACTCAAATATTAGTGGGGATGAGAAGGGTATGTGAGAAAAAGGAACAAATGTGCAGAATTGATGGGGGAAGGGTTGGCAGGACTTTAGAAAGTATTGGACAAAGGGGGGCTGTGCCACTGGGGGCTACAGTTTTTTTAAGTAGATAAAGATGAGGTGTCGGTTGAAAAACAAAAAATAAAACGCAGTTATAATTTTCTGAAGTTTTTCCAATGATTCATAAAGTGTTATACGCATCAAAAAGCACCGCTACATTGCATAGGTGATTTGTTTAGAAAATTGCATTACTGTATATGCAATAGTGGCTCCGTTATAAAAAAAATTCTTTGAAATATTTTTTCTCAATATTACAAAAGCTATAGAATAGCCATCTGTCAGACCATGAAAAGGCACAACTAGACCATATAAGCCATATGTGTACCAAACTTCATCCATGTATATGGAATAGTGACCGGATGTTGGGCCAGAAACAAAAAAATAATTTTTATTTTTATTTTCAATATTTCAAAAAGTACATAATATTTTCCATCAGACCATTCAAAAGGCACAAGTACACCATATTGACCATATGTGTACCAAACTTTATCCATGTACATGCAATAGTGACCGAGTCTTAGCCAAAAAAAAAATATATATATATATATATATGTTTTTATATTTTTTCTCATTTTTTCAGAAAGCATAGAATATTTGTCAATGAGACCATCAAAAGGCACAACTAGACCATATGGGCCACATGTGTACCAAATTTCATCCATGCACATGCAATAATGACCGAGCCTTGGCCCGGAAACGAAAAAAAATAATTTTTATATTTTGTTAATTATTTCAAAAAGTATTTAAGATCTATTCATCAGACCATCAAAAGGCACAACTAAACCATACAGGCTAGATGTGTACCAAATTTCATCCACGTACATTCAATAGAGGCCGAGTGCTGGGCCGGAAACGTTCTATCTTCGTTCGCTGAAGGTAAAAAGCGAACATCAAAATTTAAATTGTCATTACAGTGTGCTTGCTAAATTTCTTTTTATTTTATTATTACTTTTGAATGTATTATGAAAGAAGCTTTTAGTTTTAGGCAAGTATTGAATGCCACTCACACCCCATTGACCTCAATCAATCAAAATTAAAGTCTCCTCTCTGTAAGTCTTGTTCTAAAAAGAACTTTATTCCAAAAAGTACTCATAATGTACTCATAAATTTATATGAGTACTTTGCAAATGTACTCGAGTACAAGTACAAGTACAGTACTCGTAAAAGCCACGTGTACGGAGTACATGCGAGTACTTGAAATTATTTACTCGAGTACACGAGTACACAAGTACTTAGGTACTCGTCCCCATCCCTGTTATGATGCCTTCAGCGGTTTTTGAGATGAATTTTTTGTAAGCACTCAAAGTCACTAAAATTCGCAGTTTTCGGAAAATGGCAAAAAAAGGAAATAAACTCTTCATAATTTTAACTGTAAAGGTAAGATTGGCAAGGTTGTTTACAGGGTTAGAATAGAAATTTTTGCAAAATTTAAGATGCATTTGTTGTCTGGACATCTGTATTTATTGAAATAAATAGCCATTTTCTATGCTCGAAAATAGTCATTTTCGGAAAACCCAAGGGCTAAATTGACCAATTATAGCATGTTATGAAGTCATTTGACCTCTGGGTAATTTATAGTCATCATAGATGGACTGAGCATTTTCAAAAACCCCTTTAGGGGCCGACCAGACGATAGTTGGGGGGGGCTATGGACTTTACCCCCAGGACGAACTTTTTTTTTCGTTCGCGCGTCGACGAACAATTTTTTCGCATGCGCACTCGCGACAAACTTTTTTTCGCAATTTCAATATCACGGCATCCTAACTACAGGTAGAAACAAATTTTTTTTTTATTTCCATGTGCTGAACAAAGTTTTTTTTTCAGTGTCAAGTGGGAAACAATCTTTTTTTTTCACCAAATATCCATAGCCCCCCCCCCCCCAAGATCATCTGGTCGGCCCCTTATGAACACTTTTAGTGGCACTGGGATGATTTCAGACAGGACAATAGCCACTTTTTGTGCTGAAAAATGGTCATTTTCGGGTCCCTTGAGGGGCCCCCCAATGATGGTGGTGGGGGGGGGGGGGGCTCTAGACCTTTATGAATTTGGCTGAAATTTGGTGTGTGGGCTTTGTACACATGGAAGCACAACTGAGCCCAAAAAGAGCTTGATCCGAAAATATTTTCGAAAAATGGGACACCCTATTAAGGGGCCAGCATAGTTTCATGGAAAATAACTAGACACTGACAAGGCCCTATGTCAAAGATTTTATCATTAATTCCGTAACATTTACTTTTATCCTTTTGAGATTTTCGATTTTCCCAACAGGCGCGCGCAAATTAACTTGCCTAATATTTAAAAGCCAATATTGAAACGAGAAAGGGGCCTTGTAAGTTATACACTTCAATATCTTGTCGTTTTTATTTAATAGAACTTTTGTAATGCTCTTTCTGAGATGCAGCAGGGCAACTTTGTTCACACAAGTTTGCAATTTTGGGGGGCCGGGGTGCCGGAACGGGGGGGGGGGGGGGGCAATTGCCCCTCCTGCCTTGGCCAAAGGATGGGCAAGGTGTGCCCTTTTGATCTAAAAAAAGAATTATGAGGCCTAATTCTACTAATTTTAGGCATATATTAAAAATTATTATTGACACTCTATTTAAATTTTGTCGCGCAAATTTGATTTGCCCTTTTTTTCGTCTTCAGGATCGCTCCTGGTGCACCACGAATATCCTTCCGGCACCCCTGGGGGGTACCTTGAGGGCATAACATTTTCTGGAGGGAATTCCATTTTGTGGGCATACATTATTGTAATATGCCTCACAATTTCCCCATAAGGGGGAGGGCTTCACTGGTATCCATATTATTCGAGGACGTATTCTCAGGGTATGCTCTCGCGAACCTCATTTTCCGATACTGTTTCAGAAAGGGGGCCCAAATAGTCCAAGGAAAGGGGGCCCAAGATTGGTACACCCCCCCCAACCCTGAGGCTATCTTCCTTGGGGGGGGGGGTTTTCGGGCACTCTCCCCTGCAACCCGCCAACCACCGAAACCGCCCCCCCCCCCCCGCCCAACCGCCCCCCCCCTCTCTGGCCAACCGTCCCCTCCCTAGGATGTCATGAAATATACATGCTTAACTCACGAATTGAACGAATTGATGTTTACTTGCTTGAGTCCACCGAAGACAAGAGACAGCTGCCCAAGCCCATCTTGACACACATTACCCAGTCACGAGCTAGTCAGGATGCCCAAGCCCAAAACTGACTCAGGACTGAAGCACATGGCCATGATTTTCGCGCCAAAATTCCAGAGGCTGTTGCAACGCTTGAGATTCTTTGTTCTGTTACTTCTTTCCCATCCCTTGACTGGCTTATTGATTCGTGTCACTCTACAGCCTTGTTTTACAACAGAAATAGATTCATGGGACCAGTCGAACATGTAAAAACATCGGATTTATCATAATAATTTGCGAAGGGGGATGTTTGTAACACCGTGGCTTACAAAAAAGGATTTTAGCAGCTCTGTGAAGCCATGTTATCCCTTATTAGCATACTAGGTAAGAACAGAAACAAGTGCAGGCGTTGTCATGCTTTAATTTCCCAATCCCAGCTAATTTTGTGATTCCACATTACGATTTTTGCCTTGAATCAATGGATTTTCAGTCGACGGTCAGGTCATGACCCACTGACCGTGACCGTGCTGCAGAACTTAGTCAGGGGCTTGGGGGGGGGGGGGTTGAACGCTGCCCCCCCCTCAGGCAGCTTCTTCCCTCTCTCGCCCCCCCCCATCCTGCCCCCTCCCCGTGGTCACTGCTCTGGCAAGGGCAGAATCATTGCCATGCAGAAATATATTTTTGTTGAAGAGGGGGGGGGGGAGGGTTAGATATATATATCAAAATTTAAAGGGGCATAGGGGAATTTCCTAATCAAATATTTAGTGGATGAGCAATTTCCAGACTTTGCCATCCCCACACTTAGGAAGTTTCTCCACAGTTTTGCTGGGTAACGTAGGAGGGTGGGGGTTACAAATGACAAATGCATGATGGCTGGTATTATAATTTTTGGGAGCCAAGCGACATTTACCCAAATTTCACGAACCAAAGTTTTTAAAAATGAAATTGCTTCATTTTCAAAGATATTTTCACATTCTGTGTCCAGGGACATATAAAAAATGGCCTGAGGTGGTGGCCGTTACATGGGGGGAATATCCGAAGGCGCATTTAGAATATCCGAATGCCCCCCTAAATATGCCACTGTCGGGGTCACTATAGCCACTGAGGGTTAATAAATTCTCGTCTTCTAATAATACTAATAATATGTGACTCATGTGGCTCCAATTGAGGCATGAACTGGTGGTCACTGACTCCGAGGCCCCAAAACTTCTGTAGTTTGCCTGCCATGTGCATGAAGTGGCCTATCACAATAAAATTTTATCAATATAGCGTTACCCAAAAATCAATGTTTGTTTGGCAAATGATAGCCAATTGTAATAATGTTTCTGTAGTACACATTCCTTTTATTTTCAGCAGTGTTTTCTCTTATCAACTTAACCAGTGCCTTAAATGAAGCAACATGTGACTTTGCCCCTGGTGGGAGATCTTTTAGTAAGTTTCCGAGCTTTGAAATTTTCTAATAACATGTTTTAGTATATGTATAGGATTTTATTTGACATCAATGTTTAGCATGTTTAGTAATGTTTGTGCTTGCAGAATTATGGGCGGTGGCCAAAGGCCATCCCGCCCATATTGCTGTAGTGTGAGGTTTGGTAGTCTCAGTTGTCCTCCCTATTGACGATGATTTCACTTTGCACAGGCTGCCCCAGACTTCCAGTATGAGTCAAATACATCAAATACCGTGACATCTCGCCAGGCATAATGTATGAGTGACCTTGACCTACATCTGTGACCTTGGCGGCCATATTTGTGAAAAGCTTGTGTACAAGATAACGCAATTTCTATTAATCCTGGAATCATGAAACTAGCATGGATTGTGTATGACAGCAAGACCTTGAATGAGTTCTGACATGAGTGACCTTGACCTACTTCTGTGACCTTTGCGGCCATATTTGTGAATATCTTGTGTGCACGATAACTCCTCTTGTATCTACACCAGGATCACCAAACTAACAGGGATTATGTATCATTGTAAGTCCTTGAATTCGTTTTGACATCAGTGACCTTGACCTATATCTGTGACCTTGGCAGCCATATTTGTAAAAAGCTTATATACATGACAACTCGACTATTATTCTCCCTTGGACCACCAAACTCACAGGGATTTTGTAACACAGCAACACCTTGAATGAGTTGTAACATGGATGACCTTGAACCATATCTGTGACCTTGGTGGCCATATTTGTTAAAACTTTACGTAGGCCCTACATGATGACTCACAAGCAACAGAATCTATGGCGATGGCCGTGGATAGGAGTTGGAGGTGGATAGGAGTCTGAGGTGGATAGGAGTCTGGGCAGCGAACAGGAGTCGGGGGCGGCAGACAGGAGTCGGGGGGCAGCGGATAGGAGTCGGGGGCGGCGTACTGGAGTCGGGCCGGCGGACCGGAGTCGTGGTCCGCCGGATATTTTTTTTGATAGAAACCCCCCCTCCCCCCCGCCAACCCAACTCAGACTCCGTAGGTGTTTATGCCACTTAAACCGCTAGCACAGGCATGTGTGCATCTCGTGCACTCATTTCTAGTACACTTTGTGTCACCATCATATCATTTGCATTTATGAATATAATTACGTTTACGTTTACTTACACTTAAACTGAAATATATACCACCATCACCTGTGCTCAGGAAAGCACTCCATGCAATAACTACCGCCCATTGCACACTTGTGTGCCTTCTAGTTTTTTCCCCCAAACAAAGGCACTTATTATTACAATATTTAGGTCTATTTGTCATTTTTAAATGATACTGATAAGTGGTTCCAGAAATTTGCATTTTAACAGGGTTAAGCTTGTAATGTCCAGAATAAAATTTAGAATTGATGATCTATTTATCACTCACATAGGCATAAAATGACTTTATGAATTGATTGACATACATGGCAAAACTTTATTGATTATTTGGTTGAATGCTTTTTTTAAAAAATAATTGTTTTTCTTCATTATTAGAATGTATGAAATAGCCAATTTTACAAATTAACTTTATCCATGGTATCTTCAAAGTATGCAGTTGCAAATTGCCATTGATAGTTTACACCGATATGCTGGTAGAAATGTGAAGTCAAATTGCAATTAACAAGATTAACTAAAGCATGGTCCTTGTAAAATCATTACAATCAAGGCGGTCAAGTGCCAACCCCTTCAGTTGGATTGGACTACATTATTCAATTGACTTGATAACTGTCTTAGCATCTGAACCATTTGTGGACCGAAAGGGGCCTAGGCTCAGAAGCCATTAAATTTTTATCGTTTCTCATTCTAAAAAGCGCCGGGAAATTTCCTCCACTGACAGACCAATAGCTTAATAATCTTACGCATTTTAGCATATTTAGTTTTTTATAAGGGTTGATGATACTTAAATAGGTTGCATGTTTTCTGAACAGGTCCAGAGAAGTTTATAAAGATTGATCCAAGATCTCGGGAGAAGCACATTTTGAAATCTGAAGAATTCCCAAAATGCTGCAAGCCAGGCAGATGGACTCTGATAAGTACCGAACGAGAGTCGTATGCTGACGTTTTTCACTGGAAGATCACCTTTTCCGATTTGGACCTTCCCCTGGGCTCCAAGCTTTGTGTAAGTGTTGAGTGCCTGCTGACTTTTAAATTTTTAATTTAGGCCACACATAATTGATTCTTAGCTTCGCGGACCCGCCGACACAATACATTTACTGCCGATGGAAAAAAAAAAAATTTTTTTTTTGACATTAGAAATTTTTTTTTTGTCCTACCGACCGACCCTAGAAAAAGGGCCTTGAGAGGAATCCGAGAAGCTAAAGATCAATTATGTGTGGCCTTAACTGGGCTCCCACATCTGACAGGAATATCAGGGATCGGATCATCAGGGAATTTGTGGTTGTCGTTTTCCCAATCGGAAAAAGCGGGGAGAATAGGATATGTTCTGCAGAAGCCGGAAAAATATCTGAAATGTTGAGTTTTCCAGACTAAATTGTAGAAAACTTTTATTTGTTGATCTTATTCTAGAGTTTCATATCGCAGCCATATTCTGGGCAATAAATATTATGGACAGCTAAATCGGGTAAATTAAATTGTGGATTTTGATAGTATTCATGATATTATCATGATTATGGCCCCTAGAATCAGGTAGAGGAAATTGTGAATATTGACCTTGAACATTTATTATGGCAGCATGGAAATTATAAACTGGGGAAATTAACCTTGGATTAGAACTTGGGAAGGATTGGGTCATTGGGAGCCTAGGATTGGGAGAGCCCTACATTTAAATGACACTCTGACTTATTTGATTGGTTTTAACTGGGGCTGTGCAATAACCACGAAAAAAAAGTTGGAATTGGAATGATATATCTAATAACGGTCTAGATAAATCACTCCTTGTCTAAGTTGTTAAATTAATTATCTATTTGTCTTTTATATAGATCATTGGCAAGGCAGGTCGTTCTGAAGAAACGTTATTTGTTGCAAATTCGGACCTGACTGGCGAAGATGACAAGAAAAAGGTAGAAGTCCCTTCGACCCATGGATCTAATCAGTGGTACAAAAGACATTCCTTTGCTTTTTCTGGACGGGAAGTAACAATCATTTTTCAACCCCCTACTTATACGCACTTCCCTAACACAGGCTTCAAGGCTGAGTACTGGATTGATAAAGGTAATAACATTTGGTCATTTATGAATAGAATTCCTACACAGAATGGCCAAAACAATTACTGTAAATGACTTATTGTAATTAAAGTATACATCTCAGTTTCGTTTACACACATTGATGAATGACAGCCTTGACAAGAGATTTATATATATATATATAAATCTGAAAATGATACATCTTATTAGATAAGTCATAGAAATATGAAGGCTTTTACGGATGTGTATGTGTTGAAAAACACTGTAAATATTCCAGTAGGTGGCACATAATGAGAGGACAGGAAACTTATTATCCAAAGGGATTGAAGTATTCTGCTTCAGCCAACTCCTGGTGACAAAATAGGGAACTTTGTGTGCAATTGGTCTATTCACCAAAAACGGAAGTAGCAGTGTAACATCAGTCACATTACCAACAGCTACCAACGAGTTATGATTAAAAAATTAGAATGTTTTTGTCTGTCCTGAATTGTTAGTTTTATGCTTTCACCTTGGAAGTTGTTATTCTTTTATATACCCGGTATTCAAGTCTTCTTGAACCCTGTCAAAAAATGAAAAGTAAATGTTTTTTTTTTCCAGATGCCAGCTGGCCTGACGGTAAACCCATCCCTGGTATGTTGATACGACTTATTATAATAAATACATTTCTGCGTTGCATATACCTTTTGTCTAGGGATGCTCTAAAACCTCTATTTCACTTTTGATCTTATACCACTGCTATTATTTAGTTGCTGATGCCACCAATACCATTGGTTTTATAATGTAGCAGGGCCTGTGGTCCGATAGCAATACTTCTGTTTGGTGCTGGATTGGCACTAAAAGCGATACTTGGTATCGGATCGGTGCATCCCCTGCCGTGTCCTCCTCCTGTCCTAATTAGCCAACCAAGTGCAAAAATACAGGACGTAAAGCCCCAATCATCCATACATCCATCCATCCATCCATGATGATCCATCAGTGCATCCCTAGTTGTGCCTTTGTCAGTGTTTACGCCTCAGTGAACACCTGTCTCTTAAAGGGCTGGTGTAAATCAGGTGCCATAAAGAGAAGCACCCAGGCCTTTATATTAGTTGAGAAATACGATTTCCTTTGTTAATATTTTTCAGATTGTCCTCCTGTGGTTGATTCCATCTATGGTGGCCAAATTAAGATGAGTGTGCCTCCACTGACAGCTGGCAATGAACCTTCTAGCACCTATTTTCACTGTCATTGGCAAATCAAACCTCCCGATTCGCCCACATTGGATACATACATGAGGATTACAGCTCTTTCAAATGGTGAACGAACATTCTTTCGTGAATGATGTACACAAACCATTGTTAATCATGTTGATGTCGCGCAACAGCCTTATTTGTTTGTATTTTGAGAACTACACAGCATCTAGATTTGCAATTTAGTCTATTCTGGTCGGATACAAAATTATTTGGAGCTACTATTATTCGGAATTAATCAATGAAAGTTTTGAAATTTTGGTAACCCATTTAGAATGGTCCCTGATGTAATATCTTTAGCCTAACTATTTGCAGGTAGTTTGAAAGTTTTCCAAGGAGTTTCATCCCCAGACAGATCTACCTCGAAGGACCAGAGGAACCTACATTTTCAGGGTTTCTGGATTACTGACGAGGTCTTTTTGACCTCCAGAACTGGATTTTTCGTTGAGTTGAAAAAACCATTCAATGTTGGAAAGATTGAGTTTACTTATGGAGTTGGGCAGTCATTACTGGAAAATGAAGGTTAGTAAGACTTAGTCTAATTAATTTCTCAAGTTATGTAGAATGTCATTTCATTTATTTGTCACTGATTTGTGGATGATTTTGTTTTTTAAAAGTTCTGTATTTCTGCATTTTGTTATAGACTAGTAGTAGTACTCAGCAGTGGAACTTTGTGAAATGATGGAGTGTTTGTTGTAAAGTATTTTTCTATCGGTGAAAATTTGGGTTGAACTGGTTTAAAATATATATATATTATATATGATAGGAAAGAGCCAATAAAACACAGCTCTAGATATAATATATATGTACTAGTAACTGCCTACTAAAAGCAATAGTTGGAAGTGGTAACAGCTTGAGAAATGTGAAGAATCACACAATATTTAATAGAGAAAATAACAGTGCTCTTTAATTTGATTTCAAATTGAAACATTAACAGAATACACAAAATAGTGATATGTGCTAGGCTGCCTCTGTGCCGAATTTTGTATTATTATTTCATCCTTATTTTATAATTATCGAATTGGTAAAGAACTGAAATGTAGAGCTTTGTTTATGTAATGTAAACAAAGTTAATTAATATTTACAAACAAAGTTAATAGAGTTTTCGAGTTTGATCTGCTGACTTGTACGAGTGCATTAATATAAAGTATTTACTTCTTTCTATTTGTTTGGTGTTTTACCTATTTTGCTTCCTCTTAGCCATCTGGTCTGCAGCTTTTGCTATTGTGTGCACAGCCTCCTTATATTCAATATTATACAAATACGGCATGATATGAGTGCAATATGAAAATTTATTTGCACGAGGAAATTCATATTGAACGAGGGCGCAGCCCGAGTTCAATATGAATTTACGAGTGCAGTCAAAAAACAAAAATAATTTTTTTGGAAATTTTTTTTTTTTTATAAAAACTCATATTGCACTCTAACCATGCAATATGAAAAAATCTGAAAAAAAAAAAATTGTAAAAAAAAATTTTTTTGGAAAAATCTCATATTGCACCCGAACCATGCAATATGAGTTTTTATGATGTCGTCATGTGACTGATTTAGGCCAATCGGCATCGCTCTAGCATAGTGGTCAAGTAATAATCATGCATGTTGGTGGCATAGCGAGGGGTATGCCTTGGCCCTTTGGCCTAGTGTTTCATGGGTTTGGGGCTTAGGAGCAAGGCCAGTCAAGTGTGAAGACTAGAGTTGTCATGGTTACCGGTAATCACGATTACCGCGGTATTAAAACGTGGCGGTATAATTAACCGTGGTCATTCCAATACCGGTATATCGTAAATCGGCGGTTTTAGTGAAAAATACATACATTCTGGGCTTTATTTGCTTGATTTTGAAGTGTTCTTGGCGAAATTGTTGAAATTTTGTGTGCGCGATGGTAGTAATGTGTTGTTTTGCCCGGATTCCGGACACAAAAAGTCGGCCCCAATGGTTTCCGGATTTTAACACCGATTGCCGGATCACAAAATCGGGTTTCCTTCTTGCTGACCACGCAAATTTATTACCGCGGTATTACAGTAATCGTGATACAACAAGCTACAGTTATCGTGATACAAATATTGTTGTATCATGACAACTCTAGTGAAGACCACTCAAATAAAAAAGATGGATATATGAGAGTATAATATATAAGGCCACACATAATTGATCTTGAGCTTCTCGAATCTTCTCAAGGCACTTTTTCTAGTGTCGGTTGGTAGGACAAAATTTTTTTTTCTATTTTTTTTTTCCATCGGCAGAAAATTTATTATGTTGGTGGGTCCGCGAAGCTAAGAATCAATCATGTTTGGCCTAATGTGTTTTATGTGACACAATATTACTGGGTCTATTTATCGCCAAATCCGAACCTCACTCTTCGCTCCAAGATTTATGTGTCTAACGTCTTCCAGGTGCCTGCAATGAGTAACACCCCCTTCTGCGCTCATTTGGGTTTCTCATGGGCTTGTGTCTGGAGTAAATTTTTAATTTGTGTAGCAAAGTATAACATGCAGCAGAAGGGTGAAGTTCCTTATCCGAAGGGAGTTTGCATTAAAGAGGTGCTCGTTCGCAGCAACTTCAGTTTATGTTTACTATTTTTTGGCAGATAAAGTAAATACAAGATTATAAACAATCTGGTGGAACTCTTGCTTTTTGTCTGTGCCAATATTGTCTGCTATTTTGAAAAGCCCGAGAACAGAGAACCAGGCCATAACCATGTGGAATGTCTGTTAGAGCTTTTTAACATGTTTATATTCCTGAGACTGGTAGTACGATGAAATGTTTTGTTGTTTGAATGCTCTTTGCGAGGTTATATGGGAGTCATTACCGCAATATATTTTGAAATATCTGAAAAACGAGGGATTTCGTTTGTGCTCATTCCAGTTGATGTATACACAGATTGTGTTTTTGGGTTGTATATAGATCTATATACAGATTGAAATAGACCATAACACGTCCAGTCAACTTCTGTAGTTTTGAGATGTATTGTAGTGTTCGCATTGCTAGGCTCATACATTTCTTTGTTTCTCAAATATTGAGAAAGTTGTTAATGTTTCTCAATTAATTTACAATCATTGGAGTCATAACTAATGCATTGCTGTGGGTGATTTGTCATTCTAACACAGATCAATTTTGATTCAAAACTGTGGGTTGAGTGTTCATTTGATATATAAATGAAATTAATGTTCTAAGTACTCAGACCAGAGTGCAGTAATGTCAACAAGAATAACACACTGAACAGCAAAAGAAAGTTATCAAATTATGCCTATTGAACACTGGACCCTGTATGTTTGTTATGACTTTCTTTTGCTGTTCAGTGTATTTCATTATATCAAGAGCACTGTACGGCTGGTGTTTCGTTCTAATCTTTTGTACTGTAAAAATCTTTAATAGTGCAATTATTGATGTTGCTTGGAGTAGCTCTTTTACAGGGATCGACATTTGTACAACTGAATTTTTTTGGTCCATGCTTTTTGTCCTATCGCAATTAAACATAAAGAATACTTTAACTCTTGTTTTAAATTTTCCTAGGTATGTATATGATATATGCATATGATGCCTCTGGCCAGAAAACTTCAAAACTTCGCGGGAGGGGGGGGGTTTCGAAATGTCTATCACTGTTATTGTGCTTTTGTTGTTTTAAAGTGTTCTTGGAGCATTTTGGTGGTATTTGTACATCAACCATGTACATGAACTTGCCAAATATGTTCATTTTGTTGTTAATTTTGTATATTTATCGCCTTTCAGAGAAAAATTCTTCAATGAATTTGTTATACAGTTGTGCCTCCCTCTTCAGTGCATGTATGTTGTAAGTTTCCTAAAATTTTCGATTGTTTCTTCCTCACTCTCGCATGGTTTACTCTTCTTCATTCATTTTGCATGATCTTTTTTTAACCCTCCCTTTTCCTAATTCCTTATATCTCTATTTTGCTGTTTTATAACCAATTTGTTATTCAGTGAATCTGTGTACTGAATGTAGTCAAATGTGATCTTGTTGTATGCCACAAGAGAGCTGATAGGCTGTATGTGACCAGCATGATATTATAATTTAAGCATATCATTTTAGAATAGGACTTATTGAAAAAATGTGCCATTAATGCCTCGTTATTAGTTATGACATAGCTTTCAGGACTGATAGTCAGCTACATGAGTGTTGGGGGCAATGTAAGAATTAGATATGTAATACATCTATTATGTATTGTATATAACAAGTAATGTTTTTTTGTCAAATGTAAAGATTTCTATACTCTGCACAAATATTGAAAATCGTAATTCCCCTATATATATATATATTATAAATATATATTTATCTTTTGAAAAGTGAAAGAAAGTAAATAGACCAAATGGAAGGCAGTCTCAGTGGTCAGGTGACTCCGGTCACATTTTATGACCATGGTCACCAGTGTGGTTAATGGATATTGTGTGTCAACACAGCTTTGCACCTTTAGTATGGTGTCATTAATTGCATGGTTTCCCAGGCAACCCAAATCATGATATGCCAGGACAATAAACTGATTCTGATTCTGTGTACTGCAATGTATTGCAATGTATGATGCAGCATTAGTGCCAAATTGGTTCTTTTACTTGCCTCTGCTGTCAACGGTGATCACAGACATCTTATATGTAGGCTTGATGGATGATTTGGGCTTTGCGTCCTGCATTTATGCACTGCAGTAGGCTAATTACAGTCTGTCTCATTTCTAGAGCGCACGGTCGTCAACAAAAAAATTGACAAAAACAGCACCAAAATATCACAAAAATGTGATGAATAAATTACAAATTTCCTCTTCTATCCGTGAGTATGCATATTTCTACTGTGTGACCTGTAGTTGAGGAGGAAATAGACCAAACACCAGTTTGCATGTTGTGAGACAAACTGAAGGATGGAAGGAGGAAACAGCAACATTTGAGGCAAAGGATGATTGAAATTGCTGGAATCCAACCTTGGAGACCCAGTTGTTGGAAGCCCAGAGTTCTACCAAAAAATATAATGATTGCTAATCCCTCTTCCTCCTTTTAAAAGCTTAAGTGTAGGCAACAGCAGAGTACAAAACATAAATTGCCTCTGAACTGTCTTGATTTGCCATCTGAATGCATAGATACAGATGTATGGCCCCCATCACCCATCCATCCTCATCCGAATACATTTACATGCATCAATATAATTCCAGCAGAGCTTTTCCTTGCCCTTGTATTCCATCAATTTTATGGCTGAATCAATTGCTGACTATAAAATAATAACTTCTGTCCCACAAAGCTGCTGAACCTCAAAGATTTCATTTAACCATGTTGCAATGATACTGTGTATTCTATGAATATAATGGTAATTCACAGTGCCCCTGACCACTGGTAAACGAAAGTGGAACATACCTGCATACAACATAAATTAAACCAACATATTATAAATCTTTGTTTCTGTAGCATGTAAGGATTATTTAAGTTTTGAGGAATTGTGAAAGCGAAAAATTGCTGCGTTTTGTATCAAATTATATTTTAAAACTTTAGGACTGATTTTAATTTAAATAATGCAGCAATTTTTGTACTTTCGTAATTTTTTGATTTAGTTATTCACAACAAAGTTCAATGATATACCGGGTATATAGCAATAGAATTTCACTTAAGTCAGTGAGAACAAGAGTATTATAAAATAATGTGAATTTATAATTTTCACAATTTATAATTTTCACAATATTGTCATCTTATCTCTGGTCTTCATTCCCAAAAGGTTTTGAAGCATGTCATACATGTTACTTGTGATACTGGTGAAGGGATGCAAGAATTTAAGAAATTTTGCTTGTTATATAATTTACTACGTTTGAAATATTCTATTTAATTTATCAGGTATTTTGTAAACCATTATATAGGCCAAACAAACATGGTATTATATGTTCAAAATGTGTATGAGACAGTGTTATGTTTTGTTGTCGCTGTTCACCTCAGGGGCTTCTAAGGCATTGTCATTTAACAGGAGTGCAGTCCAGTATTCAATTCAATTTATTGCTCACAGAAAATACACATACTTGTATACAAAATGCAAAATCTGGGATTCAGGATATCAAAGTAGTGAGAGCATGAGGGGCGGCGCAAAGCATATGGCACACAAACGATTGTAATACCAGATTTATTTTGTGTCTATTATGTATTAGACTATTAGTCCTATCTTTGATATAATCTCGCAAAATATCACTTCATTTACAGAATGCCAGTTTGAAATAGAAGAGAAAACTGTAAAGGGCTTTAGATGCAATTCCGACAGCAATTCGTATTGCATTCCAAAAGAAGGGCTGTGTGACCATGTGTCCAATTGCCCTGGGGGAGAGGATGAAAGTGAGGAACAATGCAAAGGTGAGGTCCTCGGAATTGTTAAAGGTTGTGATTAGGGTGTGTCAATTTCTAATTTTTATTCAAAGTTTTATTCAAATTCAAAAACCAATAGTGCCTTAAATGTGCGTTAGAACCTTGTGAATCCAAATCTGTTCTCGAAATGGCGATATTGCAATGGGAGCCTAAGATATCATCCCAGACCATTGATGTTGCTGAGTGCCACATATTGACAAAGTCTTGGGAACCGCGGATTGGCGAAAATGGTCAAAAACAAAAAAAACCTTGAAACTTTGAACTAAAATTGAAGTAGGTACCAGGTATAGGAATTCTTGTATCGCCATTTTGAGAACAGATTGAGATCCCCCAGATCGTATAGTGCACATTTTAGACACTTTTGCTCTTTGAATTTGTATAGAAATTAGAAATGGACACACCCTATTGTGATGTGTAATTGATAGAATTTTATTCTTGATTTTCCATTTATTTGGTGTCGTGACAAGGAAATTTGTGCAAAATCTTAATTAGTTTCTTCATGGAGCTGCAAAAAATGCCTCGATGGTTTAAAAATGTTGTATGTAAGTGCATCATAGTCAAACGTTGTCGTTCATAAAAATGTATAATTTTGTTTCAGGTAAAGAGACGGAAGTTCCGAAATTCCACCGCGGAACAGAGGTGGATTTTGTAAAGAGCGAGTTTGTCCCGAAATATTGCTCGGAAAAATATACCTGCGCTAATGGGATGTGCAGACTACATGATTGGTGGTGCCTACGTAAGTTGGATGTTTAGATATTTTAAAAATACTAGCATAAACTAGGGTTGGGTCCGATGCATCGATGCATCGATGTATCGTCATCATCTAGGCGGCGATACAAGTATTGTGAGTTTTTGGCATCGTCAAAAAGCGAGTGTTGTCAACATCGTCACATTTCACGATGTTTTGCAATCCCCACAATGGAATCGCAATACTTATAAATGCCTAAAAAACGTTAATTTGGTAATTCTGGACAGAAAAACTAAGTAAACTAGCCTGTATTATCAAGTTCAGAACATTGAACTATAATTATACATTTCAATGGTTTTGAAGTGAACTTGACTTCATTTTTGGCATTTCATTTAGTGGTGTTTGTCCCGCGATGCAACCCACATAGCAGCCACCTGGTGTAAAGTCGTTTTCCCACCAAACATAGTGGGCACAGCAGCAAACCTGCACTATCAAAGAGTGGGACTGACATGACTTGAAGTATCGGGATACTTATTGTATCGTGAGTCAGTATCGTGATACTTTATTGAATTGCATGGTGCTCACATGATAAGTATCATGGAGGTATTGAATTCCAGGGGTAGTATCGTGATAAGTATTGAATCCCACAACCCTAGGCAATACCCAACCCTAGCATAAACCCATGAAGATATGTGAGAGGAGAGGAAAAAAATAATGGGAGTATTTTAAAGGTCTAGTTAGATGTTAAGAAAACATCACTTCAATTTCTGTGACTGTAATTACAAAGACCAAACCCGGCTAAGGACGTTGTAGATAGTGTAGAAAATCTTCTTTCAAGTTTTCATAACTGAACTAATGGTAGTTCGGATGGAGTAGTGTAAGGGGTCCATGAATTGATAGTATGATGATTCAAGAATTGCAGAACTTTGATGAAATAAATGGAAATTGATAATTTATTATAATGTTATATCATATGTCTAGCGGAAATACTCGCTGCTCATTGGCTGACAGCCGTGCCATATTCTACGATATTGCACGCATGTTATTGCACGCTCATTTTAACATGTAAGAGATTGGAGTCAATGGACGGACCTGAGAGGAAGCACCATATTTTGATGCTGCTGCAGCCACAGGCTGACAAAAAGCTTGTGTTTTTCCGTTTTACTAAAAAATGAAATGCAGGGCAATGGAGGCAGTTAGAAAGCTGGTTTTTGCGGCAAAAGATGCGTCTATTAAAGGGCTGATAGGATATCATCATTTTGTACTGATTAGTGATTATATCATTTGTTTTATCATAATAAGGCAATAAGTGGCCGAAAAATAGCGTTTTGCGATTTTTCAGTGATTTTCTTGCGTTAGAGGCGTAAAGTCTGCTAAAAAGTTTCGAAAAAAAATCAAAAATAAAATCCATCATCAAGTATATCATTTTCGGACCCCAAAAGTGTGAACATTTTTTTTGTGAGTGAAATAGTAATTGATTTCTGATGAGATATATTTTAAATATGTGGTTCAAAAGAAACACAAATTTATTGTGTCTTGCAGCAGCACAAGATCTGTTCTTGGTTTTAGAACTAAAAGAAATCAACGCACAGTAATGGAAATAGACAGGAAAATGACTGGAGTTGCAAAAGATGTGTATATTAAAGGGCTAAGTGGATATCAATTTTAGTATTGTTTATGTTTCATATTGGTCTAATCAGAATAAAGTTCTAAGAGGCCGAAAGACAGCATTTTGTTGTGTTTCTAAAGTCTGCTATAAAGTTTGAGAAAATAAATTTAAAGAAGACACGTCATCAAGTATATCCATCATGTGTGGATTCCAAAAGTTTGAAAATTTTTTTTTGGCCTGAAATAGTAATTAATTTTTGATGAGATACATTTTAAACATGCTGGTCAAAAGAAACAAAAAAAAGAATTTAGACATCAGAATTCCAGCCCTTTTCTGCGCCCTCGTGCAATATTAGTCACCTCGGTGCCATAAAAACTGATATTGCACTCGGTGCTGTGCGATAACTGGATAGTGTATGACGTTCTTCTTTCAGCTGACGGGGAACACCGCTGTCCCGATGGATGGGGTTCGAGATGCCCCCGCTTCCGTCTCTGTTCACACAATGTGCGAGAGTGCCGTAAGTCTCAATTTACTGACAATTCACTTCTTATAACTATGTAAGCTTATCCTGACCTTTGGAATTCCATAAGTTGTTAGAATTTCATAGCACAAAAATTGACAAAATTCAATTCTTGTCATTTGCTGGGAATATTGGGATAGCCGTATTGTAAATCTCTTTATGGCATATTCCTTATAGCCATTTGTGGAAAATTTATATATGGCCATAGTCAGGGAGGTTACTTATGTACATTGGACCTTTTTTATTCGAATACATAGATCATAATGGTTGTTTTTATTAGAATGATATAAAAATGTCAAGTTTGTTTCTGCTTTTTTTTCAGCGGTTAATATAAAATGCGCAGAAGATACAGTGTTATGTGACAATGGGCTGTGTGTTTCTAAATACTCTGGAGTTTGTCGTAAGTATTGATGTTTCAATTATTTTGATATTGCTCCAGGTTATATTTGTGTGCCTCCACTACTATTTTTCTTAAAACTACATGGAGATTATGTTGATTGATGAAGTAAAGTTAGTTGGCATGCATAGTCATTGGTAAGCTCCGAAAGAGTGTTCACAGAATCAAATTGGAGTCTTTGTACGTAGAACGCAAGGATGCTGATCACTGTGCCATAGAGTTGTTTATAATAAGCGTTTCCAATGAGACGGAGAATTCTCGAGAAGTGTGAGATCGGCAATGACTCAGCATTTTCTCAATCCCTAGAAATTTCTTAAGAAATGTGGCCATTGATATGCTCCTTGATTGTTGACCGATGGTCCTTTATTCTGACATGGTGTACTGTTGATGAGTTTTAAGTTTGTAACAGTTACAGACAGTTCTTGTTTTGTTTGGATTAAACGATGCACTTGCACGATTATTCAATTTGAAGTGAAGAATTAAAGATACCTATTAAAGCATTGCTTGATAAACTGTTTGTCTACCTATCATGGCAGTAGTACTTAGAAAATAAAAGCTGCCACAAAAGATTGCACACATGCAGGAGATATAGCCTCCTGTCCTAATTAACCTACTAAGTGTTAAATACAAGATGTATAAATACAAGATGTAAAGTTCCAGTCACCCATCCTCCCATCCACCCCTTACATAGGACATTTGGCCAGTAGTATAACTGGGGGGTCTCGAGTGGGGGGGGGGGCACCTGGGGGGTCACTTGATTCTCTGGGGGCACCCTCAATACTAAATATATTTTAGCCAGAGTTGGAAAGTTCATATGGGGGGTACCTGGGGGGGGCACAGGTCCAATATGGGGGGGGGGGGGCACGTGCCCCCCATAGGGACGCCACTGCATTTGGCTCCAACTAAACAATCTGTAGGGTGTTTTCTGTTGGATTAAACTAGTACTAAACACACATATTGTGTCACATAATCATAGCACTGTTCTTTAACTTGCTATCAAAGGCCACACGAACATAGCATAGAGATCTCAAGTACACAAATACTTACGAACTGGGCCCTGAAGCTGTTTTTATCATTGAAACTCAAACAGCACAAGGGGGCATCACACGTTTTATAAACAACAGTTTCTTTTTAGTGGCTTATCCTGAAATACTTATGATTTAACCCTTGGATGTGTGATGCTGAATGTAATTAGACTAGCAGGGCTAGTCTTTAGGGATACTAGGTGTCGTCCAGTTCCGAGTCTACCATCTCCATGGCAACCACAGTAGTAGTACTGTCTATTTACACAAGGTGGCTACACTTTCTTCTTCTTATTGGGAGTTCTCTCCTGTGTTTTGGAGCTCCCCTATTGATAGTTATGATATGGTCAATGATGTCAATCAATGTTAGTCAGTGATGTCACACTGATGTCAGCCGGTGATGTCAGCCGGTGATGTCAGCCACTGATGTCAGCCACTGATGTCAGCCGGTGATGTCAGCCAATGATGTCAGCCACTGATGTCAGCCACTGATGTCAGCCACTGATGTCAGCCAATGATGTCATCCAATGATATCAGCCACTGATGTCAGCCGGTGATGTCAGCCAATGATGTCAGCCACTGATGTCAGCCACTGATGTCATCCAATGATATCAGCCACTGATGTCAGCCACTGATGTCAGCCGGTGATGTCAGCCACTGATGTCAGCCACTGATGTCAGCCAATGATATCAGCCACTGATGTCAGCCACTGATGTCAGCCGGTGATGTCAGCCAATGATGTCAGCCACTGATGTCAGCCGGTGATGTCAGCCACTGATGTCAGCCACTGATGTCAGCCACTGATGTCAGCCACTGATGTCAGCCGGTGATGTCAGCCACTGATGTCAGCCAATGATGTCAGCCACTGATGTCAGCCGGTGATGTCAGCCAATGATGTCAGCCACTGATGTCAGCCACTGATGTCAGCCGGTGATGTCAGCCAATGATGTCAGCCACTGATGTCAGCCGGTGATGTCAGCCGGTGATGTCAGCCACTGATGTCAGCCACTGATGTCAGCCACTGATGTCAGCCAGTGATGTCAGCCACTGATGTCAGCCACTGATGTCAGCCAATGATGTCAGCCAATGATGTCAGCCACTGATGTCAGCCACTGATGTCAGCCAGTGATGTCAGCCACTGATGTCAGCCACTGATGTCAGCCAATGATGTCAGCCACTGATGTCAGCCACTGATGTCAGCCACTGATGTCAGCCGGTGATGTCAGCCAATGATGTCAGCCACTGATGTCAGCCACTGATGTCAGCCGGTGATGTCAGCCAATGATGTCAGCCACTGATGTCAGCCACTGATGTCAGCCGGTGATGTCAGCCAATGATGTCAGCCACTGATGTCAGCCGGTGATGTCAGCCAGTGATGTCAGCCAGTGATGTCAGCCACTGATGTCAGCCACTGATGTCAGCCAGTGATGTCAGCCAGTGATGTCAGCCACTGATGTCAGCCAATGATGTCAGCCAGTGATGTCAGCCACTGATGTCAGCCACTGATGTCAGCCAGTGATGTCAGCCGGTGATGTCAGCCGGTGATGTCAGCCACTGATGTCAGCCACTGATGTCAGCCGGTGATGTCAGCCACTGATGTCAGCCAGTGATGTCAGCCAGTGATGTCAGCCAGTGATGTCAGCCACTGCCATTGATGTCAGCCACTGATGTCAGCCACAGCCATTGATGTCAGCCGCCGATGTCAGCCAGTGATGTCAGCCAATGATGTCAGCCAGTGATGTCAGCCGGTGATGTCAGCCACTGATGTCAGCCACTGATGTCAGCCACTGATGTCAGCCACTGATGTCAGCCGGTGATGTCAGCCGTTGATGTCAGCCAGTGATGTCAGCCACTGATGTCAGCCGCTGATGTCAGCCGCTGATGTCAGCCAGTGATGTCAGCCACTGATGTCAGCCGCTGATGTCAGCCACTGATGTCAGCCACTGATGTCAGCCGGTGATGTCAGCCACTGATGTCAGCCACTGATGTCAGCCACTGATTCCAGCCGGTGATGTCAGCCACTGATGTCAGCCACTGATGTCGGCCGTTGACGTAAGCCGGTTATGTCAGCCACTGATGTCAGCCACTGATGTCAGCCAGTGATGTCAGCCACTGATGTCAGCCGCTGATGTCAGCCGCTGATGTCAGCCACTGATGTCAGCCACTGATGTCAGCCGCTGATGTCAGCCACTGATGTCAGCCACTGATGTCAGCCGGTGATGTCAGTCGGTGATGTCAGCCACTGATGTCAGCCACTGATTCCAGCCGGTGATGTCAGCCACTGATGTCAGCCACTGATGTCGGCCGTTGACGTAAGCCGGTTATGTCAGCCACTGATGTCAGCCACTGATGTCAGCCACTGATGTCAGCCACTGATGTCAGCCATTGATATTAGCCACTGATGTCAGCCAATGATGTCAGCCATTGATGTTAGCCACTGATGTCAGCCACTGATGTCAGCCAGTGATGTCAGCCACTGATGTCAGCTGGTGGTCAGCCATTGATGTCAGCCACTGGTGTCAGCCGGTGATGTCAGCCATTGATGTCAGCCACTGATGTCAGCCGGTGATGTCAGCCACTGATGTCAGCTGATGATGTCAGCTAGTGATGTCAGCCAGTGATGTTAGCAACTGATGTCAGCCACTGATGTCAGCTGGTTATATGATGATGTCAGCTGATGAAGTCAGCAATGATGTCAGCCGGTGATGTCAGTCGATGATGTCAGCCGCTGATGTCAGCCAGTAATGTCAGTCGACCCCCTGCTAGTCTTGCATATGGAAATATGCTCCCGTCTAGTTCTAGAAGTGTGCACGCTGTTCTATGCAATCTATGGTGTATTTGTGTAGTGCTAAGGCCGTACATAATTGATCTTTAGCTTCTCAGATCTTCTGGAGGCACTTTTTCTGAGGTCGGTCAGTAAGACGAACAAAAAAAAGCTTTTTTGCTTTAATCTAATTGTGTGAATCAATTAAATATGATCGTGGGTGGGCTTGTTTTTTGCGTTGGCAGAAAATTTGATGGTGTGGTGAATCCGCAGAAGCTAAAAATTAATTTTATCTGACCTAAGGAAGAGGACAAGCTGTGTAGACCTGCTATCACCTCCAAATCTTTAAAAATATGATAAATATTGTGTGGTATATGAAAATCAAAAGGAAAGGAAAAGAATAGAAAGAAATAACTTCAAGCAAGCTCTTGTCTGGTGTTACGCAGTATAGAGAAGACAAGAGTCTGCAGGGGAAGTTGTTGAAAGCTATTTTGTCAGGATTGAGAAGCCGGAGGCTTGGGACTACGGAGACTCGCAAGTAATATTTATGGCGCCTACTTCCCATCTCCTCTAGCCCAAGATGGACATGATAGTATTTATATTTATACCATTCAACACCTCTGTCAGCCTATCACAAATCAGTATTTCACTGCAATAATTCCCATATTCTTTGTTTGATGTATCTTAACTTAGGTATTTACACCTCTTTTCGTACAGTCAACACAGAAATTATTTGCACA
Source organism: Platynereis dumerilii (assembly GCA_026936325.1). NCBI lineage: Eukaryota > Metazoa > Annelida > Polychaeta > Phyllodocida > Nereididae > Platynereis > Platynereis dumerilii. The sequence continues at coordinate 9,031,309 of JAPTHN010000008.1, forward strand.
TCTTGAATTTTCATCATATTTCATAAAATAATGCCAATAGGATGTAAAAAAGGTCTTGTTTTTTCGAGTAGTGTTAGCAGGTTAGGATCATATGCATTTAATTTTCCACCACATGTGGAAAAAATAAAATGGGCTACCATTGCGTCCCTGTGGGACAGAATTAAATATGCATTATTTAGGTGATCGTTTTTCACATGCTGCCTCTAGTTTTGCAATGTATGTAGTACTATGTACAGTGTATGTTTGAGTGTCTCATGGTATAAGCGGGTTATTCATCATGGGATCAGGAATATGTGTTTATCACAGCTCGAACTACAGCCCTTGCTGGATAAATCACATATTCCCTCTCCCTTGGTGAATAACCTATGCATATAGTGAATTCTATGATACATATTTTATATAGGTCACAATAAGTTTTTAGCTCGTCTTTTCTTTGAAAATGAAGAGCTATTGTCATCGCTAGATCGTCCTCGGCGTCGGCGTTGTCCCGGTTAAGGTTTTTGTAAGTGTCCATTTGTGACCACAGTTTTCCACTTACAGTTATGAAATTTGGTACCTGTAGGTATGGGGCTATGGGTAGGGGAGAGCGGGGCACCATGAGCCGCTTTTCCGAAATTAAGCTCCTGACCCTAAAGTTTCAATGGTAAACAGCTGGTTGCTTGATATAATCATAGTGAGACCTCTTGGCTACAATATCCAGTGTTGTTACATTATATTCTTAATTCCAAAATAGTCAAAAAATTGTCTTTAAAAAATGTAGTCTAGCGGCTCATCGTGCCCCGACCCTGGGGCACCATGAGCCATGGCATGGGGGGCTGTTTACATACATGTATTATCCTTCTCATTCAACTGTAAAGAATTGATACCTCATAAACCAGATGTTTTACTTGAAATTTTCCCTTGGCATACACCACAATATGGATCAGATGGATTTTACATATTTTTCTATGAAATAGCACAAATGTGCCCTAAACAGCTGATGATGTCTTGCACTTTAGTTCTGAACTTACAACAGTAGAACTGTTGTTACAATTCAGTTTCAATTGTACATTAAAACTTTATAGAAAATGGCTCATGGTGCCCTATCTCCTAGTGGCTCATGGTGCCCCATTTGTAAATTTCATTTATTGGTGCATATCACCATTTTCCAGTTTATCATAGTATCAATGTTTTGACATCATCCTAGCACATGCCTTACCTTCTCTAAAAAGACTAAGTTTCATGACGATGCCGGAAATAGTTAAAGTACCAGAAGTAAAAGTTCCTCCGCCCTATATGTTTACTTTTCCCTCAAATTCACTGGTCAAAAGTTTTTTTTCAATGCTTGGTCCTACATTGAAGGGAAAGATTATGATTGCTACACTAGCCAGTTCTATACTAATAAAGGAATATGTGGTCTTCATATCAAGCAGTTCTATCTCACCGTTTTTTTTATACGGGCCATGGTTCATGGTGCCCCGTGGCTCATGGTGCCCCTCTCTCCCCTATGGATTGCGAACATGTAGAGAAATCCAAAATGGCTCACATTTTGTGGCTGCCATTTTGGCAGCCATCTTTCTTCATTCTTGAACTGCCCATTGTGACCTTGATATTCCACTTACAGTTACAGTGCCGCCTGTAAGTATGTGAAACGCATGACATTGTGCCATTGCATCAATGCTAAACATCCTCAGCCTAACTGCTTGTGGAGGCATGAATTTTCATCGGATGAAAGGGAAACAAAGTGGGTCATAAAGGCCGATGTGTGAGGCAAGTGGGATAAAAATAGCAGCCCATTTTCTTCGCTGTAGTCGGAGTTAGGTATGAGTCAAAGTCTTTGATAAGTAAGTGAACCACCCTTCCCTATCTTTTAACATTGGGCCTGCGTTTCACTTACTTATCAAAGACTTTGACCCATACCTAACTCCAACTACAGCAAAGAAAATTGGCTGCTATTTTTATCCCGCATGCCTCACATATCGGCCTTTATGACCCAAAATGTTTTCCTCTCATCGGATGAGAATTTTTCCTTCCAGAAGCATTTTGATTAAGGATGTTTAACATTGATGCAATGGCACAATATCATGCGTTTCACTTACTTACAGGCGGCACTGTATGAAATTTGATACAGGTACTGGCCTGTGGGTATGGATCAGGAACATGTCGAGAAATCCAAGATGGCGGCCATTATGGCAGCCATCTTTCTTTCTTGAGCTGCCCATTGTGAACTCAATATTTCGCTTAGAGTTATGAAATCTGGTAAAGGTATCGGCCTGTGGGTATCAGTTGGGAACATGTTGAGAAATCCAAGATGGCGGCCATTTTTGCAGCCATCTTTCTTCATTCTTGATCTTCCCATTGTAACCTTAAAATATTGCTTGGGGTTATAAAATTAGGTATTAATTAGCCTGTGGGTGATAATGGGGCACACATTGTGACGTCAATATTTCGCTTAGAGTTATGAAATTTGGTACAGGTATGGGCCTGTTGGTATCAATTGGGAACATGTTGAGAAATCCAAGATGGTGGCCATTTTGGCAGCCATCTTTCTTTATTTCTTGAACTGCCCATTGTGACCTCAATATTTCGCTTAGAGTTATGAAATCTGGTACAGGTATGGGCCTGTGGTATCAATTGGGAACATGTTGAGAAATCCAAAATGGCGGCCATTTTGGCAGCCATCTTTCTTCATTCTTGATCTGCCCATTGTAACCTTAAAATATCGCTTGGGGTTATGAAATTAGGTATTAGCCTGTGGGTGAGAATGGATAGATTTCAGATTAACAGATGAGCGTTGAATCCGCTTGCGGTTCTGGTTTTTAAAATACTCACTATATTACCACTCAAATTGAACTGACTTAGAAATTATTTTGTAAATGGGGTAATTGGGATATGCACAAGGTGCAAAAAATACTTCTATATTTTTTGGATGAAAATTGTTTTGACCCAAAAAGTGTGGAAACATAGGGCTGCAGAATCTGCTTTCCCCCACATTTAACATTTTCACCCAGATTTATACATCAAGTATCTCTGTGGGACACATTAAATATTGCATGCTGTTTTCGCCCCATGGGAGAGAATGTGAGTGCCCTGATAGAGGAACTGCTCTCACTTGTTATTCTGTTATTACTGTTGTTCGGATAATAGATAAATTCGCCATTCCTTGTAACAGTGTCTGAAGTAAACTCTATACTGAATGAGTGTAAAGAAAGTTCAGCACAGACGAGAAGGCATATATCCGCATCTGTGATGATATTAGAGAAAATATTATATCTTGACAAAAAATTCCGTTGTCAGCTCAGTTGGTAGCATACTGGACTGCCAATCGTTGGGGCCTGGATTTGGCTCTCAATCTGGTGGGGTCACTGGACTTATGTTGGACACCAATTTTATTGACATAGCGAGGTATCTCGCTCTGTCTTTCTAATCAGGTAAGAGAACATAAGGGAGTTGAGCCCAAAATGAAAAAACATGGATTCCGGCCAAATAACACTGTATCAACTGTGATTTTTCTTGCTGGAGAACTGGAAATTGCTTTTTAGACAATGCTTTTTCATATGGATAATTCTAAACTAGTAGAATTTCTGTATGAAGCTGAAACTTGGAAAAACTCTTGCAGACATCTCAAACTGGTTGCCTGCTGAAACAGATGCTCTTTTGTATTTTTGTTTTTCTCTCTCCAAAAAAAATTCAAATAACTTTATTTCCATACTCTAATTATATACCACAAGGCAAAAAGTAGTTTTGGGTTGATACATGATTCTACATTTATTTTTTAAATTTTACATTGTCCTCCTCAAACAGATGCTAAAAGTTTCTTGAACATTTTTGTGACAAAAACCCAGAACCCAATTACATTGTATCAATTGAAATTTCTTTGGGTGGGTGATATTTAGTTTTTTCCAAAAAATTGCAAATAAATAACAATGCTTTTTCATATGGATAATTCTAAACTAATAGAATTTCTGTATGAAGCTGAAACTTGGAAAAACTCTTGCAGACATCTCAAACTTTTAATGTTTTGGTTGCCTGCTGAAACAGATGCTCTTTTGTATTTTTGTTTTTCTCTCTCCAAAAAAAAATGCAAATAAACTTATTTCCATACTCTTATTATATACCACAAGGCAAAAAGTAGTTTTGGGTTGATACATGATTCTACATTTATTTTTACCCTGGGTTCCCCCAGGGTAATTTTATCTAAAAAACCAGTCTGAGAGATTTTTGGAAAAAAGTTTTCCCGGCCTTAATACAGGTGTGGATGTGGTCAAGTGGGTCATTTTGTGTTCATATAGAACTGAACTAAAATGCGTTGTGGAATTCAGGATAGTTTGTTATGATTTAAAAAAAATATTTTTTTTTTCAATTTTTATTTTTTTAATTTATTGGTGTCATGGATCATTTGAGTCTTGAGGGGCTGTTTTCAAGTTGACCTTGCATTATAATATCGCCCACACGAGGATCTTCCATGCGTTTCAAGGAAGGCCAATAATGCATTTGGCAATTGCTTTTTGCAGTGCATCTATTCTCAGAAGCAGTCTAACAATGCAAATTGCAATTCTGTAAGTTCTAAAGCCTTTCTTCACCCTCAGTTTACCAAATTGCCATTGAGAAAGAGCACTTGAAGTCAATCTGACCGGTGTCAAGCTTAATGCTTAATTGCTAATTCCCAACAGAACCCAGGGTTTGAATCCTCGGATTCTTGTTTACATTTTTACATTGTCCTCCTCAAACAGATGCTAAAAGTTTCTTGAACATTTTTGCGAAAAAACCCAGAACCCAATCACATTGTATCAATTGAAATTTCTTTTGGCCAGTGATATTTTGTTTTTTTCCAAAAATTGCAAATAAATCTATTTCCATCCTGACCTCTCGTCATCTCCTGCCAGAAAAAAGTAGTTTTAGGTTGGTACATTCTTCTATATATATTTTTCTTAACACTTTTGTGACGAAGACCCACAACCCAATTACATTGTATCAATTGAAATTTCTTATGTCCAATTGGTGTAATTGGGGCTAAGCTGTTCTGTCGGACTCAAATCAATTGAAATGTCCATAAATAAATTTAATTTACTGTTAGTATAACTCGGATGATTGTAATCACGTAATTGTCAAAACAAATTTCATGTATACATGACAATAAATTCTTATCGTATCTTATCGTATCGTATCACAAAAAAAAAAGTTAGTTCACAAAGTGCCTTTTGGAAAAGTAATTACACCTTATAAATTTAAAAAATAATTCTAAGCTATGTCATAGAGTCCATGGATTCTTGTTAATCATTCTTCGCCTCACTGTGTCATTGCTGTGCTGTTCTGCCCTAATTAGCCTACCAAATGCAAGAATACAGGACGTAAAGCCCCAATAGATATTTGCTCCATATGCATAAACCACTCTGATTCTGGTGGGCATACAACTCTAACTCACTGACTCCGTCCCAGCACTAAATCACTAAATTATTATGGTAACAGAAAAATGTGTGTCATATGGAGGACTACTCTATCATCCACCCACATGCAGCAAGAACCGGCCTTAGAGTGTTGGTCTAGTGGTAGCATGCCAGACTACCAATTGCTGGGTCCAGGGTTGGAATCCAGCTCTTGCCGGGTCACCTAGCGGAGCCTATGTTGGACGGTTGTATCAATCATCCTTTGCCTCATTGCCGTGTCCTCCTCCTGTCCTAATTAGCCTCCCAAGTGCATAAACACAGGACGTAAATCCCCAATCATCCATCCATCCCACAAAATGAGTTAAAAGGAGGCCATCTGATTTCTGGATTCCCAACGAAATGTATCAAAAAGGTATCTCTCATCAAGTGACATCCATCCATCCAATTATCTGTCTGTCACTGCCTTGTCATCCTCCTGTCCTAATTATTCTACAAGTGCTTACATAGTACATACAGGACATAAAGCCCAAATAATCCTTGCTTCCATCTTCATTCTGAATATTAAATTATTTTTGTGATCCATCTCTTTTACATACTCTATACATGTAGTGATAAGCTAGTGAACACCGACTCAGTGATAGTGCTAATGCATTTCAGTCATCATTTATTCAACAGGTATGACGGAAAGTAAATATGGTATGCACTACAACATATCTTTACTGTCATAGCTGCTGAGATAAGCATTAATGCATTGATGATTGGAGCCTCATGTCATATTGGACGGCTTTTTCAATCATCCTTCGCCTCATTGCCGTGTCGTGAGACTGTCCTCCTCTTGTCCTATTTAGCCTACCAAGTGCATAAATAAAGGACGTAAAGCCCCAGTCATCCATCCATCCTATATCTAGGCATTTAGGTAGGTTAATTAGGACAGGAGGAGGGCGGAAATTAGGGGAAGGTAAAAGAAGGAAAATTGAAACTGCCGTCCAACATTGACCTTTCCAAATGACCTGGCCAGAGATGGAATCTAGCAAACCCTATCCCCACATAAGCACATGCACAATTGCACATCCTTCCCGTCATTGCTGTGTCCTCCTCATGTCCCAATTAGCACCAAGTGCATAAATACATGACAAAAAGCCCAAATAATCTATCATCATCCCTAGATAAGTGGTGATAATGGTTGATATCTGTGCAGCCCTCCATACCAAGTTCTTGTTGCTTCAAGGGTTGGTGTCTGAAATGCAAAGAGCAGTCCACAGGATGTTGGGTATTTACAACATACGTGGGTTTATTTACTTGCCCAGCATAGACACTGAAAGAAGGGACGGTGAAGTTAGTTAACCCAAGCGACATCCAGCTGAGATGATGCTCATGAATTCCACCAAAAAATTGTTTCCTGAGCGCGAATCACTCCTGAGATCTTCAGTGGCTTTTTAATTAGTGAGTGAGGTAGTGTATGATTTCTCAAGTGTTGAACAATAGCAGTGATGTCATAGTGACCTTTTTTTCACTGCTATCAGTGTCCGTTGGGGTAAGGCGAGGGGATGTAAAAGACTCACACACAGGTGGTAAAAGTGTGACATGTGACCTGCTCCCACAAAATGAGTGAGAGGAGGGTTGGTCTAGTGGTATCATGCTAGGCTGCCAATTGCTGGAACCAGGGTTCAAATCCAGCTCTTGCCAGGTCACCTGGGCCTATGTTGGGTGGCTGTTTCAATCTTTCTTTGCCTCAGTGCTGTGTCCTCCTCCTGTCCTGATTAGCCTACCAAGTGCATAAATACAGGACGTAAATCCCCAATCATCCATCCTTCGCACAAAATGAGTTCAAAGTAGGCCATCTGATTTCTGGATTTCCTCACAAAAATGTATCAAAAAAGTATCTCTCATCCAATGACATTCATCCATCCAATTATCTGTCTCTCTGTCGTTGCCTGACTGTCACAAGCTGGCGCTGGAGCCAATCACACGACCTGCTGCATCTTCAGCTGCACTTCAGCCAATCAGGAGCACTGTTATCTTTTCTGGTAGTCTTCTGTTTACTTAGCTGTTGCAACAGATTCTTTTTATGCCAGTCTCATCAGGGCTTCTAGCCATAGCAGCAAGGCAGCAGCAGCCGCCTGCTTGTAGTGGACAATATAGGCTGTTGCTATGTGCCATGGTTACCTGCTCTTTGGAACTGCTCTGTGGAATTGTTGTTGATATTGGCTCCTCATTGTTGTTTCCTCTCTTCTCTGGAACCGTTGTCCTCTGTTCTGCAATCGTTGTCTTCTGCGCTGGAGTTGTTGCCAAGCAAACGTTGCCTGGCAAGCAAATGTTGCCCATGGAAACATGCATAGCAACAATTGCATCCTGCTGTTCTTTATCATTGCAGCCCAATTCAATCTGACTAAGCCGTGTGGAGATGACAACAAAATTTGCGAGGATGGACGATGCGTTGGATTAACGGAAAGATGTCGTAAGTTGAGTTTATTCGTATTTTTTAAAATTAATAAATAATTCTATTGCATTATTAATCTTCTTTTCTTTCATTAAATCATAGTCATTAGTTAGTTTTGGTTTTATTATGTACTTCGCTTTATCATGTTTATAGTTTGCGCCTCTTGCAATTACATGTAATGCATAGAGTCATAGATAGTGATTGACTCAAGAATTTGGTGCTGGATGCTACCACAGGCATTTTGAACCATTTTTCATCTGCAAATTTGATATGCAAAAAAAGTGGACCATTGCACCGTGAAAATGGCACTTTGTGAGTTATCATACTGATGATTTGGCATGAGCATACTAATACTTTCGATGTTAATTTGATTTTAGGAGACTTATCCCGCTTGTTGGTGACAGTCACTGAAAGGATTATGCATCTGATTTTCACTCTAAAATCTGTTATGACAAATCAAATGGCCTTCTCTTGATCATGACTAATCAAACAGCCTCTATGTTTCCCATGTTGAATGTAGAGAAGATGACACTTCATGACACTATCATGAGTCACAATGTGCAATTTTCGCAGTGAACTGGTCCTCTCTTTTTGCATAACTAATGGATACATTGTCACATTGAACTTGGTTCAGATGCTCCTGTGGAAGCTACAGGTCTGTAGATGGCAAGCATGACGTCATACTCTCAGCTTCTCGTCACAGCTGGGCAACTGACCAATCACTGACCTATTGAATCTTACCATGTCAGGCTCCAGAGCATAAAGTTTCTCTATCTGTGTGCAATCTTGAGTTGAAGCCAGTTAAATTCCTTTGATTGGTGAAGTAAATAGAATCATAATTTGCCCATTGCTTTAATTTGAAGCTTGGCACTGGATGGAAGTGGTGAAAATCATAATAAACTTCCGCAAATTCTCTTAAGATTTAATCACTCCAGTAATTAGCTGTGTTGCATGCGGAGAACATATTTTGCATGTCATTCTGTTTTGAAAGATGATAGATGGTATTAGATACCCTGATGCTTGTCTCCGTGTCAATTATATACTAGTAATTAGTGTAATTCATTCCTAACCAGGGATCTTTTCGATCCCTGTTCCTAACTTCGTGAAATTCATAATTAGACTTCGCAAATTCTCTTGAGATCTACTCACTCAAGTAATTACTGGTGTTCTAGAGAAAGTCTTTTGCGTGTTATTCTGTTTTGACAGATACTCTGCCACTTGTCTCCATACCAATTACTTGTTATGAGTAGAATTCATTCCTGATATTTGTGCAGGGGGGGAGGGTTGGTCTAGTGGTAACATGCTGGACTGCCAATCGCTGGGTCCAGGGTTCGAATCCAGCTCTTGCTGGGTCACCTGGGCCTATGTTAGACGGCTGTTTCAATCATCCTTCACCTCATTGCCGTGTCCTGCTCCTTTTAAAAATATAAAATTACAGGAGAAAAAAAAGATAACAAATTGTCGGGTGCATTACAAAGTGTTGAGTCCCAGAACCTGACTTGGCAAAGGGCAGAGGAAGTAAACCAAAACAAACCAGAGTCAGGTGTAAGGAGGTGTGAGACTTAGGACTCACATGTGATGTTTTAAAGGCCTTTAAGGATGTCCAACCTTCCATCTCCTACCACATAAGACCCTAGAATGGAAATCTAAGAACTAGAGCTTCTGGGTAGAGACCTGACTGTCACAAAACGAGTACGACATGCCATCACCGGAAGAGGAATCTCTTCTTTAATCTCTTCGATGGACTTTGCGTATTTTATAAACACTGTTTCGTGTTTTTTGTAAACACTGCAAAGTTGTTTGCACAGAAACCTATATTTATAGCCCTGCCTGAGGAGAGAATCACAAAATGAAGTGTGCCTCACTGAGAAATCACTGTAATGATCACATATACTGACAGCGAGTAAAATTTATTCCTAACCTTCGTGAAATTCATAATAGACTTGGCAAATTCTCTTGAGATCTACTCACTCTGGTAATTAGCAGTGTTGCAGAGATTGAGAGAAAGTCTTCAGCATGTGATTCTGTTTTGATAGATGCTGGATTCTTGTCTGTTATGTCAAAATGATTGCTTTTGGCTCAGAAGTGTTTACTCTGCTTTGTTTACCATGGGGAGTCGTGACTGACTGTTGTTGTCCAAAGATGTGATTGAATGCGTGTGGATGATTTTCTAGTGGCGTCCAAAGCTCTGAAGATGATATACAGCCAGCCCGAGCTAGGATCATTGCTATTACCATGTATTAGAACTATAGCTGAGTGATTTATTTTATTCTATATGAATTTTGACTTCAATATTCGAAATATTCATGGCATGGTCTATATTTTAATAAAAATGGACAAATTGCTTCCAAATTGAATTTCGGAATTGATTGGTTGGCTGACGCCTCATGGCATATCTGACATTTCCATATAAATTACCTTCAATTTTCATGTATACATGGAAATTTCTTGTATATGCTGCATCAATAGATAGCTGAGGCTATTCTGAATCTTTGTTTTATCTGAAGTTGTAACTTGCCATTTGAAAGTTTTCTCCTGGCTTCAATAAGGGATGTCTCTGTATACATACATGACCTTGTTAGTTAACAAGGGTTCTTGAGCTCCAATGTTCAGACTCAGACAACAGATACTAAGGCTCTTCTTAATCTTTGATTTACCTGAAGTTGTAACTTGCCATTTGAAAGTTTTCTACTGGCTTCAACAATAGATACCTGTGTATACCTGACCCTGTAACTGTAAGTTATGAAGGGTTCTTGAACTCCAATGTTCAGGCCAGGCAACATATACTAAGGCTCTTCTGAATCTTTGATTTGCCTGAAGTTGATTTGCATGAAGTTGTAACTTGCCATTTGAAAGTTTTCTACTGGCTTCAATGAGAGATATCTGTGTATACCTGATGCTGTTAGTTAAGAAGGGTTCTTGAATTCCCAATGTTCAGGCTCAGACAACAGCATGAATAAAGGGGTTATAACATTACATGCCCAGGGGACCTCATCAGCCGAGATAGCTAGTCTGCTGCGCAGCATCCCTATCTGTGTTGGAAGCTGCTGTAATGCTTGGGCTTCTCCAGTTACAATGTTAATGGGAAAAGAAGGTATGTGCTATAGGTCTATAGCCAATAGGTATTTGATCTTTGTATGAGTTTCTTAGTACAGGATTTTTCTTGTCAATTTGGTATTGTTGGAATTTGAATAGGGCAGTGTCCTGCCTACTGTATTGCAGCCTACAATGGGTATTACCTCACCTTTTCAGATGAAATTGGGTGGCATATTTCCAATTTACCGTGACAATGAAGCGATCAGATTTTGGTGAAGATCCATGCTGCTGATACTGCAGTATTGGCTTTGCTGCCAGCCCCCTAGACTTTTCGTACACACTTTTTAGCTGCGTCAAGCAGCTCTTACCCTAAGCATTTTGCTCAAATCTTGTTAGCACTCCTGAGATCGTCCTCTCTCACCAATCTCATTCAAACTTGAAATACAGTCTCAATGGAATTTTTCCTAAAGCCCAGTCAATTTTGGTTGCCCAGCGTAATGAAAAAATTAATAAAGAAAATAAATGGACTGTTGCTTTGGGGGTCAAGGTCAAGCTATCAGAGATGCGCGCGCATCTTCTTCTTCTTCCAGCTGGCACATCCTCTCTTTGTTGGGAGCGCCCTCAATTGAACCATATAAATTGATATAATTGAAGTTTAAACAGGGGCTGTTCAATAGCAATAATTATTCTCTTTCGAGGATCAGTTGAGGCAGCCAGAATTACATCTTATCAATAACTGACAGTGGTGGGCATTAACTGGTTAATGGTTAATCCGTTAATAACTTAGCTAACACATTTAGTGATGGCATTATAAACTATTAGCTAACTTAACATCTTTTTTAACGTCAACGTAAGTTAATAAACTTCCGTTAGTTAATTATAAAGTCAGGAAATTATAAAGTCCGTTAATTTTTGTAAAAAAAGTTGTGAAAAAGACACACTTTTGCATGAAAAAGACTCGAGTAGACAAAAGATAGCTAACGACATTGTCAGAGTTTTTAAGTCTGGAAATTTAACCTGTGCCTCTTTTTGAGACAGATGAGCCTTATTCTGGTAGTTGTAGAAAATATTTTCAAACAGATTCTCCAGTCAGCGTCCAGAAAGCAGTAGGTTACTCCCTGTTTGTCTGTTGATATACAGACAGGAACTAAACTAGTGAACAATGTACGAGTACTGCAGTTCTCAGCACTGGCAGAGGTCAAAGAGTAGAAGTATCAACTCTCATTGATAGGTGATAGTTCAGACGTGTTAAGGTAAATTACAATTGAAAAAGTCTAGGGTAATTCAAACATTGCTGAATCTTCTTTATTCCAATCAACTTAATTGGTAATTAGCAAAAAGACCGCTGTCTTTTCAAAAACATTTGATTGCTCTTCAAATCTTGAGAGTGAAATTTTGGTTCACACCTACAGCCAGATAGATAGATATATATAGATAGATAGATAGATATATAGATAACTATTGCTATCGATCAGTGAGAAATTCTACAAGTTCCACCAAAGGCTGATGACAATTCATGGACCTTTGACGCAGCTTAAAGTCCTTGCACGTTTTTTTTTTTTTTTTGCATCTCCACTCTCCAGGCTTGTCAAGTGTTCTGATGACTGCACTTTGTTTTGTGCCACAGGATCACCAAGCCCAAAAAAATATAGTTAGCCGTGAGAATATAGAATTAAGGCCACACAAAATTGATTGATAGCTTCTCAGAATGGCCGACCCAACAGAATTTCAGTCACAGGGAAAAAATAATCTCCTTTAAAATACCTATGATTTTATTAAACTGACACAATAAAAATTGAGGTTACACCTTTTCATCCTACCAATTGACCCAAGAAAAAATGCCTCAATAAGATCAGAGATGCTAATAATCAATTATGTCTGGCCTAGTAATTATCTGGACTATTTCCTTATTAATTCATTATAGGCCTATATCTGGACTACAGGGAATATATGGGTCAAGCCATAAAGGTGCTGCTTTTGAGCAGTAAAACATGTCCTGTAAGTTCGGAGGTGACTGGCTACAAGGGTATTTAATTGAGGCAATATTAAGGAATGCCATACTAAAGTATACATATTAGAATAAATTGTGTGAAAATTTGAGGTTAATACCACAAAAAATAAAGAAGCTGTACACTTTTTTTTGTCATGAAAACAGGCCAAAAATGACGTTTTTTGGCGTTCGTGGCATGCCATGGTCATTAGATGACTTTACTGGCTGAAGGTAATTCTTTCTATGTCTATTTTTTAAGTTTAAAATGATAACCTATGTCTTGAACTTTTATTTCATGCATAGTGAACTCCTGGGAACCTTTTATTTGATGAGATATAAGTAAATCTTCCAGAGTAACATTTTTTACTGTTTTCCGTTACTCGCCATAAGATTGTGATAACTTTTTATTTTATAATAATATTTAACCCAAAAAAGTGTACATCTGCAGGCCTAAGTGATGCCAACAGGATACAATCCAGTTTTTAGGATATATTCAAGCAAAATTTGGGAAAAAGTAGATTTTAGACAATGTCCTCACATGTCCCTGTTACATGGCTAAAATTCTACCCCCTGTCCTTTCATATTTTGAAAGACTGTTAGGATAGTCTTTATATCACAAGAGTGCAGAGGAACAATGGATTAAGAAATAAGCCAATTTGCAATCATGGGGGACATGAATTGGGGCCAGGGCATGAAGAAAAAGGGGCTTTTGTCCTTTTTTGTCCTTGTTACTCTCATGTTACGCCCCCGAAAAGCTAAAAATGTAACAGGCCAGCTACTTTTTGTCCTGTTTGTTAAAGGTAACAAGGACATGTCCTGTTATGTTTTTAACTGTCACAAAGCATTTTAACAATTTTGATGGGTGTCAGGGTTGCCCTATAACTTTGGAAACTTTGAACTCAAGCGTACCTGACAGATTTGTTAGATAGCAGCTTGATTGTAAAGTAACTCTTGAAGAGGTTGGCAATGTTTTATGTGATATTGTGTAACTAAGGACAGTAACAGGACAGTAACAGGACAATGATGATTCCTGCCTTGTCAAACAACAATCAAACAGTGATACATGACTGTAATATGCTTTATACAGACTCTGGAATCATATATTTATACTTCCACTACGGCACCTACTCACAGTCAACCATTAATTCAAGCTGGTCCTGTTACATGTCCTGTTACAAACATGTCCTGTTACTTGTCCTGTTACTCAGATGTCCTGTTACTGGTCATTAATTTCATCCAAATTGCCAATGTTGATGGGAGAAATAAGAAATGTAACTTTGATATAAATAGCATTAGGCCTATGGTATGTATTTTGCACAGTTGCATGGCTAAGTTATGAAAGTCTTCAAAGTTCCAGGGTTTTCAAGACATCTGGAAGAGTCCTGTTACTGTCCTGTTACTGTCCTGTTACTGCATAGTTATTTACTGTCCTGTTACTGTCCTGTTACTGTATATCTGGCTATAATTTTAAAGTCTTTATAGTTGCTATATAAAGGTAGTTTCACCAACACAAATAGCATAGAAAATACCTATGGACTTTCTATGTGTAGTAAGTAGCTAAATATTTGACATCTCATCATTATTGCTACAGCTGCAGTACTTAGACCTGTAATTGTCCGGTTACGTTTTTTAAAATTTGAATATATAGAATTTTAAATATCTGTGTATTGGGAGCTTTCAAAACACTTGTAAGGTGACCCAGTGGTGTTATATTTCATTCTAAGCAGTTAATTTTAAAGATATTAAGCACCTGGAAAGTTAAAAGTGACAAAATGTGAAAATGTTACGTTTTTTCAATTTCCCATTTAAATGGCCATTCCTAAAAAAGTGGAAGGTCTAGCTCTTTGGCATCATGGTTCCAGTATAGGTATATGTTCGTAGAATATACATTTCATGATTTATTATCAAAAGTACAAGATTTATTTTTGACAACTGTTTTCAGCTTTGGAGCAGCACCTTTGTGGCTTGACCCATATATATTTATAGCCAATTTTATAATTGGAACTGATCTATCAGTTTTCTTGGAAATCCATATGTAACTTGTGCAGAGTTATATTTAGCCTAACTTAAGGAAAATACTGTACTTAATTTCAATGTACTTCAATTAAGCTATGAACTATTTATGTCTCTTCAAGTGAATTTTCCCTAATTAAGGGTAAGGGTCCTCTTTTTGGGTTCTGGCCAACTTCAGGACACTCCGTTACTGGGTCTGGGTGCGAGACCCAAAACTGAGCACCCCCCCCCGTAATTTTTTGCAATGAGTACTCCCCCCCCCCCCAGGCCCCCCTCCCGAATTTAACAGTCATTGATTCATGGTGTTGTATATATTTACAGCGGAAGACCCGTGTCCTTTGCATTCTAACAACAAGTGTGACAACGGGAAGAAGTGTTATTACGACACAGAGAAATGTGATGGAGTTTACCAGTGCATGGATGGACAGGACGAGAAACTGTGTTCTGGTGAGTTTGAAATGATCTCTTTAAAGTGTAATATTATTAGTAATATCATTGTAATGAGTATCACAAATGTTTTTCTTTATAAGGGGGGAGGGTCAGCTCAGTGGTAGTGTGTGGCAGTGGCGTAGCTAGGATTTTTCTCTGGGGGGGCAAATGACCCTGGATTTCCCCAAAATGTTATCGCCAACATGGGGTATGTTCGACACGGTTCTGAACTTTTCACAAACTTTACTGAAATCTCAAATAAAGCATACAAAGCATTGAAAACACTTTGAATATGATGATGCTAGTTATAGCAATTTGTAAAATAATAGAAAAGTTGTTAGCAAACAGAGTAGGACATAATTTTGTGTGATAGACAGTTGAAGTCTGTCACATGTTTCATGTATAAATTTAGTTTAGTGGTTTACACACAAGCTTGGTTAGGTAAGTTATTTAAAGATAAACCATAAACCTCAGCAGTTAAGGGTCATAACACTTTGAAATGATGTAAGTTTTTAATGTTGCTGCGCTCAAATCAAAACTTCTTCAGAAAACGGAGTGAATTTTATAAACTGGAGCTTGATCTGTCCTGACAAAGAATCCTTTGTATCATTCATCATGCATCAAACATGGAATCTGTAGACCTGTATTCAGATAAAAAAACCAAGGCAAGCAGAGACATCCTTGAAAAAGCCATTGGCCTTTTAAGAAGAAAAATTTTGAGCATGAGCAATAAGCAGGAAAAAAATTTCAAAAAGTTCAATTAATTGACAGCCATTAAGATAAAAAAAAAATCGGTCTGAAAATTCCTGTTTGACTCCATCAAGCAGTGCTCAGTGAATTTTGTTTTTGAATTCTAATTCCACATAAATTTCACATGTTCCAGTCCTCATCATCAGCATTTTCTCCGGTCATTCTTCAAATTGATCTGTCTGTTGATTTCAAAAAGTTTCACTAAGATCTTTATTCTTGTTTGTTGCTGTTGGCCAAAAGCCCAAAATATCATTAAGAATTCACAAACTCGTATGTTAGGAGTTAAATCATTCGGACCATGCAGACCAACTGGATATACATTACTAGTGCTATTTAGATAGATAATAAATACCTCAATTTTCTCACTAATATGCAATATACAAGTCTCTCCTACCGGTTCCTGTTTATTTGTCAAGTAGTCATACTTCGAAGTTTCAAATATTTTCCGCAAGAATTTCAACAGGATTTCCCAAAAATGTCTTTTGCCCTTTCTGTTCTTTTTTTCCTCTCTGTTTTCCCCTTTTCTTCCCCATTTTCCCATCTTTTCCCCTTTATTTTCCCACATTTCACTTTTTTTTCTCAATTTTCCCATTTTGGCCAATATCCCCATTTTTTTGTCCATTTCCCCATTTTTCCCCAAAAAGTTGTCTGGGGGGGCAACTTGCCCCCCCTGCCCCCCCACTAGCTACGCCACTGGTGTGTGGGCTACCAAACACTGGGTCCCAGGTTCGAATCCTGCTCTTGCCAGGTCGCCTATCAGTTGTTCCAATTTCCACCAAAAGGAAAATCTGAGATAAAACATTTAATTAGAGAAAATTGAAAATCAGTAAGCTGAAATATATTGTAAAGACTGAAGAATATTTTTAGACATGTGAATTTGGAAATAAGAAGTCTCTGTTTCATATGGAGCCAAAAACTTCAAATTAACACAACCCAAATAAGTACTGAAAAAATTTCTGGAAAAAATTGGTCTCCCAGTAATACCAATTTACCAGTGACTAGGAGACCAAATCCGCGCCTTGGAAGACCAAGTGGTCTCCCAGTTTCTAGGCCTATGCTAAAAATCGCGCTGAAAAGGGTCAGAGCTTTCTTAGGTCCATGTATATTGCTGGAGTGTGACAGTTAAAAATATGGTAATTGCCACTGACCTTTGTCAAGCTTTGTGGAGCCACATGGACTAATTCATTTAACAAGCTAATTGGCTCCTTTGTCACTTGTAGTCTGAGAGCAGAGTCCCAAGGGAATGACACTGAGTGTAACATACTACTGAAGATAAGATCTAGATAAAATGTGTTTTATTAATATCTTTGGAGTTTAGTTACAATATGTAGCAATGTACATGCTGGCTGATGGCTGAGTTAAAGTGTATAGATGGGTGGAGTTTAGCTCCGTTGGCAGCGCTCCTGGCTTGCTATTGCTGGATCCTGTTTTCGAATCCAGCTTTAATTTGTGGTGTCATCTGGATCTATGTCAGATGGCAGTTTCCATCGTCCTTCACATCTTGTTATTGGGGGGGAAGGGTTGGTCTAGTGGGCTGACACCAATCGATGGGTCCAGGGTTCGAATCCTGCTCTTGCCAGATCCTATGTTGGACGGCCGTTTCAATCATGCTTTGTCTCATTGCCGTGTCCTCCTCATGTCCTAATTAGCCTACCTATAGTGCATAAATACAGAATGTAAAGCCCCAATCATCCATCCATTGTCAGATCTACACTGACCTAGTACCATCAGTACAGATTTGAAATAGGTAATGTAAATAAAGGCTGAAAGAAGTCTAAGCAAACAGCAATGAACGTTTTAATGGCTCTTCTAGGTTGAGGAATCAAGGATTGTTGAACTCATGGTCCTTGACATCTCGTTGCCTGTGCTGGCTTGGTCCGCCCACTGTTTGCAATAGTTTCAACGAAGCCATCTGGTGAAGTAGCTTAATTGCTGATTAACGGGTTAATCTCCTCTTTAGCCAGGCTGTCGGCTGATGTTTTCAATTAGAACTTTGGAATTGCTGAGATTCGATTATTTCTTTATAAACTCAATATAGTGGCTCCAAACTGCACAAGCAAGAAAACTTTAAAGTATATTTCATATAGGCCTACAGTGCAGCCCTCTATGGATCATTCTGCTGATAACAGGGTTCCCACTCTTTTGCCAAGTTCAAATTCAAGGTTTTTTCCAGGTTTTTCAAGGCTGCCAAAACCAATTTTCAAGGCCTAAATCTGCAATTCTTTCAAACTGATTTTGCGCCCCGGACTGTCGTCAAAGTCCAAAATTTGTTGGACCGTTTCAATTTTGGCAAGAGAAAACCAAATTCCAGACTTTTTCCAGGTTTTTGGTGGAAATATCACATTTTCAAGGTTTTTCCAGGCCGGGAAAAGCACAACCCAAAATTCCAGGTTTTCAAGGTTTTCCAGGTTGAGTGGGAACCCTGTGATAAAGAGGGTTAAGTCACACCGAGCAATGCACAACGTGTTGCAAATTGACCTGCTCCATGTGTGGGCTCTTTTCCATGGCTAACCTGGACAAGGGGTGAGGGAGACTTAGCTCAGTTTGATTGTGCACTGGCCTGCCAATCTCTGGGTTCTGGGTTCAATTCCTGCTCTGGCCAGTTATCAAAGCCCCAATCATCCATTTCACACATCTGAATCTTTTTGTATTATTGCAGATGCCCAGACAGATAAAAAGAAGAGCGGAGTTAGCATCCAGTGGTGGATCTGGATCATAATTGCAGCAGCCATCTTGTTCGTCATTGGTAGCATTGGGTGCTGCCTTGTGTCTTTCAAGAAGTCCAAACCACCTGCAAGTAAGTGCCTTTCGATTCTGGTATCATTCATTCTACCTTAACATATTTCTTATGAGACACAAGTAGATGGTTTAAATACATGTTCTAAGTATAGAGTTGTGGACTGAAAAGTGCCGCCATTTTCTTTAAGTATTCAGTTATAATCTTGTGCAAATATATTGAAATGGATTTCAGAAAATTTTAAATTCTGGAGAGAGTGCTCAGATTAGAGTGTGAAATATTCAGTCACGCAGGCTGAAGTGGAGTATAGTGAAGTCTTTAACTTAACACATACAGACTCAGTGTGTTAACCAGGCCTAGCTAGTCCTAGCAAATGTTTAGCCTTATCAGTGTAAATATAGAGGAAGTAAGCCATGTTTTTTTTTGCAGCTGTGAATGAAGCCCAAGGCTACAGTGGAATCCCCATGCAGTCGGCCAGTGATGATGTGGAGCCACAATCTTCGCCTCCAACTGACCAGGTCCGGGTTTGTTACTTACTAATATGCTAATTACTTATATTGATTTCTTATTTGATGGTAACTTTTTTCCATATATTTATGCCCCTCTGCAGTGACAAATAAGTCTTTGAGAGGTCTCCCTTCCCACTTCATTATAAAGCAAATAATTGAATGTTGTAAATTAAATATATGGGAAAATAAACAAAAATCTGAACCTTTAAAAGAATCTTGAAATGAGCCAACATTCATATATCATTATTGTAGAGGTAGTTTTAGAGTTTGGTTGAGTTTTTGTCGGGAGTATCAGAAAGTCAGTTTTCTTTGTAAAGAAAGAGCTTTTCTTGTTACTCGATTGTTGTTGTCGTTGTTGTCATTGTCTCCGATAAGGATTGTGAAAGTGTCCATTTGTGAGCTCAGTATTTAAGTATTTATGAGTTATGAAATCTGACCCAGGTATTACCTGTGGGTGTGGATCAGGAACATGTAGAGAAATCCAAAATTGAGGGTGTGGATCAAGAACATTCAGAGAGATCCAAGATGGCTGCCAAAATGGCTGCCACCAATTTATTTGTCATGTCTGCCAGTGCAGGTCATGAAGTCAAAACTATGCAGCGGTCAATAGCCTGTGCTCACATCCATAGATTTTACATAAACAGACGAGCGTTGACACCATTTGCAGTGCTGCAGCTGGTTGAAAGCTAGGCGTAAACGTAATGAGATCTTCCTCACCCTTTGAAAGGCGAGGCTCTCCCCAGCAGCTGAATTTACTCTGTCCCTTATTAGTTTCTGTTGAATAAACTCAGGTATGTATTACTTAAGACAGCGATTTACAGGGTTCTAACATGAGGTGTCTAATTTTAAACTAACTCATATGCTCTTTCAAGTTTCAACTGTGCATTTAAACAGCAACAAGAACGAACACTCATAGAGTGCATACGTAGGACTGGGAGCCGGCAGCCTGTCATAATATAGGCCTAGGCCTATCTAGTCCATGTAGTCAGCTATCTATCTACCTATCTGTCTATCTATCGATCTATCTTCCTATCTATAGAGTAAGAATATCTATCTATGTTCTGTCCTATATCTTCTGTCTTATATCTGTCTATCTTCCTTCCTTCCTTCCTTCCTTCCTTCCTTCCTACCTTCCTTCCTTCCTTCCTTTCTTCCTTCCTTCCTTTCTTCCTTCCTTTCTTCCTTCCTTCCTTCCTTCCTTCCTTTCTTTAATAAATCTGTAAACTCTCGCTCCATATGGCTGGCACTGCTATCACCGCAGCTAGAAAAGCATGGTAAAAGTATATTTTTGAACAATAAAATCACCAAAAAGTCACGGAGACCAGCCAAAATCGAAAAAAGCTTTCAATGAGCCACTAGTAAACATGCTACAAAAAATCAGATTCATACAATGCATAGTTTTAACGGGAGCTGGTGCACAGAATCACAACAATAGAATCTGGCTCGTCACATAAGGCCTGCTGCTGGCAGTCCTAATTATTGCCTACCATAAACCATACATAGGGATTGTGTGTTTATGTCTGTTTGTTTTTAATACACTGCTTTAATAGTGCTTGCAGCTGAGTGCTGACATGCAAAACTGTCGGTTAGTGACCAGCTTTTCACTTCTTTTAAAAAAGTGTCATGGTGAGGTTTTTAAAATGAATTTGGGGAGGGGGAAGGGTTAGCTCAGTGGTAGCGTTCTGGGCTACCAATTGCTGGGTCCAAGGTTCGAATCCAGCTCTTTCAGGGTCACCTGGGCTGTGTCATCCTCTTTTCCTAGTTAGCCTACAAGTGCATGAATATGGGACATAAAGCCCCAATCATCCATCCATCCTGATGAATTTGGGAACATCAAATATGTGTTATGTCATTCTTGATATACATGATGCTGTTGTCAATTATGATATGGGAGAAATATAACTTATCTTTGGTCATGAAATTGATGACATTTTAGTAAGATAACAAAAGAATCAATTATCAGCTCCATGCACCATAAACCCTTTTATTTGACGTTATACCCCTGGGAGCGCGCTATTGGCATGCTATGTAGTGTTGTGGGATATCCCTGTGGTTGCATGAAGGTTTTAATGCTATTATCTGAATTAATGCAATTTTACAAAATTTCGAAATGGAATTTAAGAGCATTGCTACTGTTGCTTGTCAAGAAAATGACTCTGAGATGCGCAAGAGGCCTTATTTGCGGCTTGGTATTCAATAAGGAATTTCAGAAATTTTACTTGATGAAAAATAGATTTTGTGTTATATGTACCTAGAGGGGAGGGTTAGCCCAGTTGGTCATGCGCTGGGTTCCCGGGTTCGATTCCCGCTCTGGCCGGGTCACTTGGTCTTATTGAGGACAGCAGTTTTAATCATCCTTCACCAAATTTGCCTATGAAGTGCATAAATACAAGACATAAAGCCCAAATCATCCATCCATCGATGTTACAAGCCCATCTTGTTTCTTTTATGTTATCTTTTTGGTAGAAGCATCTTAGTTTGTGTCACTTGTTCTAGTATCACAGAATTTTTTTAACTCCTGCTATCTTAAGGGGGGAGGGTTGGTCTAATGGTAGCATGCTGGGCTGCCAATCGCTTGGTCCAGGGTTCAAATCCAGCTCTTGCCGGGTCACCTGGGCATGTTGGATGGCTGTTTCAATCATCCTTCGCCTCATTGCCGTGTCCTCCTCCTGTCCTAATTAGCTTACAAAGTGCATAAATACAGGACGTAAAGCCCCAATCATCCATCTATCCTCCAATCTTAAAGTTTTATTTTATTGCTTTCAGAAAGATGACTTTGTCTCTGGGAATGCCACATTGGAAGGCTTAGACGCTTATGAGACAATGAACGCTGGAAAAACGTACGGCCAAGGCTTTCAAGAGGGCTGTATGCAGTTCTACTGAGAGAGTTATTTGAGGCAACATGTACGAAGCTTTTGAGACGTCTCGGACAACTGGAGATGAGATGTATACATACTCAGTACACTGTACACCAAAACTTTTAAAAAACATTTCCAGTGATATTGTTTTTATTGTGTTATGCTACAAGAAGCTTGGAAGCTTGGAATCGTGGTGCAATAATAATATTATAATATAGTGAATTAGATGTTGAACATTAAACAACTGGACATCATGTGATACGGCAAAGGATATCATGTGATACAGCAAAGGACATCATGTGGTACAGCAAAGGACGTCACATGACACAGCAAAGGATGTCACATGATACAGCAAAGGACATCACATGATACAGCAAAGGTCATCAAAAGATACAAAAAAGGATACTATAATATTATTTTTATTAAAACTTTATTCCGGACTCATCCCGCAGGAGGTTCCATATATATAGAATACATTGGCAATTTGACACACCATGCACAGAGCAAATGAGACAGGCTCTACCATATATGCCACTATGTAATCGACAACAAGCTTAACCAGTGCTTTCTCAGACTAGACATGTAATACACACCACTGGCAAGAAATGACAAAATAAGAGAGTTGTTAGAACCCTCTAACCGAACACAAAATCTGTATATAAACTTTCTAACTACGGCTGAATAAGATGGCACATCAAATAAAGTACAGAGTAGACTAGTGCTGTCGTATTTACAAAAGCCCATCAACAGTTTAAAGATATTATGATATGCAATGTAGAGCTTATTAATTGTAGCTTTCCTATAACTAATCCACAGATGCGCCGTGTAAAGAGGCGTACAGTAGGTCATAAACATCTTTCGTTTAACATCAATAGTGCACATAAAAAACTTTCTCAAAAGCACATTGCCTAGAGCATAAATCATACGACATTGTCTGGAAATATCATCATTATCTGATAAATCATCACTTAATACATGACCAAGATACTTAAATGATTTCACCACATGCAGAGCACTTCCATTCAGGAAGATATCAGGTAGAGTGACACCACGCAATAACGTTGTCCTAAAATACATTAGGGCTGACTTTCTAGCATTGAACTTCACATCATGAGCCAAACCATAAATTTCACACTCTCTAATCAATTTCTGGAGCCCGGATATAGAAGGCGCTAGTAGGACCAGGTCATCCGCATACATCAGATGATTAATAACCTTACCAGAGCTGGCACAGCCTATACTATATGCACTGAGAGATACACTCAGGTCATCCATATAAACATTAAACAACAATGGGGAAAGTATGCCCCCCTGGCGAACACCATTCGCAACAGTAAAAAACTCAGAATATGTCAGACAAAAAAAAATTATATTAATAGATACATTTCACCTCTATGAGCCTAATAATAACTCTCATGATACCACTATCATCAAGAGTAATGTCTTATTAAATACGACTAAGCAGGTAAATTGTGAAGCGTACTTCATAGTCCCCATATGTGCGTAGTACCCAGTAAACATGCATCCAACTCTAAAGAGGCTCATAGAGGTGAAATGTATCTATTAATACCCTAGTATGACAGTTTTGATTATTTGTTGTTTTTATAACTTTCATTTTGACTTATTTTGTTGCTTTAATAACTGTTTAATGAACTGTTAATTTGTTATATATCAATTGAGTGAAGTTCCTGAAATTGCAAACAAATTTACTCTGTATGAGATTATAAATATTTGGTACACTCATGAGATGTTAAAGGTTTTGAAAGGGTAAATTTTGTATTTGTTTTGTTATTTCCAAATTTCGGGTTTTGCATATTTTGCATTTATGTATTTATGGACGGATCAAATTGATTCTTCGTCATATTTATGTTAGTTGCTTCATGTTGTGATATAACTGATTTAGGCCAGACTTAATTTTTTTTTGAGCTTCTCAACTGATTTTCTGCCATCAAAAAAAAAAGAAGAAGCTTAGGCCTACCTAGGATTTTCTTTAATTGACTGACACAATAAAAAATTTAGATTACAGCTTTTTTTCGTCTGGCCTTGCAAAAATTCCTTTCGAGAAGATCCGAGAAGCTAAAAATTAAAAATCAAATATGTCTGGCCTTAAATCTCAGAGACAGTCTCTGATATTTGTAATTAGATAACAGAATGTTAGTTTTCGGACCTGCGCACAATAATTATTCAGAGTTAGTGGTTCTATCGCTACTGTTGCAACACCTTGCAGTATTTTGCATCTGCTTCTTGCCAAAATGGCCTACTGCTTTCCGATTGGTCAGTTTAAAGATAGTAAATGAGTAATTTATTAGTTAGTGAAATTTGATGAGATGCTAAATATCAGAGCTGATCTGATAATCAAGATCAGATCCTGATAATCAAGATGTAAATTATTGGTAAAATCAGAAAAATAACAAGTTTTCATTGCCCAATGGTAGACCGAAATATGCTGGCGGGATCAAGACTGCCGATAGGAAAAGCCGCTTTGAGTCAGACTTTGTCGGACTAGCTCAATGGGTAAACAGTGGGAAACTGAAAAAGCATTTTACTCTAATTCAGTAGAACTTCGGTTGACATGTGCATTTAAAGTAAGAAGTGACTGCATTTGGCAATAATGTGCATTTATTAATGTCTTTTATAACTTTTCTTCAGGGAGTCTTCCTTGATAAGCTGATATTAGACTATTGTAGATAGCTGTCTACCAAATTACCCTTGCTATCTGGTGCCATTTTGCTGCTATGTACCTCATCTACAACATGTATAATGCATATATACCAATGAGTATGTATAAATCTTTAAATCTGTTAGAATTTATAGGTGTGTTTTATGATGTATTTTAAACCAAAAATTGCCATATAAATGATATAATCAAGGATAGTTTATCATGATGCTTAGTAAAAAAAAATTTGTGAGGCGCTTTTACCACCGCTGCGAGGCCTATGTTACAAGCTATGAAAATTTTTAAAAAGTGCTGCTGAAAATTTTCTTTTTCTAAATACCGAATTTGGACAATGGACATAGTACTTGTCTGAACTTTGGCAACCTATGACATCTTGTTGGCTATTTTTATAAAGAATGTTTTGTTATCTCGTTACTAAATAATATGTCAATTGCCATAAATGTTCTTTATTATTAGAAATAATCTTGTCTTTTGCCATAAATGTATATCAGTATTATCATGTTATTGGCGTTGTGAAAATAGTTAAAATGCCTATCATAGGTCAATTCTATAAATAGTCTAGTCAACTCCCCATAATAAATAATATAAGCTAGTCATACATACAGGTGCTGTAGCGATATACAAATATGCTTAGATACATCACATAATTATAATATTATATAGGCTTGCATATGAATTGGTTATATACACACTTTCAATCAAAATTTGTACAATAATGTAGTATAGTTTCTGCTGGTGCTGGACACATTCTCGGTAAGTTTGCTCCTATTACATGATTGTGACATTAATATTTTTCAAAGCATTTCTCTGACCTTGTCCGTCCCATTCCTGCTGCTTGAAACCTTTTTCCTTCGCTTGTATTCTTCAAATTTTAATAAGTCTGGCTAGTCACCTTCATATTCAATTTATAGAAGTAGTAATTATTTTCACACAAACTTTCTGTTTGGTACAAGTACTTGTATACGACATATAAAACACCTGACAAGAACCCCCTAGTACTTTCGATCTGTTTCTGGTATGCAACCTTATATTTCTCATATAATTATATAATATGGATTAAGCTATATTATGCAGAAAAATCCATGCCATATATTCCACAAAGAGAAATTACTATTAAAGACTTAATATTTTTCCCGAAAACATAAACATAATGAAAATGAATAATATTGGTCTGAAAGTAATCTATTCTTTCTTCAGATTTGATGCACATGCAGTACATCTCAAAGTCTAAAAGTTTTAAGCTATCTACAGGTTGGTTTGTCGACCAGTTTGCATTGAATTTGTGAACCAGTTTGCATTGTCAACCATTTTGCATTGTCAAGCACTAAACCTGATGCCATCTTAATGCGAATAATGTATATTCAAAATTACATCAGGCAGATCTGTACACTGTATATCTGATAGTTATTTAGTTTCGGAGTAACTAGAGTTAGTTGTCGACAAGTTGGTGTGTCGACCAGTTTGAATGTCGACCAACCAGACTTAGAACATACATGTATATATTCCAAAGTACATCAATTAACAGCCATCTTAGAACTCACGTCTTTCAGCTTGAGATCTCCACTGCTCCTGTCATAATAATAATATGATACCCTTTGATAAAATTGGTTTCTGTGTTAATCTAATATTAATCTAATAATATCCGATGCAAATGGCAATACAATATGTATACAATTTGTTGAATCAAATACTTCATAGTACATATAATATGTGATGTATGCATATTACACTCATGGCTGGGGAAATGTTGGGAATTCCGACATGGCACTGCCTGGAAATTTCTAAATCTCGCTGGAAATTTTTGAAGAAAGGTCCAAATTTTTTACTTTGAAGTAGTCGCTTGATTCGCGACCATTCGTGAGAAAATTTTGTCATACTTCATGAAATTGCCTGGAAATTTCACATTTTTCCCCGCCCTGATTATACTGATATCTGATCAATTTTGCTGATCTCTATAATCTTGTGGACGTTAAGATATATTATATGATACTAAGTCTGATTATAGCTGAATTGTGAATACATAGTGTGGTATTAGATACAACATTATAAGTAGGTTTGATGTTCAATACTCGTAGATATATGTAGTGATACTGGTGTGATGTAGTGAAAGTTGATCCTTCTTTCCCATGTCAATTTCCTGAATATATACAAATGAGCTTTACTTTTCACTCTAAGCTCGACCTGAAGTTCAACAATCTTTCAAGTCTTCAAGTGAGACATCAGTATAAGACCTATTGTCAAAATTTATGAATGTTTTATTGAATCTATCTCTATTTATTAGAATTATAAACTTTATAATTTAAATTTAGCTGTCTTGTAACAACCTATTCACAGGAAGGAATAAAATCGCTTTCAAAATTCATAACTCCAAGCGAAGCCACTTGTGGAAGATAAGTAAAGGAGTGAAAGATGATTTGAATATTAAACAAATATCTGGGATATAAGCTTATAACTCTGCTAAAATTACAAAGTGCAACAGGCATGGGATGTATTTAGAATATAGTCTACACCCATTTAAATATTTATATTGGTCCATATCTAGACAGTCTAAAATGTCTCTAATAGGGATGCTGCAATACTCTGTCTGTGTAAAGTAGTATCAGTGTCGGATCTGAAGCAGTGCTCCATTTATAATATATATTCAATGGTATCCGTATCGGAATGGCATTGGTATCGGCAACAAAATACCATCATTGTGATCATTATCAGAGTGAAAAGTGGTATCGGAGCATCCCTATTTTCTAAATATTTCAAACTTTGGCCATACTACTGAATCTATGAACATTTTATTCTGAATTTCTACTAACATTGATGGTGCCATTTTGTAAGTTTCAAGATCAGAATTTAGCCAGTATTGTGTCTTAATGTTTTAAAACTCACAATAATGTATCCATGTAAATACTCTGCTCCACCAATGACTCTCCACATGCTTGTAACTCCTTGTCAAATTTTGATTAGGCCTAGAAAACTGCCAAGAAATATGTGTGTATATGAGAATATTATGAGATAGTGTTGTGTGATAGATAGAAACTGCATTATAATTTTATCTTCCAATATGTTGTATGATATTGGTTTTTATTTTCAAAAATATTTTTAATAGATTATGTTTATAAAAAGAGTTCATGAACATGCAATGTCCAAATGCATAAAAAATTGACATGTTAAAAATTGTTAATTTAATTTTTACGCTGGTTATATATGTTCATTCAATTATGACTATCCATATCAATTTTAATCTAAAACATGGACTCAAAACAAACAAATTGATAATCAGCATAACAAATTAACAATTTAGAGAAATAGTTTGGATATTGTAATTTAGATATAATTTATGGAATTGAAATCCTAATTTATGCATTTATTTTATTATCTAAAATAGTGTCACCATAAAGTATTCAGGTTTTACCTGTCATAAAGTATATTTTTGATGTTTTACGACTACCATTAAGTCATTTTTTATGTATATTTGATTATTACCTTAAACAATTCTATGTAATATTATAGATTAGTGATCTTTTTATTGTTTGGTATAAGAGCTTTTTTAACTTTTGTATATTAAACTACTCATCTGCTATATTGTATTTTGATAATTCATATCATGTGTTATTTCGTACTGTGGCTAATTCGCCATATTTTTAAAAATTTATTTTGATGTATGATATTATACTGTTTGTAATTGTTTACAGATGATACTACCCAAGGATAAGAAATTTCAAAAGAAAATTGTAATAGTGTATTATGATGATTATTGTCATAAATTGTTACCAAAGTTATATTCTTGTGAAAAACATGTTTTAATGAAATCCTCAAAATTCTCACTATAAATAATTGTAATGAGAGAATACGTCGCTGTTGTTAAGTTGATGAAACTGTCGTGTGTGTTTCTGTTAGATGTATGAAATCAAAAGTTGGTTAATGATAATTAAATTCAAAATGTACAATCTGTGTTTGTCTTTAAAAAATTGTCAGATTTATGAATTTAAAGTTGCTGATGTACATTTAATTGCAATGCTATTGCGTGTTTACTAACTTGAACCAGAGTTAGAGGATGCCTCGAACGGTGGGATTCACTATGGCACCTTATCTACGGGGCACATAGAAAACTCAATGGTTCCATTTCCTGCGTTGCAATGGATGTTGTGGTTTTCTTGAGAGTAAAATAGCTCTAATCCAGCGATCTGATTGGTCCATAGACAGGAAGTGTGCCTTTTCTGTATGTTCGCGTGAAAGGTCATGATTTTGCTTGGTACCAGAATTTTTCTAATTTTTTTTTCTGATTTTTTGGTGTAAGTGAAATCCATGACCTTTCACGCGATCTATTATCGCCCATAACTTTCTAAGTGCGGGGTACTTTTAGTGAGAAAAAAAGGATACTGGATATTAATTTTTTGGCCCCAAAGTCGGGGAAGGGGTTCCCTCCTTAGCTCCATTGTCTCATACACTCCGGGCTCTTACGCTTTGGACTAAAGCAATTTCTGATTGCATGACTCTGAGTGTCTGCCATGGAGTTATGAGATTGAAAGCAATAATTAGATATATAAAGAGTCACTCAAGACTGAAAAGCAATGAGCTTTTCAGACAGCTTTTTGAAAGGGAATCTGTTGATGATCAGCTGGTTTTGACTGCCAATTTGCATGGATCAGCCACCAGGGAGCACAATTTCGCGATTCTCCGTACACTGGCTCCACCTAGTGCAGGGTTAATTCTCCAAGAAGATGCTCCAGAGGCACATTGAGCTGCATGCTGCTTTAAGGAATTTTCAAGAAGCTTCAAGAGCAACTTCAAGCAAGTACATAAATATCATCGTCATCCCAGGTATGTGCGTGTGTTGTTTGAATCCAATGTTTTATGTTAGAGCTTGTTAGGTACTTAGTTTGCTCAGAACTGTGTCAAACAAGGTACTTCTCTGAGTCCCACCTTTTAAAAATAGTATCCTAAGTGTGTAACATCTATACCACGTATTGTCGGCTTTAAGATATGGGAAGATTTACATTATTCCGGACAACACATAGTACAGATGTTAACAACAGGATGCTTACAATTAGGGTGTGGTGGGCGGGCAAGAAAAATTTGTGCAGCTCATTTGGTAATCAATTCCAACAGCTACAGAAATTTTCTCTCAGTTACAGAGTGTAGCACTCCCTGAAAAGTATCCCTAGCTAAATCATAATAATACATATAAGTTGTAACACAGATTAGATTAACTATTGTCCACGCTGTAACTTTAACAGCTCAATGAAAATCTAGCTTAGACCATCACTCAGAAATAATCATTATTAAATCACATCAGGCACCAATTGACAGATTAACCATTATCTGCAATCCTGCTGAAGGGACTGCTTCTACGCTGCCGCTCACAGACCATCCCCTCTCGCCAAAAACAAACTGAGGTGCCGACCACGTGATCTGTGACGTCACGCCACTTAGGATCAAATAGTATCCTAAGTGTGTAACATCTATACCACGTATTGTCGGCTTTAAGATATGGGAAGATTTACATTATTCCTCCCATTTAAAGCCTGATTCCCCAATATTAGTCCCATTTATTTCTTAAACCATCTCCAAATCTCACCAAAACTTAAGAAATAAATCAAACATTAATGTATCATGATAGTATTACTGGGAGACATATATGTACATTCAAATGTAATAAGACATCGATCTGGGTGACACAATTTGCCACCCAGACAATCTACTTTGCTGAAGTGCAATTTGCAAGTGTGGGCCCTAAACATGTTCTCATTATTATCATGCATCATGAAGAGTAGTCTCACACTCAGACTTCATTTCTCATTAGGATGTACCCAAATTGCATGACAGCACGTTCAAAACCAGAATGCAGACATTCCACAACAAAGCATTCCGTATCACTACTATTAAATTATATCTACAATGTGCATTATGAGGTTAATTAACAGTGTAAAATTGTCAACATAATGTGTTTTATGCCTCTGCAGCACCTTATTGTGCTATATCAATATTATGATAATCAACCTTTAAATCAGAGTAGATCTGCTGATTATAAAGTATAGATACACATGCTTGAAATGACTTGATCAAGAAAGGGATGTTAAATCTCCCGAGACTAGACGAACATAAACATAATTCCGTGTAATTAAAAAATCACTTGAATTACAGATTAAAGAGACCGAATAACTCTTGAGCCATGATCGAGGAATTTTGAGTAATCCTTAAAAAGATAGTATAATGTAGCATAGTGTAACAATGTGAGTTAGTCGAAAGCCTGGACATATATAAACATTGCTGGTGAACATAATTTCCATAGTGGTTAAACAAAAATCTGACTTGTGACGCTCAGAGTCCACCAGGAACCACCCTATATATATATAAGTACAGCCATTTGACATTTCAAATGTGATTTGGAAATTTTTTTTTTTTTTTTTTTTTTTTTTTAGGACGTCAGCAAAATAGTTGCAAAGTTGTGTTCTACTCATAAATATATTGCATAATAAGTGATTCTGCAGTCAGCTTTTCTGAATGTGATGACACACTAACTGACCATAATAAGACTAAGTATTCCATGTTCCTCAATTTCAAGAGTACTCGGCAAAATATCGTAGCTGGGATGTGACTTCACAAGAAAAAAAATTTCAAGTTTCTTATTGAGTATATCATTGATTTAAGACTAAATAAATAGTACATATTGCTTGTTTCTGAGGTTTCTCAAGGCGTACATTGTAATTCTAAAGCCTCTTTAAAACCAGGTCCATGATCAGACCTGGGCAATAAAACAATAGCTTTAATCATTGCTGGTTGCTATTATAGAACAGAATCTTAAAGGACTCAAGAATGGACCTCCGACTAAAATAAATCTGCCAATTACCTGAAATTTTGGGAGGTCTCTTCACTATCTGTCAATATACATAATCATTAGTTTTCCTTTACAAAATATACATCGTTCTTGTTTGGCCTGAGGATGTTCAGGGCCCACAGTCCCACACTCGGCTCAACTCTAATTTCCTATAGATATGTTCTAGAGACTCTTGAGCAATGAGTAGTCATACACTGGATTTAACGGACTATCACCAGGATCTGGGCCTTCAACGCCGGTCCCCGGTTTAAAACAGCATGAGTTCAGAACACTCAATGTGTGACCTCACTGATCTGGTCTCTTAATTGTACCTGTCACTATACACAAAATCAACAATCGATGTATCAACCATGCATGTAAAAATAATAAATCATAGCTGATAGTTTTCACAAGTTGTATCATAGTGTATGGACTAAATACACTGCAGAGTTAATTATCATGGGCCTCAGTGATATCAGATTGACCCTGTCTGATCAATTATTTGCTGCTCTATCAGAGCTAGGCCTTAGTGGCCACCCCAAAAAATTCTATTCGTATTAGTCTGGAGATCACAATGTCACCGTCAGCAAACGTAAAGCCTTATTTTAATGAGAGAGGAACTATTGCCTTCAACAACATAAGAGTAAACATGATATCAAATATTTTCAATCATATGACCAACAGGAAACTAAAATTTTGTTCTGCACTAAACAATTGAGAACGAATATTGACCCCAATGAGAGACTTCTAGGGTACCAGGGTTGAATAATAAGAACATTGCATTAGAAAAATTCTCTCATTTCATTGAAACCATAGTCCGCCAAGGCAAAGATATGCAAGCTAAATAACATTTGCAGTTTCTTGTTGAGCAGAAAAGATACATCACTTATTGATAACTTTTCGAAGAAAATAATTACTCTGACAACTTCCCTAAGAAAGGTATCATGCAGAGTACCAGACCAGCAACTAAGTTAGCCAAAGGAGGTTTACACTGATGAAGCAAGTCCACAAACTGACCACTGCATGAGCTTTACACCAACTTGATTGTTCAATATTTTGAAACTGCCTCAGCACAATATCAACATGTTAACTGGAGGTGAAGTGCTTCTGTTTGAAGAG
The DNA here is from genome assembly GCA_026936325.1 of Platynereis dumerilii. Lineage (NCBI taxonomy): Eukaryota > Metazoa > Annelida > Polychaeta > Phyllodocida > Nereididae > Platynereis > Platynereis dumerilii. The sequence continues at coordinate 9,064,044 of JAPTHN010000008.1, forward strand.
TGGTAGTCATTTAATTTTAGATATTAAAATCCATGGATGGATTTCTCACCTATCTTGACACATTTTGCCAACCAGCAGTGTCAGTCACACAAGTTACCACTACCCATTCGACAGAATGTAAGTCTACAAAATGCTTATACGAACACTGCAGGAGTGAAGTATTTGCAACAATACTCTGGCATATATATCCGAGCAGATCGCAGGTGCAACAATGCACTTAATCATGAATTTCAAGACGTTTGTCTTCTGTCTCAGTCAATTAATCAAATAATCAATTCATTCATTGACTATAATCATTGGCAAATTGTAACCAAGGATTTATGTCCATATCCCGACCAGTGCGCGCGATAATGGTCAGCCACGTCAGACATTACTGGCACTTTTTGCAAATGTCTGACCATTCTCAAATTCAGGTCAGACAAATTTACTGGCTAAAAATCTCTACAGAGAACAGGCATATTAAGCGCTAGTCCTCTGAGTCTCTCTGTTGTTGATTTGTATTGTAAGACCTCCAGAAACTTAATTGCAATGTCGCAAAACCCACCTTTAAAAAAAAAAAAAAAATCAAAGAACACTACTCCATTAAAATGTGTTTCAACCACTTGCAAAATTATAGATTAAATTTATCATGTTGTCTGACAAAACACTAATTTGTCTGACGGGAACTCTCTCTCCGTCAGACAAAATGTCCAAGGTCAATATGCTTTCGCGTGTACTGATCCCAACAAGTCTAGTCTGAATAATTTTCCAAATGGGAAAAACAATCAATTTTCCATTCAACTTAATGTGGCCAAGAATACTGTAAAGGTAATCGATTAAAATAGATTATTATGAACACAAAATTAATTGTCGAAAGTGGCACGGATTCCTAGCTCCAGACAATGTACAGTACAGCTGGAGCAGAAAATATTTCATACAATAAATGTAACTTCATGGTAAAAGTGCTGGGCCTTCAGCTTCTTGTTTTTTTTTTTTTCCTTTTTGAAAAGTCGATATTGTACCACGACAAGAGTGTACAAATGCCAGCCAATAAATCATGGACTCACTGATCTCCCTAATTTCTCGAAAAAGATATTTCATCGTTAGCTGACTTATAAGTATGTGCAATAATATTTATAGGTCACTGTTGAGATTCTAAACACATGTCTACAATAAAATTCCCGATATGCACACAATAAACTTGTAAAGAAATATGTACACTGCATGTATGGATGCCTGCAGAAATCAGGAGATATTCACGTAAGGTTCTGTGTATCCAAACTTTAACAGTATGTGATTATTCAAATTTAACTATAATCACTCATCCAATGATAATGAATATTCACGCCCTGGGTTCAAGCAAATGAAATCGATATAAATCAATCAGGGCCAGAAATATAATCCCACCAAACCTCGTACTTCCGGAGTGGGAGGCTGGACCCAGACGGGTCTCTCTTTGCAGTCAACCATTTGTGGTGTCCTGCGGCGACGAAGTGCACTAATAGGTTCTACAAATTTACGCAATCTATCCCAGATCTAGGAATTAAACCATTTAAAAAATACACCATTATATATAACCATTTAAATTAAATGAAAGTGCACTACAATGACAAACGAGTAATTTCTGCTCAGAGCAATAATATTATTCTCTGTCATACAAGCCAGATGAGAAAGCTGTCAAGACACCACAAATAGCAAACTACAAGTGAGACCCATCCAGGTCCGCCTCCCACGTGAGTGAAGCCCACTAAGGTATCAGTGACCCCGGGAAGCAAATCCAGATGGTAACTTGTTGAAATTAAATTTAACATACACCAACCATGTTAAATATATTTATGTCATCAATTATGTACCCATCATATGACATACCAAATGATTTCCTCACATACTAAAACCAGAACCGAATACACTCAATTGTATAATATACACATTAACTTGATGGTAACTCGTCAATGTGAAGACATCACATGCTATACCAATACAGTTGGCGACAATGGTGACAATAATCTCAGTCAAATATATACACCCAACTCTCAGTGAAGTCTATTGTCAATTGAAAAATCAATACCATGAACCAAATGCTACACCTATTCAAGAATGCAATCGAAATTGAATTTTATACATTGTAGGCCAAAGCCATCAACGACCACATCGGGGATCTAACCCACACTGTATTTAAGGCTGAAAGGGCACACTGACTGTAGCATGGTCCGTCAATATTCATATAACAGTAACACTGGCAAAACACGATATGTACTGATAGTCATTCAGGCCTCGTCTCCTATCCCAGGAGCGTAGCAGGGCAAATGCTTAAACAATTTGCCAATGTGTCCCAAAGAAGCAAGAGGATGATTACAATTGCCATACTATCATAGTGAGGCATGACAGCGAGAGTACCTATTCCAAGAAATTTTCCACATTTCCTTGTTCTAGTCGTGGTTGCAACCACTAAAATTGTTTCAAGATGTTCTTGTTCCCATCAAACTCCTAGTAGTCAATAGATCGACAACTTCTCTAGTCTTCCTGACCATAGCTTCCTTCATATTACTGAAAAAATTGTTGCCCTCGAAATTTCTCCATCGCAAGTTTTCGGGTGGTGCCCCTGTTGCAGCACTCAACCATGGGCGATACCGGGATCAAAAACAGTATTTAGGCTACTATAGTCTTTTACTGTGATCCTGTCACATTGGTGGTTTGATATTCCAACCATCACACTATTGAAACAAATACAACTAGGCCATTATCTATGATATTCAAAGTTATCGTCTGAAGCCAAGTAAAAACACCATAAGAACGTAGCATTATAAAGACCAACAAAATTTACTGTACAGGTTTCCTCGTCATAAACTGATAAAAATCATACATGCAGGCCCATGACTGTCAAATGTAAGCCTGGATGTACAGTTTTATCGAAAATTAAGTAACAATTACATCATGTCAGTCAAGCTGACCGAAAGATATTAATAGACCTGATAGATCAATATCTAAGTTGAAGTATGTGTCCTTTCTTCAAGTTACTTGACTTTTTGTTATTGTTATTAATCTGATGACGCCTGGAAATAACGAAGGAACGCATTGGAAGACATACACCACAACCAAGATACCAGCATAATGATGCCTTTCAATATATCATATATACTTCAACAGGACTACAAAATGAAATTAATCAAAATAAACAAATGTGCTCCGCTAAAGACTTATAACTAGCTGCGTATAGATCTTCGACTGGCAGAGTGCCGCTCTCTCAGCTGAGTATCCCTCCAATCTTACAGTCACAAACCGTGACAGGTACTAAATACAAGCATGCTATCACAATCATCTATGCTGCACTCAGTGCACTACCATGGCATTCAGAATCAAAATTAATTTAATTTATCATGTATATTGTAACAAGACACATGGTATTCCCAGGAAAAGACTGACTCAACGGCTGAAGCGCTGAACAATAAATGAAATTAATCGTTGCTCCACAAAAATAAGGTTCAGCATCTTTTTGACATTCCTGTAGCTGATAAAATCAATACACAATCATGTGAATTAGCTTTGAACAATAAATTTTTTTTTTTTTTTTTTTCTTTTTTGCAGAGTTTTTAGCATTAAGTAACTTGGATTTTGACTCATAAACCGGTGTTTCACTTCAATTTGTAATGCACTTAATTGTTCACTCAAGAAAAAAGTGCCAGTGGGTCCAGACCTGAGATCCAGACCACTACTGTCAGTAACTGCACCAACTGACCAAGGTACTCATGCACTCTGGGATCTATTTATAGCTCTACTATGATCCTGCTGTGATGACGTCATAACCATTGTTGCATCGCCAATGACGTCACGATTGTCTGCTGCTTCGTTCCAAATCAAATCTTCACTGCCTGAAATCTCTTACAAAAAACGTGCATCTTACATGACAATACACATCTCCACTGGACCCCAGATCATCAGATACATGTTCAACTTTGCCTCTCTGGCCAAGATCACCAATCACATCAACAAATGGCGCACAGCTCATTCACATCCAAGAGCACACAGCTCATTCACATCCAAGAGCACACAGCTCATTCACATCCAAGAGCACACAGCTCATTCACATCCAAGAGCACACAGCTCATTCACATCCAAGAGCACACAGCTCATTCACTTCAAGCCAAGATCACACAGCATGGCATAATATCACAGGCCTATACGCTCACAACAGTGCGTATTACCTCCAAAAACAACATTGAGGCCTATACGCTCACAACAGTGCGTATTACCTCCATAAACAAACGAATTCAAGAAATCGCGTCTGCTTTCGTCGAACGACAAAAACAAACTGAGGTGCCGACCACGTGATCTGTGACGTCACGCCACTTATGAGGATCGGTGAGGTAACATTAACTTCGTGATTACTGAACCGCATATCTAATCACTAACTGACCTATATAGTTCGTAACTTCGTGGGCCTTTATAATGTTACCCACTTGGCAAGTGTTTATCTGCTCAGAAGGGTAGCCAAGACTAAGACTCATATAAATATATCTTTTTATTTTGGACAGCATTGTCTTTTCAATTTGGCATTACATGCATGCCAATAACATGCATGCATTGTGCATGCCAATATAAGCAGCTCGTTGATAAGCTTGTATTGCAAAACACTAAAGCATTTCAACATCTATTGCCATAGATGATGTAATTGGGGGGGGGGGGGGGTCCGTCATTAGGTCAATGGGGTTTTTTCCCCAAATTCAATGTTAGTTTTAAAAGTACTAGATTTTTAGGAGGGAGCTGCTCCTCTGGTTTCTACACCACACAAGACACACTGACTTATGACTATCAAACCATCAGGGCAAATGGCTCATCAGGGCAAATCCTGACCTGATATCAGTGCAGATCCTCTGCCCTGGTCACATTCGCGCCATGTTAAAATTTCTGCAGCCCACCTAAAAGTTAGGAATGTCACACTGGTGGGGATTATTGTCTGCATTCTCCCTTTCAATAAGTCCGAATCTCAATGACCTTGACCTAATTTTCAAGGACATTGGTCATAGTGCCAAACTACTGAAAAAAAAGGTGCATAGGTTAACTCATGGAAGCCTGAAGTTAGGAGTCATACCAGTAAGGATCATTGACAATCTTCTTCTCAAATGAGTCAAACTTTCAATGTCCTTGGTCCACTTCTCAAGGTCACGAAGCTCAAAAAGGTTTTTGTTTAGGTTAAATCATAAATGCCTGAAGTTAGGAATGTCATACGGATCAATGACAAGGTCTTCTTCAGGAAAGAGTCCATGACCTTGGCATACCTTTCAAGGTCACAGGCCCAATATCAGAATATGCTCAGAAACCTTCTGTCTAGGGTAACTCAATGTCTGGAGAAAGGAATGTCCTACTGGTAGGGATCATTGACCAGATTTTCCTCTTGGACGAGTCTGAACTTCGATGACCTTGGTCTACTTTTCAAGGTCACAGGGCCAAAACACTGAAAAACTTGTATCAAGCTTTTATACCATTCGACACCTCTGTCAGCCAATCATGAGTCAGTATTTCACTGCAATAAAACCCATATTCTGTGTTGTCCAGTTATCCTCCCATGGGAGAATAATAAGTGAAGCTGTGAAAAAACAACAGCAACAAATGACAAGTTTCAGCTTTGTCTTATGGTATAAGCCAGTTATTCACCGCGGGATCGGCAATATGTGTTTGCAATTGTAACTTTGTAACACATTGACCTCTGAGATTAGCTTGATGTTGGATGAACTTTTCAGTGTCATTGGACCCAAACATTGGAAAACCTGACAAAGATAACTTATTAGCTCTTATTAATGTCTGAGGTGACAAACGTCGAATTGGGAGGGATTATTCAACACATTGAGATGAGATAAGAACGTAGCTAGGGCGTCTACATGCAGAATTACGCCTAGATCCCGCTTTTCCTATGTTTAAAGTATTATGGTGAGGTCTGACTACACTAAGATTGATTTACAGATGGTTAGATGTATATGTCTGTTACTGTTAAATATAGAAAACCAATAGATCTATCCAACTGCCTTACAGGGTTGCTTGATTTAAATCATTCGATTTAAATCATTGATTTAAATCATGATTTAAATCGCTCAATAAAAATCATGATTTAAATCAAAGTTGTGATAAAAAGGCTTAAAAAAGCACAAATAAAGCTGGCAGTGAGATATTACAGCTTGCAACCTACCATTTAGCAATACTCTTTCATAAATATGTCTAATGACATATCACACAGGCCCCTTGTATAAATATAAGATATAATTTTTGATATACTGTATGATAAAATATTTCTGATAAATATATCCGTGTAGAATGACTACATAAATAAAGATTTAAACAATTTTATTTCAATCATGGCATTCTCGTGATTCTCTAAACAATTTCATTGCTGCAATGAAAAAACAAAGCCATGTTCTGCAAATGCAGCACTGTCCCCAAAGCCCTTTCTGCTAAACTGATATCAAATACACTACATGTGAAACAAAATTAACAGGCATCGTGAGACTGAGTGCTGAGACTGGTGATTTAACGTAGCAGTTCAGTTCATTGCAGAGTAGGGAAAATGATGACTCGTTTTGACATCCCCTTTTATCTTTTAGAAGGTGTACTTCTATTACAAGTAAGCTGTATAGTTCTGTTTGAAGTTCAGTGAAAAAGCCATTTATTAACACATCTGTATCAAAATGCAGAACTGCTGCCGTAGCTTACATTATGATTATTATATTTAATACATCACCTGCCTTGATTTCATAATTTTGCATTATAATTTCTCTAATTTAAACAAAATTATTATATATATGCCTTATTGACATCCATGTATGTGTTATTCATAATATGTCAATGCATAAAAATTAATAACAGTTGGTGAAATTGATACGGAAAATGAACTTTTTCCATTAATGATTTAAATCCGATTTAAATCAAAAAAATACGATTTAAATCAAAAAAATCCGATTTTTTTGATTTTTTTATAAAAATCAATAAAAATCGCAACCCTGCTGCCTTATCATATATCGAAAGATCTGTCTATTTAATTGTCGAGGCTCTGGGGTTTTGTGTTCCCCTATCCCTTGGCCATATATTTTTGAATTCCCAAGCTGTCCCTCTGCAAATTAACTAATCAGTTCAGAGGCCCACATAATCAGACAAGTGGAGTTGTTGTTTTAATTCTCTTTTAATGTTAATATTTCAGGTCTTACAGTCAATTCATGAAAATGGAGTATGCCATAGACTGGCGAAGACAACAGACAGTGTCAAATGCCTTCTTCTCCCAGGTTTTGAAGCAAGAAGATTGTGATGTGTTTTTTGAAGTAGATGGAAAAACCTACGGAGCCCACAAGAGTTTTTTGCGAGCAAGAAGTCCAGTGTTTCGCGATATCTTGAAGAATCACAAGCCGACTGACCCACCATTCATAATTGAAGACATCCGTCTGAATGACTTTTTGTCTCTGCTTGAGTAAGTATTTGCTGATGTTTGTGAGAATTGTTTAGGGGGCAACCAGGAGGGGGGGGGCTTTAAGTTTTCCTTAGCAGGAATTTAAAATATTTGTTTCACGGCAATGGGCCTAATGGCGGCATTATTTATTTATTTCAAGCGCACAGCGTCCGCGAATATACATTCCTAAATCAAGCATCGCTTAATTAAGAAATACACCAGGCAGAAATAATTTGTGTCAAGACTGTCCTCCCCTTGATATTAAATGGTCACACCCTTGGAGGTTTTGCAGTTTTGACTGATTCGGCCTACAGTTACAATGTGTTCTATGTTGAGATATTCTTTGTGTTTCACAACAATTTTTGAAGAGTGCAAATACAGAGCCTTCAAGTTGAAGTGTCTGCCTGAGCTATATCATAGGTAGAAGCCTCATCACAAAATCACATGCTGTCCATCCAGACTCCTTCCTGAGTTCTTAATTATTTCTTATTTTAATTTTCAGGTACATTTATACTGATTACATTAAAATCACCAACAGGAATGTCTTCACTTTATTGTACGCTGCAAAGCACTACAAGATGGATCACTTACAGTGGCATTGCTGTAAACTTCTCTCCAAAATGTTGAATGCGTGTAACGTATGTCACTTCACAAATGAGGCTATCAACTTTGATGCGGCGATTCTGCTGCATCAATGTCAGGATGTTTTTAGCGAACAAACACTCTTCATCATTCCACATTGGTCCTTTCGTCTGCTTTCACAGCCCGCCCTGTCGGCCCTTTTGGATGTCACTTTCACGATGGCCAATGAGTATCAGTTGTTTCGGGCCGTCCTGGACTGGATGTACGTTAATTGTAACAGATATCGGCTCGATTTTAATGGCGCCAACATGCGAAGGGTCTGCGGTGAGGCGTTCTTCAAGATCCGTTTTCCTGCCATGACAGCCTCGCAGTTTTCGGAGATTTCCGTAATCAAGGGGCTGATGACAGCGAGAGAGATGAGTCAGGTCTTCCAAAAGATCTCTTTGCCGAACAACCAACAAGTAGGGTGTAGTTTCAACCATGTCAAACGCAACTTCAATCCTGTGGCACTTCCCGTTACCCCTCACAATGCCGATGCAAATATTGTTGCCCCTTACCCTGGTAACTGTTGTTCCAGTTGTGTTGTATCTTAGTTACAGCCATATTGTGAAATCCAAGAACAAGATTTTACTGAGTTGTGCCTTCAATTCAACATTGTAGACCTATTGATAATACTGAATTCTCATGACTAACAAACCATAATCAGTAGTGCTTCCATTTTGCGATTGTAATTCCATTTTATGTCATTCCATTTAATTAGATTTTTCCATGTGGACATAATCTTCCACATTTCAATTGTTTTTCTGTAGATACGTCTGTTATTGTTTGATTATTTTACCTATTGCTATAATTAAGCTATCTGTAGTTAAAGTTTTTGTTGAACCTTTGACGTTTCACTTTTTGATCACTTATATTTACTTGAAGCTGAGCTTCAATTTGTAGGGCATATTATAATCTGCCATAGAACTTTATTTTTAACAATATTCTGGTGAATTTGTTTGCATGATGTTAGTTGTAGTTTGATTGTTTGTAGTATTATAGATATTTCATTCTTATGTGGTTGATCCATTTTAAAGGCAATGATTGTTTTTGCCAATTTATTTTCATACTTGTATACATGTATTTATGATGTACGATACTGATACTCAAGACATAATCAAAACACTGTTTGGTGCTGAAAACTTACGCATGTCCAATAAAAGCATTCTAGCTGCCACTGAGACATAGATCTCTTTAAGATAAATAGATAATGAGTGAGTCTCTTGTTAAATTCATTGTACTGTATTAGATAAATTGCATTGTTTTTTATGGTTTACATTTTGTAAAAACCTTGCCTACCTCCATGTTTTACCTGAAGAAAAACATTAAATCTTATAGATGATGTACGTATTTTTGCAGTTTCACAATAAATATTTTTTAACAAAAGTTACTGGGCTGTGTATGTTTCATCCAAAAGGGAGAACACCACAGGTTTTCCTGTTGCATACATGATCTCTTGATCTGATGCAACTTGGGCACAAGATGGCACATTCACAGGTTTTCCAGTTTTGAATGTTGCAAACATGATCTCTTGATTCTGACGCAACTTGGGCGCAAGATGACACGTTCACAGGTTTTCCAGTTTTGAATGTTGCAAACATGATCTCTTGATTCTGATGCAACTTGGGCACAAGATGGCACATTCACAGGTTTTCCAGTTTTGAATGTTGCAAACATGATCTCTTGATTCTGACGCAACTTGGGCACAAGATGGCACATTCACAGGTTTTCCAGTTTTGAATGTTGCAAACGTGATCTCTTGATTCTGATGCAACTAGGGCACAAGATGGCACATTCACAGGTTTTCCAGTTTTGAATGTTGCAAACGTGATCTCTTGATTCTGATGCAACTTGGGTGCAAGATGGCACGTTCACAGGTTTTCCAGTTTTGAATGTTGCAAACATGATCTCTTGATTCTGATGCAACTTGGGTGCAAGATGGCACATTCACAGGTTTTCCAGTTTTGAATGTTGCAAACATGATCTCTTGATTCTGATGCAACTTGGGTGCAAGATGGCACGTTCACAGGTTTTCCAGTTTTGAATGTTGCAAACATGATCTCTTGATTCTGATGCAACTTGGGCACAAGATGGCACATTCACAGGTTTTCCAGTTTTGAATGTTGCAAACGTGATCTCTTGATTCTGATGCAACTTGGATGCAAGATGGCACATTCACAGGTTTTCCAGTTTTGAATGTTGCAAACATGATCTCTTGATTCTGATGCAACTTGGGACACTAGATGGAACATTCACAGGTTTTTCTGTTTTGAATGTTGCAAACATGATCTCTTGATTCTTAATATGCAACTGGGCCGCAAGATGGCATGTTCACAGTTTTGAATGTTGCAAACATGATCTCTTGATTCTGATGCAACTTGGGACACAAGATTGCTCTTTCACAGGTTTTCCTTATGAATGATGCAACCATGATCATTTGATTCTGATGCAATTTGGGGCGCAAGATGGCACATTTACAGGTTTTCCAGTTTTGAATGTTGCATAAATTATCTATTGATTCTGATGCAACTTGGGCGCAAGATGGCACGTTCACAGGTTTTCCAGTTTTGAATGTTGCAAACATGATCTCTTGATTCTGATGCAACTTGGGACACAAGATGGCACATTCACAGGTTTTCCAGTTTTGAATGTTGCAAACATGATCTCTTGATTCTGATGCAACTTGGGACACTAGATGGAACATTCACAGGTTTTCCGGTTTTGAATGTTGTAAACATGATCTCTTGATTCTGATGCAACTTGGGACACTAGATGGAACATTCACAAGTTTTCCAGTTTTGAATGTTGCAAACATGATCTCTTGGTTCTGATGCAAATTGGGACACAAGATGGCATGTTCACAGGTTTTCCAGTCTTGAATGTTACAAACATGATCTCTTGATTCTGATGCAACTTGGGACACAAGATGGCACATTCACAGGTTTTCCAGTTTTGAATGTTGTCAACATGATCTCTTGATTCTGATGCAACTTGGGACACTAGATGGAACATTCACAAGTTTTCCAGTTTTGAATGTTGCAAACATGATCTCTTGATTCTGATGCAATTTGGGACACAAGATGGCACATTTACAGGTTTTCCAGTTTTGAATGTTGCATAAATTATCTATTGATTCTGACGCAACTTGGGCGCAAGATGGCACATTCACAGGTTTTCCAGTTTTGAATGTTGCAAACATGATCTCTTGATTCTGATGCAACTTGGGACACAAGATGGCATGTTCACAGGTTTTCCGGTTTTGAATGTTGTAAACATGATATCCTGATTCTGATGCAACTTGGGCATAAGATGGCACGTTTACAGGCTTTCCCTTTCTGAATGTTGTAAACATCATCTCTTTATTCTGATGCAACTTGGGCACAAGATGGCACATTCACAGGTTTTCCAGTTTTGAACGTTGCAAACATGATCCCTTGATTCTAATGCAACTTGGGCACAAGATGGCACGTCCATAGGTTTTCCAGTTTTGAATGTTGCAAACATGATCTCTTGATTCTTAATATTCAACTTGGCCGCAAGATGGCATGTTAACAAGTTTTCCAGTTTTGAATGTTGCATAAATGATCTCTTGATTCTGATGCAACTTGGGCACAAGATTGCTCGTTCACAGCTTCTCCAGTTTTGAATGTTGCAAACATGATCTCTTGATTCTGATGCAACTTGGGCACAAGATGGCATGTTCACAGGTTTTCCAGTTTTGAATGTTGCAAACATGATCTCTTGATTCTGATGCAACTTGGGCACAAGATGGCACATTCACAGGTTTTCCAGTTTTGAATGTTGCAAACATGATCTCTTGATTCTGATGCAACTTGGGACACAAGATGGCACATTTACAGGTTTTCCTGTTTTGAATGTTGCAAACATGATCATTTGATTCTGATGCAACTTGGGCGCAAGATGGCACATTCACAGGTTTTCCAGTTTTGAATGTTGCAAACATGATCTCTTGATTCTGATGCAACTTGGGACACTAGATGGAACATTCACAGGTTTTCCGGTTTTGAATGTTGTAAACATGATATCCTGATTCTGATGCAACTTGGGCATAAGATGGCACGTTTACAGGCTTTCCCTTTCTGAATGTTGTAAACATCATCTCTTTATTCTGATGCAACTTGGGCACAAGATGGCACATTCACAGGTTTTCCAGTTTTGAACGTTGCAAACATGATCCCTTGATTCTAATGCAACTTGGGCACAAGATGGCACGTCCATAGGTTTTCCAGTTTTGAATGTTGCAAACATGATCTCTTGATTCTTAATATTCAACTTGGCCGCAAGATGGCATGTTAACAAGTTTTCCAGTTTTGAATGTTGCAAACATGATCTCTTGATTCTGATGCAACTTGGGCACAAGATGGCACATTCACAGGTTTTCCAGTTTTGAATGTTGCAAACATGATCTCTTGATTCTGATGCAACTTGGGCACAAGATGGCACGTGCACAGGTTTTCCAGTTTTGAATGTAGCATAAATGTACTCTTGATTCCGTTGCAACTTGGGACACAAGATTGCACGTTCACAGGCTTTCCTTATGAATGATGCAAACATGATCATTTGATTCTGATGCAATTTGGGGCGCAAGATGGCACGTCCAGTTTTTCCAGTTTTGAATGTTGTTTACATTCTCTCTTCTTGATTCTGATGCAACTTTGGACACTAAATGGAACGTTCACAGGTTTTCCAGTTTTGAATGTTGCAAACATGATCTCTTGATTCTGATGCAACTTGGGCACAAGATTGCATGTTCACAGGTTTTCCAGTTTTGAATGTTGCATAAATTATCTATTGATTCTGATGCAACTTGGGCGCAAGATGACACGTTCACAGGTTTTCCAGTTTTGATAACTTCTGAATATTGCAAACATGATCTCTAGATTCCGATGCAACTTTGGACACTAGATGGCACGTTCACAGGTTTTCCAGTTTTGATAACTTCTGAATATTGCAAACATGATCTCTAGATTCCGATGCAACTTTGGACACTAGATGGCACGTTCACAGGTTTTCCAGTTTTGATAACTTCTGAATATTGCAAACATGATCTCTAGATTCCGATGCAACTTTGGACACTAGATGGCACGTTCACAGGTTTTCCAGTTTTGATAACTTCTGAATATTGCAAACATGATCTCTAGATTCCGATGCAACTTTGGACACTAGATGGCACGTTCACAGGTTTTCCAGTTTTGAATGTTGCATAAATGATCTATTGATCTGTTCCCTACAAGACCTCTTGACTCTGATGAATCTGGGTAGCTACTAGATGGCATGTTCACAGGCTTTGATACAATGATAAATGAACCAAGTTTTGGCAGGGAGGCCCACCAGAGGGCTTAATTTCCACTGCACTCAATGCACTGGCTCCAGCTAGTGCTGTTAAAATTCTCCAAGAAGATGCTGCAGTTTCATTTTCATGTTTACTGCTTCAGAAATTGAGAAGTTGTTTTTAAAGCAAGTTTGTGAATAATCAGTTGGGTGTCAACTTTGAATTGCAATTGATATCAGATGGCTGATAATGATAGTGATAGGCTAGGTGTCACTCAGGGTCAATAATTTCAACCAACTGAGCCAAGTGGGCTAATTCCACATGCACTGCAGTGTCTTTGTTTCACATATGCAGACAATTTTAGTACTCTAGGTTATACTGTATTAGTATAGCAGATCAGCTGAAAGTACTTGTCATTCTTCAATCTCCATCTCTAATGTTCACTGTTTAGGGGGTGACCATTTAATAATGGAACTATACTCGCCTCCCCTCAACTAATCTCGCCTTCCTAAGGCTTCCTTCAACTACCCTCAGTTACCCCATCATAAAATAGCGGATATACCTTGTGGGCCTACTGGACTGATCTTGATCATGCTCTCTGGCACAGGCATTTCAATCATTTGCCAGTCCTCCTGCTCTGTGGAGTGCATGATGCTGACCTCCTAAAAGAGAACAGGGAATGTGGGAAATTCTGGGTAATTCCCTTGAATCAGCCACCATGCACCCCAATCATACATTACAGCAGGGTGGTCGATTTAGGGACTTGCCAACCTTGGTGTGTCTGTAGTGGTTATGAGCACCAGTGGCATTGTCTAATGCAGAAGTGTAGTGAACAATTGTAATGCCTGTGTTCTCAGGGATCCAGGAAATGGACGTCATCCAACATGAACACTTTCAGGAACATCCATAAAAGTGGTTGAAATTCCTGCAAGTGAATCTACTATGAAATATGTGATATGCTTTCATTGTTTAACTGGTATATATCCTTTTCTAGCTTCAGTGCATTTACTTGCTAATTTAACAAATCATTTAGATCACTGATGTATTGCCATGATAAGTTACTTAAATTTAGCTTGTTATCAACCTCAATTCCTAGAATAGGATATATTAATTATAGATTAATATAGAACATCTAGGCCCCTAAACAACTCCATGGAGCAGTTAGTTAATTGCTGGGATAATCATGTATGTTATTTACTGGAACATTTCAACTTTAACTTTCATGTCATTTATCTTTTAATTGGGTAAGTGATATCGTTTAGGGTATTTTCTATTTAGGTCATTTATTTTAGACCAATTTTAAAATATGTCTTTTCTAAAATAGTGGCGTATTGTTCATTGAGTCAAATAAGTAACATTCCAAGTGATTTCAGTTTGAGTTTTCCTCGATTTCCTGGTTGATGTTTGACAGTCTCTTTCATATTTTAGGTCTTAAAATTATTATTGTGAGGATTATTTTGGATTATTTCATGAAAATGGCGGCCGCCACCGACTGGCGAAGACAACAGACAGCGTCGCAAGCCTTCTACAATCAGTTTATGAAACAAGAAGATTGTGATGTTAAATTCAAAATTGGCAGGAAAACAATTGGAGCTCACAAGAGTATTTTGCAAGCGAGAAGTCCAGTGTTTCGTGAAATGTTGAAGAACCATAAGCCAACCGACCAACCCATCATCATTGAAGACATCAGTCTGAACAATTTTTCTACTATGGTTAAGTAAGTGTACTTTGCCTTATTTTTGTGCTAATTATTTATTCATAATTTTTAATTTATCTGGAACTGCACTGTTCATATCTAGATAAGACTATAGTTGCCAGTGGGGTGGTCTACAATTGTATGCAAAAATTCAGATCTCTAAAACCACCAATTTGAAAGTAAAATTGATGACCACATTTTATATATAAAACAAACACATGCAAAATTTCAGCCAAAATGGTTTTAAAATATTTAGAGGTGGCGCAAAACCTTTGAAGTTTAAAGTGTAATTCTCGTTTCGCACACTGAATAATTTTAAAATTTCCCAGATCGGAATATTTTTTGTGTTTTCTTTCGTATACTTGGCATGGCAACAAAGTAATATCCGGGGTTTTATTTTTAGATTAATTATTCCAACTCAATGAAATATTCACCTGTTTTTACCTACATTAAGTTGTTTGTTTACATCAATGACCACACAACAAGTCCTATCCATCACATTGAAATTTCCTGTCAAGTGTCAATGTGTCATTGGGTAACTTATGACCTACACTGCAAAAAATTCCCGTTAAATTTTACAGTTAAATTAACTGGCAACTTTGTTCCAGGTCTAATAACTGTGAAAGTACTAACAAACCTGAACATGACAATGAACCGTAAAATGCAGATTGGTACATTGAACTGTAATTTTGTGGATTCAACAGAGTGATATTACGGTATAACGTACATATATAAAACAGTTTATTTAAAGTATATTTTACAGTTATATCAACTGTCAAACATAGAATGTAAAGAATGCAAGGAGCTGTAGAATCTACTGTAAAAATACGGATAGTATCTTACTTTTACACCAGTGTGAAACAACAGACTAAGCATGTGATTTAACTGTCGCAGGGATGTACCGAGGCTGGAATCAGCTGAGAGAGCCACTGACTCCAAGCTCGGCCTTGCTCATCTCTTGCTTGACAGCAGGGAAGTAAGTCCATCAATTATATACCCAGAAATTAATTCGGACACGTTTGCTCACAAATTTCTGCCATGAAATTGATGGATATGTTCCAAGAGAACCAGGTGTCAAGTTTATCGAAGTATGTTGTATTGATGCAGACTACGCTTGGGTTATTTTGGTTTTGATAGTGTCATTCTTTAGATCACATCGTAAGACTCACACAAATGTCAATGTCACATATAGATATTACAACTTTTGCATAATGACAGCATCTTTAAGATCATATGAATGAGGATGTTCCCTTACCTTCAGATAAGTTATAAATTAAGTTTAACTAACAGCTGTGTTAAGCATATGTTATAGATGGTGCCACCTGTTCCGTGGTTGAAGACCATGTAATGTCCTGTTTATAGTTCCAAATCTTACCAGGTGTATTGATTGTTTGGCCAATTCAAATGTTTTGTCTGCATATTACAAGTTGCCAGTAAATTAACGGTTGATGTAATTGTTCATCAACGTGAACTGAATGTTAAATGACATGTTGCAGTAAATTTATCTTGGAGCCATTTTGTACCTGACAAAGAACTGTAAATTCCCAGACAAAGTCCGTATAAAAAAAATACTGGTAAAATAACAATAAATTTACAGTTCTTTTAGCCACAAAAACACGGTCGTTTCTTACAGTGTAAGTGATTAGTGGTGTGACTCATTCTGTGATTTGTTCTGATAGCATTGCATTTTATATAGGATATCATACCTGGATATGACCTGATTAACTGCTTAATAATTTATGAGTCTCACAGAATGTCTGAATAACATGGCAAGAACACTTAGAACAGGGATATGATCTAACAAGGAAAATTTGTGTGCATTTCTGTAAGGACTTGCAATTTGTTTTAAAACTGTAAAAGGGCAAATAATATATATATCACTACATGACCTGACAAGACCATCTGTAGTTGCAGTTGACTGGAGGAAATAAGTGTTAAATCTGATCAATTTTGCCCTGAATACTAAAATTCTGAACTTGACACTGCTGTGGCAGTTACTGCTAAGTTCACTGCATTTCCTGACATCTAAAGTTAGATAAAATCTAGAAACGTCTTTAAAATCTCAGAATTTTGGAATCGAGGCAAGTGCTCTGAATGAACAAAAATTGACACGAATAATGACTTTCCCATTTTATGAAATTGTTTATATTAACTGGAATTGAGTATGCTATTATCAGACAGACTTGCCCGAGGCTCAAAATACCCTACAATAGTAAGCCTAATGTAAGTCTTAATCACAAAATGCAATGACAATTTTATTTTTTTGCTTTTTTTTTCAAGGTATATTTATACTGATTGCATCAAAATCACCAACAGAAATGTCTTCACTCTGTTGTACGCTGCAAAGCACTTCAAGATGGATCACTTACAGTCGCATTGCTCGCAGTACCTATCGAAGTTACTGAGTACAGCAAACGTGTGTCGCTTCACCAACGAGGCTGTCAACTTTGATGCTAGGATTCTGCTAAATCATTGTAAACGTACTTTTGGCGACAAAACTCCATTCGTAATTCAACATCCGTCGTTTCTTGAGCTTTCGCAACCTGGTCTGTCGGCCATTTTGGATGCCTCGTACACATGCATCAATGAGTATCAATTGTTTCGTGCCATCCTGGACTGGATGTATGATAAATGTGTCAAACACCAGCTCCGTTTTAATGGTGCCAACATGCGGAGAGTGACCAATGAGGCATTCTTCAAAATCCGCTTCCCCACCATGACGGTCCGGCAGTTTTCTGTGATTTCCACGATTCCTGGATTGATGACGACGGAGGAGATCAGTGACGTCTTCCAGAAGATCTCCTCGCCAAATAACAACCGAGTAGGATGTAGTTTCGACCACACCAAACGCAACCTCGTTCCTGTATCACTACCATATCACCCTCATCATGCCAGGGTGAATATTATTGCCCCTAACGCTGTTGGCTATTGTCAAGGTTGCTGCGTTGTATCTTAACTGGTTCAAGCCAAAAGATGTATTTCATTTAATTTTGCCTTGTTTTATTTGCCTGCATATATCTGATATTTGGCACATATGGGTTGGAATCAGCTATGTACAAAACATAATGCCTTAAACATTAATTAAAACATTCATTTGGTGCTGCAAACTCGCTGTGCCAGATTGTATCAACGCTTAACACATGTTTAAGTGGTTAACTCCTATAACTTTACTTTTAACGCGGTTACTGGGAAAAAAACTGTTTTAAGCTGACCTCATGTTATGTAATGACTTAATTATTTTTCCTGTAACCCAGTCAAAAGATAAGTTATAGGAGTTAATAATAATAATAATAATAATAAATACTTTATTAATCATATTCATGAAACTTGTTGCGTACAATCCTTTCATAGATACATTCATTCAAGACAACTGGCATACATCAATCATTCATAACACAAAAAACATTCACACAAAGAATTAATGAAATGAATGGTAATGAAAACAAGATTACTGCTCATTTAGCAAGCGTACACTGGATGGCACAAATGATTTAGAATATCTGGCAGTCCTTGTTTTTATAGATCGTAATCTTCTACCCGATGGTAAAGTTTGATAATATACATTGAGAGGATGGGTATCGTCGCTTGTAATTATTTTACATCTTTGGATTACACACTTTTTGTAAATATTTTCAACACTTGTTACATTGATTCCAAATTTGCTGCAAATCTTTACAATTCGTTGGAGTTTATTTTTTGATGTAGCACTGCAGTTTCCGTACCAACAAATGATGGAGAAAGCTAGGACAGATTGTACAATAGAGGTGTAGAAGAGTTCTAGGATTTTGTAATCTATTTTTAACTTATTCAATTGTCTCACAAAGTATAACCTTGAATTAGCCTTTTTATATACAGCATTAACATTTTCATTGAAATTTAGACGATGGTCAATTACTGTTCCAAGATATTTATAATTGGATACACATTCAACAAGTTCACCGTTAATATACAAAGGTGGATGTTCATATGCGGATGTTCTGAAGTCGACTATCATCTCCTTTGTCTTTTTAACATTAAGTTCAAGGAAGTTATTTACGCACCATTCTGTAAAAAGCTCAACATTTTCTCTATACATGTTGTCATCATTCGTACATTTTGCAACTAATGCAGTGTCATCAGCATACTTGAATAACTGACATGTGTCATGGTTACATTTACAGTCACTGGTGTATAATGTGAATAGAAGTGGTGACAACACACACCCTTGTGGGGCTCCAGTATTTGTGACAATCATATCTGATTTACAATCCAGGAATTTGACATACTGTACTCTTTCGGTCAAGAATTCATTTATCCATAATATCAAACGCGGATTGACCTTCATGTTCACTAGCTTTTGCATCATGATATGCGGCTGAATGGTGTTAAATGCGCTTGAAAAGTCAACATACAATATTCTAGCATACAGCTTTTTATTGGCTGTATTTGAATGATCAACATGACTGAGGATGTAATCAGTTAGAGATAGAGTTGCATCCTCTACACACCTCTTTGCAGTATAAGCAAATTGGTAGTTGTCAACATACAGCTTAACCTGGTCTGTAAGTATATTCTTAACGATCTTCTCCAGACACTTCATCATAATTGCGGTTAAAGCAATTGGTCTATAATCATTTTGGCATGTTGGAGGGTTTTTCTTAGGAGCAGGGATCAATTCGGAGGTTTTCCAAATTTTTGGTATGAGAGTTTCCTCAAGGGATTTTTCAAAGATGTTACGCAGTACCGGGGCCAGTGGTTCTCTACAAAGTTTCACAACACTGGAACCAATGCCATCTGGGCCTGCAGCTTTACCTATCTTAACGGAGTTAAGACATTTTAATACCTGTTCTTCTGTAATAGTTATGGGCTCCGGATCTCTGCTCTTAAGAAAGTTCACAATACATGTTCGTACAGTTGAGAAGTCTTGTTTGTCAAATCGTCCATAGAAAACATTCAAATCATTACAGAAAGCATCAACATTTTCAACATCAGGTACTGGTTTGTTCTTATTCATACCAGTTAAGACTCTGAGACCACTCCATGCTGATTTTGTATCAGATTTAAACAATTTTTCTACCTTGATCTTATAATTTTCTTTACACACAGCAATTTGTTTGTTGATTTCTTTTTGAACAGATTTAAGTTGTTGCCTATCCTCCGTTCCAAGTAAGCGTTTTTTCTCATTTAAGATGACCTTTAACTCCTTTGTGACCCAGGGCTTGTTATTAGGATAACATTTTACAACCTTTTTAGGGACAATTTCATCAATACAGAAGTTGATATAGGCATTGAGTACTTCTACATTTTGCTCTGCACTTGCATCAGTATCATACATTACATCAAAATCAGTGGACTCCATGCAACCAAGTAGTGTATTATTTACATCATCATTCCAAGTGTACACTAATCTTTCAGAAGGCTTACAGCGCTTTAACTTTTGTCTGTACACAGGGATCAGGTGACACATATTATGATCGGATATGCCAAGTGGGCATAGCTTCTTGGCAACATATGCATTCTTAACACTACAATAAAAAGGATCCAACAATTTATCTGATCTTGTAGAAAAATTTATATATTGTTGGTAATTTGGTATACATTTGTCAAATTTACAGTTGTTAAAATCACCAGTGATAATGTTAACAGCATCAGGGTTATTTGCGAGTTCAATCGCATTTGTGAGCGAACCAGTTAAATAAGGGGTAGTCAGAAATTTTGGATCGTTTGTGAGAGTCAAGGAAGCACTTATCAAAGTTTCTTTTTCATGAAATTAATGAAGAATAGGCTAACTTGAGGCGTGTTGCTTTTTTGTGTGTCTTTTGTGTCTTGTTTAATTACAATTTAAGTTTTTAGTTTCAACCAAATCACGGCAAAACAGGAAATAGAAATATTCTTGTTATTGTTTTACTGCCCTCTGATTGGCCGAAACAGGTTCGATGTCTTCCCGATAGTTTTCAGACACTTCTATTAGGGCTAGAATTAGAATTTTAGGCTCTTTTGAATCCTGGTGCCTTAATCTTTATGATTTCGTTTTTTCATGAAGATATCTCAATTAATTGCTGAGAATTCGTTGAAAATGCATAGGCCTATATATTTTTTCCCCAGGATGCACTGTGCATGTCAGGCAATTCAGAATAGCAATTAAGACTTCACCAATTAGCCAATTTGCCATTCACACCTTGAGTTAGTATATTTAAATTAACACCTTCTAAGAAGTCCCACATCATTGAAGGCCATTGTAAAAGTGAACTTTCTCATAGCAATCAATGCCATCTTTGGGGGGAGGCAATCCACTCAATTAAAATTTAACATGACAGTCCTGTGATTTTTTTTATCACATGAACCACAGCTGCACACTCTTTGTTACAATGTTTTTTGCTGTACAATTCAGTTTATTTGATGACTACCAAGCCAGCCTGAAGAGTCACACTGTACAAACGGACAGACTCAACGGCAGTTATCAGGCAAATATGGCAGTGAACATATTTTAAAAGAATAAAAATAACAATGTACATATAGTGGCTTTCATACTATAATGTTAAATGAAAGGAATTATTGCAGTGACATTTATCTGAACGAAAAATTATATTAGAAATAACCCCAGGCATCTTGATATATGTTTACCAACTGGTGTCTCACTTTTGTCTTTGTAACTCACTTTTTAGCTATTTACAATGAAAAACTCGGGAAAATTGTGGAAGGGGTTGACAGCTAAAAATACAAGGTATTTTATAAGATCATTTTCAAGCTTCTATGTGCTTTATTAATGCACTAGATTAGCATTTCAAAATTTTCTTCTGCACACACATCTTGATAGGACAGCCAAATAAGGCAGGTTTCACTCAGCGCATTGCAATAGTGCATTCATATTTTGTTAATTTAAGGGTGGTTGAGTAGAGAGACGTTAATGAAATATTGTGCATAAAATGAAAATACCAGTGGTTGGTCCTTTACAAAATGTTATGAATATGTGGATACAGTAACAGTTACCACGGTTACTAGCCTGTCAACATCAACTGAACAACACAAGTCAAGTCAGCCGGGGTATACCAGCACAACACAAGTCAAGTCAGCAGAAAAGTTCTTGTATTTTATAACTCAATTTTAGAAGAACATTATTGCCCTTGCATTGCAGTCTCGTTGCGTTGAGTGCAGGATGTCTGCAGCATTTTTGGAATCAAATTCCAGGATTTTCTAGGCTTTTCTTGGCCCAAATTTTCCCAAAATCAAGGCCAATCTTCCAGAGAATGCAGATTACTTTTTTCTGATAGTAAAAATGTATCGGCGACCTGACTGTCACAAGAAATCGCAAAATATTCAGCTGTGTTTCTTTTTTTTATTAGTATGAAGCAGATTCCAGGCCTTTTGTGGTAAATGCAATTTTTTCAAGGCTTTTCAAGGACTGGCAGACACCCAGGTCACACCCTTTGAGTAGTTAGAGTCAGGGAAGTGCAAGTGATTACTTCAATCTGCTTTTGTTACTGTGATGTCATTGCATATTCAATAGGTCAATAATGGATCATTTGGAGTCTTCTACAGTTTTAATCAATCGAGTAACTAAATTATTGCCAATATTGCTTCACAAGACTGTGGCATTTTTGAAGATGCATAAAGAAATATAGTCCTACAGACGACTCCTAAATACATTTTTAAACTTACCATTTTAGATTTATAGGAAATTCACCCTGTACTAGGAGTTCCTACTTTGATATATATCTGAAGATTGAGGGATGCGACAAAGAATTGTTTCAGCAAAGCAAAAAATATTTTGTGGAGAGCTTCCGAACCTGGGTCCCAACAATTGGGAGCCCAAGGCTCTTACCTTTTCCCCATTTTTCTTATAATTTCCACATTTTGCTTACCATTTACCCATTTTGCTCATAATTTCTCCATTTTTCTTACCATTTCCCCATTTTCGTTTCTAATCTTGCTAATACATCTGCAGAAATTTCCCCAAAATCTGTTCAGGGGGCAAGTTGTCCCCCCTGCCCTCTCACCCCCCCCCTAATGGTTATGCTACTGATCTCAATACCTTTTAGATCTGGCCTTCCTGCTATTGACATAATTTGTTGTAAGCCGCTTGTACTTTCTTTTTTACTGCACCGCCCACCCCTCCTGGTGATACCACTGCTAAGTTTATTGTCTGTTCTATTTCTCTGATCATGTATGAAAATCTAGGCCCCAAATTCTACACCATTTTCCCAAGAATCCACTCACAAAAATGGCAAAACAACATACGCATAGTGAACTCGCATGTGTTACGCTTGCGACACAAATTCTAATTATTTTCCATTTTACAAATAGCTTCTTGTAACAGGTCTTCACTTTAGGATAACCCATCACGCAGGGATGGACGCAGGGGGGGGGGATGGGGGGATGCATCCCCCCTCACCAGACCAAAATTTATGCATTTGAACATTTTAATTTTATCAGCGCTCAGTGACGTTATGTCATGAGCTATGGGTTCCGCGGCGCGATTGCCTGATAGACCCCTCCACCGGAATTTTCTGGATCCCCCTCCTGAACCCGTGTTAAGCGTTAATACAATCTGGCACTGATGTTTGATAGGAGCATTCCTGTTGCCACTGAGAGCAGATTTAGATAAGTGGTAGATGTTACATTGGTGGCTTATTAAGTTCTACATTTGATACTTCATTTTTAAAGGTCTGCAAATTTATAATATTATGTTTTATACATGTTTTTCGTAAAAAAGCATAACTGTATATATTATGTATATTGTAATTTTATTTTTTGTGGTTTTCACAATAAATATTTTTTAAAGTGAATATCTTGATATGTCTAAGGCGCCGACCAGATGATAATTGGGGGGATATGGATGTTATCACCAGGAAAAACTTTTTTTTCACATTCGAAGGAGCGACAAACTTCTTAATTGCGAGATGCAGTGGCGTAGCTACAGGGGGGCGGTCGCCCCCCCTGGCTCCATCCTCACCAGGAAAGAAATGATTACATTGTCATCAAACGTTGCATTTTGCTGATGGCGCGCCTCTGCCGCGACAGCGATAATAGCTCCCCCGACAAAAATGTTCCATTTCCATCGCTGACTTGAATATTTTGCCCCTCCTGGCAAATTTCCTGGCTACGCCACTGGCGAGATGAGCGTACCAGCTACAGACTGAAACAAACTTTATTTTTCTTTTCATGTGCTGGACAAACTTTTTTTTTCACCAAAAATCTGTAGCCCCTCTCCAAGGACCACCTGGTCGGCCCCTGAGAAAAAAACACAAACTTTTTTGATACTTATTTATTTTTCAACACATCACTGTAAATATGTATACATGTACGTCTCCTGTGGCCTGCCTCACCTTGTTGTTGGTGCGGTTTGGTCGTAAGATCGTATTGCAAAGTTCTCAAGTTTTCCTGTTTCGGATATGAACCTTGAGATAATACTCTCAGTCCATGGAGTGTTTCAAATATCTGGTAGATTCATGTTTTATTCCCTCCAGATGGCAATATGAAGTCTCTGAATTATCACTGAGAAGACAAAAAAAGCTTTAGTCTTCGGACCTTCGTCGCCCCTGAGTCCCTGACCCGTGTCCAGTAAATTCTGGATCCACAACCAATGTCCATCATGCACCGGGATTGTACCCTGGCATCCCTATTGCTCACGATCTGTGGCCCCACCTTATTGCTATAGGTACTTTTGGCCTATGTACTTAGCCAACTTAGCCAATGGATAATCCCCACCTAATAGGATGACTCTTGTCAATTGATTGGGTGTTGCCAACAATTGGCTACAGGTTCTATTTGTAGGGGAGAGCAGGGCACGTTGGTCCACTTTTCGATTGTTTGGCTCTCAGGAGATAATTTCTTTGAATATACACATCATATGAAAAATATTATTTACAGGCTGACTCCGTTAAAACATTTACAATAAATACCAAACCATGTCTATTTACATTACTGAGTTATGGAGAAAAATCAGACCCAAAATATGTTTTATATGGTCCAACATGGCCTAGCGTCGGGGTAGGTTGGACTTTCATGTGGGGTACGTAACCGTTCCTTAAAAGTTTAACCACAGGGCTCCACAATGTCCCTATAATTCCTCGGGACTACGGTCAAAATTTGATGAAACTCCTTGCTCTGTTTTAACTTGGTCCATCAGGAGCCATACTTTATTTCCAGCAATTTCATGTCTAAACCATAACAACTGTCCAATGTCCTTTTATGTCCTTGCATTTAAATGTCAAGTGGTTTAGTAGTATCCAAACTGGCTAAAAAGGAGACAAATGAAGTGGACACTCCCAGTTGGTCAGTGCGTTTTGACGCATAACCACTTCTAATAGTGCTGTCTGCATCATTATCTGCATTATCCAAGTATTCGGCAGAATTAAAATTGTCATCAGTGAATTCATAACTGTTTATTCCATCATCCGAGTTAATTGATTCCATATCGCTGTCGTGACATGATCCGTTTACGCTTGGCGTTGCTAGAATATTTGAATTTTGGAAGTCATCTGTTTGTTCAGTTGCGGTATTAGTTGATTTTGCTGAAAGGCTGGTATTACCAGATTGCAAAAGGGTGTTTTTGGTGTCTTTAGCAGCTTTAGATGTCTGCCATCTGCCAGCTTTAGATGTCTGCCATCTTGGATGGCACAAATGATTTAGAATATCTGGCAGTCCTTGTTTTTATAGATCGTAATCTTCTACCCGATGGTAAAGTTTGATAATATACATTGAGAGGATGGGTATCGTCGCTTGTAATTATTTTACATCTTTGGATTACACACTTTTTGTAAATATTTTCAACACTTGTTACATTGATTCCAAATTTGCTACAAATCTTTACAATTCGTTGGAGTTTATTTTTTGATGTAGCACTGCAGTTTCCGTACCAACAAATGATGGAGAAAGCTAGGACAGATTGTACAATAGAGGTGTAGAAGAGTTCTAGGATTTTGTAATCTATTTTTAACTTATTCAATTGTCTCACAAAGTATAACCTTGAATTAGCCTTTTTATATACAGCATTAACATTTTCATTGAAATTTAGACGATGGTCAATTACTGTTCCAAGATATTTATAATTGGATACACATTCAACAAGTTCACCGTTAATATACAAAGGTGGATGTTCATATGCGGATGTTCTGAAGTCGACTATCATCTCCTTTGTCTTTTTAACATTAAGTTCAAGGAAGTTATTTACGCACCATTCTGTAAAAAGCTCAACATTTTCTCTATACATGTTGTCATCATTCGTACATTTTGCAACTAATGCAGTGTCATCAGCATACTTGAATAACTGACATGTGTCATGGTTACATTTACAGTCACTGGTGTATAATGTGAATAGAAGTGGTGACAACACACACCCTTGCTTGTGGGGCTCCAGTATTTGTGACAATCATATCTGATTTACAATCCAGGAATTTGACATACTGTACTCTTTCGGTCAAGAATTCATTTATCCATAATATCAAACGCGGATTGACCTTCATGTTCACTAGCTTTTGCATCATGATATGCGGCTGAATGGTGTTAAATGCGCTTGAAAAGTCAACATACAATATTCTAGCATACAGCTTTTTATTGGCTGTATTTGAATGATCAACATGACTGAGGATGTAATCAGTTAGAGATAGAGTTGCATCCTCTACACACCTCTTTGCAGTATAAGCAAATTGGTAGTTGTCAACATACAGCTTAACCTGGTCTGTAAGTATATTCTTAACGATCTTCTCCAGACACTTCATCATAATTGCGGTTAAAGCAATTGGTCTATAATCATTTTGGCATGTTGGAGGGTTTTTCTTAGGAGCAGGGATCAATTCGGAGGTTTTCCAAATTTTTGGTATGAGAGTTTCCTCAAGGGATTTTTCAAAGATGTTACGCAGTACCGGGGCCAGTGGTTCTCTACAAAGTTTCACAACACTGGAACCAATGCCATCTGGGCCTGCAGCTTTACCTATCTTAACGGAGTTAAGACATTTTAATACCTGTTCTTCTGTAATAGTTATGGGCTCCGGATCTCTGCTCTTAAGAAAGTTCACAATACATGTTCGTACAGTTGAGAAGTCTTGTTTGTCAAATCGTCCATAGAAAACATTCAAATCATTACAGAAAGCATCAACATTTTCAACATCAGGTACTGGTTTGTTCTTATTCATACCAGTTAAGACTCTGAGACCACTCCATGCTGATTTTGTATCAGATTTAAACAATTTTTCTACCTTGATCTTATAATTTTCTTTACACACAGCAATTTGTTTGTTGATTTCTTTTTGAACAGATTTAAGTTGTTGCCTATCCTCCGTTCCAAGTAAGCGTTTTTTCTCATTTAAGATGACCTTTAACTCCTTTGTGACCCAGGGCTTGTTATTAGGATAACATTTTACAACCTTTTTAGGGACAATTTCATCAATACAGAAGTTGATATAGGCATTGAGTACTTCTACATTTTGCTCTGCACTTGCATCAGTATCATACATTACATCAAAATCAGTGGACTCCATGCAACCAAGTAGTGTATTATTTACATCATCATTCCAAGTGTACACTAATCTTTCAGAAGGCTTACAGCGCTTTAACTTTTGTCTGTACACAGGGATCAGGTGACACATATTATGATCGGATATGCCAAGTGGGCATAGCTTCTTGGCAACATATGCATTCTTAACACTACAATAAAAAGGATCCAACAATTTATCTGATCTTGTAGAAAAATGTATATATTGTTGGTAATTTGGTATACATTTGTCAAATTTACAGTTGTTAAAATCACCAGTGATAATGTTAACAGCATCAGGGTTATTTGCGAGTTCAATCGCATTTGTGAGCGAACCAGTTAAATAAGGGGTAGTCAGAAATTTTGGATCGTTTGTGAGAGTCAAGGAAGCACTTATCAAAGTTTCTTTTTCATGAAATTAATGAAGAATAGGCTAACTTGAGGCGTGTTGCTTTTTTGTGTGTCTTTTGTGTCTTGTTTAATTACAATTTAAGTTTTTAGTTTCAACCAAATCACGGCAAAACAGGAAATAGAAATATTCTTGTTATTGTTTTACTGCCCTCTGATTGGCCGAAACAGGTTCGATGTCTTCCCGATAGTTTTCAGACACTTCTATTAGGGCTAGAATTAGAATTTTAGGCTCTTTTGAATCCTGGTGCCTTAATCTTTATGATTTCGTTTTTTCATGAAGATATCTCAATTAATTGCTGAGAATTCGTTGAAAATGCATAGGCCTATATATTTTTTCCCCAGGATGCACTGTGCATGTCAGGCAATTCAGAATAGCAATTAAGACTTCACCAATTAGCCAATTTGCCATTCACACCTTGAGTTAGTATATTTAAATTAACACCTTCTAAGAAGTCCCACATCATTGAAGGCCATTGTAAAAGTGAACTTTCTCATAGCAATCAATGCCATCTTTGGGGGGAGGCAATCCACTCAATTAAAATTTAACATGACAGTCCTGTGATTTTTTTTTTCACATGAACCACAGCTGCACACTCTTTGTTACAATGTTTTTTGCTGTACAATTCAGTTTATTTGATGACTACCAAGCCAGCCTGAAGAGTCACACTGTACAAACGGACAGACTCAACGGCAGTTATCAGGCAAATATGGCAGTGAACATATTTTAAAAGAATAAAAATAACAATGTACATATAGTGGCTTTCATACTATAATGTTAAATGAAAGGAATTATTGCAGTGACATTTATCTGAACGAAAAATTATATTAGAAATAACCCCAGGCATCTTGATATATGTTTACCAACTGGTGTCTCACTTTTGTCTTTGTAACTCACTTTTTAGCTATTTACAATGAAAAACTAGGGAAAATTGTGGAAGGGGTTGACAGCTAAAAATACAAGGTATTTTATAAGATCATTTTCAAGCTTCTATGTGCTTTATTAATGCACTAGATTAGCATTTCAAAATTTTCTTCTGCACACACATCTTGATAGGACAGCCAAATAAGGCAGGTTTCACTCAGCGCATTGCAATAGTGCATTCATATTTTGTTAATTTAAGGGTGGTTGAGTAGAGAGACGTTAATGAAATATTGTGCATAAAATGAAAATACCAGTGGTTGGTCCTTGACAAAATGTTATGAATATGTGGATACAGTAACAGTTACCACGGTTACTAGCCTGTCAACATCAACTGAACAACACAAGTCAAGTCAGCCGGGGTATACCAGCACAACACAAGTCAAGTCAGCAGAAAAGTTCTTGTATTTTATAACTCAATTTTAGAAGAACATTATTGCCCTTGCATTGCAGTCTCGTTGAGTTGAGTGCAGGATGTCTGCAGCATTTTTGGAATCAAATTCCAGGATTTTCTAGGCTTTTCTTGGCCCAAATTTTCCCAAAATCAAGGCCAATCTTCCAGAGAATGCAGATTACTTTTTTCTGATAGTAAAAATGTATCGGCGACCTGACTGTCACAAGAAATCGCAAAATATTCAGCTGTGTTTCTTTTTTTTATTAGTATGAAGCAGATTCCAGGCCTTTTGTGGTAAATGCAATTTTTTCAAGGCTTTTCAAGGCTTTTCAAGGACTGGCAGACACCCAGGTCACACCCTTTGAGTAGTTAGAGTCAGGGAAGTGCAAGTGATTACTTCAATCTGCTTTTGTTACTGTGATGTCATTGCATATTCAATAGGTCAATAATGGATCATTTGGAGTCTTCTACAGTTTTAATCAATCGAGTAACTAAATTATTGCCAATATTGCTTCACAAGACTGTGGCATTTTTGAAGATGCATAAAGAAATATAGTCCTACAGACGACTCCTAAATACATTTTTAAACTTACCATTTTAGATTTATAGGAAATTCACCCTGTACTAGGAGTTCCTACTTTGATATATATCTGAAGATTGAGGGATGCGACAAAGAATTGTTTCAGCAAAGCAAAAAATATTTTGTGGAGAGCTTCCGAACCTGGGTCCCAACAATTGGGAGCCCAAGGCTCTTACCTTTTCCCCATTTTTCTTATAATTTCCACATTTTGCTTACCATTTACCCATTTTGCTCATAATTTCTCCATTTTTCTTACCATTTCCCCATTTTCGTTTCTAATCTTGCTAATACATCTGCAGAAATTTCCCCAAAATCTGTTCAGGGGGCAAGTTGTCCCCCCTGCCCTCTCACCCCCCCCTAATGGTTATGCTACTGATCTCAATACCTTTTAGATCTGGCCTTCCTGCTATTGACATAATTTGTTGTAAGCCGCTTGTACTTTCTTTTTTACTGCACCGCCCACCCCTCCTGGTGATATTACTGCTAAGTTTATTGTCTGTTCTATTTCTCTGATCATGTATGAAAATCTAGGCCCCAAATTCTACACCATTTTCCCCAAGAATCCACTCACAAAAATGGCAAAACAACATACGCATAGTGAACTCGCATGTGTTACGCTTGCGACACAAATTCTAGTTATTTTCCATTTTACAAATAGCTTCTTGTAACAGGTCTTCACTTTAGGATAACCCATCACGCAGGGATGGACGCAGGGGGGGGGATGGGGGGGATGCATCCCCCCTCACCAGACCAAAATTTATGCATTTGAACATGTTAATTTTATCAGCGCTCAGTGACGTTATGTCATGAGCTATGGGTTCCGCGGCGCGATTGCCTGATAGACCCCTCCACCGGAATTTTCTGGATCCCCCTCCTGAACCCGTGTTAAGCGTTAATACAATCTGGCACTGATGTTTGATAGGAGCATTCCTGTTGCCACTGAGAGCAGATTTAGATAAGTGGTAGATGTTACATTGGTGGCTTATTAAGTTCTACATTTGATACTTCATTTTTAAAGGTCTGCAAATTTATAATATAATGTTTTATACGTGTTTTTCGTAAAAAAGCATAACTGTATATATATATATTGTAATTTTATTTTTTGTTGTTTTCACAATAAATATTTTTTAAAGTGAATATCTTGATATGTCTAAGGCGCCGACCAGATGATAATTGGGGGGATATGGATGTTATCACCAGGAAAAACCTTTTTTTCACATTCGAAGGAGCGACAAACTTCTTAATTGCGAGATGCAGTGGTGTAGCTACAGGGGGGCGGTCGCCCCCCCCTGGCTCCATCCTCACCAGGAAAGAAATGATTACATTGTCATCAAACGTTGCATTTTGCTGATGGCGCGCCTCTGCCGCGACAGCGATAATAGCTCCCCCGACAAAAATGTTCCATTTCCATCGCTGACTTGAATATTTTGCCCCTCCTGGCAAATTTCCTGGCTACGCCACTGGCGAGATGAGCGTACCAGCTACAGACTGAAACAAACTTTATTTTTCTTTTCATGTGCTGGACAAACTTTTTTTTTCACCAAAAATCTGTAGCCCCTCTCCAAGGACCACCTGGTCGGCCCCTGAGAAAAAAACACACACTTTTTTGTAACTTATTTATTTTTCAACACATCACTGTAAATATGTATACATGTACGTCTCCTGTGGCCTGCCTCGCCTTGTTGTTGGTGCGGTTTGGTCGTAAGATCGTATTGCAAAGCTCTCAAGTTTTCCTGTTTCGGATATGAACCTTGAGATAATACTCTCAGTCTATGGAGTGTTTCAAATATCTGGTAGATTCATGTTTTATTCCCTCCAGATGGCAATATGAAGTCTCTGAATTATCACTGAGAAGACAAAAAAAGCTTTAGTCTTCGGACCTTCGTCGCCCCTGAGTCCCTGACCCGTGTCCAGTAAATTCTGGATCCACAACCAATGTCCATCATGCACCGGGATTGTACCCTGGCATCCCTATTGCTCACGATCTGTGGCCCCACCTTATTGCTATAGGTACTTTTGGCCTATGTACTTAGCCAACTTAGCCAATGGATAATCCCCACCTAATAGGATGACTCTTGTCAATTGATTGGGTGTTGCCAACAATTGGCTACAGGTTCTATTTGTAGGGGAGAGCAGGGCACGTTGGTCCACTTTTCGATTGTTTGGCTCTCAGGAGATAATTTCTTTGAATATACACATCATATGAAAAATATTATTTACAGGCTGACTCCGTTAAAACATTTACAATAAATACCAAACCATGTCTATTTACATTACTGAGTTATGGAGAAAAATCAGACCCAAAATATGTTTTATATGGTCCAACATGCCCTAGCGTCAGCATAGCTTGGACTTTCATGTGGGTTACGTAACCGTTCCTTAAAAGTTTAACCACAGGGCTCCACAATGTCCCTATAATTCCTCGGGACTACGGTCAAAATTTGATGAAACTCCTTGCTCTGTTTTAACTTGGTCCATCAGGAGCCATACTTTATTTCCAGCAATTTCATGTCTAAACCATAACAACTGTCCAATGTCCTTTTATGTCCTTGCATTTAAATGTCAAGTGGTTTAGTAGTATCCAAACTGGCTAAAAAGGAGACAAATGAAGTGGACACTCCCAGTTGGTCAGTGCGTTTTGACGCATAACCACTTCTAATAGTGCTGTCTGCATCATTATCTGCATTATCCAAGTATTCGGCAGAATTAAAATTGTCATCAGTGAATTCATAACTGTTTATTCCATCATCCGAGTTAATTGATTCCATATCGCTGTCGTGACATGATCCGTTTACGCTTGGCGTTGCTAGAATATTTGAATTTTGGAAGTCATCTGTTTGTTCAGTTGCGGTATTAGTTGATTTTGCTGAAAGGCTGGTATTACCAGATTGCAAAAGGGTGTTTTTGGTGTCTTTAGCAGCTTTAGATGTCTGTGATCTTGTACCAGAATCCAGAGTATCTTCCACTTTCTTGAAGATAAGATTTTGCTCGAGCTGCTTGTGAATGTCGCTCACTTTCGCTGATGGACTGCGCTTTAGTTCAACATTTTTGGGAGGATTCTTCTGGTTTGGTTGAGGTTGGTTGGACTGGAATGTCTTCTCTAGAAGTTGTCTTGATCGCTCGAATTGCGATTTCCTCTCGGAGAGTGATAATCCTTCTAATCCAGGCAAAACGGGAGAATTAGATCTACTAATCGATGACACAGGACTGAGTTTTTCTGAGTTATTCTTCACAGAGGCTGGATTGAAGTTTGGACAGTCTTCTATATTAGATGTAGGGGATTCGGAACCCGAGAAATCTGTGCTTGCTTCTTCATACGGACTCTTCGGTCGCCTTAGCAACGAGTAATTCGCGGAACCTTGCTCTGGCACATTCCTGTCAATTGGGGAAAATTCATTCAATTGTTCATTTTCTTTTCCATTAAGATGTTGTTGTACTTTAATTTTTACAGCAGAATTGGTTTTACCTTCAAGTTGTCCTTTGGCTGATTTCTCGTCATTATTCAGCGATTTTGAATTAATCTCTTGGTTCGATTTAGTGATGATGATAACCTCTCTTTCCCTTGTCAATTGGGCGGGGGGAGGTGGGGCTGCTCGTTTCTTATCGGCACTTTTTACTGATACCACTGGTGCTGCTTTCTCGCTGCTAGTTGATGTAGGGGGCGGTGGAGCTGCTCTCTTCCTATTTTCCGCAACCTGACTTTTCAATTTGATCGAACCTGTAGATCTGTCATCGGCTGGTGCTTTCTTTACGCCAGCGTCTTTTCTTGCAGCACATTCGATTTTCTGCGTTTCGTCTTTAGAAGTGTCATCACTGTTTTCGAAATGTTTCAGCAAATTCATGACATTGTTGGTTCCGCCTGTAGTTGAACCGGAAGCGAACCTCCGGTAGTACATTCCCTTAGACATTATGGTGACCTGTTGGAAAAGAACATCACAAATGTTAGAAGCTTGATACAGAAAGAGAGATTAATTCATGCAGACTTGGTATATGGTATAGTGACAAAGAATTAATTTAAGGGTTTCAGAATCAACACTGTAGAACCAGCTGCATCCTTTTAACAGCATGCGGCAACGCTTGCGTCCAAAGGGAAAACCTAGTAAGTCACATTTTGGACCAAATTGAGTTGAAGTCAAAATAGGACTTCTGAGACATGTTTCTATATTATTTTATTAAGTTTAGATTTTCAAGAAGGGGCCTGTTAACCAAAAATGACACCAGCAAAAATCCCAACAAATCCATTTCTTACTACAAGCACTGGAATTTAAAAGTCAATTTTCTCAGGAACTCCAAAATGAGCCTTACTAGATTTTCCCTTTGGACGCTATAGAACTAGGGTATTAGTTGATTTTCTGCTAAATTGTCAATTCCGTTTCAGATAGCCAATTCCGTGAATTCCGTCCGTTTTCCGTTATCACGGAAAACTAATGTCCCTATAGGGTAAGGTGGGGAAATCCGATCCCCTTTTATTCTCAGGGCAAATCTGACCCCTTAATGGTTTTTAAAAGTAATTGTATTTATGTCATGATCATAACTTGAGGATTAAACTACAACTGCACAAAGGAAATTTTAAGTTGAATCTTTTTGAAACAATCTAACAGTGAGACACTAATCATCTGTTTGTCTGTTGGCTAAATTGCCCCTCAGTTATCACGTGGAAAACTGATATGTATTTGCAAACACTAACCACGTGATTTTGTCACCAGTTAACCACATGATTTTCTGGGGGGCAATCTTCACCAGTTAAACCACATGATTTTCTAGTGAACATCTTCACCAGTTAACCATGTGTTTTTCTGGTGAATATCTTCACGAGTTAGCCACATGATATTCTGGTGAATATCTTCACCAGTCAACCATGTGATTTTCTGGGTGCAATCTTTACCAGTTAACCACGTGATTTTCTGTGGGAGGCAATCTTCACCAGTTAAAATTATTTGAGAAGAGGCAAAATCTCCCACCGGTTAACTTGGCTCTTCATCAAGCCAGTCAACTTAGACTATTTCAAGCAATATCTTGGGTTTTCAATAGCTGTGGGGCTGAAGTAAAAGCCACAAGAACTTGCTGAAAATTTGTCACAACCAGTGTGATGCAGTGAGTCTCTTTTCAGTCTTCTTAAGGGTTACCATGGTTATCCCATGAAAATGTTGAGGAGCTTCTTCGCATGAAGAAAAACATGTGATAACTCTCAGTTATGTCTTGAAGATGGTCAAGCGATAATCTGGTGACATTCATCACATGATTATCCCTTGAAAATGTCGGAGTTTTTCTCATGTGAACAAAAACACGTGATAACTCGCAGTTATGTCATGTTCACCAGTTTCCCCTGTGTTTATCATGTGAACTTCACATGCATTGTCAGCTGGTGTTTCACCACAGAGACGCGTATAGTAATAATATAAATTTCTACTGCGAGGATACATGTATAGAGGACCCGCCCACTATATCATGTAAAATATGAGGAGCTGGCAGATGTATATCTAGCTAAGTATGGGTGGGGTTAAGGAGATCAGATAATCAAACTGATCCAATATATTGGATGTTTGCAACTTCAAATGTACATATATAGGCCCTAATATAATACATAATATCTACCATACAATCAATTATATGTAATTTTGTCATGTAGGCCTAACATTATTTCAAGATTAGATTTCTTAACTATAAATGTTACAGTTTCAAGGCACTTGTAAATCAGCCTACATGTATACTTACTTCTTACATCATCATCATGAATTGTTTTAAAAATTCACTCTAAAAAATTTAGGACAAAAGCGGTTTTTAAAAATATCAAGTGGTTTTATGAGACAACCATGGTGGTTTTTGCACTGAAATTTGAATTATCAGGTCATTTTTGGTTTTTGTCTTTGGAATTGGTCTCCTCCTCAGGTAAAATGGTTTTTCAAAAAACCAAGGCCTCTTGTTGGAATGAGTCTACCCTGGTATTAGTGTTTTTCATGCCATGATAACTATTGGTCCATGTGTCAATATGACAAAATTTGTTGATGATCAACAAGATTACCATACATAAATAAATTGCTTAGAGATAATGGGTTTCATTTATCTAGTGACATTTAATAACCTAGTACTAGTTTCGATGTATAAGGAACTTCATGGACCTCATAGACAACCTCGATACTGTGCTTGCTGAGACAGATCAGCTCCCCAGAGAACAAAGCCTCCTTCGGTACCACATGTAACGCCATCTATACTGGCATGCATTTGGCAAACACAAGTTCAAATTTAACAAGGAACAAGTGATTAATAAAAATACAGCAGGGAATCATTGCACCTATCAACACTGAAAGCATAACTAAGCTGTAACAAACCAACAGTGCATTATCTCGAGGTGTGGCTCTATCCCAACTTACATATATCACAGTTGACTTAAAAAGTAGATTGAGTCTCATGTTTGTCAAAGAATCATGAATGAGCAATGGTGAGCCGAGTAGCGCCATCTATAACTATACTTTTTAAAATTTACTTTGTAACTTTGAGGTTATAAAGACCATGCTTGATGCACTGGCCAGTTGATTAGATGATAGTGTTACAAAATTGTACATGCATGATTTGCAAGAAATCATAAATGAATATCTTTTAACATGTGGAAGAGTAGGTGGGCTAAACTTTTCGTAGAAGTATCATTACACCCAACAACTCCAACATGAGAATGATTCAAGAACAAACTTCAGACAGTCACAGGTAACTGATCTTAGAATATCCCATTGGTAATATAGCTTTGCAGTGGCATTTCTCTGTGAGGTAAGTACATTTTGTTATCTTGTTAGTCCGTAAATGGACTGTAGACTGCTTGGTAAAACAAGGAAGAAAAGTCTACTGATTTTAGAGCTAACTCCAGTGCTTGCTGGGTGTGTAGCCTCACTCTCTCTGCCCTGTGTTTCTTTATTATACTCTATAGGCCTAACTATTCTGTTTTCTTGTCTTTTCTCTTTGCAGATCTAAACAAGAATCAAAGCACCTCCCCCATTGATACCCCCCCCCCTGGAGGGGGGTACTTACTATGTTCAAGTCTACACCTATGCTCGGCTCAGTAGGCCCCCTTTTTCAACTGAAAAATTCCTAGAGTTGGGTCTAAAAATTTGACAAAATTCCTAGAGTTGGCCCCTAAATTTAAATAGGAACTTTTATCGAATCGCGATGTTATTTTTCGGTCAAATTACGGGTTAATGCCTGGGAAAAACAGGTAAATACCATTGCGGCGAAAAAAAAAATCCTAGAGTCGGGGTATTTTCGCGACGACCGACCGCCTAGCACCGGGTCTGGTCGCCGAACTTCCAGCCTAGCATACGTATCAGAAAAAATGTTGAGTACCCCCCCCAGGCCCCCCCCCCACAGATAAAAAAATTATAAAATCCCCCCCAATGAAATACAACCTATGTTGGACAGCTGTTTGGCAATGCCTGATTTCTGTGTCCTACTGTCCTACTCAGCCTACCAAGTGCATAAATCCTTGACGTAAAGCCTCAATCATCCATCCATGCATCCGCACTTGACAGGCTAATCAGGCCAGCCATGGACCAATTATATATGAGATTACATACTACCACTACTGATATCTCAGATATCCAAACAGCCCCCTATCTGTTTGGTTTATGAAGAAACCAGTTTTATATGGTTTTTGTTAAAACCAAATGAAACCAGTTTTATTTGGTTTTTGTTAAAACCAAACAATTTGGTATTTCCACAAACCCTAGGTGGTTTAATATGCGGGACAAGCTCAAAAACCAAATTTGGTTTTTTGGAGGCTGTTTTTTTTTAAGAGTGAAGAGGTGTCTAAGATGTAAAATAGTACTGCAATCCCAGACTTTCTTCACATCACTATGCTAGCCAAATAAATGTGTATTGATTGATATGAAAATCATGTTTCTTACCTGCTATCAGAAGCCCAAGAATACAAGGTAAATCGCAGCACCTCCTTACTCTCCTACTATCACTGGCAGAGTATAGGCATAGGCCTTCAGCGGAGCAATTGATTAGTGCCTGTAGTGCTTAGATGGTGTGACAGGGATGATGCAAGGCAGAGCTCTTCTGCCAGTAATTAATTAATATGTTGATTGATCAGTGCATGCCACATCACCAACCTGGGGAAGGATAAAGAGATTAGCAGCAGATTAACTAAGATGAGCTAGATTAGAGGACACTTTTGCTCAGAATCTGATGCAGCTGCTGCTTCATATAGTGTGTAATGCAGTCATTTTCAGGGGCGGATCCAGAAAATATTAACTTTAACAATAAGCCAAGTATTGTGATATACAGATGAAGTTTAGCAATGTGTATTGTGGCATGTAGATGAAGTTTCACAATATTTCAAGTACTGTGGCATGTAGGTGAAGTTTAGCAATATGCCAAATATTGTGGAATGTAGATAACGTTTAGCAATATGCCAACTGCCAAGTATTATGGCATGCAGATTAAGTTTAGCAATGTGCCAAGTATTTAGGTATGCAGATAAAGTTTAGCAATATGCTTAGTATATGGGTGCATGCAGATGAAGTTAGCAATATGCCAATTATTGTGGCATGCAGATAAAGTTTAGCAATATGCCAGATATATGGTTGCATGCAGATAAAGTTTAGCAATATGTCAAATATTGTGGCATGCAGACGAAGTTTAGCAATATGCCAATTATTGTGGCATGCAGATGAAGTTTAGCAATATGCCAATTATTGTTGCATGCAGATGAAGTTTAGCAATATGGTGGCATGCAGACGAAGTTTAGCAATATGCCAATTATTGTAGCATGCAGATGAAGTTTAGCAATATGCCAAGTATATGGCACTTCAGCAAAGCCTTCAGTGAATAAGTCAGACACACTCCCAAGGTTGACCAATGAACATGAATGCAAGCGTGTTATGCAAATGAGGATGATACGTCTATTCACGCATTTCTCTCAGTCGTACGGCTACGATTCCAATTGCAATAGATAGATCTCTCCGAGATCTTTAAAATGGTATGCCGTACGTCCCTGACAAGTTAATAGTCGCTTCATAAATTGCCAATAAACTTTTGAACTGGGGAAGAATACTGGGCGCTGATTGGTCTAGACGCTCGTGACGTAAATTTATGATAATATGAGGCGATTGAAAGACTCGTCTAGGGTAGATTCTCTGGGTGGTATATGGTTGCATGCAGATGAAGTTTAGCAATATGCCAATTATTGTGGCATGCAGATAAAGTTTAGCAATATATGCCAATTATTGTGGCATGCAGATAAAGTTTAGAAATATGCCAAGTATTGTGGCATGCAGATGAAGTTTTGCAATATGCCGAGTATTGTGGTATGCAGATGAAATTTACCAATGTGCCAATTATTTTGGTATGCAGATGAAGTTTAGCAATATGCTAAGTATATGGGTGCATGCAGATGAAGTTAGCAATATGCCAATTATTGTGGTATGCAGATAAAGTTTAGCAATATGCCAATTATTGTTTGCATGGCGATGAAGTTTAGCAATATGGTTGCATGCAGATGAAGTTTAGTAATATGCCAATTATTGTGGCATGCAGATAAAATTTAGCAATGTGCCAGGCATTGTGGCATGTGGATGAAATTTAGCAATATGCCAAGTATCGGGGCACGTGGATGAAGTTTAGCAATATGCCCAGTATATGGGGCATGTAGATGAATTGTAGCAGTGTGCCAATTATTGTGGCATGCAGATGAAGTTTAGCAATATGCCAATTATTGTAGCATGCAGATGAAGTTTAGCAATATGCCAAGTATTGTGGCTTGCAGATGAAGTTTAGCAATATGCCAAGTATATGGTTGCATGCAGATGAAGTTTAGCAATATGCCAATTATTGTGACATGCAGATAAAGTTTAGCAATATGCCAATTATTGTGGCATGCAGATAAAGTTTAGAAATATGCCAAGTATTGTGAAATGCAGATGAAGTTTTGCAATATGCCAAGTATTGTTGTATGCAGATGAAGTTTACCAATGTGCCAATTATTTTGCAATGCAGATGAAGTTTAGCAATATGCTAAGTATATGGGTGCATGCAGATGAAGTTAGCAATATGCTAATTATTATGGCATGCAGATAAAGTTTAGCAATATGCCAATTATTGTTTGCATGGCGATGAAGTTTAGCAATATGGTTGCATGCAGATGAAGTTTAGCAATATGCCAATTATTGTGGCATGCAGATAAAATTTAGCAATGTGCCAAGCATTGTGGCATGTGGATGAAATTTAGCAATATGCCAAGTATCGTGACACGTGGATGAAGTTTAGCAATATGCCCAGTATATGGGGCATATATGGGACTTAGATGAATTGTAGCAGTGTGCCAATTATTGTGGCATGCAGACAAAGAGTAGCAATATGCCAACTATAATTGTAGCATGCAGATGAAGTTTAGCAATATGCCAAGTATATGGTTGCATACAGATGAAGTTTAGCAATATGCCAAGTATATGGTTGCATGCAGATGAAGTTTAGCAGTATGCCAATTATTGTGGCATGCAGATAAAGTTTAGCAATATGCCAATTATTGTTGCATGCAGATGAAGTTTAGCAATATGGTGGCATGCAGACGAAGTTTAGCAATATGCCAATTATTGTAGCATGCAGATGAAGTTTAGCAATATGCCAAGTATATGGTTGCATGCAGATGAAGTTTAGCAATATGCCAATTATTGTGGCATGCAGATAAAGTTTAGCAATATGCCAATTATTGTGGCATGCAGATAAAGTTTAGAAATATGCCAAGTATTGTGGCATGCAGATGAAGTTTTGCAATATGCCAAGTACTGTGGTATGCAGATGAAGTTTACCAATGTGCCAATTATTTTGGTATGCAGATGAAGTTTAGCAATATGCTAAGTATATGGGTGCATGCAGATGAAGTTAGCAATATGCCAATTATTGTGGTATGCAGATAAAGTTTAGCAATATGCCAATTATTGTTTGCATGCCGATGAAGTTTAGCAATATGGTTGCATGCAGATGAAGTTTAGCAATATGCCAATTATTGTGGCATGCAGATAAAATTTAGCAATGTGCCAGGCATTGTGGCATGTGGATGAAATTTAGCAATATGCCAAGTATCGTGGCACGTGGATGAAGTTTAGCAATATGCCCAGTATATGGGGCATGTAGATGAATTGTAGCAGTGTGCCAATTATTGTGGCATGCAGATGAAGTTTAGCAATATGCCAATTATTGTAGCATGCAGATGAAGTTTAGCAATATGCCAAGTATTGTGGCTTGCAGATGAAGTTTAGCAATATGCCAAGTATATGGTTGCATGCAGATGAAGTTTAGCAATATGTCAATTATTGTGACATGCAGATAAAGTTTAGCAATATGCCAATTATTGTGGCATGCAGATAAAGTTTAGAAATATGCCAAGTATTGTGAAATGCAGATGAAGTTTTGCAATATGCCAAGTATTGTTGTATGCAGATGAAGTTTACCAATGTGCCAATTATTTTGGTATGCAGATGAAGTTTAGCAATATGCTAAGTATATGGGTGCATGCAGATGAAGTTCCCTCCTGAGCACCAACGTAAATCAAACCTTTCACTACGTAATTATTTAGGTTAGAATCAAACGTTGGGCCAAACAACGTATCAAAAAGGTAGGGCAAATGTAATTTCCAAACGTTGCACTCAGATGGAAAACCAAACGTAGGTCGCGACGTTAGTAAGAGGTTGGCAGATAGTTTGTTTTATAGTTTGGCCTAACGTTAGAGTCACACGGAAGTCATACCTTTGGTTGAGAGGCTGGAAGAACGTTTGGTTGTAACGTTTGGCTAAACGTGTCAGTCATACGTAAGTCATACCTTTGGTTGACAGGTTTGAAGAACATATGACTATTACGTATGACCATACCTATGATTCAAAGGTTTGTCGAACATTGATTTGAGAGGTTTATAAAACCTTAGACTATTACGTAAGTCATACCTTTGGTTGAGAGGTTTGAAGAACGTTTGACTGTTACGTATGACCATACCTTTGATTCATAGGTTTGTCGAACATTCATCTGAGAGGTTTTAGCAACCTTGGACTATTGCGTATGACCATACCTTTGATTCATAGGTTTATCAAAGGTATGGTCACACGTTTGGTCATACGTAACTTTCAAGGTTTCTCCAACGTGTTTTTGAGATGTATGGACAACGTTTGAAAGTAATGTTCAGGTCAAACGTCTGATCATACGTATCTGCCAAAGGTTTGTTGAAGGTTTGCACAAAGTTGCAGAACCTAGGATCCTGATTCTCAGAGAGCTTGTAGCGCCATCTATTCCATACCTATTCCAATCTATCTGGTAACTTTGTAATATATAAAAACTCCAACAGGATGGTTACTGTTGTCGATAAGATGAAGCCATGAAGATAAAGTTGACAAACCAGTAAAAATTAAATCCACATATGTACTTTTAAAAATAAGAAAGCTTATCCTGGTTTAAAAATAATTTAATTTTTTTCCACACCCACAAAGATGCATATGAAAATTTAATGAGACCCAAGTTTAATGGTGCCTCAATGCAACTGTCGTAGATGCCGAGAATGTTCCAATTTTATCAAGGTAAAATTGCAGTAACATTTTCAATTTCACCATGCAAGGTAAGTGTTTTTTATATAATTTTATCTTACAGTCCCTAAGTGGACTTGTAGACTGCTCAGTAAAATGAGGAAGAAAAGTCTATTAATTTTGGGAGCCATCCTTTTTGGATAGCTCTGTTTGTACTGCTTTAATTTTTTGTTTTATATTTGCAGATCTCAATCAAAATAATTAAATCCTCCGAACCAGTCGCTGGGATGCTCTCCCCCCCCCCCCGACCCCACCCTACCTGGACAATGATCCCGAACACGCTATATATATAAATCAACCTGAAAACATGATGAACTGAACCAAAAGACCTTAACAGCTAATAAACAGAATTAAACTGAACAGAATTGAAACCCCCCCCCCTCCCATCAGACGATCCGCCCCTGGAAAAAATCGACATCTTGAAGAGACTTACTTGTGAGTCCAGCGCTGGTGTCCAACGACGAATTCCGGCCGTATCCACGTCCATGAGTCCTCCCCGGTTTGGTAACGGGGTATATCCATCCAGAACGGGGTATATATGTCCATGTTCAGTCCATAATTGAATCACAAATACTAAAACAGCTGATCGAGTCATTCCTGGGCCGGGGCGCTCCGACCATGCCGTTCGATTTTTCACATTGCCGGGCCTCAATCTTTCGCAATAAAGATTTCCGACCGTCCA
Organism: Platynereis dumerilii; assembly: GCA_026936325.1. NCBI lineage: Eukaryota > Metazoa > Annelida > Polychaeta > Phyllodocida > Nereididae > Platynereis > Platynereis dumerilii. The sequence goes on from JAPTHN010000008.1 coordinate 9,107,059, forward strand.
AAACATGCTCAAGTGGTAGCCAAGTAGTTAATCTAGGAAGCAAACCACATTATGAGGCTTGTCAATGCGTTAAATCCTTCGTTATTAGCAAAATCACCATCCGAGATTACACAGGTTCGAGTCAGCCCGCCATTTTGCCTTCTTCTACGCAAGTTCGCATGCGCAAGAGGGGGCCGCTCGTCTGAAACGCTGGATCCTAGAAGGCGGGAAGACGGTCAGACCAACGTTAAAATACTTCGTAGTCACAGATACGGCTTGTATCACTCGTATCAACGTCTAAAAGTACGTATTAACGTCTGATAAATGTGTCGACAAATTACGTAGTTTCATAACGTTGGGTCCAATGTGGTTTGGAGGTACAATGCTTCGTTAGACCAACATTAAATCAACCTCAATGTCCGGGAGGGTTAGCAATATGCCAATTATTGTGGCATGCCGATGAAGTTTAGCAATATGGTTGCATGCAGATGAAGTTTAGCAATATGCCAATTATTGTGGCATGCAGATAAAATTTAGCAATGTGCCAAGCATTGTGGCATGTGGATGAAATTTAGCAATATGCCAAGTATCGTGGCACGTGGATGAAGTTTAGCAATATGCCCAGTATATGGGGCATGTAGATGAATTGTAGCAGTGTGCCAATTATTGTGGCATGCAGACGAAGGGTAGCAATATGCCAACTATTGTAGCATGCAGATGAAGTTTAGCAATATGCCAAGTATATGGTTGCATGCAGATGAAGTTTAGCAATATGCCAAGTATATGGTTGCATGCAGATGAAGTTTAGCAGTATGCCAATTATTGTGGCATGCAGATAAAGTTTAGCAATATGCCAATTAATGTTGCATGCAGATGAAGTTTAGCAATATGGTGGCATGCAGACGAAGTTTAGCAATATGCCAATTATTGTAGCATGCAGATGAAGTTTAGCAATATGCCAAGTATATGGTTGCATGCAGATGAAGTTTAGCAATATGCCAATTATTGTGGCATGCAGATAAAGTTTAGCAATATGCCAATTATTGTGGCATGCAGATAAAGTTTAGAAATATGCCAAGTATTGTGGCATGCAGATGAAGTTTTGCAATATGCCAAGTATTGTGGTATGCAGATGAAGTTTACCAATGTGCCAATTATTTTGGTATGCAGATGAAGTTTAGCAATATGCTAAGTATATGGGTGCATGCAGATGAAGTTAGCAATATGCCAATTATTGTGGTATGCAGATAAAGTTTAGCAATATGCCAATTATTGTTTGCATGCCGATGAAGTTTAGCAATATGCTAAGTATACGGGTGCATGCAGATGAAGTTAGCAATGTGCCAAATATTGTGGCATGCAGACGAAGTTTAGCAATATGCCAATTATTGTGGTATGCAGATGAAGTTTAGCAATATGCCAAGCATTGTGGCATGTGGATGAAGTTTAGCAAAATGACGTATATTGGGGCATGCAGATGAATTGTAGCAGTATGCCAATTATTGTGGCATGCTGATGAAGTTTTGCAATATGCCAATTATTTTGCATGCAGATGAAGTTTAGCAATATGCCAATTATTGTGGCATGTTGATGAAGTTTAGCAATATGCCAATTATTGTGGCATGCTGATGAAGTTTTGCAATATGCCAATTATTTTGCATGCAGATGAAGTTTAGCAATATGCCAATTATTGTGGCATGTTGATGAAGTTTAGCAATATGTCAAGTATATAGATGAAGTTTAGCTTTGTGAAAAATATGTATGGAATGTGGATCAAGTTTACCGATGTAACCTCGTCGATGTGCCAAGTATATAAAAAATAAGTCTTTATATGGCATTTAGAATACATGTAAGCAATATTCTGCACTGCCATCTAATATGGAGTGAAGATGACATTTTGCAATAAATCGAGTAGCGTGGGGCAAGAAGCCCCTAGCTACAACTTCAAAAAAAAATTTCTTTTTGGGTCAAGGTTAAACTTCGTCCCCGTTAAAGTAATGACTTACATTCTTTTCCATAAATTTAGATACTGGATACAGGGCAAACTAGAGGTTTCTTAAGGGGGATCAGAATTTCACGAACTTACAGAGCATCCAGGCCTATATTATATGGCAATATATTATGGCCTGAGAGGTGTCATATATAAGCTTAGTCCTGGGGGAGGCGGGCAGCTAGAATTTGGCAGAAATTTTTTTTAACATAGAAAAATTTCAAATTTCTGCAATTTTCTGAGGTACGCGTGCCTTTGGATCAGACTCGCTCCCACCCCCAGGATTCAGCCCAGGCTACAGCCCTGATATAAGTGATATTTGTTTCAGTAGTTGTAAAACGGAGTGTACAAACTTGAAATTGCAAATTTGCAGAAGTGTTTAGATTATTGATAGGTCCGGTATCTAGTTTATTGAAAGACCCTTGATGCAAATATTATGGCCTGAGAGGTGTCATATATAAGCTTAGTCCATGCTCTGACATTACTAACTGAAATTCAGAAATATAATGATACTAGATTTACCCATGATTTGGGGCAGGACTATAATGGGGAATAATTAACCCCCCCCCCTCCTCTACGTGCATGGGCATCTGGCCCCGTGTTGCATGCTGACCATTTGAAATAGCATTTGAGTAATAATTGTAAGATAAGTAAAGAGTGGTGGTAGAGGAAGTGAAGTTACAAATGCATGTTTTTGGCGGGAAGGCAGACGGTGGCGCCAGTCCTAAACGTGAGCAATAGCGGAACTACGATGGAGATGCATGCGCCCCTGGTGGGGAAAAACAGTAGAGGCAGAAAACGTAAATAAGGGAGCTGTTTCACTGTTATTTGCTGTTATCAGAAGGACAGGATAGATCAATAAGGGTAGGTGGATAGTTTAGGTGAGTGGCATCGCTAGGGGAGGAGTTTTTAGCTGTTGCAGGAGTGAGCATGTCACCCATGATTTTTGCATCTTATACCCGGCAGGGATTGTGTATAACCTTTTCAAAACTTTTCTGAAAATCGATGCAATTTTCCCTGAGGCTGTCCAGTGGTGTCCACTGGCTGATGCCTTGAAAGCTCTTGAAGCACAGAATGAGGAAAATGTCAGTATCTTGGAACCAGACAACCGAAGTCCAATTAGCTATGAGTGACTCTTTTATCTTCACTTCCTCACCCTGAGGCTCTGGGTCAAAATGTGACGAGATAATTGCACTTCATTAAAATAGCATTAACATTGGTGGCAGCACCCTACAATCGTTTTCCACGTGGCGTCATCTGGGGAGAGTTTCGCTCTGTTGACTTTTTGCGCAACTTCCGGTTTACTTTCCTTTTCGCCATTATTTTGGCCACGGCTACAGTCCAGAATTTGTAGTTACACAAATCTGTCAACATCCAGCCAATATGATTATCTACAAGGATAAAATTTCTGGTATGTATTGCCAATATTCTGATCTTAATTTATAGCTAGTTTTTGGGAACTTTGATATCGTATTTTTGCCATAAAATGGCTCCAACCGATGTCTTGTTTCTGAAGTCTACGTGGTTTTTCCACCGGTAACCAAAAATGTTTTCCTATTTTAGGAGATGAACTCTTCAGCGATACCTACCCCATGACTCTGGTCGACGAAGTACTTTTCAGAGTAGTAGGAAAAGTAAGTTTCGTGCCCATATTATTTACTTATTTTTTCGCCGAAAACTGATTTTGTAAGAAATGATGGTAGACGAGAATGAATGAAAATTTACGACCGGTGTTTTGACAACTGCGCAAAATAACATGTGTGATTCACTGTGAATCACCAGTGATGGTCCTGTAAGCCCTTCTCATTGTGCCTTAAGTAACATTAGTCCAAAAGGACTCTGAATGAAGCCTGTGTGGGTGCAAAGTTAGGTGTACATTTTTTAAGGAGGTTCAAGGGAATCAAGGCCATTGACATTCTTTCAGTATCATAACTTGGCCAATCAAATGGGTGTGTATTGGCTATATTATACTTTATCCCATGTGTAGCCAACTTTTTTCCCTCATACTGAGCTTTTCCCTGGTAAATACAGATTGAGAGAGGGAAATACAACAGAAAGAAACAGGGATATATTTAGTTCAACCAATCAAATTCCTTTGGCTAATTAGCCAGCAGGGATATACTGAAAGATAATGAGATCAATAGGGATATACTGGAACTGACCAATCAAAAGACAACAGTGCCCCTATATATCATGCTTATTAGCATGTAGATACCAGCATATTTGCTGATTGTTGTGATTTAAGGCAATTAAGTGCTGCCAATTAAGAGTATTGATTTTTTTTGTAGCACAGCTGCATTCACATTGAGTGCTTCAAACTGTTTTATATTTGATATAAAATAAAAGTATTAAAAAAAAAGACATGGGATAAAAAGGTTATACCATGGGTTGCGGCAGTATATCCCTGGTATAGTCACCCTCGACCCCGTATATCCCTCGACCCTTCGGGTCTCGGGATATACTGGATCTTGGGTGACTATACCAGGGATATACTGCCTCCACCCATGGTATAACCTCATAATCTGTTAGTACTCTTTGAACCTAAACTTTTCTTTATTCCCACCAAAGCAGGCCAAATACAATTTTGTCGACTTCTGTAAAATGGCCCTAATAATTTAGGCCTAACAGAACAATGCTCAACAACCTGGTCTCTTGTTATCTAAAGACTAAAGTGGATTTTTAGTCTCGTTCATCACTTAACAGATCCAATTTAAGTTCGAAGTAGATATATATTATTATTGGTGATTGTTTCAAGACTGAGAAAGTAGATGGCTGTTTCGTCCTCTTTGTGCAATGATAAAGTCCTATATCATGATCATGTGTGTGAATTTAAACAACTAATGAGGAGCAGAAAAGCCAGAGGGAGCCATTTGCTCTTTTAAGTTCTTTGCAAAAATGTTGCCTAAAAGCCCGGTAGTCTTCCGGATTTTGATGCGGATGTGCGGCACGCGTTCGGAAATTCATACCCAATGGTCAGGTTTTCGGAGCCCTAATTTCATACCCAATGATCAGGTTATTATATTGGCCCTATTATATTGAAATAAAAGAAGAAGTTTGATATTTATAGCCTCGCCTCCCTGATGTTCTTTCCCAATGTTCAGTACCTGTACCTCATTGATATTAGAAAATTAAGGAGAAAAAAAATGGTAAACACAAAATATCTTGCCCTCAATATTAACTCACCACTTTTTTTCCTCAGCAAGAAACAATCGCTGCTGAGGACTATGACGCGGCTATTGGCGCCAACCCGTCAGCTGAAGAAGCCAGCGAGGGAGTTGATGACTCTGCCATCTCTGCCATCAACGTTGTCCACGCCAACCGTCTGGTTGAAACTGGCTTCGACAAAAAGGGCTACATGGTATGTGATTTTTCTAGACGAGATTCTCGGTACTTTTGTTACTACTTGTCAATTTATAAATCAATTTTGTTACTTAATCTCGTCAGAATATTTTTACATCCGAGTGATTTACATCATCTTTATTATGAAATAGTGTTTTAAATATTGAAGTCTTTACCGTATTGTCCAAAATTGATCAAATTCTTGCACTGTTTTCTTTGACTTCATTTCAAGAATTCGGTTGATTTGTTGGGAGTTGTAATATGTAACTCAATGGTAGATAATAATAATGAAGTCTTCAGAAGATATGACAAAATGCTGTCCATGATGATAATTAGGATCCTTTTATTTTGTGCATGATAAAATATTGATAATTAAAAATTGTGATGGTATTTTAAATGTTCCAGGTATATATTAAAGATTACATGAAGAAAGTAAAGGAAGATCTCACTGCTAACAATCCTGATAGACTGAAGGTTTTCTCAGAAAACATCCAGGGAGCAGTAAAGAAGATCATCGGAGAATTTAAGGAATACCAATTCTACCAAGGTGAGAAAATGGAATCTGTGGCTTGTCTTCCTCTATGAAGGAACTCTTTAATTTATTTAATGCTTCCAATTGTAATTATCTCCATTTGGCCCTGATACAGCTTCTTGTCGGTTTGATTAGTGACACACTAACATTTCTATTTCTATACTTCCAAATAATTGATATCTTCCTAATTCAATTTAATTGAATTCATCGCTTGTAAATATGCCCATGTGTATTGGATGGGCACTCTATTCTTAGTTGCTTTGTACAATATATATAATACCTAATACATGTACTGCAATGCTACCATGAAATTCGTGGAGAGGGGAGAGTAGTTTGAGCCCCTATATATTTGTAGTGTCCTTTCAGTTGATTACGAAGTATAAAGTAACCCTTTCAAGGTTTTGCTTCATGATAGCAGTCTTTGCGAAGATCCAAAAGACCTTGTGGAAAGAGTATTTTCATATTTTGGTTATTGCCTATGTTGGACGGCTGTTTTGATCATCCTTCGCCTCATTGCTGTGTCCTCCTGTCCTAGTTAGCCTACCAAGTGCATTAATACAAGACGTAAAGCCCCAATCATCCATCCTTCTGCTTCCACTCCTTACCCCTGAAGAGCCGTAGTATATGCTCTCTCAGACATTTTCGGAAGCAACAGCAATTTGTTTTTCTGGTGCTGTGTGTTCTTAATTAACACCTGGCCCCAGAACTAACAAACATTATATCACTCTTAAGGCCCCGTTGCATATAGGCTTTGGGTACCTAGGTGCCAACTGGTCAAAGATAAGACCCCCTTGGGCCATCATTCTAACTAAATTAGCAGAGCTGTCTGAAGTTCCTTTAAGACTTAATATTACAACTTATAACTGTTCCTTTACTGTATTAGTTTGTCTAGAAATATGGTACAAGGGAAATCGACAAATTATGGGCTGACTATTCCAACATTCTAACGCGCTGATAGGGCGTAAAATACAAACTCACACACTCCACCATTCTAACCTGTCCTAACCTGTTTCAACTTTGTCTTTCTCAGGAGAGAGCATGAACGCTGACGGTATGGTTGTACTAATGAAATGGGAGGATGGCGCAGACGGCAACGAGGTCCCCATATTCTACTTTTTCAAAGATGGATTAGACGAGGAGAAAGTTGTAAGTATTTCTAAATATAAAATGATAACAGTAATTTAATCAATAATGCGGAATATTAGGGCTACACGATAAATTGAAAATTTATTGATGTCGCAATATCAAGGCCCTAGGGTTGTAAATTGTAATTTTATCGCAGTAAGGAGTAATTTACAGTATTTTTGACTAGAAGTGTCCAGTTTATTTTCATGAAATTTTGAACTTTAAAACCATAATTGCCAAGGTTCAGCCAAAATTATTGACATCACGATATTACGGTGTTATGCTTAGGCCACACATAATTGATCTTTAGCTTCTCGGATTCCTCTCAAGGCCCTTTTTCTAGGGTCGGTCGGTAGGACAAAAAAAAAAAGTGAAAAAAAAAATTTATAATGTCAAAAAAAAAAAATTTTTTTTTTCCATCGGTAGTATATCTATTGTGTCGGCGGGTCCGCGAAGCTAAGAATCAATTATGTGTGGCCTTATGGTTCAGCAGATATGTCGGTGCTTTGATAGAAGAAAATTTATTTTTGAAAACTTCTTTTGTAACCTTAGTATTAAAAGTCACAATCCACCAGTTCGCAAAAAATTTCATGATCTTAAACTCCACTGTGTTATGTAGCATTTAATGATATTTGTGTACGTCCATTTCTTAAATCTGTTTACTATTCACAATTCTAACGACCTCTTTTTTTTGCTTTCAGTGAACAAAGCGGATCATTAGGCAATCATTTTCTCATGAATCATCAACCATTCTTTGCATGCATTTCAATATCATCAATGACGACAAATCTCCAAAAACAAACTTTGGCATTTAATTTGTTCTTAAGGCTTATTTATTGACAATTATCCAATACGGTGCATAAGCATTGTTTTAGACAGTTAACATAATGCCATTCCTTCATGCGCCTAGTCATTGTTGGCTTCGTTTTTGTAATGGAAAATATTTTTTAATTTCCACTAACTGTGCCTAACTATGGCTTAAGAATCGGTTCAATAATAAATACCTGTGGCACTCAAATTTTATGAATTTGTTTTCATTCAGCAGTATGTAAATAGATTGTCCAGTTGAAGTGATTTTTTGCTGGACAGGCAATCTCCCTGTCATGGTGAGATTTGCTAAATGTAACTGTCCAGAATATTTTGAATGGCATGTTGATGATACTCCAGTAAATTTATGGTCCAATTGATTTCATCATTGGATATGGTAGTTACTTTCATCATATACGGAAATGCAAGTTTTTGGAAAGTTCAGCTTTGTTAATCAAAAAGTTCCTCCGTATTGTACGTTTTTGTGGTGTGAGCACATGGGCGAATTGGCATATTAGCCATCTTCTGTTCTGAAAATTTTAGACCTTTGGTCTAAGTCCTAAAGTTGGTTCTGTTCTTCGGAAGTACTGGTGGGAAACTTGCCCACTTAGAAGTTGGAAAGATGCAGTTATGAGTTTGAAGCCTTGCAAGATTTGGTTTATTTGTTGGCGTTCACTCCTCATTTCAGCAGAATTGCTGTGTTTCCTCGCATTCTGTGGGGCTGTGCGTGCATGATTTGGAGGTCTGGCAGTGGCCGATCCAGAGGGTTAAAAATCCCCTCCCCCCGAGCCTATGTTAATGTAATATTTATTAACCAGATTGGGTAGATTTTCATGTGAAGAATAAGCTCCTGTCACAGGCGAACGGCACGGCCAGTCTGGGGGGCTGTCACTATTTTGCCCTAAAATTTTAACATGGTACGAAGGGGACCAGGGCAATGGATCTGCCCTGATATTAGTCGGGGTTTGCCCTGATGCCGGAGGGGGGGGGGGGCGCTGACCCCCTGTGAAATACGCCTATTGCTCCTGTAATAGCAAGATCAGCTCAGGAGAGTTGGCTGGAGATTCGAAATGGTGTGGTCTGGTCATAGAGGTTTAAATTTACGGTGTAGATGCAGAATGAGTCATTTGTGCTGGTTCAACATCAACTTGACATTACACTGTGTACCGTTTGCTCTATGCGAAGCGACCCAGTTAAGGCTTCGGTTTGGCTTCAGTCAACGCTTTAGACAGTTTAACAGATGTTTTTTGTGCCTTAAGTGAAACTACATCTTTCAGGCAAATTCAATCAAATGTTAACATAGCCAGTATGCTAGATTATATTCTCACCTATACAGTGCATATTTTTTTATATCAAAATATTTTTTGTTGTCAAAGATTACGTGATTCTAATAAGAGGGACTTTGGAACAACAGGACAATTTTGTGCATTTTATGATAAAATTGGGTACTTATACTACGTTTGAGGCTGAAATATTCTCCAATGTGCTTCACTATGCTGGTATGGATATATTTGTAATGTATTCTAAAGCTTGGAATGAAAAAATTCTACTGAAACATTGTGTTTTAGTTTAGGTTTGGCTTAGAACTTACAGGTTTGGCTTTTTTGAACACAGGTGTTGTAAATATGTGGGGGTTGTATGCTTACAATTTTTTGATTTAGCGTGTCAATAGTAACTGACCTCTTTTGTTGCATTCAGTAATATGTACAAACCAGTAAAGCCCATTGAAAGCACAGAAACGGATAATTAAAGAGGAAGGAAAATTGCGCTTTTGAAATGATTTTATGAGAAGAAGGAGAGGGTTAAGGAAGATTATAGGTGAAGGCAGTGGCTTTGAATAACGATACGAGCCTGCGATAATAAAAGTTTGTATGAAGTCTGCAAGGCAAACCTAGTCTATGCATGTACATAGAATGTAACATATTGTACTAATGACTGAAGTAATCAGCTGATCAGGCCTGCCAAAATTGATTGAGAGTTGAGAGGGAATTGTGAATGTGGATTGCGTTTAAAAGGTAAAGAGCAATTGATATAGCTTATTATAGGTATACACATTACACAATTGAAAATGAAAAGCAACTTGTCTGTAGTCTAATTATTGATACCTTCAATTGCTGTTAGAGCAGTAAGGCTATGTGCTTCGACTTGACCCAAGATGGCAATAAAGTCATGTGCATTTGGCTGGAATTTGGCTGCAGTAGGTAGTAAAGAAATGTTGGACTATTATGGGATGGCAACCACAATGGGAAAGAGAGCTGAATGGAAGAGGAAACTGTAATAGAAACATGTCGAAGGCAATGCAAGTTGTTGGTATTTGGATAAAAAGGTAAAAAAACAACATGAAATGAACAAAAGGTGTCAGACCAATGTGCCAGACCCAATTGAAATATGTCAATGGTGAGCATGTGGTCACATGACTTGGCTTTAATATAATGTACGGTGCAGAATATCTAGATGCTGCCAACATTTTCAATCATGGGCAGGATGGATGGACATGAAGACAGCAAGTATATGTGCACAAAACGGAATTCGTCAATTTTTTCCTGTACAGCGTGTCAGCTGGTATTGTTGTCATTAGTGGTTGTTTCACTCAGTTTCAAAGTGGGCAAGAAAATGGAACTCTGTTAGGTTTGAAACTCCAACTGCATCTTTCTATGGGCCTTCTTGAATGAAATGTCAGAAGGCGCTGGCTTGAGAACTTGGAGCCAAACACTTCACACAAATGTTCTTGTGGGTCAGCTTCTCTCTTCTGTGCCTTGCTAGGGATGACTTTCTCAAGAGTACAGGTCACTACATGATTTATGGTGATTAATGCAGTTGTGATATTTGAATGATCTTTCACACGTGTTTGATAACTAATGACAATACTACAGCAAGCATGTCTTGAAAATTTTGATAAAATATGATAATACCACTTAGTTCCAAATATACATGCTGTATTTTGTAATACGTATCACTTGTGCAATTACATGCAGCTGTAAAATCACAATTTGTTATAAAGCTTGTATGTCGCCCGAATAAAATGCTGTCCAAAAGAAAGATAAGAGTCATATCAAACCTATCCATACAACCAAGTTTACTTAACTGTCATTCAAAGCTCAATATATGAAGATAAATTCTTTCAAAAATGTAAATAAACAGCTTTTTATGCCGTGAAAAAATATTGTTATTGTGTACTGATCAAGAAATGCAGGGCTCTCCTTAAGTATTTTTTAAAGGCTTCACAATCACCTAAACTCACTTAATTATGGAAAACATGTAATTCTGTTGATTGGAAGTGTACACTTAAATCTATCAGTTTATGATCTGTAAATGCATGTTTAATGTTACATAGAATCGGGGGACTTACTACCTTTAATTGGAGATGATGATTAGTGATGTTTAATGCTCATTGGCATTAATAAATTCATTTATTTGGTGGCATTTGTGCTGAAATTAAGGTACAGGGATTAATCGTGTCATTGTGCCGATCCTAAGGTATCTGGTGATATAGTAATACATGCTCCAAATGTGAAGTGATACAGCATTGACTGTATGATTAATTTCCAAATTTTACATGATAAACCATAGCCTATACCCCATGGTATGTGGTGGAAACTATGGTAATTGGTAAGGGTAAAAGTGATGACTGTACCAAAAATGCAGATTTTATTTTAATGTACAGGAAAAAACTGACAAATTCCGTTTTTTGCACATTTTTGTTGTACTTGCTGTCTGCGTGTTAAATTTTATTCCACAAACTCTGCACTGATGTTCAGCTCCTTTTCCATGGGCTTTTCTTCTTTTATGTCCATCCATCCTGCCCATGATTGAAAATGTTGGCCGCAACTAGCTATTCTGCATTTGTACATATTGCTAAATGCAACAAAAGAGGTCAGTTACTATTGACACGTCAAACCAAAAAATTGTAAGTGTAAAACCCCTACATATTTGCAACACCTGTGTTCAAAAAAGCCAAACCCGTAAGTTCTAAGCCAAACCTAAACTAAAACACTATGTTTCAGTAGAATTTTTTCATTGCAAGCTTTAGAATACATTACAAATATATCCATACCAGCATAGTGAAGCACATTGGAGAATATTTCAGCCTCAAACGTAGTATAAGTACCCAATTTTATCATAAAATGCACAAAATTGTCCAGTTGTTACAAAGTCCCTCTTATTAGAATCACGTAATCTTTGACAACAAAAAATATTTTGATATAAAAAAATATGCACTGTATAGGTGAGAATATAATCTAGCATACTGGCTATGTTAACATTTGATTGAATTTGCCTGAAAGATGTAGTTTCACTTAAGGCACAAAAAAATCTGTTAATCTGTCTAAAGCGTTGACTGAAGCCAAACCGAAGCCTTAACTGGGTCGCTTCGCATAGAGCAAACGGTACACAGTGATTAGGGATGGGAAAGGCTAAAAAGTCATTTGGAGCTGCCGTCCGCAATGGACTCGACGATCCGCGTTTGACATCGTGCTAGTGCTGCCACCTCGTGTATTTGGAGAACGTGACAAAACTAGGTCAAGTAAGGTGAAGCGGAAACATGTGACCGCATTTTGGCGCCATTTCTGTGCTTGTTGACAAGTGTGCAGAGCTGGTGACTTTAAACCGTGGATCTCTCTTCTTTTTCGGCCACAAAAGGTTGCCAACATGTGGATTCAAGTCCGGTCGATGGACGGCAAGAAGTCGGTGAGGATTGACAACCTCTCAAAGCTCACAAAGATCGAGGATCTGCGGGAAATTCTTGTTGAACACTTCGAAGCTGAACCAAAATGCCAGAGATTGTTTTACCGCGGGAAACAGGTGAATATGCCTCAATAGAGATTTCAATACACAAATGCACAGATTGTAATTCTAGGATCATAAGTGCTGGTTTCTACTTTTAAGTTAGCTAGTGCTCAGTCACTGCCATTGGTGTTTTTGGATTTAATTACTGTTGGTCTTTCATATAACTTTCGAAGTTTGGGTTCGATCTGTTCAGAACTTCAACAGTGTTGTTAACGTCGTGTATTAGTGCAAGCAATAAGTTGTACGCTTGATCTAATCAACTTTGATACATGTAAGTTAGGACATTCTCATTAGCTAATTACTTTTTACTCGCATCGCAGTCTCACACGTTCTTTGTGAGACAAGTCCGCAATGAGAATATAAGTCAATGCGGGTGACTGGGTGACAAGCCAATTATTCATTGAAGATAAGGCATGCATGCCAACTTTTAGGTAGACAAAGCAAGTTGCAGACCACACCGCACACTGTGACAGTGTGGACACTTCAAGTGTTTGCGAACTCCCAGACAAAGGAAAGGACCTGATAGGCAAAGCATGCTGTCTTTGCCTGGTCGTAATTTCTCAATATTTACTGTTACACAAAGAAAATCACGAGAGCCACCCCTCAGGCAAAATATTCAGGCCTACCAACTGGTAGACATGGAAATATATCTGAAAGGAATCGGCGCAGTCTATATGATTAAGAACATGTCCTCTAAGAAATGCCAGGTCAATCACTTCAGACAATTCCCAGCATTTGTTTGTTGTATCCTGAGATAGGATCCTCATCAATAATTAAGCCCATCCTTTACTATTCAGTCCCTGTGACAAATTTAAGTGTTCAAGATGCCCTACTTTATTACCTGGCCTTGACTTGTACTGTTGTCCCCATAGCGTTACACCGTTACTTGGTCCTGATTTGGGAAGTAGGCTCGGCAGGGTTCGTGAAAGGTGAATGCGAACTCGGAACTTTTGTCCAAAATCTCAAAATTTGCACAATGAGAGATTCAATATTATGGCCGTTCAATTGAGAAGGTTATGATTGCAAAATAGTCTTTAGTGTAATCTGGTCCAATAATCATGTTTTTACACAAATTTTGTTTTTACATCTGTCTTAATTGCCCAATTTGCCTTTGCCCGAAAGTTTTTGACACGGATGAAAAGGGGTCAACCAGACTCGTCCAAAGCCAAGAAAACCCTCTAAGTTCAAAATCTGTTGAGCAACTTGAGCTACATCGGGTTTACTAGGACTAGCTGATAAACAGAGCAGAGCTGTAGACCATGGGATATTCCATTAGTTTGGCGGCAAAAGAGTGTCACATATTGTTTCTCTTTTCATCCATACCACCATTTTTGTTTTGCCAGGCAAAGCTCAATAGATTAAGTTTTGTATTTTCGCTGACAGGAGTGCTTATTTCTGCTCAAATTATATATTTATATATATATATGTATAAAGGTCCTTATATAATATTTAAATCCTATATAGAATAGAATAGAATAGAATAGAATAGAATTTATTGGCAAACAAAATACAATTACACTTCAACATAACAAATAGAACAATTAAAATACCAATAGAAAATAGGAACTGACACAATGAATGTGTATTTGTTCCCTAGCAATTTCACAATATAATTTCTTAATCTTTAAGTAACAATGAATGAATATCTATAGGAAATAAAAATCAATAATAATACTGATAAATTAAAAACATTGATAAGTACTAGCATTTACAAAAGTGGTAATGACTATAACCTTAATAATAGTTAAGAATTACAGAATTACAAAGGATATTCTAGATAGAGATTACAAATTCCTAAAAATAATAGTTATTTTCTTTTTAAATGTAAATTTACTACAATTTAAATCAATGACGTTTACAACAGAATTCCAAATTTCTGCACCTTTAAATCTAACATGCATTTTAACAATTTCTAATCTGCAAAATGGCAATCGAAAGTTATTCATATTTCTTGTTCTATAATTATGAAAATCAGCTTGATAATTAAACATATCTGAAAATATTCTTGGTAATTCACCTTTTACAAACTTATACATAAACATCATAATTGAAACTTTATACAATTTAGGTAATTGTAAAATTTTAAGTTCATTAAATATACTATTCGAGGGTGTTCTTCGACTAACACCTTTAATTATACGAACCACCCGTTTTTGCAAAACTAATAGCGAATTAATATAATTAGCATAAGTATTTCCCCATATTTCAATACCATAATTAAGATAAGGGTGGAAAAAACTATAGTATAAAGTAAGTAATGTATTATGATTTAAGTATTTTTTTGCTTTACAAATTATTCCAATAGATTTTGACAATTTAGATTTAATATAATTTATATGTTCTTGCCAATTTAACTTATGATCAATTATAACACCAAGAAATTTTGAGCTAAAAACACGAGAAACTTCATAACCATCAATCTGTAAATTACCAGTTATATTAACTGATTTACGACCTGATACAAACATATAATGAGTTTTGGTAACATTCAAAGTCAACTTATTCACAATCAACCATTTACTTAATTTGCATAGTTCAATGTTCATTTTTTCCAAAAGTTCATTTTCATCTTTCCCAGACAGGAACAAGTTAGTATCATCTGCGAACATTAAGACAAATAAATCAGTTACATTAGGTAAATCATTAACATATAACAAGAAAAGCAAAGGGCCTAAAATAGATCCCTGAGGAACACCGCATGATATTACATTTTCTTCTGATTTTGTATCATTGTAATATACAAATTGTTTTCTTTCGTGTAGATAACTAGAAAACCATTCATGAGCTATTCCACGTATACCATAGCAATACAACTTTTGCAGTAAAATTCTGTGATCGACCGTATCGAATGCTTTAGTTAAATCAATAAATACGCCAAGAGTTATTTTTTTCTCATTAAATGCTTGACATAATTGATCAACTAAACTGATTAAAGCTAAGGAAGTGCCATAGTTTTTCCTAAATCCAAATTGAAACTTATGCAAAATATCATGTTTATTTATAAATCCCATTAGTCTATTATACATTAAATTTTCCAGAATTTTCGAAAAGATTGATAACAGCGAGACAGGTCGATAATTATTAATTAAATTATTTTCACCACATTTGTGAATTGGTGTAATTTGAGCAAGTTTAAGTTCATTTGGAAAAAAACCATTAAGAAGTGACAAATTTAGTACATGGACTAAAGGTTGTAAAAAACTAGTATAGGCAAATTTCAAGACTCTGGAATCAAAGCCATCAGGGCCTGAAGAAGAATTCTTTAATTTTTTTATAATATTGATTACTTCACATTCAGTGACAGGATCAATAGCAATTGAAAATGGATTAGCAGGCTGTAAATAACATAAAGGGTCAACATTACTTTCTGGGATTTTATCAGCAAGATTTTTTCCTATGTTAGTAAAGAATCTGTTGAAGCTATTAGAAATAATCTCAGGATCTTTAACAATTGAATGACCTATTTTAAATTCATCAGAAATTTTATTATTTTGCTTCTTATTTATTACTTCCTTGATGATTTTCCATGACTTTTTAAGATTATTCTTATTTTCATTTAGAAGTTGTTGATAGTGATTGCGTTCAGATATTCTTAGTAGTCTATTAAGATGACATTTGTATTCTTTATAAGTAGCAGAATTTTGAATTGAAGGGTTTTTGATCGACTTAATATACAATTCATTTTTATGTTTAATAGAACATTTTAGAGCTGGTGTTAACCAAGTTTTCCTATTTTTGTAGATTGACATTGAGTTATTAACAGGGAAACAATTGTTGTAACAATTTGAAAAACTTACGTAAAATTTAGAAAAAGCTTCTTGAGGATTGTCATAATTATATATTTCATTCCAGTCAATAGAGTTTGATTCTAATTTGAATTTCTCCATATTTTTTGTGGTTACTTTTCTACATTTAACAAACTTAGTTTGTGTAGCAATTTCCTGATCAAGTTTGATTGAAAATACAGGAAAGTGGTCAGATACATCACACAATAAGATTCCATTAAAGTATTTACTAAAATCAATATCATTGGTATAAATATTATCAATTAATGAGGCACTAGAACTGGTAACCCTAGTTGGTTTAGATATCAAGGGAAATAGAGAATGAGAAAACATAATGTTTAAAAATTCTGAAGTCAAAGTATGGGACTTTTCGTTTAGTAAATTAATATTAAAGTCACCCATTATATAAATAGTTTTCCTATCATTATACAATTGAGACAGGATATTGTTAATTGTATTATTAAATATTTCTATATCAGTGTTTGGAGGTTTGTATACAACAAATATTAAGATATCTTTTTGTATACCAAATACATCTTTAGAAATTTCAATGCAAAGTAATTGAGCATCATCATTATTGATACATAGATCATTTCTGATTTTGTAATTAACTCCATCTTTAATTAAAAGAGAAACTCCACCACCTCTACCAGTTAATCTGTACATGCTCTCTATTTGATAACCAGCTATACAATATCTATCAACAGAGCTTGCATTAAACCTATCATGTATCATTCATTATAATTGTCATTAATTGACTGGATCGTCATTTTCCAATTCTTTTTTTTGTTTTCCTCGAGAAAAGAAATTTTGATTTTCCCAAATTAAATATGATGGAGAGTGTTAAAACAAGCATTGATGAAAATCTATTGAGCTGATTTGTGAATAATTGATTGATAAAAAAATAAGATATTCATTGTCAATTTGTTGTTCCCTTTAATTGTCCTCTATTTCTTAGTTGTGAAATTGCCGAAGCTAAAAACAAAATATTGCAACTTCGTATCATGAAGTTGAGATAGAAAAGGCGTTTTGGTTACTTTATGATATCGCCTTGAACATCCTGAACATGGCGGCGTCAAGTGGTTTTCTTCCTTAACCTCTTTTTTTGTGGTTGCCATCTTGGTCTACTTAACATTTACTGCGCAAGTACATCAGATAAAAACACTTCTCGTAAACAACTCATGGGCACCAGGTGACCCGATTTTAAAAATGCTCTACGGTGAATGAGGTCACGTGGTATGCTCCACTGAGCATAGATGTGCGACTGTCTTTTTTTGTAAGGCAGGGCCCATAATTAGACTGGTAGTTTTTTTTGGGAAGTTTTTTTATCTCCTTGTCTTATTGTATAGAGTGTACATGTAAGTGGAGATTGGATATGGGCGTATCTAGTAATATCCTGAGGGGGGTCATAACGTAAGGTAAAAAGGCAAAAATACTAGGCTTTTCCCACCCCTCTCATGCTAATTTGAGGATAGGAAGGGGGAGGGCATGATCATCTCTGATGCCCCCAAATGCGCTACTGGATGTGGAGACTGGTGGGCTTCTGCCATTTTTGTGTGGGGCATCATGGGAAGGGTGTCATGGCTGCCGAATGACAGATTCTGATTGGTTCACGAACTTTGTGGTCACGTGATATCAGTGGACCAGATAGTGTGGCGGTATCCTGTCTCTCTGGGGTTATTTATAGTGCATGTCCTATATATTTATGACAAGGCGTCCACCCAAACCGAACAATTGAGTTTAAAATGATATATATAGAAATGCATTTTGGAAACCCGACAATAATATCAGAAATCTAAATCATCTGGTCAAAGAGAAAACACCAGACCAGTTCTTTCAACTTGTTCATCCCATACAAACTAATCTATAACAATTTGTATTAAATTGTTAATTTTTATTAACCTAAACGTTGCTTCAGTACGTATAAATTTCACTTTAAATTATAATCATAAATTGGCAGTTAAAAATTTACAATCGCAAATGATTGATCATGTTGGGTCTGATAAATTCCGATATGTCCATGATATAATGATGTGATAATAGTTTTTATGACATGATTTGATAATAATTAAAAATCTATTTTTGGTTTCAGCTGGTGGACGACCACACTCTATTTGACTACAATGTTGGGTTAAATGAAATTGTTCAAATTCTGATTCAAAAACCACCACCGAAAGTAGAAATAACGAAAACAGAAGAAAAAGATGAGAAAGAAAATGTCGACTCTGACAAGGAGAATGAGGAGGTATGTTGAAATATTTATCCAGAGCGTCAGGAGTCAGGGGACGGAGGGTGGAGTCCGAGTCTGACTATGTTTTTAGAAAGGGCGAAGGTGAGAGTCAGGAGTCGACGAGTCTATAAGCCAAAGATCATTGTCCTTTGATCTGTATGAAATCGAACTCCGTCATTAGTGGAAGATAGTTGCCTTTTCTAAGACTTACAAGTAAAAAAAGTAGAGTCTGTTTGAAAATTGCATCAAACTTTATGAATGTTCCTCATAAAAACCATGAAAACCCTATATTTGTTAATAAATATTAAGTCATACTGAGCTCTTCTAGCTTGTGTTCCTCTAGTTAGAATATCTTTTGAAAACTCAACAATTTTATCAAATTTTTCAATATTTTCTTACAGCCAAAAAATGTACCACAAGCTACTTCCACAAGTGAAGACTGCAAGGACAGCACATACAAGGTAAGCAGAAATAGTGAATTGATATATATACGCACTTGTAAAAAGAACTTTTATTAGGGTCTTTAAAAAGCAAAATCCTAGCTGTATGCTGTTTGAAGAAGACACTCAATTTGTATGAATACTTCACTATTCAAATAAAGGTAAAGCAGTGTCGTCATCTTCCTGCCCATATATCATCCTACCAAGTGTATAACTACAGGACGTAAAGCCCCACTCATCTGTCCATCATCAAATGAAGGTGTAAGAAGTGAAATGAAATGCAAATCCTAATTACCGTGATTTGAAATTGTAGGTCGGTGACATCATCGATTTACGTGACGACACGATGGGTGCTTGGTTCGAAGCGAGTATCATCAAAGTGTCCAAATCAACCACCACAAGCGCCGCAAGCAAAGAGAAAACGGAATCATCGTCAGTGTTGAGAGAAAGTACTCCAGACGTAAACCAAAATCAAGTTGGAAAGGAAAAAGAATCAAATGACGTTGAAATGAAGGACGAAAGCGAAAATGAAAATTCAAAAGGTGAAAATTCAAGTTCTGAGAAACCAAAATGGTCTTGTCCGTGGGAGAAGTACTCTATCAAGGACGACGGCTGTACTTACCACATGGTGTGGGAGGGGTACGTTGGACATTTCCGAATTATGATTGCCAATTTTTTAAAATTTAATATCTTTATATTTATAATTTGTGTGATATAATATAATTATTTTGAATGAATATTTTCACTAATTTTAGTTTTGTAATTTCTCATTTACAGAGAGGATGAGAGGTAAGTCTTTCCTTTATAAAATACTTTAAAATTAAAATTGACCAATAAGTATTTTATTTTGCAAGTATTTAGCGTTATTGCGTAGAATAGTCTGCAGGAGACCCAGCAGGCACTGAAAGAGTCACTTGTACTCTTTTGTAAATATCCTGTATTCACTACCAATGTCATTAATTACATCATAAGAAACTGATATATCAATGTTAATACAAAACATTTCAATTTCTGGTGTCTATCTTTGAAGTTGTCTTCCTGTAACTAGCAGATAACATGTAATATGACATCATTTAATATATGTTGTCATATTTTGATTTTTCTCCCGATCTGCACTAGGCCTATTGTCTTAATTTATTACTTCATATCAATTTAAATCTCTTCTTTATCCTTCAGTGAGGAAAGTTTGACAGTGAAGAGCAACTGCATTCGCCCGAGAGCACGTCAAAAGATCAAATTTGACAAGGTCAAGGAGGGCGACGAGGTCATGGTGAACTTCAATTACGACGAGCCCGATCAACGAGGATATTGGTACGATGCTGTTGTCACCGGAAAGAAATCCACTCGGACGATTAAGGAGTTGGTATGCACTGTGTTCATTGGGTGAGTAGTGTATGTTATTCTGTCAGATGTAATTAATGTAAAGTTGGGGAATAATGTAATTGATGCACACTTTCTGTAGTGAAAGGCAAGTTCTCCTCAACCTATGTTGGACAGTAGTTTCATTCTTCATTTGTCTCTTTGGCATTGCTGTGTCTTCCTGCTGACATAATTGGCCTATCAGAATGCGTAAATATAACATATAGTCCAAATTTTCTCTTGTACATTGACACACTTATATATAGAGATACTACTTGAATGTTTTGCGAGAATGTCTTTTTGTGGCCTTTTTTGCGTTGCTTTAAAATCTGTAATCAAAGTCTCTCACAGTTTTCAAATATTAGTAGGACCTTTTGTATTGCCATTGAATTAGACCTGACATTTTTGCAATTTCATTACAGACAAGATCTTGTGCCCATGGAGAATTGCAAGATACAGTTCTCAGATGAAATCTTCGCCCTTGAAAAACCGGGAGATCAGTTCAACATGCACGACCCTGAAAATTCGGATAAATCCCCTGTCAAGAGTGAGTAGAATTTTAGTCTTAACTCATTGGGAACCGTTAAACGATGCTTTTGATGACATAGGCATACTTTCCTTGCATTCTGTTTCCTTATAAGGACGACTGACAGATATCTTCTACTTTCTGCGGGGCCTGGGTGTGGCTTAGTGGTACAGCCCTGAGCTGCGTACCTCTGGGACCCTGGTTTGATTCTTGGTCTTGGCTGCTCAAATTAAGACACATGTTTCTATTGCTTCATACTGTCTGGAGTGCCTTGATCTAAAGCCCTATTAATGCCCACCTACTAACACTTTTGCTCTCCTTTTAGGAACGAATAAACCAGAATGCGACCACTGCCTAGACAACCCTCGGCGCAAGTGCAAGTTCTGCGCCTGTTACACTTGCGCCAAGAAAGAAAACCCAGACAAGACTTTGCTGTGTGACGAATGTGACATGCCCTACCATATCTACTGCCTCAAGCCGCCTATGGAGAGCGTCCCTGATATTGATGAATGGTATGTAGCGTTTAACTGTTATCAGTAAGAAAATTTTCCTTGTGTTGTTTGCTGTTGCCGAGTCACCTGGTCAATGATGGACGGCAGTTTCAATCATCCTTCTTATTCAGACTACCAAGAGCAAAAGTACTGGACGTAAAGCCACAATCATCCATTCATCCTTGTATTGTTGATTGTTATATTCAATTAATAAAGGTATCCTGTCCCTAATTAGAGTGCATAAATACAGGATGCAAAATTGCAAATCCCTAAGTCTTCCTCTAATCCATTTGAAAGTTTGAAGCACTCTAGCTCATTTCGTTTCGTTTCTCTGTAAGACTCCCCTGCCTCAAAATAGCATGAATGTAAGTGTGAAAATCATCTCATGTTCCAGGTATTGCCCAGAATGCAAAAATGATGACACAGAGGTCGTGAAAGCCGGTGAGAAGTTGAAGGAGAGTAAAAAGAAGGCCAAGATGGCGTCAGCAACCAACAAAACAAGCCGAGATTGGGGTAAAGGAATGGCGTGCGTAGGACGAACAAAGACGTGCAGTATTGTGCCCTCAAATCATTTCGGGCCGATCCCTGGTGTGGAG
Source organism: Platynereis dumerilii (assembly GCA_026936325.1). NCBI lineage: Eukaryota > Metazoa > Annelida > Polychaeta > Phyllodocida > Nereididae > Platynereis > Platynereis dumerilii. Next base: position 9,129,043 of record JAPTHN010000008.1, read on the forward strand.
GTCGGCACTATGTGGAAGTTCCGAGTACAGGTAGGGATGCATATTTTTGTTTTGTAATTTCGGAAGTTAGTCATGTTAAGGGGCCAACTCCAGGAATTATGTCAGATTTTTAGACCGAACTCTAGGAATTTTTCAGTTGAAAAAGGGGGCCTTCTGAGCCGAGCATAGGTGTACACTTGAACATAGTAAGTACTCCCCCCCCCCCCCCCCCCCAGATGCAGGAACGTTTATCTAAAAATCCCTAGAGAGTTTGAAAACATGAAGATTGATGTATAGAACACGAAAATCCAACAAGAATGGACGATTTGTATACAAAAAAGAAAATCTGGGCAAACACCAGACTTTTAGTATAGGATATGCGGGGATGTTGTTATTCTACTTTAATTCTATTTTAATTCTACTTCTCTCCACCAGGCCAGTGAGGCTGGAGTACATCGCCCCCATGTGGCAGGAATCGCAGGTCGATCAGAAGAAGGAGCTTATTCCATTGTGTTGAGCGGAGGCTACGAGGATGATGTTGTAAGTTCATTTATCACTTCAGAAACAAACTTATTTCATCGATTTAAGTCCTGCGGGCAAGGTCATGCACAGTGGGGTGGGACTGGTGCCCAACATTTTGGAAATCTTAGGGCGGATGAAACCTGACTTTTCTTTGCAAGTGAGGTTGGCATATAAGAGTGTGTGTGTAAAATTTCAGCTCATTCTATGAATATTTAGAGGTAGCACATTTCACTTAAAGTTTATAAGGGAAATCCCCATTGGCGAGACCTGAAAAAAAGCATGATTTTCCAAAAATGAGACTTAGAATAAATATTTTTTGACCATTCAAAGACTATGGGGGAGGGTTTTGGGAGGGCGATTCAGAACAGCAGGCGTCCATTTTGCTATAACATATATTGTTTGGCCACTATGAGGAGCTAAAAGGTCGAAATTTAGGCGTTTTTGAGTCATTTTTGTCATATTCAGCTGATATTGGACATTACATTGTGCAGAGATGAAGAGCGGAAATGCAAAATTATGGCGGCCAACCTCACTTCTTCCAAAAAAAAGTCAGGTTTGATCTGCAAACATTGGGGCGCCAGTCCCACCCTAATGCACAGCTCTGAACCAATGACATAATTGACATTGCACAAGGAGCATTTCTGACTGCTGTACCTGATTGGGCATAAAGTACAAACTCACTCACACACTTGAAGACACTTCAGTTCGTTCCAAAAGAAATATCAAAGTAGTTTATGCATGTACTTATTGTTTTTCCAGGACGAGGGAGATCATTTCATGTACACAGGAAGTGGAGGTCGAGATTTATCCGGAAACAAGAGAACAGCTGACCAATCATGTGACCAAACGTTGACACGGTATAATATGTAAGTAAAGAATTTCTGGATGAGTCTGCGACGAGACATGTTTTATTGAGATATTTTAGCATATGCCTAGCTAGCACTATCGCTTCAATATGCTTACTTGTGATTTGCTGATTCTGAAATTTTAAATATTGAGACAATTTGTGAACCATGTACTCAAGAAGATAATCTTTGTAGGGCCCTTGCTCGTAACTGCCACGCCAAGCTCAATCCCAAAGATGGCGCCACTGCTGAAGACTGGAAGAAGGGTAAACCTGTGCGTGTCGTGAGAAACTGCAAGGGACGCAAACATTCCGAATACGCCCCAGAAGAGGGAAACAGATATGACGGCATCTACAAGGTATGTTCTCGGAATGCCCTCGTTAAATTAATTGTTATCCACTTCTAAAAGACTTTTCCGGTTTTGCCTAGTTGGCTCCCTTTTACAGAATTTGCGTTTTGCTACAGAAACAATGAGACATTTATTTCACATTTCAGCTCTTGAAATATTACCCTGAGAAAGGAAAATCGGGTTTCATCGTTTGGCGTTACGAGTTCCAACGTGACGACCCCACCCCTGCACCCTGGACGAAGGCCGGCAAGAAGAGAATGGAAGAACTCGGCCTGGAAATGCAGGTTTGTCATTAAGTGCATGTATTTTAATTATTAGGACATCTGAGTTGTGCTAGAGTACTCCTGAAGTTGTGTTTTTAGCAATACAGCAATACTCTTCAATATGGCCAAATTGGTGAAGGAGCAATCTTGTTATAACTAGTGTCCCTTGTATTTGTCATTGTACACAAAATAGATCAAAATTACCCACTTTACCATCCTTTATTTTCATGAATTTTTCAAGAATGATAAATATGTTCTAAATTTCAGTTCCTTTACTTAAATGTGAGAACATTGAGAATTAAATTGCAGATTTTGAACATGAGTAGTTTTTGGCAGTTTAGGTAAAACTGAAATAAATAAGGTATTGAATTTGAACTTGGTAAAGGAGTAAGATTTTCTTACGGAGTCTTTCTCTTTTCTTTCAGTACCCTGAAGGTTACCTTGAAGCCCAAGCAGAGAAGGAGAAGGAGAAGGAAAAGGGAACTCCCGGGAAAGGAACGCCCAAAGGAGAGAAGGGGAAGAGGAAGAGGAAGGTGATAGAGAGTGACGATGAAGAAGAAGAGGACAAGGAGAAGGAGGAGGATGTTGGTCAGTACATTGAGTATTAAAGTCTCTTCTAATATTCTAACAAATAAACTTATTTCACTGAGCGACCTGAAAATATGTATTTTTTTAGAACCAAAATCCCCAAAAAATGCTACTTTCAAAATTGTATCTGGAAAAAAAGAGAGATAATAAACATTAGCATTAGAATGTATTGTACATGATCTGGCTCGACACACATAAGTTAGACCAGTCAAAAGCAAAGGCGGGAAACCTGATGTATTTTCCTGTAGCTACTTCCCAGTCCGCTGTGATTTTGACATCTAATTAATAGGAAGCTTCAGTGAAATTTGCCTTGATTTCTAATTCTAACATGCCATGGGAAGATGCCCTGCATAGATGAACAAGCCACGTAAAGAGCCTACTTTAACCTACAGAAATACAGGAATTAATGAAAATATATTTCAGTTAATAGCATTTGATATAAAAATGAAATGATGTCATCTTGATGGTGAGTCAAGAATTAATGGGGTCCATGCCATGTAATTGTGAGTATTAACTCTCAAATTCATAATTCTTCTCTTTTATTACAGAGAACAACAATAATAACAAGTCGGCAAAGAAGCCCAAAGTGTCGTACAAAGTGCCCGCAGAGAGCGCAGATCTCATCAAGAAGGACGACAAGAACAGAAAGCTGTGGGACGAGGCCATGGAGTCCACTTGTGAAGGAGCTCAGGTAGATAGACAATTAAAAATTATAAATTGGATATTAATTGACTTAAGGGTAGACAGACTGTCAGAAAAATTAATTACGGGACAGTTTGTTTCTTGATGGCTCTCAGTGGAAAAGGAAATTTTGCTCACGAACTTGGCACCAGTTTTTGCACCATATTACATGAATAATAACTGCAAAAAGAACCCCTATGCACCTTGGGAGGTAGAAAATGTAATGTCATGTGAAGTCATCATAAGTGCAATTTCTGAAAATTGCGTTCTCTTTCGTATCAAGAAGTCATTGCAAATATAAACGAAGGGACTGCAATGTTATTACAATGTGAGTGAAAAAAATAAGACAATGAATCAATAAGAATTTTTTTTTAAAGTTGATTACCAAAGTGAAGAATTTTAAGGAGTAGAATTGTAAAAATCGCTCTTGTGGCATATTTGTACTGAGTGGTTTTCTTCTGTTATTTCAGAAATTCTTGGCCAAGGTTGAGGAGTTATTCGCTTGTATTTGCTGCCAAGATATTGTCTTCAAACCTGTCACGACTGATTGTGCCCACAATATTTGCAAGGTAGGCGTCACAAGTTTAATATGAAACAAAGTAGCTCTTAATTTATGTTTTGTAGGAAAGCATACTTTGCTGTTTGTTGATTATGAGTGAAGAAATAGTTTTCAAGGTCTTTCCATTCTTTCAAGTATAGTCATTGATGACATGGTTAGAAAGACACCTTTAACCAGTCTGTGCTTTGTCAGTTTTTTTTCAATATTGAAAACAAATATGAGGCTTTTAATCGAGGAACTGTGTTATTGTGGAATCTCACTATCCCTTATGTTGAAGCCTTTAAATTTCAATATTTATAAATTTTATATTAAGTTTTTCAAACATTGTTATGGGCCCTGTAAAGTTAACGATTCATGTTAATCTGATTTATGCTCATGAATGCTCACTTTATTTCATTTACAGAGCTGTCTATCGCGATCATTCAAAGCGGAGGTCTACAGTTGTCCGACATGCAGAGCTGAGCTCGGTGAAAATTACAAGATGCCAGTTAACACAACTCTAGAGAAAGTCCTCTTGAAAATGTTCCCGGGTTACGAAAATGGCAGATAGTTACCTCCTGTGATATTATGAACCTTTGTTTTTAACCTCGAATGCTTGTATAGCGTATGATCCATTGTAGTTCATACAATTGTCTCTTTTGTACCTCTGCTTTCAAGCGTTCAACCAACTACATCATTGAAAATTATGACGTTTATATTTGTTTTATTTTGCACAGAATATATTTAATAGCAATTTCATGCCATTTATTCAATACCGGTTTTATTTTACACTAAATGCATGTCATTGTAATTCTGACAGTGATTTTGAGTAATTTAACAACAAATATCTTTTATGATACTTCCAATGATACTGCCATCGTCTCAAGGGGTTCAGGACTTCTATGTAAATAATGTAATATCCCTTAATGTAATAATGAGACTGATCCAGTGATATCAGAGTACTAAAGTTTCCTGAATTATTTTTAAGTCTCAATATTTATGTTTAACTTGCAGGAATAATACTGTTTCAGGGTTTTTTGCCAAAATCTCGTCACTTAATATTTTTCCACTCATTTTATCTGACACCTCTCTCCACAGTCTTTTCACTTGATATACCACACTGTCAAATATTTTTGTATTTTATATCCTATAATTGTCTAAACGTCAGATGTATCAAGTCAAAATTGCCAAACTGCTGCTGTTATAACCATTATGTAAATATTGTGTGGTTACTGGTTAGTATTCCAAAAATGCTTCCATGTTCATGTTTAATATTCAATGACATTGCTTATATCTTGTTGAATATTTGGTTGTCTACGGTCTGAAAGTGCGTTTACTTTACAAGCTATACAATTGGGCGTCACTGGTCAGTTGCCTTGTTTTACATGCATAACAAATCAATAATTTTAAAGTGTCGTGCTGTAAATTGTCTTGAAAATATAGAAATTATTTTTCATAAGTTGCAATGTAATGAGGGTAAATGTCTGATAGGTGCTCAGATTAGGTATAGACACTTGAATGCAATAAATGGGTAAAGTTTAATAATTGCAAATTGTATTCAGCGACAGAATCCTAGTTTTCTTAGCTTATTTTAGAACCTAAAATTAGGCATAGTCACTCTCAGAGAGTGATAAATTTCAAAATGTAAATTAAATTAACGTAAAATATTACCAGACAATCAATGTAGATTCAAATGAAAACCACCATGTTTTAAATGTTTAATACTTAAATTTTGTGTATGTTGGGCCTACTTTGAAAATTACAATTGAAGGCTGAATATTTAATTGTTGAACAAATAATAAATTGTGATGTATATATACAACAATTCATTCGTTGTAATTTATTTCATTATGAGGAAAATTGAAATGCGTCTCCTGTGACAACATAATTAAAGGTTGGGAAACTTGGTTCAAACGAAAGGTTGAATAATAATTTTGCAGCAATGCTCTTTATTCGGCCTTACTCAGTAGGATGCGGAAGATTGCCCTGTGATAAAAAGCGGTTGAAATTCTCTGCGATAGGACTGGATTTAAACTTGTAAACCCTGCAGCAAGTTGAGGATTGCAAAAAAAAACTAAAGTTTGTCTTGTCAATTATGTGAGCTGGGTTGGGAACCGATAGATTTTCTGCCACCAGAAAAAAAAAATTGGGCTTGCCCATGAATTTTGTAATTGGCATTAAAAATTAGATTAGACCCTAAAAAATCAATTATGTCTTGTTCTGTGACAAGTTTACAAGTCTTCAGCATGCCAGCCCTGGATGCCAACCCCTCTCCCAAATAGGAGTTCATGATTGTGTGAAGGTAAAAATAAAATTTGTCTAGCCTTGTGTAGCAAGGTTTTATTTTTTAAATAAAGCTTTTGGGCAAATATATAAATATATATCTAAAATACTGGCAATATGAGAAGGACAGGCAAGTGAGTTAGTCACTGAAGAGTTGCAAATTTGGGCCATCCCGCAGTCCGCAAGCAAGGTCCAGCCAACATTTTACATATTTTAACGCATTTTCGCCAGGAGTCACCACCGTCGACTTGAAAACAAAAATGACGGGCGTTCACAGAGAAAGCGGTAAGATTTTGTGGAAAATATGGCATAATCCTGAAATAGGCCCCGCACCTTCCACGGAATGAGCTGCTGCCTATGCTCTAACATAGGGCCGCTCATTCCGTTATCAGCATGCGGGGCCTATTTCAGGATTATGCCAAAAAAACCTAAAAAGATTGTTTCCACCTGTAGCCACTCGTTCGTTCGTTAGTTGTAGTAGTTAGTAGTAGTTTATTGTTTTCCCTGGGCTCCGAGGAGGGAGGGATGGGCCCTTGTCTTCAGACTGGCCCTTGTCTGTACAAACGTCTGTATTTTCCAGATTGTGAGCTGTTGATGAATGAAGATATATACATGATGTAGTTGCACAAATGTGTCATGAGTCATGAATGTGAAAGCACTCAGATTAGTCAGTGTTAGAAGCTCATGATAAAATATATCAATTATGATCGAAGTGCATGAATAAACAAGTCTGTAAAACTGTTGGTGGACGGAGTATCATATATTAAAAATAAAAGTTTGATGACTAGAATGATGTTGGACGGAAGATGAAATAGGATATATATTGGTAAAGTCTGAGATTATGTTAGATGGAGTCCTGGAGGCACTTTGAAGTCGAGGGGATGATCGGAATAATGAAGTGTCATGTTTGTAGTTTAGCGCGGTGGGGCAAATGAAACGAGTAGGTGTGAGATTGTTCTGGGATTGTTCAGTACAAATTTAAGTCTTTGTGCCGCAACAGTTGCACTGTCATGATGCTGAGTAGACAACGGGTTACCGAATACGGGCGAGGTGACGGGGCATTCCAAAATGTAATGAAGGAGAGGTTCTGCTGTACCGAGGTGGCAGTGGTTACAGTTTGTGGCTTGTGTTCGACATATTTCAAAACTGCACCTGTAGCCGAGTCGCAATCTGGAAATTCTGGTTTGGACGGTGCGGGAGCATGTATGAGAAATTTTGAGAGGCTTGAAGCTGGTAACAGATTGGAGCCACCGTAATGATCTTGATTGAGGTTGAGCAGTATGGATTATGTTGTTTTGGAGGAGGCGAGATTTGTGGTAGATGATATTTTTGAGCTGGGATCTGCTTCGTCTGATACTTCTGATATCGACAGTAGGGAGAGTTGTAGCAGTTTTTGCAAGGGAGTCGGCTACGTCATTGTGGACAATGTCAACGTGGCTGGGTATCCAGTGGAAAGTGACCGTACCACCACTTTCAAAAATAATGTGACAGAGTTTTTTGGCAGATGTGATGAGGTTTCTGTTATCCGATGGCCAGTGAGACTGGAGGGACTGAAGAGAGGCTAGGGAGTCTGTGTGAATGATGATGTTTTGACGGTGATAACTGATGGCAAGGGTGAGAGCGATACTGATTGCTGCGAGTTCAGTTTGGAGTGTAGAACAAGAGTCTGGGAGCCTGCGTGATTTATGAAGTGTTACTTGGGCGGGGGACATGAAGACAATGCCAGCACCGGTGCGCCCTGTATTTTGGTCGACGGATCCATCAGTAAAGATAATGGTATCTTTATCTTTGTTGAGCATAGAAATTCTATGGAGGGCATCAGTTTTAAGCTGGTGAGGATTGGCAAGCTTCTTTGTTGTAGTCGGAAGGTTGATATGAAAGGTGGCAGGGAGGAAGGTCCAGGGCGGTGGAGGGGGTTCGATGGGAATGTCTGCAGCAAGATGATAGTCAGGAATGAAGGCGGCCAGGATGTGAAGAGCTTCACGCAACCAAGAGGATGGTAGATTTCGAAGGTGTATGTTCTGAATCTGTGTGTTCATGATATTTGATGACATGTTGTGAGCTGCAGGGTCAGTGATGATCTTGGTAAGATATGATGCTGTTATCTGTCGGATGCGTGCAGGTATGGAGATGAGATGACATTCTGTCTGCATAGTGAGAATGTTGGTCCAGGGAGGGGCACCCAGGATTGTTCGCATGGCGATGTTCTGCAGTTTGTTTAATCTTTGATGAAGGGCAGTCTTGGCAATGATGAGGGCGGGTGAGGAGTAGTCGATTAATGAGCGGACGGATGAAGTGTAGTATTTTTGTAATACTGTCGAAGTAGCACCAATGGTTGGAGAAGTCAATGAACGCATAATGTTGAGTCTCTTGAACATACGTTGTTCTAAATAGTCAATATGAGGGCGAAGGGTGAGGCACTTGTCAATAATAATTCCAAGGTAGGTATGGGAGGAGACCCACTCCAACGGACATCCAGAAAGAATAATTGAGTCAGGGGGATCAGGGGCGTGTAAGGCCATGGCCTTAGATTTTTCAGGGGAGATCTTGAGTCCGAGTTGTCGTGTCTTCTGCGAAATTATGTTCATGGTGATGTGGATATTTTTCAGTGCATTCGGACCTGTTGCTATGAAGGCCAGGTCGTCGGCATAGCTATAAGCATTCACACAAGGAGGGAGTTGACTGGTTACAATTTTGTCCATCAGGAGGTTGAATAGGAAAGGGCTGATGACGGAGCCTTGAGGGGTGCCATTTTCAATTGGAAGGTAATCCGAGGTCTTCTGTTGGTATTTCACTCTTATGGACCTGTGTTCCATGAAGTTTCTGACCCAAGCAAGTGATGAACCAGTGATGCCCTTGTCTGCTAACAATGATAACACTAGGGAGGGGTTAGCGAGTTCAAACGCCTTTTCCAGGTCTATAAACACAATGTAGGAGGGACTACGGCCGAGTTTTGTGGCAGAGTGGAGGACGGATGTGAAGGCATCAGCAGTGCTCTTTCCGGGGCAGAATCCAAAAATATTTGGATGAAGGCTGCCAATTTCCCAGGTAATTCTGTTGAGGAGCATGCGTTCCGTCAATTTGCAGAGGCATGATGTGAGGGCAATTGGACGAAAAGCATTGTCTTTGCCAAGTTTTGGGACAGGGATGATGTCTGCCTTTTTCCAGGAGTTAGGGATGGTACGAGTTGCATGTGAATTATTTATCAGCTGGAGTATTGCTGTCTGGGTTGTGGGACCAGCATTGGATATCATACTGTGCGTAATGTTGTCTGCACCAGGGGTTGTGGACTTTGATTTTGTGGCTCTTTGTAACTCATACGGGGTGTATGGACGGTCCAATGAGGGGTGAGGAGTGGCCAGTGCGATATCAATATTGCGAAGGTGTTGGGGTTGGTCTTGGAGCAAAGTGTCCCTTGTATTTTGTGATAAATTGCTGGTGTTTCCTCGAGCTGCAAAGTCATGATTTAGGGCATTGGCTTTGGTGAGGGGGTCTGGATGTCTTGGCGTAGGGGTAAACTTTCCTGAGGCAGTACGGATCTGCTTCCACATTGCAGATACTGTGGTATGACAGTTCAAAGAGTTGCACCAGTTAAGCCACTTGGAAGTACGTTCTTGAGAGAAAACCGCTTTAGCATGATTTTTCACTTCTTGAAGTTTGGCTTTGTTGGCTGGTGTCGGATGTCGTTTGACAAGTCTTGTATGTTGGTTAATGCGGTTTTTCAGTTCCTTCACTCTGTCTGTGTAATACCATGCTTCCTTTCTTGGTATTAGTTTGGAGGTGGAAGGGATAGTTTGATCTGCAGAAATGTTCATGTGATCAACTATTTTCTGATTGAGTTCATCAATATTTAAGGGCAGATGATCCAATTGAAAAGAATTTTCTAATGTTTCACTGTATAGCTTCCAGTTAGCTTTTTTATAATTCCTGTGCTGTGGTGTTGGTTCATCTGGAAGTTGGGCTAGTTGTAGGACGATTGAAATGCCATAGTGATCTGAGACAACGGAATGTTCTACTGACCAAGCTGAGCACTGGGCTAAATCTGTGGTAACGATAGTCAGATCCAGTGAACCACCATTAATATGTGTATTTTCACCTGAATTTAAAATCACAAGGTTATTGGTCTGTAGGGCATCAGCAATTGTCAATCCAGTGGGACATGCAGGGTGTGAAGGATCTGATCTCCAGAGAGGGTGATGTGCATTTAAGTCACCGGCAATTATGCATGAGAGATTACGAGACCAGGTGGGAAACAGAGAAAAGTCTAGGCGGGCATTTCGATGGGGTGTTGGGTTTCGGTAGACATTAACAATGCGAATTGTCTTTGAAGCTGTTGAAATGTCTATTCCCTGTGTCTCAACATTTAGACCCAGATGTAATGCAGGGGCAAGTCTGTGGGGGATACAGTTCTTTATAGCAATGGCTAAACCTCGAGGTCCTGGTTTGTTGTAGATGATATATCCCGGGATCGTGAATTGTTCCTCTGGTCGTAGATTGGTTTCTTGAATTAGTAATATATCAGGATTGTGGTTTTTGGTGGTTGCTATGACGTAATTCTGTTTTTCCCATGATCTCATACCTTGAACGTTCCACTGGAGGAGAGTTACTGAGTCTGGTGTGTCTGGTCGTATCTGTGGGTGGAGTCGTTGGCTTAGTCTTTGTATAGTGGATTGGAGATTGGTCATGTTGTGGCTTTTTTGGGTTTCTCCGAGTCAATGGTGTCATCACTGAGATCTTGTCTGTAGGCCTTGTGTCTTTGGTCTAGGGGTGAGGACGCAGATCGTTTGTTTGAGGGCTGGTTCGTCTCGGTAATTACGGAGGATTGTGCAACTGTAGGTTCAGGAGGTTCGGTGGGTTCTGGTCGTGTGTGAGATGAGGCAACGATAGATGAATATGACGGGGATGTGGAACGATTTGAATGGCTTGATGATGTAAGACGGAAGGTTTCTACAATTTGAGTGACCTGTTTTTGGATGTCATTGTTCTCAGGTGAAGATTTTGGTACGATGGTCATAATTAACTGAGCAACAGCTTGGAGGAAGGTGTTGAGAAGGTCTGGGGAGATGGGTGATGATGGATGGGTCGGTGGGTGATCATGGTGTGGCAGTCGAGTCGCGGGTGGTGCAGTTGGAAGTCTTGGGAAGTTGGCTGGGGTGTTCTCAGGCGGAGGGGTCGGTTGTTTCGTAGGTCGTGTTCCGAGAAATCGGTGCTTGGTCTCCAGGGCTTTTTCCCATCTTGCAGGACAGTGAGATGCCGCTGCAGAATGTTTTCCCTCGCAGTTGGGACAGCAAAGTTTGATGGTCTGTTGGGTCTGCTTTAGGTCGGCACACTGTTTTGATGGATGCTGCCCGGCACAGAAGGCACATCTTATCTTCCTGTGACAGTTGGCTTTAGTGTGCCCGAACTGTTGGCATCGATAGCAGCGTGTGGGATCGGGAATGAACACACGGACGGGTTTTGATCCAAGTGACCCAAGTTGTATCGCGTCGGGCATGTTGCCGGTCCCCCAGATCTTGACATTGGCAGTTTTAGTTGGCTCTTTCTTCTGATGGTCGTACGCTGTGAGCCTTTCAACCTTGGTGACTCCCAGCGGTTGAGCGTAGTCCAAGATGATGCTGTCTGGAACGTCTTTAGGGACATGACATAGGACTGCAGTGTACTTGTTAACTGCCGACTGCAGTACTAGTTTGAGGCCTTCATCTTTACTTTCTTTTCCAGCGATAGACCTGAGAAAGGTTTCAGAGTCGTCATCCAATGGGGTGACCAAATACTTGTCCCCAACCAATTTTGTTTTAATTTTACATTTGGTTTCTAGTTGTAGATCCCTCCGCTTGGTGATCGGAGCACCCCAGTGACTGGGTGAAGTATTTGCATCAGATGACTTCCTGAATATAAATTAGAGTTTATAATGTACAGTCTATAAAGTCTGTGAGGTTAGAGACTAGCACTACGACTACACTACGCTAGTGCATGCAGGAACAGAATCAGGCTCAGGCGTCAGCATCCTTTTGGTCCAGGTCCAGCAAGAGCCGAGATCTCGTGAGATGTAACTTGTAGATCATGGAGCGGCTTAGCTTCTCTATTTTGTGAGTGCTCATTTTTGGGTCAGTCACCTCGGCCTGCACTGAATGGTGACTGCAATCAATGACACTTTGCAGTAGAAGCTCTTTGCTAACGTAAGACCTGCCTGAACAGTCTGCATGGGTATTAAGTAAATTTTCTACGTTTTTAATGTATGGCTCTCTAATAATATGATGAGTTTTGGGGCAATCTAGTAAGAAATGGGCCCTATCTTCCGGGAAAGATTACATAGGCGACAGATAGGGGTTACATTGTGCTGGTTAAATTTATGCTTATTTGACTGGAGGGTGTAGGTCCCCGTGACAAGTCGGGCCTTGACGAGTGCCTCCTCCACGTCTCTTGGGCTGCCCATGCTTGATTCCCAGATGTTGTGAGGTCCCATTCGCTCTTCCTGTGGTATCTCCATGTACTTCAGCGATGACTTTGTTTCCTTGTCTTCTTTCCAAATTCTGGTCCAGTAGGAGGTTAGAGCTTTGTCCACCTGTTTCTTCCACGTTGGCTTGCTTGGGGTGACTCTGAGGAGCTGATAGGCGTCTGGAAGTCTGTACTTATTGAGCAGATGCGTGACATGGATAAACCAGCTGTGACTTGTGGGGTTCTTCACCGCCAGTTGGCGCCTTGCCAGGAGGTACTCGGTCGACTCTGTATCCCAAAGTATTCTAATGAAGAGGGTCAAAGTGTTCCTTTCAATTTCTGCGGTAATCGGGAGGATACCAATCAGAGCATAAACAGCTGTAGTTGCACATCTATCCGGGAGTGATTGAAGCTGGCGCAGAAGTTTCACCTCATATCTTTCAAGGGTGAGGAGGTCTTTCTTCTTCAGTTGTGTCGTCTCTAATCCGTAGATGATACGTGGCCTGGCGTATGTGGTATATAATTTACAGCTTACAACAGGATTTAGACCACTTCTACCGTGCATACCTGCTCCGAAGAGGGCGTAGACAGCTCTTCTACCCAGTTGAATCCTTCCTTCAATATTATAATTTCCATTGTTCTGACGCTGGATGCCAAGGTGAATGGAGTCATCGGTTTCCTTGATGCTGTGTTTTCCTAGTATCCAGGTTTGGGCTTCTCTTGCCTTGGGGGTGTTGAAAATCACAATCTCACTTTTAGCACTGTTGAAGGTAGATCTATCTTTTGCAGAATTGCTGAACATTACATGGAGTGCTGTCTGGAGATCTACAGGGTTGTCTGCCAGGAGGGCGATGTCGTCCGCGACTGTTGGACACCCTGTGTAGATGTTTCCTATGTGGGCACCAATGCCGTTGTCTCGGAGTAGGTCCAGAGCCTGGTTGACGTAAGCCTTGTACAGTGTCGGAGAGAGTTTTGCACCTTGTCTAATGCCTTGCCGGACTTCGAAACTTTCACTTGCGGATGTCATCCAACGCACCATGGATCCTGCGTTCGTCTGTAGTTGCATAATGACATTGAGACTTGAGGCAGGGATACCCATATAGTAGAGTTTCCTTATTAAACCGCTGTGCCAGACAACGTCAAAAGCTTTTTCCGCATCTAGAGTTGCGAGTGCGAGTGCTCCCTTGTTATCTCTGGATTCATTGATGCTCTCTTCCACAAGTAGGGCAGCATTTACTGGAGAGACATGTTTTGTGAAGCCTCGCTGCATGGGGTTCTGGATGCCGTCTAGCACAGGGTTTATTTTATCAGATATCACGCATTCCAGCAGTTTACCGATGGTTGAAGTGACTGTGATGCCTCTGTAATTCCCTGGGATTGTGTTGTCCTTATTCTTCTTTAATATCGGTGTGACGATTCCTACTTTTAAACAGTCTGGTACCTGTCCCGTTCCAAGGATGGAGTTCACAAGGGATGTGAGCAGGTTGACAAGGGCCGGACCACCAAGTTTAATATGTTCGGCAGTAATTCCGTCCAGGTCGGCTGCTTTGTTGTTGTTGAGGCCTCTGGTGGCCTTCCTGATATCCTCTTGATCCACCACCAGGGGTTGAGTCTTACTTTGGGTGTGAATCAGGTCCCTAATTATCTCCGTTTCGTATTCAACGATGTTCCGAAATCCTTCGTCAAAATGGTCCCTGTCTCTTGGGGTTGCCAGTCCCATGAAATGGGTCCGCCATCCTTCAGTCATTTCCTCCTCGGTACATAAACTTCTACTGTTGACCACGATAAATGGGGGATGTGAGGTTGAAGTCTTTCTCTGCTTGTTGACTAGAGTGAAGAAGAGCTTCTGGTCGTACTGGGATGCTTGCATGATCTCATCGTAGAGCTCGTTTCGTGCCTGGGCTTCTGTTTGTCGTTGAGCACGACGGAGGTTTCTTTTATCTGTCTTCCTCTGTATGTTCGTCGGCTCAAGCGGGTCCTGAGGCTTCCCGGACTGCTTCCATCTCCAGAAGGATTCCTTCGCAGCTTTGCATGCTCTCTCTATGTCACCGTTCCAGACTCTGTTACCTCTGGGTCTCGCTCTCGGTTGGTGGTTCGGAATTGCTTCTTTTGCAGCTTCGAGCATGGTTTTGTTCAAATACTTTATAGCCTCCTCAGCGTCTCCTGGGTTAGTTTGCTGTAACACTGGGGTGATGCGTCCCTCGATGTCCTCGGTAACTGCAGACTCATACTTCTCTCGGTCACATTTTCTCCAGTTGGGCTTACGGTGGAGGACGGTGCTTGGCCTAGGCTTAGGTGGTGGGCCCTCGCGGAGCTGGTCCCGAAGCGTTGCCTCTACGAGGTTGTGATCCGAAGTATTTAGAGGGCTGAAGACAGCAGCCACCGTGGATATCGTAGGGGTGTGGGCTGAGTGGATGATGTAGTCTATCTGAGCTGAGCTGGAGCCATCACTGTGGAAAAATGTGGGGCCAATGGGATACTGTCCCGGGATCTGGAGATCTAGCTCTTCTACCATTTTTCGCAGCATTCTGTCTTGGCAGTTTGGCGGTTCCCTGTGGAGTGAGCTGTTGAGATCACCAAGGAGTATGATCTTGTGGGATGAGTATTTCTGGGCCACCTCTCTAATCTCATCACAAGTGGCAGCAAATTCAATGGAAGAATTGTCCTTTCCCCTACAAGGCATGTAGACGTTAATCAGGCAGATTGGAGTAACTGGGGTATATACGGTGATCGCGGCCAGTCTGGTGCCTCCCTCCTTCAGAGTCTTAACTGCATGGTTGTGTGACTTCCTCCATCCAATGGCTATTCCACTGTAACCTCTTCTTCTCTCATCTGGGGGCAGGGGGTCTTCATCATCAGCACACTTAATCAGGAAGTTGTGTGAAGGGAATAGTTCCTCAATAATGTTGGCCTCATATCTATACAGCCAGTGTTCTTGTATACCCAGAAAATCCAGTCTCTGCAAGATTTTCTCCACATAGATGCAGTTGGCCTTGACATTCTTCACATTGAGAGTTCCTATTCTAATGGTCTTCTCTGGTTCAGCCTGTGGGTTGTTTGCTGGAGTGTTGCAGTTCCGTTGCCTAGCTGTGGCAGTTTCAGAAGAGCCAGGGGCGCCTTCGGGTGCCATGGGATGAATGGGGTCATCACTGGATGATGTCTCTCCACCACACTCCTTGCCATCGGAATGCAGGGATGTCCATTTGGATGCCGCCTCAGGGGGGTCCATGGTAATAGATGTGGGTGGGGCCTGTTCCAATGCGTCTGCAATCCTTCCTCCTGGGCCTCTCTCTGTTGTGAGACTACCTCCGGCGGGTTCATTCTCACAGTTACTGGTGGGTTCGCTCGGCCTGGATGGCTGCCATTTGGGGGCTGGCGATGCTCGCTCCGGCTCGGGTCTCTCTGTTGTCCACCTGGATCGTTCCTCCTGTCTGCTACTCTCTTTCCCTCTGGCGGCGTCTCCATCTGTTTCTTGTGTTCTTTCTTCTTTCTTCTCCGGTTTCCTCTCCCTCTGTCTAGAAAAGGGTCAAGTGAGGTTCTTGGGAAGTCTTCTTTATAGCTGGCCAGTTGTCCCATTCTTAATTCCATCACCTCCATCTTCAGCTTCAGAAAATCAATTTCAGAGACGTAACCATGACTGGGTCCGGGGTTGCTGCATTGACAAGATGAGGGTACGGATGTACTGGCTTGAGAATGGGTCTGTTGACGAAGCGTGCGAATTGTCGCCTCTAGTTCTCTATTCTTATCTTCCAGTTGAATAATTTGAGCCCTGCATAATGCGAGCTGACCGTCAGCTTCATCCATGGTGAATTCTCTGGTCTTCTTTTTGCTGGCTACTAGCCAGTGTGCCATAATGTTAAAATTGCGATAAAAAAGTTTGTCCTCGTTTGCATACGAAAAAAAATTGTTTGTCGACGCCTCGCGGGTGAAAAAAAAAGAAGCTTGTCTTGGAGGTAAAATCTGAAGCCCTCCCCCCAACTATCGTCTGGTCGGCCCCTAACTTGAAATAAACTTAGGATATGTTTGTATCTCGTCCGATAAGATCCGCCTCCCTGATTTGGATGAGATAGAATTTTTGGTTCCAGTTTGAAATTTTTTAAGTCACTAAAGCTGAAAATACCTTTAATTTTTTCCAGGTCGCATCAAAGAGGTCCAATCAAAGAGAGTCTTGGATCAAGCAGCACGATTAAGACGGCAAAGGAAGGCTTTAGAAGCCCTGGAGGCAGACAACTTTCAGGATGACCCCCACGCTGACCTTAAGATGAGCAAGAAAGCTCCAAGATTTGATGACGGCCTGTCTGATTTAAAAGAAACTGGTAGGGTCTATTATTGGTTAATATTGGTTGATTATGATAATGAAGATTTATAAGGTGCTAATTTCACCGAACTGCTTACTTGGGCAATTCAAGATGCAATTATTCGTTGACATTTGGATTTAAATGGTTGTGATTCAATGATTATATTAATGAAGTAGGCCTACAATACAAGAAGAAAATTAGAGTAGACAAATTTTATTCGATTAGGTAAAATAAATCAGACGAAAAAGTTTAATAGCTAAAAAAGAATTCTATCAAAGGAGTGCAAACCTCTAGAAAAAAAAACATAATAGGCCTAAATGTCCATTATTATACTAATAAATTGTTGCATTGTGTTTAATCCCAAAATCTTTACAATTTTCAGCAAAAAAGAAGAAGCTAAAATTAAGACTGGAGGCGAAGCTGAAAGTGAAGAAAAATCTTGCGATATTATTAGAAGAACAGGTAATTACATTATTAAGAAAAACAATGCAACTGATTGTAAAAAGGTTAAGTCTGACTGTATGGTACTATTGATACAATATAGTTGCATCATGTATAAAATCTAGTTTTAAAAATCAGTCTTTGTCTATATAAATGTAGCTTAAACTTGTAGCTTTTTCTAACTGGTAGTAGTCTTAATTGCACCTGCTTGAAAGGATAAAATTAAATGAAATTTTCGAAAATCGTGAAAATTTCATTTGATTCATATCCTATAGTAACACCAAGTATTAAGCCATTTCTTAAACAGCATGATTGCCCATTATGCATGAGGGCTAGTCATGTTGTATTTCTAAGCTAAATTCTTTTGCATTAAATTATACTTTGTGTGGTTGATTTTGAATGTTTCTCTGTCAGCTTGTGAATATTTTGTTTCACTTTTTATGTTAGATTCAGTTTTCATAAAATTAGTTGTTTCTTTAATGTTTCTATTGCGGGCTCTGTAAAATGTTCTTCAAAGGATGCTAAGAAAAATGTTAATTATGGGAGTTAACTTTTTCATTTCAATATTTAAATGAAGAATTACCTAGTAACTGTTGTCTTGCTTTAATTGTTCAGGTTGTTTAGAAGAGCAGAAATTTCAAATTTTCAAAAACATTTTTAAAGTTGTTATGTTTCAGAAATTGAAGTCAGATATTTTGTGTTTTAAGAAACTCTTAGAACATGGGATATTTTTACATCTGACAGTTGTTTTCAGTTTTTCTTTAAAAAAAAACCGTCATAGTTGTGCTCACTTGGATTAAAAGATCTCAAGTGTTATTTCAGAAACGAAGCATTCTTTATTTCATAATATTTAAGTTTTGTGAATTTGGACCTTAAAAACTAATTATTCCCAATAACCCTTCAGATCACAGCATCCCAGGTAACTTTGATTTAAAGCTAAGAACAGTTAAATTAGTGTGGTTTTTATCAGAATTTGATATGCACATTCTGTAGAAATCCTCCTAACTTGGTAAGACTGTCTGTTTACTAACAAGCATGTAAATAGTTTATGTTTAGTTACTAATATAATGGAAGTATGGTGTAAATTTACTAATGATTTTAGTCGCTATGTGTAGTGAATAATATTGTAAAGTTTGAATGATCAAATATATATCATTAGTTTATATATATTGTATAATTGTATGTACAATTTTCACCAAAGAAATATCAAAGAAGATTCATCACCAGTAAAATTCATGTGGTTGTGGGTAAATTTATCTGTCACAAAATACTGTAGCTAGAGTAGAACTCTAAGACTTCAGGTTCAATGTTTTAACTTTTCTAAATTTATTTAAATTTAGGCCACACATAATTGATCTTTAGCTTCTCGGATCCTCTCAAGGCACTTTTTCTAGGGTCGGTCGGTAGGACAAAAAATTTTTTTTATAATGTCAAAAAAAATAATTTTTTTTTCCGTCGGCAGTGTATCTATTGTGTCGGCGGGTCCGCGAAGCTAAGAATTAATTATGTGTGGCCTTATTGGTGATGAATCGTCATGTTGTCTTCAAAAATGTATTGACATTGCGAATTAATCATACAAATGAATATATATGGGCCTCAACGGGAGAAAAGTGGTTAATTAGTTCTAAACTTTTCAAATCCATCCAGAAATGATGAAACAAGTTTCAAAATAACCGAAACAAGTTACTTTTGCTTTGTGTTTCTCTTCAGAAAGGGCAGAATGGCACAGCAACCTTTTGATGACTGACAATTTAAAATATGTTGTTTTGTTGAATTCTACACTTCTCATGTTTTGGCCCATGTATATTTAAAATGTGGGTTTGTTTAACTGGACTTCAGCTTAAACAAAATGTTAAGCTAGGTGGCACTAACATGTTTCATTAACAGATATTGTGTTTATCTAGTTTATACTAATTGTATGTTTCTTTAATATCTGTAAACGTATCATGTATTTCATTTCACAATATTACTAAAGTAAAATTTAATTTTAAATTAATTATTTCAGGTCATAACAGCTGTTATTGGTGTTAGGTTTCTTTCAGAGGCCCATTTCTGACAAACTGTCTTTAAATTGTTCACTTCTACTATATATTTAGCATTAGATTTTCCTGCCTAATTGCAATTGGATAAATAAATAATATTTATGTTATATGTAAAATTTATGTAGCCCAATTATTTCTGCCCTATTTTTCAGCAAATTAACGGCACAGAACAAGAACCTAATTACCTCAATGCTGGAGTGCCCCCTTCAAATCTACCACCCAGAAACTTTTGTGCAGTTTGTGGATATCCTTTTTGCATCACTTTCCTAAATATGTTTTCAGATCAAGTGTAGTATCTGGCAAATAGCACTATTAAATTTTGTTGGATACTACACTGGAACAAAATTTTTAAAAATACTGTAAAGTCCACCTTTACAAAACTTGATATAGATATTTCATATGTTTACCCTATGGAAGGTAACATTTCATAGGATTTTTACCTTTCCATTGACAACCAAAAAAAAGGAAAATATTAATCTGCCATTAAATTATAATTTTGCCATGATGCCTGTATTTTGAAAATAGATTTAAAAAAAAGTATTCCTTAACTATTTTCACATTTCCTTCAAGCTACACTTGTGTACAGTGTGGCATGAGATACTGCTGCGTCAGATGCCTTGGAACGCACCAGGATACTAGGTATGTATGATAAAAATCAAATAATCTTCCCTAATTACTAATTAGGTTAGCAACCCATGGGCTCTTGTTGAGGCTCCACCTTCAGCTTGATTCAATATTATCCAGTAAAGTAATGGGGCATCGTCGTATCGATCTGCTTCTGCAAAAAAAATTAGGATCTGGCTTAATTATTTTGCCAGCATAGTCCTAGTCAATATCTGTGTAAAAAAAAATTAACTTTCTGATTCTCCCTATGAATAGCAAGTCTTGAAATTTTCATTTTAAAAAAGGTTGTAACCCTAAACAGTCAATAATTAATTAATGACTGGGCCTAATCAATTTCTTGGTTTTAAAAATGTGTGCCATACCTAGCTGTAATCCTTTTAAGTTCTAACTACTTTTAAAACCTGTCAAAGTATTGTTTCAAATAAATTCTAATCGATATTGTAAATTGTTTCCTTTTAGGTGTCTCAAATGGACTGCATAGAGCCCCAGGAATATCATTTGTACATAATCATTTCATTGTATATTTCATCATAAATTTGTAACATATTGTAACATTGCTGAAATAAAATGCAATTTATTAAAATTACCTAAGATTTTGAGTTTTACACCAGAGGGCAGTAGTTGCAAGTTGAATTTCACTGAGTGGACTGACTCACATTTTAGCCTGATTGGCTTAGGCCTATCTGTATTCTGACACATCATTTTGTGAAGACAGTAGCAGATCCACATGGGGTTTAACTGGCAACAAAAAGACAAAAATAAAATCTGTGCATCTAAATTTTATAATACATTACTATTTATTTAACCCCCCCCCCCCTTCCTCCAATTTGAGTTCCTCTGGACCTCCTGAAGAGCAATAAAAATTTGAGCCAGTGAATAGCCTAATTATAAAAGTGTTCAAATAAAAGATGCAAATTAATTTTCCCAATGGCCAATTGGTGCTTTCTTGCTAAATAAGTTAATTGGCCCTTAATTAGTATATAGGCCCAATAAAAAAAAAATCTGTGCTGTGTAGAAAAAACAGATTTTTTTATTTTTTTAGAAAAAAAAATATTAGAGAAGCTCACTGGGATGACCTGAGTTCTGATGATATGGGAGTATAATGGGACAAAGTTTCAGCAAAGTTTTTACAAACTTGAGACCTTCCCCAGCTCATTGTAATGACGTCATGAAAAGTTGGCCTCGCACTATTTTTCGGATCATTCCGCGACCTAACACAAACATACACTGACTTTCATAAATGTTTCTAGGACTAATGCAACGCTAAATTTGATTGCAAACGGTGAAAATCTTCAGAAATTATCAGTTTTGAATGAGTTTTGGAGTTGTAATGGAGTTTCTGTAACTTTGATGGAGTTACAAACTTTGATCCTCGGACTACTTTGCGCGCATTGCAACAGAGCACCTGTCGGCAAATTCGGCTAAACTCAATTTCGCCAAAAACTTTGAGCAGGAGCCCCAAAGAACTTGTATGCCCAGTTAAACTTCAGGATTTTAGCTAATTGGACTTTAAAAAGGGAGCTGGTGGCTGGTCGTAGCCCTGAGGATAACACAAAGGAGTTGTTTTACGATTTGAATTACTTTTAAATCGGCTTTTCGTGCCAGAAAAGAGCTAAGATGTCTGGTACGGAGGGCAGCAATGCCCGCAGTGAACCTGTCGTCCATGTCAGGGGAGATTCAGACACCTACCTGGAGGATTTATTCAAGGTCCTTGAGGATCCAAACAAGATCCAGAACCCTTTTAAGAACCGTGACTTACCCTCATCCTTTTTCAACCCCCCTACAGCCCGTTCCGGCCAACACAGCCGAGAAAGCAGCAAGGACGGGGGGAGTTTTGCTCCAGGGGCTACGGCCTCCGGTCTGCCGATTGCTCACCAACGGAGCCAGAGTTCCCCGGCCCAGCTCCCTCACTCGTTGTCCGTACCCCCACAAGTGCAGCCCCAACACATGAAACAAGCAAGTCTTGGTGATTACACAGATCGAGATGACAGCCTCACACCCTTGCCCCCTGGTTGGCAGATGGCCAAGACTGCTGATGGACAGAGGTACTATCTCAAGTAAGTTGCACTTTTCTTAGACATGATCTGACTCAGCATTTAATATTAAATCAAGAATACACAATCTTAAAAATTGTAATTAAGATTCTCCATAGGTATCAACAATCAATGATTACACATCCACACAATGTCATGTGAATCACAGGTAATCAACCCCCCCCCCCTTCTCAAAAGTTTTTGAGTAAGTTTTGCCCCCCCCCCTTGCACTGCCCAATGCAAGTCAGGTGCAGGGATCTAAACTAGATCTTCAGTCTTCACACCCCTCCGCCATTTTGTAAACAGACCTTGTGAAGAAACTGGTGTACCTGCAAAGAAGGGGCCCTGCATTTCAGAGCAAATTAAAGAGCCCCAAACTGAGATCAACTTTCTTATACTTTCCATAGAGTTAAGATCCATCAATTCTACTTTTTGTATCTTTTAAGCTGGTCATATCATTAAAAGATTGTGTAAGACTGCCAGTGTTGTGATTAGCAAAATTAGTTTTAGAAAGGAACATGTAGTGGATCAATTTTGATCTTTGGAGTTTGACATGAGTTTTTGATCCCTCTCTGACAGCTGTGAGAAGATCCAACTTTGACAGTTCATTTTGACAGTTGACAGTTGGACTTTTTTGACAGGGGGTGTTCACAAAGTTTCTTGAATAATTGGAAAGATATCAAAACTATAAAAAAGATAGCAAAACTATATGGTTTTTGGTGTATGACTTATCATGTTGTGTATTTGTGAAAAAATGTGTATTCCTTGATCCCTCTCAGTCTAGACTCATGAGATTTATGTGTATTCAATAAATAATCAATAGAGCATGGTCTAACTTTTTAAAGATCTTTTTCTAGAGCTCTATATAGATAAACTTGTGCTTTGGCAGTTACAACTAGTTGTCCTGTATGTTTCATAACTAGACATTTCAAAAAAGTCTAAAAGTAACTTTGTGAACACGCTCTTCAAAATTGTACTATTGACTGTCAGTTATACATGATCCAATACAGATCATCCAGTGATCAAATTGATCAATGATCGAACTGTATAATTTGATCATCTTCAGATCATTGGATCAATTGAGGATCATATTTGAACTAGATAATCCCTGGATCAAAACAACAGCTTTTTGGATCATAGAAACTTGATAGCAATTCATGCATGCTTGTTAATTGAACGTATTCCATTTCAGGAACTGTCATTCAAAAATGTATTGAAATCCTGTGGGAATCTTGTACATCGTACATGTATTTTAAACAGTATTTCTTTTCTCTTTTTTTTGTGTTTTTACTTGTATTTTGTGAAATGTTGTATTTCCTGTCGTTTTGTTTCAGTGGTTGTAATATAATCTTTGTTTTCTTGATATGTTTTTCCTGGTGTTTTCCTATTTTACAGTGTATTGAAATTGTATTTTATGATATTCAGCAACTTGGAGAAATATGGATTTCAGAATTTGCGTGTATATTTTATCACGGAAAGTCAAGTCGAAAAAAATAAAAAATTGTTGTAGAGTTCAAATATTACATGCATGTTTATACTACATATCTTTTTTATTTTATGGATTAGACAGCTTTTTCTACATTAGCACTATTTGACTATAATGTTCAGCCTGCTAAGTCGCTAACCTAGGAAATATGGATTTTATAATACATTTTCAAAACAGACAGAGGGTATATCATAATTATATATCGTATTAAGTAGTATAGTACAGTTTAGATGTATGTTACCGGTTACATAGGCAGCACCTGCTATAGAAAATATGAAAAATTAATAACTGCTTGATTTAAAATTTAAAATTTTATATTGTCACTGTCATATCCATGTAATTTTTATCATATCTGAGAAACTATCACAGTATCAAATAATTATCAAGTCTTGATAATTACTAAGATTATATCGTTATACGAAATAGTGTACAAACATGTTTGTAAATTTACAATTTCCTAAAATGATACAGCGACTTTATTTGGGGCTCCTGTCTTATAAATTATTTATTGCGCCGATAGCCTTTTTAATTGAGTCCAGTTTATTTCAATATTATGTGATCTCGGCATGTGTTAAATGAGTTATCAGATATAAAAATGATATGTGAACTTGTTTACTAGTTAGCTTACTACACATCCAGTTAAAGCAAAATGTCCCAAGTTTACTAGGGGGGCCTCCTGGGGGGGGTACTCAAAATTTTTTCTGATACGTATGCTAGGCTGGAAGTTCGGCGACCAGACCCGGTGCTAGGCGGTCGGTCGTCGCGAAAATGCCCCGACTCTAGGAATTTTTTTGGTCGCTGCAATGGTATTTGTCTGTTTTTCTCAGGTATTGACCCGTAATTTCACCAAAAATTAACATCGCGATTCGACAAAAGTTCCTAGTTAAATTTAGGGGCCAACTCTAGGAATTATTTCAGATTTTTAGGCCCAACTCTAGGAATTTTTCAGTTGAAAAAGGGGGCCTACTGAGCCGAGCATAGGTGTACACTAGAACATAGTGAGTACCCCCCCCAGGGGGGCCTGGGCATTTGTAAACCAGGTCATTCCCATTGATTTGATTAAATAATCATATCTTAACTTATTAGATAAAGATAAGTGATAGTTAATGTAGTTTGATATAAGTTTTGTATTGATCTATCCACCTGTGACCTATTTGTCCCCCTCTTTCTGTCTATCTTTCTGTCTAAAGATCTGTTTATTCTGTTAATCTATCTGTCTGATGTATTGATCTGTATGTCTTACTGTCTATCTAAAAATATATCTGTTTGTCTATCTTTTGATTCCATCCAACAGCAAGTAAATCAGAGATCTGTAGCAATCAATTTAAGAGTATTTTCTAAAAAAAGGTGTTTTGTATAGTCCATAATAAACATCATCTAAGTGTTGTGCAAAGTTGAATGATCAGATAGATCATAGATGCATATAAAGTTGTATCTCTGTAACCTTATGATGTTTGGCTCTGACCAGGATATGCATTGGAATGACTAGAGGGTAGAACTTGCTGAATTCTATTGACACACTTAGCTTCTATCTAGATATCTAGAGACCTGTCTGTAGAATAACTAGTACTTCTTGGTCTTGAGTCACTCAAGGAAAACATTAGATCTCCCCAGGCTACTACTCAATCAGATACAGAGATAGGGGCCACTAAATGTACTAATTGTTATTCAATATTTAAAGAGGTCAGACTTAGATTATGTTTATTCATGAGAAGGTTGTATTTGAAGATGGTCCGAACTCCGAAAGACATATGCTGTTGGACGACAGTTTGAATCATCCCTCACCTCATGTCTGTGTCCTCCTGTCCTAATTAACCTACCAAGTGCATAAATACAGGACATAAAGCCCCAATCATCTATCCATCCAAAGAATTGCTATGCTATTGTTATGAATTGATTCATTAATATCTTGAAATGTATGGATATCACATTACTATTTTTGAAGTATTTTGTATGATTTATCCCGCATCCTGTGTATATGAACTTATGAAGTACAGGATAGATCTGCATGAGATTTATCAGGCATATATGAAAGAGCTACTGAGATAACACAATATTATGTTGGGTGTAGCAGGATTTGAGATGGCCCCTGTGGTTAATGTTTTAGTTGAGGGTTAGGATAAGACCCCACCCTGTACCAGTAACCCCCCCCCCCAGAAAACGCCCCCCCCCCTTCTTTCTTCCTTGCAAAGGTCTGTAAACAGATTAGGGTTGCTGAGTTATAGTTTTCTGTCAAACTTTCACTTTTCTAATTACAGTTTATGACTCCTTCGTGAGCTGTACTTGGTTGAAGACTGGAAGTTTAGGGAGAGGGAGAAACAAGGGGGCACAGGGAGGAAAAAGGAGGGGGGGGGTATTGTAGTTTTGGGAATCTTCGATCTTGGACAAAGCAAAATCTTTGATGAAAACTAAATGGTGAAATTGAAGATGATTCTGTAGATTTAATAAACTAGATAGACCGATAGATATGAAAAAGGTAGATGGCTAGATATACATGATATAGATAGATCATAAGCAGCTGAATACTGAACAGGAGTTTCACTTTCAATTTTCCAGTGAAACAACGCACAGCATTGCAAGAAAAGCATGCAAGAATTTAGTTTATTAGTTTTCAGTCTCAAAATCACAAGATAGTTGTGCAACATTTCTGGTTCAGTCAGAATCAGTCACATCATATAACAAGCAATGTGACTTGCATATGACTGTGTTCAACCTTGAAAAGTTAACCTTCGCAAAAAAAGTACAAGAAAAAGTAGAAACAACACACAGAAAATCAAAATTACTATTATTAAAACCACCTTAAAACTGATGATGTTGAAATAACACCTGCCTGTTACTGGTAAAATCTGCCCTTGTTAGTTATAATCACTTTATCAGGGGGCTGTGTTGGAGGACAGGTGAAAGATTAAATTTACCAGCACAGGTTAGAAAATAGTTTCAAAATACAGCTGCTAAAGTCACTACTTAAATGACAGTAAATTATTGGAATTTAGTCAAATTACCAACACAGGTGAACATTGAACAGTTGACCATTACTGGTGCTGTGTTGGTAGGGTGAAATTGAGTATTTTCTGAACTAAAGAATTTTGGACTAAACTATTGTAATTGCTCTCCCTGAATTCTATCTATCTGTCGACCTATCTATCCATTTGTCTGTTGATCTATCTAACTGTCTTTCTATCTCCCTTTTCCAGGGGGGGGGTGTTGGTCTAGTGGTAGTGTGCTAGACTGCCAGTCGCTGGGTCCAGGGTTCGAATCCAGCTCTTGCCGGGTCATCTGGGCCTATGTTGGATGGCTGTTGCAATCCTTCACCTCATTGGGGGAGTCATTGTCCTAAGTAGCCCTGAGTACTAGCCCACCAAGTGCCTAAATACAGGACATAAAGCCCCAATTATCCATCCATCCATCTTATGTGTCAGTATCTAATCACTAATACTATCTGTCTATCCATCTATCTGTCCTATGTCACTTCGCACTAAGAAATTGGTAAGGTCATTAAATGCAAGTTAGTTACCCCAGACAGCTTGTCAACAAAGTCTGGGGCAACCTATTTAGAGTATTCCTTGTGGTATTACCCTGTACTTAATCTCATAATGATTTACTTGGGATAATCTATAGCTAATGACGTCACCTGTATAAACATTAGGATTAGCTAGGTAAGTACCTTGCTTATAGTTTCTTATAACTTTCTCCAATTGTTCCTTGGGTTATATTCTCGTTTATGGATTTTGTGAATGCTCTGAAAGTTAAATAGATTTAGTAACAATGCCTGTTATGATACTATAGTCCCTCAACAACGTTCCTGTTTGTTTTTATAAACCTAGTTAGTATATGTAAGCTAATTAGGACAGAGGAGGACGCAGCAATAAGGCAAAAGATTGCTCTCCAACTCCATGAACCAAGTGAACCAACTGGAGCTGGAATCGAATCTGTGACCCAGGGATTGGAAGCCAACAAAGGTGTCTGAATGAACTGAATTAGTACCTCACTGAATATTTATATAAAACACTGAAAATAAATTTGATGACTAAGGGTAGGGTAAAAACCTGGCCTGTAGGGTACTCCATGTATATAATGCAGTGTATCCTTTTGGCTGTAGGTAGTGCCCTGACAGAAACCAGACTTTTTCAAACTATTAAATCCCCACAGAAGCAAAATGTCGTATCAACTTGTACCATGCCTACCAAGCCACAAAACTAATTTATAAGTGTTCCTGTCAGTTCTAATTAAGGTGCCACCCTAAATGTTGAAAGCTGTTTTAAACAAACTTACAACAGGCCCAGAATAAGGCATGAAATTGCCATGAACAGGGGCCTTACAGGGCTACAATTAATGACAAGTTACCATTCCCTCTGGTGACAAGTAGTGCAATAATGACACTTTTCTCTTTTGTGATTCATGAAGCATTTCTAGGATGTAATTGTTTGAATTATTGTCACTTATCTCAAAACTGGGTTTTCAGGTTACTGAGGTTGTTAGATCATGTTGATGGTGCTGGTGGCCTAGAATTTGAGTCCTTCTCTGTTGACTCTCATTAAAATAGGTCCTGGGTTCAAATTGGAGAACTTAAGTGCAAGTTTTGTCCAAACTAAGCTGTATACTAGGTCAAAATGGTACTCTGTAAAATGAAAGATTTAATATTGATTTCACATTTTCATTGATTTGATGATGTTGGATATAATAATATTCCTCATATACTTGGTAGTAATGGTGTATGAACTATTAAGGGTAGGCCGATAAGAATGCTGTGATATGTAGTTGTTTTTGTGGTAAACTTTGAAATACATTTTCAAAAATTGGGAAATTAACTTTTGGATTCGCTCTTTTATTACCTTACTTGAAATTAAA
Organism: Platynereis dumerilii; assembly: GCA_026936325.1. Classification (NCBI taxonomy): domain Eukaryota; kingdom Metazoa; phylum Annelida; class Polychaeta; order Phyllodocida; family Nereididae; genus Platynereis; species Platynereis dumerilii. The sequence continues at coordinate 9,157,298 of JAPTHN010000008.1, forward strand.
TGACTGAAAGATTTGCACATACTACAATAACATGCTTATGGAATATTTATTTCCCTTTTATATTGCTCTTGGGGCAAATCCTGTACAATCTCTATAAACTGGCATCAGGGAGGCTCCCCTGAGAGTAGAAGTTACAAACTGTTGCTAAGGACAGCAGCTGGTTGCTAGGCTGGTTACCAAGCAAGCTGTTTTGTGTTGTTACCATGGTGATGATGCCATTGGTGCCAACAAATCTGGCTCACTTGATAGAAAATGGACATTTTGGACAAAAGTGGACAAAAGTATACAAAAGTGGCCAATTTCTGAAATTGGATTGTTGTCACTTGTCAAAGATCATGAGACAGATTGGAAATCATTGCAGTGCCAGATGGATATTGGATAGGATAATTTGGATAGGGATATATATTGGATAATTTGGTAGGGTTCCTATTAATATAATTGGCGATTTATGAGAAAGTGTATTACTGGTGTTGATTGTTTGGTTGTTTTCAGTAATTGGTTAAGTGAGGGTCTGTTATTTGTACATTTGTCATTTGGTGGTATATTGACAGTTGACTATTGAGGGGTCCTCCCAAAAGCAATCTTCTTCCTATATGCAACCTCTCCAGTCTCCCTGTGTGTAGTACCTTCTGCAAAGAAGTAAAAACCTTCAAAAATGCTAAATTTACTAACTTTCGTTGAATATAGAACTGTGTGCTATTATTTTTTGAAAATGGACACTGTGATCTGTTTTGTGTAAACTGAACCAATTAGTAACTATTACTATTAAAATAATTCAAATGTATGCATTGGTACACTCAAGAAGTGACTTAAAAGGTCATTATGGACCTTTGCAATGATGGGAGTTGCTCTAATTTATCCAAGTGTCACCTGGTCATTCAAATGACCTTTGAACATAGTGGAGAGCTTGAATGAGTTGATCAAAGGAATACCATACTTGCTTGATTACTGATGACTAAGACACTGATAGCTCGGAAATTACAGGAAGACTTGATTGTCTGAAGCTTGTATGCAGAAAGCTAGACAGTGCAGTCCTCCAATTCCAGTTCTTGGCCTACTTTTACCTCTGCCACAGGTTGATAAGTGAGCTAATTTGAGTAAGAGGACTACCATCTGAAAAGGTGTTCTTTGGTTCTAAGAGCGACATCAAATTTGGCAATTTCCATTGTTGTCGTGACAATGTCGTCGAACTCCCTAAAATTAGAGTATTTTGGGCAATCTAGCCTCTTACCTTGATATATTAAACTTTTAAAGTTCTCAAAAAGCAGTATAAGTACACTGCTCATCAAGGTTTTATCACTGAAAACACTAATGCAGTGATCAATACACCATGATCGAGTTTTTCCACACATGTATAAACTGATGGGTGTTCCTGGAGCGCTGTCCCAACCACACATTGACAGTTTGACATGGGGATCTCCTGATTGTCCAACGTGTTCAATCATCCTTGCATCTTTGACCACACAAGTGTCACCCAAGTGTCACCTCCTCAACACAGGTGTTCTGAGTCTGTTCTCCTTTGTGACAGGAGGTTGTCTCTACACTGATCATGCGGTGACCACTTGGTGATCTGTCGGTGACCACTTGGTGACTGGTGACTGATCGGTGAGCACCTGGTGAGCAGGTGGAAGAGGCTGGAAGATGGTTCAAGACACTAGGTGACTAGTAGGTGTTGCTTAAGGATCACACCTTGTAAGGCTTGTAGCCTGGTGTAGGCAGGTTGATCAGGTTCATACTGGTCAGATAGGTCAGAGCTTGTTCGCAGCACGCAGGGATGATAAAATACACTGTATGTGCTGTTGATATGATTCACAGCTCTTGTTCACCAATTTACAACAGAACCTGATTACCGGTCAATCAGCGGTTGTCAAAATGACGAAAACTCCTGTATTTGGAGGTAGGACCAAATATCGCAACAATTTGACAGAAGTTTTGTCCTGTGTCACCAGTGCTCCTCTTCTCATTGCCATGGTATTGCAGACCTCCCAATCCTAAAGCCATAGCCTAAAAAGTGCAAAAATACAGGACCTAAATTCCCATTCATTTTACTCGGACACTGATGTAGGTCTACCAAACCTCATTCGAGCTATATCAAGATACCTGTAAAATTATAACAGCCCATGGCTATATGTTACATGTATAAATACATAGCCATTGATTAGGCCACATATGTTGAGTGAGAGCATTTGTTTAGGTAACAAGTGATGTTGTAGGTCTTCTTGCCACCTACAACAGTGCACACCAGTATACACCAGTATTGCACCTTCAGCAGTGCACCTTCACTCACAAGCTGTGCTCTTCAAACACACTAATTGACAATGGCCAATTTCCTATCTTCATTATGTCCTCTGTGTTTATCATGGTGTCATGCCCTTAGAGGTTCAGTGGAACTGGTAAGGATTGATAGAGAATTGGTAGTTCAGTTGTTAGAACTTTGAAATTTTCATGTCTGGCTGAGCACTGAGTAACCCAGAGTTCTGTTACCACCATTTTGGTTGGACGGCTGTTTCAATCACCCTTCGCCTCATTGCCGTGTCCTCCTCCTGTCCTACCAAGTGCATAAAAACAGGACGTAAAGCTCAAATCATCCATCCATCTGCCATTTTGGTGCATTTGGTAATCATTTGTACATATATGATAATATGAAATTAGCAGTGGTGAAACCGCTTTATAAGGGCAAGGATAGAACAGAAATGGTAAATTACCGCCCTGTGTCACTTTTACCTGTGATATCAAAAATTTTAGAAAAGATTATAAATGTTAGAGTAATAAAGTTTTTTAAGAAATATAATATACTAGGGGAAAGCCAATATGGGCTCAGACACGGTCGCAGCACAACTGATGCAATACTGGATTTTACTGGGAATATTTTAGAGAATTTAAATAGGGGTCACTATACGCTCAGTCTTTTCCTGGACATGTCCAAGGCATTTGACAGCATCAGCCATGCCACATTATTTAAGAAGATGGAATTTTATGGTATCAGGGGAAATTCATTATCTTGGTTCAAAAGTTACTTAACTGATAGAGAAATTAAGGTTAAATATAAGAATGTTCTCTCTCGTAGTCAAGTTTTGTCTTATGGTACTCCGCAGGGGTCTGTGTTAGGGCCTCTTATGTATATAATTCTAGCTAATGATTTAGGAAAATGTTTGAAATTTTGTAGTTGCGTTACATTTGCTGATGACACCACTGTTTTTGCCTCAGGAAGTAATTTTAAGATTTTTATACAGGAAAGTTAATGAAGATTTAAAGAAACTGAATGAGTGGTTCGCCAGTAATTCCTTGACTCTTAATGTTGATAAATCAAAGTACATATTATTTAGGTCAAAAGGGAAGAAGGAAATGGTGTTTAATGGTACAGTTAAGCTTGGTAATAAAGAAATTAATAGAGTAGAAAGTATGAAATTTTTGGGAGTAATTGTTGACGAATTTTGTGATTGGAAATTTCAAGTTAAGCATATATTAACAAAAATGATTGCTGGTAATTATAGCCTGAATATGATTAAAAATATACTACCTGCTAGGATAAAAATGTTGATTTACCACTCAAATGTTCGAAGTCACGTTAATTATGCATTAAGTGTCTGGGGACCTATGTTGAAGGTAGCTGACTTAAAGCAGATAAAAAAACAGCAGAACAGATCGATGCGGCTTATTTTTACTGCTAGTAGAAGAACAAGATTATCAGGCTTATATAGAAAAGCAAATGTTTTAAGGATTGAAAACCTCATTGAATTATCTTTACTTCATATTTCATTTAGATATATGAACGAAACTCTGCCGCGGCGTATTTCAACTTTATTCAACATAGGTACCCATGAATACTATACACGAAATCGAAATTACCCTAGAGTACCTCACCATACTATTGATTTATACAACAAGAGTTACTTGGGTCGAGCCCCACATTTGTGGTTACATCTCGCTGATTCAGTTAAGAATAGAAATACTTTAAAGACATTCAGCAAAGCTTTTGTTAAGCTGAAAACTGATTTATATTAAATGAAGTTGCTATGATACATTGCTCCAATATATATGTGTATGTCTTGTTCATTTGAATTATTAATTTTTCCTTTTAAATTCTGTATTTTATTTATTTAAAGGGAACAACTTAAAATAGTTAATTTTAACTCTGTTTGTTTCCTTCTTGTTAACTGAATGGAACTTTATATTTTATTATCTTTATATACTTTTGTAAATTGAATTCAGATGTTATCAAGAAAAAATAAAAAACTACATCCATCACTGTAAAGGGGGGAGGGTTGGTCTAGACTAGTAGTGTTAGCGTGCTAGACTGCCAATCGCTGGGTCCAAGGTTCGAATCCAGCTCTTGTCGGGTCACCTGGGCCTATGTTGGATGGCTGTTTCAATTATCCTTCACTTCATTGCCTTGTCCTCCCCCTGTTCTAACTAGCCTACCAAGTGCATAAATACAGGACGTAAAGCCCCAATCATCCATCAACCAACCTCTTTTGTCTATTCACTACTGCCCTTGAAGATATTGTCACAATCTCACAGGTCTTGCGAATGTTCTTCAGAACTTCAAAATATTGAGAGAAATAGATAGGTGCTACTAATGGCTTGAATTGCATTGTTCTGCTTCGATTCATACTAAAAACATTGTCCAAGGTCGTAGTTTAGTAAACTTCAGTGTACCCCATTAGACTGAGTAGTTATGAAGCGTTGAAGTGCAGAAACTTCTCAGTTGTTCCTGGTTATTATACAGGAGTGTCAGAAATCTGCACTCGAAATTCCTGTGCACTTAAATTTGATAATTTTCTGCCCCTTTTATTACATAATTGGGGTAACCTGAGCCAAGTTTATGAAGTGAGGCCTCAGTGAGGGTCTGCTAGTGAAGCATTGTTGGGTGAAGTCTAGTTCAGTTTTCATGTATCGTACAATCTTTACATCGTAATAACGTAATCTTTACTACTAAGTTTACTATGCAGTTATGGCTACTGTGAAGTTACAGGTACTGCAAGCAGTGTTGGAATTTATTTTAATATTGGCACTCTTCTGATAAAATCGAGTGGTGAAAAGAAGCCTGCCTCTTATAAAAGCCTGCTGATGAATTGAAGCCTGCCTCAAATAAAAGCCTGTTGATGAATTAATGCCTTGTGTGCTCAAGAGTGAAATTATTTTAAACCTGTAGACCTCAAATAAAAGCCTGGCAAATATCTGAAGCCTGTCTAAAATGAAAGCCTGGCAAAGAATTAAAGCCTGCCTCGAATAAAAGCCTGGTAAGGAATTGAAGCCTGTCTCAAACAAAAGCCTGGCAAAGAATTGAAGCCGGGTGAAGCAGCCTGCTTCAAATAAAGGCATGTTGATGATTGATCAGAGTAAACCATGGTCAGGTGATTGAAGCCTGCCTCAAATAAAGGCCTGGTGACATTTAGACTTGCTTCAATACGACCTGCAAAACCTCAAGATTGTCAATTTGTTCATTTGAAACTTCATTCTTTAACTGTAGTCAGAATGTAAATTTAGAGTTGTCTTTGACTCTTTATTTTTAAAATCCAAGAAAGTACAGAAAACTTACCGCTTTGCTAGTTATGTTAATTCTGAGACGTTATGGTGATATTGAGGGTAAAGTGCTGACATCATAATGGTAATTGTTCCTAAAGGATTGTCTGGAATGCATTCCCCCAACGGGTGGAAAGCAATGGGTATAAAACTATTTCGCCAGTGCATATTCTTTGAGCCACAGCAAAAATGCCATTTGAATGCATTTTCCAAGGTGAAAAAATGAGCGAAAAAACCCCAAAAATAGTGTAATTTTGAGTCGTCAACATAAGTGGCGAGGGTGTATTCAGTATTGACTTGTATGGCTACCTCAGATATGTATTGTATGGCATTGTGTGCATTGCTACATTATTCAAGTCATTTGAATGAGGAAAAATTGAAGAAAAAACCTGTTTTCACCGTTTTCCTTATAAATGGTGCCATTATAGTGGGCCAAGCTTTGATAAAATGTATTTTTTCTATAAAAAAGATACTACGCTGTCATCTTTACTTTTCAATCGCTGTATTTCTTCGTGTTGCAACTTCTTTGTGAAGTGGAACATCACTTTTTTGTTGAACATCTTGTCAAAAATTGTTGCATATTTCTAAAACATGCACATTTTATCTTTTCTTCAATATTGCGTACTTTCGTACAAAGTATTCAGGATTTTCTTGTAACTTTTTACAACAAAGTGCATGGTTCTTTAGGAAAAATTAAGTCCTTTTTTGCAACATGATCATGCAAAATACCTCAATTACTGTTCTGCATTGTTGGAAAAAGGATTCCTGATAGGAGAGGCATGCAATTATGGGCTTTATTATCAAAGCATGTTCTGGACTGCGATTTCTTGATGTGAGCTTTTCTTTCGACATCTCCTTGGCCCCTGACCCGGCAAGTGCAATTTTCAGTGCAAAGAACTTTTCTTTGGTAAAGTTTGGTTATTCGGGATATTGCAGACTTGCAGATTATGATTGCACGGTTTTGCCATTACTTTTAGTGGGATGGTGCAGTTGTTAGAGCTCTTTCTGGCTCAGCGGCAACTCGAGGTCTTAGGTTTGATTCCCAGTTCCCTTTATGTTGGACGGCAGTTTCAATCATCCTTCACCTCATTGCTGTATCCTTCTCCTGACCTATTTAGCCAACCAAGTGCATAAATACAGGACATCAAGTCCCAATCATCCATCAATCTCTCATTACTAATATTGTTATGTTCGATGGAGATCGCGAGGTTCCAGGTTCAATTTGCTTCCAGCCCGAGTAACTTATTTATTTTTAGACAAATTACAGAAAAGGTTGATATAGTAAAATGACATGACTATACTATTGAAATTATCCAATATCCATGCTATACTCGGAAGGGTTTTTGCATGAGATGGGCCAATTTGATTGTAGAATGATTTGATATTAAACATATCTCTATCCAAGTGATAGCATGAGTTCACAAGTAATCATTAAATTTGTTTCGACTGCTTTTTGATACATTTTATATGTTGTTAATACCAGGCAGTAAATGCTTGTAACATGCAATTTGAAGAATGATTGGAAAATGACTATAAAATGACTGTAATTTGCCTTTGATGGATTAGAACTTTAGCCATGACCTTGACCTGTTGCTAAGTAGGTCAGTGAGGTCATAGGTCAAGGTGTGACCTAGATGTGACCTGACTTTACAACCCTTCAAGGGATTCCCTTGACAGGTGAGCTGGGCAATTACCTGATAGGGTAACTGACACACCCCTTTCTGCCTTAAATGGTCTTTAATTTCGAATAATTTAGAATTTATACCTGGCTGGTAACAAAAGAAATTGCACAATATAGATTTTTTTCCACAAAATAAGATGCAATATCTCATTTATGCACAATTTATGGGCAGTCTGTGATTGTAAAAGTACTTTTGATTGAAGTTCTAGAGATGAGTTAACTTAATTGAGGATAACATAAGTACCTGGTAAAGTTATGAGGATTTTATATAAAATATAATAATCCAATCTTTCAAAAAAAAAATCTACAACATGAGTTGCATGCAATGGATGCTTCAATCTATGATGGAGTTTATTGTTCAGGTGCCAAGATGCTTCTTAAGTTAGTAAGATGGTTTTAAAGATAGTTTATTAGCTTGTAAACAAAATTTCAGCATTTTCGAGCACCCTGCCAAGTGTTGTCGAGAGGGGGCGCTGTTGTGAAGTGGTTGCTATTGTTGGTTGTCAACCATGTGTGACGTCATCACTGGTGCATGACGACAACATTAGCAACTCGTGGCATTGTCTCACTTGGTTGCTATGGCGATGGCTTGTTGCTATAGAAATGGGGACTCCCATGTACCATATCTATTGAAATGTTTTTGAAATAACTGTACAGAATGATAGGTTAGCATACAATGGCTATTGCTGTACCAGAGCATTGTATTGTTATTTGTTATAAGTCCTGTAAGCTCCTATATGAATGCTACACATGGCATGCAATGACATTTTAATGCCATCAGTGAGCTTTTGTGTACCATTTTTGCTTGAAGAGACATCAGAGATAACTCGGAAACAGTTGGATCTGGTAAATGTCTTGGGGAAGACAAAAAGATACATAATATAGGTAGATAGGTAGATTCTTTAATAAGCCGATACTTTGATAGATTGATACTCAACAGCTTGATCAATCATCGATGGACGTTGGATGATCGAATATCGATGGATGATAGGTGTATGGCAACCGATGTGTGGATTTTGAAAATCTCTTTAAGCATTATAAGTGTATCGAAACTATCGAATTGCTCATCAGGCTCAATCGGCAAAATGATTTATCAATAATCTTAAAAATTATAAAAATTGATCTAATCGAGCAGAAACGGTAATCTTGTCAAAAATGGAGAACTTGTGAGATGTTGGGGGTGCCCAGAGAGCACACGTTCAGCATGAGTGACTTCTGAAGGGGGGGTATATTAGCATCCCCCCACCTGCATAGTAATGCATAGCTGTGTTCAACAGTGCATGGTCTTTTCTAGTGTTTAGTAATTTCACCTGTGGAAGAATTTGCCCTCAACAGGTTGAGTTTGTTGTTATTACATGTATATTAGACAAACATGTCATGCATGGCATTTTTTGCCCAAATTTATGCATGTAATTGAAGCATATAATTTATAGAGGGGAATTTTGAGCATCATTGCATGTACATGTATGATTTGTTTGTATTTGTATCATGTTAAAATAGTTAAAGAATAAAAATTGGGTTAAGATTCATCTTTTTGTTATATGACTTACAATATATTGAAATATATAATGCCTTCTTAATGATTAGTTAATTTATTATTTGACATATAAGTGAGTGGTATATGACTGCCATAATGTGGTTTTCATATCTCTTCCATTTATTTTGATTATAAACCTGATTGAATGATGATGATTTGAGTAAAAGAAATAAAATGTCTCTGCTTGATTAATTTCCAACTATTCGGGAACTAACACCTTCATTGTCCGGTGTAATAATAAATGATTCTTATTATGACTTTTGTTTTGATTGGTTTTATAATTTATTCATTGGCAAGATATCGGAGAATCACATCTCAGTGCCAAAACTGCCAATAATACAATTGTGAGTCTGTTCACAAACTGACTATACTCAATATCAGTGCCAGGAATACATATATGCCAAGTGTGTTACTTGGGTCTGAATAACCAAATGGCCTATCCCAAAACCACATTCAACATATTGGCAATTCCCTATGACAAAAGACCAAATTTTGCTAATTGAATAATTGGCTATTGCACTGTCCTATTGTTTAATTATTTAATTGTTTATTTGCCTCACATGTAATTAGTAAACAATTAGACAGGTCTCTTTGTTCCTTTAGATCTTCAGGAGTAATAAAATAAAGAAAATAAACAATTACTTCGATCTCTAATGAAGTAAACATTTACTGACCATTTAAATTGGTAAATTGTCCAATTGTTTCAAATAAGTTTATCTGGCTGTTTATGTTACTACATCAGGGGAGCATTCTTGCTTCAGTATCTTTTACTTCATTGGCGTAGACCCAGATACAAAAACCGCCATTAGAATTGTACAAATTATGATTTATCATCTGAAGTTCCAAATGATATTCAGTTTGGTTCAGTTTATTGGCAATGATAAATATAGCCTAAAAGTCTGCTCGTGTCATCTCTCTAAATATTTACCTTCCTATTTATATGCAATGTGCATCGAGATTTATCAACAAACAAAATTGCAAAAATTGAGCTTTAATTTTGTCGGGTCAAGTAGTAAAAGTGAGTAAGGAGAACAAGCAAGTATATGTTTTATTTCGGGACAAAAGTTGTACAAATGTGTCCTATAATTGGCGTTTAATTCCTTCATTATTGATTTGTCTTCAGAGTGATAATTTTACCATTGTTCAAAATGTATCAGTATTGTTATATAACAGCTATATATAGATGTCGATAAGATAATATGTATTGTATCGGTTTATTTATAGTTAATTTGATATTACATGTGACAGAGCGACTTTGTTTTAATGATTTATTTCTGATTTTTACAAATTTCTGGGTTGGTTTGATAGTGTTGTTGATAAATTTATGGTATTATTATTATGGTGATCTAATAGATCTGTCGGGCTTTATCAAGATTATTGATAAGATTTTATTGTGTTTTGATTTGAGAAATATTGATAAAATGTTACCTAGTTAGCTGAGCTCTGTAACATTTGAGAAAAGGACAAAAAATTATTTTTATGGATGGTTATGTGACAATCTTTTGCCATAAAATTGAGGTACTCATGTCATTCGGTTTAGTCCTGGGTTCAGTTCTTGCTCTGGCGCGTGACACGTCACTGGCACCTATGTCAAAACTCGAAAAGCTATTCTAGTCATCCTTCGCCTCATTGTTGTATCATCCTCCAAGCCTACAACATCATTGCATAAATACAGGATGTAAAGCACATCCATCCATCATCTGAGCATGTTTTGAATTGTGTCTAATGATTTTGCATTCAATGCAATGTTTAAAATGTACATTTATATATTACATTTATACTAGAAGCCTTTCATCATACTAAATGATATGAATATTTATGACATTCAATGTTCATAAGTAGAAACAACATTCAACTTTGACATTATATTGGCAATGATGATATATTCATCAAATGGACTGTCTGATCTGATGTATTTGATCCAAATTGTCGCTCTTTTTGTACATCAGTAGTGATAGGCACAATCATAAGCGTACATCTGTCTATATTAATTATGTTAATATATGTCTATCTGTTTATAATAATTGGTAGATAAGTAACTTAATGATGTCCATGATTAATTTTGGTAATGTGAATAAAATAGAAAGAAGTTAAAGACAGTATTTAGATAAGCATTATCATCAAATCATCTTTATAGAAAAAAGGTAATACTTTATTGTCATGCCGTGGCAATCGCATATCATTATGAAATGGAGAATCAGAGAGAGCAGAAATTGATGACTGACAAAAGTTAAAATGCTATGTAACATGTCGTCAACTGTGCCCTAGCTTATCGGCTTGTATATCTACGCTAAAAAATTAATTTGTCATATCATGATTCATATGTGATAAAATTATTATATAGTTATATTATGTTGATTGAATTGTCTAACAAGTAAAATGAAATGATCGAAATCCTTAAATATATAGATATTTTAATTCTGTTTGATTTGGACAATTCATTTGAATAAATTGAAGTAAGAAATGAAAAAAAGCAACAACAAAAAAGCAGATAATCGTGCTTACTTGCAAAGATGGCTTGGTTACGAAGTGGACAGCTGCACATGTGTGTCGTTCGACATCAACTTTGGGTGTAGTATATATTCACGTTTTTTATGACTATTTGAAATAGCGTATTAAAAAACTTATGTGCTATTCTGTTGGTGTATAAGTATGTGCTATATCAGTCTGTTTTATAAGCTTATGTATCATTCTGGTACTATTCTAATCATGAGCAGAATGAATTTTATACATAAGATTAAAGAAAATCATTACATTTTTGCCATTATTTTTTACTTGCCATCTATTTTTGACTTACTTTTTTATTATCGACCTTTTTTCGTCGGTGTTAGAGGTGTAAATTGATCTATTATTTCTTTTTTTGTTCGTCTAGTATTGTGATATTTGCATTGACACATGATTTGATCGAGCTGATATGTAAAATCATTGTGACTCGCCATACATTAAAAGAAATAAGAGAAAAAAATGAATGGAAAATTTCAGATTGACCAGATCCTCTGAAACCGCTATATCGTATATATCATGTATATGGCCTAAACTAAATTGCTGATTTGCCGTTTCCCCATAATGCCCTGATTACCTACCATTTGCCCAAATACAGTGTGTAAGGACTGAAAATTGATTCCTAACTCATTTATGAATTCACTAATTTATGAAAAATTTCTCCAAAATGAAAAATTGTAAGGCAAGTCTAGCATGGTAACTTCGAAGAACTCGACACAAATTTAAATTTTGCACTCTATAAAATTGATAGGCCTACATTTGTAGGGAAGTATAGTTATACATCTTTGCATTTCGATATTACAAAATTATGTTCATGAATAATTCTGAAATGGACCGAATTTTCATTTACATTTTAAACATACATTGTAGTAATATTTGACTTTTAAGCTTAGATATTGCTGTACATTTCTACATCTTTGTACTCAACATAAGATTGTCTGTCGAAACAAATTAAAATTTGGTAATAGTATTATAAAGTACACTTTATAGTACATTTCACAACATAATTAAAAATCAATATTTTTTAATTAATCGTTATTGATATAATAATGTTTTTTAACAATATTAAAAGTATACTTAAAGAGGTAATCAACCGAAATGACTTAATTGAACTGATATCATCTGATCATTGTCAGGCTAATCTACGACAATGTAGACTGAACTGTATTTTGGCCGGACAAAAGGTTATTGCTCTCGGATAGTGACTTTTTTAAAAAGTGTTCATAGTATATGCTGTACAACACAAGTGTATGTATATAAATATGAAAGTCAATATTTTCAGACTGAAACTAGAGCAAGCGAAGGCGGACAATATAATGCGTATGGTGTATACATGTTATAGTGAATGTACTCACTATAAATACACTGTATATATATAAGTATATGCAATATATGAATGTACAGACTAAGTTCATATCTGCCTGATCAGTTGATATGCATTTAATTTATAAAATATGCATTTATAATGTTCTTGCATGCTGTATGAAATTATGAATATACAATTAAGCATGTTTATGTTTCTTTGTAATAAGTATAATGAAGCTTCAGTGACTGTACTTATAAAATTTTACTTTTAAATTTGTTGTAACTTCATGTACTTTTGACCTAGGAAAGAACTTCAAAACAAATTCAAAGCCTTGAGAATTGCTACATTGGTATACCAAAAACTTGAAATGCTTTTTCAAGAGCTGAGACAAGTTTTTACCTCTCACCTGCAATTTTGTGAATTTTCAACAAAAATTGAAAGGTGTTGTACCGATTCTCACTCTTTAGTAAGTTATTTTTATTTTATTGATTTCGAAGAAGTCTTTGATGCAGTTGATGCAATAAACAAAGTGCACAAAGTGACATAAGGACCTCTCACGAGTTGTGTGTGTGGTCTTGATGGACCTTGCGAGGGCCTTTGACCTGCTTAGCCATCTGTGGGTGGAGACAGGTCTTCAGGAGTGACCTCAACACATAAAAAGGTCCTTACACATGTCACAGGTCACTTCACAGGTCAGTTAACGAGTCACAGAAGTCCATAGGACCTCAGCGAGGCCTCAGACAGTGTCAGGTTATGTTTTGAGGTTGTGGCCATAAGGTCTTCTTTAGAAGGACCTGTTACCCATAAGGTCTTTCTCAACGCAAAGATGGTGACTTATGACTTGAGTTGTGTCATTTTGAGACTCTCATAAGCCATTCGAGGCCTCAGACAGTGTTACCTCAGACAATGTTTTGAGGTTGTGGCCATAAGGTCTTCTTTAGAAGGACCTGTTACCCATAAGGTCTTTCATAACGCAATGATGGTGACTTATGACTTGAGTTTTGTCGTTTTGAGACTCTCATAAGCCATTCGATGCTCTTGTTTCAAGGTGTGTCAAACAGTGTCATGTTTTGGACCTGTTCAGGACCTTTATGGCTTGCAAGGTGTTCTCAATGTGTGTTCTCTCTCTGTGAAGTTGCATGTATTTGTAACATTATGGCTTTGTATGGGTAGATTTCTGTTATGTTACGAGGTAGTTGGCCTCTAAACGGAGTCTAAAGTTGGGTTCGAAGGTAGGGTTCATCTGGCTGGTTGCCATATTTTCTGGTATGACGATGATAAGCTACTGTCTCCCACAATAGCATGTTTGGTAGTGGTCAGAACTTAGATTCACTTCAAGTCAGATAGTGACTTGTGATTTCAGTTGAAAAACTATATAAAGTCGTTGGTTAGCTTTCAATATTTCTGAACATGTCTCATCTTATTGATGAGCTTTCGTGAAAATGTACATTGTGTTTTTAATGAGTTGGCTGTATCATGGCCAATAAAGCTTCATATCGCCATGGCTGTGTATATAGTTACTTTGTCTGAAATAGTTTTGCTGTTAAAACAGAAAGTGCTCAGGCATATTCGTATAAGGACTGACTTCCATGACTGTAGCCTAAAACATAAGGGCATTACAGTGCATGAGGATCAGTCTAGTCCTTGCCAAGTAAAGGTCCATGTGACAATAACCTTTTGTGTGGGTCAGAAAAGGTCCTTATGAGTCTAGGTCATTCACCTGGTCTCACAAATACTAATGTGGCTGGGTGCCCTATTTCAGTATTTGTGTTGCGAAGAGTGCTCCAGTGAAATTTTGTGATATGATTGTGTATCACAGACTATTCGCAGCGAATAAATGGATGGGTAGATGATTGGGCTTTACATCTTGTATTATTGTAGTTGGTAGGCTAATTAGGATAGGAGGACCGAAGGCGGACCTGGCAGATACAGCAATGAGTGGAAGGTCGAAACTGTTGACCAACATACCTCCAGGTCCCGGCCAGAGCAAGAATCGAATCCAGGACTCAGCGATTGGCAACCCAGTGTGCTTCCAAATGAGATAACCCTCTCTGAAAAGGCTGAAATACAAAATAAAGTCGAATAGAAGTACGGATAGAAAAATTTGGATGTACAAACCCTCAATCTAAACACAAAATACTACAACTATAGCAACTTAGTTAGGCCTACATCTGTACATGAGAGGTGTGGAAGCACTTGAATACCCTTATGCCCTGATAAGGCAACCTATAACCATAATAACTGTAACAAGGGCAGTGCATGATGTGGTTTGTGATTGTTAAAGTCCCCCATAATTTTGATGTCACTAACCTATTGTCATGTCATTTTTTGACCAATTTTGACCCTCACAGCTGCCTGTGGTGGGGGCTTAGGGCCTTAGAACTATAATATCATTCCATGACAAGGTCCATTATTGAAAACTTGTTACTATGTTAGTAACTTGTAGTTTAGTAGAAAAGATTGATTTGTCTTACTCTTTCATCGGTATAAGTTTCATTACATTTTGTAGCTGAAGCATTATGAACTTTGCAATGTATAGATGGTATTTAGAATGATGAATTATTCTTTGTTCATTTACAAAGAATCAGAGAGGTGCTCAGAGGTCACAGTTAACATCAGTCATTGAGTGCATTGCATCAAAAAAGCGAGTGCGTCATATCCGATTTTGTCTCTGAGATGTTCATTTTATCGCATCAAAAATCATATAATAGTCATAAAAGATGTATACATTTCTTGGAATATAGTTATAAAATTGATGTATCTGTCATATACCAGCATGTAGTTAATCATACCTGCAGGCTATCTGTGTTCATACGTTATTTATGGTATTTTATACTTTATTTATTTGACGTTTGTTCTTTGACATGACGGCTGCCATGACAACGGCCTTAGCAACCAGGTCGTTTACTCTTAACTCTTGTTTTATATCGCGATTTATATCGCCATTAACCTGAGAAAAATCTACCCCACTCTATCTCTTCGGGGCTAGATCTGTACCTTTCATTGGCCCTATGGAAGGCGGGTTGGAAACCCCATGGCTTAAGCTATTCTCCAGAAAAATCGACAGAAAATCTTTGGCGAAACATTGGTTGAGGCAAGGGAGAATACAATGTTGTCCATAAAAATGTTGTCCATGTTTTATGATCCATAAGAAAAATCAGATATTATGGTAAATCAATGAGAAGAGAATAAATATATATTTTTTTTAAATTGATATCCAATATATTAAAACTAATGCTAAGTTATATTTCCCTGTTGATGTGATTTGTTGATATATTTCTCTGATTTTGCTCAATACTGTACATTTGTAGATGTCCTATATATATTGTATAGTATTTACAGTATTAAATATGCACTCTCAATTAAGATAACTTAATAACTCCGGATATAACTCTGCTAACTCCAGATATAACACCGATAACTCCGGATATGACGCCGCTTACTCCGGATGTAATGCTGCTTACTCCGGATATAACTCAGATATGTCTCTGCTAACTGGGATATAATTCTGCTAACATCAGACTGAAAAATTTGGGATAAAACTGATCATCTCCTGCATGTTACAAAATGTATATTCCTTCTTGTTGGAGGTTCACAAACACTTCTATCATTATGTGTGGCATTTCCATCAAGGAAAATGGGAGTTGGGTCATGCTGTTGGTAGGATTTTGGGAGCCAGCTCATGCCTCATTTCTCGGCTGATTTCTGATCAGATGCAAACACTTCATGGAATTGGGGCTATTTATAAAACACCAATCTGTTCCAGCATGGCTGACAGCTGCAGTCTACTCTCTTCATAAGAAATTGTTATATCCATGAATCAGTGTGGATTGGAAAGTGCAGACCTCTTAAACAAGTTCTTGCTGCTTCCATAGGAGGAGGGTCGGTTCAGTTGGTTTGGCTGGCAATCGCTGACGCTGGGTCCCGGATTCGATTCCCGCTCTTGCTGGTCACCTGAACTTATGTTGGACAGCAGTTTCAATCATCGTCTGACTTATTGCTGTGTTCTCCTCGGAGACTCATCCTGTCCTAATTACCCAAGTGCATAAATAAAGAATGTAGAGCACCAATCATCCATATTGATCTTTAAAAGTCTGTATCTGACTTTGTATGATGGAATGATGTTGATTTTTGACCGGAGTTATTGGAAACGCTGTACAAACTGCTGTGATTGCAAATACAGCCCAATTATGTAATAAATTTAGAGGATGTTAATATTGGAACGTGTTCAATTTAATTTAATTTGACTTGGTTTGAAATTTCCACCCAAGTTTCAGCATGTTCTGATTTTCAATGTTATTTCAATCCTATACCCCTTGCTGTGTT
This sequence comes from Platynereis dumerilii, assembly GCA_026936325.1. Taxonomy (NCBI): domain Eukaryota; kingdom Metazoa; phylum Annelida; class Polychaeta; order Phyllodocida; family Nereididae; genus Platynereis; species Platynereis dumerilii. The sequence continues at coordinate 9,174,176 of JAPTHN010000008.1, forward strand.
TCAATATTCATCCTTTTTCAAGTGAATATAAAACTTTTGACATCTTGCCAATGGCAAAGATTAAAAACAAATGAAAGATGTTGGAAAAATGTGCTTATAAAAAGGTGTTCTAGCAAGAACTAGGGGTGTGAAATGGGGAGATGTGATAGCTGAGGAGTGACTAGAGTTCAGTCTTAGTTTATTCTCAACCTATCAGGTTTATTGCTCAAGAACTGGTGAAAATATCAACTCATTTCGTTCCTTATTTCTGCGTTTCTTATTCCGGCATTTCTTATTCTGTCTCTAGATTTCTTTCTTTCTATATTTTCTATTCGTCTATCTATTTTTGTTTTGGTTTACCTTTTTGTCGAACTTTAATAATAACATAGGTAAATAGATTATCATACTGATAGATATAGACTGAGATAGCTCAAGATTTCTAAATATAGATAGATACTTGCAAAATAAATTGATAGATGGATACTGGATAGTTATATCATTAAAAATAGAGTAGATACAATATATAAATTGATGTAAATAAGATGTAAATATAGATAGAGAGATGTAGATTGAGAGATAGACAGAATATTGATGGATTGAACAGTGATGGATAGATAGAAGATCAATAGGTAGAAAGATAGTAGTATTGTACAATCAAATATAAATGGAACAAAAAGCAATCCCACTTACCCCTTGAAGAGGGATGGGGGCTTCTGTGCACCATGGATCCGCCCCTGTGACCTTAATCGCGTACCTGTGGAGGGTGTAGAAAGGGGGTGAAGGGCTAAAAATAGACTCTGGGATCTTGAGAGGGTGCAGATCAGACTTGTACTGGGAGCACACAGCATGCTATGATGATATACCCTTCTTTGCAAAAGTTAGGGCTCTTGCTCTAGCATGTAGCACTGGTGTATACTGTAATTCTTTTGTGGAAGTGTAGCACAGACTCCGGCACAGACTTGGCTGGCTGGTATAAAGATAGTATATGTTGTAATATTATTGGTGGGTAATAATATGTAAATACTATTTCCCAATATATATAGTATGTTCTAAATTTTCCTTTGCATCTACATAATTTACTAACCTTCTATGATCTATCCATTTATCTATCTACCTATCAATCTTATCTACCTACCTATCCTATCTACCTACCTATCTATCCTATCTACCAGCTTTCTATCCTATCTATCTATCTATCTTATCTATCTATCTATCTATGTCTATCTATCTATCTATCTATCTATCTATCTATCTATCTATCTATCTATCTATCTATCTATCTATCTGTCTATCTATCCATCTACCCAACATAGACACTACCTTAAGCCATTGTCTACTGGTCTACTGTTCTACTATTACTTGTATTTCCCTGTTATTTTGCTATTTTACTCCCATCTGTATATATATTTGTAGGGATCATGCAATCTGTCAAGGAGTGATTTATAGGTTTCTGGCTTCTTGTTCTGCTCCTGTCAAAACTGGACAAGTCATCACAAAGCTGGCTTGAGCTGGCTGGCAGAAAGTGATTGAACTTAACAACAATGAAGTAAAACGAGGTATCTATGAATGGGTCAGAATGGCCTATGTTGTGATTTTCCAGTGCAGTCAGTTCAGTCCAAAATAGAGCCTTGGGTTGATTGTATACATGTAATGTAAGCTGGGGTTGAATTTAATCTGATGTGTATTTATTGAATTTTTTTATAAATTTGTATTATAATAGCCTGTCACTGAATCAGGTATAGATATATCAGAAGTTATGGTGTAAGAAATCATATTATAATAGCCAAAAAGGCTTAATGGCCATCTGTCATCAAACTTAAAATCCAGTGACAGTATTGGAATGTACTTCTAAAATATTTGAAAATTTGATATTGTACAACAATGTTCAATAGAATGATTAGAATCTCAGAAGTTAACATTTACATGTATTGTATTACCCACAGGAGATTTCAACCTGCATATTTGGTCTGCATAATACTTTTGTCATGATGCAATGACCCAGATTACCTGATTCTGCTGAGTGCAGATGCAAAGGTATGCAGGTGATCTTCCAACCCGGATATATATTTACCTGTACATTTCTTTGCTTTGAAACAAATTGAAAATATATAAAATTCAGTATTTTGTAGTTTGTACTATGATTTGCTGTTCATTTTTGACACTGTCATTTGATGTAACGAAATATATGGCTTAAAATGTAAAATGGATGGATTGACAGAGAGATAGATGTATAAGATAGATAGACATACATTCTAAGATAGAAATATGTGATTGTTCCATGGACAAATTGATAGATAGGTAGATAGATAGATAGATAGGACAGATAGATAGGTAGATAGGTAGAGAGATAGGTAGATAGGTAGATAGATAAATACAGATAGATAGATCTATAGATATATAGATAGTAACGACTAACCAGTGATGGAATGATGGAATGAGAGCCTCCCCAGATGACCTCACATTTAAATCTAAGGCTATGTCAATGTGGGGATTTCCCCTTACTGGAGCAAGACAGCCAGAACAGACATCCGGAAATTGATTAAACTGTTTGGAACACATTTTCAATTGAACAAACCTTGAAAATGATATCACTTCAACACTGTTGAGTTACTTTGTTGCCAGTTAAGTTATTCTTGTACCATGAGGTTCCAAGTGGGTATCCCAGCCATTAAAATGTCACTCAGAAGCTTGAGAACTGACTGTGTGTGTCCTTCAAAGCTGGGAAATCCCAATTTACCCCCCCCCCCTCACTCACAAATGTCCCTACATCCGGGTGCCCTAAATAAGTTCCATATTTAGAAGTGTCATCATAATTGAGGCTAAATATAGCCCACTGAAGACAGTTTATGACATGTGCTAATTGTGCTGGGCTATTACATTGTTAGAGGTTGAATAGAACTTTTGGCACTAGAGGTGTTGCAATGTCCTATTTTAGTAGTAGCAGTTTCATTCATTTTCTGTCTGGGAAATTGCTGTTGCTATCTATCTATTTATCTCTTCTCTTTCTCAATTTCTGCCACATTTGTCTTGATTTGTGGTACATGTATATTATTTAGCCATTATTATCCGCATATAATATTTATCGAACTTAAAGGAATATAAAAGGCGGTCCATCTCGGGTATCACGGAATCTATTACCTCATATTCCTTTTATATCTATCAGATTTTGGACCATGTTTAAAATTAATTTTTCTACAATAATAATAATATTAATATCAGTCAAATGGAGGAAGTAGCAATATTGAGTAACTTATGGGAAGTTTTGGGAGCAGTGACAGACATTTGGTCACACCTGGGTGATTGCAATAACAAACAGCGCCCCTAGTGGTAACCACAAATATTCCAGAAATGGAATCAGTTTGGAATGTTATTGTTCTTTTGAAAATAGTGGTATGTCACCTATGGTCAAGTTTACAAAAACTTAGCACAAGACAAATTTCCCAGATAAAGGGAAAGGGTTTACTGAAAGCACTTGGCATGATCAAAGAGAAAATCACAATGTTTTCTTAGTTTGAAAGTATTAAACTGCCATTTTATCTACAACTGTCACAATTTGGACATAAGAAAGTTACCCAAAACCTATAATTGAAGTTAAACAGGGAAAATCCCAAATTAAATGCAAAAAAAAAGAAAGAAGAAAAAGAAATGTGTAGATTTCTTCTGCAGAAAGACTGACAGAATTAGTTTGGTTTGATTTATAATTATTGGGATTTACAACTGCCTTTTTGAATAGGTACTTAGTACTATTATTAAGAAGAAGAATTAGAAGATACTTATTGAATTTGAATGTATGATATAGCTGATTATTTTTCTCATAAACAATATCCGATTGCCATATTATCATATATTTCCTATTGTAGTGTTACCTGTAATAAGATCAAAGAGATTTTCCCTTTGAAGTTGCACACACCTGTAAATAATTACTTGATATTCCATAAACTATAGAAAGAATATAATAGGTAAGACATGATAATATGTAGATGAGCAAATGGGTGTATATATTTAATAGTAAATTTATTTACCAATTTACAGTACAGATATACAACAGCTTCCTTGAAGCTTTGTGTAATTTCAATTGTAGAAATATACTGGCCTTGAAGGGCTGCACTTTCATACTTACCATTACAAATATCTCCTTTCAATCCATGTTGAAGCTATCGAATCTATCTTTTCAACATTTAAATGACTTAGGAAGTATTGTCTTTTACATAATTTTCCACACACATCCTGCTTTCCTGATCTAATTATAACCATTTATCCACTATGTAGCAATTGACATGTGTAGAATTGAGTGTAAATCAACCACATTCACTTAATTTAGCAAATGTTTCCAATTAATTCTATTATCATAACTTGGTATTTTGGTTTACCGCAATTATATCGGATGATTGGCTCCGAAACAGCTGATTGGAGATTTTGGAAAATTCATTGATTGAGATGCTGTAATTTGTAAATTTGTAATTCTTGTGAAATCTGTCAATTGATGGTAGGCCTAATACTGGTTATGATTGAGTCAAAATGTTAAAATTAAATATTTTATGGGGAAAAGTTCCTAATTTGACAAAATGAAATGAATAAAGATGTCACAAACTCTCTTTCAAAATGATTTGTATTTTCAAGCTAAGGTTATAATTATTTAAACCATTATAAATAATCACTTTCTTTGTAAAAGAAAAAAGAGAGTAGGATACATTGCAAATATTAGATTTACATTGCAGATATTAGATTTAGTTGGATAGGTAGGCAGATATTGGTACTGATGCATAGATAGCCGGCTAGATAGATTGATAGATAGCTTGGTAGCTTGCTAAGGAAGGTAGGTAGCTAGGTTAGTAAGGACATTACCTCATAAGCTTCTGGGGTATTGGTAAGGAGAATAATTCTTACATTATGTGATGCATGTTGTTAAGTATACATGTCAGACATGTCTGAATTACATCACTTTGCACGTATGTCTTAGAAGATGCTAAAAAAGTGCAAAAAGTGCAAGAAGATGGCAGCAAAGGTAAAGAATCACATGTGGAGGGTTGACCTTTGACCTATGACCTTGACCCACCGGATGTGATCAACTAACCTTCCCATGATGCTAAGAGGGGGGGGGGGTGGATAAGAGGGCAGCTTCTTCATCAGCTGAGAAAAATATAGGGCAAAGTTGGCTCCTTGGGGAATATTTAGAAGGGGATGGTGAGCTGGTGACTGCTGAGAGATAGGAAGAAGCATTGGCAGATGGTTAGCCTCTGAAAGGTTACCCTAAAACATTCAGATTCAGGTATATTTTTGATGTTTTCAAAGAAATAAAAGATAATTGAGGACCCATCTAAGGTTTTCAATAGTGGAAACTAATCTTGCACAATTATGATTGGAAATGATTATCTTGATGTAAAAAAACAACCTTGAAAATATAATATTTTGACTGTCAAAACGTAGGTTTTCAGCCCCCCCCCTTCAAATTAACTAATCATACTCATGTTGTGAAGTTTTCTAGGGACAAAAAAACTGCAAATCAACTCATCATTTCTAAATCTGCACCCAGAGAATCTGAAGTGTAAATCTGATGTCGTACTACAAACGTATTCTAATCAGACTAACACCATAAATCTATTGAATTACAGGTTCATTCAGAAGTACACCTTCAACACTTACTTCTGGGAGTGATCAATAACCTGTAGAATGCCCAGTAGTCCTGTGATGTTCTCCTAATAGTGTCTAAAACAACACTTTAATGTTGTAGCAATGTTATTCTTACTGATTAGCAGTCAGCATAGATCAGCTGCTTCTGACTCAGCTTGACTCGAAGGCTTCAGATCTTTGATTACTGAGATAGTAGTTGGCAACTCAGATAAAGCTTTGAAAATGTAGGGTATAGGGTAAATTTATTAGTAAAGATGTAGGGTAAATAAGTTAAGAATAACTCACTTTGCTTAAGAATTATATATAATCCAATTTTGTAGAGATGTGCGAGCGGCATTGTCATTTTGCAGAATTTCTGACTCTCTATCGCTCTACTGTTCCGCTGTTTATAAATTAATTTAATAGATATCTTGTAATTCATACAATATTGAATATTTGACAAATGGCCCTATCAATATCTATTAACTTCTATTATTTGCTCATATCCATTATCCAGCTGTCTACTAGTGCCTCGGACCTAGTAGGGTGACTCCATTTCTCCAAAGCCATTGCCTGAAGGATTTTCTATTGGACGCCCTATTGCTCTGGATATATGCATACACCCACCATATTTAAGGTACTGTTTTTGAGTCTTTGTGGGTCTAAAAGGTCCCAGAGCCTTGGCTAGAGGTTTGGAAGGTCCTTGGGTGGGTTTGTACAGGCCTCAGGGTACCCTGTGGGGGCTGGAGTCCACTGAACACCCTAAAGATGCTAAATGCCCTTCTGGAAAGTTGAGGCCCTTCTGGAAGCCCTTCTGGAAGCCCTTCTGGAAGCCCTTCTGGAGGCCCAAGGCATGAGTAAGTCCTCAAGGAAGTCTTGGAGGACCCAGCAGGACCTCAGCAGGATCTCCAGTAGGGGGCAGCACCCAAGAGGTCATTTGTCTTGACCTTGTCATTACCCCTATTGACCACTGGGCAGCACTGGCCATAAGGTCTTCAATAGGTCCTCAATAGGTCCCCATGAGGTCTTCAGGAGGTCTTGAGGGTCTTGAGACCTTGTGGCATTGGTCACTATTGAGAATAGCCAGCAGGATCTAGCCCCCACCCACTCTCTCTTGTTATTGATTGATTGGTTCCTAAGTAAACATGCATGTGATAGGTCCTTCATAGGTCATCATGGGGATATCCATGGAGGACCTAGGGTTGAGTGGGAGTCCTGGAAAAGGGGTGGGGACCTTTGGACTACCCCTGGACTACCTGTGGAGTGACTCTTGGACCTGAAGACCTTCTGGATCTTAATGTGGAGTGGAGGGTAGAAGGCAGGGTACATTCAATCATCAAATGTGAACTGGACACTTGAGAATTCCAGTGTGATGCCCATTAAGCCAACCCATAACTTGAATATAAGTTGTGCATTTCATAAACACAATACTGTATGGCAATGCGTTGAAAGGAGTGTTGACTCTTAATAAGGAAGCATGTTAAATCAGAATCTGTCCAACTTCTCTCTCTGTATCCGTATCCATGCAAAAGACCATTCTCATCTTAGAATCTTCATGATTGTTCTGTAAACATTAGCTCATTGGTGTGCAAATTAATTATTGGTGCTGACTTCTCTTAGTCTAAACCCCTCACATTGGTACCATGGAATCAGTAAGGATGTATTAAGCCAAGTACCTTGAGAGTATGCCTAGCTGAGGTTTATGCCTGTATGGTACTATCATTATCCGAAGTAATCAAGGGATATAGCTACCTAACCAAGTGAATTGTACCACCTACTGGGATCCAGGGTACCTCAGACTAACTGGTACTTGGGGTATGGTATCTGAATGTAGCCAGATTGTATGCAGTCCATGCTCAGAATGTATGTGCTATGCACTATGCTCTATTAAGTTTCTGCAATATCAATTGGAGGACCAGATGATCATCAAATCCCAGATTGCTTTTCTGTGATTGATGTCTATATTGCAAATGTGCAACTTGATAGGTCAATTTATAAAACTTGTCAAAATGACCAAGCACATAGTTGGTAAAGGACCATAGGTGGTATATGTGTTGATCAGAGATATAAATACTAAGTGTACCTCTCACGTTCAGGATCTATTGATTTTACTTGTTGATTGATTTGTGAACTGTGTAAATAGATTTTGTTTACTCTACTTCACTACCAAGAGATACTCAAGTGAAATTATGTTGACAAAATGGTGCTGAGATCTAATAATATTAGGAATTATTAAGTGGGTTTGTACTTTTTAGTACCTTTGTATCTTCATCATTGCCATACATTGAGACTGCGTGATCACAATGAAAATTCATGGAAAACTATTAGTGCACCCCCCAAAACTTTATTGTACTACAAGACCTGTACTATTTGCCCGTTTACCAAATGTGTTAGATTATTTACTTGCCCAACTTGGATGTACAATACCTTAACTATAAATTTAAAATTCACCAATCCATTAAAACCATTAAACCTTAAAATCATTACAAATTCAATGAAATTCAACAAAGGGTGGGGGAGTGGGTTGGTATTGAATGATTTCAACACACTAGACAATACTAAAAGTACTTAGTCAGCTGTCTAATGTATTGTGCTAATGTATGCAATGCTAAAGTAGTTGGGGAAACCCCCTTGTGTGGGAGGGTGTCAGAAGACCCACCCCTCAAAACTAGGTCATTTAACCACAAAACTAGGTCACTGCCACTTTTTTCGAAAACTTTTAGAAAACCTTTTAGTTTCTCCCAAAATTGGACATAAAAGTGAATGTACTGTGGTACAATGCTCTTGTTTGGTTTTTAATGTGGATGTTTTTTTTTTTCATTTGACACTCTTGTAGGACTTCTAGTCTTTGTATTTTTGTCTTTTTTGGATTTCATAAGTACTGCTAAAGTGTGTATAGTCTGAAGTATTAGGATTTTTTTTTTAATTTTGTTTTAAATATTATTTTCTGCTACTTTGTATGTATGTACACAATGTTAAGTCTGGTTGCTAATAATAGAACTACTTTTAAACTTTGATATTGTCTGTCAGTCAAGTGTTTTCTTTTTAAGACAAAAAAGGCAAAAGAAACAAAAAAATCAGAAGATTAAGTCGGACTTAATTTATAGAATGGGATAAAAATTGATAAAATAATGCTTAACTTAAGCTTGCACTTAAGTGTTTATTGAAAATGTCTGAAGTAATACTTTTTCTTGAAGTTTTTCCTGTGTGTTTCTGATTTCATCTTTTTTCCAAGTGCTCAGCTAAGTTAGTGAACTCTTACTCACATTTGATTCTAGCTCTAACCAGTTTAGTTGAGCATGTTTGGGTCAGTGGCAGATTTAGTCTAGGGAGAAGGGGCATCGTTTTAGGCACTTTTCTGCCATCAATTTTGATTTCAAAAATTAATTGCATAGTATGTTATGGAAGAGATTTATTGAGAATTTCAAACATTTCTTTCCTCAAAGCATGAGGGAGGAGGGTTGGTCTAGTGGTAGCGTGCTGGACTGCCAATCGCTGGGTCCAGGGTTCGAATCCAGCTCTTGCTGTGTCATCTGGGCCTATGTTGGATGGCTGTTTCATCCTTCACCTCATTGTCGTGTCATCCTCCTGTAATAATTACTAGTAGTAATTAGCCTACCTAGTTCATAAATACAGGACGTAAAGCCCCATTCATCCATCCATCCATCCTCAATGCATGAGGGGGAGGGTTTGTCTAGTAGTTGCGCTCTAGGGTTCAAATCCAGCTCTTGCCGGGTCACCTAGGCCTATGTTCAGCTGATGTTGGACGGCTGTTTCAGTCATCCTTCACCTCATTGCCATGCCCTCCTCCTGTCCTAATTAGCCTACCTAGTGCATAAATACAGGAAGTAAAGCCCCAATCATCCATCCATCCATCCATCACAGACCATACATACAGCATATATATGTCGAAACTCTTAAAATCTCTACAAGAAGGTCAATAGTATTTAATTTTGATTTATTGCTTTCTGATTTATAACCATTATCAGCAAATATCAGCAATACTTCTCCTCTTTCCTCTCAAGAGCCTTTGGAGGAGGTCTGGTGCCTACATTGTTGGTTCTTGTCATCATCAAAGACGGGCTATCGCTCAATCTAAGAACTTTATCTGACACAATATCTGACACAATATTGCTATCTTGTCTGTTACTGTCTCTGATAGAGATATGTATCACTGTGCCTTAGATACAATGTTATTGTCAATATTGTGGGCTTTTAAGTCCTATATTTCCTTGTATTGTTGTGATTTTCAGGTGACATACATTATCGCTATATTATTGCTTTATATTGCCATGCATAGATAGTGTAGTAGCTATTCATGTTCAGTTCTCAATTCCTGCTCTGGTTGGTTCACCTGGACTTATGTTGGATAGCAGCTTCAATCATCCTTCACCTCATTGCTTGTTGCTGTCCTCCTCCTGTCCTATTTAGCCCACCAAGTGCATAAATACAGGGCCCAATCATCCATTCTTAGATACATCCATGGTATGGATAGTATTGGGAATAATAAGGAGATGAAGCCTATAGTCCTATACACTTGTATATTCTGTTGAAAAAACTTCAATATATATATTCAGATTTAAATAAAAACCTTGTGACACATATAAAGTGAAGTGTGGTCTAGCATAGGTAATTTGCATTTTGCACAACATGATCTGCTTTCTGTATGTTATGCATGGTTTACATGTTGCAGTATTTTGTTCATGACAGGTCACAGGTCAACTGTGAAGTGTGTCAAAGGTCAAATTAACTGGGGCAAAGGTCGCTCCTCAAGGTCATTAATGTTGCATGCAGACTGCATAATTGCTTGCGGTTCCATTCATCAATGTTCATGAAAACTTCGGAAATGTTTTGACATATTTTGTTATAACCATGGATATACAAGCAGATCCATGGATCTATAAGCGGATCCATGTTATAACTTAAAATGATGATGGATGGTTGAGTTGGACTTTACTTCCTGTATTTATGCACTTCATAGGCTAATTAGGACAGGAGGAGGACACAGCAATGAGGCAAAGGATGATTGAAACGGCTGTCCAACATAAGTCAAGGTGACCCAGCCAGAGCGGGATTTGAACCCAAGACCCAGCGATTGCCAGCATAGTCCGCTACCAACTGAGCTAGCCTTATCCTCTACACTGCCCTGCACCGGTGCTGATGGGGCGTAAAACACAAACTCACTCATTAACTCTACACTGCCCTGATCTGAGACAAGGGGCTACGTATTTATGTGAGAGATAAAATGTTGTTTGATAATCAGAAATACAGTTTCAGTCAGTACTTCCAGGTATAATCTGAACCCCACCCTAAGTACTGGTAGTAACATACACACAAGCACAGTGGAGCACTGACTTACTACCAGCCTTCAATACACAATATATACAAAATACAATATATAAACAGTATAGCTGAGCTTGCATGTTTTGGCATTATCTCATACCCTGTTCCTAGTTCCTGGATCTGACTGTTTTATACCCTGCATAAAACACTGCTATATTGTAGACTATATACTTTTTGTACAGTCTGCATATATGTATGCTGTTGTATGTACATGTATTGTATGTCTGCATTATAGTGTATACTTTGTTTATGTATTCTCTGAGTCATTTTAAACTGTTGTACCACTGAAGTAGCTAATTTATAGTGCTCATATCTGTTTTATCTATCTATTTATCCATCAAACTTAATGACTATATGCAATGATATGTGTGATCAGGTGTGACTGTTATCTATCAATCCGGGTGTATCTATCTAGTCAATCTATCCGTCTATCTATCCATGAAGGGGATTAGTCCAGGGTTCGAATCCAGCTCTTGCCGGGCACCTGGGCCTATGTTGGATGGCAGTTTCAATCATTCTTTTGCCTCGTTGCTGTGTCCTCCTCGTCTATCTATCTTAGTATCTATCTATCGATCTATCTATCGATCTATCTATCGATCTATCTATCGATCCATCTATCGATCTATCTATCGATCTATCAATTTTTGTTAAACTGTGAAAAGAAACTAAAAAAAATTCTACAAACTGCACGCAATACAATGCAATTTATACAAAAACAACAAGACTAAACCCCAAAGCAAAGAAACACAAAAGAACAAGTTTATTGTCAACATTTCAAGAACTTTCCTGTGACATCATCTACCTTGAGGCTTAAAACTTTTTTTTCCTCTTCTCCCTTCTTCACATTTTCTTCAAAGGTGATTTGTAAACTTCATAGGCACACATTTGTTATGAGGACAATACATAAATGTGTGTATTGATAGGAAGACTTGTCTTGAACTGGTTTGGATTTCAGGTGTCTCTGCTAACCCTACAGCAATTTGGAGTTATTAAATAAGGAAGGTTTGAGGCTTTGGACACCTGTATGGGGTATTTTAACTTTGTCAATGTTATGAGTCCCCAGCATTTATACAGCAAGTCTATTTATGAATCTATCTGTCTGTCTATCAGGGGGACGAGGGTTAATGCCATGGCAATGTGAATCGCCAGATCCTGGTTCAAATCCAGCTCTTGCCGTGTCACCTTGGCCTATATGTTGGACGGCTGATTCAACCGTCCTTCGCCTCATTACCGTGTCTTCCTGTCCTAATTAGCCTACGAAGTCCACAAATACAGACGTGTAGACTGTAAAACCAATCATCTGTCTATCCAGCCATATTCAGTTGATTTTCCTATCCTCCAATTTAAACTATATTCTATCCTATTGTAGGAATCATTGTGCTGTCCTTCAAATATACTTGGTATCTGCTGTTCATCCATATAGATGTTATCAAGTATCATTTCTAGTAAATACACACACTATAAACACTATAGTGAGTTACACAACAACCAGGGTGACACTGTATTGTAAATAGGTCAGGAAATACTTGGCCAGAAACAAGTTGTGTGTTTTGCTCACAGTGTAGACATATCAAGGGTGTTACACCTACTGCTCTGTTGATCATGGTGGCCCTTGGTGGCCCTTGGTGGGGTGAATGTTCAATGGAATATGTGCTAATTCAGGCCTTTGTCATATTTTTTTGAAATTTTTTTACCATCTGAATTTGTGAGGGTGTTAGGATTTTCAAGATTTTTCATATGTGATCATAGTTTTGCTGAGGTTGTCTTTTCAAGTTGAAATTCAATTCATGGAGTTCGGAAGATACCTTCCGTTGGAGAGTTCTATATTGATAATTTGATATCGATATCAAAACTCCTCATCGAACTGCATCGATTTCATGGAAAATCATTTCATACAACGCTTTTAAAACTTCCAATAATTGTCCTATGATACTGACGCCATGTTGGACGGCTGTCTCTATCATCCTTTGCCACATTGCCGTGTCCTCCTCCTGTCCTAATTAGCCTACCAAGTGCATAAATACAGGACGTAAAGGCCCAATCATCCATTCATCCACCTGTGATACTGACAAGCTCAAGCATCATCAGTCTGTAATATGAATTCACAAAACTACCGGTATAGACATTTCAGAGCTTGCCGGTATCATTCGGTATATATCCTGCATTTTCGCTGCTGCACGAATTGTAATTGAAGGATCGAAATGCCAAAGATTCAATGCATCAGCCCACAGACATTTTACTATTGCTACAAATGCCTACAATCAACTACAATCACCTAAATTTAGTTGAAATATACTAAAGATAGTTGTGTATTGTATATTTGTGTGCTTTGCAAGGCCAGAGACAAGTGTCACTTCTCCTCAAGGGGTTTGCACTTGTAAGGGTGGACCCTAAATGCTCAAGCTGACATCATGGTCTGTCTATTGAGAACATTTTAAGACTTAGTAAAACATATAAATCATTTAAATGGTATTATGGTACATTAATGGATGGATAGATAGATAGATAGATAGATAGATAGATAGATATGCATATATAGATTGACTCAAATTTTGATTTATGATTGATTGATGAATCGATTGATTGATTCAAAAGTTAATTGGCGATGGATTTGTTGATTGATTCTGAATATTGATTTATTGAAACACCACTGTCAACGCAGAAGGAGAATCAGATTGACAGATATGAAGATAGATACAAAGATAGATAGGGAACAAATAGACAGAACGATAGGCTTGAAGAATGATCAAATGATTGATTTGCTCAGCTCAATAGATTGATCAAACATTGATTGATAGCTTAATTCTCCAGAACTGTCACTGGTCAACTTCCTAAAACTTCCTGCAACTGAGCTGTGCTACATTGAGGTCTTCTTACAAGGTCACAACTCCTTGAACTCAAGGTCAGTGACCTCAAAGGTCAAGGTCAAATGGCCCACGTGACCCACCCTGGGTCCCCCATGAGGAGTGTTGCAGAAGACGTCTCTAATTTCAAGCATGTTGCAACTATCATGGCTGTGGATGCCATGTTGGCATTGTTAGTGTAAAATATATCTTTGTCTCTTTTGGACCTTGTCACCTTCCAATGTTTTACTCATGTCTCTACATATGTCTCCTGCAGAGTTGGTAAATTGGAAAATTTCAGGAAAAATACAAAAATATCAGATTTAATTGCAACTGGTTCAACAGTGTTTCGTGTTACTTGGGCGTTTCAGAATGATTGGTTTACAACTTGCTGTGTCTGATGGTGAATGTTGCGAATTTCAAAAAGATTAGAATATAATAGGATAGGATAAATTAGAATAAATTAGAATAGAATGATTAAGGTGTCTTTTGGGGAGAAGTTAGACTGCTATTGACTGCAATTGATTTGAGGAGCTGATGGTGCATGGAGAAGGAGGGCGCAATTGGCTTTTAATTGCAAGGACTTGCCGCAAGGACTGCACTTTTCTTTATGTATTCTCTTTAGATATTGATTTATGATTCAATTAAAAAGATATAATAGTATATAAGTTTACTTCATATTTGGCAATTTCTGTACATGCACACATTCCATGTGCAATTTACATGCATTTTACAATCTACATAATTACATGAAAATTTTAAAAAGTTCAATATGTCAGTGGAATGTGCAGCGATTCTTATAAAAATTGGTGTATCATCACCATAAAGCATGACATAACACACTCTGCTTTCAGAAATTATTTTAATATGGCATGCAGAAATCCTATTAATTGTTGTTGCAGTAAATTTTCTTGTGCATGAAATGTGAATATAATAATATATAATAATTGTTCTGATGTTATTTTATGCCAATTAGCTCAGTTACCTATTGAAAAACAGGTCATGTATGAAAATGTAGTGATATCATGCCAAAATATTTGCAAAATCAACTCTCAAAATGTGGTCAATAATATGGAAATGGATAGTAGACAAGATAAACATAGAGTAAAAGATGACAGCCTAAAAGAACTCAACTAGACACAATACAATATGAAGTTCAGCCTGAAATGCCAAATATGCCAAGAATTTCTTAAGAATTTGTCTCCATAAAAAAACTGGAGTCACGAAACAAAATGTTACAATCACACAACATGTTATGTACAGTAAAGTTGCTCAAGATTATGGAGTCACACCCATAAGTGACCTACATGTCATTTTAAAGGTCAAATAAAGGTCACTCGAGGTCATCCTGAGGTCAACATGAAAGTGAGGCAAGGTCATTAGTGTGTGTATTTGTAATAAAGGTCAGAGGTGATGCTCAATGCAGTGCAGGGAATAGCTACCCAAAACTGCCCGTGAGGGGCAGCGGGGCAGCGTTTCATCTCACCGTCAACAAGATTTATGTGCAACCTTGTGCCCTGTTAGGGTATCTGTTGTCAACCACAAAATGTGGCAACCTATTTAACTATTTTAAAACCCAACTTTGACACAATTCTCTCTCCCCTTTTCAATTCTGATGGATGCCACATGTCCCTGTGTATAAGCATGACAATGGAGTGTGGGAGGGTGGTGGGGATTATGTCCTGTATTTTTGCACTGCTGCATATAGTGTATAGCACCAGTTCAGTGTTGGGACCACAGTAATGCACTGATATATATATCCTTTGTATAATGCTAATTATTGGAGGATTATTATTAATACTCTCTTCTTAGGATTCTGTATATTACAGATTTCTGAGAAATGTGTTTTTATTGCAAATACATGTATACATATCATTATTATGTACATAGTTATGGCTTTCTTCTAATTGTGGTCAATTTACATGTACTATAGGACTACATGATTAGCTAATTAGGAAATACATGTAGTCCAAAAAACAAACAAAATGTACACACAATTTCATAATCGGAGTCATTCTTTTTAAGAATTTTGAATTCAACAATGTCTCCACAAAGACCAGTTAAATGAATGTGAGCAACATTACAGTTAATTATTGTAAAAAGTAAATGAGGGAAGGAGACATGTTGTGGCTTTTTCTGCCCTAATCAAACAAAAGATGCTTTTTAATGTTAGTATATGGGATTCTTGGTAAATACAATCTTGGTTGTCACAAGAAATGATATCAGGGGTCCCCATGGTGCAAAATAATTTTAAGGAATATCCTTCATCTGGAATAATTATTTCTAGGTACATGTATTCCAAATAAGTTTTCTATTTAGGGGGCAACCATTCGATAGGCAGGAGAGGGTCTTGATGTTTTCCATTTTCAAAAACTAAATAACCTATTTTTTTTTGCCAGTGGGGGGTACGGTAACTTAACCTAATTAACAACTTAAAGGGGCTCTTTATCTGGTCATTTAATTAGTACAATAATAATTAAATATGTATCTATGAATATCAGAGACGCATATATACATATCTACAGGGCTTTATTTGACAACAGAATATATTATTTGAACTAATATTAACTGCAATTTGCAGCACTTCATCAGTTCTGAAACTTAGTGTATGTATACACTGGGCCAGAGCATAGAGTTAGAAGAGGTTAACTTATATTCATGGTCAGAGCAGGCTCATGACTAAAACTTTCTCTTGCTGGGCCTTTTCCCAAAACTAAATAGCCAGCTGAAAGTTTTTGGTGTGACCATGGATTAAATGGAATGTCACTAACCACAAGCAAAGGAGGCAGGCTTCCCCAAGCACATGGCTTTAATCATCCAGAACAAACGTAACTGTCAACAAGCTGTCACACAAAAACCACCAAGAACTGGGGTAAAACTTGGAGCTGGTAGATATTCCCTGCACTGAATGTGGTTTGTCAGTAAATTGTCTCCTTTTGATACAGAAAAGATGTTATTTTTGTCATGTAAATCAATCTAATTAGCCTACCGAGTGCATAAATACAGGACGTAAAGCCTGAATTGTCTCTTCATCACGTAAATCAATAAATCTAGATGGATTACCTGATAAGTGCATAAATTCAGAATGTAAAACCCCAACCATCCATCTTTCTACAAAAATTTGTATGTTACTTGACAAACCTACAATATATATTGCATTTATTAGGCCAAATACCTGTTGTTCAATTTGTGCATTTATTATAACACAGCACTATTATTTACAGAACATCAGGGTACAAGTAGGACATTTTTGACATAAATTCTTTTGTGGTTAATGCCATAAAACTTTTTGAGTAATTTTTTTTTCAGCAACTTTTTGTTCGGCATCTTTACCCTGGGTCAGGCTGGGTGTTCTGGGTCTGGTTATTGTACAACTTCTCCTTATAAACCAAGAAAAATATCACAAAATGGCAAAAAATGTAATGGTCCTATTGCAATCTCATAAGAAAAGTTCTAATATTTTCCTAAAACTTGCTAATATGCTATTCGAAGTAATTGCTGATTTATTGCATTTAAAGCTATTTTGTATTATTAGGTTAAAGAAATTGGCCGTGTTTGTCAAATAATAATTTGTAAAAATTTTGAAGTTAGTGTTGAAATTTCATGTGGTAAATTTTCGTTATATTTTGTGATTTGAGTTGAATTATGAAATTGAATGAAAACTGATAGGAATACATGTTAGTGGGCCTACGGCAAGATCTCTGAAGATTTTACTCACTTTAACATCAAAGACTGAAAGTATATTAAGGTTTAACTAAAGTAGGTAAATACTAGTAGTCAGATCTTCATGTCAGGTAGACCATTTTGAGATTTATTATGAACTGCAAATACAGTTAGTACTACGTAATGCAGTTTTGATACTTGTTTTGTAATTCTGATCATGTTCAGTAAAGTTTCAATAAACCAACTTTAGATTATCCACTATTATCTTGTAAATAGCCTTGTAATAAGTTGTATCAAAGTAAACATGGCTATAGAATTCTATTTTCTTGAGTGGTAAGGTGCTTTCTTTTTCTGGTCCATTGATTTCAGGTTCATTGAGATTTACTTTGAGAGGTAGTTTAAAGTCCTCCTTCGCGTCTTTGCTGTGCCAGGTGTGTCCGTGTTTCTCCATATTACTGTGTCCTTATCCTGTTTTGATTAGCCTAACCGATTCATAAATACAGGACGTAAAGGCCCTATCCTCATCCATCTATGAAATGTTGCCAATTTGTAAGGCTTTTCATAGTATTTCATACCTTTGAAACTCCGTACTGTTGATGGTTGTATGGATTCACTGTTGATGGTTGTATGAATTCAGTGCTTTGACATGCTTTCATAGATTCATATTTCATTTCCATTTCTCTGTCTGCTTTGTATCATACAACACCTCAAACAGAACCCCCCTCTGGACCACACATTGACACCATTAAATCAGAGTTGTATTGTCATTGTGAAATCTTACAATTGTGGCATACACTACACACACAGATGTGGGGTGCAGATTTATGACCCCCTGTTAACAAACACTTGTTGTTTTGAAATTGTAATACCCCAAAGGGTGGTAACTCCTCTGGGGGTATTTTCCCACCTGTCTAACTATAGAGTCACTGTACAGTGTGCTTGTCAATTGTTTAGAGATATTTCTTTGGTTGCGGCTCTTAAGGTCCTGGGTTTGGTTCTTGGTCAGGGAACAATTTGTTCATAGACCTTCGTGAGCAGCATCTCAGCTGGATGATGTCGCTTGGATCAACGTACACATAGCTGGTGGTTCTTTATATATTTCTGTTCTTTGTGTCGTCACCTACATAACACTACAGTATTGGTCTGTTGATATTTTGATGTTTGGAATTATGTTCGACGCGATTCTCGCAAAGTTCTGCTCTCAAAATCAGGTCCTTGCTTAATTCAACAGTTTGATGGTTGGAATTATGGCTTTGTTCAGCCTGATTCGTTCGAACTTCAAAGTTCTACCCTTAAAGCCAGGTCTTTGCCCTATTTACAGTGGTTGATAGTCTTGTTTTATTACGGTTGAATTAGGGGTTTTAGATGAAACGTGAAAGTCGAAAACATACAATGTCATGAATGATTAGGAAAAATCAAGCTTAATTCTAAGTTTGGACTGGAAACGCTACAAATTTAAAAGTAGCTTTTTGAAACCTTTGGCCAGACATGTATGGAGAGTTGACAAAACCAGTTTCTGAACCACTTTGTAGACTTAGTGGATAGAGATTATAGAAATATAAAGTAGGTCGTTTGGTGCAGAAAAAAAGATTATTTCCCCCATAAGGTTGGAATTAGGGTGATCCAAAACTGGTGGGGTTGACAGTTGGGTCACACTAAGTCTCTTTTTTAAAGTCTTTTTTGTAATTTTTTTGTTGGGTGGGGTGCACGACATAGTTATTGCCATTTTACTCAGTTTGCAGCTGGGGTGTATGATTTTCTATAATTTCATTATAATTCATATGCATTCTCTCTATGAAATGACATTTATTGTGTACGAATAGTAACTGAAAAGATGAAGCGCGTACACGGTTTCAAGTCCGTTTGTATGATAACAATGCTGTGGACAGTAAAAAGAATTTCTTCACAAGCAAGAGTTGGATGGATAAGATGAAATGGATATGACGGGATTCTTCCATGATTTCTACAATGAAGAGAAGAGATGAAGAGAGACCTTGGAAGCAGTTACTAACCACCAGTTAGAGGAGTACAATACAACATTTATATTGATAGACTTAACTGTGGATTATCACATCATCATCATCGCAATGACGCCCAGCTTGGATGTTAGTAATGAATGTCACCAATGAATGTCCGTGAGCAAATTGTTCCAAAATGCCATCATAACCTCTGTGCCTGTATACCTCAACAACAATAGTAGTGTAATGCTAGTGTCTCACGAGAGTGGTTAAGTGACGGCGAAGTTGTAGAGGTGCCAGGAACTTCAGATTCGCCAACTTTCGGCGTTTCAAGCCATTTTTGGACAATTATAAAGGTTAATAATCGTCGTAGATTGATCCTAGGACGACGAGGCACTCGTTTTCTACGCCGAATCGCTCGTAATTACGGACGAGGCAAGAAGAGACTTGTGTCGGCGAGTTGTCAGGAGCCTCGGCGCAGTTCCATTTCTTCAATGTTAAACTAGATTCGCCCAAGGAGTCTCTTTCTTCGCCCTAGCATGCTCTTGCTTCGCCCTAGCATCCTCTTACTTCGTCCTAATCTTCAATTACGCCCAAGCAAATACCTTTTACGGTGAAGCAAGTAGCTGTTTCGGCGTTTCAACAGCCTGTTTGCTTCGGCGAGTTGTTCTCTTTTTTCGCCGAAGTTCCATTGACTCAATGATAAGTAGCCTCGCCCAAGCACTCTCTAGCTTCGCCCAACCTGCCTCTAACTTCGCCCAAGCTGTCTCTAACTTCGCCCAATCATTTTGGGGGTCTTTCAGGTCTTTTGCATCGTGGCTTCTTGCTTCGTAAAGATTCAACAGGTTGAATCTTTCGTGAAGCAAGTTCTTGCCTCACCATAAGGTCATGTGACTTCTAGGAACTTTTGGCCAGGAAGTTTAAGAAGCGCCGTAGACGAAAATATCGTCGCCGAATTGTTGAATGTAGGTTAAAAACCTCCCTCTTTCCTGGAAAAGCAAGAAGCGACGCGACAAGAACCCTCTGTTACGTCTCCGTGTGATCTAGGCATAAGATTGAAAGCTGTTTTGTTCCCAGACTTCAATTCAAACTTATTCGGTACTTCACTCTCAGTTTTAGTACAACTGTACTGGAGTTTCTGGCACTCTGTAACAGTCACTCACGAGTCACTGCAGTTGTATTATAGTATTGAAGACATTTCGGTGCATTTGAGTTCAAACTGTTCAATCCTTTGATTCATGGAACTCATAGTACCCTGACCTAACTTAACTTTAACCCAGATGATGTGGATCTAAGCTTTCCATGTCCAGAACAGTGGTGGATTCAGAGTTCCTAGAGTTGGAGTGGGGGGGGATGTGAGGTAACTTGCATGGGCTAGTAAAAATGTGAATTGCCAGGTGAATGAAAAAATAATGCAAAAATATCCCATGATAACTTGATAAGAGAAAGCATTTCTTCCAGAAAGGATTACGACCACATCACAAAAATCACAAGCTAATTTCAATAATTATTTTTGCCAGTTTCAGAAGTTCCCTTAAAATTTAGAAGTTCCCTACTGTTTTCCAAGCTTTGACTGCATACGACCCCTTTCTCCCTCCCTTGACTCCCACCCCACGCCCCCCCCCCCTCCAGCCCTATTGGATCCACAAATTTGGATCCATTGGATATTGCCCTGTAATTCAACTTGTAAGTAATGATCTAGTTTGTTGATAAAGTTAATCATTCCACTCACTGAAGCTGACTTACCCCCATTAGCGATTAGTGGCCATTACTAATACTTAATTCTAGGTCTGTAATATACTGCTCTGTGTGCCCTTAAATTTGACCAAAATTTCTAAAACTTTGACAGACAGTGATCCAAAATGCTCCATATAATCATCTGAAAATTGGCCAACATTGTTGAACTGCCCTGTGACACTGGCATAGGGGCACCCCTGTTCACAATCTGCTATTTTTAGCCTGAGCTTTAACCTTCCTTGAGTACATTTAAATGATTTTACATTTCAAGTAGCAGTTTTTAAGGACACTAGTTCTATTCACAGTATAAAGACCTGCAGTTTCTTCTTTAAAATCTTATGGAAATATCGCTAGAAATCGCGTCTTAACTCTCATCATCAAATTAGATTTCTCACAAAGAAATGTTTTGCAAATCAAAAAAGGGATTCAATGTGTAGTAATAACAATTGATCACAATATTGTATGGTCATTTCGCTTTTCTCAATCAATATGCTATTCTCCTTATTACTTAAACTCAAGCTTGAGTTGGTGTCGGCATGTTTAGTTACTTTGTTGCATTGTGGCTCAAAGTCTCCAAAATTGACTTTTAGGCCAGACAGGTATATTTTTAATGTCATTGTGAATAAATTGTAAGATCCTTGTATTGTCTGGGTCCTATTTGCTTCTTGGAATCCAGGGTTTAAAATTTTGTTGTTGTGCTTGTGGCTGGTAATTTTAACTTCTTGGCTTTCATGATATTCTGGCCACAAATATTTAATACTTGAAGAAAGAATGCAGATCTAGACACTTATTGTGTACACTCAATAAATAGAAGAAAATGCTTGTACTATTACATTTTTGCAATAAAAATGGAAGAATGCTGTCTTAGCATCCTCGTCTAGCTTTGACCTATTCCTCTGAAGGTCCCAAGTTTGTTTCCTGGTCTAGGAACAATTTGGTTCATAGACCTTCATGAGCAACATCCAAGCTGGATGTCATTGAGATGCAATGTTGGACAGCAGTTTCAATCATCCTCTGACTCAAAGCTGTGTCCTTGCCCTCATCTCATTGGCCTACCAAAGTGCGTAAATATAGGACGTGAAGCTTAAATCATCTTTCCATCCCCGTCATTCCTTATTCCTGCTAAGAGCACCCTCCTCAGTTTCCCAGCGAGTTGTTTTAGCATTTGCTGTGTGAAGTATCATCGAGCAGTTGTGTCATCTCTTGTTGTCGTTGATGACATCATAAGTTGTAATTTTGAGGATGTCACCTTGTAGTTGGATGCTCCTTGTCATTACTCTTTGTTATTTAGCATCTGTAAACAATACGAAACATGACATTTGCTACTTTGTCAATGCATTTGTCATTGTAATGGTTGAATTGAACACCCAAGTAACTGTCAGCTGGCCAGAGATATTGTTCATGGGCTGCTTTTTGAACACCCAGTGTTGGAAGACTGTGGATAATAGTATGGATGAATGGGGCTTTACGTCCTGGATTTATACACTTTGTACTTGGTAGGCTAATTAGGACGGAATGAGGACATAAATGAAGTGCAGGATGATTGAAAATGCCGTCCAACATAGGTTCAGGTATCCAGTCGGAGTGGGATTCGAACCCGTAACCCAGTGATTGGAGGCCTAGAGCGCTACCAACTATTAACAATTATTCATTAATCATTCAGAAGATGTAAAATGCTCTTTCTTATGTATCAAATTTTACTGCAGTTTTGAAGTTTCTGGAGCATAAGTTGGTGGACTGTGGTACTCTGGTACAATATCGGAAGGGAAAAACCGTGAAATTTGAAGCATTGACGTAATCGATTGTAACTTAGTACCATTGTAATTTGAACATATGACGTACTTGCCACCGTTTGGTTGTAAGTTTGTAACATAACCATGTTGGCTATGGATTGCCACCCATGAGAACTGTCAAGTGCTCTGATGAAGGCAATATATCAGTATTTCAGTATATATCCTCTATGCTACGCTGGAGACCTGTCTTTACTACAATGCATCATTGAAAGGCAAGTAGGCGGGGGGGGATGGGGGGGTTGGTCTAGGGGTAGCGTGCTAGACTGCCAATCGCTGGGTTCAGGGTTCAAATCGAGCTCTTGCCGGGTCACCTTGGCTATGTTGGACGGCTGTTTCTATCATCCTTCGCCTCACTGCTGTGTCGTCCTCCTGTCCTCATTAGCCTACCAAGTACATAAATACAGGACGTAAAGCTCCAAACATCCGTCCATCCATTGAAAGTCAAGTAGGAGGATTAGCAGTTTATAGCGCACTGGACTGCCAATCACTGCGTCATTGGTTTGATTCTCAGCATCCCCTGGACTTATGTTGGACAGCATTTTCTATCATCCTTTGCCTCATTGCTGTGTCCTCCTCCTGTCCTAATACAGGACGTAAAGCCCAAATCATCCGTCCATCCGTCATCGAAATGTCACCATATCTCTAGCATCAATGCTGCATCATTGGTACACAAATTAACAATTATTTTGATCAGCCTTTGTGAATGACAATTGGGTGACAAAGTGTTATCGGTTGCAGTTATCCTTACATGCTGTTGTCCCATAGTTGTGTTCTAGGAACTACTGGGAACCATATACTGATGATAATAGGAACTAGTGTCAGAACCCAAGGGTCAGCCCAATTGATAAATTGCTAATTGCTTTATCATGCCCAACATGTATTGTCTGTCATTTTCATCCTTTGTATCTGGTGACAAAATGTTGATTTAATAACTGATTTGATAACAGTAAATAGGATCTAATGACAATGCTTCGTAACAATGCCTTTTCATATTTGTGAAATTGTGTTGTATGGAGCACCCGGGTACAATTATTGGTTGATGATGGGAGTGCTGTGATGTGGGTTTAGATATTAGGCCTAATTCAAAATTTGAAATTTTGTTTAGTAGGGGTGGTATTCTAACTGGGTGGCCTATTTACTGCCGATTTGTTAAATAGTGGCCTGCTTCATATTTTTTCTGAAAATTTTGACGGTACTTGGTTCAATACCCAAGGCTTTTGTGAGCGTGCAGTCTCTTAACGTGCTTAAGGTCCACTAAATCTCTCAAGATGGATGGGTGATTGTGGCTTTACGTCCTGTATTTATGCACTTTGGTAGGCTAATTAGGACAGGAGGAGAGGACATGGCAATGAGGGCTTATTATGAGGCGAAGGTCGAAGGATGATTGACACCAGCGTCCAACAGAGACCCAAGTGACCCAGCAAGAGCTGGATTCGAACCCTAGATCCAGCGATTGGCAGTCCAGCACGCTACCACTGAGCTAACCTCCCCCCCCCCCCCAAATATTTTAACAAAGTTCTGAACTTATAATTTATGTTGTTGTACATACTGTGTTTGCTCCATACATTTCAGTACTTCCATTTGCAAATTATCACCAGCCTTTTCTTCAACAGCAAATTAAAGAAACTTGAGCTTGATTTATCTTTTCAAAAGAGATTAGTGGAGCATTGGACCAAATTATGTTCAAGGCGTAGGTGGGAGACAATCAAATACGAGTTGTTTGTAAAAAGGTTATCTTTCTGATATGGACATGTGAGGTTGAACTTCAACTAACTTAAGGACTTAATAATTGACCTCCAAAAAGAAAAAAATCTTGAAATTATCTAATAGATTGACTTTTCTCCTTCTTGCCAGACCAATCGTCGCCTCAAAATTTCATATCTGCCACTTGGTTGGACTTGTTTTAAGTATTTATGAATAATTGAGCGGGGAAGTAAATAAAAAGAGGTCTGTTCAGAAGTGTTCATGGTGCGAATTTGTCTAATTATGACTTGCTTATGGAAATGCGTTTATAAAGTTGTATGCATAAGTTTGAGTTCAGTTGAGTTAGTTTACATCAGCGGTCAGAAAGTGTATTGGTTTCTGTGGAGCGATCTTCTCTGTCAAGAAAAAAGGCTTCAATGACCAAATAAGTAACCCACAGAGGTCGCTGCTGTTCTATAAGTAACCCATTGTTTGATGACATCATGATTGCTGTGATGTCATCCACTAAACAAATTGTAGCCAATGGGAGACAAACTCACATAATGGGATTGTTACATAATCACAATTATTACATTGTGTAAATTACAGGACGTAAAGCCCCACTCATTCATGTCTTCTCTTGAATGATGGCAAAGCTTTAGATATGGCATGGTAAATTCAAACTTATATCGCAGGGCAGGACATGTCAGGACAACTGAATAAAGAATTACTTGATAAATTTATGTGGAATAAAGTTTATAACTGATAATATCATAATACAAAGATATTTATTTACTTTTTAACAAGTTGTGTAGGTGGACAGACTAGACAGCAGTCAGACAAGTTGGAGACAACAGGATGTGGGCACTACTTTCAAGTAACATGACTTAAGGGACTACTTTTTCCAACGTATTATGGGGCGTTGGCTTGTATACCCTGATGGAGTGGATTTAGATCATGTAGTATGTTCGATAATGCTGTGAGAAACTTGTTTTTCACAATTTTCAGCACTTCCCAAGCTCATTTCTGCTGAAGAAGCAAATTTTGTGAAATTCTAGAAGTCTCAAAGTGCCCCTCAGACTTGGTAAATGTAGATTGGTGAAAAAGTGATATAGTGCTGAAACATGAAAACTGATGGAAATCTGTATAACTTATAGTGTGCAGGATGCTGATGATATATGGATGTTCAGCTGATGAGAAGTGTTGTGTTACAGTGCTGTCCTCTCACTTCAGTTCAGTGGTAACATGCTTGGCTGCCAATCACAGGGTCCAGATTACGAATCCGGCTCTTGCTGGGTCACCTTGACCTATGTTGGACGGCATTTAAATCATCCTTCGGCTCGTTGCCGTGTCCTCCTCCTGTCCTAATTAGCCGGCCAAATGCATAAATACAAGAAGTACAGCTCCAATCATCCATCCATCCATTTTCAACAAGTCTCAAAAGCTGAGCAAGGTACGAGTTTCTTTAGTACTACCTTCTGACATGATAAAGCAACTTCTCAATGCTCACAGTCAGATGTTGAAAACAGAAAAATCAGAAAAATTGCATGTTGTATCTCCTAAAAATCATTGACAAGAATTAGCATGAAGACTGGTGATGATCACACTATGTGCTCAATAGGACTAGACTTGCGTCATATACTGACTTCTTGGCCCACAAAGTGTTTTCTTTGTAATTCGAGATGTGATTTAATCCGATACATGTCCAACATCTTTTATACATCCTTACAAAACA
This sequence comes from Platynereis dumerilii, assembly GCA_026936325.1. Classification (NCBI taxonomy): domain Eukaryota; kingdom Metazoa; phylum Annelida; class Polychaeta; order Phyllodocida; family Nereididae; genus Platynereis; species Platynereis dumerilii. The sequence continues at coordinate 9,200,520 of JAPTHN010000008.1, forward strand.
GAAAGTGTTATCGAACATGTTGAAACTTGGTGTAACTCAGCCTGTGATCACATGTGGGGAAAAGTAAGATACGAGACAGATAGAAATTTATTGATGATAGATGTACAGTTTCTCTTGAAAGTAAGTACTAAGTACTGCCCTCGATGATTTGCTATTGAATTCTGTGTTAAATATGAATATCTCATAAGGGTTGATTGATGAGATGGGAGAGCGATTTCTGAACATATTACACATTTACCCCATGTGAGGGATCTTTTACTTGCCCAGCACAGACACTGATACAAGGGGCCGCCCAATTAATGTCTCTTCCGAAGGACATCTAGCTTCGATTTTGCTCATGAAGGTCCACTGAAAATTTCAGGTTCCTCATCCTTGGTTCCTCATCTGGGGTTCCATTGGAATAGCATTGGTCTTGGGATGTACTTAATTTTGATTTTGTCAAACCCTGCACTATATGATATCCCACAGACATAATGCACTGGCTTTGCTCACAATTTATGAGGTTGTGAGGTTACATGCATGACTCTGCCTCAGGACCTCAAATGTAATATGTGTTTGAGAACGAGGCTGCCTCAGGACCTGTCACGTGACCACACTCGCTGAACTAATGACATGTGATCGAAATTGACCCTGTGTGGCCATTGAGCCGATTGTTTGTAATTTCGGTCAAGTTTTAACGTCATTTTATAAATGTGGTTTTCAAATCAGAAGAAGCATTGTTATTTAGGAGATTTTCATGTTGTACAATCTTCAATCTTTGGGGATATTTCTTTTCAGCGAAATTATACTTATGAATGTATCTGTGACCTTTGTTGACTGCTGCTGAAATGGTAGTACCTTGAAATGTTTTAAATTGATATACTTCGCAGACTCTCACAGAGGGGGCTACGGTCAGTGCAGTTAAAAAGTAACCCATTGTTTGATGACATCATGATTGCTGTGATGTCATCCAACAAACAAATTGTAGCCAATGGGCGACAAACTCACATAATGGGATTGTGACATCATGATTATTACATTGTGTTTACTGATGAGTTCGACTGTTCGTATTGCCCTATGTCGGCCGGAGACTGCCCGCTTCAGAGATATATATATGTAGGAGTTGTCAGACATGCTTAATTCTGGGAAAGGGGGAGGAGTTTTAGACTTTTACTCCTAATAAATGGATTCTTGATAAAAATGGAAAGATATCTTTTACATTGTAACCGAAAGTGTGATTATTCTTCGTAAAAAGAGGCACATCGCTTTATTGCCAAATTATTGGAGATGTCAAATGCTGCCAATTGACTAATGTTTGTCTGTGATGCACATTGGCAAATCTCACTATTGGACATGCTGATACCATACCATACCATAGACAGACACCATGATCATGTATACAGTAGGCCTCTAGAGCAGCATGAACCACATACATGATCATGATACATGTTGTCATTGGTATGGCATCAGCATGATGTCCAATATCCAGTGATATCAGAAAGTGAGATTAACTTCTTGACCATGGATTAACTCAAGAGATAATACATGTTCTTGACCTTGGTAGTTGTGACATTTGACCTTGACCTTTGAGTCTATTGTTTGACCTTGACAAGGCTTGAGTAAGATGTCATTGGAGCCACAAAGATCCTGTGAAAAGGTCACATGATCCATTAGTCAAGCCACTCCTCCTGTTTTCTCAATGGTGACAATTGTTAACAATAGTGAGAGTCTTGTTTGATTGTCATTAGCTGGGAGATGCAGTGGTTGTCTGTGATTGTCCCAAGCACAAAGGCTGTTCTGATTCTCTGAAAGATTTCTGAATGGTCAGGAGTCATACTTAGGATCCACTTGTGTTGGAATAGATCATGAGGAGATTAGCCCAGTTGGTATGGAGCTTATGGCTTCAAATTGCTGGGTCCCGGTTCAATTCTTGCTGTGGATATGTGTCGGACGGTCTCGGACCGCAGTTTCAGTTTCAGTCACCCTTGAACGCCTTTCCGATATGTCCTCCTCCGGTCCTGATAAGCCTACCAACTGGCAAGTGCATAGATACATGACGTAAAACCCCAATCAACCATAATTATATTCGCTGCGGAAATAGGCTCACATGTAGCCTGGTTGTATGTCAATTCGTTCCGAGTGCCCTGAAATTGGGATATTCTAAGAAAATGTTCATGAACATGCTAAATTGACATCAAATTCGCCTAACTTCCAAAAGAAGTGCATTAGAATCTGAATCTACAAAAATCAACATGATTGCATGTAATGCATGCTGTCCCCAGGCCTTTGGTAGACATGTACCAATTAAAAGGCCTGGATGTGAACAAGATTAAACAATGATGAAACAATGGTGTCCATTGTGACGTCACAATGTGTGTAATTACTTGTCACTTTGCTTGTCCATCATTAGTGCTCCATGCTCATAAAACATGAAACATTTCCTGTGGTAGTGGCTTGGCTCACTTCTCTAATCACCATAAACTCCTAATGAATGCACACACCAAGAAAAAGTGCCAGAAATGTGGCAAGCCTGATGGAAAAAAATTTAAAATGATTTTTTTTTATTTTTTATTGCTCCTAATTGTAACAATGAGTGATAAAAAGTTTTTAAGTTCAGTTTTTGTTGTTTCGATTTTTTCAATGCACTTTCATTTGTGCGTTTTGATAAATCAACTTCTGTATCGTTGATAGGGGAGGTAAAGCATTTCAAAATATTATATTTTCACATGCGATACTGTCTTTTTTGGCGATGATTTGTAATTAAAGTCAATCAACTTCTCTTTCCTTTATTTAATTTTTCAAATGAATATTAATTTATAGTTGGATATCTATTGTGTGCGTGTGGAGGAAAAAGCGATTTATCTGCGGATTGAAATAGCCTTATATTTTACTGAGCAACTGAGTGTAACCTGGTCAAAATGTTAATATTCTGATTATTCTCCCACTTTTTTTTGCTCAAATATCTATTCATTATGAGTAGTCACACATCTCAAACAAGTGACTATTGAATACAAATATATCGATGTCTGCTTCATGATCAATGTATGTTTGGTAATTCTTTAGCCTTGAGTCTAGTCCGAAGAGGTCATGAAAATTATGTCACCCATTTCTTGTTTTGGTCAGCATAGGGAAAGGTGGGGTAGTATTGGAACATCGGGCAAGATGAGACAACTAATGAATCGACGAAATTAAATGCCAGGGTTGCAACGCCAACATGTACAATTTCAATTTTCTTCTGTAATTTGGCATGACTCAATGCTATGCTGATCAAGGATAAAAATTCTGATATATCCATGATTGGTTTTAAGTGAAATTTGCATATGTTACTTGGTTAGCAGTTGTATCACATTTTAAAATGGTCCCATCTTGCGGACTTTCTCAATTCAAACACCAATGATTAATAGATAAACAGTAGACATATTGACCAGCACAATATTTGTATGTGATAAAGTTTATCATAAACTATTGTAACTTTGACTTTCCTTAATTTGAGAGGTTTGACACAAAGGATTGGTTGTTATATTCTTATCAAATAAGGGTTTTGCCAAGTGATATCATTGATAATTGTCATATGATAGGAAATCATCCCACATGTTCATGTACAATGACTGTTTACTTAACAAGATAAATAAACTCAAAATCAGATTTTCTATTGTTTTGATAAATGTGTTTGCCACTTTTGACTACTTTTGACTACTTGCACTTTCTCAGTCCAAGTCTATCCAGGAACTGTGGCTATTGACAGTAAATATTGTGTTTCATATATTTATGTTGATTAAACTTCCCTGGGCAATCCCATGTGTTTATCTTGGGTAATTTGTAGTTTTGCTTAATAGTGACAAGTTCCAACCATTAAAATTAAGAAAATGGTGCTGCAAGAGCCGGCGGTAAAGTTACTTTGGTCCTGCTGATGAGCATCCTCCATTCAATTTATGCAATTTGAGGAACGTTTCACGAAAAGAGACAGAAAAATGACGCAGGAATGCTGAGGACCGTTATCTTGCGAAAGACCTCAATGACAAGGTCTTATGATCATGATGATGACTTTCGACTTGGCTGAAAAAGTAGAGAATTGGGGCCTGTAATTTAAAATCTCAATGGAAATTTTGTAAGAAAGTTCAAAATTTTCTGAATTGCTTGTGAGTTTGTGATGTCATCCGTCTTAGGAGAAATGTTGTTTCTAATTTGGGAATTTTTTCCATTATCATTTTTTAGCCATATCAGATTGTCTCTGTCTTGCTCTTCCTCCCTGTATACAAACTGTATTTTTATCAATTCAACAAAGAGTAATACGACAGATTGGGTTAAGGACTTAGAATCATTGGAACATATTGCATTAATGTTTGTACCATTGACTACCAGGCCACCTCCCAACATTTACCAAGTGCTGCTCACAACTAGTAACCAAACCTCAGTAAACCTTAGTATTTGTGATCATTATACACTCAGCTGCCTTGACCCTGAATTTTACTCTTATCTTGTAAAACTTAGTGTAGTTTCCATGGCAACAGAATTAGGTAAGTAACATGAGGTACTTTATCTGTCCTCATATTAGCCTATTTTGATAGTACAAGTTCACAAAGTTAAGAAATTGTGAAAATTTAGTTATTGAAAGATTGTCAAGTACTCGTACTGCACTAAGAGAAGTTCAATTTTCTGATCTTTATAGTCAGTATGCACAAAATTGAAAATTTTGATAATTAAAAAATGTTCAATGTACTTAATATTGCACCAGTTCAATTTGCTGATCTTCATAGTCAGTATACTATACAGTATACACCAAATTGTAAATTGTGAAAATTGAAAGGTTGTAGAATACTTTTGCTGCACTTTAGAGAAGCTTCCTGATCTTCAAAGACAGAATAGGGCAAATTGAAAGTTGAAGTGAAATAAAGAAATCTTAGTATAAAAGTTAACTAGGGAAATTCAAATAACTTAGTCACTCATACCATGACAGCTACTCTGGTAGCTGTCATGCTCATACTTAACTATTAAACTGGTACCATCAATTTGATGCAATCTTCATATTCGAAATGTAATGAGTCTTGTCTCCAAATTTTCTTTCCAAATTCATTTAAGGAAGGTACATAAAAGTCAATAACTATTTTTAACTGAGTTTTAGTGCAATTTCACTGATTATAACACTTGCCATTGAATATTCCCTGTGTTGATTCATCAATGTTTCAGTGTTTGCATGCACTGGACATGCTGTGAAAATGAGACTAGACCAAACAATCTATTTGATCAATTTTCTGATTTATCAAATAGTCAGATCATGAAAAAGGGGGAATATGTGTAAGATCAATGTTAAAGTCTGATAAAATTGATCAATTTATCAAGTTTTTGCTTCGATTTGGGCTGATTTTTTTCTAATTTCGACTTTCGAGAATAAGTTGGTTATCGAAAAAAGAAGTGTCTGATTCTGTGTTTGATAAAGTTTTCTGTCCGTCTTTTAGAAATCGATGAGTGTAACAATGTAACATTGCTTAAATGTTTGAAATTGACCTCATTCTCATTAATCAATACTAGTCTGTGGCAATAACTTACCTGAGAGGACTGCACTATCCATATCTATCTACTTACCATTACACTAAACCCAAAACTTGTTTGAAACACTGCAACTTGCACCCTGCCTTTGCTAGCCTTGCAAACAGCTACCTTCATACCTGGCATTACACCTACAGCACACTGCACAAAACCCTTCAACATTATAAGCACAGGTAACCCCCACGTGCACCCCCCTAATAAGGAGGCTACCCCCTATATTGATGACGTCATTTCAGTGAAATGGTTGCCATGGGTGACAACAACTTTATCAACACAGAAAGTGAGAATATAACACAACATAAAAAGTAATCCCAAAAAAATAGTCCCAAACATTTGGTGGGAAGCCTATCAGTTGGGGCTAATGGTGAAATGTGGATACTGAATGCCAGTGGATGGGGAGCTCTATTCTCAATAAAGAGCCTTTTCTTCTTTATAAAATGCAATTAAATTAATATTTTATGTATAAAATGCTCTCTAATTGAAGTAACCTGGGTTAGATTGTTTCTCGAAGGCTGTTGAGGGTTCGAAACTCTTAAGCGGCATGCTATAAAGTTAGTTTTTCCCAAGAAAGGCAGAATCTGATGCTTATAGAAAGACAGAGAGATAGGTAGTTTGGTAAACAGACTGGTAGGTAAATTCAGCATCGTAATATTTACGTATCGCTGGGTCCGAGGTTCGATTCCAGCTTGAGGCGAGTCGCTTGGAGCGACCTATGTTGGACGGCAACCTCCAGCATCCTTTTGCCTCATCGCAGTGTCCTCTTTAAATACCTTGACACTCCCTTGGTTATATATAAGTGTCCTATACCTCGAGTCAGTTTGTGTCTCTTGTTGTGTCCTCCTTATGTCCAAATTAGCCAATAAAGTGCGTAAGTACTGGATGTCAATCCCCAATCATCTATCCATCTTCTCCCCACCTGAAATTTGTGAAATCACGAAGAGGAAACACCTCTACGAAAAGATTGTATATGGCCGAAAGAAGACACAGAATATGTCAGAAATACGTCATCATGTGTCATTTTAATTTTGCCCCCCAAACCATCTACCCCCCCCCCCCCCCAAACTCCGCCCTCCCCATCCCATCCTGTCAATGGACTCATCAGTTGATCAGGATGTGCCCTCCTCACCTGTTCAAGCCGCCTTATGTTGTTAGGGTTTACCTGTGAGGGGGGTTACCAACGGCTACCCATCTTCCAGGTCTGATCCCTTGGTTTGTTGGCAAGACGGTTGCTATGGCAACGCTTTGTGCTGTCAATGATAACCTTGGTAACTGCTGCTGTAGCATGTTAACTTGCCTGGCAATGTCTGCCCATGGAACTAATGCAAGATCATAACCACGTAGACCAAGCTGCTAGAAGGCAGTGGAAGCTGGCAAGAGTTACACTGGGTTTCTTCTTAGTTTTGGTACCAGATGGGGGGTTGGCAGGGGGCTGCCAGGGGGGCGGATGGGGGGCGAAAGGGGCTTCAGTACTTCAGGGCAGCAGCGATTAGTTCCTACCTGGAACAAATTATGTACGAGTCACGGTATTAATATATTGACAGTTTTCAACAGTTTTTAACAGTTTTCTGCTTTTCGCTGGTGTCGTATCGTTGATGCTACAATATCACTGAAAATGAATTACGATGCCTTTTAGAATTTCCAATATTGGCTGGTCATCAGATTTACACTCAGATAAGAACCTCTTAAAATTTTGCAGGGTCGTTTTGGACTCTTTCTGTATGACCATAATTCGGGTTGTGAAACAGATTCTGATTCTTGCTTTGAACATCCAGTTCTCAAGCGACCCTTTATATCTTTTAATAATCTTTAAAAGTTGTATCAACTTCATCCTGAAATTGGTACTCTATAGCCGAGGATATTGCCACACTGTATATCATACACCCTGCCCAGGAAAATGGCCCCCTATTTTCCTCCATCTTTCAGTTTGAGTATTGTACTGTGTACATTCAACCAGGTATCTGCTATCTGCAGGGGTTGTTTGATAATAAGCCATAGAAAAATGAAAAGAAATATCTACAGACGCGTGGATAAAACAACATGATATTGCAAATAGAAAGAAAATTGCTGACTCAAACTGTGTAACTGCAGGGGTTTATTATGCTTAATAGAAAGGTGAATAAATAAAATACAATAAGAAAAATATATTGCATTAGTAGGAAAAAGTACAAAGGATATGGTGGGCATGTGAGCAACTTAGCAAGGGAAAAAAATCAGGTTATATAAACATGTTAAAAAATTAGGTTACCTCAGTTCATTTAATAAAACGACACTCTTGGTATTCGATAGTTAAATGTAAGATGGAGGAAAGAGATTGTAAATTATGTTGATAGTGCACTTGGCTGCTAATTGCTGTGTCAATCTGGACTGCTGTTGGACAGCAGTTTCAGTTATCCTTCGCTTCACTGCTGTGTCCTCCTCCTGTGCTTACCTGCTGAGTAGCCTACCAACTGGATAAATACAGGACATACAGCTTCGATCATCCATCCATTCTTTGTCTTGGTTTTAAATTGCGGTATCTATTAAGGCAAAAGCATTGGTTTCATGGATTCCCAATGCATGATACATGGCATTGCTTTGTATGTGTGTGTCAATCCTGTATGTTAATGCTATGTGTATATTTGAGTTGCTCAGTCTGTCTATGTAACTTTATCATTTGGTTTGTCATGTTTATATACTTGCGCTGTTTAGATGAGTGTGATGAGTATTGGTTGTGATGGTGGTCTGAACCCCCCTCCCCCCTTGTATATATGGAAAAAAAATTAAAAACAGAAGATGAGGGAAAGGGATTAAAAATATACCAAACAAAGTTGTGAAAGAAGAAAAAATTGTTTAAAAAAGAGGAAAAAAGGATGCACATAAAAAGAGAGAAGAAATTAGGGTGATTGGGAGAGCACTTAAAAGTAGGGCAACACAGAAGTAGGACATGAAATGAGTCACAAGTTCGATAAAAAAAGAGAGGAAGAGTAGAAAAAAAGATGGTGCAGAGGAAAAACTGCATCAAAAACTAGAGAGCAACAAAAAATGCCCCCCCCCCTCTAAAAAAATGGAGGGAAACAGAAAAAGGGGGAGTGTGTATACCCAGAAACCTTCAGAAAACTTGAGATATGGTGCCTAGAAGTGAAGTGAGAGGTCTTGTACAGCAGTTCTGGGATGATTAACGGATGATGCATGTATGAATCACGCTTTGTGATTCATGGCATCTTACCAGGCTGCTTTCCTTCAGATATACCACCAATGCTCCATGTATATATAGGCAATGCTATCTTACCCTATAGCCCAAACCCTTCAGTGTTCAGGGCACTGCGATACTCTTCTCTTAAGTTCTTTGTTAGTAAGTAGTGAATCATACTCCTGCAGGAGTCAGGAACCCCTGCACATGTACTGCAGGAATCCCTGCACCTGGTTGAAGGCTCCTTCGTTGCTGCAGGATGCTGTATAAGATAGTAAAGATACTGCAGGAAGCTTGAGTCCGATCCTATCTGCAGCTTGTGCCATATTTATGGAATAAGTTCCTGGGAAGGGGGAGGGGAGTTAGTTTAGTTGGTAGCACTTTGGACTTTCAATACTAGGGTCATTGCTTTGGCTCTGGTTCTGGCCAGTTGGACGGCAGTTTCAATCATCCTTCACCTGATTGCTGTGTCCTCCTCCTATCCTCTTAAGTCTATCACAGTGCACAAATACAGGACATAGAGCCCCAATCATCCATCCATCTCAAATAATTGACTACTCCAGATTAAGAACTGCCTGAAATAAGTGCAGGTCAAGTAAGTCAGAACTGAAAAGGATGGTTGCTGGTCTGTATACACAAAAGTGACCACAATAGTGTGAAAACTAAAAATAACGTGCAAGCACTTTAACAGCTGCTTGTATAGATATATAAGTTCAAGTATCTATAATTTACAAATCTACTATATAAATCTATCTATCTATCCATCTATCTATCTATGTATCTATATGTTCCTTCTTTCCTTCTTTCCTTCTTTCCTTCCTTCCATCCTTCCTTCCTTCCCTTCCTTCCATCCTTCCTTCCTTCATTCCTCCCTTCCTGCCCTCCCTTCCCTCCCTTCCTTCCCTCCCTTCCTTCCCTCCCTTCCTTCCCTCCCTTCCTTCCCTCCCTTCCTTCCCTTCCTTCCCTCCCTCCCTTCCTTCCCTCCCTTCCTTCCCTCCTTGTCAGAGCTCCCCAGCAACACTAGCAAAAGTAGGTCAGTGTGACCCAGTTGCCACGATTGACCTTTGACCTCAAGATAGTCAGCCTGTTTGTTTTCTTTAATGATTTTTTTCATCTCAGAGAGGCACCAAAAGTTGATGGAAGCAAGATAATATTCTATTCAGACTGCATGCCAAGTTTTAATGACATAGGTGAAACAGCACGACCAGGGCAGTTGTCATAAGTTTTCCTGAAACTCCTCTCGTAATACAGGCTGCAAGCAGCTGTAAAAAACACACCTAGATAAATCGTCATGGAAAATAAAAGACTGACAACACATGACACAAAAATCCAATATCTCATTTCATCGTGGTAATTACCGTCATAATATTCATCATGAGGGTTTCACCTGTCCAGCAACTGTGTGACCAACAAAAGCTACACAATGGGTGCCCCCGGTTCATGGCCATCACGATTTAGTTTCATGAGTGCTTTATTATTTTTTGGTGAATCTATGTTACCCGATTCAGTTTATTGTTATATTTTTCACCTGCGCAGACTGCGCTGTTGCCGTTGAGTCACCCCAATCACAAGATGAGCAATGAGGGGAGAAGTGTTTTATTGAATGTTGGTCATCTGGCAGACACAGCAACTCATAGACATTAGATCGACCAACTGGTAGACAGAACCAACTTGTAGATAGTTTTAGCATCTTGTAAAGTTTAGACAGAACCGTTTCATAGACACAAACTTGTAGAAAAAACCAACTTGTAGATACGTAGTTCTAACCAGCTTGTAAAGTGTGTAAAGAACCATTTCGGAGACAGCTCCAACTCGTAGAGAGTAGAGAGTAGATTCAGTAGAGAACCTCCAGTATCGCTAGTGAACACAATGATTCATAAATTGGATGATGGATAGTATTGCCATGTTATAGAGATGGAAAAAACTATCTAAGACTACCTTCAAACTTTGTTTTTTCAATTCAGCTGTATTATTTAAGAGATTATCGATATCATTCTGAGATTGAGGAAAAAAGAACCTTATACATTTTCAGTAATGTTTTATGTCAGTACCCACTGAATAAGGATTCACCAGAACATTTCATGATTTGATAGTTTAAATGTGATTACTAACTGCAAAATAATATCCTCTGCCTCCTGGAAAACAGCCATGAAATTTCAACGCCAAGGTTGGGGACATCGTGACAGGCTCCTGTCAACTTGAATGTAGTTTTTCAGTTAAGGTCATTCAGTGTCAGTTGTACATACTACACAGGACGTATTTGTATGACCAAATAATAATTAAATCAAACTGAAAATGTGTAGTTTGTAATTATCAGTATTTGTTGCAAAAGGAAAACAATTTGCAAGTACAGTCACAGACAGACAGACAGACAGGTTTATCCAGCCTCTTAAATTACATCTTACTAATATTAAAATAACAGTGTCCGGGATTTATCTCAGTTCCTACTTAATGCCTCGCCTTCTAACTTTCCCCATGTCTTCCTCATGCTCATAGGCAGCCACAGCCACGTTTTCATCCAAATTACTTTTCTCTTAATGTCCTATTTAATGATAATTAGTTTTAAGCTGTTTCACATACAATACACAAGAGGCCAGCAGCTGCATGATCTCTACCATCCCATTGACCCAAGGTTGTGATAATCCAATACATGGGCCTAAAAGGTTAAAACTCCTCGTCTTAAAACTATTTACACGGGCACTTATTGCTTATATATATATAGAAATGTTATCAAAGTGGAGTTGGTTTAGGTGGTGCTTGTGATGTCCTGGTCGGACGCTATTCCAAGCGCCACGTAGTAGCTTTCGAGGTACATGTCTTGTATCCTGTCATAGGCTGCCACAATCAAAGGTGATTACTTAGAAGTGAATACGAAATTATAGGGAATTTCGACAGGTATAAGCGATTTATATGTTAGATAAAATTGCTTTGATTTCCTGATAATGGCGATCATGTTTCTGAGATTCATGGTTGTCTTTTTAGAAATTAGTGAATTATGTAAAATTTCAACTTATGATAAACTGATACATGTATATTTTGACTTTTTCTAGGAATATCCTATTGGTGGCTGGACCCAAAAATGATTTTAATGATTTAGTGTCTCCTGTAACATGTTTGCTTACTACTTATATACTCACTTCTCTTTCAGATAATAACTGACAGTTTTGAGAATTAAAAAATTGAATTGAATATTGGTTGATGTGCATTTTTTCATGACTTTATGTATCTGTGTTTTCAATATATTTTATGCCTTGTTGCTGTATTTTGTATGAATTGCTATCATGTTCATTAGGTATCTTTAGCATGTTTGTCTAGAATCATGAAAGTCCCTACCCCTTAGTTGTGTGATATTGGGATAGTTATTGGTAAAGAAGAGTTAAAAGTTTTGACAAAACTCCAAAAATTTGTTTATAAAGAGTTGTTAATATCATGATCTCCTGAATTTAGTTTGATATTTTAATCCAAATCTTTCGACTGAGCTTGTTAACCATTTTATGAAAAATATAATAATACTTACGTGTGTTTCTCCTTGTGTCTTTGCAGTCACCTGGACCAAACAACCTCTTGGGTGGACCCACGCAAGAGTCTTTCAACCACAGCCTTGAACCAACTGAAGCATCTGCCGGGACACCCGGGACAACCCCCCTCCCCCCTCGCACCCCTCTCCCCCAACCAATCCCTTTCTCCTGGTTCCTTGTCACCCGCCGGGTCCCTCCAGAACCTACCCCCTCTACCCGCCGGGTGGGAGCAGGCCAGCACGCCCGCTGGAGAGGTCTACTTCATTAACCACAATGAGAGAACGACCAGTTGGTTCGATCCCAGAATCCGTAAGTATTCGTCTGTTTATATAAATTTGTGGGGATTATATATGTCCCCCATCTAAAAGTACTGATTTTCAAAGAAGAGTCAATGTCAAAATTAATGTTTACTCAGTACTGTTAGACTAAAGAAAAAATAGCTTGTACTAAAGTCACACTCTTTGACCAAGTGTGCATACCGTAGCTGTTGGGGAAAAATCTTGATTGGATCTTAAGTATCTTTTAACAGAGAAGTGCATTTATAATTGTTTAATGTGATGCTAAGCTCTGGTTTGCTGAATGATCATAAAGAGACATGTATTCATCATGTATTTGAAGACGAGCACAAATTTACACTTAAGACTCCTCATTGATGTGGTGCCAATGATAATCAAGTGGAGTTGATTGTCAGTGTCCCGATACTTTCAGATTACTCTTCTGGTTATGCAGGAAAACTTTCCAAACCTTTGATAATCATGATAATACATCTTCATTTATAAGATTGGAAATACTGATTTGTGTCTCTTGTCATTTTCAGCTCGTAACAAACAAAGAGCAGGGATGAAGAAGGACGAATTGGTGAGACAGCACATGATGATCACAACCGGCTCACCCTCTCCACCCACCCACAGTCCCAGCCCACAACCCCCGCCTCCCGCCATCTCTACTTCACCCCAGCACCTCCCACCCGCACCCCCGTCGTGTCCCGTCCCATCAAACGCCGACTCAATTCACCTCAAGATGCAATTGTTGGAACAAGAAAACGAACGGCTGCGAAAACGCCAGCAAGAAATGCTCAGACAGGTATGTTGCGAATGGGGTATATATTACACATCGATCTTCCCTGTGTATATATGCATTTAAATGTCCCAATTATCCTCTGTATATCAATGTGTATCAATTACTTATGTGGTATTCGGGGATGTGCAATTGGTTCTCTTTAGTTCTATGTATGTCCACAGGGTGGCAGCACCATCCCAAGTGCTGTTTTGGCGGGAAATTTGAAATGCAATATTGAAATCAAATCCTATTTGCACAGTGTGGAGATGCATTGCTCTATTAGAAGAGTTACAACTGCAAGTTATTTTAAGCTTCTTCAAATCATTCTGAAGTCTTAATCTTTGAGCACTAAATCTGTCTTTGCATGATATTTGATTTTAGGGCACTTGAATTACAACTTAAATGCTAAGGTTCTACGAAGCTCTTGTAAACAAAGATATGACATAGTAACTGAACTTGTATCGGCCCCCATAGCGACAACAGACATTGGCTGATATGTTATTTTACAAAACCTGCGCCAAAAGGTTTGCAATCATTGTATAAAAATTAATTTATAAATCTAAAAAGTTTGTAAAGATCTTAATAAGTTATAGTCAGTTTCCCCTGAGTTGAGAGCGGTGCTTCAAACAGTTCCTAAACTGCAGTTGTCAACAGCATTGATGAACCATGACCTGTTTGTCACTATGGAAATGACAGAGGTCCTGGTGACACTGGGAGTTGTATCAGTGGTGTAGATATTCAATAAAGGGTACACATATAAAGGGTTTTACCTCTGCTGAAAACCCCTAAAAAGTACCAGATATGCCCATGGACACTGATGAAGCAGGACCAGATCTGATGCTTTATGAGAAACAGATGCATTAGCTCAAGATAGAGCAGTTTTTGGTGTTAAAGGTGAGGAATTGGATAGGCTTGTGTGGCAGTTTGTGCATTTTTCCGCTCTCAACTCAGGGGAAACAGACTATAGTAATAGCAATGTGAGGCTAATGAATTTGAATCACCTAGCTAGTAATTAAAGTAAACATGGTAAATTGAATTTTGTTTGGATACAAAACGAAGAAATCAAATTAACTCTATGGATAAATAATCACTTGATTCTGAACTGGCAGACCTGTAGTTTTGGAGTGGGTTTATGATTCAGTAGAGCTAGATTTATGTATTATATGAAATTTATGTCCATGATAGTTTCCCGTCCTTGAGAATACATTTCAAGTGTTTTTAACTGCGCCGTGCGACTCGTACCCCTATGTTAGGTAAGCGGAGGAACATAAGTTATCATGTGCGTCAGAAAGATGACTCAACTACAACTAGAACTGTTTCGAAATGCAAATACTGGTTAATAAAATTATGCTGCCTCTGATTTGACTGTGATCTCATATGCTAATAAAACCACTCAGACTGACCTTGAGTTAAGGAAATTGTCGTAAATTAAACAGACGAAACAATAAAACCTATGTTTGTTGGCACACAGGCATATGTAAATATCAATCAAAAATAATGTCCCAACGATTGCCAATTATTACAAAAGGTACTTTCATGCCAAAAATGTACAATTTAGCAGACTGTAACTAAACTGATTTATCTAATTTGTTTGATTTGCTTTATTTCAAGGTTGAATCTTTGTGATTTAGATATTTTGTATTTTGACTTTTGAGCTAAACAAAAAGTCTGATTTACACACAAAAAAATTCAGTTGACTTAAATTCTAGTTCATAATAGCTGAATAGTAAGGCTTATATCCAAATTCACATGTATTTTAATTAAGGTGTAATTTTAGAGTTCAATGTTTCCGTAATAAAAGGCAAGAATTAAGATAAATATGTGAATTCAGTGTCTGATTTCGTTCTGCAATGTGTCTGTTCAAAAGACAATGGAAACTTTAACATCAACATAGTGATTCAGATTACATAGTATTACGTTCTAGCCCCGAGCTATGTTCTTATTTTACTGGGTAGTGTAATTCCTCTTAGATAGATCATTGGGTTTTTGGCCAAAGTACCAACCCAACTTCGCAGAAAACCTGTTAGAAATCATAGCAGGGGATTTTAGATGCAATTACATGATGGTTGTTTATCTATCACAAGGTTTGATACTTCCATAATCATGTTAATATTCGGCATTTCATTCTTGAAATATTGTTTAGAGATTATGCTACTAAGGTAGATCTATTGTTGGTCTGCTGTGACAAGAGTACACTTGCCTCATTGCCTGGGTCCCTTCCAGACCTGTTAAGATATGCAAGAGCAGCAATACAGGATGTAGAGCCCCAGATTTCCCTTTCAATCTGTTAAACATGATCCGCAAATTATCAAATTTTTACGTTCATTGGCAACTGTATGATTAATGGTAATTGGAATGATGTCCAGCTTCCGTGGCAGTGACAATTAACAGTATTACACTGGGCACACTTCATTAATTAGCAGTGTCGAAAGATCATAGGTCGTTCAACATGGAAAGATCGTAAAATTTAGACTTCAAAAGATATTTTAAATGTTGGATCTGAGATTAGTGATAAGTCAATAGTACATCATACTAAAAGTGCTTTCGTGTCCGATTAACTTGCTAATGTTACAGTAGTGCTGCTTAGTGCTCATGGTACTTAAAAAGTGCCAAAAATTTTATGAAACCGCCTTTTCAATTCCTATAAAACATGTATAGTCCATCATAATGACATAATTACTTATAATTACAAAGAGATAGCCCACATTGTCCTCGAAGATAGCTTCCAGATAGGATTGCCCTCATATTACTAGTTTCAAATGACCTTATGGAAAACTAAAAGGACTTTAAAAGTCCAGGGTTGACCCTTTTCAAGGTCAAATGACCTTTCAATGAAGGTTGTACAGGTCAAAGAGAGATAGTTGTGTAGATAGGCTGATGCTATATATGCCCTGGAGGAGAGTAGACCCAAAATTTGGACAAGGACGATTCTAGTTATCCTAATGCCTCTTATCTTAGTGAAATATTTGGACAATGTATATTTTGGAAGTTTATGGTAATTTATTGACCCAAATGTAACTAATATGAAATAGCTAGGGCTTCGAATTAGTAGTCTCTCATTAATTTGATGACTTTCAACCTGTTTTTGTGATATTTTTAATGCTTATTGTTTAACACATGAATTAATTATTAATCAATAAAAATAACATCTGAATTAGTTTAGCTAGCATTATAACAACTAATTGAATTTCTAATTCACTGGTAATCTTGACACATGACACACTCGTCAGTTTTGACAGTTTGGTCATCATTTAGTTTTCGAAGCTTCTCATCTCAAATGATACTAAATATGCTAATTTCTAAAGGTTATGGCACAGGTGAATTTTGCAATATTCTTTCTTTAAAGAGAGCTCTCTTTTAACAGAGATTATTGACATCTTAAAATCTCAGGATCATTGTTCAGAACTTGAGGTCTCCAAAACCCATAAAATTTTGATTTGACTATTGTGCAATTAAGAACTGCTTATTGCCCAACTGCAGATGGGGAGAGCCGTTCATAGAAGGGCTCTGTATATTGGAAAAATATTTCACTTATAATATTAGATAGATATATCCTTACTGTTGATGTATTACTGAATTGTTAATAATGGTTATTATTGTTTTGTATAATTGTTGTGCATGTCTGCATGTTATAGTATATAATACAGCATTATTTAATTTCTTACTTGCATGGGTCGGCTGGTCTGTCAGATTTTTTCTCTGAGAAACACGTTTGCTTCTGGTCGCTTGCGGTACTCTGCTCGGTCGCATATTACGATATTTATAATATTATAATATATTCATTTCTTCTTCTGTTTACTTATAAACAAACAAACAAATAAACAAACAAACACCATGTGGCAAAAGTAGGAATTAATTTCGGGAGAGGGGGGAGGAGAAAAAGAAGAAAGAATTTTGAAAAACTTTGATCTGTAGTCTTTAGACTTGATAGGAGGATTTGAAGGGTTTAAGGCATATTCGGGGAGGATAGGGGCATTGAAAATGGAGAATTTTATCATTTATCTTGTAGGAAGGAGGAGTAACTAGAATATTTCCTTTGTAGAATTACTTTAAATAAAGAT
This sequence comes from Platynereis dumerilii, assembly GCA_026936325.1. NCBI lineage: Eukaryota > Metazoa > Annelida > Polychaeta > Phyllodocida > Nereididae > Platynereis > Platynereis dumerilii. The sequence continues at coordinate 9,217,853 of JAPTHN010000008.1, forward strand.
TTAGAGTAAATTGGACTAAATATGGCAATTGAAAGAAGTCATGATTTTGAGTGATACTTTCAGAAATACTTTCAGAAATTAAGATAAAACTTTTATGTTGTTTGACGCTTTTTGTATCAAGACTTTATGAGATCTTCAAAACATTTTCTCTTGAGATATTCAAAAGTTTGCTCAAACTTACAGCTCAATCGTTCTGGCACACTGCAACCAAACCTAGGCTGATATACAGAGCTCTGTACCTTTTGAATTATAATGCGAGTATCTCAAGTCAGTGGATTTCTCGTTATCATAATATCACCTGGACTCAGGTTGGACAGGAATTTCAATCATCCTTCTCCTCATTGCTATGATGTCCTCCAGTCATCCTGCATTAGCCTACCAAATGCATAAATACAGGATGTAAAGCCTCAATCATCCATCCATCCATCATCATTGTCAGAATGATTGAGAAGGATGACTTTGGACAAACCGTTAGAAACATTGGGAAAGGGAATCTCTGTTTTCGAAGTTGTCAAAAGCAGTATTTGGATTATTGTTGAATTTGATAACCCCTTCAAAGTTCTAAGAATACTTCAAACTCTCCCTTATGCAATGTTTGACGTTGTGATGACAGACGTGCAACATTCTAAAGAATGCGAAAAATAATCTGTCATCCTGACACAATGACTGTCAATCATTTTTGGTCAAAATTATGAAAATATTGAAAGTGATGGAAAGGTATCTTCTGAAAGTACTTGAAATTCTTGAATCAGGGTAAAAGTTATTGAAATCGATTGGTTTTGAATCCATGGATTCTTATTGACTAAAATTAAGTTTAGGCCTACTGCAAAACTATAAAGGATTGAGTTAAATGTTATAGAAAATAGAGGTAATATAGAAATAGGGATTATTTTAGTACCTAAAAATGCCTATATTATAGAAAATGTTGTATTTTAAGAGTTTGGCGTTAGTGACAGTCAAATTGTTTGAAATTGACTATTTTAAGCAAAAATTCTAACTTTTTGGTCCAAAGAAATCAGGGTCGTAAATTGAGAGAAGGGTTCTTCATTTAATCAAATTGAAACATTAGCCTACCAAAATTCAAATTCCAGAAAAGGGTCAGATAGAAACTTGTCAAAATTGCAGAGGGTTAAAAATTATCAAAATTAATGAAAATTTAGTGTCGACGAGAAAGTGCTTCACTTGACCAGAGGTTTTCGTTCGTTGAAGCCGACAAGAGGAATGAAATAAAGAATGAAAAGAATGAATAAAGAATGAGAAAAGAATGAGAGAAAGAAGGGAAAAGTTCTAAGATGCCACTGTTTGATTATTTGCTTGTTTCTGTTTACAGATGACCAATTTGTCTGTTCAAAAGAATCCTATTGGGGGAGAGGTAAGCATGTTGCCATGGTAACAACCTATTGTCTCCCTTCTTGAGCCTCTTTTTCATAAGCCTTTTTCAACAGCCTCTGTTTCACTTGAGTTCTATTGCACTATTCTGATGCACTCTTATGCACTTGACAAACATCAAAAACTTGAAGGGGGGGGGGTGAATATTATGGTGTTTTATGGTTACTTTTTGACCCTAAACAACAATAACCCTAAAAAGCAACCCTTATAAGCAACAAAGAGAACAAATAAGCAAGTGGTAACCTACTGAACATCCTATAAGGGTTAGGGTTTTGCAAATAACTGCACATAAGGGTTGGCTAATTTATGAGAGACCACCCTACCCAAAAATGGTTGAAACACTCTTTGAACATCCTTTTAACTTATTTGTAATTTTGTATCCCGATTTGAAGAGCCAGTGATGATTTATTAAAATGAAATTTTCTGCCCAATAAACCGAAAAGGGATATTTTCTTAGTACCGTTTCTACTCAGAACATTAAGGGTTTGGAACCTGAAAAAATCTTAAGGCTTTTCCGAATATGGATTTCTAATTTATGAATTTTTAACGTCAAACTCTAAAGATGATAGAACGGTGACGCTGACTGATGAATATGCCATAAACTAAATTTACTGAAGTCAGAAATGGATTTTGGTTCATTCAAAGAGGTTAATATTCATGATATTAGTGATAGTATATTGATTTAGGTGATGCCTATGAATGTAAACTTTACAGCCAATCGTAATCATACGTAAACAACTAAAAGTCCCTTCTATAAACCATTTTACAGTGTCTTTGATATTGATATCTGCCAAATTGTCAAATAGTATCTTAAATTTAACCATAATCTGTCATTGTGGACAACTCTACATAAAATCTTCTCAAAACAATGTATGTACAGTATTCATACTCTATTTGTCTCGAAACTTGATAACTGCAAATTCTAGTGATCACAGGTTACAGATGACAATAATATCACAGGCAGTGCCCAAGTTGTGATTATTCTGTAGTTCACTATCCCTAAGAATAGTCAACAGACGATAGGAAGGTCATTGGTGATTTGTTATTTTGACCACTCTGACCTTGTGAGGTCACGGTAGGACCTAGTAGGCCAAGGTTGAAGTGTTGTCATCAATATTATGGTCTTGACCTGTTGGAAGGCTTGTGCTCAGGTTGAAGTGTCTACAATAACCAATATATTAATTGCAAAAATTGCAAAATCTAAACTTTTCTAAGATCCCATATAAATAAGTAATATTTTTTAACTCGATGACAATGCCTTGTATATTTTAAATAATTTCTTTAATGATGCCACCCATTTCTTTGAGGGCTGCCAATTGCTGGGTCCTGGTTTTGATTCCTGTTCTGGTCAGGTCAACTATGTTATGATTGACAGCAGTTTCAATCATCCTTTGCTTCGTTGCCCTGTCCTCCTCCTGTCCAAATTATCCTACCAAGTGTATAATAACTGAACGCAAAGCCCTAATCATCCTTCTGTCCACCAACCCATTTCTCTACATGTACAGCATTCATGATGTACTTCTTAAATATTTTAATTTTCCTTCTTCAATTCCACCTGACCTACAGGCTGCAGGCCATACACCTGTTGTCCTTATGACAATTCTGTCACCTATACTATAATGGGGACAATCCCACATAGGAGGAGAGTACAACAATAGGAACAATGCAGTCATAAACTTATAGACAATGGGACATACAAGACGGACTTGTCTGACAAGTTTAACTACTTCTGAGTGTGATGCCGTACATAACATGTATAAGTTAATTTGGAAAGTTTGTATTGCCATGATGATATCTGACTGGCCGATTGCAAATAAGCTGATATTGCAATATAGTATAGCAGTTGCAATGTTATGGAATAGTTACTTTATAAATTAGTGAACATTTTCGCTTTGTTATATAATAGTATGTAAAATAAAACTTCGAATTTTCTTGAGTCAAACTTCTTCTTGGGGACCTGCTATCCTACCAACTGCATAAATGTAGTCCCATGACGTAAAGCCCCAATCATCCAGCTGTCACTATGGACCAGTTTAGGAAGAAATATCACATTGCACTTTCTGAAATATTGTAGAAATCCTTAAAAAGCTCTGGAACGGTCAAAAGTGTCGCTTTAAAAGTTAATCATTGATGAATAATCATTGCTGAGTATAAAATTTGAATGGTTCAGTTATCAAATTCAAGGTTTTTGAGTGCGTTTTTGAGTAAGTCATCAATAACAAGTTGCTAGTAATGTAAGCAATTTGGTTTTATTTGGTAATTTTGAAATATTTACAACATTAGCAATATTTCATATTATAAACCATATGATTTCATATTACTGTGAATTACATCTTCAATTTGTATCATCTCGGAAGAGCCCTAACTGAAATCAAGAAATCTTAAATATTGGAAGTGCAGCACCATGAAAATTACATGTACCATAGTTTGAACTTGGAAGATATTTTTGTAATTGTGTCATTTCTATTTCTAATGACTCGTTGATAAACTTGATAAATGGAACTAGTTACTCAAAGCAAAAGAAGCATTAATGCACGTAAGTTGAAATTATAGTATTAAGATGATTAAAAGTTAAAGGCAGTCTTTATAATAATGTTAAAGCTTTAGAAATGATATTTCAAACAGGCTGAATATCTAAATACTTAAATACTGATAGTTCTATTATAAATACATAATTGGGCATGATTAAAACCTTGATTTGTTGTGAGTTAATTCTATAGTAGTACTCGCGCTTTTAGTGAGGTACTTCTTTTAGTCTTCTTATAAGTTATAACTAGCGGCTCAAGTCAGAAAGTACTCAATTTCGTTGTGTATACAATGCTTGTACAAGCCAAAAATTGGCAGGGATTGTCTGTGCATTGTCATGGAATTATTATCAAGATTCCTATACATGGTTTTCTATAGGTGGGAGGTTCCGCCTGAGCGATTCTTGTCCCTGGTGTTTGCTACTATGCATGAGCAACTTTTTGGACCCCTCTACATGCTCAAGAGTCCATTCACTGGCGGTTTACAGTGTGTATTGGTTAGGGGGTTGTCCATATAGGGTTAATGTTGAAGTGGATTAAAAAAATTGAACTTTTTTTGGAGGAGGTGGGGGGGGGGGGGGCTGGTGCTCCTCCCTTTCTGGGTGATTCTATGAAGTTCCAAGAAATTATGCTTCATCCAGGATGTAGTCTTAATATGTGCAATACTGAACCTTGCATGATCGAGTGATATAAAAAATAATTAATGAAATACGATATGATATTGTCCTATTTAATGTTCAGTCTCAGTGTGACTGTCTGACTGAGTCAGTGACAGTCTAATGATTTAGAATTATGTTCACTTTTTAGAAAATACCTATTTGCCAACGATCACCTGTGGCTTTGGATGGTAGTGTTTAAAGTGTTTGTTACCATTGATATATTTCTTTTGGAAGTACATGAACTGGTGAAGTATATCTCCTTGATGATTGCACTCATAACATTTGTCTTGGCAGGTCATTAAAGATGTCATAGGCCTAATTTTACTTAAAATACTAGTTTTATTCAAACTCTTTGAAAAAAAAAGGCATCAGACTGTCTTAAGTGACTTTCCTCTCCTGTCTTATCATCAAAACTAAACATAGCCAAAAAAATTCAGTTTCAGACCTTCCATAAATGAAAGAATGACACATAAAATTTGTCTGAATATAGTGAATATAGAGATATCTAGTATGCAAGAAATGTGCTACGTTTCATCATACGACATAGTCCTTCGATGGTATACATATTTTGACCCATTTTTGAAGGGACAACTCATTCCTATGACATCAGAGAAAATTCTGTGGCTGTGCATTTGTTCAACTGGGTCAAATGGTCTAGTAAGGTGTATACAATATATGCATAGCTGCAATGCATGAGAAAATAATACATGTAAGAATGTGCCCCTGTTCTGTTTGAGTTGTCAAATGCTTCAGTAAAATCTTTGAAATGTTTAAAACTGATATTTTCTGTCTTTTTCCCCACTTTCCACTAATAAATAAAGACTTTATATAGTTGATATTCATAGCTTTGAATCATTTTTAGCGTTAAATTGTGTTAAAATTATTTTGAAAAACTAAACTATAAAGTGTTTAGAATAAAAAAAGACTGATGTGATATTCTTATAACTAAGTTCTTGCCCGCACTCCTGAATTCTTCTTTTGAAATATGCTAATTATTCCACGTTTTATCAACATTTTCTGATGAATATTACTCGCTCTTTCAAAAGAATGTGTTCTCCTTTGAGACAAAATAATTACAGCTCAATCATGCATACTAGTTGTTTACTTCAATGCCGTCCATGAAAATCGGTTTCTTAATGAGCCCGCACATCCAAGGTTATTGGTCGGGTCATCTGGACTTGTGTTGGACAGCAGTTTCAATTGGCCATCACCTCATTGCTATGTCCTCCTCCTGTCCTAATCAGCCAACGACTGTGCATAAATACAGGACATAAAGTCCTAATCATCCGTCCATCCCAAGCAGCGAGACTAGCCTTTGACTCGTTTGAGGGCTGCACTGTCCTTATAGAATATTACCAGACTTAAAAGTTTACAATTGAATTGGAAATACCGAGAAACTGAACCAACACCCTTTAAACCACCTTAACAGAGTTAAATACAAGGGTTACCCAGTGCTAAAGTATTAACCTTCGAAAAGAGCTCTTCATTTTAATACGTTTCCTTGTTCAGTGTAAAATTTTCTTCAATTCACTTTGATTCCCACATCCTTTGTGTGTGTATAATCATATAATGTCCTAATAGGATTGTGCGAATATAAACTTCTAAAAGGTGTTGTGTTTAATACTCTTCTGGCCAGTTTAAAAACATTCATACCCATTGAAGCACAGGAAAAGGAATAATTAAAATCACTCTTTAGCATTATATGTTTAATTATAAATTTTAATTGATTTTGCTCAGGTCCCTACAATTAGTTCCCCCTCCCCCTCAACCAGCTACCTTCCCATGTATGCAACCTTTTCCTTCTGGTCTAAGTTAACATCCATGCGCTTGTCGATATTGAAAAAATTAGCGATATACGATATTGATAAAACGTGTTGTGATCTTGGAATCTGTGCAATATAAGAAGGCTTCACTTCAAGGGCTGCACAATGAAAATGCAATCAAATTAATTAGTTCAGGTGATTTCCTTTCAACTGTACAAGTTAGTACCTATTTACCAGCTCGGGATCAAAGTAAACCAGGAGAATGTCACTTTCTTAACCTGTGTAAGTCATTTGAAAAATCCCTTAAATAATGTATTTTTTTTTACTAACATCAAATATTGCAACAGTGAGCTATTTTGATATTACAAGTTTGATGTTGCGATATTGGTACTTTTGGGATGTATTGCCAAGCCCTAATTTCATGACTCAACATGCTCAATTACCCTTTCTAAACGTTGTACACTTTAATTCCAAGAAATAGGAATACTCATAAATTATCATATAAAAAGTTTTTTACCTTTTAAACTTTAAAATAAGCCTTTAAAAGAATGACTAATTTTGGTAATTTGATTTAATTATGCTAATATTTAAGCTTAATCACTCAATTAACTTCCTGATGCATTATCATGTATTTTGCCCCTGTAATTAGATGGTCCGACACCAGCATTATTATGTATTTGGAGCCTTCTATAAATTGTATTGCATCCTAATGTGTTATACAATACTAAATATGTATATTACAAGACTCTAAATGTACATACATTGTAATACTATACCCAAAAGTAATTAACTAGTTCATTAGTGTGGTCGTCTCAGCCTTTTTGTGGTTAAATTGATTCAGTACAAGATTTCTAATGCTTTGTCTGGGGTCTGAGTGAAGTTTTCTAAAGAGGTTATTTATTTAAATTAAAGAATTGGGATATGTGGATGTTGAGTGCATTGTCTGGTGAATCAAATTGAAATTTTTATCTGTCTGAGAACCAAACAACAAGTTTCATTTAATCACACTATTTAAAAACTTAACAATACTATTGGTAGAGAGTAGAGACACGTGTCATGATCATGTGACAAGCCTGCTGATTTCAAAAGCTTTGAAAATGTAAAAGCAGTGTTGAAACTGCTGACTAAAGCATCACAACAATCTTCCAGACATAAACTATGAAAAATTAATCAATAAAAAAGAGTGCATCTTCAAAATTTACATAAATTAATCCCCCGAGGCTGCTGAAATACCCTTCACATTCTTTTGACTCATGTCTGTAAAAAATATTGAATGATTTAATGGTTTATTTTTGTTTTTAATTTGCGATCATATCCTAATCTCACCTAAACAATTAATTCTTGCTATTAATACACATCTGGATGCTTGAGGTTGGCCCCTATGTTTTCTGTTGGTTATAGTGCAAGCTTCTTTTCTGCATTTACTGTTATAATATAACATGGGTCTTATGATGTTACGGGTTAATGCGTAATATACAAAGTTAACCCTAACCACTTTAACCAGACTGTAACAATAAAGTTGTAACAATTGGTTGCAGTCTAATATTATGTAATAGGTTTCTTGTAGTACTTTTGATAAAAATGAAGCTAAAGTCTTATCTAAACTTTTCTTCTTTGTTTTTCAGGACATTATGTTAATTTCGGGGTCAACAGCAATGACCAGTCAAACCATGTCGCCCTCTGTGGGGGGTATGACGAACCAATCCGGGGATATCACCATGACAACCAGTGGGGTCGACCCTTTCCTCAGCCAGGTCGACCCTGCCACCACCAACAGCGATTCTCATGCTCGGCAAAACAGCGCTGATAGTGGTTTAGGTAAGAGTTTGATGCAATTACGCTGATTTAAACAATTTTCCGATATAAGAGGTTTGAAATTTTGCAGTGTTGAGAAGATTCCCAGTTTCTTTGGTTCTGGGAAAAATCTGAAAATGACACTTGACCCGTCGAGACAGGAAAACTTTTGAGTTAGAAACATTTTTGGGATAACTCACTAAATTTTTTAATGAAAAAGAAAAAAATAAACACTTTACTTAGTAAATTTCAGGCCTTACCATATAAACAAGACAAACTGAATAGTTTTAAGTAGGAATTTAAAACTGCTGCTATTTATGTCTGTGATATTTGGAAATATCTCTCAGGAAAAAAAATAGGGGAATGCTCAAGAGAACATTGGTTAAGCACCCGAAGCGATTCTCCAAGTTTCTTGAAGTTGTAAGACAGAGAAGTTGTGGTTAGCTATTAAATATAGATCCGTAGTATTGATAATGGAATTGTGGATTTGCAGGGGGCATGGGAACAAGCTACAGCCTGCCAAGAACTCCTGAAGATTTATTGGGCAATGTTGACGAGATGGAGACACAAGAATCGGGTAAGAAAATTGTTTGAGATTGTTGCAAAAATTCTTTAAATATTTATGTTAAAGAGGGTGTAAGGGTCTGGGAGCTCTGTTAGTTATCAGAAGTGATTCAAGTGAAGTCCTATTAAAATCTCAATATTTCAGCAACCATAATTTGACTTCATTATAAAGAAATGGTTAATGCTTAGCCTCCGCTTTGAATCCATGGATTCTTCTTGTATCATTTTGTCAGTTATGTGGTCTGCAATGATTTATTCCAATGCCTCATGACTATAAGGATCCCGTGAAAAAAAGTAATTTGTAAAAAACATTTCATCTCACCAATGGTTATTGAAAGCGAAAAATTAAAATAAAAAAATTTATGAAAATACGTTGTATTCTTTTTCAGGGCATAAGTTGCAACAGACAGACTTCAACCTTAACGACCTAGCTTCTTCCAACATGGAAGTCGGAAACATTGGAGAAAACAGCAATGACGGAACTGCTATGGATTCCGACGACCTCGTGCCAAGCATAGATGTAAGTCAATGAAACAGGCCGCACTTGATATTAAAGTTAAATGAAGCTGTAGAAGTTGTTACTGAACTGTTCAGTTTCATCAGTAGTTATGGAAATTTAGTTGTTAATTGGTCCGTCAAAGAGTGTAACCTTTTTTGTGACAGACCAATTAGGTTATTAGAAATAAGTTCTATACACTATGAACAAAATTCTTGAAGAAATACTGAGGGTAAAAATTTATGCTCTACATATTTGATAGTCTATTTTTGATCTAGTTAAATTTAGGAACATGCCATAAATAGCTGTGGGCGTGTATAAATGTTTCTGTTTTAATTTTCAGAGTGCCGATTTGTTTAACGGCGTAGACGTGCATAAGATGGAGTCACTTTTGACGTGGCTTTAAAAAAACCACCGTAAAAAAAGCCAACAAAGACTCTTGAAGAGATATTGGGGATTTCGTGAAAGTTACGCTCGAAGGAGAATCCCTGGCACAAGGAATACCATGGATTTACTAAGGATTAACTAAGGATCATCCCCAGGAATTTGATCCACAGAAGAATTAAATACTGGAGCTAATCCTTGGATTTAAATCCCCGGTTCCGTCGAAAAAAAAAACCACATGTCTTCCATGATGATCTTATGTTAATGATTTCATTTATGTTTGTTGATATTTTTAGTCTAGATATATATATAATATATACAGTTAACCATGTGCTCCCATAAGTAAACTAATTAAGTTGTTATGCATGACAAGCACAGCAATCCGAGCTATACAGCATTGTCGCACTGTGCGACTCATATTGTGCGACTCACAATGTGCGACTCGCAATGTAGGACTCACAATGTGAGGCACTGTTACTCACAATGTGGCAATGTTGCTCACAATGTGACAATGTTACTCATTGCGAGTCGCACACTGCGTATGTTGCAATGTTGTAGCTACAATTACAATCAAGTGAACTGTTGTTGTTGTTTATATTGACCTTTTCATTGTCCATTTTCGTAACATTTCCATTTGAAAAGAATACAAAAATATGATAAAATCAGGGAAAAATTATAATGAATAATGTTTTAGGTGTTCTAGTATAGGTTTCATGTGCAATCGCTGTGGGGTCGAGTGTTTAAAAATCATGTTCGTTCCTGCTTCTGTCTGTGTTAAAACGTGATCAGTTTGCCGAAGATTCTTAACCTTATTGCAGTACTATGGTAAAAGCATAGTGTATTTATTTAGATGTTAAAAAAGTGTCTTCCTGTGCTGGAATCATTGAAATGCCTAATTCTATATTAGATACGTCCATAAATATGATAAACATAGGATTTCAGGGTTACAGAAGTCTTCCCTTCGTTGAAATTCATCTATTCTTCGATATACCGTATTCTATTGATCACCCATGTAGATCAGACTAGAAAACTTCCATTGATATAGGTACGTAATAAGTTAAAAATTAGTAAAAAGATATTATGCAATTTGATATCTATTTACTTGGCGTTGCTGCTGGATAAAAATAATTCTAGAATTTTCCGTATATTGAGGTCCCATTGCTACAAAAATGTGATATAAAAATGAAACTGCTGAATCAATTTGAATTAAATAGCAATTGATAATGGTTGCTATCAATGCAGTGCCTTAAATTGTTATGAATTTATAAGGTTGTTAAGAATTATTAGCAAAATTAATCCCATGTGATTTGTGATAGGAACGTTTGTTAATTGTTCAAACAGCATTTCCAGTACAATTTGTTCAAATCAATTGAAATTTTGGAGTTATTAAGAGTTATACAATACCTGTTAATTCCTGTTACGAAAAGTATTGTTTGTTCAATGTCAGTATCGCAAAAAATCAATGTTAAAAATTGTTAAATTTAATGTTAAACCCGAATTCAATGTTAAGTATGATGTTCACTATATAGACTGAATGAACGTAACCAATTCATTCGCTTGGTGCTTCCAAACTTGAAGAACGTTTTTAAAATAATCCTATTAAACAGAGAAAATCTATTTTATGTACAAGTATTTTAGTTATATGAGATTTGCAGACATAAAACGTGGAAATAAACTCATTTCATTGTAAATATTCATGATCATCACATCCATCCCTATTGACACTGTATGTTATCGCGTATTTCTGCTTTATTTCGACTTGTGTATTGAATACATGCATTTGCATGCGACTTATTTTGTTTATTCTTGTATAGTAACTGCCTATTATGTCACTGTGTTTGTGTGAGTTTGCATGGAAATCATAATGTGTACAATGTTCGTCTTAATCTCTTTATTTCCCTGACCCATGTCTTTGTATTATAATAACGTCTCGAAATGTTTCCAAACGTTAACACTAGAGTGTATCGAATGTTTATCGAACCAATCAATGAATATGAATTATGCATCGTTCGTTAAATAACTGTTTATAAGTCGTTAGTATCTGCCGTGGTACAACTCTATGGAGAAGTAACGTCAACGGCTTTTAAAGTAACATATCAAATAACGTTGTTGCCTTGCGATGTTTATCAGTTTATTCGTATCTCTCTTTAACGATTGCTCATGGTGTAATAACGTCTGTTCTGATATATATTCCATTGCAAATTACTATAAATAATTATTGTGATGTATAATTTGCTGTTAAGGACTGTGCGGGTGCAAAAACAACCCTCCTGTTTTTCTCCTATAATCTTAAATATTGAATATTAGCTACCTTAAATATATATTCAAGTACTTTTAAGTACTTTTTAAGTTAATTTTGGAGTTACTTTTCGAGTACCTATTCATATACATTGTTCATTGTATTTTCACATATTTTGAAAATATTTCTATGATATATCTCTAATGTTATTTACGGTGTGAAGGTTGAAGTCTGACTTTTAGCAACAAAAACAGTGTTATAGATTAGCACGAAGTATTAGACAGCGTTGTTGACTGTCACATGGCACACGACAATGTGAAGCAAGCTACAAAGTTTTGTTGAATACTGGATACGTATTCCACGCATTCAAACAGGATTAATGAATTCGGAAGATTTTACACGGAAGAATGCCGATGAAAAGTGTTTAAACGACTTTGTCTCGAAAGAATGCATATGCGCGAGTTGGCTTCTTTCAGAGATACATTTCGATCTGGGACGTTGTTGTCTGAAAAAAGGCAACTTGCTCGGATACATAGCTAACTACCACTAGTATAGCTGGACTGATTTGTGACAATTAACGATCACTAATTGTGATTCGAGTTCGATTTATGCTGATTTACGACATTTGTGTCAAATTGTGATTATGATAATGAGTGAGTGGCTCTACCTTGTGAGAAATGGAAGAATCAAAAGGAAGCGCCGTTTTCAAATGGAGGATTATACTTGAAGCATCGCAATTTGAATCGTGATTTAAATTGTTGAAGGATTAGAACTCTGCACCTACTGCTGGTGTAACATGCTCAATGATATATATTTGCAACTATATTTGAACTATATTTGTTATAAATGTACTGTTATTGGTCTACCTTTGAATATGATCCTACTGTTCTCTCAACGGACCATTGTTACTTCTCGATCCTCTCATGACTATTATGAATTTATAGTTATGATTCTATATACGATAAACATTGCTCTCTCTCTCTCACTCTTGCAATTAACTATTAATTGAATTAATTATGACGAAATGTCGAATTTGATGATCTTGTTAATATGTAACTATTGTGATTATTCAGACAAGCTGAGGCATGTCAGTGAAGGAAGCTCCTTGTAAATTGTAAATACGATTATAGAACCTTGTGACTTCAATGACGATATGAAAATGGTACAGTTGATACTTTTAATGTTAAGTGACGCTTCGCTGCATGCATGCTTACGATGGCTTGCTGCAAGGTAACTAGTTCATTCAAGATGCCTTTCAAACATATATTTTCGATTTAATATTATCATGGTTGATAAACACAGGCTTTATGCCAAAATTTCGCAAGTAATGTAAGGACCTAAGATGGCTGATTTCAACATGCTGAGGAAACTTTCGCTGAATCTAATTTGAGATTATCATCCTCCCTTTCATAGTAAAGCCTAAAAGCTTGGTGAAAGAGAGAATAATTGTCTCAGAAACCTGAAAAAGAATTACAGCAATAAAGGGATTGATTACTTATAATTGATTTTTGACTGAATTCGAAAAATTGGAGAAAATCTGACTCAGATTATAAATATCTAATTTCATAATGGTGGCAAAAATATATAACAAATTTGTATTAAATTGAGTTAGGAATGGAAGAAAACTTGTAACTTTATGATCTTATGTGAATTTTCGAAAGGCTATGAATGATCTAGTTTTCTTGTGTAAGGACAATTATCCATTAAAGCAGCCTAATTCTATTGCGCCTTCAAGCCATTGACGAGCTCATGTTGGGTATCACTTGCATGCTACAACTTTATAATTGTTGAAATTTAATGTAATTCTTGATCTTGTAAGAATTTCTATGATTTCTTTGTAAATTACTATAAAATACTATGTAAATTTGTGCCTCTCACGTCATCCAAACATGGTATTTCTACCTCTGAAAACGAACGAAAACGTAGTCTATAATGTAGTCATAACAATTGAGATTTTGGGAAAAAATCGAGTAAACTAGCTTCACTTGTGAATTGAAAACTAAATGTGATAATTTTACTGTAAGGAGTTATTGGGGAGTTCAATGTTACGTAAAAACGTAAAAATGTTTTTTAACGTCCAAATCAGGAAACTTCCGTCTTTCTCACCCACCGAGTGCCCTATGGAAAAACCTGTCACTCTTTCAACTGATACCAGTATACAGTATTTCATCAGGCGAAAGCCGAAGCATTTTAACAGGCAGCAAAGCAAGACAAACTAAAAACGATAACCGTCGGCAAGTGATTTTAAAACACTGTTCCATCCAGAACTTGAGATTCTGTTTTGAGTTAATTCTGACATCGTCTGAGTTCAATGTTTGATCACGATGGTCAGTTCTTGTCGACTAGACTCAAATCGTGTTGAGATTAATAGCTATATGGTCCACTATGAGATTTAGGAGCTTGTGAATTTTTTGGCAAAACGTGTTATAAATGTGGTGTCTTTTAAGTGTCTTTACCTAAAGAAAAACGTCCTCTTCAATTGATGCTTGAATTTCTAAAGGCTATTTTATATAAATGTCAATTTTGTCGTAAGTTACTTGGTGCATAAGGATCTCTTGAGTTTGTGTGGCTGCTTTAATTTCATTGCAATTGGGAAATTAATTGCTGCAATTGAATTAGTAAAAGCTGTGTTGTCCGTAGTGTCCTCAATTGCAATCGAATTCATGCAGTCTTGGGGAGGTAAGCTATAGTAGCATGGGATGGGTTTTCATGTTGTTTTGGTGAATGGGTGGGCTTTTATGCTGATTATTGTAACGGGGAAGGGGTGGGGGTGTCCCAGTTTCTTTGAATTGAATGCTTTGATCGTTGAATGCCTAATTGCCTTAACCCTGTGTCTTCTCTCTTTACATATATATACAGTCCTACGGCCTCTGTAATGCGCTTTGTTTCTGATTGTTACGGTGACTATCAAATCCTGGCGATTTGGCGTTTCACCAGCTTGACGTTGGTAGTTTCTTCCAAATTTCTCGTTGGCGTTGCCCTAGCTCTTCGTTTTCTGTTTTATATATGGCTATACGCTGTTCTGCTGAGTGCTGCTCCCTGGAGCTTAGTATTGGGTTGGGGTTATTGCTATTATATGCATGCCATGTTGGAGTTATGACTTTTAATTTTAATCATTTAATTGATTAATTACTTAATTAAGGTTGGGGTTATAGGGAGGGTTTGCCGTTCGCCTTGTGCATTGTGTGATCTGTATATCCAATGCTTGTAATTTCTCTTTTTCGAAAATTTGTTTGGCAATTTTTTTTGCGAATGGCTATTTTATCTGTACTTCTGTATTTAGACCCAGGGCTGTTTCTGCTGGACTCGTTTCCCCGATTTCTGTGCATTTTAAGGGTGATATTTAATTGTTGTTGACGATGTAGGATCCCCTGTATATTATCCCAATGATAATCTTAGTCTTGAATTGGACTTTCTCTGTTCTTGAATTAGTAGTTCTGTATCTTATACGATTATCTACGAGTTAACCATGAAATTTTAAATTGTTACATATTTTGGAGTGATCTGATTGTTACGTTATATTATTCCTATCTATCTCTAGTATATTTTCTCCCACATATGTACATATCCTCATATATTGCATATGGAAAGGGAATAGGATATTTAATTTTAAAGAGAAAAACCACAAAAAAAAACTTTAAAAGTCAAAATTATTGGTCAAAATTCTCAATCATTTGGGTATGAATAGGTTAGCCATTTACATAATATTACATAATTCTAGTATACTACAAGTATAGCAATATTAGTAATGTTTTTCTCTATCTGTGCCAAACGCGAATGCAAATTTTTTCCTTAATTGCTATTTAAACGTTGATCACAAACATTCCTCTTCAATTGCAATTGAAATTGATCCAGGGCAGGGGCTATTTATAGATCCAGGGCAGGGCTATTTATAGATTCACAGCTGCTATGGGTTGTCTAAGTTCAGTTTCCATTCATTTTGGATTGCATTTGAGCTTAATTGTCTAATTAATGTAATTAATGTCCAACTGGGAGACTTCAGGGAGGGCAAGCCTTGTGGGTGGGGTCACTTTGCCATTTATTATGGTACTTACAACTTCTGTGCTCATATTGCCACCAAAAAAATCTTAATCGCAGGGCGCCACCTTGATATCTTGTGTTCTATTCAAATCGCTAATAGACACCCCTCTTCGGCTTCTGGATCTTTCGAAAATAACAAAACAGTTATTTTATCCCCCTTCACTCGGGCAGAAGTATTAAATTCTACTCTAAATCAATAAAATCATGTTATGTTTTGGAGTAGATTTTGACGCTTCGGCAAACGACAGCTCATATGTGTAGTACCTAACTGCTACGACTGTTACTTCCCCATATACCCTAAGCTCGAAGAACCTTATCGTGAAGGTGGCGCCACTGCTGAGACCTGTATATGTACTAGAATCACGAGTGGATGTGTGAAGTTACCTAAATTGTTTTGCTGCCAGTTTCTTTACATTTAAGTTAAGGAAACCAATATTTTGAAACTGGCTTCGGCTGTTCTTGATTTGTTGGAGTGAGAGACTACTGTTTTCAGTCAGGAGGTAGAAATTGTATATATTTATATCATTATAGATTTTTATACTTATATGAACGTGTACGATAGTTCATTAATTTTCTATGAAATTTATTAAAGTGAAAAAATATTAAAAGAAAAAAATTACAAGCACACGCTATTCATTTTATAACCCTTGTTATTTTGGGTTAATTATTACGAAAATGTGAATAAAAATCACAAAATAAAAACTGAAAAAAAAGTTGAAATAAGTCTTATTGTTTTATTTCTTTTTTATTTTATATACATGTATATATGTTAATGTTGATCACAATTTTGTAGCACCTGAGACATAACGTCGAATTGACATTCATTTCTATAAATTAAAATCAATTGTATCCTATTAAAATCAATACTGTTGGAGAACATGACTTTTGAAAAGGAAAAGTCTTACTTTACAAGCTTGCATCAACTCAAGTCGCAATTGAATTGTTTTTCAAACTCTTCAAGAAATATGGGAAGAGCATCCACAGTCTGAATTTTGGACCCAGTCTCTTTAGTGAGAGACGTGACTTCCTTGCCTTCCAGGCCACACGGGACGATGTGATCAAACCACTTGAGATCCGTGTCGCAATTCAAAGCTAGTCCATGAGTAGTGACAAATCTACTGGCGTGTACTCCTGAAATGGACAAAATATTGTTATTAGATGTCAATAAGGTACAAATATAATTATGTAGATAGTTCTTACGAGCAGACAAAATCTGGTTATGGACTTAACCCGTGGCCTAATGGTTCAAAGCACTCGATTACACAACCATTCCCAGAGGAAAAAAGAGTACATTTGAAGCGCTCGAATTATTTAAATTACGCTTCATTTATACTCCCTTTATGCAAATTCATACGCTCCAAATACGCTCCCTTGTAGAGTGAGTGAGTGGGTTTGTGTTTTATGCCCCATCAGCACCAGGTGGGCTATTTAGAGGCAACACTCCCTTGTAGAAAAGTATAGGCATTTTTGCAGTACAATAGGGGTACATTTGGTAATTTAAATAATTCAAGTGCTTCAAATGTACTCTTTTATTTTTCCTCTGGGAAGTGAAAGAGAATTGAGACTCCATCTTATCACCTCATCATTAAGTTCGCCTGTAGCAGCTGGTAACATTTACGAGCTAATTAGCAGCGAAATCAATTGGAAATGCAGACATGCTCTCTGTTTGCTCTATTAATATTAGTTATAAAGAACAGATATGCGAGAGACAACATTGACAGCTATTGACTCGCTCAGCAAGATTCACAAAATTTTGAGAATCATGATTAGTGCTGCCACCTTGTGTAAAACCAGCATTTTTTAGCAGTGAGCTTGTTATTTCAAGACCAAGGCATTTTTCACTATTTGTGTAATCTGCTGGGAGAGATGGATGACAGGGGCATTGCGTCATATACTTATGCACTTAGTAGGCTACTTAGGCAGGAGTAGTCCTGACACGGCCACCGGGTGAACGATGACTGAAAGAGCCGTCCAACATATATATAGGCACAGGTGACCTGGCAAGAGGGGGATTTGAACCCGTGACCCAGCGATTGATAGCCTAGCACACTACTACTGATCTAACCCTCCCCCCTCTGCTGAGAGAGAACATTCCTGTAGTTTCCCGAAGACAATTCAGAAGTAAAAATAGTTTTCCTAAATTTGGAGAGAAAACATAATCAAGAAACATTAAGGTTAAATCAACTATGCCATAATAAAATAACTTTGACACTGACCTAAAGCGCAGATTTTCCTGTTGTCAATCCAGACTCCTGTGTCCTCTGTTGTCTTGGCTGTGACTCCAAAATGTTTGCAGGTATTGATGACTGACTTCTCCAAGCCACATATAAAATTTCTGAAAAAGAGAAAAGGCATTTGCTTAATTGAATACATTTGTACAGTGGCATAATAGGCCTATTAATTGTAAAATAATTTGGAGGAAAGACTCAGTTTAAAAGAAAAGAAGATTAAATATTATTGAGACTACTAAATAGTGTAATGTGACCATAGAAATACATAGAACGGATATGAGGCTGTATGATGCCACCTCAAGATGAGGTCACCAAATCCACCATATTGGAACTGCCCTGACACATGACGTCACAACAGACTAATTATGATGTGACGTCATGCCATTGTTATAAGTGACATCACTGTTATTGGCGACATCACAGTTACATAGTGCCAGGATGCAGGGCAGTTCCAAGATAGTGGATTTGGTTACTTCGTCTGCCAGAGCCTCATGTCCGTTCTATGTATTTCTATGAATGTGACCTTTTCCCCTTGCTGAAGTCCATCTTTGGAAGTTGAGCCGAAGGATCCACATAAGCCTTATTAAATTGTACTTTAATAATTTCAAAGCCAGGGCGGTCTACCCTAAGGAGACCTACTAAAAAAAAAAAAAGTCAAGACATTTTATTTTGGCAGTAAGTTTTTGGCTGATAATTAAAAACATACCGTACTCTTGACAAAAATACTTGTCTCCTCCTGTTCCTGACACCTTGACCAAACAGTTTCATAAACATTCGAAAGTATTGGCATGTTGTTGCCCTGGTTTTGAGGTAGTCCCATAAGAATAACATTGCTGTCAACACTGCTCAAGATGCCATTTTCTTCTACTGCTTCCATTGGTGCTGTTGTGACGTCACCATTGTTTCAGTGATGTCATAGAGCCAACAAAGCTGAAGACGTCACAACAGAAGGCTAAAAATAGCTCTAAATGTGCTAAAGAGCAGCAGCAATTTAGCATTGTAAGTGCCTGTATGATAAGGCTGGGGGATTAGAGGACATGTATTTAATCCAAATCATGCTTGGTCGTGGTGTACTCACCCTAACAAACCAAAAATTAAACCTCAGACTTAATCATGGATTGTTTTATTGGCTAAAAACTTACTGCCAAAATAAAATGTCTTGACTTTTTTTTTTTTTAGGCCTATACCTGATATTAAAATATTGATATCATGACCGAGTGAATAGGACTGTTATTATAAGCTTACCTGATGCCCATGTTGAAGTTCTTTAGATACAATATTGGGTAGATCACAAGTTGACCTGGTCCATGAAATGTTATTAAACCACCTCTGTTGGTTCGATGAAAATCAGCCCCCAGCTTTCGAAGATTGTCTTCATCATTTGGACTGTATTGTTTATCACGAAGGCCAACAGTGTATACAGGGGGGTGCTCCACTACCAGGAGAACATTTTCAGCTGAAAATTGCAATGAAAGTGAATGAAGTTCAGTGATCAAGAAAATGTAATTGCTTTGTCATCATGAATGAATATTCATATATAATAATAATAGAATAAGCAACCTCGCCCTCCTTCCATTCTATAGCTGGAGGTTGCAACCATTGCAAATTACACAGAGAATTGGTCATAGATTGGTTCTATAATTCAGGGCACTGCTTTATACCCTTTCGTTTTTATTAAGAGCCCGGTTAAGATACTGTAGAACTGTAGAAGGTGATAGGCCGGAAAGATGTAATGATGAGATGGGCAATTTATAGTTTTTGCACAATAAAGATCTAGACATGTTGTGAAGAATTTTGATTAAATTGGTTCCTTATGGAGGGGAGTGTCTCTTAAGGGGTATGCTTTTAATACAGGAAATACGGTAGTCATTTATTAGTTTTTAGTTTCATTACACCAGCGCATAGGAACTCATTCCATTACCTTTTTTTAGCGCTTTCCCAGCTAAGTAATCAAGATGTTTCCTGGCATGTGATTGCTGCATATTTAGAGCCTCTTGGTACCTCAAAAGGCCCAGCTGAATAAGTTTGACAGAGGGTCTGCTCATTTCAAAAATTTGCCAATGTCACTTTTCTTCAAAAGATGGTTTTTCTTGGACTGTGAATTTTACAGGGCCAAACCAATGATAGCTTCTTAATGATGAATATTCAGTTTTCCATTATTGAGCAGCCGTCCTATTTTCAGTCAATTTTATGTGACTTTGAGTTTGATTTTGAAATTTTCTGTTACCAGGTACATAAAACTGTGTAGATTAACACCAAAATATCAGTTTATCAGAGATGACAGTCTGACATAACTAAGTGCAGGCCAAAGTCCTTTCCCTGAAGTTGTTTTAGAGTGATCGGACCATGGTTGATTAAACACAAGCCCATATGTTTGCTCAGAATCAACATTTGTGTCAAATGTGAGTAAACAACCTTTTATCGCTCAGCACATGGCCCGGAAGTTTTGATTGGAGAACTCTGGGATATTTTTGTGCGCTCTCGACCAATCAGCGCGCAGATCGCCATTTTGAATGGCCGGTAAATTCAAAAGCGAAAAAGGTATGTGCCGCTGAAGAATTTCACGAAAATATGACGATTAATTTACAAAAGGATAATAATTGGATCGGCGGGACGAAGAACAGAGTTGGTAGAAACTGAGGAACGCTAATTTACAGGCCCCGAGCCTCTAGAAATTTAGAATTTCGCCTGGAAAACTTCCGAGCAAGGATCAAAACTTTAAAAAATGGCGGATTTTAGCTGTCGGAGCAGCACTGCAACAGAAAGCGTTTGTGGACGGGATATTACGGTGGATCCAGAAGGTATACCATTTGTTTTAATGTCCTCAAGTTATTTGTAACCCTTTTCACAAATTTTAGTAACTTTTGTGACAGTTGAAGCTCATGTTTTTGGATCTTGTTTTTGCATTGGTTTTGTCAACAAACTTGCAAAGTTCACCTGTGAATAATTTTCCAGTAATTTTATCAACATACCATTTACCTGTTTAATAATCTGAATTTCCATCTTATTGTTTGATCAACATGTTGTTTATTTAGGCCTATTGTAAGTGGGTTTTTTGCCAATGGTGATGCATGATGTGGATTGTAATTATAGACTTTGTGGATTGTAATTAATGCTTGAAGACAGGTGCAAATTTTGTCATTCATCAATCAATGTCTAACTGCCAATTGGTCATCCCTAAATCATGTAATTAAGGGCTCATGTTCCTAGCTTTCAAAAGGTAATAAATATTGAACCTGTCTGTCAATATCCTATGGCTATAGATTTTGATAAGATAAAACTTTCAAAGTTTTTTGCACATAGTTTACGTGTACTTTGTTGTGGAACTAGAAAAGTGGATGGATTTTGAAATGTGATAGATCCACCGGCATTCTGTAAAAATAGTTTTTACAATAAAAATGATAAATTACAAAAAAATATGAATAATATAGAAATGCTAAGAAAGAAATATAATGTGTTGCCCTGGTACCATTTTTGTCCTTTTGATCAATTCACAATAGATTGTGCATTTTCTTTCAAAAAGTCTTAATCTTGTGAAGTAAGAAGCCTCTTGACTTCGTGTGGGTCTTCCTATTGTTATTAGACAGGTGATAATTACATGATTGACTTTAAGAAGCCCCCTGCTGCTTCTTTGACAATTGATTGCAATTCTCTATTATTGTGTTTACTCTTAAGAACTCCTTGTGAAGGCCTTTTGTCATTGTTAGTTTGTTACCCCTTTGTTAGCCTGTGCTATTAACAGCCTATTATTTCAGCAGGGCATATGTATAATCTCTGATTGTGTAGTGTTCTTGGCTTCTCCTGAGTCAAACATAGAAGTCATTGAGTGAAAAGATCTCTGAGAATTAAAAAACAATAGTTTCATTTAATTATTTGTGACATATATCATTATGAGATTTGTTGGATAAAAAGTATCTTAATGCCAGATGATTTAATCTGTGATTTAGTAAATCACTAAATGACCTATCATAGACTATATCCGTCTGATTAATAGTGATTGTGCTTTTGTCAGGCCAAGTGTCCTTAATTTAATTAACATGAGGATGTTATATGAATCAAGGAATCAGTAATATTACTTCATTTCCTGGAAGTGCACATCATATGTACATTAGGCCTGCACATTCTGAGATCAGTTCTTGATACTGTTAAACCAAGAATGTGGTTGAAGTTTGGTTTTCTTCTTGGTATGTTCATTGGTTCATTGTTGTTTTATTACCTAATAATTTTTTTATAAATTTGTTCCCATCCCAAGTCATCTGGAAATTCACATTTCTAACAAGTTTTAATTTAATGCTGTCTTGATTTTCATGGCAGATGATCAATGTCACTGAGCAGTCCAGTTGTTTACCTTATTTTGACGACTCTAGCGTGGTCCCCAAGATAAGACGACGATAAGAGGATGGGTCCCCAGCCTGGGGTAACGTGACCTTATCAAGAAGACACCCTTAATCAGCTCTGGCAGTGCTTAACAGGCAACAGCAAGCAGGGGGGTGCAGCAATAAATTTGAAACTTGACACCAAGATCACATGTGGTTTGAAGTATCTAATCTGATTTTATCAGAATTTTAGACTAAATCTGTGGTTATGTGCCCCGTGGTAATATGGGGCCACATTGTCACTCAGACACTGGTGTTACCATTATCTGATGACCATGTAGGATGGTTTTGCTTGGTCAGTTGCCAGTAGTTTATCAATTTCACACCAGAGGTGAGGTTGGTCAACCTCATGACAAGGGGGGGGGCAGAGGGGGTCCCAAAGGAAGGGGTGGGGTAAGAAGCTGCAGTGTCTCAAGACCCAGCAGCCCTGCCTGTCACAGTGGACAGCAGCAGCAGCTGGACCTCTGGGTGGCCATGAAATTATGATGGAAGTAGTCTAAGCCAATCTTTACTCATGAATGGTAGGCCACACAGATTTCTTCTAGCACCATGAAAATACACAGGGCACACATCTTGATATGCCCTATCCAGAAACATTGTTGAAATTTGAAAGATACCTGCCTACCTAGAACAACACAAATACCCAATATTGGCAATTTTAATTCAAGATTGAAAAAAAAACATGACTTAATGATTTAAGCTATGAACAAAAAAAAGGGGTGCAATCATATAATAGGCAATCTTCATTATAGTGGCCAATAGACTGTTCAAAGTCAAAAGTGACCATGCTCAATAAATAACTCCACTTACCTATGTTAGATTATGTGTTATTCCCATGTCACAGACATTATGTAATGTTATCCGTTTTTACTTTTTGTATCATTTTAGAGTAAATGAAGCATTATGTCCATGCTTATAATCTTGCAGCAGCAGTGTTTATCAAACAATACTTTTATGATATCTTTAAAAGTTTACTTCCAACTTGAATATACCCAAAGCCAGAGCATATGTGTCATGTCTCCTTCATATCTGATAAGCAACTGAGGGAAGAGGGTGTTTATCACCAATCAACACACTGACCACTGTACCATCCCCTCATGAGCCCCCCCCCCCTCCTTTCTTCACTACCCCCTCCATCCAATGGCCCCAAATGGCCAATTCCTTCATCAATAAATGTGTATCTTTATGCTCCTCCCCTCTTCTCAACCATGCTTGTTTGTGTGCCAATCAACAAATTTGAAAACAATATCTTGATTTCTGTAGTACAAGTACAATGGGATGCCGAAAGTCTTATGAATCGCCACTTCTGAGACTGAGGAGATCTTTGACTGTGTTTGATATGAATGCATAACTATTATGGAGGTCATGAAGCGAACTTAATTTCTTTATTTTTTTGTTTTAAGAATTATTTGTTTTAAGAATTCCCTGTTATGAGTTGATACTAACTAATTTTGAACAAAAATAATGGTTTGTGACTGTCTGGTTGATATAATGATTTAGGTATTCCATCACATGTGTATTACCATAGAGTTAGAAGGGTTACCTTACAGATCCATGGTATTACAGATAGTGTTCTAAATTTTGGTTTATTAATGATGTTATGAAATCCTTTTTTGGAGGTGCTTGTTTGCAGTTGCACCTTTATTGCTGGAAAAAAGTTACAAAGCTTGTCAACTCTTTAGAGGTCGCACTGTTTCAGGTAGGAAGACACACATTGTACACAGATGGATAGATCCATGGATGGATAGATAGACGGATGGATAGATAGATAGATAGATAGATAGATAGATAGATAGATAGATAGATAGGTAAATAGATAGACAGATAGATAGATAGATAGATAGATAGATAGATAGATAGATAGATAGATAGATAGATAGATAGATAGATAGATACCTGTTAAAGTGCTCCCACATTATTTTCTAACTTAACAATACACACATGAATACACTGCAGGCTGACAATCCTTTGGCTTGTACAGGGGTAATCTTTCTTTTCATGGAAATTTCCACTAGGCCTATCTCTTGAATATTAATATCTACACTGCTAAAATCTGATTGCTCATCAACTAACATACATGTGAGACATTCCAGTGTCTCAATATCAGAGACCCCCTGAGGTGGCTTCTGTGGGGTCTTTGAAGAGGGTCAATTGGCGAATAGGCTGATTACAAGGATGTGTTTCTTAGAACTTTAAGACAAAGTGGAACTTCCTTTGAGTTCAGGAAAGTTAAGCCTCCATATAGATAAAATCCAACATAGTTCAATATAGCCAGAACAGAAGTTAATTAACAAAGGTGGTTGTATATGAAGAAGAGCAGATAGAAATACAGAGAGAAAGGTAAATTGAAAATTTGAAATACCAAAAGGAAGATTGATAGATAGAGAGAAAAAGAGATCTTTATTAAGGCAAACCAAAAAAAAGGGAAAATAGAAATAGATAGGAGAAAGAAAAGCAGATTGAACAATGAGAGAAGGAACAAGAACCCAGGGGTTCAAAATGGAGGTGGCAGAATTTGTTAAGAATAGACAATATGTGGACCAATCAGAGCCAATTAGGTTGGCCTGTAGGGTAATTAGAGAAATGCAGGGAAACGGACCATTTACTAATTTTTTGCATTCAGCCGATAATTCTTTAGTCTTTGCATGAAAGTAACTCCCTATATTGCTAAGACCTGCTTAGTTCCCTACTATCATGTCAATAAAGATCTCACTTAATAATATATGCTGCTCTATACGCCTGTCAATCGACATATAATACCACAACCAGCTAACTTATAGAGTCACTTGTATATTTCCAGTTGATAAAATTTGACGAAGAGTGGTATCAAAGAGTAAAAATCAGACATGTTTGTGGAAAATTTGATACACCAGACTCAGACTCAGACTCAGACTGTATTTATTCGGCAGATAACATGACAGTAAATTAATTATAATTAAGCAATATCAAATTTATATAATTATCTATGGCCAGGAGACCCACCGAAGACTCGATCACGGTCGCTGCTGGTGGGCCACCCAGATGAGAAACAAAATAATATTAATATTTATCAACAAACTTGCATAATGATAGCATGCTAATGTCATACAAATACTCACCACGTGGTTGGTAGGGAAACTAAACAATATAGTCAGTAAGACATAATAAATCCAGTAGCAATTATAAAATCATGATGTTTGAGCAAAATACAAGACAACTTGCATGTAATTATGATTAATTTAAATTTAGACAAACATAACAATTTGGAATTCTACACACTTGATTATAAGAGTTCAGTAAACTTTGTTTGATATAATATTTAAAGCCAAAGAGACTATGTGTAAAAATCTTCTCTCTGTAATTATCAGGCATAGAATTGTATAATTTGGGATATCTATAAGAGATGCTATTTCTTGCATATTCATGTCTTACAGCGGGGACCCTCAGTTGACCTACATTTCTCGTATCATAAGAATGTGAACGCTCAATTTCTGTTAGTTTGCTAAAATAATGTGGCAGAAGATTATGAATTAATTTATAACAAAATTTAAGATCAGCCAGTGCACACATATCCCCCAATTTGAGAAGCTTTTCTTTTTTGAAAAGGATGCTGGTGTGAGCATTATATTTAGCATTGCAAACTATTCTTACGGCTTTCTTTTGTAATGTCACTAATGTCTTAGATTCTTGGTTCCACACAATTAGGGCATAATTTAAATGAGACAAAATTAGGGCATTGTAAATATGTAGAAGAGCAGATTTTGGAAGGTAATTTTTCAGTCTCATCATAATACCAAGAATTCTTGATATTTTACTTGAGATAGCTGTAATATGGCTTTTCCAATTTAGGTTTTCATCAACTACTAGACCTAGAAAATTGAATTTCTCAACAAAGTCAATTTTAATACCGTCAATGAAGAGTTCAGGATAATCAACAGATCTTTGGGAAGTATGAAAAAGCATTGCTTTGGTTTTAGCTACATTTAATGAAAGTTTATTTAATTTCAACCAGTTGTTCACTAATGAAAGCTCCTCATTAAATGAATCTATGTTTGTTAAATTATTATCTAGATGATTTAAAGAGGCAAATAAGGTTGTGTCATCTGCATAGAGAATCATATCAAAATGTTTAGAAATTTCTGGAAGATCGTTTAAATATATTATAAAAAGCAATGGACCTAATATTGATCCCTGTGGTACACCACATTTTATATTAAGGTAACTGGAAGTTACTCCATTATACTCCACATATTGAGTCCGATTACTTAAATAACTTTTCATTAAGTCCAGAGCTTTTCCATTAAAACCATAATGATTCAGTTTATGAATAAGAATGTTATGATCCAGTGTATCAAAGGCCTTTGATAAGTCCATATATATGTTAATTGGAAATTTGTTTTGATCCATATCGATAACAATTCTGTCAACAAGTTCTAAAGCTGCAAGCTCAGTAGAAAAGTTTCGCCTGAAGCCATATTGACTTTTATAAAACAAATCATGGTCATTAAAATAATGATATATTTGATTATACATAACTCGTTCAAAGACCTTTGATACACTGGGAAGAATAGAAATGGGCCTATAATTGTTCATTAAGAAATTTTCATCTTTCTTATACAGCGGAGTTACTTTTGCAATTTTTAGAGAATCCGGAAAAACTCCTGATAGTACCGATTGATTAAAAATAGCTAATAATGGAATTGCTAATTCATTTTTTAAGACTTTTAACAATTTGTTTGAAATTCTGTCACTACTGTAACTAGTTTTAGGCTTCAGAGAGTCAAAGGCTTTAATTATATCTTCTTCATTTATCTCCTTGAATTGAAAATTTCCACTAGTTGTTGAGTCATGCAAGAAATCTCGGTATGACAGATGTGATGGCATTTGAATTTTGTTTGCTAAGTCTGGTCCTATATTGATGAAAAAGTTATTGAATTCATTCGCTATTTTGACATTATCATGTACCTGTGCGCCATTTATCAAGAAGTATTTTGGCAGATCAGAAACTTTTTTAGTTTTAGATATTATATCATTTATTGTAGACCATGTATTTTTCATATCTGACTTAAATTTGTGAAAGCAATTGTGGTAATAAAGTTTTTTGGCAGCTCGGATAGTTTTCCTAAGAATACTATTATAAACTTTAAAATTATTTTGATATATTTGATAGAGATTACCATTTGATGCAGTTAGTTTAAGTTTAATGTACAATTTATATGCTATATGCTACTGACTTTAAAATTCCATTAGTCATCCATTTATTTTTCTTATGTTTATGCTTATTAAATCTAACATGCTTTATTGGGAAATGTTTGTTCACTAGTGGTGAAATAACGTTGGTGAAGTTACTGTAACTCTCATTTGGATCCTTGCCAATAACATTTGAAAGAGTTTGAACAAAAATTGGTTTATTTAGCTCTTCTTTTAAATTGATTGCACTGTTGCTAAAGGCAGGCCACTGATGTACGATTATCTGAAAATCCATGATATTCATTTAATTTTTCCAATATTAACCTGTGATTTGAATAAGAAAATTAATATTGCTCAAAATTAGCATGATCCTGATGTGATACACTGTCATGTTTATTTTGCTAAATATTCCAAAGCCTGGTATTAAGCATAAATGAAAATGAGGAGGAAACTAGAATTCTGTCCCAAAGGGACGAAATGGCGCTGCTTTTGCACTGATATACAAGCTCAAAAAATGGGTTTTTTAGGGGCCAGGACTCTAGAGCCAGGACTCTGAGTCGGGACTGTGAATCGTGACTCTGAGTTGCGACTGAGTCCCGGCTCTGAGTCCTGACTCACAGTCCTGAATCACAGCCCTGACTCACAGTCCTGACTCAGAGGCAGGTCAAAGTTGAAATCCAGGCCTCTGAGCTGGGACCGGGGACCGTTGTTAAATAAGAAAATACAATTTGTCATGTAATCTTGTGGAAAAGGGTGGGATAAAAGTTTACTCATTGCAAAGTTACAAGACCTGTCATCAAGAGTCGTCTGGATAAGGGGTAAATCCACACCTGTAAGGTCACTTGAGGTTATCTGGATTATTTTTCAGAAACCTAGCATCACTCAACTGGATTGAAAACAGCTGGCATGTTGAAATACAGGCCCTTTTTAAAAAAAGAGTTAGCATAAGCAACAAGGTGTATTTGTTGTGTAGGAGAGAAGGCCAAGTGAGGCAGAGCAAAGAGTTCATTCTACGATACGACAACATGTGACAAGTTCAAAACATAGGAGCTGGCAGATCTAATGATCTGCCGGCGCCAATAAGACATTTTTAAATTATTTTTTTTTGCATTTTAAATCTTAAATTTGCAATAACTCATGCAACAGCCTTGATTATTCCTTCATAGTATGTTTAACTATGATATGCTTTAATTTTAACAACTTAACCATTATTATTTTGGCATTTCACACAGAAATGTCAGAAAATTTGCAAATATCATTACTTTTTTTATAGTTTTTTGATTTTCATAACAAATCATGTAGGGTTAACATTCCAACTAGAGATGTTAAAAGAAAGCTAACTAGAAAAATTTCATAGATGTAACTGCAAGATTGACTGAATAACATAGTTTAAAAAAAAAATTCACATTTTTTGTGAATTTTCATCAGTCCCTGTTTCTCAGAACATTTAGACCGTCAAAAGGCACATCACGGGTATTTAATACATACTATATATTGACATTTCAATGACATAAGCACAGCAGCTTTTGAGTTTAGTTCTGGAAAAAAAGAAAAAATATTTTTTCATATTTTTCAATAATTTTGAGACAAGAAATAACGTCATGTGGATTGGACCCAAAAAAGGCATAACTAGGATAAGAGATACAATAATGTGCCAAAAATATAAAACATACGAGCCATAGTTCTGGCATTACTGTCCTATACACAAGCAGGACACACATTATATATATGCATTATAGCTAAAATCACGTCCAAATTACAACATGCCTGCTCTTCATTCCTATACCAGAAGCAAGCTCCATAATCAAATTAGATAGCTCGCTTGACCCAAAACAATTCCAAACAAAATGGCCAAGTTATGGTCAAAAGACATTCTGTAAATGCCCAAATTTTGAATTTCCTTCCAAAACTTCCATTCTCTCAACTGCATAAATGGACAGACATAGATAAAGAAAGATGGAAAGGAATATAGGATGGGTAGAAAGACAGAACAGAAAGGAAACCCAAATTGTGTGAAAGACTAATTATGCCCCATTCACACAGACAAGATTTTTGCAGGAGTGCCGGCGTTGGCAAGAGCAAAATTAGAAATAGTGAATTCACTCCCAGAGCACAGTTTTCACTTTCAGAGTGAAAATGCTGCTGCCAGAGTAACACTTGATGCTCTCAGTACGCATGACCATGTCCATGATGACTAAAATGCAGCTTTTATTAGAGTAAAGGGTCATTCACGGCATTTATTAAGAGTCAGGGTAACTGAAAATGTATTCAGAAATTGTGTCGGAAAACTGAATAATCTTGTGGACCTTCAAAATTCAAATAACAGGTAAATTGCTGTAAGCATGGCGTGAAACGGTCCTATGAATTTTTGTTTTGAATGGAGAAAATCATTAAACGCATCCTATCAGAGCAGCTGACACATGTTTGCTGCTTCTAGGCTGCCAATTACAAGCTTTAAAACGCAAGTAACCTGGTCAGCAGTTGACTGCAAAACTGATATTTTTTCATTTACATGTACTTTAATTCATCAGATTATTCCACCCTTTTGGATTAACCAAAAAATTTACTCTGATGCACTTGCTCATGAAGGACAGAGTTTTTTTTCCTCTATAGGATCGTTTCACGTTCTCTGGTAGGGTTATATTCAATACACTGGAAACACTTCTGGTCTAATTGTGCTACAAAATATGATTTTATCAAGAGTTGAATAAAGTCTGAAAGCAATCAACTTATTGTGAAGTAATTATTGGAAATATCAGTAAAGTACCTGATTCAAATCTGTCCCTAAGAAGTTAATCCAACAGGTGGTAGAGTCCTAAATGGCAAAATGTTATAAAAGGTTCAGAAAAGTCCAATTGTTTGGCATCCTGACACTCCTGCATGTGGAGATTGCTCTGGAGGATCTGTTACTGCTCCGTGAGGATCAAAATCGCTCCGAAGAATCTCATTCGTATTAATAGGGTGGTTAACGGAATCCTCAGCTTAGTACCTCTTAAGGGACCCTCCCTAAAATGTTTAGTCCTTTCGGGAAAAATCCCTAATGTGTGCTTTTATAAATAAACAATTATTTGAAAAATTAATCAATGAGGTCATTACTAAATGTGAAAATTGCTTGTGTGAGTTCTATGGTTACTGATTTGTTAATACATTTATACCATGGTAGCAGGTTAATCGGAAGAAACAAAAACTAAGTTACTTTTTACCCTCGGCAATGTATACATTGCCGACGGGTATTGTAGTTACTTTGGGAAAATTTGTCCGTCCGGCGGGCGGGCGGACGGGCGGGCGTCCGGATAACGGGCGTCCCACTTGTGTATTGGGCAGTACTCCAAAACTATGACATGTATATTTTTCATTTTTGGTACATTATTGTATCTTTTATCCTAGGTGTGCCTTTTAGGGGTCTAATCCACATGGCATTAATACTTTTCTCACAATTATCGAAAAATGTGAAAAAATATTTTTTTGTGTATTGAGCAGTGTGCTTAAACTATGGCTTGTATTGTTTTCATTTTTTGTAAATTATTGTGTCTTGTACCATTGTTGTCCCTTTTAGGGGTCTAATCCACACGACATTATAACTTTTCTCACAATTATTGAAAAATTGTAAAAATATAATTTTTAACCGACCTAACGTCGGTTATTAGAGGGGGTGGGTAGTGAAAGGGGACTCATGTAAACCATGTCCATGTGTCCATGTCAACATTTCTTGTCAACTTGTGTGTAAAAGTCCATTTGTGACCTTAGTTTTCAACTTAGTGTAATGAAATTTGGTACAGGTATGGTACTATGGGCATGGATCTGCTAGATTTTGAGAAATCCAAGATGGCTGCCATTTTGGCGGCCATTTTGGCAGCATGTAAACCATGTCCATGTGTCCATGTCAACATTTCTTGTCAACATGTGTGTAAAAGTCCATTTGTGACCTTAGTTTTCAACTTAGAGTAATGAAATTTGGTACAGGTGTGGTACCATGGGCATGAATCTGGGAAATGTCGAGAAATCCAAGATGGCTGCCATTTTGGCAGCCATCTTTCTTCATTCTTGAACTGCCCATTGTGACCTTAATATTTCACTTACAGTTATGAAATTTGGTACAGGTATGGGACTCTGGGCATGGATTGGGAACATGTTGAGAAATCCAAGATGGCTGCCATTTTGTGGCGGCCATTTTGGCAGCCATCTTTCTTCATTCTTGAACTGCCCATTGTGACCTTAATATTTCACTTACAGTTATGAAATTTGGTACAGGTATGAGACTCTGGGCATGGATTGGGAACATGTTGAGAAATCCATGATGGCTGCCATTTTGTGGCGGCCATTTTGGCAGCCATCTTTCTTCATTCTTGAACTGCCCATTGTGACCTTAATATTTCCCTGACAGTTATGAAATTTGGTACAGGTATGGGACTCTGGGTATGGATTGTGAACATGTTGAGAAATCCAAGATGGCTGCCATTTTGTGGTGGCCATTTTGGCAGCCATCTTTCTTCATTCTTGAACTGCCCATTGTGACCTTAATATTTCACTTACAGTTATGAAATTTGGTACAGGTATGAGACTCTGGGCATGGATTGGGAACATGTCAAGATTCCAAGATGGCGGCCATTTTGTGGTTTCCATTTTGGCAGCCATTTTTTTTTTTTCATTGAACTGCTAATAGTGACCTCAATATTAGTGACCTCAATATTTCGCTTAGAGTTATGAAATTTGATACAGCTATGGGCCTGTGGGTATGGATTGTGAACATGTTGAGAAATCCAAGATGGCGGCCATTTTGGCAGCCATCTTTCTTCATTTCTTGAACTGCCCATTGCGACCTCAATATTTTGCTTAGAGTTATGAAATCTGGAACAGGTATGGGGCTGTGGGTATCAGTCGGGAACATGTTGAGAAATCCAAGATTGCCGGCCTTTTTGGCAGCCATTTTGGCAGCCATCTTTTGTCATTCTTGAACTGACCATTGTGACCTTAATATTTCACTTACAGATATGAAATTTGGTACAGGTATTGGCCTGTGGGTATGGATGAGGACCATGTCGAGAAATCCAAGATGGTGGCCATTTTGGCAGCCATCTTTCCTTTTTTTTAGAAATCTGTTCAAACTGCATTGATTCTATACTAATAGTCTAGCATCTTCCAATCAACTATTTCTCCTATCTTCCAATATCAGTTGCTCAGTGCTTTAAGCAGCAATGGCACCTTCAATTTCATTGCGCTAGGTCGGTTTTGAATCCGCGGATTCTTGTTTCTATTTCCAGAGTAGAACTCAAAACCTGCTACACTTATGTCACTGAAATCTGCAAATAGTGTGCATTAAATACCAAGATATGGCTTTGTGGGGTCTAAATGCTCTGAGAAAAAAGGGGCTGCAAAAAATTCACAAAAATGTGTAAAATTACTATTTTTTCAAAACTATGTGATTCAGACTATTTTGCGTTTACATCTGTGAAATTTTCCTGTTAGGTGTCTAAATTAAAGATTTTTAAACATCTCAACTCAGTTGGAATGTTGATTCTATAAATTTTGTAGGAAAAGCAAAAAACTAGAAAAAATACGGATTTATGCTAATTTTCCGACATCTCTGTCTAAAATGCCAAGATGATAATGGTTGCATTATTAACATTTACAGCATATTATAGTTAACATACTATGAAAGAATATTTACTTTTTGTACCACTCTTCATCAAATATTATCGATTGTAAATATATAATTTGGACCTTGACCGCAGTAAGCATATTAAGAAACTTGCATTTGCTTGTTTAGAAATATTGACAAGAAATCTTGAACTCCCAATTATAACTTTATGGCTTAAATCTAACCTCAGTGATGCCTCCTTTTATTTAGATTTTTGCATGAAAATTAAATATGAACAAATCAGACAGATTAGCTAAGAAATTAGACCACTGAATATAGGGTTATTAAATAATTTGCTTGGCATGTTACAGAACCCTAGTTTTGCATATTTCATTGTGTAATTTCACATCTTAATTTATTATTGGATAAATGTGTCTTTTAATTAATTTCAAAACTCATCCCAATGATATTTTAGCATTTTGAAGGGAACAGATTTCTCCTTTGGTTAGGGGGTACAGTATTACATAAGATTGTGTCAGAGGTATTGTCTGCCCTGCTGATCCTCTCCCATGACCAAAGTCAAAAGGGGGCTTCAATCAGTTACACAACACACTCTGCTCACCTTCAAACAAAATTTTGTTGTCTTGTTTCTTAAAAATCTGTTCAAACTGCATTGATTCCACCTTACTTTTTATATTTTGAATATAAAATTAAATTTTCCACTTTGATTCACAAAGCTGGGCTTTCTGAGAAAATATCCAAGCAACTCTTCTCTTTATGACATCAGATTATGCAATGCTCCTCCCACAATTGCAGTGGCTTCTGTCTGAGTCTGGGTGTTACATAACATCTTCAACTTTCCCCTAAAAATGAAACTTTTCAATACATTTTCTTAAAGTGTACTTAAGGAAACTGATGTTGTAATTTCTTCATTTAGTTACAATTTTCAATTTGAATAATGAAAAAAAAAACAGCAAAGTAGAAGCCAGGGATAATGCAACAGGCACAATAATTCTTTGAAACAGTAAAGTAATTCACTGGTGCCAGCTCACAAATGTGCATAATTTTATATAGCTATTACAAAGATCAGGGCTCTTGACCATCTCATAAACATCTCTTTGTGACTTGTAAGTTATTTATTGGTACTCCTACTCAAGGTTAAATAGAAAAAACAAAAATTGCTGTATGAAAAAAGATCAGCAATAAATGAAGAGTGTCATGCTTTACAGATGACCTGTTAACCTTAGGTAACTGGGAAAAAAGATAGAAGAAAGATCGATCTATAAGTTGATAAAAAGAAAGAAAGAAAGAAATAAAGAGAGATAGGTAGCTAGCTAGCTAGATAGATAGATAGATAGATAGATAGATAGATAGATAGACATAAATATAGATAGATAGACATAAATATAAATAGATAGATAGACATAAATATAGATAGAAAGATAGATAGATAGATAGATAGATAGATAGATAGATAGATAGATTTGTCCCAAGTTGGCACACAAACAATAAAAACCTTAATTTCTGGTGAAAACATTAAGTCTTCATTCTTAAATGAAAACCTTGATTTACAATATCATTATAAAACCAATTTTAATCCTGTACAATTTTTAAAGCATTACAATGATTCAAGATTCCTATACATGAATATAACACCAAATCCAATCATCAACTGGAATTCTTCTTTTTTTCTCAAATAACTATTTTTACAAAATGCACAAAATCAGCCATAGGCCTACTTGCCCGAATTACATGATCCCAATTCCATTTAGACTAGTAGATATATCATTTTAAGTTTAATCTCTTGGTAACCATTGATTTTCAGTGATGTTTCATTGGACCCCCCCCCCCCCCAGTGGCACACTTCTGAGATGTGTGAAGTATGCCACCCTCCATTCTTTTGTCAGGTTACATAACATCATTGCATAAGGTGATTAATATCTGGGGTACAGCAGACAATAGCCAATTGGTTTGGGTGTTAAGCAGCTGAGGAGGGGGAATAATGAAGCCCCTTTAAGAATGTCTGCAAGGGTAATTTGTAAAATGTTGTAGTTTAGCTGAAATTGTTGCAATATCCAATAATTTACTTGGCTAAATTCTAAAATGTACTCAGGATCAAGATGATGTAGAACTGAAGTCAATGAAACTGTTTGATTAAGATTTACAGACAGAACTTTATTGAACTGATAGATGTCTAATTTATTGTTCAAACAATAGCTACCCTTATTGCAATGCCCCATTTCTCACAATAGACAATGCTTGGCCTGTGTTTGGAGTGCATTTTTAAAGACAATGGCCAGTGCTAGAATTGCAGTTAACATTCATGAAAATGTATTGAGTTATTCCATATTAGAAAATATTATCAGATGACACTAAGATGGGTAACGTTTTTCAGTCAATTTGTAAATTCTAACAACTTAAACTGCCTATATAATTATTATATAGGCCT
Source organism: Platynereis dumerilii (assembly GCA_026936325.1). Classification (NCBI taxonomy): domain Eukaryota; kingdom Metazoa; phylum Annelida; class Polychaeta; order Phyllodocida; family Nereididae; genus Platynereis; species Platynereis dumerilii. The sequence continues at coordinate 9,253,510 of JAPTHN010000008.1, forward strand.
AGTCGCAGTTGTATGCGGTTTCATGAAATTGTCATTCTACCTTTTCTGTAGAAATTATGAAACATTTTAATAGCATAACTGATAATAGGATTGATCAAACAATAAAAAATCAATTAATTTATCAATCTATCTATCTATCTATCTTAGCAGTCCCCTACATGTCCTGATCGTTTTCTGGCTGTCTTTATCTCAATTATTGTCCAATCTAGCTGTCTTTATAGTAGTCATTAACTGTCTATTGCGCAATGCATTGCTTTATTTTCCTGTCTATCACCACTGTATATTACATTCAGACAAAAATAAGTTTGATAAAAAACCAACTTTCTAAAATGGTAGTGGAAGAGGGGACAAATTACTGTGGGTAATCCATGCTGGGTAATATTATTCTTAATATTGTCACCGAAGCCAATCATCTTCTTGAATTAATTTTTTTTTTTTTCTCAAATTGCTCTTTCACGAAAAGCACAGATTTTGCCAGAGTCCGCCAATAGGCATACTCGCCTGAATTTCATTATCCAGATTATACCAAATTATACCACTTCTAGAGTAATGTCTTGCTAATTGCTAACCATTCATTTTCCGTTCATTTGATCTTGTGCCAAACTTACCAACTCCTTGCCCATATTTTAACTGTTTCCCCTCTTTTTCTTTTTTTTTGGGGGGGGGGGGGACCCATCAGGCAAGCTGATTGCAAGTGGATTTTGATTCCCCCAATACAAAATGTCAGACAGGAAACTTTTTATGGTATTTTGCTCACAGTTCTTGGCCATTCAATGCAAGTTTTTCAACTGGAATTTAATTTTCATGAGGATATTAGAGTACCCAGTGGGGTCCTCCCTCAATGTATCCCACAGCCTGGAGAATTGCTGAGTAGCCGAGGGTATGCTGCCGCGCAGCCTATGTTTGTAATGGAAAACAACAATTGTTGACTTCAATTTTTAAAAACTTTTTTCCAGCTTCGGTAACTAATCTACCTACCTATCTATCTAATCCATCTAATCTATCTAATCTATCTAGTTATCTATCTCCTATATTTTTTTTCTTCCAGCTTAAATTTCTTTTTAGTGTTAACAATTTTCAATGTGTTCCCTTGCAGTCAAAAAATTAAAATACACGATTGTTTTCTGCTGGCATGAGAACTGGTACCCTCCTACACAGTGACCTGTTGGAGGATGGAGAACTGGTCATCAAAATCACATCCCTTGTCCAAGTCCCCCCCCCCCCCCGTCCTCCTCATTCACCCCTTATCATGACAGTTACCAGATAACAGATCACTGGTAACTGGGGGTGTTGAGAGGCACATATAAGTAAGTAATAATTTTATTGACGAAAAGAGTCATATCAGGCTCATAAGTCAGTACAAAAAATAAATATTAATAAATAAATGACAGAAATAGAACAACAAACATGTTTACATACTCATTTACAACGCAAAGGGATCATTCAAAAAGTCACTACTGTGCTGCTATATTATCATATTATTCAATTTAGGTTAGTTTCTCCAGAATTACAATTATGTAGTTAGAGCACCTCAGTTACTGGTAACATAAACAACATAACCATATTATTACAATTTAATAATTAATTTAAGCTCATCATAAGTCCGCATCCACATGCTGTTGAATGTCATTCTTTTATCAAAGCATTTATACATATACATTTTCCAAGAGCTCTGATGGCTTCCTCATGTTTAATGGTCATTATCTTTGTAAATTTTGCTAAGTCTGTTAATTCTTCAAAGGCGATTATTTTTGATTGAATTTTATCCAAGAGTTCCAGTCTTTCAGGTCTATAAAGAGAACAAACAGTTTAGTAGGAAATGAATCTCATAGATCTTCAACCTTATCCTAATTGCAGTAAATGCATGTCTTTAGGGGTTAATGTTTCACTCATCTGGCTCTGGTACAATGTACATGTATCATTGAAACAGAAAATGCCAGGATTTTCTAGATAACTTGGAACTTATATCGGCATGAACACAGATTAACAGTCACTCACCTCATTAACTAATTTTTCTAAAATAATTGTAATTGACTTATCTTGGACATGTTTGTTTAATATTGTGAGTACATTCCATGTCTGATACAGTTTACTACTTGTTTTCTAACTTTTTTTTCGTTATTTCGCAAAACGTTTTGGTTACTTCACAAAAGTTTTGGTTACTTCACAAAAGTTTTGGTTATTTTGCAAAAAGTTTTGGTTATTTAGCAAAATTTTGCATTATTTCACAAAATTTTTGCATTACTTCACAAGAAGTTTTGGAAATTTTGCATTATTTCGCAAACGTTTTGCATTATATCACAAATAATTTTGGTTATTTCAAACAATTTTGGTTATTTCACAAAACTTTTGCATTATTTCGCAAAAAGTTTTGGTTATTTCACAAAAAGTTTTGCAATATTTCACAAAACTTTTCCCAAACATCTTTTGTGTTTCGCAGCCCAATAGACTATCTATTATAACAGTTTCATTATAATTTAGGCAAAAAAAAAAGATTAAAAAAAATTCCCACTAGCATGACTGCCCCCCCTTCAAAGACCACTTGCCCCCTCTGGAAGTTTTCTGGCTGTACTTATCATATCTATCTATCAATCTATCAATCTATCTATCTATCTACCTGTCTATCTAGATCTAGGGGTTGTCCATGTCTTGACATGATACATTTTTGTAGGCCTGCTAGCTGGGGTGGGGTCCCATGCATCATCACAGGAATTTCATCACATATGAAAATTGCACTTTGTGAGTCACAATGCATGTCAATGATGTGTCATGATCAATTAAAAGAGCCCTCACATGGAGTAAATGTGCAACATGCTGAGCACTCCCACTCTCTTTACCACCTCATCAGTCAATCCTCCTGAGTGCTCGGAAATGTTACAGGAGGCAACCAACCTATAGATCTGTTAATATAACTGGAAGACACTTTTGGAAAAGCAACCAGGTCCCGTGCTAAAAGTATGAATATGACACATCATCACTTTCATCAGCTATTATGACTCATTAAGTGCAAATACCACAGTGAAATGGTGCTCTCTTTTTTTAGCCTAAATTATAATGAAACTACTATAATAGATAGTCTATTGGGCTGCGAAAAACAAAAGATTTTTGGGAAAAACTTTTTGTGAAATAATGCAAAAGTTTTGTGAAATAACCAAAACATTTTGCAAAATAACCACAACTTTTTGCGAAATAACCAAAACTTTTGCAAAATAACCAAAACTTTTGTGAAATAACCAAAACTTCTTGTGAAATAATGCAAGACTTTTGCGAAATAATGCAAAATCTTGCGAAATAACCACAATTTTTTACAAAATAACCAAAACCTTTTGCGAAATAATGTAAAAAATTTGGCAAAAAATGTTGGAAAACAAGTGGCACTAACAGGCCACCGTAGTTTAGGCCTACTCTGTATTCAACCAAAATAACATAATTATGTTGAGGAGTCATGTAATTCATGATAGATTTATCCAATTCTATCCAGTATCAATTCACTGTATCGTTATGACTCCCTTTTCAATGTGCACCCATGTGAGCTGACTGTCTCTAGTAAATGCACTATTTGATATTGGTTTTGTATGTCACTGAAATGATCTGTGCATGTATGTATGTATTTTATCTCAAGTTAAATCTAAGAATGCTTTTTAAAAAAAATCTCACAGTGTCTATCTATCTATCTATCTATCTATCTATCTATCTAATACCATCTATCCATCTTTCTATATAGATCATGCTGACCATTTATCTACACTTGTTAATTTGACCATCTATAGGTGTCCATCAGTCTCCCTGGCATAACCGATCCATGTGATCATGATTTACATCACTATCTTGTATTTCCCTACAGCAGTTGTGCTCATCTAACTGGCAACTGCACATGGATAGCCACATTAACACCTTTCACTGCATACTGTATCATCAAATTCAGGCAGAAATGTTCTGCTTTACCAAGGCCAAATAATTGAGACTAATTTTTAAAAAAAATGCAGGGATACCTCTCTTACTCATCATCTTTTATTATTTTCTTTCTTTCTTTCTTCCTGTCCCATAACCTTTGTTTTTTCTTTCCCACAACTCATTCTGGCAGAAAAAGGGTAAATTTATTTCTACAATGCCAATGCAAGGCTGTTATCAGTCTGGGTCCTTATCATTTTGCTATTATCTTAATTTGGTCAGATATCAAGTTCTTGTGATGAGCACCTCCTGTTGGGGGATGGTGATGAGCCCTGCTGTTGTAGATTGGCTCCTTTCTGAGGTCCCTGTTGGTGGTCACATTAATGTACAGGGGGGCATCTCTCAGACAGAGCAGCTGATTAGTGTGAAAATTAATATTCAATAGCTGGCTTGTGGAAATTTCCATTCAAGAAAGATAGGCAGATAGGTTGGTTGGACTGCACTTCCAGTTAGGCTAAAGACAAATCCTCAACCCCCCCCCTTCCATGGCAGGCATACATTATCTGATTTGCAAAGAAATTTGTTCATTCATTTTGTTACTGCCCAAGTATTCCGGGACTAATTCAATTGATTAACATAGAGAGACAGTCCACTGTCAAGCTCACACCAACTTCATAGAAGCCCTGAAGTGACCCCTTTTTGAGTGTCTTAACTACTGTCAAGAGGGTTAATTATGGAACAGGTGCCTGAAACTTCAAGTGAAGTCTCCACTCTGTGATCAGGGATGGTGGGCTTGCATGAAATTTTAGCTTCATATGAAGAAATTTGAAGATAAAATCATATTTGATGAAGTCATCCATAAGTTGTTGATTTAAAGATTGGTCATGTGTTAATTGGTTGGTAAAGAAAGATTTTTTTCCTAAAATGTTTCATCAGATACATGTATTTATAATAAGTGCAGTATATTCCACAATAAATCATGTTGCAGATATTAAGTTTACACTTAAATTGTAAAAAAATATAATAATAAAAATAATAATAATAATGGAAGCTCAACTTTCTGCTAATCAAGAGAACTTTAGCAAGATACCCTATGCCTTGAAGTTCTAACAAGGACATCCTTCTCATCAGCCTACATAATGTAACAACACTCATTGGGGTGACAACTGGGTCTGTGATAACACCTTGGAGTGTCGCAGGAAGCATCTCTGGGTCTCACTGTCACTCTCACATGTTTATCAGTTGCTAAAGATATATCATTACACATGTATAGATCATACTCCCATGCACAGCTGGTCTTGGCAGGGTGGTATCTATAGGCCTATTTGATATGTTTGTTTATAAAAGTTAATAATGTAGCAATTTGAGGTGACTGATTAATAAAGGGAGCAGCCACTTTGTGTGAATTCGCCGAATACTCTAAGCCAAATGAAGATGATCCCCCCTCCTCACTAAACCTCACTGAATTTCAGCCTGTGTGTACCATATACGCCAAGGAATCCTAGTTTTACAAGTTAGGCCAAGAACTAAATGTATGTTCATAAGTCACAAGGTAGTCATAGGCGTATAGAAATCAGATATGAAATGTTGAAAACCCCTTATTGATTAGCCAGGGTAACTTTGTAGGAAGTGGGGAACCTATGTTTCCACAGAAGATAACACTGACCAACCCTTGTCCCAGCTGTGCCATTTTGTCAACCTGTGACACATGTCCCCCTTTCCTCAGGCCTGGTTAGCTGCATTCCCTTCATATCTGATATCAAGGGGTAAACTACACTATATCTCCAGATTTGCCTGTACCCTGTTATCACAATGTGTTACCATATTGTCACGACTCACTCAGCGTGAGCATCAGAACACGACATGCAGAGGGCATTGTAATAGATCTGAGTCATGGCAGGTCCAAGACGTTCCTTCTATTGCCATGGCATATATCATGCTAAACAGTGCCAGTTCACAAGTGAATAACCGAAGCAAATTCACAACTTATGTCAATTAAATATGTAAACATTTTACACAATGTATGTTGCCTAGGCACCACAGAAATTACCTCTTCTGAAGAAATTCAAGATACAAACCTACAATATTGATAGAACTCTCAATAATATACCTCATATAATAATTTATAACCACCCTTCTTTTCCTTCAAATTTTGTTAATTCTACTAGCAGACACAGCTTTTGGATCCTTTGCACTGCTTGACCCCATGTGGACTTGATTGCCTATTATGTAATGGAGTGGGGACAGGCCTTTGAAGTTTGCCGCTGGAATGTGCTGACTCAGCATAGCCTAACTCTGCCGAAAAAACAAAATAAATTAAAATATTCATAAATAAATGAAGGGGTAGACAGATAGATAGATAGATAGATAGATAGATAGATAGATAGATAGATAGATAGATAGATAGACAGAAAGATAGATAGATAGATAGATAGATAGACAGACAGACAGATAGATAGATAGATAGATAGACAGATAGACAGATAGATAGATAGATAGATAGATAGATAGATAGATAGATAGATAGATAGATAGATAGATGGATAGAATAGACCAACAGATAGACCAACAGATAGACCAACAGATAGACCAATGGATTGTCATTAGTAAGTTTTCCTTAGACAAATAAAGAAAATACTATTTAGGCTAAGATAGATCAAAAGACAGAACTATAGATAGTTAGACAGACAGAATCTGATGTATTTATTATGAAGTCTAAACCATACCGGTAGGAGTGGGGAGCCAGGTGCATCAAAAACGTGTGGGCTGGGGACTGCAAGGTTGGCAGGACTGAGAGGGCTGGCCACTGCTCTGGCCGGTCTCATACCCCCCCCCCCCCTACTTCTAGGTCCGTTTTGGACCTCCAATTCCTTGCCCAAGGCCCCTCATAGGTTGCCTCAGGCAGTTGAAACTCCTCATGTGAACTGAAAAACGGCCATTATATATAATGGCTTGTTATCATTGATTTTTTTTTCATTCCAATCACCTAAAATAAATGATTGAAATTGTGATTTCATACGAGGCCGAATCACAAGGTTGCTCCTCTTTTGACTCTCCACTCCTGGAACAAGACTCAGAGAAGCATCCTCACCTGTCAGGTTCGTCTTGTGTGAGCCTACCCTGACCACATGACCGGATTTTTGGTTAAGAAATAACTAAAAGATTATGCTTCCTCAGGAGGGAAAACATCAGTCTCAGTTTCGCATTATTTAAAGCAATTGAAGGTATGCTTGAATGCTTAATTATTTTCTGTTTGTTTGCTTCAAATATTTCCTTTGTACAAAACCTCAAAAAATTATTCAAATCACGCCGGAAGAAAGCTGTTTAAAGATGAGAAAACTTACAGTGCAGTACTTGCTGGCGGGGCGAGTGTAGAGAAGATGCAGAGAAGGGTCATTGGTGACCAAGGAAGGGGAGTTGCCCCTTGCAAGTGTTTATCTCCTTAATGTCCTGATAAGTTTACAGCCCCCCCCCCCAACTCTGTGGTCAGCAATACAGGTATCATCTTGTCACCCCACTAGGCCACTACAGTTTTGCTTTTTATCTTCAATGCCATGTTATATATTTTGACTGGCTAAAACTGGCCCTATTCAGTTTGGGCATTGCCAAATAATCGGTTATTAACTTCCATGGTTTTGGGCAGACTAGAAAGTAACACCACACTACATGTTTTTGTTGACCATTAACAAGATAAAGGACTATAGGGCATACAGGAGATAGGACCGATGCTATTACTTTTCACCCTCCACCCCCATGTTATTTCTGAGTCTGGTTCCAGGAGAGTCTTGCTTCGAACCAATATGACTCTAGATATGCATGGAACAATCACACACTGTGGTTGGTTAGTGGTCTATGTAACCTATCAAATTTTGCCCTGTCTGAGGGGGGGGGGGGATGGCTTGGAGTTTTCCTGTTCATTTCTTTGCCATTTTTGCTGAAATAAAATTCTTTCGTAAATTGATTGGCAAACCCAGTGATCTGGTAACTGTCATGGCAAACCTCCGCCAATTAAGATATTTGATCTAATATAATCAGCATTCCTCGCCGGACATCAAATGCTGCTGGCGCGTGGGTGGGCCTGGTGTTATGCAACGACCATGCACCATTACTTAATAGGCAATCAAGCCCAGAGGTCACTAGGTGCAAAGGATCCACATTTTTTAAATACAATTAATTCAACAAGAGTACCACAGATAATCCTTTCTTTCCCTTTCTCTTTCTGTCTGTCACACATGACTGATAATAATAGGCAAGGCAGTTTAACATCATTGCAAAGATTTTTTAATGCCAATAAGAAAATTTGTCAGTGACATATGATAACTATATAGCTGCAGAATCAGCCCTGTGTTAATTGGATGACTAATTGGATACAGGCTATCAGCTCTTCAAGGGATTTCATTCTTTATTGATAATACTAATAGAGGAGGCTAAAACTGAGGAAGCAGTCTATGAACAGTGCATGGTCAATTAAAACTCTCCAGGGAGTCACTGCCAGGCAAACTTGGTTGAGGGAGGGGGTGAAGTTGGGGCAATCAGGGGAGGGGGTGACTTGAGCAGGGTGGGTTGCAGGGGTGTCTTGTGGTCAAGTTGAGGAGGTATCAAGTAACTCCTGCTGACACCTGGCTGATAAGGGCTGCACAATTAATCGTCGTGGCAATAAGACGACCATGAATTATGGTCGTCTTATCAAGACGACCACGCAAAGCGTCGTCAAAATAAGGTAAACAACGGGACTGCTGAGTCACTGCAGTGCAATGCCATTAGAATTTTTTCACTTATTAAGTCATAACTTATGTTGCATCTTTTTTTTTTCTTTTCACAGAAGATCTAGACGTCCGATTTGTGGTTGTTGGGCAGAAATGCATGAACAATGAAGAACTACACAGAGCTTTGGAAGTGAGTTTCAAAATTGATTTTCTGTTGTTTAGTCTTAAAAAATAAGAAAGTAATTTTCTTCATAATTTGTTAAAATTTTTAAAATTCATGAAGTTGTGAAAGTTCAATTTCGACTTGAATTGGCTATAGTTTAGAATATTTTCTTATTTCAAATTGGCTATAGTTTAGAATATTTACTTATTTCATGTATATATAGGCCTAATATTAAAAAAAATTCCAGAAAATGATTAGCTTACTAAGCAGCTAAGCCTGTGTTACAAAAACTTACATAAATTGTCATCATTATATGTCTTCCTAATTTTCTATAAATTGTCATTTCCAAATATTTTTCAGTATTACAACTGCCCCGTTGAGCAGTCGGACACAGGTCTGGAGTACCTCCGAGAGGCCCTGGATGATGACACGGTTTTCATCATGGATAATTTTGACGGACAACTTTTCCAACAGTTACATTCTGCTGGTGCTCGCATTATGGGGCCGGCTGTTATTATTAAGAATGCTAACTTGGGCAAGGTAACTATGTGTGGATGTTAAATATGTAAATCTACGTAGATTAGTGCTGTATACCCTCCCATCTTTTGCAAATAGATTTCCAGTGAAAGCTTCATTTGTATGTTATATATATATGTAAGAGGTATGACCGTATCAGAATGGTGTACAGTCAACTGGCAGACAAACCAACTAGGCGACACCTGTCAGTACCAACTAGGTGACAAAAAATTTGGAAATCTCATACCAGTGCAAACTAGGTGACAAGCAGTTCCGACTAGGTGACACAAATTTACACAGCGCTTCCAACTAGGTGACAATACATTTCCTAATTGACCTCTATTGAAGGTGATCTGTCACCTGGTTGGTATCCCCAATAAAAATATGTGTCACGGATGATATCTGGGGGGTATCTGCTGTCACCTAGTTGTCCAACAAGTGTAGCCTAGTTGGTAGTGGTATGTCACCTAGTTGGTGGTCGCCTAGTTGGTAGTGTTGTAGCCTAGTTGTCTGTCGCCTAGTGGACTGGCAATCTATGAGAATATACCAAATCTCTAAATCATTGAATGTCTCTGCACAAAAGCTTCTTTTGCATTCGTTAAAGTATTGAAATTTGGTTTCCTTTTGGATCTCTGCTTTTGCAAGTCTTGTCAGCTGAAAGATTCTTTAACTTTTTTTTTCAGTCTTTGCCCAACAACACACGTCCCTTGTACTGCACGCACCTCCGCCCAGTTATTTTGTGTTTCACTGGATTCAAAGTGAAGCAGGATTTGGTAAGTTATCAATAGTTGTTTTTTTTTAAGTTGAAAACAAATGTAACACATAGTCAACTTGTCATGCCAAAATGAAACTCATAAATACTTTGCATTGGAGTTGAAAAATCTTAAACACACTAATATGGAACTCATTGATAAGCCTTAACAATATGGTAGAATCTTTGATATCAATGTTTATAGTGTTTGGAATTTGGTAAAAAATAATGTTCATAGAGTAAATATCTACTACTTCAAATGTCATTTTTGACAGTGATGTCTTCATTTACATTATCACTGGAAAAATGTAAATTATGTATTTTTGATATTTATTATATATTATGTAATTGTTTTATTTCAGGCTGAACTGGCAATGTTGGTTCACCACATGGGAGGTGGCATAAGGAGGGACATCAGTGCCAGGGTGACCCATCTGGTTGCTAATAGTACTTCAGGAGAGAAGTATAGGGTAAGTCTATTTAGGGCATAAATACAGGATGTAAAAAATCAATGTAAAACCTCAATAATCCATCCATCCACTTGCAAAAAGAGAATCCTGTGATCTTCTGTTATGCGGGCCGAGTATTATTTATCAAAACTTTTAGGGATGCACGGATATCCGGCACAGCAGAGTCCGCGAAAAGTGCCGGTTTGCCGGTCAAAACCGGCAAAAATAGCGTGTGACCGGTAAAAATAGAGTGGTTACCTGCCCAAATGTCCGATGGGTTGGCTGGAGAGTCAATGAGCTGATTCAGCAACCAATGCAATTATATATATCTTTATTCGTACATAAAAAATTGTACAAAGCAGTAAAGAATTTAAAATGTAAAATAATTTAAAACAAGCAGATAACAACAAAAATATTTAAAATAAAAAAAAATTAAAATTAAATAAAACGTAAATCATAACAGATGGACTAGCCTAAACACAAATCTTCAATGATAATTTTACATTGACTTGTGTTTAGCAACCATTTATCAATACTGTCTCTATAAATGGCCAATTCCCGTATTTGTAAGCCTTTTCTAACATTTTCTTCATTACATTTCAACAACCAATTATCATTGATCACTTTACTTGTCTGTTCTATACTGTTTTTAAACAATGATTGTTTTGATATATTAAACTTATTTAAAACATATCGAAGGTTTCTACCCATTCGAGTTTGACTCTTAACCGATTGCAAAAATATGAAATTAACAGCCTTATTTTTACTGAAGAGACATGAATGGAAAAATCTAATAAATCTCTTATACATTTGTATGTTTACAGGAATTTGATCTGATACGAAAGGCAATAATTCACAATGTGTCCTTCTAGGCAAATGCCAGATTTTTCTAACTGCTTTCCTATGTTGGATACACATCTTCTCCATGCTATTCTCATCATACAAAGCACACAAATTAGCACCATACAGGCTAGTACAATATTTTGAAAATAAATCATTCTTAATAAGTGATGACAAATGTTTAAATTCACCAGTAAAACTATTTACTTTTTGATTAAAATCAGATTGGACACCATTTAACAAACTATCAGTTCTATCATCTGAGAGCAAGTGACCCAAGTAATTCATTTGTTTAACACATTCAACCTTTTCACTATTTACAAAAATGTCAGGTATTGTTTTACACAGATTTTTACTGAAAACCATTACTTTACTCTTTTTTCCATTAAATATTATGCTAAATCTATTGGCGTAGTCCTCACACAATTTAATCATCCTATTAAGGCCCTGTATTGAAGGCGACAATAACATCAGATCATCGGCATATGAAATACTACCAGTGTATACACTACCAACTTTACAACCAACTCCTGAATTTTTCAACAGGTCAAGTAAACCATCCACATATACACTATAAAGGGTGGGTGACAACACTCCCCCTTGCTTAACACCATTACCTACAGAAAAGTAATCAGATGTAGTGTTGTTAAAATTAACTCTAATTTTTTGCTGACAGTACATATTTACCAATAGTCTATTATACAATGGATTAACACCTCTGTCAATTAAACATGAAAATAACCTAGTATACTCAACCCTATCAAAAGCCTTACTCGCATCCAATGCAAGGGCATACACAGAACTACCATTATTAATAAAATAATCAATAGTCTCAGTTACCATAGAGGTAGCAGTAGAGGCAGATAAACCCGATTTAAAGCCGAACTGAAGCTCGGAGGTAGCAAGCGACTCTCTCTCCCTGTGCAATATCATGTGGTCTAGTACCTTACATAAGATGCTCTGCAAGCATATACCTCGGAAGTTATCAGATGAGCTGATATTAGCCCTTTTACCTTTAGGTATAGGCAACATAGTACCAACATTCATAACATCAGGACAACAACCATGTATAACCATACTATTAAACAATAACAGCAAGTATTTCTGTAGGAAAAGACCTCCATGTACAATATGGTCTGAGTACACACCAATGTTACCGTCAGACTTTCCTAGTGAAATTCTCTTAACAGCTTCTTTTACATCAATCAAACTGAACAATGTTTCCTCCACTTTATCCTTGGCTGAATACAAAGCGACACAACTATCAATATTGTCTACCACCTTCTTCATATCACTGCTATCATAACCAACAACATTATACAATTTTTTAAATTTTTCTGCAAACAAACCAGCTATCTGTTGGTCACCAGTTAAGTTATCAACCATACATGGGACCTTCCGGGCACCGTTTCTTATCTTTCTTACTTCCTTCCAATAATTTCTATTATCATTTTCTAGAATACATTTTGCCATTTTTTCTGATCTCAACTTATTGCAATTCTTTTGAACCATCCTAACAGCACGGTGATATTGAGTTCTAGTAACCTTGCGCATATCAAATACGCGACCTGATTGAGGCTTTCCACAATCCTTCCACCTGCAATGCCAATAAAGCGCATTCTTTTTCTTATCAGCACAATGCTCACTCCAACCTGGCACTGTTACTCGATTCTGTCTACCATTTAAACCAGCCAGTGCTGGCCTTTGAAATCGCCAGTGCAATTGAAAATTCAATGAAACAAATCAGGCTGCAAATTGGTGTCAGAAGTGTCAAATGGATTGCAATTAAGCAAAAGAAGAGTCAATATAGCTCTGCAAATTGCTATCAGCATCATCCAGTATATACCATGGATAAGACTTGAGGCCCTGCAAGGTTGCAATATGAAGGTATGTTCAGGGGCGGACTGGCGGCATTTCGGGCCCGTGGCAAAACAAGTCAATGGGCCCCTAAGTCTGTACCATCGGCACTATTTCCAATTAAAAAAGAAAAATTCTACAGGTCTAATTTGGCAAATTGTTAATATTTGGTTGGGGGCCTCCATATGAGAGGAGGCTGTGCTTTTCAGTTTGTGTATTTTCGACACATAATCATGAACTTGACAGCAAAATTTTGCTCTCTTCTTAAATTTTTTATTTTTTGACATCTTTTGGGCCCCCCTGAGTGAATGGGCCCGTGGCACTTTCCACTTTGCCACATAGGCCAGTCCACCCCTGGGTATGTTTCATGGCAGGGGTTCTCACGGGTTTTCTGCAGTAATACAAAGTGACTTATACTGTTACGCACACCAAAAAATGATAGACAGCTTGGGACAAATACTATTAAATGAGCATAGAAATAAACGTTAAATAATCAATATGGAATAAACCCTACCTGGTGCAATTATACCAATATAATTATATTCAATAGAACACTTTTGAAATTTTGTAGGCTTGTAAATACAGGTTTAAGATTTTTAATTTTCTTGACAGCAATGATTTAGTAGGCTCTATTTTTATTGGAAGAAGTTTGTAGTGGCTTTTAAAATTAAAGTTATATTCTGAAGGCACACAAACTCAGGAATAATAATTAATTGTTTTGGCATTTTGGACTAATAGGATTTTATTCGGGCAGACAGGATTTCATTCGGGCAGGTAAAATTCAAGATCTACCTGCCCGAATGTCCTGTGTGACAAAAGCACTTTTCGCGGACTCTGCGGCACAGTATCCGGTATCTGGCCGGATATTGACAGTTGCAGGATATCCGTTAGGCCTATCCTGCAGAATTAGTGTATCTGAACCGGATATCAGAACCGATATTTGTCATGGTCAAAGCTTAATGAAAGGCTTAAATTTTGATGATAAATTGAAGAATGTTGCTAGAACAGAGTCAACATGATACAAATCATACAATCGTCTCCAAAGTCAAATTAAGTCACAGAAAATTACAAAAACATTCCACCAGTGGAACAGTCCTCCTGCCTAACTTGGTATCTGTCAGCTATGAGAAAAAAATATTTTTAATCAACCGCAAATGCCGAAAAACGTCTTTTTTGTATATTTATTATCGGGTTCATACTATCCGGTATCTGGCAGATGGTCTGGCCGGATTCCATTATCCGGCTATTTTCACTATCCGTGCATCACTAATAACCTTTCCATTCATCTTTGCAGCTTGCAGTCAGCATGGGGATCAAAATCATGACGGAGGACTGGATCCACAGATGTTGGGAAAACAAAGAGAACCTTGAGTTCAATCCTGTCGATGAGGACATTGTAAGTTTATGGTTGTGCATATTTATTTTGTCAATGAAAATTTTATTCTGTTTTGTATTTGAGATATTTTTGAGCAACGTTCTAACATTCTAAACCTTATTTTTTGCTGTTGACTTTGAAAGTTGTCATCATCTATTGCACTGAAACATTAGATGTTGATAATTGATAACTTTCATTCGCAAGCAGCGACAAGCTATTATTTCTGGAATAGATAGTTTTCGATCACATGCCACTATTCCTGACTTGATTCTTTTATTTTCTGCAGATCCACAACTACCAGCTTAGCCCTTTTTCTTTCTCCACGTTGAGTTTCTACGGCTTCAGCAAAGAAGAGCAGAGAGACATGGAGGACTTGACCGTAGCTAATGGTAAGAGGTTCAACAATATTGCTGGGGGGTGGGTTGGTCTAGTGGTAGCGTGCTGGGCTGCCAATCGCTGGGTCCAGGGTTCGAATCCTGGTCTTGCCGGGTCACCTGGGCCTATGTTGGACGGCTGTCTCAATCATCTTTGGTCTCATTGCCGTGTCCTCCCCCTGTCCTAATTAGCCTACCAAGTGCATAAATACAGGACGTAAAGCCTCAGTCATCCATCCATCATCAACAGTATTGCTACATTAAAGTTGGACGTCATCAAATTAAATGATCCATGTAAAATTCTTGGGGTAATGGTTTTTGAAATGGAAGGTTTCCTTTGGTTCACCAGAGTTTTAGCCCAGTTATGGAAACTAACTGATCTGGAAAAATCTTGTCTTGAGGGCTACCTTCACTACGACACAAGTGAAAAAGCGAATAGTCATTTGAAATATTTTCTCTTCATATTTCAGCAACCACTCCTCTTTCAAACATAATTCTTTCACTCACACTTGTTGACCTGATTCGTTTACAGTTTAATACATTTTTGCCAGTTTTTGCAAACTTCGGAAATGTTTGACAATTCACAGCTACCGGTACAATATTTATACCAATCACCAAATTGAGCTGTGTACGACTATAACATATTAAACAATTTACTGCAGTTTGTTTCCAATCCAGTTCTTATACTGCTGCACTTTACTGTAGAATACATTTTCAAAAGGAAACTTGGAAGTAATACTACAGCGCAAAGATAATCTCATTGACATACCTTTTAAAATGTCTTGTAATTCTTGTTTATAATAAGTGCAATTGATCTTTTTCCAGGTGGAACATGTGCGGAGCCTGGTGCCCCACAGTGCACACATCTTGTGGTCGACGAACACACTGTAAAGAAAATACCATGTGAGATCCATCCCAAGTTACAGGTCGTCAAATCGGAGGTATGATAAATTGATAATCTGTGAAAACGTGCCTTGTTAAAAAAACAAAAAGGAAGTTTTATGCCATTGTACCAGTGACAATGTATTGAAGTTTTGACAAATTTACTTCTTTTTATTTCAGTGGTTCTGGGGAAGTATACAAATGGATGCCTGTGCAAATGAACAGATTTACAAATTTGAAGTGGTAAGACATAAGTATTCTAAATATTACAATGTTTTTCTACACTTCAGTAAGATAATCACATCTAATAAAACTTATGTTAATTTGTATACTTTGAAGCCGCCAATATAGTTTTTGGTGTGTAAAAAAACACATCAGGCTTGGGTCCTCGTTGTGTCAAATATCGGAGACTGCATTTTAAAAATTTACTCAAAAATGCCACATACCGTCAGTATGCCAATTTAAAAGTCTTACATGATTTATATATTTTTCCTCATTTTCAGCCTCAGTCAGCAGATACCCCTTGCGAAAACAGACCCACCAAGTCAACACCCAAGACGTTATCAGGGGGTAAATCAAGAAAGCGCAAACGGCTAAGGGACAACCTCGCACAACTAGCGGCTGAAGGAGAGGTCGATTCTCCCTTTACAAATACTAAAAGACGTTCCAATGAGGTCGGACATATGTCCGTCAGTGGGTCCTTCTTGGATGCCACGGCTGATATGTCTTTACCTGTTAGTACACCAACGGATAAAGGTAAGTTTTTTAATTTTTGAAAAAAACTTCACTTATACCTTATAGATTTCCTGACTCTTCCTTGCGTTTGTAGACATGTCAGCTTTTCATTTGTCTTTGCTTTATGTAAACAATTTGAAATATATTCAATCAGTAAATTTCCTTCTTCTATTTCTGATTAATCATCAAAACTGTAAATAAGCTTCCAGAATAATAAACTAAAGGAGAAGTCGCCCAGTTTTTGTAAATATGAAAAATGTTATGAATTTTACAAGTTTTCTGTATTTGTCCAATGAAAAATGCTAAAATATAAAGAAGTTTGGACCTGCACAATACCTCGAAATTTATGTCAATAATTTATTTTTGAAATAACCAAAAAAAAAAAATTAACAATTGCAGATGCAGGAAAGGAGAATGAAAGTACGCCCAAAGGAAATGTGGGGAAGATGAGTCCTCGTTACTTGACAATCAGAGAATTGCTACAAACCGAGAAAAACTACGTTGCTATCATGCAGACAGTATTAAAAGTAAGTGTGGTATAAAGTACTCCCTGATTACTATATAACGTTTTGCGTATAGAGGGGGATGTTCAGTTAGAAGAACTTTCAGCGGAGGATTTTTAACCGGCCTAACAGCGGAGGCCGGTTAATACAGGAGCTGTAAATGCATCAGGTGAAACCATAAACAGTAGGCATAAACTGCAACCACAAACCAGATGTAAACCACTGACAAAATTCCCCATTGTGACCTTTTAAAATATTTCACTTACAGTTATGAAATTTGGTACAGGTATGGGACTCTGGGTATGGATTGGGAACAAGTCGAGAAACCCAAGATGGCTGCCGTTTTGTGGCGGCCATTTTGGCAGCCATCTTTCTTCATTCTTGAACTGCCCAGTGTGACCTTAATATTTCACTTACAGTTATGAAATTTGGTGCAGGTATGGGACTCTGGGTATGGATTGGGAACATGTCGAGAAACCCAAGATGACTGCCGTTTTGTGGTGGCCATTTTGGCAGCCATCTTTCTTCATTCTTGAACTGCCCATTGTGACCTTAATATTTCACTTACAGTTATGAAATTTGGTGCAGGTATGGGACTCTGGGTATGGATTGGAAACATGTCGATAAATCCAAGATGGCGGCCATTTTGTGGTGGCCATTTTGGCAGCCATCTTTCTTCATTCTTGAACTGCCCATTGTGACCTTAATATTTCACTTACAGTTATGAAATTTGGTACAGGTATGGGACTCTGGGTATGGATTGGGAACATGTCAATAAATTCAAGATGGCGGCCATTTTGGCAGCCATCTTTCTTCATTCTTGAACTGCCCATTGTGACCTTAATATTTCACTTACAGTTATGAAATTTGGTACAGATATGGGACTCTGGGTATGGATTGGGAACATGTCGATAAATCCAAGATGGCGGCCATTTTGTGGTGGCCATTTTGGCAGCCATCTTTCTTCATTCTTGAACTGCCCATTGTGACCTTAATATTTCACTTACAGTTATGAAATTTGGTACAGGTATGGGACTCTGGGTATGGATTGGGAACATGTCGATAAATCCAAGATGGCGGCCATTTTGTGGTGGCCATTTTGGCAGCCATCCTTCTTCATTCTTGAACTGCCCATTGTGACCTTAATTTTTCACCTACAGTTATGAAATTTGTAACAGGTATGGATCTCTGGGTATGGATTGGGAACATGTCGATAAATCCAAGATGGCGGCCATTTTGTGGTGGCCATGTTGGCAGCCATCTTTTTTCATTTATTGAACTGCTCATAGTGACCTCAATATTTCGCTTGGTGGCCATTTTGGCAGCCATCTTTCATTTCGCTTAGAGTTATAAAATTTGTTACAGGTATGGGCCTGTTGATATGGATCAGGGACATGTTGAGAAATCAAAGATGGCGGCCATTTTGGCTGCCATCTTTCCTCATTCTTGATCTTCCCATTGTGATCTCAATATTTTGCTAAGAGTCATGAAATATGGTACAGGTATTGGCCTATGGGTATCAATCGGAAACATGTTGAGAAATCCAAGATGGCAGCCACTTTGTGGCAGCCATTTTGGCAGCCAACTTTCGTCATTCTTGAACTGCCCATTGTGACCTTAATATTTCACCTACAGTTATGAAATTTGGTACAGGTATTGGCCTGTGGGTATGGATGAGGAATATGTTGAGAAATCCAAGATGGCAGCCATTTTGGCAGCCATCTTTCCTTTTTTTTAGAAATCTGTTCAAACTGCATTGATTCTATACTAATAGTCTAGCATCTTCCAATCAACTATTTCTCCTATCTTCCAATATCAGTTGCTCAGTGGTTTAAGCAATGGCACCTTCAATTTCATTGTGTTAGGTCGGTTTTGAATCCGCGGATTCTTGTTTAACTTAATCCATGCCTTATTGTTTTCAGACATTCAGAGATGAGATAATCAAACCAGACCAGCCGGGAGGTCCTCTGCTTGACCCCACGGATGTCAAAATGATCTTTGGCAAGATTCCTCCCATTTACGAAGTCCACACGAAAATACGTGATGAACTGGAATCTCTTCTTGTGAACTGGTCCGAGAGTAAATGCGTCGGCCAGGTGTTCTTGAATCATGTGAGTAAATATGCTATGTATAATTAGGGGATTTATTATTCTGAGTGTCTAATCACTGGTCCGGGCACGGGCCATGACCTATGTTGGATGTTTCAATCATCCTTTGCCTCGCTGCTGTGTCCTGCTGTCCTAGTCAGCCAACGATGGTACATAAATGCAGGGTTTAAGGCCTCAATCATCCATTTGTTCGTCTGACAAACTTAACTGTACATAGGTCCCATACGTGACATGTCACTGCATTTTGCAATCCGCGGATTCTTGTTCTAATTTTTTCGTGTTTCACTAGCATATTTCACAGTTGGCATAGATTGGGGCTGATTTACTGCTATGGAATTATCATGTCTTCTTTTACATTTTCAGGCCGATGCTCTTATGAAAGCTTATCCTCCATTTGTGAATTTCTTTGAAAATACAAAAGAGACGATTCAACATTGTGATAAAGCGAAACCACGATTCCATGCATTCCTCAAGGTATGTTGTCAGATTTTCAATGGCATTGATTTTGAGGGTTTTATTTAATGTTATGTGTCATCTGCCTGTCCTAAATCGCCTACCAAGTGCATAAATGTAGGATGTAAAGCCTGATCATCATTACATTTATTTAATCACACCTTATTTCTCGAACTTTGGGATAATGAGAACTAGTAGTTGTTGACTTTATTCTTATAAGTTGCACAAGTATTTCTTCTGCCTTTCCGAGTTTCTCAGTAACTATCTAACAGATCTTTAGTTTGTGTCTGTCCCTGTCTTTACAGGATCATGTGTCAGTTTTTATTAATTCAACTTTTTTCCCTTCGCAGGTTTGTTTGAGTCGCCATGATTGTTGGAGACAGTCGCTGACTGAGCTGTTGATCAGACCCGTCCAGCGGCTGCCTAGTATTTTGTTGTTACTGAAAGATTTGTTAAAGAGGACGGACCGCAACAACGCGGACCACGCCAACCTGGAGAAAGCCATTGCTACCCTGGAGGAAGTCATGACGTGAGTTTAAAACACACATTTGACTCAGTTTGATGTTTTACCACTGGGAGTCCAATGGAATCTTTCCGAAACTACAGAATGTAAATTGTGATACCTTAATAAAAAGGATAGTATTATGGTGAATGCCTGGCGTAACTCACCAATGTGATTGCCTAGCAACCACAAAAATAATGGCCTTTGCTTTTGCAAGTTTGGGGGCTAAAATCTAAAAAACTTTTTTCTTAACTCAAATGTGGATACTGCCCCTTGCTCCATTCTTGAAACATTCTCATCACTGCTCTTAGGTTCAGCATGAAACTTTTACAGCATTTAATATCACACAGGCTTGGCTAAATTGAGTTTTGCATTCTTTCCAGTCACATCAATGAAGATAAGAGGAGAGCCGAGGGTCATCAGAGAATGTTTGACATCGTCAATGACATTGATAATTGTCCTGTAAGTACCACACTGTATGAAACATTGGGCCTGACATTCAACCAATTTATCAGTTTTGCTTATTCAGTTGTTATTCACACTTTGACAATAACAGCCAGTAACAAACACAATTTGTTGGAAGGAGAAGGATTCGATTCTTGGGCCAGAAGATGTGTGAAAACTTCTATTTAGACTGTCTTATCTGCTGGTGTCTGTTCATCCAACTTCTTTAAGAAATTTATTACTGAGATTTTCCTTATTTTCTTTCAGCCGAATCTTCTTTCCTCACATCGCAGTTTTTCTATGAAAGTTGATGTTGTTGAAGTCACGGATGAATTGAGTGGAAGAGGAGAGAATATCACCCTGTTTGTTTTTAGTGATAGTATAGAGGTATGTATGACTTAAATAAATATATCGTTATCAGGCTTGAGTCTTTGGCTGATAGAATTGTTGTAAGAAAACTACACTTGATAACACAACATTGCCAATGATTGGGCTTGATATGTTTTCTCGATTTCAGATGTGTAAAAGACGAGTGAAGGTGTTGAACTCGAAAAGTCCTGCCGCCCATGGTGCTAAAACCCCCCAAAAAGCTTACAAACACATAGAGATGGTGCCCCTCACGTTCGTCAAGAGGCTTGTCAATATCACTGATATTCGAGGTATGGGTTTATTTGTAAATTTTATGAAATCTTAGTGATGCTCAAACACTCAATTTTGAGTGTTCTGAGAAAAATCCTACATGTTAGAACCTGAGAAGGAGATACATGTCCAAGTAGCTTTGACCCCACATGCCTGTTTAGGAGAGGGTTGGCTCAGTTGGTAGAACTCTGGGCTTCCAATCGCTAAGACCCAGTTTTAATTCCAACTCTGGCTGCGTCTCCTGGACTAACATTGGATGGCAGTTACCATCATCATTCGCCTGATTGATGTATCCTTCATCCTAATCTCCCTACTAAAGGGCACTGCATGAATTCAGGACAATCATCCATCCATCTGTCCTTTTATATTCAATGAAACAATAAACATTTTAATTAGATCCTCATAATAACTATTTCCTTTTTGTGTTTCAGACGAGCGACAAGTATTTGCAATGGTAATCAAAGAGCTGGACAAGCGAGAGAAGTTGTACGCCTTCATGGTGGTAGAAGAAGACTTGGAGGAGAGGGATGAGTTGCTGATGAGGATGGCCAAACATATATGTGCTAACACTTGCAGAACTGACTATGTGAGTTGTCTTCATTTGTGTTCAGGATTCGGAACCGTTCCTACAATCTGGGAAAGTCGGGGAAGAGATGTGGTCTGGGGAAAACATAGAAATGTCCCGACCTGGAAAAGCAAAAAATTTTCAGAAGTCATAGAAAGTACAAATTTTGACAACAATTCATGCTCTTAGTGAAAGGATTCCCGTGGTTATTGGGTTTGACTGGATGGGAGGAAGGGAGACTGAGGTCATCTCGCAAGTATTTTAGGGTGCACCTGAACGAGTCATGGAAAATTATACATTTGTGAGAAAAAAGACATGGAATTTCATTCTGAGGTTGTTTGGAGTTATTAACTGTCACCTGTGAGGGGAAGGGTGGGGAATTTCAAATCAAGGGAATTGGAGAGGTTGAGGAATTTTAATTTGACAATTGTTTTATGATAACGAAGTCGTGGTAACTGCATGACCGTTTAGCACTGAAATCTTTGAAATTAATGTAGTGAAAAAAATATCAGTTACAACACTGGCAACTTTTTAAATTGACTGAGACACACAAACTATTTTGTTGTCATTTTCAGGAGAATTTGCTGGCAGATTACGTAGCAGCTGACTTGGACATTGACTTGAATGATTTCCAAAACAACACATTGAGTCGTGCGGCAACAAGGTAAGTTACAAAATTTATTATAAGTTTCCTTTGAGGTCTTATTTTTCATTATTTTCTCTATCATATTGGCAAAGAAAGTTCCAAATAATTCACGTTATATTACTCTAAACTTTATCTTTTATTTGAAGGGAACTGGAAAATTAAGTTTAACAAACTTTAAAATTTTGATATACAATTTCTTTAATTTGAGTTATAATTTTCCTATTAATTATTTTGAAGTTTTTTAGCATTAGTCTTTAAAATCTCATTTCAGGAATTCTCTAAAGACTTTGGGTTCAATTTTGTTAGTTTGTGTTTCATATATTTATTTGCCTTTACCTCTATACCTTTATGCTTGAAGCTTATGAAGTGTGTACACGATATGACATCAAATAACTTCTCTTATAAATGCCATCTCCTCAATACAAAACGGACAGTGCCATGCGCCAGCATTACAGTCACAGACAACGCTATGGTTAGCACCAGTGGAACAGGGGGGCGGGTTAGCTCAATGGTAGCGTGCTGGGCTGCCAATTGCTAGGTCCCTGGTTCGAACCCAGCTCTTGCGGGGTCACCTTGGCCCATGTTGCATGGCTGTTTTAATCATCCTTCGCCTCATTGCCGTGTCCTCCTCCTGCAATAATTAGCCTACCAATATGCATAAATACAGGATGTAAAGCCCAATCATCCATCCAATCCAACCAATGTTGTCTGTGATTATGATGCCTGTCCAGATTGCGGACTCAAAAACATAACATTTCTGTATAACAATGCCCCTATATCACTAATGAATCTGGTCGTTACGTAGCTCTAAGTTTTGAAATAATTTAGATAACTGAAATGGTGTCTTAAGATCATCTTAGCTTTAGAGAAAATGTGGCGTATGATTGACTGGTGTTTCTCTTGGCGTGGCTGATCGTAATGGTTTCTGTGCTATATTTAAATCTTTGTATGCATGGTACCAGTTTTGATAAGTACCGAATAGCCATCTGCCTCCTAAAAACGCAATTTACGAATCATATCATGCCTTCATCCCTTGCTCTAAGGTCAAGCTTTGCATATTTAACAAGATCTTTAATAGCTTCCTAAATTACCTATTGTTCTGGTGAAAAACTTCTGTAACTATGTTAAGATGATGATTTGAGGTGATGGTTCTGCAGAGTAGACTAATTTGTGTCTCTCTAGGCAATCCATGATTTAAGAGGAATTTATTGCAAATGTCACCTTCATCTTCAATATGTTGTGAATAAAAGTTTTGAAATATTAAATTTTCACTGAAAAGTGAACAAATTTTGTATCGCTGACCAATACAAGTAAATGTAATAACAGTGTGAATTATAATGAAATGACTGGTTTGAATAAATTTGCCTCGTAATGTTCTGATGTTGTATGATCTTTATTATTGAAATTTCTTGAAGAGTATAGAATATACTATAGATTGCCATGATGCAATGTTCTCCAATTATTTCTTATTCAATCATATCAAACTTGTTTGCAGGTTTGGCCGTCGAGTGTCACGGGCATTCTCCTTCAACCGAACACCTCGGAAACTTCGCCGAGCCATGTCATCAATGACCCAAGTGATGTCACCGTTTTCAAGACGAGACAGCATGACATTTGCCCACCCTGGTAGCGTGAATACGATCACACCGAGAAAAACCGGTCATGAGTTGCGACAGAGAATTGCGTCCACCAACGATTTGACGGTGAGTTTTGAGTGTTTAATTTTATGGATTGCAGGGCTTCAACAGTTTGCGACAATAGTCTGCATTGGCCCATTGACACAGGTGCTTGCCTCTCACCATTAGACATGGGGTTTCCATTTTCCAGAAGTGGGAGGGGGTAGAGTTGGTCTAGTGGTAGCGCGCTGGACTGCCAATTTCTGGGTCCAGGGTTCGAATCCAGCTCTTGCCGGGTCACCTGGGCCTATGTTGGATGGCTATTTCAATCATCCTTTGCCTCAGTGCAGTGTCCTCCTCCTGTCCTAATTAGCCCACCAAGTGCATAAATACCGGACGTAAAGCCCAAAACATCCATCCATCCGTCCAGAAGGGAGAGGGTTAGCTGAGTTGGTAGCACGCTGGGATGCCAATCACCGGCTCCCAGGTTCGACTACGGTTCTGACCTGGTCATCTAGACTTTAGTTTGACAGAATTTCAGTCACCCTTCGTCTAATTTCTTTGTCCTCTTCCTATCCTATTGAAATAATCTGCCCAACAAGTGCCTAAATACAGGACGTAAAACCCCAATCACCCTTCCATCCATCTCAGAGAGTTCAGCACCAGTGGGCCCAGTGGCGCAATGAGACAGTGCGAGAACACTCCAGTTTTATAATTGTAAAGCATCAAGAGCTCTCATGGCACTTTTTGTACTGTCCGTCTTTAGAAATCACTGCAAGTATAACCTAATTTGGGTGATAAGATAAATAAATGCAATTTGTTCAAATGTAAGAATTACAAAGTAATACCATAAGAGCTCTGCTGCACGTTGATGGAATATTATCATCTCTTTCCACAAGGTGGCAAATTCATGAACGTTGGAAGTTTATGCCCTCTGGTGTTATGAATTCATTGGCAATCCTGTGTTGGTGGTTAGAAGTTATATCGTGAAGATCGGTAGTTTGAAGGTCCTGCTTGAATTGAAATACCTGCGCTTTTGCTAGTTTTAACATGAACCCTGCAAATTTGCTTGCATTTACCGCTATGATAACGGGGTTTGACATTAAATGGTAGGCTGATTATTATGAACGTCTGAAGTTGAAGAGACTTTCTGACATTATGTCATGAAACTTGTTAGAGCAATACTTGTGAAGTAAGTTGGCTCTGTGTGGTTTGGCCTTGGTCTGTCAAATTTTCAAATTTTTGGACAGTTCTTGAAAATAAAATGGAGCTCACCGTTCTAGTTGTTTGCATTTTTTTATAAAATTTTCAGCTAAAATTGAATTTATTCTCATGGTCATATAATATTTCATTAAAACAGAGGAATGGTTTATAATATTTGCTAAAATTAAATCGGAACTACATGTGATGTCAAACCCTGTATATCATAAGGTGGTAGGCTTTTGGAAATTTAATTGCATACAACCTGCATACAGTACATTGGTCGCTGTATTGTTCGGTACTGGACTACTTCATGGACGCAGCACTGAGCAGTACATTTCAAAGCGCAGCGATGCATTGTATTTACTGGACAACCATATTAGATAGCATCATGACTAACCTTGCTAATTGATGTGTGTATGTCTTTGTATGTGGTGATGATGGATGACTGATAATAGGACACTGATGACTCACAATTTGGCCTCAACAATATTCCCGAGGATTTCGGAATGCGGCCCCATAGTCCTAAGAGGCGGCGGGAATCTATCGGTGTAAGTTTAAGTTACTCATAAGTTTGTTTTTAGAGTTTTTGGGATTATTTGATTCTCATTTGGTGGTTTTTGGGGTTTTCTTATTTCTTACTTTTTGTGCGTGTTTGGAGTAGCGATTTCTATGATTTAAAACAGGTGGAACTGCTGTTAAATGATTGGGAAAAAATAAAAGGTGTTTTTCCGTGTCCAATTTCAGTCCGTCATCCAGTGTTTGAAATAAATTTGTATAAAAAAATTTATGACAATACGGCAATGATTTCATACAGTTTCTATATCGTCATACAGTTTCTGTATCATCATTTCAAAATTATTTATACTACGGTATCGAAGCACTATTACAGTGCCACTTTTCGAGATTAGTGTGATCTGATTCTGATTGCTCTCATGAACAAAACATTGCTTTTTAGAAGAGGTTTAGCTTGGTCCAAGCAATCTAGACTGAACCCTGTGACTGTATGTCTGGACTACTATTTCAAACACTAATCACCTGATTGTTGGCATGGACTAAAAATTAGAAGCAAGAAAAACGCACCTTTTGACTGAGTATAATTGGTGATTTGGAGTCTAACCTTGGTTTTGGGAATGTCTAACCTTTTGATATTTCAGTTTTAACCCTTGATGTGGTCAGTTGCAGGCCTACAGATTTATAGATACTAACAATTGATTGTGTTTTGTTGTCTTGTCAATTTATCGCACATATCCTCTGTTGTAACAATGTGATTTTCAATTTAGTGATGTTGGTAAATTCCTCTAGATGCGGTGATGTTGGTATTCAGACAATGATGTTCATTTTTAAATACCTCCAAAATATTACTGGTTAGTTCAGTTTGAAGCACTCTGTGTTTCCAGTCGCCCTGTCCTGGCCTTGTTTCCGGCTCTAGCCAGGTTGCCTTGACCCATGTTGGACAGCAGATTTAGTCATCCTTCACGTCATTGTTATGTCCTCTTCTTGTCCTAGTTAACCTACCAAAATGCATAAATACAAGACGTAAAACCCCAATCATCCCTCCATCCATCTGCTTAAACTCTTGAATAGTGATAAAGTTCTGGCGCCAGCTAGTGTCCATGCTTCTTGGTTTTAATTTTATAGATTTAGAAAATGTAACATTTTTTATACCCTCCTAATTTGTGTGCTCTTTTTTACATAGAGTAAGACAAGACTTCACTTTAACTGATGCAATCATTAAATTTACTCACACACTAGCATGTATTTTCACTCACAGGGTTTTACACGAACATCTTTGAAAAAGCATTTCAGTAGGTCTGGACGGAAGTCGTGGAAGGCTGTAAGTCTGGAACGTTGAATGTTGTTGATGTTAAGAATGTTGTATTGTTAGTTTTATCAACTTTTGTGAATGTTCTGTTTGGCTGTTTGCATTGTTTGAATGTGTTGTGGCTGTTGTCTTTGTTATGTCGTAAGGTCAGGCCTAGCAATGTGAAGAATTTATTTATTTAAGATGTTTTTGATTTGCTTGCCCGTGTTTTACACACCACTAAATATCAGGCCTGAAGTGATACTCCAGCAGGAGTGGTCTTAGACTAGTGGTAGCGTGTTGGGCTGTCAATCGCTGGGTCCAGGGTTCGAATCTGGCTCTTGCCGGGTCACTTGGGCCTATGTTGGACGGCTGTTTCAATCATCCTTTGCCTCATTGTCCTAATTAGCCTACCAACTTACCAAGTGCATAAATAAAGGACATAAAGTCCCAATCATCCATCCTCCACTCCAGCAATCAAATCAAAAACGCCCTTGGTAATGAATTAAGGATTCACTCATCTTTTTTTGTTGCATTGAAGTGCAGTCTTTTGTTGTCTTGTTTGGGCTAAGTTTTGATAATCATGCTATGCTGATATAATATTATTGCTTTGCTTTTGCGCATGCTTGCTTTGCTGCTGTATAGTGCGTAATATGCTTTCCGTTTATGTTATTATTAAGTTCTTGTTGGTCTCAGGTTTGATTCCTGGTCGTCAGTGGTTGAGCAGTGCTATGTTAGTTAATTTCAATTACCAGCATGGGAGTGTAGCTCCGTTGGTAGTATGCTGGGCTGCCAATCGCTGGGTCCCTGGTTCATGGAGTTCAATCCTCGTTCTGGCTAGATCATCTGGACTTTGGTTGGACAGCAGTGTCAATCATTGCTATGTCCTGCTGTCTTCCAAGTGCAATACAGGATACAGTAAATACAGGATTTAAATCCCCAATCATCCATACATCCAGCTGAAGACATTGAATTGGTGACCTTTGTATTTAGTGTCTGCTAGCAACGTCATGCACAGCTACTAAATGATCCTGTGCGTAGGAAAATATGCAGCATGTTAACTTCTATCTCTTTATTTCGTACTGCGACCCACAAACTTATGGCAATTTGTTTGCCATGGTAAACAAATAGGCTAAGCCTCTGTCTTCTACAACTCCGGCTGAGAGATTAGATTCAAAGTGTGGAAAACACACTTTGACACCTACACTGTATCACAGTTTTCATAAGCACCTATATAACCAGTGCTCTCTGCTCATATCCTCATTCAATTTCTCTCAGCATTCTATGCTGCCGGCATTGAGAGTTTTAAATACTAGTGCTAGTAGAATTATGTTTTACTAGTTATATATATTTCAGTGAAATATTAGTTTCAATTTGTTCAGCTCATGGAAGGAATTACATGGTAATCCTGAGGAAGGAACTCCAGATGCAGTTAAATGTGTAAGTATTTTTGTTTCTGAGCCACTTAAATGGTTAGTGGGAAGAAACTTTACCATGCTTTCCAAGTTACTAGCGGGATAGCTGAAAGTATGGCCAAATATTTCAGTGTGAGTATTACTTGTTTCTGAGCCACTTAAATGGTTAGTGGAAAGAAACTTTTCCATGCATTCCAAGTTACCAGCGGGGTAGCTGGAAGTATGGCCAAATATTTCACGGTCTTGATTCTGAGCCACTTAAACGGTTAGTGGAAAGAAACTTTACCATGCGTTCCAAGTTACTAACGGGGTAGCTGGAAGTATGGCCAAATATTGCACGGTCTCAGTCATTTAACGGGCAATGATGAGACTCATGCGACAAGGGGCATGCCACGCCCGCTTTGTCTATATGTGAGTAGTTACAGTTTCTGATTCACTTAATGGGCAGTGGAAAGAAACTTGCCATTAATTCTGAGCTACCACAGGAGTAGCTAGAATATGGTTAACATAGTAGTTCACATTCTCAGCCATTTGATTGGCAATGGTGGGACTTGTTGAATGTGTGTCATGATATCTCACAGGACTTGTAAGTATTCAACTTCAGGGCCACTATATTGTGTACTGAATATATATATATCATGATTCTGAGCTATCACTGGAATAGCTAGGAAAGGACACTCAGAATGATACATATTCTTAGTTCTCAGCCATACAATGAGCAATGGTGAGACTTGGAAGAACATGATTAGTGATACTTGACATGACTCGCAAGTATTCTAGTTTAGAATCACTTGTTGTCTACCAAAAAATGTATATTTATATACATGTATATGTCATAGTTCTGAGCTACCACCGGAACAGCTAGAATATGATACTCAAACGTGGATCACATTCTTTACCATTCAATGGACAATGGTAAGAATTTAAAAGCATGTGTCATGTTACTTCAGGATATCTGCATTCCATATATATTTCATTTTAGGAATGACTTTATTATTATACACGAAGAAAGTAATGATGATGTCATTGTTCCGAGTTACCACCTGAGTGGCTAAAAATGTCATATGCTATAATTCGCACTCTTGGCCATTTAAGCAGTTATGCAAAAATGGTAGAACATTTAAGCTTCATGAAACTTCAGAGTACAATTGTTGTCTACTGATGACTAGCTTATCATAACTTCTGAGCTATCACCTGAGTAGCTAGAAATGAAACATGGTGTAATGATGGTTCACATTTCATAGCCATTCATTGGGTAATGGTAAGAATGGTGGAACATTCAACAAGGTACTTCATCATATCTGTAAGTATTTCATTTCCAGAGCCAGATGTACGACTGAAAAAGAAAGAAAAGAAAACAACATGAATTCTGAGCTACCGCTGGAATAGCTAGAATATGATACATAATAGTTTGCATTTCTCAGCCATTCAATGGGCAATGGTGAGACTTATTTGCTTGACAGCTGGGTCTTGGGTCCGCTGTTTGGAGCAAGCAATCAGATCAAGGATGCA
Organism: Platynereis dumerilii; assembly: GCA_026936325.1. Classification (NCBI taxonomy): domain Eukaryota; kingdom Metazoa; phylum Annelida; class Polychaeta; order Phyllodocida; family Nereididae; genus Platynereis; species Platynereis dumerilii. The sequence goes on from JAPTHN010000008.1 coordinate 9,283,456, forward strand.
GCCCGGCAAATCCAAATCGAACAGGCAGTTAAATTTGAAGAAGCTGGAATGCTAGGACAGCTGTCCAGCAGGGCATGTATGCACAGAAGTGAAATGAAGCAGCTCAAGTGAAATATTGTAACCTGCCCTCCATTGCATAGCGGCAGGCTACTGTAGCCAGGAGGCTTGTGGGAAATGGATGCCTAAACAACTAGTCACATTCTTAAATGTTTAATGGTGAGGCTTGCAGGTCATGCTTCATGATATAATATTAGTAAGTGCCCTTATTTCCGAGTCACTTCTGAACATGGAATTCTGTTATCATTCTGAGCTACCACCATGGCAGCTAGAACATGTATTGGCTTCAATCTGCATTAAAGCAGTCTTGTATCTTTAGCCATATGCTGTGAAACAGTGAAGAAACAAGCATGATGCATCATCACCATGGATGAAAGTTCAGATCATTTGTAAGTGTATTCCTGTCTGATTAATAGTGAAAAGAAATTCACCATGTTCTTAGCTACCGCTCAAGCATGGCATCAACAGTCATAGTTCACGAAGACACCCAGCACAAGCAGTTCAGTACTTAAGCATTCTGAGTGGATGATAAGTACAAAGAAGCGGAACATGTATATGTAGCTGCAGCATTGTAGCCTGCTAAGATATATATTCATGACAGACTAGTCATTTTGAAAACTCGCTTCATCTCATTCAGGCATGTAAGGCGAAAGTGGTTGAAATCCAGAGCTACCCTGATGCAAACACCTGATGAAGTATGCCTATAGATGACTTGCCAGTGTAAGTGAGGCAATACCAGGTATAACAGCTAGTCTGTCACAATTAAAGACAGTTCACTTTACAGACTCCTGTTCCTACCTCCCTGCAGCAGACTACCAACTCTGTGAGGGAGGCAACTTACACACACCTTGTCATGTAATTAGTGCGGCTTTATTGCTAAAGCTTAACAATGGTCTGCTGACTTTGAAAAGGACGACCATATTGAGGTGTGAAGATGCCACAAAAACCAGTCCCTGCATTTGTTATGAGTAAAGCTTACTTAAGAACCAACTAGGTAGCCCTATAGTTAGCGGGCGAGTTTGTGTTTTACGTCCCATCAGCCCCATTGGGGACTATGTAGAGGCCCTAGACCATAGGAGTAACATTTGATGATCGGAAACTGGCTCATCATCTGGTTTAATAACTTCCACATGAGCAGGGATTCTTTCCATGCAAGCTCTTGTGTTTCAGGTTGACAAGCTAATCTTTAAACCAAAGTAGGGGCACAGCCATTTCAGCCAGTCATCCCCAGTCGCATCTATGACTGTCATCCATAGGGTCATAGACAAATACTTGGGATCAAGAAACATGTCTTCGTCCTGTGACAAGCAAAGCCGTGGCAGTAGTCACTGCTTAATGCCTATTTCGATAGGATTCCAGCAGAGTTTGTTAAGCTCGGATGACCTATTAAGATAATTCTGTGTGCATCTCTCTCTTGCAGCAAGAACAAAACCTTCATAGTATGGAAGCAACATGCCCCCAAACAAATCAGTCGGATTGCGGCTACATGACAAAAATTAAGATACTCCTCATGTAGAAAATAAATAAAATTATCACTTCAACAGTGCTGGTTACCTCAACAAACCCTTTTGTAACGGACCAGTAACCTAGATTTAGTCATTGGAGGGAGAAATGGAGTGGTTGATGTTTTTTGTCATCAGGAAACCTGGTACACCTCTGATGATAGCGTGCCACACCACTTTACTTCAGTAACTATTATACATTCATACATTCAATAATCCTTACCTACAAGAAAGACTACAAATGTTCTTTACAATATATATGGTATATAATATGTAGAGGCCTATAGGAAACCCAAAATCTCAGGTTATTCCTAAAAGTATCTCTATATTACCTTTCTGTGGTAGATGCTTAGATAAGCAGTTATGTTCCTATCACATGAATGCAGATGGACTGTAAACAAAGAAACACAGCACCTGATTCCTCATATATAGTGATGTGGTTTCGTTTGGATATATCCCTGAATTTAAGACAGATGTGATATTTCTCTTGGTAATGGGACAGTGAGTGTCCAACATTAGTAGTTCAGATGGCACTATATCCAATGAACTCTTGACAGATTACTGTCAGATAATTCATGCCTTTCTTGCCTAATTCAATCATACATTAAGCATGTTAGGACAATTTAACTCAGGCCTTTACCTGATGGCTTGTGCCCTTTTGCATCATTCCTTAAAGAAGGAGAATGTCCACATTATATATAGTTTTGACAGTCTACTGGACCCATCAGGTATTGTCTGAACATTCTGCGTCCAAAATAAATAATTTTGCAGTTACCACAAGTCAACGCTGCAGGTCTACAAATGCAATGTAGCATTCATCAAAACATAGTCTAGTGGGGTCTACCCATGACGAGGTATGCTTATTTCCAATTTGGGATATATTCCAAAGTCTTTCCAACTGACGAGCGCAGACTTTTAAACAAGAAACTTGGTTAGTCATATGGGACATTGCAATTCTAATGACCATAATCGACTTGTGTATACATTTAATTTCATTCAATTGAATTACTTTCATTTTATGTTGCGGTAAGGAACCTTGTCTTAGACAGTGGAAACCTGCCACTGTGTCTTTAGCGGTGTTAATTAAAAACACTGGTAATAAGCCTACATTATTGTGCCCATTCTTGTCCAAATAATGTATGTAGTTTCACTTCACATAAACTTGTGAATTATGATTTAATATCCTTTTTCAAACTTTAAAATTTTGATGAAGGTCCTGTGAATCAGTCTTTGTGGTGTCTGTTGCCAAATACTGAACCGAAATTAAATATTCCTCTAGGAAACCCGATAGGACATATATTGGATATTTGATAATGAATGGTTCAACTAGGCGGTACTGCCAAGTTTGACAAAATTAGCAATAAAACATAGTCCCAATGCTTACCACGACCCAGTACAGTCATTTGCAGCTTGCATTGCCCCGATAAGGGGTGCCCACATTTTACCTGATGCGGCCTATAATTAGGGTTTTACACCATATTTCACTCTGTCCATTGAAGCTTTGGGCAAAAAATTCCATCATGGCACAGGCAATCTCTTACTAATTAGTAGAATGTGTCCAGCCTTTGTTATCTCTCCAAAGATACAAGAAGTAAGGTCCACTGTTTTCTGGACCTGCAAAGGAACATTGCCTTAATGCAAACTGGTCAATGGACATAGACCTCATAGCACAGTCTCTTGCGCTTTACTAAACTGACATGAGGCAAAAACTTGGCTGCAAGTCTAGGTTTTGCCAATTGGTTATTATCTTATGATCCTACATGAAAGCTCTTTTGGTTCATAGCTTATCTTTTAGGTGCGCCAGACTTGAATTTATCCATCTCCCACCATTCATTCAATTTGAAAGTTTGGTACATTATTGTTCATTTGGAACCTTCAATGGTTTAATTTATTTGATCCTCACACAATCCACTAAGTGATTAAAGGAAGCCGTTTTGACCGATGAAAATTCTATTTTGAGCACTAGCATTTATGCTCACACAATGGTTACTTCTGGATGTCATTTGACAGTTCCCACCTCCAATCTGGGAATCTTAGCCTATTTGTTTACCATGGCAAACAAATTGCCATAAGTTTGTGGGTCGCAGTACGAAATAAAGTTAAAATCCTCCCTTAACGGGATAGGATTAATCTTTGTGAGTAAAGACCCACAAACTTATGGCACCTGAGGGTCCCACCCTCCTCCCCGCGGTCAAAGGGGTTATGCTTCGAAAAATTTGAATGAGGATATGAGCAGAGAGCACTGGTTATATAGGTGCTTATGAAAACTGTGATACAGTGTAGGTGTCAAAGTGTGTTTTCCACACTTTGAATCTAATCTCTCAGCCGGAGTTGTAGAAGACAGAGGCTTAGCCTATTTGTTTACCATGGCAAACAAATTGCCATAAGTTTGTGGGTCTTTACTCACAAAGATTAATCCTATCCCGTTAAGGGAGGATTTTAATTTTGTCAGTCAAGTAATCAATCTTTGTGACTGACAATAACTTGCCTTAGAGGGATACACTGTCAATAGTATGCAGCTACCATATTTTATCAAACCTTTTCTTTGTTTTTCCAATTTCGTCATTCCATCAAAATCTCTTTCCAATCCCAACCTGAGAGAAGAAAGCATTTTCGAAATGCCTCCAGCCGTGAAGGTACTCGAAGAAATGAATGGTTCCAAATCCGTAACGCAACTAATTACCCATGTGTGAAGGTGTCTCGAATTCTGAAGCCGCCACTTGCACACGATTGAACCATTATGAAAAATATAATCCTTTAATATTTCCGCCCATGCTCATGCTCTTGGGGGTTCTTGGCCGTTTTGAGCATCCTTGAGTTATTTCGAGAGCCATTAGTAGAGGATTCTAACGTTTTGTTGATTTTAATTATTTTTAGTAAGGTTTTGGAGTGAACTTATTTTAAGAATCACGATTTGGCAAATTTGTTAGTTTTTTATCGCAAGCATGCCAAGCGATAGTGTCTCGATTAATTTTGCAACTTTTTTGTAAGTCTGTGTAGCTTTTTATTCCTTCATGTAACATTGATCTATAATTGTCACTCATAAAAATAAATCTTGGTAACCTTGCAAGACATGTTTAATCACCTGTCATCCTCAAAGTGCAGATTTTATGTTTGTTATTTTGTATGTGTGACGGATTTCGAATATGGATTGCGTTCTACTCTTTGATTTTCGTTTTCATTCGTAATTGAACTTGTATTTGACATTGGCTTATGATCTGAACTGTGGCCTTAACCTGAAATTTCAACTAACCTGCATTTGAACCTCATGTGGCCTATGCTTTTGATCTGACTTTATTTGACCTCGGCCTGATAGTCTTACTTATATTTGGCCTTTGCTTTCTTTAAATGACCTTAATCTAATTTAACATGTATGTATTTGACCTTCACTTATGATCCGACCTTATCTGACCTTGACCTAATATTCTTACTATTTTTTGACCGTTGCTTTTGTTATCATCTTCATTTGACCTTGACCTAATAATCACTTGTATTTGATCTTCATTTTACCTTTGCTTATCTTATTTCATTTGACCTGAGTCACCTGACCTAATAATCTCTTGTCTTTGACCTTCAGTTGACCATGCTTGTTAATCGCTGCTGCTTTTAATCTGACCTTCATTTGACCTTGACCTACATGTAAAACTTGTAACTGACCTTTATTTGACCTTTGCTTAAATGTCATGACCTTCATCTGACCTGACCTAATAATCATTTGTCTTTGACCTTCATTTGACCTTTGCTTGTAAATGGCTGCTGCTTTTAATCTGACCTTCGTTTGAACTTGACCTAATTAACTTGTAACTGACCTTTATTTGACCTTTGCTTACATGTATGTCATGACCCTCATTTGACTTGACCTTATAATCAGTTGTCTTTGATCTTCATTTGACCTTGCTTTTGAATGGTTGCTGCTTTTAATCTGACCTTCATTTGACCTTGACCTAATTAACATGTAACTGACCTTTATTTGACCTTTGCTTATGTCATAACCTTCATTTGACCTGACCTGACAATCACTTGTCTAAAAAAGTTGTCTTTGATCTTCATTTTGCTTTTCTTGTAAATTGCTGCTGCTTTTAATCTGACCTTCATTTGACCTTGACCTCATTAACTTGTAACTGACCTTTATTTGACCTTTGCTTATGTCATGACCTTCATTTGACCTGACCTAATAATCACTTGTCTTTGATCTTCATTTGACTTTGCTTGTAAATGGCTGCTGCTTTTAATCTGACCTTCATTTGACCTTGACCTAATTAACTTGTAACTGACCTTTATTTGACCTTTGCTTATGTCATGACCTTCATTTGACCTGACCTAATAATATAATCACTTGTCACATTTGATCTTCATTTGACCTTTGCTTGTAAATGGCTGCTGCTTTTAATCTGACCTTCATTTGACCTTGACCTCATTAACTTGTAACTGACCTTTATTTGACCTTTGCTTTGGTCATGACCTTCATTTGACCTGACATAATAATATATATTTGACTTTGCTTGTAAATGGCTGCTGCTTTTAATCTGACCTTTATTTGACCTTGACCTTTTGTAGGAGTCCTCTGAATCCCCTCTTCCCTCGGCTCCCAGCACCCCTAACTTAGCGTCTTCTATAAACACAACGCCGTGGAAATTCTCCCGTTCTGCAAGCGGCCGGTGATTGGCGTTATCTCCGCTGAAACTAACTGTGCATGGTATGTCTCTTAATCTGTTAATATCTTTAACTTTCACCAAATTTTAATGCTCACTGCCAGACACGTTTTATGGTGATGTCTCTTGTGTAATTGTATTGAGTGAATGGTTTTGAATTATGTGGCTTCTAACTTTTTTGCTGAGTTGTATGTATATACGTATTATATTTGATCATAAATACCCATATTCGCTTGCATTTATCATTGTAGGCAGATAATTAACGTATTGTGCTTGCACTGACTTGTTACTGTTAAGAATTGCACTCGACTTGTTTGCTGAGGGATGTTTGATATTAACTCTGCACCTGTCAATGAAATTCAAGGTTCTTATGGCTGTCTGCATTGAGCAATATGTTATGAGTTCTATGGTGCATCATGACTAATATATATATGCTAATTAAACTTCAAAAGCATGCATAATTTTAACCCTTAAAACCTCTTTGGCATTAAGCATGCATATTTTTTCCCTATTGTTGAAATGTGCAATTTGATTAAAACCTTTGTCATTAAAAAATTCCTTATAATTTGTCAGCTGTGTGTCTACTGTTAGTCTAGAATATGAATCGCCTATAAAACTGTAAACTTGAACTTCCAATCGTGACCTTTAAAGTTCATGTTTTGATGAAAGAATTCCCCGGAGCCTGAAACTCCCTTTTTGTCCTAACTCGAGTTCATTGTTTCACCTTTGATCATTTCCACAGAGTATCTCATTATAAATGCAAATAAGCCTGCCAGCTGTATGATCCATAAGTTTCAAGTAACTGAGCTCTGGATTACAATTTCACGGTTTGATAATTTCAAACGCTCAAAACACTTTAGAAACTAATAATGTTATGCAAGCGTTGACGAGAGGTGTCGAAAATGGCTGTGGCAACTAATTAACAGAGCTACAGGGACGTAAATTAACGAGATGCTACATTTTAGAGCAATTTTTCACCCCCATTTCTGCTCTCCGCCGACATTTGTCTGTGTGCAAGGCTGCGGCAATATCATCAAGTGTTAATAAAACTCCCCGCAAGTTTCTGAGCTCCTAAAGCTCATCGCTGCTGTCTCCTGCTATGAATACCATCTGAATAATCAAGAATATTGCTCCCAGCGAGTCAAATGTGGCACTTAACGAGTCAAATTGCTCGCTTATGACTCGTTAGTGTTCTTGACTTTGCTCTTGACTGTGCAATACTTAATAGTCGTATCTCATCGTTGCAATGTATGATGTGCAAATAATGTGTGCAGCCTAATGATACAACATGAGCAGTAATATAGAAGAGGCCTGAACTAGGCTTAAGCACACATGCTAGGACCTAATTGCTGCTGCTAATTAAATTTTGCCTGCTGAGTTACTTGGAAATGATAATATCAATGATATAACACAGAGGGAGATAGGCCCGATAGCTCTGTTTGTAGCATGCTGGGCCTCCAAATGTTCGGTGACATGTTTGATTCCGATCACTGGCTGGGTCACTTGGATCTATCCTAACTGTAAATGGCTGTTTTAATTATTTTTGCCTCATTGTGTCGCCCCCATGACCTGATTAGCCTCCTCAGTGCATAAATACAGGACATAAAACCCCAATAATCCATCCATCAATCGATAATATAACCCTTAATTTTCTTCTATACTTTCTATCTTTCAGAAATTCAAGTAAGACATCAAGACGTGGAAAAACCATTCCAATCGAGTGACTTCTATGGTTCATTGTAACGTAACCAAGAAAACTACAAATTACCGTTGACTTGAAATGTTAAGTTATGGTAATAACTCTTTGTAAAATTGTGTAACATAAATGTTTGTATAGTACATAATTTATGTAGTAGTCCCCTGTTAATCCTGGTATAGCGTCCTTCTAATTGTACTTAAAAAGTTGACTGTCCACTGAATGTGTTGCCTGGCGTGTTGGAGAAATGAGCTGTGTATCAAACGTGTTGTGAATTGTGTGTTGGTCTGTGTCAATTTTGTGACGAGGTGTAAAATGAGGAGCAAGTCCGATTTTTTTCCAAAAAATTTCTAGATTACAAAATATCTTGTTCCAAATTTTTTCCAAAAATAGATTACATATTAAATATTTTTTTCTATAAATATTTTTTTCTATTAACCATTTTTATTCATTATCCAATTTTCTCAGTTGCGAAAAATAGTTTAAATTTGAAAGCTCAGACACTAATGTTTGACAGACATTGACAAGCGTGTCTTTGATTTCCTTATCCTATCTTAGTTTTCTTAAGCATTAATTTTAACACAGTCATATCTTTACAAAGTCATATCTTTACAAAATCAATCCTGGTAATGCATATTTGTTAATTGGGTATGTTAAATGTCTCTGTGAGTTATAAGCAATGACTCCGTGAGTCATTTGTGAGTGAAGAATTGACAAAAAATTTCTGATGAATGTGTTGGTTTGACGCGCTGGGTAACAATAGAATCTGAGTAAAAGCAAAGATTTTTCACTGCAAGATGTACTGTGATGGTCGCCAAAAGAGTTCTACATTTGTCATTTGGTAACTAGTGTTTGAGAGTTTTAATTCTGAACATAAACAAAGACTGGTTGATTTGTCCTACAGACTGTCTCAACTCCCCTCCTGATGTTGAAAATTTGAAATTCTTTGAAGTTTTCTATGTTCTCAACTACTGAGAACTTTTTAGACTATATCTCTGATGACTTTTCTCCCTTCTTCCTCCGTTCCTCCCCCCCCCTTCTTCCTTCTTTTCTTCCCCTTTTCCTTACCCCATCCCGCTCCCCCTCCCCTCTGTCACCTGGGCCTATGTTGGACGGCTGTTTCAATCATCCTTCACCTCATTGCCGTGTCCTCCTCCTGTCCTACTTAGCCTACCAAGTGCGTAAATACAGGACGTAAAGCTCCACTCATCCGTCAACTCCTACTCCCCTCGGTCATCCCCCCTCACCCTTCCCCCCTTTGCAGTTCTTTGATCAGTTTCATCACTCTCGTTATATCTCCTTTCCATACCCTTGTCCACCTCTTTCCGCCCCCTCCCCCTTCTTCTCCAAAACCATCCCCCTCCCTTGCTCTTATTAGCACCACACACCTGCATGTCCAAGTAGCCCCATCACAGCGTCTTGCGGTGAATTAGCTTTGTATAAACATCCGTTGTTGTTGTAGGAGTTTCTTTAATTCCCTCCATTGTAAATCGAACGAATGTGGCGTTGGAAAGATGTGAGAATGGCGAGTGAATGGTTTCATAAACATAAATCAATGTTTCGTGTATATGTCTGACACTGTTTGTGTGTGTAAATTTGTATATATTTCTCCGTTGATTTTTGTAAATACATTTCTTTATTGTATGTATATGGATTTCTCAATGACAAACCTTGCTGTGGACCATACTTTGAGTACTGTACTATACAACATTACTATTCTTTTGATGATAATATGATTACATTTGTATATTTAAGTTAAAATTAGATGCTACATATATATACTTGCTACGACGTTGATATAATTTAGTTTTAACACCAAAGATGTCCTGTATAACATATTATCTGTCGTCCGATGTACATTTTTGCTTAATGTAAGATTGTGTATCTCTTATATCTTAGATTCCTTATTATTTAACCTTGAGACGGAACAATCGCATATATATTCAGTAGACCTTGCGAAAAGCAATCCTTGCAAAAATTGGAGAACTTTAAATCTGTTTGGCTCAGCATTCGCAGTCCATTGTTATTATTTTTATTTAAGTTTTAAATTTGCTCCCAATGTCTGATATCCGAGGTTTGTAAATGTTAAAATACAAGCAGAAGGTTGTAATCCAATAAACAGAAATTTATTCTCTTTTATATTAATTAATGAATTGATTCTTTGTTGTGATATTCTGTTACAAGATTTATCAAAATGATTGTATTTTAGTGGGAAAATTTGTGGCGAGAATACTCTCAATGGATTTAATATTTTATACACTCCAGCGGACCAAAGAGTTAATACAATACAATCATTTAGTCTGGGGGCCAAGTAGCAAAAAGTGCTTTATTTAATGGTTTCGTGTGCACCAAGAGAGGAATGGACAATCTATACATCGTTGGAATCGCCAGGTTCCGTAGATTATGGAATGGGGGGATGCAGTAAAATCGCTAGGTGCAGTTTTTTGTAAATCGGTTACCATGGTAACCAAGTCATAATTGCAAAATACATAACTTTGCAAACTTTATCAAGATTTTCAGTGACTTTGGTTTTAGTCAGGTGAAATTTAACTTCACTTTTGTATTTCCACTAAATGTGGCTTTCTTTGAGTGTTTTGAATTTTTTGGTCACATGACCCTCTGAGGGGGGTTCAAGGGCTAAAGATACAAAATTCAATTTTTTATTCAAATTTTCACACAGAAGTTGTTATAACTCAGGATATATTAATGGTAGAGGCTTGCTTATGGTGTTGTTGGAAAGCAATTTTTATCTGCTTGAAATATGTATTTGTTTTGTTTGGTATCCATGGCAACCAGACGTCAGAACAATGATATTTGGTTAAAGTGCCATTTCTTTGGATTGACGAAAGACTCAATTTTCAGCAACATAGACCTAGCAAACATGCTTGATAGGTTTACTAGAAACATGATATGAGGTGAAATGTATTGAGTTGGTCATGTGACTAATGAGCACATGCCTATATAAGGTGATAACCACAAAAAAGTGGGAACTTAAGGCATTTTGTATGATACCGCTGACCCTTTTCGCAGTACTATTTATGTTACAATTCAGGATATATTAACACTACAGACGTGTCCATGGCATTGTTGGAGAGCAAATTTAATTTGCTAGAATTTTGTGTTTCATCTATATTGGTATCCATGGTGACCAGTCACCCCAGCAACGACATTTGAATATTGTGACGTTTAGCTGAATTTAAGGAACATTACATCTTCACTGGCATAAACATGGCAAACACATTCTTGGACTTTCTCAACCTTAGTAGGTGGTTAAATGTACAATGATAGTCATGTGACTTGTGGTCACATGACATATGATACGGTGATAATCATGGAAAAAGCTGAAATTTAACGCATTTCATATATATGCTTGCGACGTATTTCTCAGTACTATTTGTGTCATAAGTTAGGATGTTTTGATGCTACCAATATGTTTGCGGTGTCATTAGAGAGAGAATTAAATCAGTTAGAATACTGTGTTTGCTTTGGTAGCCATGGTAAACAGTCACTACGGAAACAATATTTGAATTTTGTAATATTTGAGACCAAGCAAACATTTACTTGGACTTACTAAAGCATGGCATAAGGAGAAATCGTCTTATAGTGTAGGTATCGACTGAGTTAAATCAATTCTTTTTTCAAATATTTCAACACGCCAAATTTGAAATTCATTTTATCATTATTCCCGACAGCTTTATATTTTGGGGGTAGGGGTGTGCAGAAGGTAATTTAGGATGAATGGAGGCCTGCAGGGCCAGCCTTTGTGGCAGCTGAAGCACTGTGTGACAGTACACTTCAGAAGCCAACCGGATTTCAGATGCTCTGAAATGCACTCTGAGGATTCTAGAGGGTGTAAAATAGTACTGCAAATCTTTTGTATAAATTCCTAAAGAACTTCAACATGGCAACATCTTAAATAGCAAAGTCACAATAAAATGTTTCAAAAGAAATAAAAGTCCTAGACCCGATTTCACAAACCTGGGCTCATGAGAAGAGCCAGGTCTAAGCTAAGACCTGGTTTGGCTAAGCCAATCAGTCAAGCAGAGCAACATCAAGGAATAAAAGTTTGGTGAAAGTTTGCACATAGTATCTGAACAATACAACTGCTACATACACAATATCTCAATTGCCTAAACAAGCCAGGGAATATTGCAAGACACGTAGACTCGGGGAGGGCTGGTACTTTTTAAGATTAAAAAATGTCCATCAAATTTAGGGGGAAAAAAATTAACTCCATAAACCAGCCTATCAACCAGCCTATCAATCTATCCATTTATTGATCTATCTATCTCCATAAAAAGCTAAATATCCCTTTTATTTAACATATCCCAGCTTTTTCCAAATTTATGTGGCATATGGTGCATGTGAATTTCTCCGTTTTTGGAAATAGTTCTTGCAATTCCAGCTGAGTCCTGTGCATATTTTTTGTCTTATTTTCGGACTTCTGCAAATTGTTTTATGGGCAGCCCCCAGAAATGTTGATGTTTAGGCCCACATTGCAGTGCATAACTGAGAGTTATATGAACAATGTTTGAGAATCAATGATCCTTGGCGAGTCTAAAGAAAAAAACACAGTAGGTGAAAGGGACTTAGTTAAACCAGGTTTAAAACAGTTTTAAAGACCAGGTCTAACTGTTAGAACTATGTTGGTGAACTCGGCCCATGTATATAATTTTCACTATTTGGCATGTTCACGAATTCGTGGGGGTGTAAAAACGAGCATGTACGAATTTGTGGACATGAAAAAACGAGCACATGTGCTCGTGTACATGTAATAACTAACACTTGTGAATGTGCTTTATTATTCATTCCTGATCTGCTAGTACTAACATTCGTGGAATTGCTATAGGGCCTATCATTAGGGTTTAGAATTAAAATTAGGTTTAGAGTAGGTTTTGGCCAATTTTCTGATTGCAATGTTCATTATTACACATACACAAATTTGTGAAAAGCAGTATTTGACATGTACACAATTGTCCTGGTCGTGCATATGTTCGTTTTTACAGTTTCACAAATTCGTCTACATACCAAATAATGAAAAAAAAAAAACCTCCTCGGCCCCTTGTTTCACTAAAACGTAAGCTAGGATCTTCTGTCAAGGAAATTACCGTGTCATGAAGACAATTGCAATTTCAGCTAAGTCCTGGCCCTAGCTGACACTGCAGGGTGAAACCAAGGGGGGGGGGGAGATATGGGGGTCAGAACACCTCGCCTTTGGCCAAAAACTAAAGTCACCTTTACCAGACTTTTAAAGATAAGTCCTCACATGTAAATTTGACAATAAAAAAAATTATACTTTTCATCACAAATGTTTGTTCCAGGGTTTTCCTTGTCGTCAGACTGATATTTAGAGGACAATGACCGTGGATTATACAAAAATTTCTCTGATTCATTCCTCTAGATCAAACCTGTTCATAACATAATTTCCTCTGTTGCTATTTTTTGTGTAATTGTGTATTTTACCAGGTGAACCCTGTAACAACTCTAATTTGTCAATTAAGACTATAAAGCACTGGAGATTTCTATCGGTATGTTTCCATGTAAATATAATGGAAAATTAGGTCTTGTGGAGCCTGTAAATTCTTCTTCAGAAGGCTATTTTTCTATTCTAACACTTTACCAAAGACAAACCATGATTAGGTAGCATGTCTGACAACTGGAAAATTTTGGTCATTTTAAACCCAGAAGTCTATGATAAAGTTTTTAAATCAATGGATTTAGATTCCAAAAAATGGCTTCCTTGCCTATTCCACAATGTCATTTATTTAGTATTTAGGGACTGATGTAATCAGTACAGGAAATTCAGGAATCACCAGTGCTGTCTTCAATCCTGAGTGACTTGACACTTATTCTAAACCAAATTAAAAAAAAACATTAAAAGCATTATTGGACACTTTTGATAATCCTTCTACATGTAAAATGTTTGTCATATCCTGACCTTGGCGCAGTTTGCATAATGTTAATTCACAGAAAATTCTCAAAGAACCAGGCATTTTAGCATGATATACCAGACCTTCCATGAAAGTAATATAACCTTGAAACTGCTCAGAATCAATATCCATAAACAAAATCCATTGCTTCTGGGGGCCTAAAGCGGCGCCCAAACCCTCGCCGATTAGGCTTCGGCCCTTTGGGCCTCACCAATGTCATCTTGAACAAAACCCCCCTTAACCGGTTTCTTACTATGCCTGTGGCTCACAGGATGATTTAGTGTGTGGGGTTGCTAAGTTGGGTATCAGAAGTAAGTCTGATCTCTGCAGCCATCCTCACCTCACAGCAGAATGACAGTAGCGGGACTTATTCCATCCCACATAATGTCATTATGGGTTAAAGGGGGAGGTCGGGCTGTGGGTAGGGGGAGGAGGTATGTGTACACACCCTCCACGCCCCCTAGTTACTGGCCTGCTTTAACCAAAAATGTGCTTTCTTCCTGCAGAATTGTTTTTTTGGAAATTCAGTTCACACAGGGTAAGTCCAAGTAAATGTTTGTTGGCATTTGTCACTGTAAAAAGAGCCTTATTAGATCAAATTTAATTTTTTATTAAATGTTAAAATATTCAAATATTGTTTCTGTAGTGACTGGTTACCATGGATACCAAAACAAGCACAGTATTCATTCTGATTAAATTCTCTCTCTGATGACACCACAAACATATTGGTAGCATCAAAACATCCTAACGTATGACACAAATAGTACTGTGGAATAGGTCGCAAGCATATATATATGAAATGCATTAAATTTCAGCTTTTTCCATGATTATCACCTTATCATATGTCATGTGACCACAAGTCACATGACTATCATTGTACATTTAACCACCTACTAAGGTTGAGTAAGTCCAAGAATGTGTTTGCCATGTTCATGCCAGTGAAGATGTAATGTTCCTTAAATTCAGCTAAACGCCACAATATTCAAATGTCGTTGCTGGGGTGACTGGTCACCATGGTTACCAATACAAATGAAACACAAAATTCTAGCTAATTAAATTTGCTCTCAAACAATGACATGGACATGTCTGTAGTGTCAATATATAATGAATTATAACACAAATAGTACTGCGAAAAGGGTCAGCGGTATCATACAAAATGCCTTAAGTTCCCACTTTTTTGTTGTTATCACCTTATATAGGCATGTGCTCATTAGTCACATGACCAACTTAATACATTTCACCTCATATCATGTTTCTAGTAAACCTATCAAGCATGTTTTCTAGGTCTATGTTGCTGAAAATTGAGTCTTTCATCAATCCAAAGAAATGGTACTTTAACCAAATATCATTGTTCTGAAGTCTGGTTGCCATGGATACCAAAACAAAACAAATACATATTTCAAGCAGATAAAAATTGCTTTCCAACCACACCATAAGCAAGTCTCTACCATTAATATATCCTGAGTTATAACAACTTCTGTGTGAAAATTTGAATAAAAAATTGAATTTTGTATCTTTAGCCCTGGAACCCCCCTCAGAGGGTCATGTGACCAAAAAATTCAAAACACTCAAATAAAGCCACATATAGTGGAAATACAAAAGTGAAGTTAAATTTCACCTGACTAAAACCAAAGACATTGAAAATCTTGATAAAGTTTGCAAAGTTATGTATTTTGCAATTATGACTTGGTTGCCATGGTAACCGATTTACAAAAAACTGCACCTAGCGATTTTACTGCATCCCCCCATTCCATAATCTACGGAACCTGGCGATTCCAACGATGTATAGATTATCCATTCCTCTTTGTGTTCACACGAAACCATCAGTTTTGGTCTTTGGCCCCCAGACTAATTTTGATAAATTTTCTTTGCAAAATGCTGTGAATTTCAAAAGCATGTGACTTTCATCTGAAATGAGGTAATATGGTGGAATTGTTAGTAATTGGTAACCGTTAAAATCTCGGCTCTTCTAAATTGGATATTCATGCCTTGTATTTGAGATCACATTCGAGTGCTCTTCTTCGGCCAGTTCCTTATATTTTCTGGACTCCCAAACGTCTTAGACAACTTGGTGCACGCTTGCAAACCAAGAACTAGCCTGGAGCGATCAATCCTATAGAACTGAAGGGATCTGATATATTGGTCTCTTATAAATGTGTCATAAAGATATAAATTTTGCCATAAAGTTCGTTCAGAGAGAGCGTTTCTCAGATAGGGATGTCAACATGACTGCTTGGTTGGTCATTGAAAAATCCTTGTGAAGTCTGAAAATTGGTCAACTTTATGGTCATGGCGAAGTCTGAAAATTGGTCTACTTTGCGGTCATGATGAAGTAAAAAAATCAACCTTTTCGTCATGGCAAAGTCGTGAAAATTTGTCAACTTCGTGGTCACAGTGCAGTCTGAAAATTGGTCTACTTTGCGGTCATGGTTAAGTCCTCAACCTTTTAGTCATGTCACGTGAAGTCATGAAAATTAGTCAGCATTGTGGTTTGGTGTAGTCTGAATATTTGTCAACTTTGTTATTTTGGTGAAAACCTTAACATTTGTCAACTTTGTGGTCAGGGTGAAGTCATGAAAATTTGTCAACTATGTGATGTTGGTGAAGCCTGGGTATTTGTCAACTTTGTGGTCTTGGTAAATATTTGTCAACTCTTTGGCCATGGTGAGGTCTGAAAATTTGTTAACTTTGTGCTCATGATGAAGTTGTAAAAATTGTCATATCTGTGGTTATGCCATTATGGTGAAGTCTGAAAATTTGTCAACTTTGTGGTCATAGTGAAATATTAAAAATCTGTCAACTTTGTGGTTTTTATTTGGTGAAGTCTTGAAAATTGTCAACTTTTTGGTCATCTGAAGTATGAAAATTTGTCAACTTTGTTGTCATTGTGAAGTGGTAAAAATTTGTTTTAAATGTTCTGTTTTATTAAAATTTCACATGAGTACTTTTAGAAATTAGGTTTTCCTAACAATAGGAAATTTTTGGGTTTTACGAAAAGTAAGAAGGTCTCTATATTAGGTAGTGATCGATTGCAAAAGACAAGTTAGTGTGAAATGAAACCAAGGTAGAAGCAAGAGGACACCAACTTGTTTTTAAATTTGTTTTATCTTTTGAAAAATCTCATATTTCCATTTCAAATTAATCAACAAATAATGCAAAACTAAAGGCAGTCTTTGTTATAACCAAGCAGACAATAATAGTCATTGTAAAATATGACTGCGATGGGTGAAATTGAAAAGCTGAACTAGTGATGTTAAATAGATCCTCGACAGTTTGTAGTTGTCCTTTGCATGAAGTTCCGTAACCCACTCCGGGATACCACTCCGCAAGGGCCCTTCCTTGAGCCCCCGTTCCGTTGTAGAGCATTAGAGGGAGCATCATGAAGCGTGCTCCACATTTAGGGACCTTGCCGACATTGCGGAGGTTTTCGATGCACACTTTATTAGCAGGAAGCATTGTCAGGTGACTACGCGGGGGGTAGTACCAGTCACAGCTGATCGTGTCCACTCCGATACCAAGTATATCTCTATTGTCCAATAACCACTTTGCAGCATCGCCATCGAATGACGGGAAATGCACGGGGAAAGTCCCGTTTGTGCTTCCCAAATATTTTGCGTCATCTTTGCCGTAATAAGCGTCCCAGCCGCTATACATAAGCACAAAAGCGCGGTCAGGTATTCTTCCATATTTCTTCTCCCATGCTTTGAGATCGTTCACATTAACCATTGCCGTGTTGGACTTCTTAGCTTTTTCTGAAATATCTATTGGCACAAGCGGACCGGTCAAATCTTCCAAAGGAATCTCGTTGATGTGTTTTCCTTCCTTATAGTACTGATACGGAGCGTCCATATGGGTTCCAACATGTTCCCCGACCGAGTAAGACCCGTACGAATGACTGAAAAATAAATTTTAAGCCTACATTTAGTTGTGTGAAAAGTTTAACTCTCTTCGTATAGGTTATTTGCATCAATTACATGCCTTTTCACAGTAGCGGATCCTGAGGGGGCATAGGGGCACTTATGTCAAATCATAAATATCTATTAATAAGTTTATGTATATTATGAGTTGAGATCAATGACTTAAAACCCCCTATGGGTTAAGGGGTTTCAACCCCCCCCCTTAGGCCTGTATATTTTAATGTAAAAAAATACTGAATCTGAATATTCTTAGTACATTTTCATTTTTATCTTGATCCACTCCTGCTTTTCGTTTGGTGTTGGAAAACTACGTTTGAGAACATGGCAATGCAAAAAAATTTCCATGATTTGGAAATTTTGTATTACATTTCTGGAAGAAAGCTTACAATTCTAAGTCATGATAAGGCCCAGCAAAATCAATCTGGTGTTTGTACAAGTTGCCGGGATCTTCTAATACACCTGGATAGTAGGTCATTTTCTGCTCATTCAGGGGCCAGCTCATCTCTTGTAGTTCTCCGAGAACTTGAGTTGCTAAAGTGACACATAGCAGTATGGATGAGAACATCTACAAAAAGATGAAAACAGTAATGTCAAAGAGAAAAACGGTAATGCCAAAGAGAAAAATGGTGATGCCAAGAGAGAATGGTAATGCCAAAAAGAATAATGTTAATGCCAAAGAGAATTTTAAATGGTAATGCCAATAAGGAGAAAAATGGGACTGCCAAAGAGAAAATGGTAATGCCTAAGAGAAAGAATGGTAATGCCAAAGAGAAAGAATGGTAATGCAAGAAAAAACTGGTTATGTCAAAGAGAAAGAATGGTAATGCAAGAAAAAAAATGGTAATGCCAAAGAGAAAAATGGTAATGCCAAAGAGAATAATGTTAATGCCAAAGAGAGAACGGTAATGCCAGAGAGAAAAATGTAATGCAAAAGGAAAAACGTGATACCAAAGAGAAAAAAGGTCACGCCAAAGAGAAATTCTGATGCAAAAGAAAAACAGTAATGCTGAAGAGGAAATGGTAATGCCATAGGGGAAAAACAGTAACGCCAAATAGAATAGTCATAGTTCAGCACTATTTTCTGATTTTCAATTTGGATTCAGAAATTTAATTTTTTAAAAAGTCACCAGATTTTACCTAAACTGGTGTAATAAATTATTATAATGATGAGCAATAGAAAGTGCTGAGCATTACCTCAAAGATTTTAAACATCTGGATGAGGCTGAGTTATTTAGTGATCCTTTTTTTTTGGGGGGGAGTTTAAAAAAAATATTTTAAATGAAACAATCAGGCTCGATGCTAAATTATTATCAAAACAGTAATGACCTACACTGCTATGCTCTGGAACTTGCACATCAGACATTAGATTCAGCTAAATAAGGCCTTAGAACTTCTAAGTGAGCAGAAGAAATACTGTAGTGTACTCACGATAGTTTTATAGACCTGTGTAACCCAACAATGGACCAGTTGAAATTGGGCATACAGTCATATAATTAATCACGCGTTGAAATAATAACTAAATTTTACTAAAATTATTACAGTCATGTGTGTCATACATCAAAGACAAAGATCCAACTCACCTCCCACCTCTCTTCAGGACAGTCCTATGCTCTCATGTGTGAAGCCTGAAGGCCCAAATTCAAAGGTCCACTAATTTCTGTGAAAGGCATCTGACATTTCTGCTACACACAATATTTTAAAAGAGTGTATGTATCTGTCTCTTTTTGATAGATGGAAAGATAGACCCCGAAGTCGACTCTATAAAGTCGACTAGTGAAGTCATAGTTAGGTTCCCAAGCAGCGAGTCAATGTTCAGTCCAGTCAAGCCATTGTTGCATAACTTAGCCAACTTTTACCTCACACATGTGGTTTTGGTACCATATTAAACTGCTCAAAGAGCAGAAGATGTATTTCATTCTCTACCTGGTCTTTGGTCTTTTTTTATGCAAAAACATAAAAACTCCCTTAAAATTGACACATTCCCATACTACACGATATTCCATGTGCAAAAATTCTGAAATTTCCGTAGTTAAATGTACTATTGAAGAATATTTAACAGAAGAACCCTATGAAATCGCAGTCAGCTGATGTTTGTGGAAGTCAAGTGAAGTCACAGTTTAACAACTTAGCTGACTGGTCAGTTGAAGTTCTTGACAAGCAAGTCAGAGATAGTTAGGTGGATAGATGTATAGATGGATGGATAGATAGGTGGATAGATGAGTAAATGGGTAAATGGAGAGATAGAAGCAGGTGATGGTTTGCCATTGAGTGCTTACTAAATATCCTCAACCAAACTGCTTTTGGGAGCATGGAATCCATGGCTTCTTATCTGATGAGATGAACACTTTTTGCATACTAAAGGGGGATATGGCCCTATTTGAGGCAAATAGGACATGAAGTTTCTTTGCTGTACAAGCAGCTACATATGGGTCAAAATCTTTGGAAAGTATGTGAACCCCTCTTCCCATTGAAAAAAAATGATTAAAGACATTCATCCACTGTTACCTATAGCGAAGACAACTGGCAGCCATTCGTGTCAGACATATATATATTTAAAATATCCGTATTTATGACCCATGATATTTTCACCTCATCGTTTGAGAGTCCATGCTCCCACAAGCAGTTTAGCTAAGGATGTGCAGCATTGACCCAATGTCAAAACATCACTGGTTTCACTTATTTACTAGGAGCAATGTATGAATGTACATAGGCTGCCTTTAGAAGTATCTTACAATATATCTCACCCTAACAGTCAGTACTCCGAAAGTTTGTTGCCCCCCTCCCACTGTGGTACACACATAATACAATTAATATTACCACATAATACCTCATGAAAAACTTATAAGTGTAAATAATGTTTCCCACAAATACAAGAAGGCCCTAGGATGCTATTAATAGGAGCATTTGGCCTGAGAGGTTTGTCAATTGCTCAGCCAGACAACCTGTTGAAAGGGCCAACCAATGTCCAACCGTAGCATTGTTGTGCAGAATACTTGAAGAAACTAAATCACATGGGACAATGGATACCGGACAATGGTGTGACAAGCAATTGTGTCACTGGCCTATTCGTCTTATAAATGTCCTTTATCCTAAGCGTTTCGACCCATGCTTCTTTGGATAGGTTAGGCTTATGTCTTTGGCCACATGTTGCTGGAAAGTTATAGTAGGTGAACCTGGTGAGATTTTAGCAACCTTTTTGCTGAGAGTGTGAAAATTGTAGAGGCCTGCACAATATTCTGAACAGGGTAGGTGTGGTGAGCAGCCCTAACTGAAGTTATATCCCTAACTGAAGCAAGTTATATCCCAACCCTCAATGATGTGACCAAAAAGGAGTCAATATATGGGTCGCTCAGAGGTTATTGTCCGATCCTGCTGCACTAAAGTTCTTTGCCTGCATGGCTATGCCACGGGGTGAACCCAAAGTGTTTTCAATTGACCTAACAGAGGAAAATCCCAGCTAGATAATATTATCATTTGGACGAAATAATAAATTGGTGTGCCCTTGTACCAGTGTCTGTGCTGGGCAAGTGGAATATCTTTCACCTTGGGTAGGCGTAAATATTTGACATGTTGAGGAGTCTGAGGACTCCGATTCTTTCCACTACCTGTATCTCACAATTTAATGCTTGTGAGTGCCCACAACTTGGCCTGTATGGCTGCACTTTCGGTATTATAATAAGACCAAATGGGTATGGTGGTATTTTGAGATGTACTCCACGAGTTGAAGATATCCTGAGTCCCCTGTACCCGCGAGTGCATCAGCACGAGTGGGTACAGAGGACTCAGGATATCTTCACGAGTGGGAGTACATCTCAAAATACCACCATAAAACCATTTGGTCTTATTTATACCCCATATTGTAACTGAAAAGAAAGCTGAACTTCACTCAGATGATCAATACACAACAGTGGCCACAGCCAATCAGAGCACAGATAGCAGCTCAACTGATGATGTAACAATGTTGTGACATCACTATGGACATGACATCACAATGGTAAACAATGCAATGACATCATCAACAATGATCAAACCATTGAGTATACAACAAACCATTGAGTATACAACGCAATAGCTACCACATGGGATATATCCACTGCTTCTTCATGTGGTATTGTAAACATTATGGGGTATATTCTGTATATTTGTCATTCTATAGTGGTGCAAATTTACTTCGCATTGTTACTCATGCTACACTCGTACCAGGACTTCACAGTGCAGCATGTAAGTTAGTGAAACAGGTGATGTTTTGCCATTGCTGCAATGCTAAACATCCTCAACCAAACTGCTTGTAGAAGCATGAATTCTCATCCAATGAGAGGAAAACATTTTGGGTCATAAAGGCTGGTATTTGAGGCATGTGGGATAACAATGGCTGCCAATTTTCTGTGCTATACTTTTGAGTTAGGTATGGGTCAAAGTTTTTGATAAGTAAGTGGACTACCGCTCCCATTGAAATAACTTTGACCCATACTTACATAACTCCAAGTACAGCAAAGAAAATTGGCAGCCATTGTTATCCCACAGACCTCAATATCGACCTTTATGCCCAAATAGGTTTTACTGTAATCAGATGAGAATTCATGCTTCTACAAGCAGTTTGGTTGAGGATTTTTAGCATTGCAACTTACAGGCGGCACTGTAACAGCATCAGTTTGTTTGACCCAGAAATCGTATTTATAACCAGCAATCACAGAGCTGCATTAGGGTCTTATATGGCCCTATATTTGGCTCTCCTAATATGATGATGAGAATCTCTAGGGACTGCCATTTGAGAAATGTTATTTTCTTGATTGCATATACACTGAACAAAAAAAGAAACGTCCCCCTTCCTTTTTTGCTTATAATTTGTAAGATAATTTTTTTTGGTCAAAACTAGTTAAACAGTACTGATCCTATTATAAACAAGTATCAATGTGCTGAAAATTATTCAAGTGCGACCATTTCCTGTTCACTTTTGACCTTGTTTATCACATTTGGGGATGTTTTTAAAATGGCCCCAAAAAATATTAAATGGCGCAAGTTTACATCTTGGCCTGTGCATTTGTCCGGTGGTTGATTGATACTGAACAATAATTATTCTTCTACGTAATCTCAATTAGGGAAAACAATGCTGTCTGATTTGGTTCACAATTTTTTATAGATGGGTTGTATACTGCTCACGGTATAACCATTGGCATAAAAAAAGGATCAGTGCACGTATGTAACATCTCAGTTTGTGTGTTCTGCCGGTGGTTGATTATTATTGAATCGTTCTTGTACTGAGGCTCGATTAGGGCAGACAATGCTGTCTGATTGGGTTCACGTACGGTATGACATGACAATTGCACTCATTTTGTGGAAGGATTCTGGGTAGTCACATGATCTGTTGTCATGGTTACCATTCAGAATTGCACATCAGTGTGAAATAGTCCATAATATTATGTAGCTTTAGTATGAAAATTGCCTATTTTACATAAAAATTATTTCACATTCCCGTTATTACCATATAGGATTGCCCAACGCATTTGTGCCTTTATTATCATTTGGGATTCATATTTAGAAAGTTTTCACACTTATTACAAGTTTGTAATATGTAAACCAGTGGACACACTTCCAGGATATCAAACTGGAGAAATGTGTCATTTGGTCTGACAGGTTGCTTATGCGTAGTTGACACTAACCTACTCGCATTTCAATATTTTCTGGGCAGGTCTCTGCACATGTGATTCAGAAGAAGAAGAAATTTATCACTGTTGAAAGTACAGCTGTACCAGAGTATCGTCATATTTATGTGGAATGACAAGTTCTTTTCTATGCTGTTGAACTGAGATGTCAGAGACAACTCTATTCTCTAGCATTGCAGTAATGTAAAATAAGTAGAAGCTGATGTAATTTTAAACTGGGTCAGATTTCCCAGCTTCTAGCCAATGTGGATCCACCTGAACTGAGCATCACGGAAAGCCCCTGCAACCACATCATCACTGCCTGATACAGCAATAGCCAATGGGTTGACATTAAACTATGCATCACAGTTTTAATATTGATATATTAAAGGAAGCATTGCATTTGTGATTCCAGTGATCTATCATTGGCAATCACCCGACCAAATGGCAGCTTTGTGAGCATTCACAGATGCCCTGCATGCAAAGAATATGATTTGGCATATGACTGTTCATTAAAATATCATGAAAATGTTATGTAAATGTCAACAAATTACCTGAATGTGTTCTACTGAGAGGATTATATATATATGAATATGGTTTATCAGTAACATTGCCTTCATAAATGCGACAATTCCAAGACAAAGGCATTTGTAAATGGACTGACTTACACATCCAGACTAAATGAAATATGTGGGATCCTCGATAGCTTGACAACTAGTCGGAACATGTACACGCAATATGTATAGCTAGACCAATGAGCAATGATGAATTAATGCAATTTAATAATATCTAAGGCAAATTATTGCAAATAGATAGGAATTTATAAATATCAGGCAACTTCAATGCCTGCAGGTCTTCCATGATATCATATGTGGTGGATAATAAATACTCGCTGACATTTGGCACCAGAACAATGAACCACCATTTTAATATATTTGCGTCACCTTCCTTTACAATCATGCACTTTTAGTTTTCAGGCTTCGTTAAATTTTATAGAATCCTAAACTTTTTTAAGGGACACTGTGAGCTCATAAAAGCAAGCCAAATGTCAACACTGGCTCCAGAACCAGCAAATTTCAAGCAAAACCAACCAGTGCAACGGCGGCAAATTTCTCAAAACAGAAGTTTCAACCTGCACTGATTGTGATTATGGGACAGAGCATCAGGGTACTGATGGCTTAATTAGGCACAAAACAAATTTCCAATTCAAAATTACATTTGTGACTCTGGTGGTGTCAATGAGCTCTTTGTTCCTTTTTATGTTTCTTCCTTTGGACTGTAAAATCATTCCACCCTGCGAAGCAACTTCTTGGGAAAAAAAACAACTTTGCCGGCCATTCTATTTTTAGCCTCTGTTTCTTCAATTAAAGTGTGGGGGCTATTTTTAGAACAATGTCTCTTCTTGTATGGCTTCTTGTTTCATGGGTAATGGGGTGAAGCTGGATCTGAGTGGATCTCCACTGAAACAAACAAAGCATGTTGTAAACTGGGAATCTAAAAAATAATGCAATGAAGCATCTCAAATCCAACTGAGTTTCTTTCATATTTTCTCATGACTGAGTATTGGTTTTTCTATGCTTTTTCTTTTATTATACATCATGGCTAGTTCAATGTTTTGTCAAAAAGAGAGATTAAGGTAACAACGCACCTGAGTGTTTCAAATAGATTGTGAAACTGACAATCTTGAGAGTCCTATCTTTCGATAACAGCTCTATGAATATTGTCTCCTAATTATTAAGTGGCCAATACAGCCGTCTATATGCTTAGATCTTCATACAAAAGAGAAAGTATTACAAATTGCAGTGGCACTGGATGTGGACATATCTCACGAGATGGTAGAAAGTGTTTTGCTCCGGGGGTTTAATGTTAACATTACTCATAAGAGAGACATTTTGAGCACAGAAGAAAGCTGGGGGAATCCTGTGAATAAGATATAGATGGAAATCTCAACACCTTTAGCTTGAAGGATAGAGATCTTATTCTTCTGCGTTTTTAAAAGTTGTACAACGATGAAATTTATAGACATTTACAAAAATCCTTTGTAAAGGGAGGTGTCAGCCAAAGAAGAATGCAAGAAACAAAAAAAAAACAACAACTAAGATCTATCTAGGCCAAATATGAAAATCGACCAGGACGCTAACCCCCTTTCATTTGCCAAACATGGTCAATTAGTAATTTTACTTTTACCGATGACAAGTTGACAGTGAAAATTAAAGTCTTAAAATTTCCATGAATGTTCCTCCAAATGGATGTGACACAAAAGAATAAATGCAATAGAAGCCATCGTTTTCATAAGGGGGCACATTTCTTACGAGGGCTATACTTTAATTAATTAATCGCCAGCTTTAAATTTCCAATTTATTTCATTCATTTTGCAGGCGATTTTGAACCTGTCAGTTCAGAATTAGAGAAATTGTTGCAATGAATAATAAATTGACAGCTGAAATGACAGACGACTAATTTTTAATTAAAAGTATGACAAGCTACTCATTCTAAGAACGCAATGTGAGCTTTTACTGCTGCATCTCCACGCAATCTCAAAAACCATATAGGATCTATCTGAAGCTTTAGTCATTTTTACCATGCATGTGTAAATTATGTAGCTGATGTAAGATCACATATGTGGGGTTAAAATTATGTAATGTAATGTTACTTTAGAAATTGTAGCGTACCCTTTTGTGCCTTTACTATCAGTTTTTTCTGCCTCATCTTCACTGAAACTGTCTAGACTACCTGAATGCCTGGGGGCCACTTGTATTCTCCTCCTGTGAGGAATGTTAACACTAACCCCCATAGCAAAATGCTTTCTACACCGTTGTGAAATATGTCCACATAAGGCGCCTCACAGATTTGTAACACTGTCCACATCTTATGAATGCCCTAGGAAACTGGAAGTGCAGACTGTGCTCAAATGATTAATTACTAAACAGTAGTTTGTGAATTCTCATGATTAGATGCTGTTCTCCAAGAGATCTCAACCACTTTTGTTAATTTTTGCCGCTCATCTGTGTATGAAACAATACTTTTAATGCTGTAAAAAAAAATTTTAACTTTCTTTATATTTTGCTCATTGGGGCAGCATTGTAGGACTCTTCTGCATGGGCTGTATTGTAAAGCGGCTGATTATTATCATTCCTAACAGCAACTGGTTGGAATATGTTTGATCAAAATGGATTCCATCAATAGTCAGTTTTTTAAATGTTGATAAATACTGTGGAAATTGTGCATTTAACAAACTGTAAAGGGAAGTTCATGACCCCACTCTTCAGTAATACTTTCCTTTTTTCTTTTTTCAGAGGATTTTTAATTCCTGGGGGCCATACTGAGTGAGTAACAGGGCAAGTTTCTTGAAGTTATGCATACGGTGTACACATGTGATGGTTTTTGAAATGTTATGTTTATGTGGCAGTAAAATCCCCATGGTGTTCTTGCAGTGATTAGTTTGTCATATGGCTCCGTGGTACAATGGTTAGCATTCCTGCCTTGTACACATTAGGACGTGGGTTCGAACCCCGCTCCGGCCATGTCCAGAGGTTATCACTATAATGATTGGTATGATTGCCGTTCAGAATGGTGAGCGCCGGTGAGCAGATTTATCTGGAATGGGCGCTATATAAAATCATACTATATATATATTATATTACACTTTTAATTTAAAAGTTTTCATCTGTCATTCCGGCTCATAATTTATTATTCATTGCAACAATTTCTCTAATTCTGAATTGACAGGTTCAAAATCGCCTGCGAAATGAATGAAATAAATTGGAAATTTTAAAGTTGGTGATTAATTAATAAAAGTTCTTAGGAGTGATCTTCCCCCTCATGAAAATGTTGGCTTCTATGGCATATATTCTTTTGTGTCACTTTCATTGCGATGATCATTAATGGAAATATTAAAGAATTTTAATTTTCATATCAATTCTTTATCAGTAAAAGTAAAAATTAAAATCAGTGAGCTTGTTTGGCAAGTGAAGTTGATAAGCACTAGGCCTACATAAATCTTAGTTTTTTAAATTTTTTCTTTTTGTCAATCAGGCATTTAAAAAAATTACCTACTTTTTATTTTGTACATGTTCAGAAACAGAATATAATGATTTCTATCCGTCAAGGTATACAGCACCTGCATACATTGGTGGTGGTATATTTCCATCTATTTCTTATTCACAGGATTCCCCCAGCTTTCACATCTTCTAGTATTCCCTCTTATGAGTAATGTTAACATTAAACCCCCAGAGCAAAACACTTTCTACCATCTTGTGAGATATGTCCACATCCAGTGACATTGCAACTTGTAATACTTTCTCTTTGTATGAAGATCTAAGCATATAGACGGCTATATTGCCACTTAATAATTAGGAGAGAATATTCAAACAGCTGTTTTCGAAAGACAGGACTGGCAAGATTGTCAGTTTAACAAATGCATTCGTCACACTCTGGTGTGTTGTTAATAACTTGTTACCTTAATCTCTCTGTTTGACAAAACATTGAAGACCGACACGATAATAATACAAGAAGTGAGCACAGAAAAACTGATACTCATTTATGAAATTATAAAAGAAACTCAGTTGGATTTGAGATGCTTCATTACATTATTTTTTAGATCTCAGTTTACAACATGCTTTGTTTGTTTCAGTGGAGATCCAGCTTGTCCCCATTACCCATGAAACAAGAAGCCAAACAAGAAGAGACAGTGTTCTAAAAATAGCCTCACAGTTTAATTGAAGAAACAGAGGCTAAAAATGGACTGACCGACAAAGTTTTTGTGACAGGGTGGCCTGGGTGGGATGATTTTTTAGCCCGAAGGAAGAAATCTAAGTAAGAAGCAAAAAGCTAATCAGCACCACTCGATTCGTAGATGTAATTTTGAATGGGTAATTTGTTTCTGTGCCTCATTCAACCATTACCTGACGCTCTGTCCCAAAATCACAATCAGAGCAGCTTGAGACTGCTGCTTGAAGTGAAATTTACTCCTGAGTTGTTATGGTTTTGCCTGGTTTTTTTACTTTGTTGATTTTGGCACTGATATGGAGTACAAACAGTAAAATAAGAAAAATAAGAAAGAATAAGGTAGTGAGCAAAAAGAAAAAGGAAGTGATCAAAGGTTGAGGGCAGATGGGATGCCATGTTAGCATTGCAAGTAATTCACTGCGGAGATGAAGGAATATGAATAATTTTATGGTGGTACATTTCCTTTTATGGTTCATCGGCTGCTTCAATGGTCCATGCTGGGCTTCATGTGTGGTTGTAAAGTTGGTGCGCCTTCTTTGCACACTGCTACAGCACTCAGGGCAAATGCTTCAGTCAAAACTTCTAAACATACAATAATATTATTTATTTAATACATCTGCTTGTATTATGTAGCATCAGTAAACTCATTTAGGATTTTATGTAGCTTGAGATAAAATCTGTTGCCAGTCCTCAAAATTTTTCAGTAACTGATTACCTTAATGAATTTGGCAGCCAACAAAATATGCATAACGCCTTTATATTATTATTTAGTTCAGCCCATCTACAGAAAGATAGGCACACAACTTAGGTTAAGGACCTTTATAAGATGAATAGGCCAGTGACACAATTGCTTGTCACACCATTGTCCGGTATCCATTGTCCCATGTGATTTAGTTTCTTCAAGTATTATCCTAAGCTAGTGACCCCCCCGAACATGTGGCATGAGTCAGTTCTTTGAGAGACACCAAGCAGGATGGACGCTTCCCCAGAGCGCTCCATCATGCTGTGTCTTAGTGCCAGTGTACAGTACAGTATACTGGGCATTTACATGGATTTAAGTGTGACTTGTGATGTGGATACATGCTGTAATGAACTGGTAGTTGTATTAATGCCATGCTGTTGTGATCTTGGCAGGAGACCATGCTGTTGTGATCTTGGTCTGTGTTGTAATGTTGAAGCCATGCTGTTGTGAACTTGGCTGATGTGAGTGACCATGCTGAAAGTGATCTTGGTCTATTTAAAACTAGTAATCATTTAAGGCCATGCTGTTGTGATCTTGGCTATGACCATGCTGTTGTGATCTTGGTCTTTGTGATTTATTAACATGTAGCCATGCTGTGTGATCTTGGCTCACCTGTTGATGAATATGAATATATTTATGTGATGGCCATGTTATTGTGAAATTGGTCTCTATTTGCTTGGGAGTTGTAAGATGCCTAGGTGGACTATATATTAAAACTTAGCTGAAGTTGTGTGTGATATCTAAGTTTACTACACACATGTAATTGAGACTCTCCCTCTGACTAGTTTTAAGTTTAATGGATTGATTCCTTGAAACTAACTCATACCTTGGTGGTCTTCTGTGGACAAATGTTGCACAGAAAGTTAAATAAGAACAATTCTTTAGTAAGAATATAAGGCAAGTGGAGCAGCCACACATGGTATCTAGGGCAATGACAGTTAATGACCACGCTAGAGAGCAAGAAGGTACATTAGCCAGTGTACCCTCTACAGCCCCCCCCCCTCTACTAGCAGGGAGGGTGGCCCAGTCAACTCAGTTGGGGGGAGTGCATGTGCACCTGCAGGACCATACAGGGATTCCTGGGTGATGGCACTCTCCTGCACAGTGAGGACATGTACCTATTGGAGGATGGGGTGATGGGTAACATTTGTTAAGACAATGACTAGAATAGTGATTTGGTCTTACCACTGCTCTACTATTTGTATTCAGTTAAGAGGGAATGATGACATCTATTGCATTATAATACAAAACCCTGGGTTTTTAATCCAGTCCTAATTGAAAAGTGGATCATGTAATGTAAGGTCGAATCAAATGGAGCAAAATATGTTAATTGGAACAGTAATTAAATGGTCTATCCTTTGTATTGAAGGATGCACAGAGATGAAAACCAGAAAGCAAAGACAGAAAAGAAAGAAAGAAGAACAAGAAAGAAAACATATATGTCACCCCCCCCACTCCCCTGTCACTGGTGCTGCCTCTTGTGAGCAAGCTGCAAAACAGCTGTGAAGGGCTTTGCATGAGCATTATGAGTGTGATCCTAAAGGTTGATAAGTAAGACTTTTTGGAAAATATTATGTTTTGTTTGTAAATTTCATTTATTAGGCAAATGCTTATATGTAGGTGCAAGGATTTCAAACAGGGAAGAGAGTGGGACAGAGTGTGGCAATGTGACTAATCGCATTTGGGGAAATCAGATCATAATGCACTCAAATTAACTTAATGAGTTATGCTTGTAGATAATATTATACATTCAGCATGTTCAGTAACTATCTTGAAAATGCTACCATGAAACAGGAAATAAACAAAATAAACAGCTAAATAAAGGCTGCATGGAAGTGCAGTTATACAATGTAAGTGATGCACTGAATACAGTTTTACTTTAAAAGATGAGTTACATGGTGGTTGCAAAGAAAGCCATAACTTGATCATGGAAATCTACAGATTTCGGTTATGATACTTCAGGTTGTTGTGGGTACTTTTGGTAATCTCTGTTGAAATCATCGATTGATGACGAAATCCCATGAAATAATGTAAAGCAAGGTAATCTTAACACTTCATTTTATGGGCCCTGATCACCTATGGAAATGAGCAAAGGCACTGATAAACATATGTGTTACTTCATTCTGAATTTTTGTTCTTGAAAGTTGACAGATATAGTTGAATTGCCAGGAATTGGAATTCTTGGAAAATGCAGTTGTGATTGTGGGCATAGCCCAGGCTAACTAAAAGAAAAAAATTGCTAGATTGTTTCAATATTACATCTATTTAAAATATAATTAAATCATACAGAGCTCTCAAGTACATGAGGGTTCTGTACCCCTCTGCCTGTGGTCACCTCCCAGGGACATATGTCTCTAGTGAAACAGATTATGTGTTTCACAAGGGGGGTGCCTCGGGGTGGAGGGGGGCACTCTATACTATTTCAAGAACATGGAAACACTCATGTGCAGATTACACAGCAAAATCAGGGAAAATGAATGTGTTACTTACAAGGAAGATGAGCTAAGATACAACATATCACGAAAATAGACATGGTTTCCAGGTTTACTGACAGAATAGGCCAAGGGGGAAGGAATTGGCTTAGATTAAATTATGCTCTTATTTGATATTGACCAGCGGCCTGTAGATTGGTTAGTTGAATCTTATAACTGAGATAGGCCTACAAAGAGGCCAGACTTCCAACACATGACAGCATGGAATACTAGCATATTGTGTATCAATTCAAAAAATAAAATGTATGGTATTAATTGAGTCATTGCACAAGTTGTCCTATACAAAATGTATAACCCAGTACAAGCTGCCGACAGGAAGGTGATTTCCGTGATTGACGTGACTTACATGTATATGTGACTGGTGAAAAGGCTGTAAATTCATTGTTATTTTATATTTACTCTGGACAAATGGTAATCATGCTCTTGAATGATTGCTGTTCTGTTTGAGAAACTACCCCACAATGGAATTAGAGGCCAATGTAGAAGTTACATCATATCATATTCAAATGCACTAGGGCTGCTAATAGGACCGGCACCACATTATGGGTAGTGCCAGGGCCAGACTCTGCACATTGGTTAGGATCTGCAAAATGGGGCAAAACAAAAAGTACAATTTTTTCACTTGAAGATTAAAAATTATGTACTTTTATTGTCGAAGAAGCTATCAAAGTTAAAATAGACCACTGAACAGTGTCTTAGCCAGACAAGTTGAGTTAAAGGGGCCACATGCCACTTGCCGCTGAGTGCGCCATACATGGATTGCAGTGTCCATTCTTGTAGAGACAGTGTTAGGCCAATGCAGTGAGATCCACAAGCTCTATTGAAGCATACTCCTCACAGGACTGGTCAAGATGCATTGAAGTGGTACATCAGTCTCAGGGTGTATCCTTTCCCTTAAACATGAATGCTGTTCATATTGAACGCGACAGGGGCTGTCATATTGGAAAATAATCGATAATGCTGCTCAAGGTACAGGGAAACCCATGCAAAATTTTTCTTAATGGCATTGCATTATTGGCTGCCCTACACTGTTTTCAAACCACCTCAATGTATGATCTAAGAATATCCTGAGGTGTGATATGTATCACGTAAATTGTAGCGGCCAAAAAGATATGAAATAAGCCCGCCCCCCTAGCTGTAAATGGCCAATATAAAAGATGACAAGTTAACATGTATATGGTATTGTCAAAAGCCATCAACTTCGATTAGTCCAAGCCAAAGTTTACAAAGTAATCAAACAATCGAATGGATTGGTCTGCAAGTGTCATTAGTTTTTTGGGACCAAGTGTGTCTGTAAATATTAAAAAAAAAGAAAAAAAAAAAAAAAAAAGAAATACTTGGAATAAATGGAATGGTAACGAACAGGTATCAAACAATTAACCCAAGTTTCACATTGTTTGGTATTCAACAATCAACTCAATTTAGGCCCCTCGCTTGACTGGGAGGCAGAAACATAAGTGATACAATCTGGTACCACGGTTTCAATCCTAATTATTTATTTCATATGTCTTAATTAAACTGATTGTATTATAGTATTGGTAAAGGCACATATATTATCTGCCTACCGTCTGCGATTCACTTTATAAAGTATATGTGTATTGTATTCATTTTTGGCGTTCAATGAACTTGAACTTGAATTTGAACCCTTGAGGGCTTGCTCTTGAATGTTCGGTCAAGGAATTGCTAGTTTGCAATAAACAAAAGGACTTGTATGACGTCATTGGCGTAACACACCCAAAAGTCACCACACTTGTAGGGGATAGAAAGAAGTTCCTAAGATTCCTTGACATCTTGGATAAAAAGCAACCTGGCTACCCCCACTTTTGATTTTAAAAAATCTACAGGACGATACACAATTAGTGCAACCTGAGGCTAGAGACATGCCCAGTCTTGTAGTGTTACTCAAAGCTGCAAAAGTATGTTTTAGGCAAAACTACACTTATGCTCAGAGTGATATTCAGTATTGGAACAAGTGTCACACCGTATTACAGGGAAAAGCGATAACATACCTAGAATGGCCCCTTAGGGTGGCCCAAAAAACAAAATTTTTGATTTTCTATTCGCATACCCCCTCATTTTAGGAGAAATTGTGAAAAAAGCACCCTGTAAAAATTTCAAGAAAATCGGTTAAGTCTTAGGGGTCTCTCAAGGCCCCTCCATTCTTAGCAAAAAGGAAAATTTCAACCATTTTCGCAAATACGCGGTTCCTCATAACTTAGTCAATTTGTACAGTACTGCATTTCCAATACCATGGTTGGATAGGGCTAAAAAAGAGCTTCAATTTGCATACCAACATTATTGGTCTAAGATAATATCTCAACTCCCATGGTCTTTTCAGTTTACACTTTTCGTGAATGAAATTGTTGCTGAACGACCGATCCTGATAAAAGCCAGGCTTTTTTTTTTTTTTGCTTTAAATTGCCATGATTCTTATTTTCCCAGTTCAAGAATGACCAAATATTTAAAAAGAAAAGATATTTGACCATGGGAATGCCCGGTTTATGAGTGATGAAATTTTATGTTGAAGTTTGTCGCAAACACATAAAATAGCAGTCGGGAATCGTAGTATTTCAAATTCATATCTTCATCCAAATTTATTACAGGGCACCATGATGGGTACCACTTGAAAGACAATATTCTTATGTTTCACATGATATAGATTATGTTGTCCTATATTTAACTCTTATGAAGTTAAACTATGAAATGCAACAGCCCCTCTCCGATGTTTTCAGCACTTTTGACAAAATCTAACATTAAAACTTTACAGCTCATAAAGCGGGTTTCTCCATGGTAAAAAAAAAAGTTTTATGCTTTATCGGGTCATCCTGCCTTTTGGAGAATAAGAACATGTTAATTGACAGTGAAATTTAATGGAAATCTTTTCTTGAACAGGTTTAGTCATTCAGTAAACACTTTCGCACATTAGCGCTGTCAGCTGAAGAGTCCATGGGAGTCAAGATATCATCCTAGACCATTAATGTTGGTATGCAAATTGAAGCTAATTTTGATACCTTTCCAACCATTGCAATTAGAATGTTGTTCATTAAAAATTCACAAAGTTGTGGCTAACCGCGTATTGGCGAAAATGGTTGAAATGTTTCTTTTTGGTGAGAATTGAGGGGCCTTGAGAGACCACTTAGACTTGACTGATTTTCATGAAATTTTAACAAGGTGCTTTTTTCACCATTTCTCCTAAAATGAGGGGGTATGCGATGTGAATTTCAGAAAAAAAAATTTTCCTGTACATTTTTAGGCCACCCTATTGGCCCCAGGCCCCTTTTATACCAAGCAAAACCGATGTAAATGGTTCCGTGCCTGCACGAGTAATAATAGGATGTGTTTACCTTCACGGAAAAAGTTCTGATGATATCACGAAAAAACCAAGCCTTCTTCACTTAGAATAGGTTGCTTATCGGGAAATACAAATATATATTTTAAAAAATAAATAAATAATTTTTAAAAAACAATCAACATGGACGCCTTTATCATGTTGATTCGGCTGATATGAAGAAACCTCGTGTTGTGAACACGGCAATCATTTTTCAAAGAATGACTTCTTCCTCAGTTATTGGTATTTACTGGGTCAGTACAAACCTTCAAAAGAGACAGAACCAGACATAGAGTGCTATAATATCCATTATAACTGAAGCAGTGCTGTATTACAATGTGATAGAACAGCAGGTAAGAAAAAACAATGCATGTGATCTTTTATCATTCTATGTCACTCATGCAGTCACTGTAAACCAGAGCAAGGTACAATGTAGATTGGGCAGAACAGCGTGACCCGGATGGGAAGATGAGGGTTCCAACTGACCAATTCACTGAATTTAGCTTAATCCTCGGATCCTGTTGGTTTCAAATCATTCCTTGCAAACAGGCACTTGCATGTTACAAGCATGACAAATGTGTACAATTGATTAGGTCAATTGTATATGTAGCGTGCTCTTTTCAGATTTATGGAGATGGCCCTAAGATCTCCTTCAAAATTGGTACTGACAAGTGTATATCAAGCTTGTCGTATTGAGCTGAAACCATCAACTATGGATGATTGTTGATTTGCATTCCCTTGCAACATTATAGTGCACTGTATGACAGGGAAAGCCCTCTTCAAAAGGTGTGGTGGAGCAAGGATATGTCAAGAGTTGTGTGATTATTTTATGCATCCACTATGTTTGGAAAAGCACTGTTTGAACAGACACACACATAAGCATTTTGGCACTTGTCACTGCGATCGCTCATTTGAAAGGTCAACATTTATAACCAGTTCTGAATATGTTAGGTCATTCTGAGGTGCCAAACCTGAGAACAGTGGATTTGAACATGATAAGGTCATGAAAACTGGCGGGCTGAAAAATTTAAAGCAGCTATAAATTGGGACGTCACAAAATTCAACTCAATCTCTTCATGCTTGTGTTGCTTATGATGTGCTTTGATTAGGCCCACAGCACTTCTTTCAAGTCCCTGCAAATGAGCCTAAGAATTTATTTTAATTCTGATCAACAAACGTATCTATTAAAGATGCAATTTAGTTACCAAGGCAACCTTTACACTGACTGAAGTGTAGGCCTACAGGGTCTTCTCATAAAAATTGTGACACAGCCATATATAAGCTTAATTTCCTTTGTACCCTATAGTAAGGCAGATGCAGGGAGGATCACTCTATGGCCAACCACCATCAGTCATACAGATCTAATGAAAACGCAACTGGAAATCTTATGGCGACTGGCAAATTATATCTAGATTCAACTATGGGAAAAAATAAAATAAAATAAATTAATAAATTCTTCTAAAGACCTACCAGGGTGAGGAAGTTACTATGAACTGAATATTGGTTACTGGGCATTGGCGAATACTACTAACTGGTAAGCTATCATGCATTTTGTCATTGACTGGGCCACTAATAGCGGTTAAGCTGCTCACAGGACCCGTTTAAAGACGGCAAAGTATGTATGTATACAGAAACACGATACGAAGTTCCATAAATCAAATATGTAAAAGGTTTTCTAAAATAATGCCTCTCGTATGGTAGTAATGCAAATGATCGATTTGGTATGACCTATTAATTTTGACATACATATATATGATGATGGTGAATAATCATTAATTGGGCTTTTTCCCCATTCTCATTTGATTATTCTGTGGTGCCCTCTGACACATTGTTTTAAATGAAACACGGATTGTGTTCCACTATCTTGGACAAATACTTCAGTCCGATTGCTGATCAAGGCAAAAGATTGGCGCCATTTTATTATCATAGTATTTTCACAAGACCTCAAGATGAATTGTGGAATTAATCCAAATACAACATAGATTGGATATGTGTAAAACATAGCTTTAAACGCTGATGGCACATAATCAATTTTATGGTCATAACGCTTCCTGGGAATTTTGACCATGATCGATCTATCTAACATCACTGACCTTGAACACCTGAAAACCGCAGGGATGCCTGCTCTCAGCGCAACTGTTTACACTATATACATCAGGCTATAAAAAGATTAAAATATGGTGATGACACTGTAATTATTGGACTTATGCATGAAGATTCGGTAAATGATACTCAAATGTATTTTCATGAGATCGCAAATTTCCACAATTGGTGTAATGAAAACTTTTTAAATCTAAATGTGAAAAAGACAAAAGAGCTCATAATTGACTTGGGCGGAATTTTCTACTATAAAACCACCTGTGATGATTAATGATGAAAGTGTTGAAGTTGTTCATGAGTATAAATATTTGGGAACAATTATTGATGATAAGTTGTGCGGAGCTGCTAAGGTTGAAAGAATTTGTAAAAAGGCTGGTCAACGCATGTATTTCTTGAGAAAATTGAATACACCTAAAGTAGATACAACTGTGAAGACTCAATTTTATTCTAGCATTATTCAGTCAGTTGTGATATTCTGCACAATACGCTATTTTGGTAACATTACTAAATGCAATCAGAACAGACTCGAAAAGATAAATAGATTGGCTTTAAGACTTGGATGCATAAATATAAAATGATTTGATGAACTGTACATAGACACTGCTATAAAAAAGGCAAAGAATATACTCAGTTCAGAGTCATACTTTGTATAAATACTTTGAATATTTACATCAGGAAGCAGACTGCGCTCTGTGAGGTGTAACACAATCGTTATTTGAAATCGTTTGTGCCCAGTGTTATTCGGGTTTTTAACAGTTAATGCACTGTATGAGTTGTATGAGACAAGTTTCGCCATGCGATCAATAAAGTATATCTGTATCTGTATCAGTATCTGTACTAATCGACTATTTGATAAACATGCAGGGCCCTACTGCACACCTTAAAAACTGCACATTTTTGGAGTCACTGAAATTTGATTGGAGTCACAGAAATTTGATTGAAGTTGCGAATATATCTGACAGCATTCCGATATTCAGTGGTGTCCCAATGGGGGCCTGGTGGCCAACTGCCCCCCATATTGGACATGTGCCTGCTAAAATATACAATTACATACAATTACATAGGGGGTGCCCCCAAGAGAATCATGTGCCACCAAGGTGCCCCCTCCCCACCACTGCCGAAACTACTTGGAAACGGTGGTCACCCCCTGAACTTAACAGATCTCTACAACTTCAAAGGCTAACTTGACTCCAGAATTGGATTGGAAACCACAGCTTAAGGAAGCATGTAGGGACTTCTGTACAGAAACTCAATGCAAAACACATTGCACATAAATTTGTGGTATTTAATAGGACTGGGGGATTTTTGTTAATAAGATATGGCTATAGATTTAAAGTATATAGAGGTTATTAATAAGTTTTGGTATTAAGGTTTGGTAATAAGAGTTAATAGTTACTTATGCTGGGATCATACAAGACGGAAGCGCTACTAGATCCCAAAGGAAAAGCTCTATTTCGCCATATCTTAACCCCTACATGGAACATGTGAGCCGGGTCACTACTTAGGAAATGGTCATATCCTAAGCTAGTGACCCCCCCGAACATGTGGAATGAGTCAGTTCTTTGAGAGACACCACAAAGGTGGAGAATGAAGTCGGAAGCGAAGGTGCGAGATTGCCTAATTGGTGGCTTTCTAATAGGAGAGCCAATAGGGCCAATACGGAGGGGACAGTGGCATGTTGCGAATTCCCACCCTCCCATCCCTATAAGCTGATCCAGCTTACACAACCATGTAGGACCGCTCTATTTCGCCATATCTTAACCCCTACATGGAACATGTGAGCCGGGTCACTACTTAGGAAATGGTCATCTGCTGAACAATGCTAGGGTTGGACATCGGTTGGCCCTTTCAACAGGTTGTCTGGCTGAGCAGTTGACAAGCCTCTCAGGCCCAATGCTCCTATCAATAGTATTGTGAGGATGTTATACTGATGGCACTATTTCCACTGATAAGTTTCTCGTGTGATTTCATGTGATGATACATGTATAGTACATGTACAGCTTCAGTAAAAAGAATAATATTATTAGGGCAATTTTCTTTTGCAATTGTGTTTTGCACAAGACTGAGCGCTGATCAGAGTACTTTCGATATAGGGACCAATTGTCAGGTTGGTATGTAGGGGAGAGCGGGGCACAGTGAGACGGCGGGCACAGTGAGACAAAGCCCATAGCGTCTAGCTGGTACTGTTTACAGATCAACCCCCTCTTGTATAGTACAAAAAGTAAGTAAGTGAGAGTCTGACCTATATCCGGAATGCCTACACAGCATAGCGAGTGTGGAATTTCAATATTTTGGTTTTTAGCCAGTAAAAGTAAATAATTTTGCTAAACGACTTTTTGTTATAATTCCCAAGAAAAATGATATGATGCAAATCAATTGCCAGGGATTCAAACCTTGAGTATTTGTCTTAGTTTAGTGAGATGATGAACCACAATACAGGCATCCGGTCCGCAGGATTCAAAAATTTCATAAAGAGAGCTGCGTGGGGCACAGTGAGACAGTTGAAGGCGGGCCACAGTGAGACATCATAAAATACACTCAAAACGACCTGAATGTAAGGCATAGCTTACAATTCACTATTAAAAACAAAATGTCTGCGATAAACTACTGATTTTAGTGAGACATATCCAAAGAGAAGCATCAGAAAGAATTTTGTTTAGTATGTAACAGGTGCGGCAAGTTAAATAAGTCGTGAATGTGTCCTGTGCGATGAAGTTTCGAAACATGCTGAAAAACGGACCTAAAAAATCACCTAGCCAGCTGCTTTTATAAGAGTACAGTAGTTTCTATAGCAACAATTGATAGAACAATTCCGCAGGTCCCGTGGATCGGCGGTTATGGCAGCAGATGTCCTGTCTCACTGTGCCCCACCTGCTGTCTCACTGTGCCCCGCCCACGGGGCACAGTGAGACACTTAAGAAACTACTGGACAATATACCCAACGTCATTACCTATAATGTGGACCTGATCTCATTTAACTCGTTACTGCCAACATTTCGGAACACTTGAAAATAAAAAAAGTGTCTCACTGTGCCCCGCTCTCCCCTAATGCTATTGTCAATTATTGGGCTTCATTATTTTTGTTGCTGACCAGGTGTACAAAAAATCACAAAATAAAAGCATATATAAAGAAATGTGATCAAGAAAAGGAAGAATAGAGCATCTATATAATAGGATGATATTTTAAAAAGAGAGACAGGATGCCTGGATGTTGAGATGGTAAATATACAGAATATTGCAAGGCAAGAATTTTAATGTATAAGGCATTTTATTTGAAATTACAATTGCTATAATATGAAAATGGGAAAGATTTAAATGGTATGGGTAGCTGGACCAATGACAAGGCATGATTTTGTTGTGTCAAATGGTTTTTCATGGAATATTGCACCATTGCAGGTGGGACTACACTGAACTGAGTGAACTCGTCATCAATCTTATACTTACCTACTTTTGAAAGCGGATGCATGAAGCTGTCTTCTTTTGTGACTTTCAATTTGGTTGCTATTACCCCCTTCTCAGAACAGCTTTTATGATGGGAAATCCCACTGAATTGTGTGGGAATAACATTCGGATTACATTTGTGACCTCTTTAAATAAATTCTCTGATGAAATACTTTGTTTGGCTTTGCCAAATCTTCATAATTAACCAATGATTAGACAGGCACCCTCACCACCAGGGATGGTGATAGTTAAGATCTTCTGCAGGAAGTTGTAACTTTGTGTAAGACCAAAAAATGTAATCCAATTTGTGAACATGAACTGTCTGGCATGCTTCGAGT
The DNA here is from genome assembly GCA_026936325.1 of Platynereis dumerilii. Classification (NCBI taxonomy): domain Eukaryota; kingdom Metazoa; phylum Annelida; class Polychaeta; order Phyllodocida; family Nereididae; genus Platynereis; species Platynereis dumerilii. Next base: position 9,324,021 of record JAPTHN010000008.1, read on the forward strand.
CACTCAAGTGTCTTGAAGAACTTCCAGAAATGTGAGCCGTGTCCCACGAGACAAAATGACACATTTTTGGAGGAAAGAGATTTGAAAGGCAACCTCTTGACTCTTGGGCAATGGTTTGACCTAGAAATCATATAACCAGCAATTACAGAGCTACATTAGGGTCTTATATGGCCCTATATTTGGTCTCTCCTAATATGAGGACGAGAATCTCAAGGGACTGCCTTAGGATATAACTGTTACTTTCTAAATATGTTGTGTGTTGCAAAAAGCTTGTATTAGAGGTGGAGGCTTAGCTTGAGGAGAAGGATGGCGGAGTGCACCTGACAAGAGAAATAGTGGACTCTAACTTCGATTTTGCAACCATTGTGGTACGTATGGACTATAATAGTTGCAATTTTTCTGTCTGTTGCCATCATTGATAACTAGAACAAGTTTTTTTTTTTTTTGGTTAAATTGTGGGCTGTCATTTTATAATTGATCATCTGTAATTCCGGCTGTCAATTTATTATCCATAGCGACAAATTCCTAAATTCCTATCTGACAGGTTGGACATCAGCTGCAAAATGAAATGAAATCGGAAAATTAAAGCTAGAAATTGATTAAAAAAATGAATGGTATTATGTTATTATATAAATTAGAGATCTGCTGTCTTTGCTGTAAAAAAAGGTTCAGAAGGTATCACGGTATAAAAAGTCGGTATTTGATTTGACTATGTCAGACACAGTCAGTGGATGACTGGAACTGCCAGTTAGAAATGCTGAAATGTCTGAGCCAATGACAACAGCCACTATAGGCCTACAGTGAGTTCTCAGTTATTATGCAACCATCAATATTTTCATTATATCTCAAAAGGAAGTAGCACTATTTAAATATCTTTTATACATGATGATATTTGTGTCTTGCAACACTATTGTGTCAATTTTGTCTAATTCTGTAAGTTCAGTGAGGGGTTATGCTACATGATAAGTTTTGTAGATTTTGGGTGCTTTTCCAAGAGCTTGCATGAAAATTAGGAACAACCCAAAACCGGATTTCATAGCATAACCCCTGGTTACTCCTAACTGAACTGACAAAACAAAACTGAGTGGACAGTTCTTTAGTTGTTCATAAAATTTCTCATGGAGCTGCAATGTCTAAAGTGAAAATTTAATCATGCTGTGACGCTGATGATCTGTACCCAAATTTGGAATTTTTTCCCCCTGTGTTTGTACCTCGATGGCAATGCTCTTTGCAGCCTGTCATATTTTTAATCAAAACCACTTGGTTGTCATTTTATGGATCATCTGTAATTTTGGCTGTCAATTTATTATTCATTGCAACAATTTCTCTAATTCCTATTTGACAGTTTGGAATAGAGCCGCAAAATGAAATGAAATTGGAAATTCTAAATTTGAAAGTCAATGAAAAATGCATTTATCACATATTAAAATGTGATCTTATTTTGTTCTTGAAAAAGACTCTGAGGATATTTATTTGTGGATATCATATTGATAATGGGCCCCCGCAGGTCTCGGGCCTCCTCGTGGCGGTGGATGGTAACACTAAGGTGAAGCCCTCTATCCTTAGTGGCCAACACGAGACAGTGCACTTGCACACGTCTCCCCGACGGAAATGGGGCAACCTGTTTGCCGTGGGTTGCGACCCGTGTCGGAGGATGAAGGGGTCCTGGTAGTTGAGTTGGGTGGTCCTAAGTTGGTCCGTCTCATACAATACACTACTTTGGCCTGGATTTCTCCTAGACGGGAGGCTGGATTGGCCCGGTCCAGTCAATCGGCTTGTCATGTTGTCACTAGGACTTCGGTCCTATTTGGCCATGGCTGATGGGTCAATCAAAGAAGGTTCTGACCAAGTCTACATGCTGGCCATGTTTTAAATATGATTGCAGCTGTATCTCTTACCAAGCCTTCTACGAGTATATCCCCCATGTATCCCTGGACTAGGGTACTGGGCGCAGCCCTACCCATATTAGTCCCCCTTGTTGGGCTCCTTGGTGGGTGGGGAGCATGGGGGATGAACATCACAAATTCCTATGGCATACTCTCTTCCTAATTCACAGTCTCGACTAAAACGGCAGCGGTCATCTTCGGATGACTGTATCGACCCGGAACTTCTAAATCGACAAACGGCAACACAAAAGTCAGAGTACAGACACAGGTACATAGTGTTCAAACCAACTAACAGGCTATCTCCCTTCGCCATCTACAAGACCATACTTCAAGAAGTCGGCGAACCTGCAGAGACAACGTTACAGAGAGATGGAACCGTCCTATTTAAGACCAGAAACGACGACCAGACTCGGAAACTCCTTAGGCTGAAAGATGTTGCAGGTACACAGGCAATAATCGAGCCTCATCGGACCTTGAATACTTCCAAGGGAGTGGTTTTCTCCTCCCTTAGCTATTTAGACTCAGACGACGATTTACAAGAATGGTTTGAAACTTTTACTGATGTCATTCTTTTTCATAGAGCCCCCGCATGTCTCGGGCCTCCTCGTGGCGGGGGCGGTAACACTAAGGTGAAGACCTGTATCCTTAGTGGCCAACATGAGTCAGTGCGCATGCACGGTGTGTCCCCTACCTTACAGGGGAATATCAATGAATATGTCATTTACCATGATTCCAAACCGGATCGTACGTCAACCGGGTTACCAAGGTGCGCGTCCCTCAGCGGGAAACCAGGCTGAGATTGAAAAATTTGCGACTGGACTACCAAGACCTCAATGGACAAGGACATCTCCGGATGACTTGACTGACCCTGACCGCCCCTCACATCTGTCAAAGACTGAAAATTTGCTTGTTATAAAAGGTGTCACACAATCACTGGAAGACCTATCATCTGTTGCTATCTATGAAACAATTGCAGACCTTTGCGACACGACAATCGCAGATAGCCTGAGGCGCCAAGCCAATGGCACATTCCTCCTTAAACCTGCGACCTCTGACCAACAAGATAAATTGACTGGTCACCATGAGATAGCCAATATCAAAGTCATCATTGAACTTTTTCAGAGATCAGGCAGAGGCGTTATCTTCTCCAAAGAAAGTAAGACCTGCTCAGACAATGAACTTACAAATTGGTTTCACAAACATGGCATTGCAAAATTCAAACGTCTTGCTCACAAGAATGGTTATGAGTTACTGTTGCTAACATTCAAAGACGAAAGATTACCAAAGAAAGTACCTGTAGCCTTTGAATGGTGCAGAGTTTCTCCATTCTTTGCCCATCAAAAACGCTGTTTCAATTGCCAAATGTATGGTCATTTTAGCCGTACATGCATCAGGCCAACAATTTGTGCCAATTGTGGTGACCAAGGTCACGCACACACACATGATAAACCTTGCTCTAAACTTTCATACTGCGTCAACTGTTCAGGGAACCATCCTGCCTTTAGCCACAATTGCAAAGTCTTCAAGAAGGAAAAAGAAATTCTGCAACTACGAACTGAAAGACAACTATCCTTTCCCGAAGCCAAACGCCTTGTAGAACAGGACCCGGTCAAACCTTGCCTAGAAGCAGATTACCCAAGACCAGCTCTTCATTCATCACCACAGAGAAAGATTCACCAGGACAGGAATCTCTTCACAGATGTCTTAATGAAAACACCTTCACCGCCTCAACCAGCAGACCCGTCAAGCAAGGAAAAACCTGTGAACTCCCCTGAATCACCGAAGAAGATGATCCAACAACGTCAAATTTTCTCTTCTGTTACCCAAGGGACTGAGAAGTCCCTCAACCAACCAAAGGAAAAGGATGTTGCTCCAGATAACAAGACACCGCCCAAGACAACAAAACAAAAAAGCTCAACAATAGGCTTGCTACCTCACAAAGACAAGAGTAAAACGACCCTCACCAACAGCAAAAAAGAACTCCCCACTGGTCTCAAATTTCACATCAAGTCCAAAGATGGAAGACTGAAGGATGTATCACCATTTGTTAGCTACACAACAATGCTGAAGAAATTTGGAAAACCACACTCAGTCGATCGACAGCCTGACGGTAATTTATTGGTACAAGCCATAAATGCCACTCAGGCAAGGAAACTTCTTGAATTGAAAATTATTGCAGATGTACCTGTCAAAGTGACACCTCAAAGATCTCGATGCCATCAACCAAGATGAGATGACTGACTCAACATGACCACAAACCAAGTATGTCTCTAAATAGCCCAATCAGGTGCTGATGAGACGTAAAACACAAACTCACTCACTCACTCATTTTCATAGAATCCCACAGAGGGATAATCGGGAGCTTCTTATCTTGACTTTTTCAGACACGACTCTTCCAGAGAGTGTCAAAGTTATATGGGAGCAATGTAAGGTACGACCTTACATCCCCAATCCAAGAAGATGCTATAAATGTCAACGTTTCGGTCATCTGAGCAAGTGGTGCCGACGACAAGAAGCTTGTGGACACTGTGGATCCCAGGACCACGTTCAATCAAAGGAACAACCTTGCTCATCCCCTCCTCTTTGTGTCAATTGTAAGGCAGATCATCCCTCTCACAGCAAAACGTGTAAACAATGGACGAAAGAAAAAGAAATCCTCACATTGAAGGCAACCCACGCGATATCTTTTCCAGAGGCGAGAAGGATTGTGGACCAGCACGCAGGAATCCCCAGCTATGCGGACATGGCGGGTTATCCACAACCTCAACATCATGTGACCCCAAGACGACGGCTACAACTCGGAAGAACACAGCATCAACAGATCACACCAACAACACACAGAGAACACAGAAGACACAAACAGACACTCGGGAAGAACAACTGTAAAATCCACTCCACAGACAACCTCCACCACACAACGGCCTACTTCCCAGGCAGACCTTGAACAACCACACCCATCAGCTGGCACCACAGCTCCTCATGAGGTAGCAATGGACGAAGAACACACAACTGAGACAGACACAAAAGAGGACAATGAAGACTCAGATGATGACAGAAGCACAACACCCGACAATGAATCCATGGAAGCAGAAGATGAAGAGGCAGAAAAGGAACAGGTTCCGGAGGTTCCACAGGGAGCAGGAAAAGAAGAAGGTCCAGAGAATCCACAGGAAGAAGAAACAGCTGAGAGTCAAGAGGAAGTAAGGGAAGACCATTCACCAGACAAGGAAGCAGAACAAAAGAAAGAAACTAATGAAAAGGAACGACAACCCGTTGACGACAGAAAAGACAAGCCACCTCCAGAACAGATCACTTACAAAGAATATCTCCTCCGCTTCCTTCAAGGAAAAGTACCAAATGGAGACATTCAACGACCAATGTTTGTACAAAAATACCTGAATCTGGCAGCTGCATATCTTCTACCAATGCCTGGCTTTGACAAAATGTGTGCCAAACTGAAGGAGCGAACTAAAGGAAAGATGTAGAGTTGGCCACCAGACACCTTTGCAACAAAAAAAGACGTACTTGATCTAGTCACTCAGTATGATTTCACTGACGATTTTTATGGAGCTCTTATTGTTTTGATTCAACATGATTTTTTGTTTGTTGCTACGAAAGTGATACAAGAACAAATAGAAAGACAAACAAACACAAAGACAAAGACAGGAAAAACAAAATAATTACCAAACACCTATCCAACTGAATTATTAACTCCCTTGCTACAAACCAAGGATGTCTCTAAATAGCCCAACAAGGTGCTGATGAGACGTAAAGAACAAACACACACACACACACACATAATATGTAAATGGCACTGCCATGAAATTCGCACAGCACTTTAAAAAGTTTTTGGACTTATAGAGTTACCATAACTTTCATGTTCATTTCATATTCAATGTATGAAAGGAGTTATGTAACTGTTTCAGAAAATTAGAAAGACAGATACATGGAAAGACAGAGAAAAATGTAGAATAGCAAGATAAACTAGACAAAAAATATAATAGATAAATAGATAAATATATCGATAAATAGAGAGATAAATAGATAGACAGACAGATAGATAGATATAATGACAGACAGATAGATAGATAAATTGATAGATAGATATATATATTAAATAGATAAATAATATTGATAGATAATCAGCTAAATGGTAAAAAGGCAGACAGCACTGAAAGCTGGCAAAGTCAAGTCTATGTTAGATTGTTGATATTACATAATAGTATAAATATATAGTAATACAAAAACAATAACATTGCATGTAGATTATCTGTTCACTGTTGCATAATCATCAGTTTATGAGATTATGTAACTTTAATTTTGTTATGTTTTCTTGTTGTCTGATTGAAATTAAATGAATCACATGCTAATAATTTGATTTAGCTTGTCCATGCTAATAATTAACTATTCCATAAAAATTATTGGTACAGGATATATTACTGGAGAAAATTGAATTTTTAAGACACTTTTGAAGATGAATTTGTCATGTTTTGTTAAATACGAAACTAAATCATTGATAAGAAGCTAGACCCACTTGACCTAATTCCAAACTGTGGACTGTTGATGTTGAGACCATCACTGCACAGATTTTTGAGTCTTCTCTTGCACTCAATTCGCTTCGCTTAACGGCCTTCGGCCGTTTCGCTGCACGAATACTAATAATGGAATAGATTTTTAGTCTAATTAAGATACTAAAAGTCCCCAAATTTGAAAAAAAATTACTCTCTGTTACTCTCGTGATAATATACCATAAAACCAATTACAATTCAATACTGTTCACACAGAAAAAAACTTGGTTTTTTGGGGTTTTCTACATAATCATTTGAATGTATAAACAATCAAATGGATAAAATGGGTTAATTATGGTTTGTTAAAAAATCAAATGAATCATTTAAAAACCAGTTTGGTTAACACTGGTTTATTGGGGTTTTATAAAAAAACCACTTGGATATTTACAAAACCACTAATGATTAAAATGGTTTTATTGCAAACCAAATGAATACTTGAAACACCATGTGTCCAGGTTCACTGATCTTTAACATTGTTCACAGCTTCACATTTAAGGATATCAACACTTAATCTGGCAAGTTTGTGTTTGACATTGTTACAGCTTGTTTAAGGCTAATCACAAGGTAATTTTGTCAGAGCTGAGACACAATTATATACCTTTTGTGAGAGACTGAGAGTCAGTTGGATGGTGCAGTGACCAGGTCTGATTGATTTGTTCATTGAACATATTAAATGAAGAGGCAAGCACATCATGGTTTATCATCAGTTCCAAGGTAGGAATTTTATGATTAATTTTCTTTTAATTTATGAGCTGCATGGGAACATTCGCTAACATTTATTAGACAAAAAAGTCACTCTATTTTATGTATATATTATAGGTCTTTGTTCAGAGAGTGTGCACATTTTTAAAAACCTGTTAGTTGCTGGTGATCAATTATCTTATTTATATTATATTAATTATGAAGTGTTTATTATATGGTTTTTGATCATCATCCAGAAATCACAATGGAAACAATTTTCATAATTGACATTTAAAGCTACAAGTTGATCTCTTAGGTTACAGTTTGTGATGTGTACTGTACATGATGTTGTTTAATCATGTATTTCATTGGCCAATGCTTCATATTTATAGTCTATCATACAAGACTCAAGATTTTTAAGCAAAAAGGTATTCACTATTCACCTTTGAATATGGATAACTTAAATAGGACATTCTGTGTAATTTGATACATAATATTACTCTTATATAACCACCTCAAAAAAGATCGGGTAAATGACAGCAAAGCTTCAGCAATATAAATGATTATTAGTATAGGCTATTTTCCAAGGTTGCTTATGGCACATAGTAAGAATTTCATTCCTTTCCCTGCAGGGAGTCATCAGCTGATGTCACAGAAATTGTCTTGACATCTGTCTGACGTCAGGTTATTTTAATACATAGTAAGAATTGTATTCCCTTATTTCAATAGAGTGTGCCTAACTATTAAATTATTTCTGTTTCAGCTTTTACGTGAATTTAAGCTCATCCAACCAGTGGAACTGGATGAGCTTATCACCAGAACAGCTCTGGATAGGTCTCAGGAATCGTCCCTGAAAAAAACTCTTCTGAGACCCAGATTGGTGATGCCCTTGAGGCAGACGAGTGAAAAGGTGGGTCTCTGTTTCTGTTTCTGTGCACTGTTTAATGTTATCTTTCTCTTAACCCTTAAATGAAGGGCATCACATGTCACAAATTCTTTGTTAAGCTTTTTGAAGTAGCTGGCAAAGATGCACATATCATCATGAGCAAATGACAGCTGTTTTGTATTTGAGCCCTCTTTCCTAGCTTTTTAGAGATTATAATGAAACCAATGGATTGACTGCCATAAAATATGCCATAAAATTGAGTCAATTTCAAATTAAAACTACTGTATATGGCCAAAATTATGAAATGTTATGAAGAGTGTTTCAGAATCAGACAAGAAGTTAAAACTCATTGTTTCAATCTGTTCATGAAACCAATGCAATAGACACTGCGTAATATTATGCTTATGAAGTAACATTGTGATTGCGTGTATTTTCAGGAAGCCAAGCGCTCAACAGCAAACCTTGAAGAATTGTGGTCCATCTCAAAGCCCATTGGACACACGTCAGCGACCATCAGCATTCCAGATGATAACAGTGTGTGCCTTTTCCCTCGTTCTTTCTTGCGTTAATGCTTATTACCGGGTGTACGACATCCGGTGTTCACCAACATTTAGAAGAACATTTTCACGTTTATGGACTATTACATTGCATTCTTCATGGACTACTACATTAACAAATGTACCATATCAGCATGAGTATTTCTAAATTTGAAAATACTTATTTCATTTGTTTTTTATGTGTTTTGTGGTTTCTTGGTGTTTATATTTGAAAATTTGAATAATAGTTATACACTTGTTATTTCTTCCTACATTTATACATATATTTTTATGCTTGCTACTTTCATTTTCTTCTTGTTTGAAGTTCTATAAATAAATATATATGAATAAATAAAGTCAAATGCCTTTCTATTCTCTTTCTGCTTGGATGTATTTTACCCCTGTGTGCTCAAAATATACAAAAAAGGAAAGATGAAATTTGTCAATAAACAAGAATTTTTTTTTGTACGCAACACCAATGGTGAGGTAAAAAAATCGTACCTGGATATTTGAAAATCTTATCATGGTTTTCCAGGAAACCAGTTAACTTTTTATTTAAATTCTTTATATGGTTATGAAAGCCCTATGGGAATGATGAGACTATCCAATTGATTACTAGAAAAACCCATTTGGGTTTCATATATGCTCCATGATGGAATAATGTAAATCCAGTTATGGATATTTGTAAAACCTAAAAGGGGTGAATATTTACTTCACTTGGTTTCTATAAAAACCAAAGATGAATATGTACAAAACCAACTAATGAAATATTTGATTATTCTATAAACCAAAAATGGTTTAATAAAAAACCAGAATATTGGTGTTGAACAGTCCTTCATAGGTTTCTTCATAAACCACTAAAGGTTTTATATCATTCCAAGGTGGATTTTTAGATGGTGGTTTTTTAAACATCCACATCAAGAGGGTTTTTTAAAAAACCAGAAGTGGTTTTATACTGGTGACAAGCCAAAAAACCACATATGGATGTTTGTGTAACCTTTTTTTCTGAGTGTGTTTCAATAATTGCTTGCAACTTAGATTTGTTATTCGGAATAGTAGCCAAGACAACAGATCATGTGACTACCCAGAATCCTGTGTTGCATGTTTTGTGTTGTTCTTTACCACGGAATGAGAGCAGTTGTCATGTCATACCGTATGTGAACCCAATCAGTCAGCATTGTTCACACTCATCGAGCTTTTTTATAGGCATGATTCAATAATCAACCACTGGTCGAAAGCACAAACTGAGACATTATAGATTCACGTGCACTGATTTTTTTCTTCAACGCCAATGGTTATACAATGGTTGGATTCCCTACAGTCATATTCTGTTTTATATTCTATTCTAAACCAGCTAATTGATAAACATATTCCTGAGCACTTCAAGCTAAAATTAGACCAATATATCAAGATTTATCATTCAAAGAAGGGTAGAGGTACAAATGGCATGGTTCAAGGTAATTGTAATTTGTGCAAGAGTGTATAGGCCTGCTCATTGATGTTACAAACTGTGTCAGGGACACGTTTTAGCTACCCATGCCCAGTTTAGTTTGTGATATCCCAGTTGAAGCTAAAGTCATAATGCTAAGTCTTGCCAGAATTGAAAAAAAAGTAAAATGATTCAGATACATATTTTAAAATATATTATGGCAACAAAAAATCATTTTAGTGTCACGTTTTAAGTTTACTGATCATTCTATGACTCTTCACTGAAATTCACTAATGGGGATCAATTCATGTCTCCCAGATCTCCAGGGCCAGAGTATGCTTCAATTTAGTTTGCAATTGCCCCATCATGTTAAGTTCTTTGCAATTTTGCCAGCAAAAAAATTTTGGAGGCTGCGTGTGGATTAAGGTTGGATGATTTCACATCAATCATCAAAAATGATACATACGTTACCGTCTCCAACCCTGAATTAAGACGCACATCTTCGTCACCTCGATTGGCAACTTTATGGAGTTGCATTATTTTATTTTACCTGATTCCATATCATGACAGCCCCCAAATATTCTAAGGATACTTCATTATTGCAAATTTCTTACTGATGACAGCCAAAGGAATCTTTGTCTCCCGCATCCTGATACATACGTTACCATAAAGTTCACTAGCCTGTCACAGTTGCCTGAACTGAAAATTTCATATGCTCAGGCTTTGAAATCAATCATATGTTTTGCTATTACTTGAAAGCAAAAAACTTTTTTTCTTAAGTTTTTATCCCCAGGTTTAATTAATGATGAAATGGTTAAAAGTCAGCAGTTATATATCTGTTGATACATACGTTACCATACAAATAGGAGCCAAAGAAGTGCACACAACATCTGAAGTAAGTCACACATAAAATGCTTCTTGTCACTTGATTTGATGCATAGCATACATATAACTGCAACATCGAAGTCAATTGTGGTTATATGTCAAAATATATCCTTGACGATACATACGTTACCGATACATACGTTACCAAAAATTAAGTGCGCATGCTGTCCAGCAGAAACTGATGAAGATAGAGCTAGGAAATTTTACACAGGCATCAAGGGTACAAAAGTAGGACCCCTGCTGAAATTTTAAGTTACTATGGTTATGGTTGCCACGGTAACACATAATTTAGCATTTTCGGAAGTATTTGGCCTCACACTACATTCATCTCAAGACTAAGCAATCGGAATAACCAGAAGTAATCTATTTTCATAAATTGTGATGCTTGCTTCCACAACAAGGCTATTTCAGACAGAAGGTATATGTTTCTTTTGCGTTTTTCAAGGTTCATAAACATAGGACTATGGAGCTGGTTCGCAATTTTTAGGGTGCTTTCTTCAGAGAGCTCCCAGTCTCATATTTAGTGGGGGTGGCATTTGGCCATGGCCTCAAACCTCAGGCCCAAAATTAACATGGAGAAAACAGGAAAAGCTTCAATTTGGTAAAACCATAGTTTGTAAATTATCATCTGTCTTATTCAGAATTGAACTGCTATCTTAGGAACAAAAATCAATGAGAGTACTGAAAATAGCCTTATAGCAGACACAAATGTGTAAGTGAGCAGTATGCAAGAATTCATTAGAATACGATCTAACGTTGTCAGTGATCCTTCCATCAATAATAAATCATGCAAATGAACAAAAATAATTCACCCAAAATGCTTATCATTATAAATTCTTTAGATGCATGATATGACTCAAGTGTATCATCTAACTCATGAAATATCCTTAAAATACATATGTTACCGATACATACGTTACCAACAATTAGAACTAGGCTTAAAATTTGGCATATTTACACAGAATTGTCCCCGAAAACTCTCAGTGCGACATAAAATATTTACTTTTGATATACTGAGTTGTATTTAAAACACAACTAGGAGTCTAAAATTGAATTAAAGCCACTAAGTTTTTTGTTTAGAGTTGTATAAAGATCGGTTATTTCCCTCGGGTTAAAGAAAAACTTCAAAGAAGTTCAAAAGCAAAGTGAATCATTGAGGCTGTGGATTGCATGTATCATTATGTAATTCCCTTGATTTTTATAAGACCTGTCTTAGCATCCCAATAAAACACCAAATCAGCAATTTCAACTGCATGATAAATTTTAGAAACGAGCAGTGTTTTTAGAAATACTGTACGTCAATTGGTAAAATATGTATGGATAACTACGTTACCTCAATTAAAGTTATTTTTCCTTTCCTGTTTAGGCTAATATCACAAGCATTAAGGCACAATGCCAATTTAGAATAACAAAGGTGAAAGTTGACTAACACTAATGAAAGAGCAGAGACATTGAGACAAAGTTACAGAGCTAGGTCTTAGCAGCTATGTTGTCAGTCAGGTTAGAGAAGAAAATTAACAACTTTTAAAACAATTACCCGAAAGTTAATAAACAGAATGAACCCACTGAGGTTGTTGATCAACCACAAATAAATATTTTCACAGTGTTGTCAATGCAACTTGCAACTTAGTAGTTGGAACCGCTTTTGGTCTCTCTAGTGTCTGATAATTCCTGGCACATGGGAAAAGGTTTAACTTATTTAGCACATATAGGCCTGCTTGGGTATAGGCCTAACTATGGAGAGAATTTTATCAAGTTCAATTTCATGACACTGAAAAAAGCCATCGGATTTTTAAGCCAGATCCTTAATTATGGATCCATCAAATGTCTTGTGAAAACTTACTACCCAAAGCAGGTACAGATCCATGAAAAATCATGGGAAAAATCCAAAGTTTTTCAGTTGTGACAAGGACATTAGAACCACATGCTAATGCTTTCCTTCAGCACACACTTATAATTCCGATTTTGGTAGATTCTGGATGACCCACAATGTCAGACATGTATATGTATATGTAAATTACATGTATCAAAGCAGAGTTGAAGGCCTGATAATAGTGATTTCTATTCAATCTGTTTCGAGTCATAGTTTTATAACACAGAGAAACTTTTCTGATAGCTTGCTCTTTCGTGAAAAATGCAGGACTTTTAATTATATCGTTGATACATACGTTACCATTCACTGGATTGTTATCAGGATAACAGCAGTCGTGATAAGAAACAAATAAACACAAATTTTGCATGATCATAATTATTTGTGTCTATCTCCCACTTTGAAACGCTTTTTATGACTATTCAGGTTATTTCTTGCACAAGTAACTTCTGTCTAAACATGCTAAAAAAGTCGATTTCTGATGAAAATTTCTTTAAAGTGGATATTTGTCATCTTAAAGGTTATGTGGCAATAATCACTCATGGAATAATCTTTGAAGGGAAAAAATCAGAGCATATTATATGTGGCATCACATTTATGGCATTGTAGACATAAAATTAATTTTCACTTGGAGAGAAAAACCTTCACAAGTAGGTAACGTATGTATCAAAAGTAAAAAATGATCATTTCAACCACCAAAATTTCAATTGCTGTATCTTGAAAACCGATAGACTGGTGCAGTTGAAATTACAGCTACGCACACAGCATATACACATGATTATTTGGTTTGCTTTTCATCATCATTGTAGAACTTTTATTTTTGGTGACCTCACAACCCTCAATTGATCCCCATTAATGAATTTCAGTGAAAAGATTGCTTAATTTGTGGTGGACTGCTAACCCCTTGGACCCAGGTTTTGTTGCACAAGCTGTGGAAATAGAATAAAATATCAAAACCCTCTGAACTACCTATTAGTATCTCACTGATGCATCTCATATACAACCTGTGCAGTATAAAATCCGGAAAATAACAGTTCTCAAATGGCGGTCCCTAGAGATTCTCATCCTCATATTAGGAGAGACCAAATATAGGGCCATATAAGACCCTAATGTAGCTCTGTAATTGCTGGCTATACGATTTCTAGGTCAAACAATTGCCTCATGAGTCAAAAGGTGGCCTTTGAAATCTCTTTTCTGTGAAAATGTGTCACTTCGTCCCTTGGGATACGGCCCACATTTCTGGAAATTTTGAAAAAGAAAATAGACCCATGAAGCATGCCAGACTCAACCATCTACTGAGCTACATGCAGTCATGGAAAGCGAAGTGATTTCTATCAGCTGCTTTCAGATGTCATAAACAATTTAAAGAATTACCTGTACTATTTCTGTGTTCATACATAGAGAGGCTTTGAAATGTAATGGCACAATAATTGGCACATTCATCTATAGATATCAGCCTACTACATTGTACGGTGCTGCTTAAAAGAAAGTGAAATGCGTGAAGTTTTGCCCTTGGGTCAATGCTAAACATCTTAAACCAACCTGCTTGTGCTGGATTGGATTCTCGTCCGATGAGATGCAAATATACCGCGTCACAAAGGGGGATATTTGAGGTACATGGGATACAAATGGATGCCAAATTTCATTGCTTATAAACAGTTGCATAACTCAAAATCATTGACAAGTAAGTGAGCCCCCGCAGGTCTCGGGCCTCCTCGTGGCGGTGGGTGGTAACACAAGGGTGAAGTCCTCTATCCCTTGTGGCCAACACGGGACAGTGCGCTTGCACACGTCTCCCCGACGGAAATGGGGCAACCTGTTTGCCGTGGGTTGCGACCCGTGTCGGAGGATGAAGGGGTCCTGGTAGTTGAGTTGGTTGGGACTAAGTTGGTCCCTCCCATACAATACACTACTTTGGCCTGGATTTCTCCTAGACGGGAGGCTGGATTGGCCCGGTCCAGTCAATCGGCTTGTCATGTTGTCATTAGGACTTCGGTCCTATTGGCCATGGCTGATGGGTCAATCAAAGAAGGTTATGACCAAGTCTACATGCTGGCCATGTTTTAAATATGATTGCAGCTATATTTCTTACCTAGCCTTCTACGAGTATATCCCCCATGTATCCCTGGGATTAGGGTACTGGGCTCAGCCCTACCCATATTGGTCTCCCCTTGTTGGGCTCCTTGGTGGGTGGGGAGCATGGGGGATGAAACACCAAATATCCTATGGCCTATTCTCTTTCAAATCCACAGTCCAGACTAAAACGGCAGCGGTCATCTTCGGATGACTGCATCGACCCGGAACTTCTAAATCGACCAACGACCACACGGAAGTCAGAATACCGACACCAATACATTGTGCTAAAACCAACGAGCAAACTTTCTCCCTTTGTGATCTACAAGACAATTCTTCAAAAAGTCGGAGAACCTGCAGAAACCACACAACAAAGAGATGGAACTGTCCTATTTAAAACTAGAAATGACGAACAAACACAAAGACTCCTTGAGCTGACAAGTATTGCAGGAACTCCGACTATAGTCGAGCCACATCGCACATTAAACACTTGTAAGGGGGTTGTTTTCTCCTCACTTAGCTATTTAAATTCTGACGAGGACTTACAAGAGTGGTTTGAAACGTTTACTGACGTTGTACATTTTCATCGCATCCCGCAGAGGGATCATAGAGAACTTCTTATCTTGACCTTTTCAGACACTACTCTTCCTGAGAGTGTTGGAGTTGTATGGGAACGGTGCAAGGTACGACCTTATATTCCAAACCCAAGAAGATGTTTTAAATGTCAACGTTTCGGTCATCTGAGCAAGTGGTGCCAAAGACAAGAAGTTTGTGGACACTGTGGATCCCAGGACCACACCCAATCAAAAGATCAACCTTGCTCATCCCCTCCTCTTTGTGTTAACTGTAAGGAGGATAACCCCTCTTACAGCAAAACGTGTAAACAGTGGACAAAAGAAAAAGAAATCCTCACATTGAAGGCAACCCAAGCGATATCTTTTCCAGAGGCTAGAAGGATTGTGGAACAGCACTCAGGAATTCCAAGCTATGCTGACATGGCGGGATATCCACAATCTCAACATCATGCAACACCCAGACGAAGGCTACAACTCGAAGAACACAGCATCAACAGATCACACAAACAACGCACAGACAACAAAGAAGACACAAACAGACACTCCGGAAGAACAACTGAAACATCCACTCTACAGACAACAACCACCACACAACGGCCTACATCCCAGGCAGACCTTGAACAACCAAACCCATCAGCTGGAGCCACAGCTCCTCATGAGGTAGCAATGGACAAAGAACACACAACTACAACAGACACAAATGAGGAAAATGAAGACTCAGATGATGACAGAAGCACGACACCTGACAATGAATCCATGGAAGCAGAAGATGAAGAGGCAGAAAAGGAACAGGTTCCGGAGGTTCCACGGGAAGCAGAAAAAGAAGAAGGTCCAGAGAATCCACAGGAGGAAGAAACAGCCGAGAGTCAAGAGGAAGTAAGGGAAGACCATTCACCAGACAAGGAAGCAGAACGAAAGAAAGAAATTAACGAAAAGGAACGACAACCAGTTAACAAAGGAAAAGACAAGCCAGTACCAGAACAGATCTCTTACAGAGAATATCTTCTCCGCTTCCTTCAAGGAAGAGTACCGAATGGAGACATTCAACGACCAATGTTTGTACAAAAATACCTGAATCTGGCAGTTTCATATCTGGTACCAATGCCTAGCTTTGACAAACTGCGTGCCAAACTGACTGAGCGAACTAACCAAAGGATGCACAGTTGGCCACCAGACACCTTTGCTACCAAAAAAGAAGTACTTAATCTAGTCACTCAGCACGACTTCACAGACGATTTTTATGGAGCCATTATTGTTTTGATTCAACATGATTTTATGTTTGCTGCTATGCAAGTGATAAAAGAACAAATACAAAGACAAACTAACATGAAGACAAAGACAGGAAACACAAAATAATTACCAAACACCAATCCAACTGAATTAACTCCCTTAACACAAACCAAGGATGTCTCTAAATAGCCCAACAAGGTGCTGATGAGACGTAAAGAACAAATACACACACACACACTTGACAAGTAAGTGAACATCGAATCCCCTTTCGGATTCACCCAATAGAGAAAAATTACTCACTTTACTAAGTTTCAAGCAGCACTGTATCTGTGAATTGTGACTATGTATATTCATTCATTTTTTGTGGTCAATAAATGGAAAATGAATTGCTTTGCTGAAAGAAAAAGCTTGTCGCTTTATAGTCATTACCAAACTTAGAGAAAATTTTTCCTGCTCAGGATTTCAATTATGTCATACAGTCTCACAAGATTACAATTTGACTGGTGTGACTGTGGGCGGACTTTCAAGAAATTGTAAGAAATTGTAAGAGGGCGATGAGATAAATTGACCTTAACTCCAGGGACTCCTAGTTCTAAAAATAGACTTGGGTGCATCAGATAACTCACCCTGGTGGCGGCCCCTGTTATCTTTTTATTTCTTTATCTGTCTCCGTCTCTCCCAGTCACTGTCTTTCGTTAAGTGTTATGGCCAGTGTGGGAGGTTGGGGAAGTTGGAGCGTTGTTGAATTTAGTTAAGTAATACTTATTAAAGGAAATCATTATGGGCATAGGGATGATGCAGCACTCTGAAGCAGGTTTGTATATTTCTACTCCTTTTGGGCATTAATTGGTGAAATTAGAGAAAAAATTCCACAAAATGTTGAATATTTCCATGTCTAATTATCGATATAACAAGTAATTTACACTCTTTACAACTGGTGGGAAGACTATGATGTCATTTTAACACAGCAATGAGATAAACTCTGCAATGTTTCATTTCAGGACTCGTTGAAAAAAAGAAAGCTTGTCACAAAAGCGTAATCTTCCCTTCACGCCATAACAATTAATAACTGATGTTTTAAATTCTCAGTTTCTACTGACCAAACACATTGTCACGTTTCGATGACTGAAAAATATACCAAAGTAACAAAACTTGGTGCGCTTGCAGTGTGTAAGTGTAGTCCAATCATTTAATGTAAAAAAAAAGTTCAATGGCTTATGCAGTAGTTGGTGGCAAAATATTCAAATCGAAATATTTGCTTTCTTGGGCAAACAGCAAAATACTGCACTTTTGAATTTAATTGTCAGACTTGAGTTTCAGGAATAGTTGCAGTGGCAAAACTGAAACCAAACCAATTGAATATTTTGGTAATCGGCCCAACGCTACCATAAAGTAATGAGTACATGTAATAACCATCAGATCTTTTATGAAATAAATGTAATTACAGAAACTGCAAACAACATTAACTGCTGAAGGACATTTTATCCGAATATAGCACTACATACGTACAGTTAGAGCAAAGCAATACATAAACAGATGTTGGTGAAAAAATTGAACCTTGAGGCATTCCGTTGGGAGATATTCAGTAAGATGGATAAAGAAACAAGAATATAAATACCCCCAAAGCCACTTGAGGGCTATGTGCTGATGCTTAGATGTCTATTTTTAGATCCAAAGGTCCCAAAGTAACTTGAAATATCTAGCAATCCTATATACAGAACAGTACAGGAGCTTGCTGAGGGTGTTTATTTGAATAATAGAGCTGGGATAAGATGTCAACATTTAGTAGGTGGATAACTAAAATTATTATATACTTGACCATGCATTAAGTAGGCCGTTAACTGTTTTTTTCGGGGCCTTCATATGGCATAATTCATGGAGGGCCATAATGTGGTTAACACATGGGGGCCATAATGTGATTAACACATGGGCAAGTGGTGCCCTCTGTGTATTATAAGCATTGTGACGTCACCAGACGTGACGTCATGGTGACGTTGTTTACATGAGGAATAAAAAATTCTGTCAGACATCGTCAAATTTGGCTAGAAATCAGTGAAAAATGGTCCGATTTGCAAAATTCAAAAGCCTACAAACACTGCAGTGAGTCACAGATAACAGAAAAAGCCCTAGATTTGCTCTATCTGCAAAAATAACAGCGTCAGATCGAAAAACGCAGCGCGAAAAGTGACAAAATAGACTTAAAATTTAAGTTTTAGGCTAGATTTATCCATCACAGCTTCGTTTTTCATGATTTTATCTAATCAATACATGATAATGCCAGTTTAACTAAATCTGCGGGGGTTTGGGGAAGAAAACCATTGCAGTGTACTTCATAAAAATTTGGGAAATTGAAAAACAATTTTTAAAAAGTATATAATAATGATAATAACATTTTACTTGTCGGGCATTATGGGGTATTAATCAGTTATGGCCCTCGGGCAGAAATCATTTAATGCCCTCGCCTAGCGGCTCGTGCATTAAGTTAATGATTTCTGCCCTCTGGCCATAACTAATTAATACCCCATAATGCCCTCCAAAAAAATGTTATTGTATAATAAACAGTCGTTTTAGAAAGAGAGATAGATCTCAATAAGCTGCTGATGGAAACATGCAATGAAACTATTTTTGACTAGAATGGTTAGTCAACATGACTAATGTAGTGCCTGATAGATACATGTATTGTCACCACAAACCCCAGCGAGATTCCAGTTCGCCTTACATTACCTCCTGAGATCTTGTGTGGAGTATTTGTGCTGAGTTGGTATATTATGACCCCAATCATGGGGTAATTGGGTTACAAATGTAACATTTTATGCATCATAACATAATCTGCCCTTTGTCTAAAATTTTGTCAATCAATTGCCAAAAGACAATAACAGCCTCATGCAGAATGATGTGACAGTCTTAATGATAGTGATTATCTAATACTCAAGAACCTGCTTCAGAGTCCTACATCTTCTGCATGCCCATAAGTATTGCCAAATATAAATCCAAACATACTCAACTTCTCCAGACTCTCACACAGGCCCATGACACTTTGCGAAAGACTGTTACTTGGGGAGATGGGAATGGATAAAAAAATAAAAAGATAACAGGGGGTCACCAGGGTGAGTTATCTGATGCACCCAAGTCTATTTTTAGAACAAAGAGTCCCTGGAGTTAAGGTCAATTTATCTCATCGCCTCTGCTTTAAACGTCTTAAAAGTCCGCCCACCATCACAGCAGTTAAATCCGAATCTTGTGACTGTAGGGATACCTTTTAAAACTGTCTGATCTATGTATGGCAGTGATAGATCCTGCACATGTGGATAACATTGTAGAATAATGTACAGCTGATCTAATAGAGAATGACTCCAAGCTGACTTCAGATATATCTCAAATTCTCCCAAATCACACTCTTTGTCACTTCAGAAAGTACTGGCAAGCAGTTTTTCACCTGTGATCTTGGTGACTCTGCCAATGAGTGTAATTATAACCAGGGCTTTGGAGTCAGGAGTTGAAGTCATAGAATCGGAGTTGCAGTCCAACTTTGATTTTCAGATGGGAGTCGGAGTCAAAAATTAAATTGGTGACTCCCAAAAATAGTTAATATAAAATCAAAAATATTGTTACAAAAGTGTGAAATATGTTTTAGATTTACACACACACAAAACTTCCTTAACAAGTCCTATTCATGTACAAGATTCTATGAATACTTTTTAGAATAACTTTTTCTCCCTGTTTACTATGTAATATTGGTCTGCAATAATGCCGATAAATGGAGTCAGGAGTTGTAGTCATAATTGAGGAGACCATCGGAGGCGGAGTCGCTTTTCAAAAAGCCAAAGGAGTCGGGAGTTGGAGTTGGTTCAGTTACTACCCGACTCCAAAGCCCAGTAAACTTGGTGACTCTGCCAAAATTGTCAATGAATTTTATTAATTTTTCTAATTTGCAGAAATCCAATGAAAAATACAATAAATCAGCCGTAACTTATGTGAAGTAAACTGTTATCTATTTATCTATATGTCCATCTATCTACATATATATATCAAAAGTGTGCATCAATTAAAGACAGATAGACACCATGCATGTAAATGGAGATGACATAAATGTTGGACAATTTAGAAGAATATTCATTTTCCATAGATAATTATTTTAGTAATTGTTGCAATTAATGTAAATAGTGTTGGGTTTCTGTGTTGCTAATGCATGTAAATCGAGAATGATGTACTTAGTAATTCGTCATGTGTCATATTTCGTATCATTTACTTGACATGGTTTATGTACGATGGCAGGAATATAATAAGACACCTTGCCATGGTTTTCAATTGACGGATTATATTTGTGATTTTATTAGTGATTTTAGTATACAATAGCCATTAAATTAGCTGATAAAATTGTGGTATATCATCTTTCTTAAGCTTAACTGAACAACACCTCGAAGACCAGGGACGGATATAAGGGGATGGGGGGGGGGCAGATGTGATTTTTAATATTTTAAGCGCTAATCATATCACTGCTGCTGTGTTGCGTTGTGTCAAGGGCTATGCATTCTGGGATAAAATAATCCAAACCTGATGGACCAACCGCTCCCTGAATGAAATTTTCTGGATCCGCCCCTTGCAAGTCAATCAGAAAATTAAAATCCACACGATTTTCATGAAAATTTGCCAAAACATCCTTTATTATGGGAGTTTCGATAGCTTAATAAACATAGCTCTGGATTGTGAATCCACACTAAGGAGAGGACACAGCTTCAAACCCTTATCCTGGACTCCCGTGGCCACTTGTGTAGGCAGGGGTCGCCCTCCAGTTCCCTGCCAGGTGTGAGCAGCAACACCTCTTGCCAGACTGACTCTGGCATGGTGCAACAAAGTGGCAGCACTGTAGTGACTGTACATGACTTCCTGTTTGATCAAAACATTAGCTTGGAGAAAGCACATGTTTCAGAAAAAGTCAATTCATATAAAATCAAATTGCTGTCAGCTATTAAAAAAACACTAAGAACTGTGTATGTAGTCACCGTGGACGAAACCTATGCAAAGCATAACCTTTAAACATCTGTGATATTTGATTAACTGCCTCCACAGTTTCAATGTGAGTTGGCAAAAAATTCTGTGTTGACATGGCCACAGGAGAATTTGTCTTACCTTCTCTTGTAAAATAGTGTGTTCCAAGTTGTCTCGTTTAACATTATACATATTAAGGATATATCCCATGCAATTGATATAGCTATAATCCATGAACTATTCCATGCAGATAAATGGATGCTCAAATGTTTCAATTATCATTTCTTGGGCAAAAAGTCCCTGGCCATGCAACATATTCTTATGTTCTGATAGTGTTTCAAGAATCAAGAGGCCCTATTACAAAATAGCAGGCTGGATTATCTTGTTTAGCATTGTTTGGAATTGATTGTATGTTGTAATCACCTGTCTAGAACCTCAGGCAGGTGGAGTGCACCAATTTAAATGTGAATTCCATATGAATGGTTGTGGGACCATGCCTTGGACAGCCTGGAAATCCTGCATGGACGATGGAAGCTGTGAGAATGAAGACAACATCAAATGAATGCTGAGAAAGAGCTGCTGTTGATTTCATATGTATGATTGTACAGACAAATTTATAACAGCATTGTTTAAATGAATTGTACAAATTTTAAGTGCCTCAGTATGGTTGCCAATGTAGCAGTGCCATATCAAAGATATTGAAAAGGTCAAATCATTTTAAAGGATTTCAATGTATCAATTTATAAGACGTTTTGGAAACATTCTTTTCATTTTAGAGCCTACATAATTCCAACAACATTGGCCTTAATTGATAACCACAGCTACAAAGGTAACCACTGATCAATGTCTTAACTATCTTTAATTGTCTGTTTAATTACATTTGATATAAGGCTTCATTCAATGCAGGCTACAAAAACAAGGAATTTTACTCCATTCAGACTTGAAATTGCCAAAAATCCTTGCTTTATCCATCATTGAGATCTGTTTCATGTTGTTGTTCACAAGGAAATGAGGACATTTGTTTTTTACTTGTGGCAAGAGATGGTTATTACCTTCTTTTCAGAGAGTGTAATTAGCATTGACAGTGTTTAACAATTAGTGTTATAGCTTAATAAAAAGAAATGAAGACATTGACCAAATTTAGCCAACACTGAAAAAAAAGGATTGTTTGATATCAGCTATTACTGTCTATATGTGTCCGATCAAGCGATTGTCTAATCCAGACGATTGAATTGTTCAAAATGTCAAAGAACGTGTTTGTTTCATTCAATTGATTGTCTGGTTCACATTTGAGTATTGGTCGAGTAACCTGGACTTATAAGGGACAACTTTTCGTCCTTCACCTCATCGTTGTGTCACTTCCTAACCCAATTTGCCTACCAAATGCATATATATAACATGTTGTAAAGCCTCAATCATCCATCAATCCAGCCATCCAGGTTAGAAGTCACTACTAGTAAGGGGGCTAGTCAAATCTCATTTTTCCTGAATCTGCTTTCCTCAAATATACTTCAGACAAAATCTACTTTTGACTGTCTTCAAATGTCTTGCAAGTTAAGCTACGAGCAGTGACAGTGCTACTCTCATTGAAAGGGCTGAGGACACAATACCAAGATGCCCCCTGGAGGGTAATTAGCTAATCACGTGACTTCCTTATGATGCTATCAAAACGTCATTATGTCATGCCTAAAATCAAATCTGCTCACATTACCCTTATTTCCTAAATTCTGACAAGCTGGCAGATAGATAGATAGATAGATAGATAGATAGATAGATAGATAGATAGATAGATAGATAGATAGATAGATAGATAGATAGAATAGATAGATAGATAGATAGATAGATAGATAGATTGATTGATTGATTGATTGATTGATTGATTGATTGATTGATTGATAGATAGATAGATAGATAGATAGATAGATAGATAGATAGATAGATAGATAGATAGATAGATAGATAGATAGATTATTATTTATTTGATTACTTGGTATTCTACACTTTAGAATGAGATGTTGGTAGTCTGAATCAATTTAGGCCTATATCTACAGTGGGAAGTTCTTTTTGAAAGGGAGCTTTAAAATGTGTTTTAAAAGCAAATCCTATTTTGGAAAGTTTGTTCTGTGAATAGTGAAAATGAAAAATGACTCAAATAAAATCAGTTCACCTCGGAGCATCCTCTGTACTGTAGTCCACACGCATACAGGTCTGCAAGAGGCTATTTGAAACAGAAAAAAAGAATAATTTCAATATTTAAAAAAAGCAAAAGTAAAACATTGTAGGCTACGTGTACATAAAGTTTAATCCAGATACCCATGATACAAACTTTCACGTAAGTCACTGTCTCCCTTATCCAAACAGCAACTTTCTCTGGAACTCCCAACAAGTTGACAGCAGCCGAAGCCTCGCAGCCTTGATGCTCCTGTATTGATCTGCCAAGCAGGCAAGCCCGCGCCAGGACGCAGTTTATGAAACTCCCTGCAAAACGTCAGTTGTAACGTCGGCGCCAAAGTAAGACGTTCGTCTGGATTATTACCTTCGGATCAGACGATTATTGGATCAAGGGATCTATGGTAAGTGACAAATATAGTACAGGTGTATTAAACATGAATTGTTTGTTGAACATTGCTTTTTTGTGTTGATACACATGTGTTTTTGTACTTCAACACAATGTATGACTTTTCTCCTGACTGAAACCACGTGGTCCTTTTCATATTTCGTCTGCTTCAATCAAAAGAAAACTCTTAATGTAGCTTGTTTTACTGATTAAGCGTGTTATGCTTTATTTTTCGATGAATTTGTTCATTGAGAAATAGCATATAGGCCTATCTGAAGATGCGGGTTTCTTTTGATGCTTAGATAGCCTACTTATGAACATGAATTCATGCAATCTGCTCAGAACAAGATGATTACAAAACCAGCTTGGGCCTAAATAGGCGATCAGTCATATTGTCCTCAAACAATTTTTCTTTGAGGTCATTAACTTATTTTCATCTTGTTGATTTCAATAATTCTCATACTTTTGAATTAATTGAAATATATGTTGAAATTTAATGTTCTATGATAAAACGATAATCAAAGATACATGTTTAGATGATTATAGTTTTTTTCTTACAGGTTATCAATAGGGCCTTTTTCTTATAGATTAAGCTTCACTTTTAGAACAAGAAAATTTTTTTCGGAAAAAAATATAGCCGATATTTGTAGTTATAATTTGTTTTGCTAGATAATGGGATTTTTAAAAGAGATTTGTTGAGCAGTTGATGAGAATTTCATTCACAGCTTCAATTCAGTGCTGCAAGTTCCTTCATGTCTGATGTCTTTCATAGCCTTTCTACCTATAGATCTGTCTACAGATCTTCTGTCTGTCTATTATATTTATTTAACCATCTGACAGATCTGTGCTTTTGGCAGCTCTAAAAGATCTCCTCTGCTCCATGAAAAGAGCCACAATGTAGTTGTGGCCTTTTCTGGGAATCTCAGCTGCAGCAAGGTCACACTGACCCAAAAGTGCACAAACTTTGATGATGTGTCTTCAGTGTCTTCACACATGTTTCCTTATTTCCATTGACAAATCCACCTGGTGGACTCTTGGTGGTGAACATATATCCGCCTGTGGCAAGTAAGTTACTTCACATATCCTGTATTGCTACGGGCCTGGGCATCGGCTAAAAAAAAAGGTACAAAAGTAGGCCTATATAGCCTGTCAGACTGAAACTTCTGAACAGTCTATCTAATTGTTCTACTTTATCGAAGTTTATGGTGTTATTGGTGTTACGTAACAATTAAGTGAAGATCAGTCATTTGATTAAGGTAATTTAAGGCCAAGCCTGAAATTACATATTTATACCCGGTTGCTGTTCCAGTGCTGGTGACATGAAAGATTGTGCGTCAATTTAGATTACTTATAAAGTATACCTTGTTCTATTATGATAGCTTTTCTGTTTTATTTTTCTAAAATCTCAAGACAATCAGTTTTTGTTGTCTTGTACAAAATCATGCCTCCAGATGAATCTATATATATGTGATCAAAATATGTGTTCCTAGGCTAATAGATAATGATTAACAGCAAAAGAAACTTATAAAAAAAACTGGTTCCACGATGCATTGTGTAATTATGAAGCAATCGCACCAAGAGAAACTACATTTAGATATAGGCATGGTATAAAGAATTTAGTGATATTGCCTTTTTAGAATTAAGCTCCTAGCCTCTGTATTTGTATTTTGTAAAAATCTCACACAATATTACACAATACAATACAATCCCAGTTACTGGCTATCTCCAAGGGAATTCCCTGTCTAATTGATCTGTTGGCGGTTGCTAATTCTTATTAGGCACAAGGCAACTCCCCCAAGGCCACTGCTGTGATTAGGTATCTGGTAGAACTGCTTTTGTAGAAATAGTAGGCTCCACGAAAGGCACGGATTTGTAATCACATTGTAGAACATGATTGTAGGACATGATTGTAGAACATGGATGTATGACATGATTCTGAACATGACTGTAGAACATAATTGTAAAACATGGTTGCAAAACATGATTGTAGAACAGGATTGTAGTAAATGATTGTAGAACATGATTGTAGAACAGGATTGTAGATCTTGATTGTAGAAAATGATTGTAGAACATGATTGTAGGACATGATTGCAGGACATGATTGTAGGACATGATTGTAGAACATGATTGTAGAACAGGATTCTAGAACATGATTGTAGGACATGATTGTAGAACATGATTGTAGGACTTGATTGTAGAACATGATCGTAGAACATGATTGTAGGACATGATTGTAGGACAAGATTGTAGAACATGATTGTAGAACATTGACTGTATCTACAACATGATTAAAGAACATGATTGAAGAACATAAATGCAGAACATGTTGCAAAATATGATTGTAGAACACGTTGTAATCAAATTGTAGAACATGATTGAATTGTATGGAGGTTCTTGTGTGTGAATATATATATGGAGCGACTACATGTCTGTGTTTATTACAATACAGGATGAAAATAACATTGTACATTTATATCTTACAAAAACAGGAGATGTGGCTGTTCATAAGCCACCTGTAAATTGTTTTATAATTATAAACTATCTTTTTATAATATATGGATATTATAGATTTTACAGCACCATAATGATTATGAGAACATCTTTGGGATTGTTCATGGATTAACTGTGTTTGGTAGATAGGGTTGATGAGCAGGTGTAAAACCGACCTTCAGTAAATAATTACTATACTTGACACTAGTTGACAGGCCTGTCCAAGCTTGGATCTTTTTCAACCCCACACAAATCATGAGTCCTGGCAGCTGTTCCCATTGAGCACCTACAAAGCTTTCTTCAGCACCAGTTTAGATTCTCTGAGCGACAAAGCTCAGTAAATGTAATATAGCTTACTATGGCTATAAAGCCTAATACACATTTACACCTGGGTGGAGTGGAGCAATTTCATTCTGCAGGGTTCCGTTGCTTCAGAAACTGAAATACTCCACTTTGGTTGATTATAAAGGGACACATGCACGAACGATCTGGAATATTGGCTAAACTGATGACAGTATTTAGGAGTCCTTTTTATTTTAGAGCCTTGTTCAAGAGCCCAAATCTTGCTAAGCTATTTATTTTCAATGGCTAATAAAACCACATATTGCCGAATTAACAAGGCATATTTGAAGAGATGATGAAATATGCATGCTCTAAATATTTAAAAAAAATTGTGTTTTGACCATGGTGCATTGTTTTTACATACAAGTTAGATTTTTTCCCCAAAGCCTACAGCATTCATCACAGTACAACTCACACTACAGTATTTTCATACTGAACCCTAATTGGTAGGATATAAAGAGTTTATACTGTATCTCCCTCTAGGAGAAATAATTCCAATTCTCCCTGACCAGTCCTTATCTGCCACAATTCCAATTGAACCAATTTTAACTTCAAGGAAGGAAGAGCAGAGCCAGAAGTGAAGAGAGGTAGATTTAATCAGAGGATCAAAAGACTCTCTTCAAGGCTGGCCTATTAACACAGCTTGGCAAGCAAAGGTTTCAGTCCAGGCCATCTTCAAATGCGCTGGGTGGCCTTAGGCCTACCGCTAATTGCCAACCTACAGTGTCCTACATGGTCAAGTAAAGAGAGGTTGTATGCAATATCTGCTTTAGTTAAAAATGATGTATTTAATATACATCTTTAGATTGATATTCTTTTGATTTTTTATTGTAGAGGCCACCTTGACTTATGTTGAACAGTGGTCTCAATCAACCTTCGCCTCATTGCCACTACTCTTTCTGTAATAATTAGCCTACTTTAGTGCATAAATACAGGACGTAAAGCCCCAATCATACACCAATCTTATTGTTAAGATTGCTAATGTATTTAATGTTCTCCTCCTGTCCAAAATTTATTAGCCTGCAATAGTGCCTATAAACAGGACTTAGAGCTCCAATCATCTGTCCGCCACACAATATTTTAACATAAAAGCAAACTCAAGAGCTCATCTGATTTGTTGATGACACACAATGAGAAATCTTCAAGGGGGTCCAACAATTTTGCTGCAAATTGTAATAATGATAAGTCAGAAATTTACAAGTTATCAAATATCAGATAGATAAACTCAAAAGTTCTGCAATAATTTCTGACTCACAGCTGGCTGTATGTGATATTTATACACTTATGAGCACAAATCTATCCTCAGTCTCAGTCAGAACAGAGTTCTTTTAGTGTCACAGTAAACTGGACAACGCCATGGAACAGATTATGCAGGTAAACACTCCTAAGTCCTAGGCTGATGGTAGAACCACTCTTATTATGCAACTCACACAGTTGCACCCTCAATAGCATAAACTCTGCACTTACTACAACACACTGTGAGCTATAGTTACTATAGGAACAGACGGTTTCTCTTGGTAGGCTGATAGATAGATAGATAGATAGATAGATAGATAGATAGATAGATAGATAGATAGATAGATAGATAGATAGATAGATAGATAGATAGATATAGATAGATTCTATAGATAGATAGATAGATAGATAGATAGATAGATAGATAGATAGATAGATAGATAGATAGATAGATAGATAGATAGATGGCAGGCAAACATGTATAGATAGTCATAACTGGCAGCCAGATAGACATATATATATATATATATATATAGAAGATATATATGGTAAGGGCGGCCCTCTCGGCCCAGTTGTTGTAAGTAGATATTATAGATCTATATCTGGGTCAAAATTTGAAAACCTTGAAATTTCAGCTGAAAAAAATTCGAATTTTTTTTTTGTCCAGAAATGCCTTTTTAAGTTTGCATTGGGTAGGTCAAACAATCAGCTATCACTGCACTGTCATGTCCAAGGGTCCCAAATGCTCTGCTGATCTGTAATGAGTTGTTATTTACAGCTGTGATGTTTTTTGACTGTCATTAAAATCACACTTATAACTGAAAAATCATGACCACTTAGGGTTAAATAATCTATTACCAATGATTAGGCAGGTAGCTTGCACGTTTTAGGCCAGTTCCAGGTCTCTAGGACCAATTAATTTTGAGATAATGCATTTTGGTCAATTAAATACCAGATATGTGTGTCATAGCATCATGCCTATAACCTGAAAACCGCACCACTTACAGCTGAAGAATGAATTACCAACCTATGGGAAAGTGGCTATTCTGCAAACATTGAGCTATATTTCAGGTCTCTACGACCAATACTTATTAAGATAGAACATTTTCTTGAACTAGAAATTTACAAACAGAAACTAAAATACTCCATTCACCAATAGTTTGGATTCTGAATAACAAAGATGATCTCCACTACCCCTCCAGTGCCCAATGTCTTTGCTGAACCATATTTCAGATGCTAGACAATGGTAAAATGTCAATGACACCCCATATTTGATTAGTAATCTCAGAGAAGCATCAAAATTCATACTAAGCATGTCAGATGCAAGGAAAACGCAAAAATTCTGTGTAATATTTAGTTAAAACATTAAAAGATAATATATATTGAACACAATTTCAACTCCTGTCACCTGCAAAAGAATTTTAGTGAGGTAATGGAAAGAAGCCATTTTTTGTTGTGATGCTAATGACAGCGTGATGCTAATGATAATTAAGATAAAAATCTTTGTAGGGACCAGTGCAAAACTGGCAATCTGGCAATTTGTGCATGCAATGATCTTATGAACACCAGAAGCATGTTCACATTGATTCTGGTCCAGAAATATGCAGTCAAAATAGAGCAGCAAGGAGCTTGCTAATGACAAATTAAGATAGGACAACCGACATGCCAACAGAAATACTCAAATATTTTGGTTTACATAAATGATACAGAGCTACAGATAGCGCAGTTATTTTCTTGGGTTCTCAGACAACGTTAGACACTAGGTTTTCTCACAAAATGTGCGTCCCTTTCATTTTTATTAAGAAACCAAACTGGTGTGATGCTAATGATGCAATATTGGAGACATTGACACAACAACCTCCTGCTCTTATATAGGATATTATTTCAGAAATTGGAAACTATATTTTAGAAGAGTGATAGTCAAGTCTCCATGTATGGAAGAGTTTAATTGAATCAGGATCCTGTACAAGTTTTTGTGATGCAATCTTTCAAAGAAAATGTTGGTGGAGACAGGCCATTTTCAGGGGGGTTGGCCACTTCAATGCTATTTTTGGATGGGATAAAAATAACCTTCCACATATTTTTTGTGTCAGAAGTTTTGCTAATATCCTTGTCTATGACAAATGACATCAAGAGGTCCTGCATGTGCCTTTCTGTCATCATGAATTATTGTTAAACACCGGAGACGAGAATTTCAGACTTACCAAATTTTGACCCATCTACTAATTATCTAGATTGTGGCAAATGTAGCCCTTTAATTATCTAGATTGTAGTAAATGTAGCCCTTTTAGCCCAGTTCTGATTGTAGAAAGATATGGTAAGTGAAGCCCTCTAAGCCCAGTGGCAGTTTTGGACACTCCAGAGAGTTGATTGATCAGTAGGGAGAGTCCTCAACATTTTACACATTTACCCTATATGAGGGATCTTTTACTCAGAGACAATGACACAAAGGGTGGTTTAAGTGGCCAAAATTTACATATATCATCTGAACGGCATCTAGCTGGCAGCTTGCTCTTGGAGGTCCATTGAAATATAAGACTTCTCAACAAATTACAAAATATAGTGTCTTTATTCTTCAACAAAAAAACAAGCAAAACTCACAGATCTTAGCTTCCAAAGATGACTATGGAACCATCTGTATGGAATACCGTGACTGTGACTGTGGCTATGACCATGTCTCCCTCAAGCAATAGATGTTTATTTGTTTCCACTCTGACCTAGGAGGCAGCCAAGGCCAGTGGGCAAATATAACAGGGATGTCACGAGGAATTGTCTTGGGCCACGGTGACTGTCACTGCATCACATAGTCACAGCAGCTGCTGGAGTATTTATTTGTTTGTAATATGGGCTTGCATCGAATATGTTTGTGGATAATATTTTCTGTTTATGATCTGCTAGTTCTGGAGGTGTTGGGTGGAAATATATCCCAGCTTGTATGTTATGCTGGTATGGATAGTGTATATATAGCCATCCAAGATACTAGAAACCCGTAATTCATGCTGACATCTCTCAGCCATTTGCATGAGATTACCGAGATATCAGATAGATAGATAGATTGATAGATATGGTAAGTGCAGCCCTCTTAGTTCTGGATGCTTGCAAGGATTGTTCAATCAGAGAGAGATAGAGAGAGTGGGTTGAAGTCCTGAATAAGTTGCAAATTTTCCCCATGTAAGGGATATTTTACTCAGCACAGTGCCACAGACACTGATACAAGAGGCTGCCAATTTAACATCTCGTCTGAACGACATCACTTGAAGCTGGAATTTTGCTCATGAAGGTCCACTTAAAATTTTGGGATCCCTACCCGGCGTTCGAAGTTCAAACCCATGCAGGCAAAGACCATCAGCAGAGCATAACAATATCACCCGAAGTTGTAACACTACACATTCAAAAATATACACACACAAGTAATCTCCTCTGATAGACAAATTCCACTTGCAAAGGTATTTCTGTAAATTAGAAGAGACCTGCAGAATACAGACTCCATATGTGTGACTATGTCTGAGATAATTAAGTTAGGAGACTTAATTTCATCAACCTGCATGATTGGTTAATTACCAGTGTAATTGGATTTGCGAGCTGTCTTGCTATGTCTGCATGGTCATACAAAATATGAAGTTCTTAATAGGCTACATATGATATATGATCAAGATAGATGGATAAGGTAGATAGATAGATTGGGAGATATTTGATTTTGATTTGATTTTATTCAACAGCATCAACAAAGTACAATTGTAAACAATGAGGCATAACAATAATAAATAATGATAAATAATGAGGTAATAAATAATGAGGTGTAAACAATAGATATAAATGAGATGAAATTGTACAATGATAATGATGTTAGGATAGCCCACGAAAGTTCTGAAACTTATTTCCAGCGGGGTCCAGTTAATGACAACACAAAATGATACAGCGACCTGGAGAGTTAGATGACTAGACTGATTAGGTATTTATAATACATATATACAAAGATAAAGATAAATAAATTGGCATTTACACTATGTACAAAGACTAATTAAATGTCGTTTACACTTGTTTTTGAAAGATTGATGTTCTTCATTATTCTTAATGTTATCTGGCAGTGAATTCCATGCTTTGACTAGATTAAATGAGAAAGAATTTGACACAATAGTATCATTAGACGATGTTGGAATTTTGAAGTTGTAATTAGAATTTCTTGTTCTGTACCTATGGACATCACTTGCACGAGTAAAGTTACATAAAAGATATTCAGGAGTTTGAAAGTGATACAATTTGTGAACAATATTTAGCCCAAGTTGTTTAACTCTATTTTCAATGTTGGTACAATTGACCTGCTTGAACTCTAATTGACCTATATGTTCCCTGTTGCCTTTGGCTAAGATGAATCTGAACATTTTGTTTTGTAGAACCTGTAATTTATGTTTTAGGTCTTGAGTTAAATTATAGTACCACGAAACACAGGCGTAATCCATTTGACCTTGAACCAAGGCCATACTAAGAATTTTTCGAATATCTCTCGTCAAAAAAGATATACAAGATAGATTGGAAGATAGATATATAAGATAGAAAATTAAACAGTATATAAACATTAGGTGAATAAATAGATGGAGAGATAGATAGATAGATACTAGATAGATAGATGGATAGATAGACAAGATAGATAGATTGATTGATTGGTTGATATATATTGCATGACAGACAGAGAGACATACAGATGGACAGATTGTGAACAAAAAGACAATAATACATTAATTTAGTAGGGACACAAGTCTATCTTTCTATCTATATATCTATCTTGTTTATCTTTTCAATCTATCTATCTATCCATCTCTCTATTTAACTTATCTATCAACTATCCGCACAACAGAGTTGTGAATCAAATAGGTTCAACACTGACTGTTACTAAACAGTCTGTGTTCTGTTAGCTATATTGACTTCCTTCTAAATATAATAGATCAAGCAATAGGTCAAATCAGCTGAAAATAACTTGTTTTGCTATTATGTCAATTTGGCCAAACCAGACTTATCCATAGATGCGGCTAGAAAAGTAAGTCATGACATACTTGTAAGCTGATTATGTGCTGTGGTTGCAGGGTAATGGGACACTCATGGCAAGTTTGAATCAATGATAATGTAGGTTGTATGCTGGGAAGTCTGGCATTGCAAGTAATTGGTTCTGTATATATATATTTTAAAATGAAATGTTGCATTGCACAAAGAAATATAGATATTTTTTTAAGCCTTGGAATTTCGCACAGTATTAAGAAAAAGGTCCATTATTACATGATATGTATAGCACTATAGGCCTATATTTTTTTCAGAACAAAAATTGAAACACAATTCATCTCCCGACATCTCTTTAAACCTATAGACAGATTTCCAAGACATTAGGGCTATTTTTGAAATCCAGACACTTCTTTTTGTTGTTTTCCACGTGTCAAAATTAGCTCAACCTATAAGACTGTCAGATAATTCTGGCCACAAATCCATTGTTATGCATGCTGTTTCCTTAAATGTCATTGGCCTCATGGTAGATACCAGTGAAAAATTGAGGTGGACCAATGATGTGATTTGTCTATGTTTGGTTTATATTTAGGTGGTATTTATTGAGACAGCCTTTGTGGTTTCCAAAGATCTAAAGAAATAATTTTCGTATTAATAAATTTCTACTTTTATGATTGTTAGATCTACTTATACTACACAATTGTGTTCAAATACCAAAGTGATGCTGTGATTTGAATACGAATGACAGCTAGTATAGACCAACAAAGATAGAGGAAAAGATAGATAGATAGATAGATAGATAGATAGATAGATAGATAGATAGATAGATAGATAGATAGATAGAACTCCCCATATGCAAAGAAACTTTGCAGCCGCCACATAACACTGATGTGCATCAGTGGGCGGATGATTGGGGCTTTACATCATTTAATTATGCACTTGGTAGGTTGATTTGATTGAAGCAGTTAGGGTGGTCCTAAAATAAAAATTTCAACTTTTCCAAGGGGCTTCTTCATTTTCTTGCTCCATTTGGGGAAAAAATAAGTTGAGTTGAACTTCACAGGAATTGATACATATTAACCACTGCCACCAGACCCCTGTTTTTGGACCATGCAAGCAAAATTTCGAGTTTTTGAACCGATGCATTGGTACTTAGAATAGATAAGACAAAACACAAGTCAGTAATCTCAATATTTATATGATGTACCACTAGCATCGTTTAGTCCATCATTTGAGTCTTTCCATTGTGTTATTACCACATAGATTAGATACCAGTTGAACATAATTAGTAATCACAATTTAGGCTTGAAAGAAAAGCCACCACATGTGGGGCTTTAACTTAAAAGGTTCTGGAAGATGTCAACAGCCCATGGAATATCTGGCCTGCCTCACCTAGGCAGAACTTCCTTATATGTGTCTGGAGTTTTCGAGAAGGCAGGGGGATAGATAAGGAGGGGCCCTGGGGGGGGGGGGTGG
Source organism: Platynereis dumerilii (assembly GCA_026936325.1). Taxonomy (NCBI): domain Eukaryota; kingdom Metazoa; phylum Annelida; class Polychaeta; order Phyllodocida; family Nereididae; genus Platynereis; species Platynereis dumerilii. Next base: position 9,358,722 of record JAPTHN010000008.1, read on the forward strand.
TTGCATCCCCTCAAGGATGAGCCTAGGGGGATGATCATATGATCATCCGTCCCCTAGAATTTCAAATTATGACTTCTTAGTGCTGACAAGTATTACTTATATTTATCTGTTCTTCCCATGATACCAGGAGATTTTAGGTGGAAAATACTAGCTACGGGCCTGTGTCTCAGTACTTACCTTAGTTAATCTAAAATATAGTAACTGCTGAGCGTTTAGTGGCCCCAGAAATCCACCGCTGTGCGACTTCTGGCCTGTCGGGCCTTGTGTGAAGTTTGTGTTCACAGAAAGAACCCCCTCTAGAAAAATGAAAAATGTATGCCCCTGCCAGAAAGTTTTTTGTATATAAGAGGACACAAAGAGAGTGAGACAGAGAGTGATATTGTTAGTGAGGTTGATATAGTCATCTCGGAGAAAAAGCAAGGATTCCGACTTCTGAAGAGTCAAACATCATCAAAAAGCTGGAGTAGAAAGTAGAACTGTACAGTTCATTTGTTGAGGGAAAAACCGAAATATCTGCTTCTCAGATAAAGAAAGAGAAGGATTTCATGGCGAATTTTAATAACTTGTTTGACATTGCTCAGGTTCAAGCAATCCAGTTGATTAAGATACAAGAGGATTGTGAATTTTTCGAAGCACAGCGAGCCAGGTTGTTATTGACATATTTTTGCAAGGAAGGGAATACTGAAAGGGTGCAGCTTGCGATGGTGCTAAAGGCTGCATGAGAGGAGACAGTTGAAATTATGTCTGCGCGAGGGAGTGGTTCTAATGTCAACGAACCTGAGGACAATGATAGAAGTATTGGTCTGGTAGTTAAATTGGGTGTAATCTGCTTCCAGATAGTGGAATTTGAAGATGATTGTCCTCCTGTGACCCCGCATGCAGTGCAAACCTACTTTTGTGCCATTTATTGAAACTAGTTGTACATGTAGGAACTGGCCATGCAACAACCACTGCTGTCCTTCCTTCACTTTCTAAAGGACTGGAAGTTATCAGACATGGTGGTTGGCATGAGCATTGGTGCCACATCCAGCAATACTGCCTCAGCACTTGGTGCATGCACTCTGCTAAAACCAAAAAAGGTCACCAAGGCATTTGAAATGGCTTGCAATGGGACAACTTCAAAATTTTTGAGATGTGATACCTCTTTTTTCAGTCAAATATGACGTAGGGGATCAATGTCTGTGGAAGACTTGCAAGAATCAGCTGAAACAGACGTGTCATACTTGATTGTAGATGCTATACAAAGAAGTTGTGTTGCCCGTTCTAAAATTCAGCCATCTGAGTGGCCATCTTTCCTAAAATGCTCGAGACTCAAGAAGTTCAAAATATTTTGTTATAAAATGCGTGCAGTATATATACAAATTGATGTTTGATGGCTGTAATTTATACTGTACAGAATACACTAAATGACAAGCATTATTTATGAGCAGGAGGACACGCCTAAGGTAACTATTTGCCACTGATGAGATACCACATAAAATCATTAAAGTCGGGGTTCAGGCAAGGAGAAGCAGTTGAACCAAACATAACACTAGAAGTGATATTAACTTAATGAAGTGTTTTCCTTTTTTTTTTCTTGTGAAAGGATATCGCCCTGTTATCCACCACATATTTTTTTGGGAATTGTCCAAGAAAAACGAATCAATGGTTACAAAGATTTCTATTTACCTAAACTTTTTCTTGAATTTACTGCTTTTCAGTTTAGGACCCAAAACGCACTGTTTGACCTTAGGGTCACTCCCAATCGCCAAAACAACCCCAGAAATGAATTTCCCACACCAGATTTGTCTGAAAACTAGGTATTGCATTTGATTTTAGGTCAAATAGTTTTGACGTTGTCCCATACGAGCAATTTCGATTTCCTTGGCGGCCATATTGGATTTCTCAAATCCCCCAAGGGTACCATGTAGGTGCCGGTCATGTATATGTTTTCTATAGGGTCTGGGAACATGGATTCCTTTGCTAAAAAAGCTCTATTTATCAGTCCAGACTTCATACAGAAAGTCACCTTTGGCTGCCAGATTATTGCTAATTTAAGCAATATACTTGAATTTTCTCATTTTCAACCCGCGTGTGGCAGTGGTTAGAGATTGTTGTATTGAAATAAAATTTTGCACAAAATGTTTTCTCACCAAGATGAACAAGATTTTTTGGAAGCACCTTCAAAAAGTTACATTTTAATTTTTAGCATGCTGTAGAGGACCACCCTATTGAAGCTGCTGTCCAACATAAGTCATGGGATCCATCCATAGCAGGAATTGAACCGGGGACCCAGCGACTGGCAGCTCAGTACATTACCAACTTATCCTCAACCCTCTGTACTAGTGCTGGATCGATTTACCGTTATATCACGCTAAACTGGTTCACAGCCGTATTGTGAAAAACCGGTTCTGGCTCCCTGACATATCGACGATACTGTTCTATCCAAAATTTGGCCGAAAATGGATGGTTTATTGTAATTTCGGACGAAAATAGACCGTTGTGTGCGAAATATTGCACTTCGACGTCGCCATTTTTTCAAAACGAGATTCTCGCTGGGTCGTGAAAATTTGGTTTGCGTAAAACAAGGTTTCAGCGGACGCAATTTGCAGTAAAATGTGGATTAAACGAGTTAATACATCATGATAAATACTGGTTATCGTTAGAAATTAATCGTGATATTATCAAATCGTTAAATATCAAACAATGTCCAGCACTACTCTGTACTGCACCGAACTCTCATTACGACACACTGTCAGTACAGGTAATGTGTTTGTGGATGAGGAAATTCTACAATTTCCTGTTCAAGGATAAACTCCATTAAATGAACATGTGACCTGATTTGTTTTCACGTTCACAGTTTCTTGCTTAGCCTTCTATTTGGTTTCACATGAAGTGTATTCCCAATCTAGCTCCCTTAATGAAAAGCTGGGCTGCCCAGATCTCAATTAAGGGGACACCTGCTACCCTTTCCCTTTGATATACAGTGTCTAAGGCAAACAAGACCAGCCACATCTTAGAGCTGCTATCCTTTGTACAGTACTTTGATTTACATGCCAAAGAATGTAGAGTTTCTTTTTCATTTTACTGTGAGATTGTACAAGAAATACACATAAAATATATCAAATATGTGTGTCACAATGTCACATATTATAAATATTATATCTATGGGGTATGAATTAGAGCCATATATTGATGGCTGGATGATTTTGCTTTAAAACCTGTATTTATGCACTTAGTAGGCCAATAGGAGAAGAGGAGGACACAGCGATGAGGCAAAGATTGTTGAAACTGCTCTCCAACATCAGTCAAGGTGACCGGCCTCAGCTAAATCGAACCTGGGACCCAGCAATTGGCTGTCCAGTATGCTACCAACTGAGCTAACCATCCCTCTTACAGCTATGGAAAGATGAGTAATTACCAAGATGCATGTAAATGCTCATTGTGAGGTCATACTCCTATAATTGCCCTGTTGCACTTAATGACTCATATCAAGTAAATGAGGTCATAACTATTTGTTTCCATGTTATCAATATGTGTCAATGAATGAGTCATAAATCTTGCCAGTGTCATTGAGGCATGTCTTTCAATTACCTTTTTACCACCCATTTCTATGTAAAATATAGACCTGCAGTGACATTGTATATCATCAAAAAGCCAAAAGATAAACCGTTAGGCACGGACTCCCCAAACATAAAGTGAAATGGCAGATATATCTATTTCTAATTGAGGTGCAAAAGGTATCAATATGGATACTCCAAAGCCTCACAAGACATCATTATTACCTCTGATTAGTTGATGATATGTAGGTGAGCTTCAATCTCATCATCTGGACAAAAGGCAAATATAGAATAAGATGATAGATCTATCTTTTGCTTGTAGTGCATCTTTTTGCAATGTAAATAAAAGACCTAAGTGAACTATCAACCCACTGTAGCTTCGAATTAGTGAACCAAGGCATGTACAGAGGCCAAGGGCCAATAGGACACAAGCAGACCAGTGTCTTGCAATCCAAGAACTCTAGAAGGCCACAGAGATCTAGAAGAAGAATTCTAGAAGATGAATTCTAGAGGAAGAATTCTAGAAGTGTCTGGCCATGGAAGCTGATGAGATGCTGTCTTGGGGCTTTAATGAACTCACACATCTGTACCTCAGCAGCAAGCTTCAACTCCCAAGTCAGAGTGAGAAACTGTTGTCCTACACTGGTGGCCTACGATGATGGCCTGCAGTAGTTGTCCTGCACCGGCGATCTAGACACTGACATCCAACAATGGTAGCCTACAGTGGTAGTCTACAATGGTGGCCAACAACTATGGTGGCGTGTAGTGATTGATATTATACTTCAGCAGCCAGCTGCAACTTCAAGTCAGAACGAGAAATTGTTGTCCTATACTGCTGTCCTACAGTGTTGTCCTACACAGGCAGCCTACAATGGTGAACTACAGTGGTGTTCTACAGTTGACAACCTACAGTGGTGGCCTACAGTGGTGATCTAAACTGGTTGCCTACAGTGGTGACCTACACTGGTGTCTAATGCAACCAACTCTAGTGCAACCTACAGTGGCATCCTACAACAGTGTCGTGGACAGGTGTTGTACATTCTGAACTGTTCATCCACTTACACCAGTAGCCCTATCCTGCACTGATTTCCAACAATGTCAGCGATGACCAATTGACCATTGTTCTCCATCGGTGTCCTACACTGATTCTTAAAAAATTTGGTGTATTGCACCAATGTCTTTCAAGACCACAAAGAAATATGCTAATTCATTACAAGCTGATTACATGTTCAGATTCAATTATTTCACAGATTACATGATGATTAATGGTCTATACGATGACAATATTCTTTGTCACTGTGATTTTTTTATTTTGCCAGACCATTCTCCCATGCTTTTGATAGATCAACAAGACACAAACAGCGGATAAAATTTTCCAATTACCTTTTTGCTTTTGGTAGTTGTTATCCTTGTTATTTTCCATGTTCTGATGTCAAAATGCACTTTCTCATCCCTTGCATTTTAGGGGACAGACTTTGATGTTTATCCATGCATTGCATGTAGAAGAGCCTTTTTGTTGTGAGTAAAACTTTTCATTTTTCTTTTTACTTCTGTTCGATTTCTTTCATGTGAAATGTTTGCAACATAAAATGGCTGTCATTACTATGGCAACAGAATGGTGGCAACATCAACAAAACCACATTCAGCTGACATTGAAATAACATTAAAACTTCACTGCCAAGAAGATTGATTGTAATTCAAGACATAAAACAATTTGTAACATTAGCAAGAGGCATGACTGATCATAATTGATGTGGAAGGAAGGTCTGATTCTCTTTTTAAAGGAAGATATTTATTCTGACAAAGGCGAAGTCTGTCTGCCCAGTAGTCTTTCTATCTATTGTGCAAATTTTGCTAAGCCACTGAGTGTCTTTCATAAGCAGGGAACACAAAACAAAAGGCAAAGGCAGATCCAGGGGGGGGGGTAACCCCTTTCATCAGGTAAACCTTCATAAATATTGCTATTTGGAAAAAATTAAGTTCTACTCTCTTAATGCTGAAGTTTCTCGATGGTATAAATGAACAAACCACAGGTTTTATATTTTGTTAAGGGTTCAACTGATTGAAAGAGGTTCAATACTGCCCTATGATAGAACCCTATGCACCCAACTTGAGAGGAAAGGGTGCCATTGTGGGAGTTCAGTGCGGCTGGATTATCTAAGTTTTGTATTTGTTTGCAGTTGGATCCTTTTTAAAAGTTAACTAATGAACCTCTTAGGGTTCCTTATCTATATCAGCTTGTAGAACCCTTGAAGGTTCCATGTAGATTATAGAACCTCCGCTTTTGTGCCTTCCTGGATCCTCCACTGGAAGGTTCAAGGGTAGATTCCTTGCCAGGGATTGGCTTAGTTGGTAGCACGCTCAGCTTCCAATCGGGGGGTGCCATGTTCGAGCCAAGCTCGAGCAAGGTCACCTGGCCCTATGTTGGACAGCAGTTTCACTGTTTCAGTCATACTTTAACTCATTGATGCGTCCTGCTCCTGTCCTACTTAGCCTACCAAAGTGCATGAATACAGGATGTAGAGCCCCAATCAATCATCCATCTTTTATGTTAGGGGACATTTTTGTTGATATTCATGAACACCAACCTTGCTGGATGTCATACTGATGAGGCGTAATTGACGGACCCTTGTGTGTATTCTGGGCATGTGTTTATGCTTGGCATGTAACAGATCCCGAACACAGGGTAAATGTTTCATAAGGGATATGCAGCACTTGAATTTTCGCCCTTGCTCCTTTTTGCAGCTCTCGTCAAGAAGTTGGAGGGGGGAGGGTTGGTCTAGACTAAGTGGTAGCATGCTAGATTGCCAATAACTGCATCCAGGGTTCGAATCCAGCTATTGCTGGGTCACCTGAGCCTATGTTGGATGGCTTTTTCATTTGTCTTTGGCCTCATTGCTGTGTCCTCCTGCCCTAATTAGCCTACCAAGTGGATAAATACAGGACGTAATGCTGAAGGTTTTTGGGAAAACCGACTTTCTGAGCAAAAAAAACATTTTGTGTTTCAAGAACCTAGGGTTTTTTTCCCCAATTTTGTCCCAAATTTTTAGAGTGTGGATTCTGATGGCCAAGATGAAAAATTTGTAATGCAGACAAATCGACTGCTCGGCGCAAAAAGGGGCTTAGTGTCATTATATTTCAATGGCACTAAGTCCCTTTTTGCGCCGAGCGGCCGAAATGTCTAGTTTTAAAGACTGTCAACTGAGCTGGACTTGCAACTGCTAAAAAAATCAAATTTATGCAGTATTAAGAAATTGTTGTCAGAAACAGTTGCAATGCAACCATCTTAACAGTACCATATTTTGCAGAAGAAACATTGCGATATGAGGAAACAAAAACATATCAAACTGCCATCCATCTCGACTGTTTGTGACATCAAAATTGGAACTGCACTTTAGAGCTGTAGGGGCCCTATATGCCACTGTTGTATGTCTTAATACAGAGACCAACTTTTGTTGAATTGCTCCTCAAATTGTTTTTGATTTCATTTTCGAAGTTTGATTCTGAGAAAGCCTTCTGTGCTGTGGTGATGCTTCAATCATGGTTTAGACAGAAACAAATGGTCGCCACAGGCCAATAAGAGCTGACAAGTTCAAAATAAGGTTGTGACATCGCACCTTGGAGATTCCCTATGGATTCCGTCTGGGATATCCCTCCAAGCCACCTGTTGGCCAGGAATCACATTAATCCAAAAGGGCTATCCTGTTAAAATCCGAGAATGATTAAGCTTCCCATGTCATGGGATTTTTCAAATACCAATTGGTAGCAAAAATTCATAGGACTTTTTTTTTTTCTCTCATATTTTTTCACTTTGATGGATGGTTACTTTATTTAGCTTTCAGAGATTTTTTTCATGTCATTTTTTATTTGCTGTTTCCCACTTTCAAAAGCATTCATCATCCCTCGAGTGTCAGGCAAATCTGCCTAAGTAAACTCGGGCTAAACATTTAAAGCTGCAATTTCTTTTACTTGCAAATTAGGATCAACCCGTTTTATTTTTGCACAATTTGTTGTCATTCAAAATGTTCTATTTTCATTGGTATCTCCAAAATAGAACAACTATCTATCTATCTATCTATCTATCTATCTGTCTATAGATCTATCTATCTATCTATCTATCCATCTATCTATCGATCCATAAATACATCCATCCATTGGTTGTTCTATCTACCACATTGCATCCTTTTTTTGAATATTTCATTCAAAATTGTGTTTCTCTAATTTTGATGAAACCATATGATATAAATTCAGAATAAATTCTTCATATAAATGTAGAAACTTGAAATGATGAATTATAATTTCGAAGTATTTGTTCTTGAAATAATTGAATAATGAAGCTTTTGAATGTTTTTTTTTCTTCCCAAATTCATCTTTGCCACCTGTACATTATTGATCTATTGAGTGTTTGTCAAACTGTAGCATGAAGCTGAGTGTGTTGGATTGATGCTGCTATGTGCCACACCCTTACCAGATGGGAGTTGGGTGGGTGGAGGGGGGGGCGGTGAGGTTGGGTTGTGGGTGGAATAAGATACATTGTACAAAAAGGGGAGAGGGTCTCTCTTGGTGTCATAGTATTGTATGAGTATGTAAGTAGCTGTAAGTGGGGATTAAGAGATGGATGGATGTATGATTGGCTTAATGTCCTGTATTTATGCACTTAGTAGCATGATTAGGACAGGAGGAGGACACAGCAATAAGATGAGGGATGATTAAAACAGCCATCCAACATAGGTCCAGGTGACCCACTGACCCAGTCGGAGTGGAAATCAAACAGATTTTCTGATAGCGGCACTGCACATCAAAATGGCCTATAATGCATTGTTTATTTATGACCAAAACCATACAGAGCGGGTGTTACACATGATTATTATAAATGGAAAACATTTATGAAATGGTTTTTTGTCAACCATATATCCTTGGAGGCCAATAAATTATTTATGATATTTAGAACAAGTTGATCCTAATTTGCAAGTAAAAGAAATTGCAGCGTTAAACGTTAAGCCCGAGTTTACTTAGGCAGATTTGCCTGACACTTGATGGATGATGAATGCTTTTGAAAGTGGGAAACAGCAAATAAAAAATGACATGAAAAAAATCTCTCCAAAAGCTAAATAAAGTAACCATCCATCAAAGTGAAAAAAGAGAAAAAAGGGTGCTATGAATTTTGTAGTTATGTGAGAAATCCCGTGAGATGGGAGGCTTAATCATTCCGAGGTTTAAACTGGATAACCTCTCTGGACTGATGCCAGTCCTGGCCAACAGGTGGCTTGGAGGGATATTCCGAAAGGAATCCTGAGGGAATCCCCTTGGTGTGATGTCACAACCTCATTCTGACCTTGTGAGCTCTTATGGTCCTGTGGCGACCATTTGTTTCTGTCTAGACCACATTTGATGTATGACCAGTAATATTGAAGACAGCTTTGGAATCCCAGTTGAGGATGAAAATCAAAAACAATTTGAGGAGCAATTCAACAGAAGGACCCCTCTTTATTAAGACATACAACAGTGTCATCTATGTCTCCCAGTGCACTAAAGTGCAGTTCCCATTTCGATGTCAGTAGCTGTCAAGACAGATAGCCTTTTAATATGTTTTCTTGTCTCGTAACAGCATTTTTTCATCCATTTCTTTGGCTGCGACACAGTTCGGGGCATTAAGTAGCCCAACTTTCTAAAGAACAATACAATAATTATATTATCAAATCCAATTCCACTTTCCCTCGTGGGGGTGTTTGTAAAATATGCATTTAGGTTGTTTTTAACGGGATGAGATTCTTCACAGGGTGATAACAAAATGCGGATAGAAAAGTATGTCAGTTTCTGATATAGATAAAACAGATAGATAGATAGATAGATAGATAGATAGATAGATAGATAGATAGATAGATAGATAGATAGATAGATAGATAGATAGATAGATAGATATGGAAAGTGCAGCCCTCTAAGCCCAGAATAGTATGTCTCTTTCCTGTATGGTTGAAATCACTACAAATCCGGAAAAATATATCGTTTAAACCTGTTTTTATGAAATAATTAAGTAAAGATTGAAAGGTTTGTCCTTTTCCTGAAAGACAAAACCTAGTATATTTGTATGGATATTTATCAACGTTTGGAAGGTTTACATTTAAGAGCTTCAACTAACCTTCTACCAACACTTACAAAACATTTAGCTGGGGTCAGATGTGTTGTTTTCACTTGTAGACAGGAAATGGCACGAAGGGCAAACCGGAAGTGACACTGCACAGGAAGTGGTTTCCATGGGAACAGTCCAAAGAGTCGCATAAAAGCCATTGTTCGTGTCATTTCAGATATTTACACGTTGTGTATTTATATACATAGGCCTCCTGGAAGGTGCAATTTGCTGAAACCAAATTGAAACCATACACTAGGATATTGTTTGGATCAATCTGCTAACTTGTGCTTATTTCCTTCCTTCCTTAATTTCTTTCTTCCTTCTTTCTATATTTTTTCTTTCGCTCACTGGCAGAGTGGTTGCAGCCGAGACCTGCTCCACTGTCCAAAGGTCTTTGCCTGTATTATTTCAGTGGACCTTAATGAGCAAATTCCCAGCTATTGTTTGTATTAGATGTTGAATTGGTGGCCATTTGTATCAATGTCTATGCTGAGCAAGTAAATGATCCCTCAAATGGGGGTTAATATGTAACTAGTTGGGGATTCCAACTTAGTCTTGCATCTTTTCAGTCTACCCTCGCAACTACCGGATACTGGGCTTACAGCCTGTCACTTTGATACCGAAAAAGACTGTACTATTGCACTGTGAAAATGACACTTCGTATGTCATCTTAGTGATGATTTGTCATGATCACACCCAATACTTTCAATGTTAATTTGATTTAAGGAAACTTATCCCACTTGTGGTGACAGCCAAACGAAAGGATTATGCTTCTGATTTTCAATCCAAAATTAGTTATGACAAGTCAAATGGCCTTCTCTTGATCATGACTAATCAAACTGCCTCTATGTTTCTCATGTTGAAAGTAGAGAAGATGGCACTTCATCAGCTATCATGAGTCACAAAGTGCATTTTTCACAGGGAACTGCTCTTAATTTTTTCTTCATCAAAGTGAAAGACTGTAAGAGGGCTGTATAGCTGACCGGCTGCACTTACTATACCTATCTATCTGTCTATCTATTTATCTTTCTTTAATACATTCAACCAAGATCCTTCATAACCATAATAATATGTAAGTAGCCAGTGGAACATCAACTTTGACCTAATTTTGTGACATTTGGCTTAATATTCTTGACCTCTTGCCTTGGTTAATAGCTAATGACCTATGCCCTGAAGAGAAGACCAATATGGTGGAAATACAGCCTTGTCTGTTGACATGTGCAATGTTTCCTAGATATGGTTATTGAAGAGAAAGAGCTAAGAAGCTCTGGTTAGAAATAGAAGAGTGAGAAGAAAAAATAAGAGATAGGAGAAAGGAGGGAGAAAGTAGGGAGAAAGTAGGGAGGAAGTAGGGAGAAAGTAGAAAGAAAGTAGAGCATGTAGAGAGAATGTAGGGAGAGAAGTGAAATAAGAAAGAGATGTATGTTGGAGGAGGTGGAGAGAGGAGAATGAGGGGAGGGAGAAGACATACAGAGAAGAAAAGAGGCCTGAAGATAACAAAAAAGAAAAAGAGGACAGAAATATCTTCTCTCTTTGACGGTGGGGGTGCTCACTGTGATATCTTTAAATTATTTTGATCTTGCAGCCCTGGTTCTGCCAGTTGAAGAAGTGCATCGATATACGATTCTGCAATTGAAAATATAAATGAATTAGTATTAGGTTAATTTAAAAAAGCATGGGATCGCAGCAAAGCAGTGCAGATTTCAAAAATTCTGTGGATTTTCTGCAAAGTTGGAGAGGAGGGACAGAGGCAAAGACTTAGACAGAGACATAGAAAGGGGGCAAAAATGATGGAGAGAGGATGAGACAGAGTACAAGAGCGAATGGTAGGGCAAGAGGAGGGCAAAAAGAGAGAAAGCGAGAAGAAAGAAAGCGAGAAGAAGGGATGTCTCCTCTCACTGACTTTGCTGCAACTCTCTCCGTTAACATTTCTCGAGACATTAGTACTTAGAGGATGTAAGGCAAACCTTAGAAGTAAGGACTCTAAGCAGGCAAAGAGGGTCCATTACCATTGCCAACAACTAAGTCTGAAGATAGAATCTTGTAACATGACTGTCCCTCTTTCATGATTTTGAGGTATTTGGGTCTAAGAATGTCACTACTCTTGTGATCTGTGTGCGGATGTCAGAACGATGGATGACACGGGCTTTATGTCCTGTATTTATGCACTTGGGGGGCTAATCAGTTGATCAGGACAGGAAACCGACACAGCAATGAGGCGAAGGATGATTGAAACTGCTGTCCATCATAAGTCCTGGTGACCCAATTTGAAATTTAGAGTCAGCTTAATTGATTGAGTGAGATGGCTGCACAATTTGTTTGAGCTTGTTGTTTTGATTTTTAATTATGATAATCTCTCTGTTGTCATAACTTAAAACAACAAGCTATGTTAGCTCAAAGGAATTCTGCAACCATCTCACTCAATCATTTGAGCTGACTCAAAATTTCAAGTATTGCAGTTAATGGAAGAAATACACTTCTAGTTGCTTCAACTTGCTTGGTGATATTGAAAAACTGGTCTTTGAAAAATGTCTTTAGACATTGGAGTATTCATATGGAGAAATAAGAGGAACATTGTGTACAGCTGATATATTATTTAAATGGATGTACAATTTACTGACGGATTTATCACCGAGAGCGAAAAAATGATGATGTATCTGATTTTTATCCCCCGGGCTCATAACAAAAGCAAAAATGTACAATTGGCTCTGATATGAATTCATACTGGGTGGTTGGAAGGCTATTTATCAGGAACAAGCTGTGATTACAACATTGTGTTTGATGACACAATACCAAGTACCGTACTTAACCGATGGCAATACCCAAGCTATTCCTAAAATGTCAGAAGTATAGGCTGGTGCAGTGATGTTACATGCAGGAGGATCAGATAAGGATGATTTTGCCCTCTAAATCAAAATGACAATTATTCCTGATGCAGGCCAGTATTGAATCCAGTGATTGCTTCAATCTTCAATCTTCAATGTGTAATCCCTAAGTGGCTTGTAGCCGTCCTGGGAATTTATGTGATAGTGGCGACAACAGGTGCGTTAGAGGGGTCTTCTTTTTTTTTTTTTGCTGAAAGAGAGATGCCCACTATATGTTTTGTGCTTGGCTGCTGACTTGATATTGAAGATTTTTAAAAGAGTTCCAGCCATAGCTTGAGATGACCAAGATCTTCCATTACTCTTAGTGCCATTTATACCATCATCGCACAAGTAGTTTGGTTGAGGATGTTCACTATTGACCCAATGGCAAAACATCACCCGTTTCACTTACTTACAAGCAGCGCTGCAGGTAAATCACGCCTTCTATTCCTAATTCTTTAACGTACCACTTGGACTTTCGCTGGCTGGGTGGAAGAAAATGTTTAGTGGTGTATTAACAAAACCCAACAATGAGTTATACGATGACCTGGTCTGTAACACAGTGATACACAGATGAGATATGATATCGCGACTTATATCAAGAGATATCAGGGGATATATCAAATGATGTCTGGTTATATCAGATATAATATCAGCTCACTGTTAGCCTCAGTGGTGTGTACTATGCCTGATAGTTTGATGAGGCTATTACTGCTATGGGGATGATTGATTGATGCAATAATAGTCATAGCAATCACCCATGCACCAATAAAACATCAACCAATAATTCTGCAGATGTACTGTAATCATAGCAAATTGCCTCAGAAATGAGACAATGGTAATCTGCAGTAATCTTGGTTGATCTATCCTTGCTGTTGTATAAAATGCATGGGCGATATTACAGTATTTTGCTTATATAAGGCTGTTGGCTTTAGCACAGAATTGTCGGAGTTGCTTCATGAATATTTATGAATATATATCAATTTCTAAATGAATTATGAGTCTTGATTATGGTGTTATTTTAGAGAAAGATTGAGTTGTCATGTATGGAAAATCGTGAATATTATATATATAAATTTCTGTTAATTATGGGCCATGCTTATGGTTTCATATTTATCAGATTTGCCATGTAAAGGTGGGTATGAATATAATCTACATATCAGACAGCATCCCAAATAATTTAAGATATATATGAAATCTGTAGACATACACATATTAGGTAAAATGACACTTCCCAACTGAATTTGTTTAACTTAGCAGGGTAATCGGAAGCCAGGTCCATGGAGCATTGGTAGTATGGAGAATCTGTCTTCAGTATCTTTACTATAGTCTGTCAGTTTATTTGTCAAAAATGATGTGTGAAAATGAAATATCCCGGGCCTGGCCTTCTTTCATCCATGGGTTTATGAGTGACCAAGTAAGGATTTTTCCCGAAAGGACTAAACATTTTAGGGAGTGTCCCTTAAGAGGTACTAAGTTAAGGGAATCCTTAACTTAGTACCTCTTAAGGGACCCTCCCTAAAATGTTTAGTCCTTTCGGGAAAAATCCCTAGTTCAGGCACTGTCCCCCTCGACTGAAATGGATCCGCCGCTGCTTGTTTAACCAATTACTATTTGTGAATGAGGCTTTAGGTCCCATATTTACATTCCATTGGCAGCAGGGCGACGAAATCAGTTATAGTGACAGGTAAAAATATCTTGGGTGGCATCGCAAAAGGCAGGCACCCTTCAAGGAACAATTCATTGGTAAACCTTCATGAGGAACATCCCAGCTGGATGTCATTTTGACGGGGCATAAAAATGGCTGCCCGTTGCATCAGTGTCAATGCTGGGACAGTAAAAGACAGCAAATATTGGGTAAATGAATGTGCCACGTGTGGAAGTCTCTCTCACCTTTTTCCCTCGCCCTCATTTTCTCATCCTCTCCCTCTCTCAATCTCCCCATCTTTCCATTTCTCCCTCTCTCGCTCTCTCATTCTCCGTCTTCTCACAACCTCTCCGTCTCTTCCTCTCTGTGTCTCCCACTCTCCCACTCCCTATCTCCTTCTCCCTTTCTCCCTCTCCTTTCTTCCTCTCCCTTTCTCCCTATTTCCCTCTCTCCCATTCTCACGATCCATCTCTCCTCTGTTTCTCTTTGCCTTCTCTCAACCTCTCCATCTCTCCTTCTTCTCTGTATTATCTTCTTCTTTCTGCCTTCTCTCCATTTTGTCACTTCTCTCCCTCTTCTGTTTGTCTTCTTTCCATCTTCTTTTCTCTGTCAAGAACTTGCCTAAGAGGGCTGCACTATCCATACACTATGTACCCATCTACCTGAGAGCAGAAATCTGACTATGAAAAGACAGGGAAGTAGTGAGCTACTTCCAAGGTTAAGAGACAGGCCAATAGGGTGAAGCAGTCAGATTTAAGCCTTGGGACTAGTGGCCATTGATTCAATAACTTTATTGGTGGAAACAGCTTATTGGATCAGACCAAATTGTCTGGAAACCTATAATGTGACTTCCTATTATATTTAGACTTGGCTTAACACAGCTCTAAGCTACACTGAGTGATAACATGTAAAGATGGCAATGACAAACAACAAGGCTTTCGGCGTAATAAATAGGTAAATATATTGAAACATTGTTACTAATATGGCATGAATTAGAAATTGAATTTATCTGCTTCATTACTATGGCAACCATATCTTGTAACAGGTTTGTGATAGTGTTATTTACAAGGAAGGAGCTGACTTCCTCTTGGGTCTGGGATTGACCTATCCGGGCTGTTAGCCCTGGTGTAATTGGTAAGGTATCTTAGGTTCAATTCATGGATATTTACTGTTTATGCGAATTAGGACAGATGGCACACAGTATACAATAATAAGGTGAAAGATGATTGAAACTGCTGTCAAACATACGTCCAGGTGACCCAGCCAGAGGTATACGTAAATCGGAAGCCCACAGTGCTTCCAATTGGTCCATTGTTGTTCAGTCATCCTTTGCCTTATTCCTGTTTCCTCCTGTCCTAATAAGCCTTCTCAGTGGATAACTACAGAACCCACAGCGGAAAAAAGGTTCTAAATTTTGTGAAGGGTTCAACTGAATTGAAATTTTTGGTTCAGTAGGCTACTGCTGGGAAGGCCCTATGATGGAACCCTATGCTCCCAACTTGAGAGAAAGGGGTTCCATTGTGGGAGTTCAGTGCAGCTGGATTATATTCTAAGTGTTGTTTTTGCTTGCTGTTGGAACCTTTTTAAAAGTTGATAAATGAACCTTTTATTGTTCCTTATCTTTACAAGCTTATATAGAACCCTTAAAGGTTCCAATATATAAAACCTTTTTTGTTACGAGTGTAGTTCGTTTGAGATGGTTGCATTCAGAACATACAAGCACCAAGATCAGCTGTAGTATGAGCCTCAAAATCAATGTGTCCTTTCTTGAAGACTATACACATGTAGACCATACACCCGTTTAGGTTTTATGTTAATCAATTAAATTGA
Organism: Platynereis dumerilii; assembly: GCA_026936325.1. Taxonomy (NCBI): domain Eukaryota; kingdom Metazoa; phylum Annelida; class Polychaeta; order Phyllodocida; family Nereididae; genus Platynereis; species Platynereis dumerilii. The sequence continues at coordinate 9,374,733 of JAPTHN010000008.1, forward strand.
AAATAAAATGTCGTAGGCCTGTTAGAGCATAAATAATATAGTTCATATCCGGAAACTGTTATAAGGTGATACGGAATTTTAATGCCAGTGCAACGTAAAAGTGATTTCTAAACTGCAAATGTCAAATTCCTGTTATTTCAGTTGTTTCCATATCATTTGGTTTCCTAGCTCCTGGTGCGGACTGCGGAGGAAGAATATAAATTTATAGAATAGAAATAGTTAATTAAATAGTGGGCGTGTGATAGAGACTGTGCGAAGGGGATGTAGAGCTGTTAGTATATGATGAAGTGATGTGGACTATATAGAGTAGAGACCCATGTCATGAACTTAGAAACACCAACGCCTATAGCACTCAGAAGATTATCCCCTCCTCTCAGGTGTTGTGCAATGTTACGTAATGAAGATGAGGGTCCAGATGGTGTACTACAGATGCCACTCAGAGATGATTACTACAGGAAATTGATGGGGTGTGACAATGGCCAACCTACCCTGATCCCGGATGAGAGTTGTATGGTCAGGGGATGAAACTAGAAAACTTCGGTGGGTGGCTGGCTGATTTGCCATCTCTAAAAACATGACAGAACGCACAGTTTGCAACATAAGTCCAGACATTTTATTTTGACAGTAAGTTTTCGGCTAATAATTAAAACCATACCTGATACTTGTCAAATACTGGCATGTTGGAGCCCTGGCTTAAGGCGCAGCTTGCAACATAAGTCCAGACATTTTATTTTGACAGTAAGTTTTCGGCTAATAATTAAAACCATACCTGATACTTGTCAAATACTGGCATGTTGGAGCCCTGGCTTAAGGCGCAGTTTGCAACATAAGTCCAGACATTTTATTTTCACAGTAAGTTTCGGCTAATATCCTTCACTCTTGTAGAATCTTGGTATGAGATGGTTGTAATATACAAGCACTTTTGTCCAACAATGGTCTACATTTGCAATGGCTGCCTCATTGTGTCTTAAGCCCTTAGCTTTAAGAATTAACAAGCACTCTTAGAGGGCAGAACCGGCCATGCTGCTAATTTTTTTTTTCAGTAGAATTTACATTATTTTAAAATATACACATATGGTGGATGGGAAAAATAACAAGAACATTCATTTTAAAAAAGAAATAAAATAAATCTGGCTGCATGTGTAAAGGAGATTATGATGGAAGAATGAGTTTTCAGTAAATTGCAGTACACAAAAACATAAAGCAAAGGTGCAAGTGAGCTGACAGTCTAATGACAGATGACAGGGAGGTGTGAAAGTGAATTGCACTTTAGGCCTAAATTGATTGGGATGTAGCAAATACAATAAAAGACAGAGTGTCCAATCAACACCCTCTAATTATGAGTGTGAAATATGCACACACTGAACATGTCAATTGCCTGTTGCAGTTTGATGGCTGTACATACAGCACTTGACAGCGCAAATACACAACAAAATGGCGGCGCAAAATCACCCAGCGCTAGGCATGAGAGGGATGTCCATAAATGTAATAATATTGCATTTAATTGGAAAAAAGACACAATTGGTGTAATGTACGATGTTGTCAGTGAGAAATAGATGGAAAATTAACCCTTGGAATGGTCTGTTTGGGCCAGGAGGCTCGTGACTCACATGTGATGGATATCACTGCATAACCGTCCTATGCATAGCATGGCCGGTCATTAAGTACAAGTGGCACCATATTGTTGAACAACAAACTGCAGATGTACACACAATCACACATGTATGCAGCACAATTGTAGCTAAGGAGGTGTAATCTAACAATACACAACAGTGGCGCAAAAATCAGCTGCAATATATTCAAAAACGTTGGTTTATTAAAATTAGACCCGGGAAATTAGAATATTTCTCTGTCGTTTCACCTGCATGCCAATTTGCCTGCCACCCTCTGCGTATGAAAATTTTACTGGTATGTGTTGACAAGGGACCATGGCTTCAATCATTCTTTCTTGGTTTAGTTTTTTAAGCCTTGGATTCAAAGTGAAGGCATCCAATTTTTTTCCTTTGAATTTGGTTTATTAAGATCAGAATTTTTCTCTGTCGTTTCACAATTTGCCTTTCACCCTCTGCGTATTAAGATATTACTGGTATGACATTAGTGTTGACAAAGGACCATGGCTTCAGTCATTCTTTCTTGGTTGAGTTTTTTTAGCCTTGGATTCAAAATGATGCCGTCTGTTTTCCAGGTTTTCATTCTTTGGCTGGTACGAAATAAAGTATATATGGGATCCCATCGTATCGTGAAGAGCTTTTTTGATAAATGTCTTAAGTAAGGCAAACCCTTGTAATTGTGACGTCACAGAGCCTGGGGGTATCTTGAATTCAATTTAGCCAATCAGAGTTACTTGTAGGCCAATGTAGGCTAATATGACTGCATGTATGAGCCGGGGAAGTAGCTGACTGCTATATGTCGAGACATACTGTGTCGGAGTCTAGCTAGCGCCTTAATTTAGTTATCTCGGTGCCTGGAGCAGCTTTATTTAATTAGGTCACTGTAATATCGCTCATTCTCATTCCAAACGACCATCTGCCCTCACAGCTCCCGGATGTGACTGCTGCATCTTGGGAATGTCAGATAATTATCAGTGACAAACGGTCACAAACCGATGGCTCATGACAAACAATAGGGAACTATTACATGTGTAGTTAAGGCCTACATTGTCACTGTTATTATCGGCAGTGTTTTAAATGGCTGTTATGGGAAATGTGAGCATTGATATTGTGTTATTAATTCATAAGGTTTTTGCAAAGACGAGATATTTCATCATCAGCGAATCAACAGTAATTTTACATCAGCTATAAACACAGGTGCAGGAAGGAATCGCGGGCAGCAGGGGCGGTCAGATGAAAAAAGGCAAATCATATTCAGGCCTATTTCAAGTGACAAAATTTAAATAGAGAGTCACTTATAATTTTGAATATATTTACTTATTAATTTGTCCCTAAAATTAATAAAATAGGGCCAAATAATGTTTTTTTCTTTAAGATCTAAAGGGCACCCTTGCCCCCCTTGGACAAGGGCAGGAGGAGCAATTGCCCCCCCCTGCCCCCCTGTTCCGGCACCCCTGAATGAACAGTGAAACATATTCCGGTGAATTTAAGAAAGTAAAATACATATTTGGCTTTATTTAATCGATTTTTCTTTTTTTGGACAACGTAGAACATTCACATGGATAAATAGAGCAGTAATTCTCCATTATACTAGAATATGTCACAGAGGAGTTGAAGCATAAAGAATAGTCCTACTTTAATACAATAACATGACATAAATAATTGTGAAATAAAATCTTACCCCAAAGCAAGTATTTTATAATTCCATCAGACATATTATGCAGTTTATGTGGAAGGAAAGTCACTGTTGTAGGACTGCAATTTGTCGTTGGTGTTCAGGCGACTTGGAATTCTTGTCAGCGACGAGGAAATAAGATCCAGAGAGAGAGAGAGAAAGAAAAGAAGTGCATGCCACCGAATGAGAAAATAATAGTTTGGTGACATCCTAGAGCCCCTCAGAAACCCATGAAACAAGGAGGGTTAGTGGCTTGTGACTGATGTTACAGACTGGTGATTGGATGGTTACTGCTTGTGATTTGAGGTTTACTAGTTTGTGATTGAATGTTACTTCATTGTTGCTTATGTATTGGACTGTTGCTTGTGATTATAGGTTAACTGGTTTGTCATTGGATGTTACTAGCTTGTTATTGGATGTCACTAGATTGTAAGTTATGATTAATTCACTTGTAATTCTGACTTTACTGACTATTAATTGCATGGATGTGTACAACCTTTTGTTAGCCTTCGAATGGATTTTGCTGTCTCTTTGGTGGAGGTTACAAGTGTACGTGACTCGCAGTCACCAGTTACGACATAAGGTTTACTTGCTGGTGAAAGATAGGAAATAATACAGATTTGGAGTATGGTGATGTTGCGTTAATTCATAGAAAAAGGTAGAAAGATGAAGATGGGAATCACAGCATGGAAAACCGGGAATCGCAGCATGAAAAAACACCGATCGTCGCAGCATGGAAAATCTCTGGCAATTTTTTTTCTATGTGGGTTTCAGACTGCCTTTGCATGTTATTTGGACTCTAAAGTCACCAAAGTGTACTTAGCTGTTTTAAAAAGTACCATGGATGGTCCAGGATGGATAATTGGAACATTACATCCTGCCTTATTGCTGTTTAGATAGGTCAATGGTGGAAGTTGACCTTTGGAGGGTGAAGACATGCTGCAAGGAGCTCTCTGGTTTTAGCTGTTTTTCACACATTTTAACTGGATATAGGAGCTTGAAAAGTTGCAACATGATGGATTATGTGACACTTTCTTACATTGGACTATAATTAAGAGGATATCTTCACAAAAAGTGGACTTAATTGCACTTTATTTAACAAAATTATCACATTATAGACTCAAAATGACCACTGGAGGGTACCAGCATCTGGCACATCAAAGGTCAATGGAGGTCAATTGATGTGAACAACAAAAGGCAACTACAAACAATACAAAGGATGGAGCGTTTCTGCAGGGGGGCTGGGTGCCTCTATCCAGATGATAAAACTGGCAGAGACTTTGTTAGATGTACCATATGTGTTACCCCGCATCACATAGATTGTGTAACTGTTAAGAGAACAGAAGCAAAATACCAATGGACTTGTTATGAATGCAGGGGATTAGCTAATGATGTGAAGTCTCTTCAGACAGAAGTTTCTTTAATGAAAGAAAACCAGAAAGAAATGCTAAAAATGTTATCAAAGATAACACAGCAGTTTGAAGCTGAAACCCAGCAGAGGATTAAAGACCACACCCCCAATTCCCCCCCTCACCCCAAGTGCACCCCCTGTACCAAGTCTACTGATTGGAACCAGCTTATTACGCAATGTGGATCCAAGCAAGCTCAGCAACTGGGATATAATAGCTAAGGGTGGTGCATCAGTTGATCAATTACACCAGGAGATCAACAAAGTGGCAGAAAACAAGCACTACAACGAAATGATCATTGTTGGGGGATCAATTGATCTTGAATCCAAAGATGTTAGTGACATAGTCTCTGATTATCAAGCACTAACAGTGTCTGCAGCTACAAAATCGGACAAGATCAAAATTTCAAGTGTGTTACCAAGAACTGACAAACAATTGACTGAAAAAACAAAGGACTTAAACAATGAGTTGAAGTCTATGTGTGAAAGGGATGGATTTACTTTCATTGACAACGATCCCATGTTCCATTTATGGAGTGGAAAGATCAATGAAGCATTTCTGGTGGCTGATGGTCTTCATCTGAGCAAACATGGTGTTGACAGCCTCCTGCACACCTGTGATGTCATCAAAGAGGGATCTGCCTTTACCCCAGCAAAGTACCCCAAGCCCCAAAATTCCGACACCCTGCTGTTCAGGGGACACAAGCACCCCTTGTCCAATTTCTATGACACCCCCATCATATACAATGGGAAGCACTTCAAGACAAGTGAAGCTGCCTACCAGCATACAAAGGCTGAGGCAATGGGGGATTACAGAGCAGCATCAAAGATCATCAGATCCAAGACAGGACTACATGCTCTGAGAATTGCACAAAAAATTACCACAGATGAACAATGGACAAAACAAAAAGTGAAGGTGATGGAAGCCATCATCAAAGAGAAATTAAGGTCATGTGACATTGTCAGAAGTACCCTCACTCAGTCTGGATCCAAAGAGATTGTGGAGGACACTGATCACGAGTTCTGGGGTAGGGGAAAAACTGGACAAGGGCAAAACAAACTCGGAAAATTATGGATGGATCTCAGGAAAAAATGCCAAGAAAACCCTAAGTTCCTGACTGGCAGACTCCCAGCCAGGCCCCAACAAAAAAGACCCTTGCGACAGAGACCCCAAATCAAGAGAACCCCAAATCAAAGTCGAAACTGGGCAACAAAGGAGCAGCAACCCAGGTGCTATCAGTGTGGGGAAGCTGGACACGGAATGAGGCAGTGCCGGAGAGAGGACTTTGTATCTTGCTGGGCATGCGGTGAAGCTGGACACAAAAGGAAGCACTGCAGCCACTCACGATGGGAACCAAGATCCTACAATGACTACTACTACCAGGACCGCACCTACAATGACTACCACAACAATGACTACTAGGATGTTGGCCATGTCCTGAAGGCCGCAACATCCATGGACAATGAAAAGATAAGTAACATTTTTGATCAATGTAATGATACAAAATCCCTCACATGTGATGACTTGAATTTAAGTGAATCTACTGATGATGTAACTGTGGAATCTGATAATGGCAACATAACTTGTGGTGAATATGACATATGCATAAATGAGACCAGTAATGACGCTGACAAACTTTTTAATGAAGTAAGAATGATAAGAAGCAAAAATGTCAACAATATCATTATTAGCCACCTTAATGTCAATAGTCTGGGTTCAAAGATCAGTGAGATCAAAGAACTTCAAACAATGTGTAAACTTGATGTGCTGGTGCTGAGTGAGACAAAACTTGATGGTTCTTACAAACAAGAAGTACTAGATATTGAGGGTTACTGTTGCGTAAGAAAAGATAAAAGATCAAATAGTGGGGGTCTGCTGGCATATGTGTCAAAGGACATACCCTTTTCTGAAGGTAGCATAAGCATATGTAATGATGAAATTGAGGCTATGTCCATTGAGCTGAACATAGCAGATGAAAAGATAATACTCTTAGGCATGTATAAAAATCCGAAAACTGATCCTGTTCTGTTTAAAAGAGCTTTTAATGAAGTATGTGAGAAAGTCTGTGATACATATGAAAATATAGTTATCATCGGAGACTTAAACTTCAACATGATGAAGGAAAACATGTTATCTCATATAATACCTGCATTTAGTCTCACTAACATAATAAAAGAAGCTACTTGCTTTAAATCAAGTCAAGCTACTCTCTTAGATGTCATGCTGGTTACAAAACGGAGAAAATTCTTGCAAACTTTTTCTATAGATACAGGAATTAGTGATTTTCATAACCTGATAGGTGGTATCCTTCGGTTACACAAACCAGCCCCAAGATCAAAGGTAGTATCTGTTAGGCAGTTATCAAAGATAGATTATGAAGAAGTTATGAAAGAAATGTCACAAATGAATCTATCAAATGAAATTGACAGCTGCAATGATGTGAATAGTGCATACGATCTAATGCATAGAAAGTTGTGTGGACTGCTCGATAAACATGCCCCTAAAAGAATGAAAGTAATCAAGAAAAGTGACTTCCATTGCATGTCTAAAGAGCTAAGAAGGGAGATATTGTACAGGAATAGACTTAGGAATAAATATTACAAGATAAGGTCAAATCACTACCTAATGCTATATAGGGCCCAGAAGAATAAGGTCAATACAATGAAAAGAAAGGAGGTTAGCAAATATTTTAGAGAAAAATGTAAACTAGGCACACGCAATAAAGACTTCTGGAAAGCAGTCAAACCACTTTTCTCAAAATCAAGAACTAAGTCAGATAGTATACCCCTTCGAGAAAATGGAGAGATAATTACAGATGACCAAACGGTTTGTGGCATTTTCAACCAATTCTTTCAATCAATAGGGTCAAACATTGGTCTCCCAGAGGACAATGAAAAGCCACTTCTTGATATAATTGCCCAATACCAGGAGCACTCAAGTGTAAAATGTATCAGAGAAAGTATAATTGGGTCTAATCCCAGAAAATTCTTGTTCAGATTTATCACTGAAAGGGAAACGCAGAGGTACATAAAACAACTATCGACAAAAAAAGCTGCAGGGTATGATGAGATGCCAGCACTTTTTGTGAAAAGGATAGGCACCAAATTGGCAAAACCTCTCACACAACTAATGAATAGGTGTATTCTTGAGGGAGTCTTTCCAAGCAAAATGAAAATGGCTAACATAACCCCTCTCTACAAAAAGAAGGACAAACTTAATAAAGATAACTTCAGATCAGTTAACCTGCTTCCTATACTGTCTAAAATTATGGAAAGAGCTTTATATAACCAGGTGTATGATTACATAAACCCCATGTTTCATTCATACTTATCAGGTTTTAGGAAAGGGTATAGCTGTCAAGATGTGCTTCTTAGGATGACAGAGGACATAAGACAACTACTTGATTGGGGCTTCACCTTAGGAGTAATTGCAATTGACTTATCAAAGGCTTTTGATTGCATGCCACATGGCCTCTTACTGGCAAAATTGTCAGCTTATGGATTTGACAAAGACTCGTGTCAACTTATGCAATCTTACTTAATGAATAGAGAACAAAGAGTGAAGATAGGGGAAACCTTTTCAAATTGGGTAAATAACATTAAAGGAGTCCCCCAAGGATCAATACTAGGTCCCTTACTGTTTAATATTTTCATAAATGATTTCTTATATGTGAAATTTAACAGTAAAATTTACAATTATGCAGATGACAATACACTTATTAGTAAAGATTGTGATTTTGAAAATCTCAAACATAAGTTAAGTAATGACTGCATCACAGCAATGGAATGGTTCAAGAATAATAACATGAAAGCTAATGCTGACAAGTTCCAGCTAATGTATATGAGTAGAAACGAATTTGTCTCCAATGGAGCCATTGAGATACAAAGCTCAACCATTCAGGCTTCTAAAAGTATCAATATTCTTGGCGTAGAGCTTGATCATGATCTGAAATTCAAAGCTCACATAAATGAAATATGCTGTCAAACCGGAAAACAGATAAATGCCCTCAAAAGAATAAGGCATCACTTGGAAAATGATTCTAGAATGACTATCTACAACAGCTACATTAACTGCAATTTTAACTATTGCTCAGTTGTGTGGATGTTTGCTAATAAATTGACCTTAGATAAATTAGAGAGAACAAATAAAAGGGCACTAAGGTTTGTGACAAATAAGGGTCATTTGAGCTACGAGGAGATATGTAAACAGGAGAGGCAACTAAGTGTATATAGGAGATGTATTAAGAATATGGCAGTTCAACTTTATAAAACAAAGCAAGGTACTGCACCAACTTATATCAATGAACTGTTCTGTGCTCAGATTTCTGGTTATGTAATGAGAGACAATCAAAGAATGGTGCAACCTGACTTCAAAACAGTAACTTATGGTAAGAATAGTTTTAGATACATGGGTGCTAAACTATGGAATAACATACCTTTAACAATAAAGAATAGTGTCTCACTCAGCACCTTCAAGTCTGCCCTGACAAGTTGGCTACAGACATGTGAGGCAAATGCTATAAGCCAGTAAACAATTAGTTTAACTATGGCTAATTATGAACATCAATCTTTTCAGAGTGACCTGAACAGAAGAAAGCATGATATGGATTATCAGTATTGGTCGATGATACTTACAAGAAACTACTCCATGGATTTGAATACGCTCGAAGCCTGACCGAAACATCATGGATTTTTACTGTTTTACTTTTAAGACTGAAAGGTCATGATTTTGGACTTTGAGACTGAAAAAATATGAATTTGGACTTTCATATATTTTGACTTTTGAATTTGGACACTTTTTTTTTCTGTCTTTTTTTTTCGCTCTTTCTTCATCTTCTTTCATTACCACTGTAGTCGTACAGAAGTTTAACACTTACATTTACAATTGTATTTGATGGTATACGACTTTAAATAAAACTAGTAGACGTAACCGCGAGCGGTAACAAAACTTCACCTACTGTGGTAACAGTAACTCGAACAGACATAAGTAGATGAGCAAGTAAAAAGTACATGGAAAAGTACACAGGAATCATACATAATTATGTAACATGCATACAGACAAGAATACAAGAATGTTTCCTGTACATTGAGTACATGCAAGTATGCACAGAAAAACGAGTACATGAACCAGTACATGAAGCAATACATGAACCAGTACATCCAACAGTACATCCAACAGTACATCCACCAGTACATCCACCAGTACATCCACCAGTACATCCACCAGTACATCCACCAGTACATCCACCAGTACATCCACCAGTACATCCACCAGTACATCCACCAGTACATCTACTGCGATTTCTGAGAACATCGATTTTTCAGGGTCATGTGATCTCTTTGACCATCAGAAATGCATGAAATTTTCAGGGTCCGGCGATCTTTTAAACCGGCATAGCTATGACAAAATGTTCAGAAGATGAAAACTAGTGGAGAATTTGGCCTTTCCAAATCTGTTTACAGATTCTCTGTATCTTAATTAGGAACCGGAGTTATCGCAGATTGAAACTATGGTACAATTCAGGAATATGAACTTGAAAAAATGTAGTTTTTAACTTAAAATCACTGTATAACCAAAACGGTTCAATGAAAACATACATAATTTGCCAGGATTATGTAAACAGATGTTATAAATAGGTCCAGGCAGGTTGATCAAGAAAGGATGATTTCTTCCATGTCAAAATAATGATATATTGTAAAAATTCGGCAAAAAACATCAAATTTTCAGGGTCTGGCGATCTTTTTAACCGTCGGAGCTAAGACAAAATGTTCAGAAATTAAAAACTAGAGAAGAATATGGGCTTTCCGAATCTGTTTTCAGATTCTCTCTATCTTAATTAGGACTGGAGCTACGGCCATTTGAAATGACGCTATCTTCGAGAAATGTGAAAAAAAAACATTAATTTTTCGCTCGTTTTTTGACCTTTTGACCTTTACAGTGCGACGTAGGTCAATATGAGGACCTTGTAAATTTACAGGAAGCCTCTAGAGTATTGTAGCAAGTATGTCTACCATTTTTGTAACAATATCTTGATTCCTTCTTTGTTAAAAAATATGAAATGTCAAAAATGTAAAATTTTTTGACATGTTTGACCTTGAGCTTGACCTTGAAAAACATTTTGTTGGTCAAAATAAATATGATTTTCATAATGGCATTGTATGAGAAAGGGGGGGGGTCAGCCATGCATTGTAACCCTGTGCAATCAATATTTCCTTGTCAAAAACGCAGAAATGTGTCATTTTTTAACATTTGTCGGTTAGCAATACTTAAAAAATTTTCATAAATCCGGGGACGGAGGTAGTTAAAATATGATTAGACATTATGAATAAACAGGCCAATTTTCATCTGTCACCTGTGAATCACGCTGATATCTTAAAAATAACATCGTAAAAATATTTGATGAAAATGGCACCTTTTCAAACTTTTTCGGGTCAAATGACCTTGAAAAATGAGGTCAAGGTCAAATTTAAAGGTCAGTTTGGGCTTATTAGGTGTATGTTTGGGGGGGTTTACTATGACATGTTATGAGCTAACATCGATATTTCAAGGTAAAATTTTCAAGGTCAACGGTTTTGGTGACATGGTAAGACTTTAAAGTTACGTAACTCAAGAACCGGTACTGCCGATGGAAAATAAAAAGTCCGGGCAAATGTCCAGTGAGTTCAGGCACATTTTGGCACCATCGGTATGACTCTACAACTTACGGATTCTGAGATCCCGCGATAGACCTCAAACCATGAAATTGGACTTTGTACACAGTGACCTTGACCTACTTTCATGAAAGTAGGTCAAGCTGTGTAGAAAGTGTCTAGGACATTTCTATGTACAGGAAAGTGAAATCCAGTAATAACCAGATGACCTACATGCATTTGAAGTTTTGTGAAATTCGACTTTGAAAGGCTCTGCGACCTTGAAAAATAGGTCAAGGTCATTCATATTCAGAATTTGTAATAAAGTTATTGTCGACCATGTATATGAATTTTTTGAACATTTTCCAAAGAGGTTTGTGCGGCGGAATAAAAATAATAAATAATACCGATTACAAGAAACTTCACCTATGTGTAGGTGAAGTTTAATAATACATACATACATACAGGAAAGGAGCAGGAAACGACAATGAGGTGAAGGACGATTGTAACTGCTGCCCAACAAAGGTCCAGGTAATGCAACCGAAGCTGGAATGAAAACCTAGAATCTTGTGTAATTGGCTTCCCAGAGCACTACCAAATAGGCCTAAACAAAACCCCTCTGGGGCCCTTCCCCTGTCAAATGTAGTCAGTGATCAGGTACATTATAATGCACTAATAAAGCATACGATTCAGCGTTTCAACTGAAATCCAAACCGAAATTCAAAGGATTATAGGAGTAACCACTACATGTCACATATATGATCCAGCAAATGTTATGAGGTATTCAGCTGCTGCGATCCTTGTGGTTGCGGGATATAGAGTGGGCGGTAATTAGTTTGGACTTCACCCGCATGGCGAATGCCAGTTTCCGGAATGGGTGGAAATGCATCCAATGTTTATAGAGAATCATCAGAATCATTTTGTTCTGTGGATAAACTCTTGATTGAACCCAACATCACAATATTACACAGAGATTATTGGCTAAATGAAAGTCACACCAATGAGCTGAAATTTATGCTTCTTTATCTCCTACACTAATTGCATATGTCAGGTATATTGTGTGCATAATCTCTTCTGTCAAAATGTGGGTTATCATAGAGGTTTATCTGCACTGTTAAAAAATAATTGTCAATTTACAGATATTTCGGGAAATTTTTTTTCCAGAGGTGTCAGTAAGGTTACAGAAATTCATTTGTATGTATCCTTATAATTTCTGTAATAACACAGGCAGTGTTTGTAGTACTTTTGTGTAGGATTACAGATGGCATCAGTCATAAATTAGTGATTTGTGAAAGGTGTCACAAATATAGAAACTGAAGTTGACAGTATCATGTTTGTTCCAGTAAGCATGAAAACAAGTTTCAATCTACTTGTAAAATAAGTTGTATAGGCTCTATATTAGACTTTCAGGGCAAAGCAGTGAATGATTTCAAGAAAATCCATTGAGGCATGAAAAAAAAATCAGCAAGGTGATTTGTTTTTGAAACACAAAAACTTAATAAGAATCTATCCAAACAAAAGAATTAAATCTATTAAAGGAAAATAAAAGATTGAACAATTTTTAAACAACCTTGATAAAGTTAAGGGGGGGGAGGTTTGATTCCTTTTCTGGTTGAATCACTAAGTCTTGTAGGGGAGACCGGAGCAAATTGACCCCTTCTAAAAAGAATGGGTCTTCCAAATGAGCTCAAATGGTCCCCGGTATGGGGCAAAACAGTCCCCTCCACAGGCCAAATTTTTTTTTTGGGGGATAGGGGAGTGACATTTGCCCGAATTTCAAGTTCCGGATTTAATACTATTATAAATGAGTGCTTGAACACCATTGAATTTCAAAAATGTTTGTCTCATCATTGGCCCAGATTGTTCCGCATTTTTGCCCCATATCTTAGTTCTTCTCAAATCATAGGGGGGGGGGGCTCCCCCCCCCCTTTGGGGGGACTGCTCTTCCAGTATTTTTGGATCTTTCTTTGACTGCATTTGCATAATATGATGTTGCCATGTGTGCCCTTTAAGGCCATTTTTAAGTGTTCATAGTGATGAATGGATTTTTGTTTAGGCCTTTAACAATATCTATAACCCTTGACAGACTTTCATGTGAGGAAGGGACTGTAACCACTCAGTCAACCAAGTTTGCAACCATTTAATCAGGCCATTGGAACTTAAGCTACCGACTTTGAGTTCTGATAAATCGGTTTATATATCAAGCAAAAATTCATGATAGAACTGAAAAAATATGTCTTATCGGCACAAGTTTTCAAATTCTCATCAAACTATACCTTTTAAATAGTAGGCAGAGTTTTCGCCACGAGTACCGTGAGATAGTTTATTTACTAATGCCAAAATGTCTAATATATGTCAAATCTGAAGAAGAGCCTCGAGTTCAGCTGTCAGCCTACTTTTTCTAGTATTGACATCAGTCTTGCCATTCATCAGATCCAGTTTGATGATAATTGGAATTCACATGTTCAAGAATCAGGAAGCGAAACTTCTGACAGTGCTGATGTGTATACACAGCCTTTGCTGATACTCACATGCTTTGTAGTATTAAAATAAAATAAAATCATAGTTCAGAAAGACTCACATTTTTATACCTTTATTACATATATTCTTCAAAAATGTCACACAAAAATATTGTTTGAGTTCATTGGAAGAGAGGTCCTACAATGGACCATGAATTCCTGATATTTATACAGTTTCTATTCTCATATTCCATATTTTTAAATACTCCGATAAAAAAACCCTGAAATGCAACTGTACACATTCACTCTGAATAATCAAACAATGTACAAATCATCAATTGCACATTATTATATTTCATTTGAGAATCAACATTGTCATATCATTTGTCAGTTTCTATTTTTTTGTGATCATGCCATAATGGGTCTTGGGAGGTGGCTCAGTCAGTGGTGTACTGGGTCCCGGGTTTGACTCCCATTCTGGCTGGGTAATGTAAATCTCTGTTGGCCAGCAGTTGCAATGATCCTTTGCCTTATTCCTGTGTCCTGTTCCAAGTGCATAAATACCGAACATAAAGCTTGAATCATCCATCATCCACGGTAAATCTGACGTTACTCTGAAAAGAGAAATTGCCAAGTATAACGCATATTCTACACTACTTAATGGTCTATAAAATTAGTTGCACATTAAATCTTTGTTTTCTCATCAACCAACCTAATCGCTTGAAATGGGCCTGTATTGCATGTGTACGAATTCACACTTATAAAGCAATAATTTCAGTAGTCCACCAGAACTAATAATAACTATACAGACTCAAAGTACTTAAAGAATTAACAAGTAAATTTCTTTCTTTGCTCAATTACTCCTTCTATTTTTCATAGAACATACATGTATCAATCACAAAGTCTGAATGCAGGTTTCTCCATGTTTATACATGAGCAAACTTAAGTAAATACCAAATTTGCAATTACTCATAGAAGATAACAAGAAGCCGAGGATTCAAATCCTGGGTTGAGCGCTATTTACATAGTTTCCATTGTTGGTAAGAATTTTAAAGTTGGCATGTGTTTATTGTGGAGTGGTTTACTGCTTAACCAAAGCACTGTAACCAGTGTCAACCCTTGTCTGCTAATGCAAAATCAATCAATGTGTGCATCTTAGTATTTGCGCTGTACAAGTGCAGGTTTGACTCATACTTGCAGCCTGGCAGGATTCACTATGAATTTGTGGCTGCTATCCTGGCAACCTTCTTTATTTCAGTGATGGCCATCTTGGCAGCCATCTTGGAATTTTTCATGATCCACACTCTCAAACAATCCCCATTAAAAAAAATTCCAAGTGAAATACTAAGATCACAGTGGACAGTTCAGCAATAACTGGCATCTTTTCATTGCCATTTTGGGAGCTGTCTTTTGGAAACTATCGATGTTCTTGACCTGTACCCTGAAGCAAGTGTATGTATGGCAGAGTTCATAATGAATGATCAAACCAAGAATGGTGGCCATTTTGTAGAAGAGATCTGGGATGTCCTCAAATATTATTGAACCAACGAATCGAGCGATTCTCTTTATCAAATTTCAAAGCTCTAAGTGAAATAAATTGGGCGAATAAAGAATGGTGGAATTTTGATAGCCATCTTGAATTTCTCAAAATATTCCCAATACACAACCACAAACAAATCTATAAACCAATACTAAGCTCACAGGAAACATCAAAATGTGGCAATTTGATGCCTAAAAAGTATAAAAGATGAGAAAACACATTGCATAGATGGCCACCACTGTGTATAACTTTTCCTGAAGTGGAGTAATTGTCAAGTTATCCTGTCAAGTTTCAATTGAACAAAGTGAAATTGTGGGCTGAAGGAAAGCCCAAGGCTAATATGGGCACAGTGATTGGTGACCATTTATTCACACCAATCACTTGTTTAATGTTTCTTGGATAAGGCTATTATAATACTTGAAACTTATCAAACATTGATATCATAACTATACAAAACAAAAATTCCAAATTATAATTTTCTTAGGTTGGAGGAATGACACGCAATTTCTTTTTAATCTTGGTTATTTAACACGTAAATCATAACCACAGCAAAACATATGTGAGAAATTTTAAAAAACTTATATCCTACTAAATAAGTAGACTACCACATCATGCCAATCCTAGATCAAATCTAACAACACAAAATATCAGATTTGTCTCCTTATCAATATTGTGCGAATTGAGAAACATTAATGTCTGTCGTCAGCACTTCAAACTTTCAACAACAGATTTAATTTTTCAATGAAGCAGTATTATATTTACTAGCTTTTGTGATGTTATTTAGTAATATGGGCACAGGGTGTCATTACCTACTTTGCTGTTTTTTTTGTTTTTTTTCATTTCGTTCCAACATTAGGTATGAGTAGCACAACTTACCCCAGTCTCCCTTTTGTTCATTGACCACATACATTGTATAAATCTTTTATATCATTTTTCAAAGTTTCATTTTAAGCACCTGCACCTACAAATTTGCACTTGCATGATACTACAAAACCTACATTTGCCTTTTCTCCCTTAAAATTAACAAAAATACATCTTACCTTTCTCTGTTCTCAGCTGTTTAGATTGGCAAATACAAATGAGTCCCCTTCAAAACTGATTTGATGTTCCTCTTAGTGTTTCTGTTCAGTGGTGCGAATGAAAACTGTGAGGGAAATTATCTAATTGTGATAAAGCAACACCTTGGTGACAATGCATGAGGAATATCAGACATGTCTGTGCATATTCTTAAAAGACAGTACTTTTACAGTTTACAGTTGATTACAGAGGTGTTCTGTTGGCAAGGTGCCAACAGAGAGGCGTCTGTAAGCATTACCCAAGTTACAGTATTGAAACAGATTTTTCTGTAGCCTAACAGAATTTTCTGTACCTCTACGCAAAATTTTTAACAGTGTGGATACACAGGTAATGCAGCCCAAATCTCTCACCAAACGAGATGGCACATTGGATTACGAGATTTGGGTGATTGGCAGGAATGGTAATGGTTGTGACGTCATAAGTAGTGCTATAATATCCCTTTGACACATTATTGGCTGAAGGGAGTGAAGTAATGCTAGACATTTTCTCTATAAGACTGATGATATCTGTGGTATTATTTGTGGTTCACAGATCCTGGGTCAGACATTCCTATGATTTGCAATGAAGTTTAATATAATTATACAGTACCACTTGTAAGTAAGCGAAATGGGTGATGTTTTGGCATTGGGTCAATGCTTTTAAGACATCTTAATTTCTTAAAGCAAACTGCTTATGGAAGTATGAATTCTCATCAGATGAGATGAAAACATGTTGGGTCATTAAGAACGACATTTGAAGTATGTAGGATACTATTACAATGTAACTGCCAATTTTCTTTTCTGCTCTTCGATTTAGGTATGGGTCCAAGTCTTTGATAAGTTAGAGCAACACAAGGCCAATTCAATTTGAATGGGGAGGGGGGATCACTTACTTGTCAAAAGGTTTTGACCCGTATGTAACTTTGCAGAGCTGAGATAACTTGCACCTCATATCCCACATGCCTCCCGTTCTGTACCGTATATGTTTTTTTTTTTTCATCAAATTGGTATTCTTCTTCCCCGAGCAGCTTGGTTGAGTATGTTTAGCATTGACCCAATGACAGAATATCACCCATTTCACATACTTACAGGTGGAACTGTAATCTCTACAAAGAATGCCTTTTAAAATAGAGGTTGACTGGTATTAAACCTACCAGTCCTACCTGCACACAAAAACAGACAGTCCAAGTCTTGGCTAATTGTAGGCAATGGTGACAATGGCTTAGGAGCATTGTTTGCAGGTCACATGACCATTGTTTACAAGGTACTCCAGGAAGGCAGACTTATCAGGGTGTAAATAACATTAATATGACTTTTTAATAACAATATAAGTGGATGAGAGGTGCTCTGTCTGATGCTCAAAGTCAGAACAATGCATTGGTGGACTGCTTGAGGAGGAAACCCAGCCTGGAATCAAATTTGGGTCCAATGCACGGAAGACCAGCATATTATTCATTACACCATAGAGTTACTCGTTGGTCGTTGGTACGAGGGCCAACGACACGACTTTCCTTCCCTCGTAATATCCTTCACCACTCTTAACAGTCCATTGCACTCTCATCGCCATCTCACCCACCCAGAGAATGCTTAAGTGCATCTCACCCTGATGCAACGATGCTGCTACCCTGCAACTTTGGCTGGGAACCGATTTAATGTTTCGGGGAGGCCCGGCATAGAACTGAACCCATGTCTCAGGTGAAGAAGGCAGGTGTGTTTTTAAAAAAACCATTATCAGGGGCGGATCCAGGAATTTGGGAAGGGGGGGGATCAGAGCTCGGATGGGACTACCACCGGATGCGAAGCCCAAAGGGCCGAAGCTTATGCAGCAGGGGTCTGGGAACGGATTTTACATGCTCGCCTGGACCATTCTCTATACCAGAGTCACATATATAACAGAGGGCAGAGACACACTTTAGTGCCAGCCATGAGAAACACGCTCCACAAAGTATGAGTGAGACACCAATTTGGAGGGTTCTAACATGCACCGGTCAGGATCTGACTAACAGAAATGCATTTCTAGAACCCGAAAATGCAGTATTCAACTAACTTAGAATCATACGCTTGTTCTCTTATACCATTTAACTCGTAATGTTTGCAAAATAAACAATAATCTGTTTGTAACACGTAAAACTGTCAGTTGGATCCCAGATTTTCCAATCGTATAAGTATCTTTATTATGTCTAATGTCAGATAACTGCTGTTTCAGAACTGTGGGTACAAGCCAATGTGCTCCATCTATTAAGAACAATCCCTTTGGAATAAAACTTCTCTTGAACATCTGGTTATGTCAAAGTAAATTTGATTTTTTTTACCCATGGAGTATTTTCATGTAAATATCATTGTCATTTTGTGACATTCAGGCATTAGACAGGGCATTTGTCTGGAGCCAGCTTTATAACATTGAGCCAGTCCAGTGCATGGCTAAATATAGAATCTGCTTTCTGTTAATGGACATTTGATTGTGTTTCCAAATAATGCTTTGCGATTATTGTAATGATGCAATGCTTTAATGGAATGATAAAATGCAATGTTCTAATGCAACGGAGTAATGCATTTTGGCATTTGACTGTTTACTCATTTCATTTTTTATGAGTTTTTGTTTTCATTTTGCTGTTTTATCGCTCTTTCAAAATATGCCTTTATCTTTCCATATGGATGCAAAAAAATGAAGGTCAAAACTTAATCTTTGGAATGATAATTTCCTCTAGAAAATATGGAAGAATGTGACTTCCTGATAGTGCACATTAATCTTGAAAAATTGAATATTTAATAAAAGTATATTGCATTAAAGTTTCCATCCAATATGGCTTTATCTTGTCATTAATATTTAAGTAACCTTGAACAAGCTTTAAGACTACATTCTTGCATCAAATTTCATATATGGAAACTGGGAGATATATAATCCCTTACAGCTTCTTGGTTGCATTGAAAGATATATCTGAAATAATGCTGACATGAATTAAATTTGTTTATTTAAAGATAGTTTCCATATATTTGTTTTATATCACTGTCTCCAATGAATATATCCCACCCATGGGACGAATGTTTAAGAATCTGCTAACAGAAGGGTTGGTGGATTATGGTCACCAACACTAAAGAATGCTACGGCATCGGAACCTTGGGCAATGTTCCTCTCGTCTCTGCCCATGGGTGCTGTTCTATGGCTGCCCTGAGCTGTATCATTGTGGAAGGCTCGCCACGAATGATTGAGAGTAATTACAATATATTCGGATGCCGTCAGTCTTCAGAGACCAAATTTGAAAGGATAGACACAGTGCGACATATATCACATGGAGCAGACCTTTAGCCTGCCACCTGGAGGAAAATCTCATACCAGAGAAGAACTACTTGAGCACAAGCCACCTAGAGACTATATATATATAAAGTTTTATTAGACATCTGAATATCAAGAAGATACATGTGTCCGCAAAAAATAGGAAAAAAATACAATAAAAGAAATCAAAAACTATTCTACATCTATTAAGAAATTTACACAATGAAAGTCAAATCTTAGGTAGTTTACAATAATGGTCCCAGTTCATCGAATTAAAAATGCAAATATATCAAAATACAAGTGTCCAATGTCATTCAAATACAAGTCATGTCCATGTCACAAGAAAATGTCTCAAGGAGTTGTTCATGATCATTTTTTTTTTTTTTTCAAGCATGAACAGCGGCAACCGCTCGATTACGTCCATGCTATAGGCTGAGTATAGCACCAGTCAGTCAGCTCGGGCAAACATTGCTGAGTCAATAATCGCAGTTATCACACAATAATTTCACAAAATGCCACAAGACAATTGTTGGCTTGGTGGACAGAGAGGCTTTCAGCTACAAAGTACTATTTTTATTTATCATAATTATTCCCGAGATATTCTTGTTACTTCATTACTTTATTTAGGTAGGTCCCTAAGGCTTGTATGATTTCGGGCCTTTTGTCTGAAAGAATTGATATGAATTGCTGGGTTTTATCAAGATTATTATAGTTAGGGATCAGACTGCTAACTTTATGTGAAAGCTCATGCCTAGGGACAGCGTTATTATAGCAAGTTAGGAGGCAATGGATTTCATCCTCTACTTCACCTGTGTCACATTTATCACATTTTCTTTCCTCTATTGGGGTTTTTGGAATATCATGTCTGCCTGTTTCTATTCTCAGGTTATGAGAGCTAACTCTAAATCTTGCTATATTGCAGTATGTTTTCTTAGAGAGATTCAGATTTAGA
The DNA here is from genome assembly GCA_026936325.1 of Platynereis dumerilii. Classification (NCBI taxonomy): domain Eukaryota; kingdom Metazoa; phylum Annelida; class Polychaeta; order Phyllodocida; family Nereididae; genus Platynereis; species Platynereis dumerilii. The sequence continues at coordinate 9,395,336 of JAPTHN010000008.1, forward strand.
TAGGGTTCCAGACAGTAACTGGTCTTAAACAATTTATATGAGCGCAGCTTGGGAAATTTATCTGAATCATTTATATCATTTAAAATTCTGCTCTGCTCTGTGCTATACAGTTGATGTTTTACTTCCTTTATCGACGAGTTGGGTTCAGAGGTTTCCCAATCAATAATGTTTGCTTCAGTCATTATTTTCCCTATTTTGCTGTACCAACCATTGTGACCATTATCGTATAGTTTTTGTTGTATTAAAAGGCATTTATTCAGGATGTCTTGACTTGGTAGATTTTTAATTCTTGCCCAGTAGGTTACTGAGGCTATTTGTTGTCTTACTTTAAGGGGGAATCTACCTGTCTCTGCGTATACTGCTAGTGTTGGCGTTTGGCGTCTTACACTAAGGATGTGTTTAAGATACCCTATCTGTATTTTCTCAATTTTAGCGATTTCCGTTGTACTGGACCAGAAGGTACTGTTGTACTCTAGGATAGGTAGTATATAACTGTCAAACATTTTAATAGCTAAGGACGGGGGTATATAACCTAAGGAGGGTCTCATTTTTCCATGTAGAGCAAAAAGTGCCTTTTGGGCTTGGGTAGCTATGTAGTCTGGCATCTCTTTGTGAATATTTCTATGTGAGCTGATAGTGTGGCCCAGGTATTTGAACCTGTCAACCTTTTCAATTATCTGATTATCATATAGGAAGTGAGAGTTACTCTTGGTGCCAATCTGCATCACTTTAGTCTTTGAGGTATTTACGATAAGGTGCCATCTGCAGCAAAAGTTATGCAGCATATCAATGCTATTTTGCAGACCTTCAGCAGATTCCGATATCAGGACTATGTCATCTGCGTATAGCAAATGTGTAAAAACTGTACCATCTATGTCTATTCCATCTGCAATATTTAAGTATCCTGGGAGATCAGATAAGAATTCATTAAATAATTTCGGGCTTAAAATACCACCCTGAAGAACTCCAAATATACTGTCTATTGGAGTGCTTAAATTTCCATGCTGTTGTACCTTAGCTTGGGCTTTTTCAAACATACTCATGATTATTTTGAGCATTTTCGAACCCATTTGTTTCTTACTTAATTTGTAGTAGAGGGCATTTCTGTTAATGTAATCAAAGGCCTTTGTGAAGTCCACAAAGCATAAATATACAGGTTTCTTTTTGGATTGTTGATGGCTAACAATAGTGTCTAATACAAATACACAGTCTGTTGTTCCGCGAGAGGGCGTGAAACCAAATTGAAAAGGGTCATCTAGGGCCATGGCATCATTTTTAAAGTAAAGTCTGGCATTTAGGATAGAGTAAAATGTTTTGGCCATTGCAACTGTTATGGTTATTTTTCTATAATTGTCTGGATTGGAACAGTCACCTTTTTTATGGAGAGCATTTATAAGCCCTTCTGCCCACTGCGTGGGGTATTCACCTTTATCAAAGATATAGTTAAAGATAGCACAGAAAGGAACTGTTAGCTCATCTGCTACATATTTGTAAAACTCTCCACTTATTCCATCTATCCCTGCTGCTTTATTGTTTTTAAGTTTATTCAGGTGTGATGCTACCTCAGTTTCTGCAATCTTACTATCACATATTCTCATACTTATTGTGTCAGGAACCTCATTTGTTAGGATTATTTGGTCTACTTTACTGTTTATTTGTGACATGTGTTCTTGATCAAAGTGGGGACATATTGGTGGGTGCATTTGTTTTGTGAAGTATTCATGAAAAGTGTCTATGTCTGGTTGTATGGATGTTTTTGTTTGTGTATTGGTGAGTTTATTCCAGAGTTTCCAGCACTCTGTTTGATTACTATTCTGTAGTCTATCCAGTTCATTCCTATTTGATTTTTGATGTAATCTTTTCTTACGCTGGATGGTGTACTTGTATTGTTTATGCAATAATTTATATTCCAGGTTATGTGATTCAATATTTAGATCATGTGTTTTAGCATACTCTTTAGCAGTTTTCCTAGCTACTTTACATTCATGATCATACCATGCATTTCTGGGAAAAGTGTTAGTAGTACTTTTAATTTGCTGTTTTTTAAAAGTAGACTGAATGCAGCTCTCTACATAGTCATAGGTGGATTTGATCACAGAGTCTACATTGGTATCGCTACTTAGGTTACATGACAGGTCAATAAGTTTATCCTGAGCCAAGTCACATTTTAGCATTACCTTATATTGTGGGATTTTGTCTCTGTCAAAAACATACCGAAAACGCTTATTGGGGAGATTTGTTTTAGGCTTAGTTTGTACAGGTATATCTGAGGTGAGGTTGCAGTTCAGTGAAAATGTTAATGGGACATGATCAGATTCAACTAATTTAGAGCATAAGGTAAAGTTTAACATTGATTCAGAGGAACTTTTCGTGCTCAGGAGATAATCTACAGTGCTTTTACCAAGCGGGGCATGACACGTAAAATCATCAGTGTTGTTGGCATTGATAAAACCATTCATTATTCGCATGCCACTATTTATGCACATTTGGGTAAGTTCTTTTCCAAAATTATTATGGGTTTTATCTCTCATTTGCCTTTCTTTGGAGTACCAGTCATTATTTTGTTCATTAATGGGGACTGAGGTCCCATAATTTAGATTTGCCATTAGATCATTGTCTTTACCATTTACATTTATAACTATGTCGCTCAAACCTCCAGTGCGGCTGTTGAAGTCACCACACAAAACAACAAAAGGGGTGGACGCAAGAAAGCGAGCTATATCTGTTTGAAGAGTTTGAAAAATATCATTAAATCCAGAGTTAAGATAGATTTTTGATCCGGCTGGTGGTATGTAAGTGCCGCCAATTATAAACGGAGGTTGACTATTTTGTTTAAGACTTAACCAAATTACATGTTCATTATGTTTCTCTACTTTGACTAGATTTTTCACTGTATCTTTAATTAGCACTGCTATGCCACCAGAGGGCCGTTTAGCACGTGGATGTTTATATTTGCGTTGGCAATGAATATACTCAAAATTTGGTAATGATGGGCTGAAGTTATCAAGTTTCATTGTTTCAAACAGAAAGATAATTTCATATTTAGAGAAGAAATTTCTTATACTATCTAGTTCTAGTTTACTGCCCATTCCCTGGATATTCCAGAAGAGCACTTGTACGCCACAAAGTGTGCTCGAGGCTATGTCAAATTGACTTGGATCATTATTTGTTAAGTTAGGGAGCTCAAGGTCACATGAAGTTTCATTATTGCAAGTATGACTTAAGTTATTTACTTGATTGCAAAGTACAGAGTCATTATTTACAGCGTCAGTTACATTTTTTGCTTTTCTTGAGCTAAGGAAGTTGCAAGGAGATTCACAGTTTACAATTGAGTAGTTGGCACTAGCCGCTGAAATTGTGTTTTCTGTAGTCCTATCTGTTATCCTATTAATCATATAGTCATTTATGTTTGTATTATTTGCGAGTTCACTCGCATTTGTGAGCAAACTGGGTTAAATAAGGGTAGTCAGAAATTTTGGATCGTTTGTGAGAGACAAGGGAGCACTTTTTAAAGTTTCTTTTTCATGAAATTAATGAAGAATTGGCTAACTTGAGGCACCTTGCTCACATTTGTGTCTTTGGTGTCTTGTTTAATTACAATTTAAGTTTTTAGTTTCAACAAAATCACGGCAAAACAGGAAATAGAAATACTGTTGTTATTGTTTTACTGCCCTCTGATTGGCCGAAACAGTTGCGATCGTTTTTTGGACACTTCTAATGGGGCTAAAATTATAATTTTAGGCTCTTTAGAATCCCAAATCCTTGAACCATATGAATTCGTTTTTTTATGGAGATATCTTTATTCATTGCCGAGAATTCGTTGAAAAAAAATTAAAAAATATGCACAGTGTTGATGCAGGTGTGAATCTTTATAGGCTCATTTCAGCTGCTTAGAATCATCAGATTTTCACCAAATTTTCACACAACGCAGTTTAGAACCTCCCTGAAGAAACAAAACCATCATTTCCTGTCCGACTATTCATTAAAACCCCTTATTTTCGCTCGTACGATAGCGTCTTTTTACCGCAAATCACTTCCTTCTTTTATCAAAATTTCAGATTTTTCACTCTCAACTTCTCTTCAACTTTTAAACCACTTGTAATCATCGTAGACATCTCTAAGTAGGCTCATTGTCTTCGCAATTTAATTCTCTACAAGCTGGTGTTTTTTATTTTTCAAAACAATCCATAATAACTTCTATAAAACGTCCGTTTCACAACGTTGTTTCACCGCTACACTTAGTGTAGTATAGGCCTACATTCCAACAACCAATCAGATCTCTCAATTTCTAATTCCCCTTTACTCATCAACCTATTCCTCTCACGACCTTATCTATCCCCTCATAACATCCCTCTATCCTTCCTCTCTTCCCCAGTTCTTCCCTTTCTTCCTAGAATTACTATATACTTCAATTTTTCACTTCCTTCTCATACTGTCAGCCCATTGGCTGTCAATATAAACAGTGTATCCCATTTTCATAATCTAGCTTTTTGTAAACATTGTATCTCATTTTCACCATCCAGCATCACATCTTCATTTGTAAACATTGTATGCCATTTTCACCATCTAGGACCCAAACGTAAACATTGTATATGGTTTTCACCATCTAGAACCAAACTCTATTTTGTAAACAGTGTATAGCATTTTCACCATCTACATCACAACTCCCTTTTTCGTATAAATCCCTCACTTCCACTTCTCTCTCATCACCCCTTTCCCTCACTTACCCCTCCCTTCCTATACATAACCCCACCCATCTCTACTTTACCCCCTCCTACCCCCACTTACCCCCACCTTCACTTTCACCCAAAACTTCACTTTTTCACTTTTCTCCCTGTACTTAAATTACTTCATTCACCCTCACTTACCCCCACTTACCCCCATTTACCCCCACCACCTTTACTCTCTCAACCTCTCTCTCTTTCTCCCCTTACATCCCATACTTAAATTTCTCATTTACCCTCATTTTACCCTCACTTACCCCCACTTACCCCCACCACTTTTTCCACCCAAATCCAACTCTTTCTCCCTCTACACCTCCAACACTTAAATCACTCCACTTACCCTCACTTAGCCCCAGGGCAGTACCCATGGGGGGGTGTGGGGGGTGTGACACCCCCCCAATATTTGGTCAGAGATAGAGGTAGCTAAAACACGTTTTGGACTAAAAATCAGCAATACATGTAAATAGAAACGTACCACAGCGTCAAGGACTCAGTTTCAAAGGGCCCCCAACTTACTCGATAACTTTATTTCTGAGGCCCTCGACTGACTGGAGAAATTCATTAAAGAGGAGCCCTCCCAGAGGGCCCTCAACTATCTTCGGAAATTTATTTCAGAGGGCCCCCCAATGGACTCGAGAAATTTGTTTCAGAGGCCCCCTGCCTCGCTGACAAAAACTTTACTTCAGAGGGCCCCCCTCTCAGTAAACGGAATGAAATTAGTTACTTCAGGAGGCCCCCACTACACGGAATCGAGATATTTATTTCAGAGGGCCCCCTGACTGAATTCCACAAATTAATTTTAGAGGGCCCCAAATACACTGGCATCATTAAAAACGCAACATTGCAAAATGGCTTAAAATGGCACTTCCTCTTAAAGTATCAAAACGAAAGTTTGCACACGCCTGGTAGTTGCCATCAAGTATATTCATGACAATTTTAATATCTCCAAGTGCTATACTTCTGTGTCAAATTAAATCGTCGTGACTTATGTTGAAAATGCAAGTCACAAAATGTCAAGATACTTTGATCATTAATTTCAATAACTTTGCTCTTCTTTCGACTTTATACTTTGAAAGGAAAGTTTACCCCATTTCACTTGCTTGATTGGATAAAGTAATTTGACTCAGGCACAATTAAAGATGATCAGACGAATAAAATTTGAGTGTCAATGGTTATGGTGCCCTGCCCACTACAGGAGCGTTTTGTCGAAACCCTCAAAAAGATATTTTATTCAAATTTGTTGAGAGTTTTGATAAGCATTGAGTTTCTATGTGTATGTTTCTACCCTGGGCACATATAGAAAATTAAAATCTCAATACTTTGGGTTCATATACTTAATTTCCAGTTGGTAATTCCTAAATTTAGATTTTTGCATTCAAAATCAGCTTTCTCCTTAAAATTTTTTCAAAAGTGTTCATTGGGCAGCTTTTTTGCAGTCCTGTGCCTGTTATATGAAACTTCATAAGATTAATCCCATCCAATATGCCACAAAACCAATATTTCCATTAGCATGTTTTCCGTTGAATTGCAACTGAAGTTTCAAACAGAACTCGCTAAAAGGAGCACTGTGCAGCCAAAAGTGAATCCTTTTTCATGAAATTCACTGGTATAGTCTTTTAAGACAATATGAGAGGTCTGTGCCTGATTTGATGATTATTGAACAATTAGAACTTAGAAAATTTTTTTGTTTAATGATGTTGCGTTTTTTAGCGCTTGTGTTTTTCTGAGGCTTGTTACAGTCTGAAATTGAGTGTGTTTTAAAGAGTAGCCTAATCAAGAGTTTGCAAATTGTAGGGGGGGGCAAGGTGTTTATGCATAAATTACTGAGCATATATTCAAAATTATTATTGACACTCTATTTAGATTTTGTGTAGCAAATTTGATTTGCCGTTTTTTCGTCAGACCGCTTCTTCCGCCCGCATATCCTTCCTGCACCCCTGGGGGGGGGGAGGCACCTTGGGGGCATAATATTTTCTGGACGGAACTTCATTTGGTGGGGCGTACATTATTGTAACATACACCACAATTTCCCCATAAGTTTTCATTGGTATCCATACTGCAATACGTAGTATGCTCTCGCGAACCCCATTTTACGGTACTCCTGAGTTGTTTCTGAAAGGGGGCCCAAATGTTCCAAGGAAGGGGGCCCAAGGGTGCTACACCCCCCCAACCATGAGGCTATGGGTTCGGCCCTGCTTAGCCCCACTTACCCCCATTTACCCCCACCACTTTTTCCACCCAAAACTCCTTTTTGGGTTCTTGGAATTCATTCCAAGACCATTGTCGTCAGCTTCATTTCCTGTGAACAGGCAAAGTTGGTGTACTCACTAAAACATTTCACAGACAAAATGACAACCCCAACAGATGTGCCCTTGTGATCAAGATGGTGCTTATGCACCCCTGGCTACAATATTGTGTTTATCAGTGCTCAAATTTTCTTCTATTAAACATATTTCTTCTAAGCTGTCAGCACTTCACACAAAAACTGGTTTCTGTATACACACCAAAAGTTGGACTGTGCTGCCCTCTTGTGCATAGTCACAATATACTGCTTTCTTATACCTAACTTGATAGACTGTTGGTAGAATATTGAAGAGGCCCAACTTGTTGAAATAGACCAAGGACCCGATGCATGCATTGCATGCTATTTTTTCTTCTCTACTCACTTCCTCTACTTAAACTACCTCAATTACCCCCACTTACCCCCATTTACCCCCACCACCTTTTTCACTCTAAACTTCTTTTTTCTTACCTACACACTTCCCTTACCTAAATTACCTCAATTACCCCCACTTACCCCCATTTACCCCCACCACCTTTTTCACTCTAAACTTCTCTCTTCTTACCTACTCACTTCCTTTACCTAAATTACCTCAATTACCCCACTTAACCCCACTTACCCCCAATTACCCCATTTACCCCCACCACCTTTTTCACTCTTAACTTCTCTCTTCTTACCTACTCACTTCCTTTACCTAAATTACCTCACTTACCCCCATTTACCCCCACTTACCCCCATCACCTTCCCCACATAAGATATATCTTTCATCATTTCTCACCTCATCATCACTAGTTCTCAATATGAGCACCGACCCCAAAAAGTCTAATGTTTCCACACGATCGCGTAGCCGCTCCGAAACTCGAAAAGAATCAGGGTGTGCAGATTACTCTTTTTATGACGCTGTCAATTGTCCTTTTTAGGTTTTGCGTTCCTTCTTCGTAGTGGTTACTGCTTCCCATGCATATGTGGCAATTGGTATTATGCAGGCCTTTACCACCTGCCACACCATTCTCATCTTAATACCTTTAAGGTCTGGGCTTCCTGCTATAGCCATAATTGTGTTGTAAGCCGCTTGTACTTTCTTCTTTACTTCATTAAGTTGTTTATTCCATTTTTCCACTTTTTGCAACCATCAGTATCTGAAGTTCGGGGGGAACGGGCACTGCCCCCCCTGGTCATACCACTGCTAAGTTTATCGTCTGTTATATTTCTCCGATCATGTATGGAAATCTAGGCCCCAAATTCGACACCATTTTCCCAAGAATCAACACATCAAAGCAAAACAACATAAGCATGGTGAACTCGCATGTGTTCCGCTTGCGACACAAATTCTAGTTTGCCTCTCTATCGCTGTCCAGCTCAAGCACAACAGATTGATTGTTTAGCAGAATGTCCAAGCGGGGCAAGGGAACTGAGACCAGATCATTGAAATTTCTTGAGTGAATCAAGATACGGCTTGGTGATTATAGTGGTGATCCGTTTTCCGAGCGACACTTTTGATGGGTAGGACAGATGAATGTTGTCATTGAGACGAGCATTATCATTGCTGGCGAATGCAATGAGTCGATTGTTGGAGGCCATATGGCGCATCAGTGCATTTAGTCTGTGGATAGCCTCTTGTCGCCTGGGGTTTCCCGTTGCAGCCAGACCAACAAGTATCAGGCGTGTCCAGGGGTAGACACGTATGACCTCCCGAATGAGACGCTCGTATTCGAAGATGAGACGATCGGGATGCATGCCATTGGCAGCTTCGATGTCACCTGCCATGATAATGATATGGCTCGGCTGCGTACGATCTCGGGTGTGGGGAATGCGCGAGTGAATGTAGTCCAACGTGCCACCGGGGTAGAAGACAGAATGCGCATTGATTGATTTGTCACGGAGTATGGGGGCCATTTGTCGTGCGTTAGAGTTACCGAGAATCATCACAGGGGGCTTGTTTGGTACCGGCAAACGCCGAGCACCAGTAGAGTCATTTGATGTTCTCACTGTCGGAGGGGTTTGTGTAGTCGAGTTATTGGGCTTCGTTGCCTTGCGTTGCTCAGCAGTGACAGAGTTGCCCTTTGTAAAGGAGGTTCGATTGCTCTTTTGGGGGCAGACGACTGTCAGCGGAGCATCAGGAATTGGGGGCGCATTTTCTTCAGCCTGAAGTTTACCACGCAGCTCTTCAAGGAGGACTCCCATGACATTTCGTCCACAGAAGTCGGGGCCACACCCCCAGAAGCTGTCCGTTTCAATGTTGTGGACTAATTTCTTGCTCCCAGTAGCAAGCAGAGTTTTCTTGAAGATTGGGCATTGTTCGGCTTTGCTCTGCAGGATGTCAGTCATAACTTTGGTTTTGTTCTCATGCCAGATTTCACTTTTTGAGATACTATTTGCAAGAGTCTTGGCTTGAGCAGCATATTTGGCCGACATGATTCGGCGGGCAGCGTCATGGCGGCCATGGAAAATCGCCATGCGATGTTGGTATGCATGTTCAGCGCTTCTGAACATCATACCATTGTGGTGGAGCCTAGTCAAATAGAAATTTGACAGGACATTTAAGTTACCATTCGATCGGAAAAGTGCCATGCCATAGTTCACAGGAACATCATTTGAAGCAGAAGTCTGACATTCTTTTGTAGACAGATCTGGTAGAGTGGTCTGGGATGCACTTTCCGCGATTGGCCGGGGGCTTGTTTGAGAATCATTGTCTTTGGTCTGTGTTCTAGTCTGGGAAGCACTGTCTTCCATTTTGAGAGGGACTGTCTGGGTGTCACTGTCTTTAAGCTGCTTTTGAGATTTAACAGGTGCGTCGTGATTCTGCAGCGGGGTGGATGACAGCTGTGTGTCAAACTTTAGGCCATGTGACGAATCAGGGTCATCCAATGAAATAAGGGATTGTGACATAGGCAAGAGTGAGTGGGACATAGGCAAGAGTGAGTGGGACACATGGTCGTCGGGCATACTCAAAGAAAGAGATGACCTCATCAACTTGCCATGGCGGGACAAAGGGGTTGTCACACCGGATGTTGGTGTGGTCACAGTGATCTGCAGATCTGCCTGTGTTTCTGGTATAGCAGTCTGCGACAGTGTGTCAAAGAATGTTATTGAGTCATCCCCCTCTACAATTGGAAGAGTGTCAAGAACAACGTCGTTTTTGGGGTTGCTCAGGAAAAACTGACTGTCCGACAATGTTGTTCCTACCAAGAGGGATGAAGTAGATGCTCCGGTAGAATAGATGAAGTCCTCATCAGGTTGCTTTCGTTTGTTACGTTTGGGTTGAACTCGTCGACCGGTGTTTTTAGTTGGAGTTGGTGAGAAGATTGAGGCCACTTGCGAAAATGCAGCCTGAAGTAGTGCCATGGTGCAGCAGTAGTCTGCAGCATAGACCTGGAAAAAGAAAGAATACTAGGCAGACACTGGTGTTCACTTATTGCGTTAATGGAAAGTTTATAACAGCTGAGAAATTACTGAACTGATGATGACAAATACTTTACTATAGTCTATAGGACCGTTAACTGGTCCAGATATACCAGATCTGAGCAGATGCAGTAACAAGGGTAATAGATTTCCGAGTCTGTGATAAATTCCTATTAATGTAACAACTAGGCCTAATGCATTTTCTATTCAATAAATCAGCCTAAATGTCTAAATGTCTACAATTTAGTGTATAAGATGTTTGCAAACGTTTTTCTCTTCTATTACCAGTACAATGTAAAAATATATTAAAAACCCTTGGTTACATTTAGCCTGGTGACAGGAAAAACGAGCAAATAACAGCCTAGATAGTAGCTAAATGCTTTCAACTTATACAAAATTACAACAGATTTGCCAAGAAACACTGATTAGGTAAGATGGTGGGAAATGGCAATCCACAGCCTGTACAAGAAGTGGGCTTAATATATGGTTTTAAATAACGTTTTTAAGCACAGATTGCTTCTTCTGCATTGAAATGAAATTATGTTGTAAAAGTTGCCTATCTATAGACCTATGTGTGAAATGTGTATTCACTTATTAGAGATCTCTAGGGCGTAGAGCAGCTAAAAACAGTACAACAAAAATGGCGGGAAATGGCCAGAAATCACTACAGATTTGTCAGGAAAACTGACACCAGAAAAATGGCGGGAAATTAATGAAGTGAAATATAGTGATGTATAAGCAGCTACTGAGCACAACAACATTATCAGTGTGGGTATTTACCATGTTTTTCAGATTCTGATGACTTAGGCACAGATTAAATTTAAGTGCAGCTTACTACCACCCAAAAGAGAGTTCCCCCGTGGCCTAATTGGTAAGTGCGCTTGTCAACTGGCTTTGAGCGCGTGGGTTCAAATCTCACCCAGGGAACTCACTTTAGTCCGAGTCCATGGGATATTAAATGGAGGCAGGTTGTATCCAGTATTCTACACTGCATGGGCAACTGAAAGACCCTGGGCATCCCTGAATTAATAGGGTATGTGCCAGACTCACAGTTTTCTCATCTCATCATCATACGGCGATTACCAGCCTCGATATAGCCCACTAAGGTGCTGCAGAGGCGTAAAACACAAACAAACAAAACAAACAAACTACCACCCAAAAGAACATAGGAAATGTATGTTGACAAGTCATAGATGAATAAGATACAACAACATATCATGACACCCTTGTCAGAAGAGCTACTTCGATTAACTGCAAGTTTTATGAAATATAAGTTCTAATTTAATTTCTAATTAATAACAAAATGAAGATGATGTGCCGTCTGCAGTATACTGTGCACCTCAATATCCCTCCTTCTGTCCATAGTAACATGTTTACCACAGAATTAGCCCTATCCCACTGGATTTGGTGATTAGTCTGTTAACATGAGCAATTACCATTGACAGCAGGGACTGAAATGAGATTTATTAGAGGAAATTAGACAGCAGAAAATACTGACAATATTCAAGTCAATTATTGCAATGGGAAAATGACGTGATAGCTGTTTGTCCATGGCTGGTTTTAGTGGTGTTTTAGTGGAGTCTAGCCTTAGTGAAGTCTAGTTTTGTGGATTTCAGTTTGGAAGAGCTCATTCACTAGGGAATTGTCTGGTTTGCTGACGAATGATTGCGTCCCAGATATATTTTTGTCAAATTTTGTCGTTCAAGATATATAGTTCAAATTTGTCATTTGAAGGATAAATATATAACATATCAAAATTTGTATAAATGTATTGAAAAACATTTTACAACCAGCCTATTATTTATATGGTGACTTGTGGCCAAGCATGACCATCTATCTATCTATCACTCTAACCTATCTGTCTTGTTGTTTATCAGGTTTCATTAACTTTCCCTCTTTTGCGGCTTCAGTTTTCTTTGTGATGTACTCGCTATGAGTAAGAGTATGTAGTACTCTGTCAGTGTACTTGTGTACAAGGATGAGTAGTATACGGATGCCATACTCATGATTTGGCATGAGTAATTATTATACATACGAGAATACTTGGAAAAATGTACTCGACTACACGATTACATGAGCACATATGTACTCGTGCCTGACCCTGCTATCTATTTATCTATGTTCTTTATATATTTCTATCTTATATCTTATTTATGTTTCTGTCTATGTTTCTGTCTATGTTCTGACTATATTTCAGCATATTGAATCCCTGTTTCTGTCTTTTTCTATCTATCTATCTATCTATCTATCTATCTATCTATCTATCTATCTATCTATCTATCTATCTATCTATCTATCTATCTATCTATCTATCTCTTTAAATTTCATCCCTTTAAAGAAATACAATGTAAGAACAAGCAAGAGAGAATGAATATTCTGAGTTATGCAGTTTTGTAATGGTGGCCATGGACTTTGTTCTATTCTAGATAATCTTCCCATCTGTCAGAAGTTCTTTGGTCTTGATAAAATTTACACTTTTTTCAACCTTGTGGGACTAACAGATGAGATCTTAGCATCTGTAAGGGAGTCTGACCAAGGTTATCTTTCTGCTAACCAATCTATCTGACAGCTAAAGACAGAACAGTCACTTTTGTAATTGACCACTGAGGTCCATTCAAGGTTTTATAGCCTGTTTTTATAGATATTTAAAGGACAGGGATTGAAGAAAGAAAATATGGATGTATTTGTATTTATCCATAAGATGGACTGTACTAGGATGTCCCTGTAATTTGGGTAGCCTTTTTGGGGTAAGATGTTTCTTTACATAGGAAAAGGCATCATGATATGTTGTTACAGCAACTTAAATTCACAGACCATTAGTACATTGATGTCTTTGTCATAGATTTAAAATCCAGTTAAATATGTTTGGCCTTAGCCTTCAGTCATCTGCTTCTTGTCCTAGGCTTCTCATACCACCTCTTCATATCGCCTATATGTATAGGTTATTATTTATAGCCAATATCACATCACATCAGAAAGGGTGCCAAAAATAGTAAATTTGGACACACTGGGGCATGGCACTGTGTAAATGAGTTATGACACTCCATAGTGGAGGGGATGGTTTCTGAGGCTGGTATATGACAGGCTTGTCAGAAACATCACGAAGCTATCATAACGATGACACAACAATCAACGACATGACAAAACCACATGACAAAACAATCAACAACTACAGTGGTGAGATGGAACTGTCAAAAGGCTGAATGGAGAGGGAGTAGTGTCAATAATTCAGGAAAGTGTCTTTGAGTAAATATATGTACTCTGTTTCAACAAGAGCTATGACATTCGTATGACAAGACCATCAAAAGCCAGACCAAGGTGACTTATCAATGCTGATTGCTGATTCAACGGCGTGGAAAAACCACACAACGAAATCTTCAACAATCTGTGACGATGGAACTGTCAAAAGTCAGAATAGGGAAGGGGTGAGACAATAATTCAGTAAAGTACCTTTGAGTAAATACTATGTCATGCACACTTTTGCAACATGAGCTATGTCATTCTTATGACAAGACTGTCAAAAGCCAGACCAAATTGACATAGCAATACTGAAGTCGGGATATTGATGCCATTATAAGAAGTGTATACGGTACAATTCAAAGTTTGGGTATGGCAGTATAGTTCCTATGGAGGTGCCAAGAACAGTCCTCTTGAGCATATTTTGTTCATGACTATTACATGTCATTATAACAAGGGAAAGAATTATGTGTCGCTGGTATGAAAAGACTCTCAGGGACATACCGAACCAATAAAAACGATGCCAAAACCATACAATCAACAAATGCCAATGTTTAGGGTAAAATTTCAAAATTTGGGCATGGCAGTATAGCTCCAGTGGTGGTGGCAATAACCATAAACTTGGGCATACTTTGGTCATGACTTAAGGCATGTCATATAGCAAGTGGCAAACACATGACATTTGTAATGTGGTATCACAAGACTGTCAGGGACATACTGAAGCAATCAAAACCATGCCATCAACAACTATCAGTGATATGAGAACTATCAAAAACAACAAGAATATCCATAGTTGTCAAAAGCACACTCCCTCTCAAACCGATAAATAATCATTCTAGGAGATTATGGTGAAATTTAAAAATGGGGGTATGGCAGTATGGTTCCAATGGTGTGCCGAAAACATTTGACTTAGGCGTTCTTTGGTCATGACTTATGGCATGTCACATGCCAAGAGGTGAATAATATGTGCTGTTGGTATGACAAGGGTCACAAGTCTGTCAGGGACATGCCAAAGCAATCAAAATGATGCCAAAACCATACCATCAACAACTATCACTGATATGAGAACTATCACAAACCACCAGCAATGTCACAGAGCTGTCAAAAGCACACTCCCTCTCCAACCAGTAACTCATCTGTTTTTGCAGTGTTTACCAACCCAGCTGGACCATCAAGATTCCATCCCCAGCAACCAAGGTCACAGATTATTAACCTCCCTTAGTCCTCTATGGTCCCTGACCCCAACGCACCAGAAGTTTAGGAGTGAGGAGAGTAGGGCTATGTGACTTCACTGTGTGGTTTGGAAGCTTATTGGTTCATGGAGCCTTCAAATATAGCATAGTGCTGCCAGTTGTGCTATATATAGAGAGCTATAGTCATAAACTAGAGATTTATAGAGATTTATGCCATAAGGATCAGGGCCGTATTAGCGCATTTCTGGGCCCGGGGCAAACTGTTTCTAGTGGGCCCCCCTTGCGCACCAAAAACGCCCTAAATTCTGAAAAGTACATTCGCGCTCCAGTTACCCGACGCACTTTCTTTACTGTCGCAACTCTTTTCAGCTTCTTCGTGGGCCCCCCTGAGGTCATGGGCCCGGGGCAACTGCCCCGTTTGCCCATAGGTTAATACGGCCCTGATAAGGATATGTACACATAGTCATAAATGAAGAAGTATAGTAATATATATGTCAATTTTTTAAAGTCCATTACATAGAAAGAGTCCATCTCAACAGTCTGCACAATTACAACTGTGGCAGGCCTGTTCAAGCATGCATGAGCCTTTCTCAACTCCCTGGAGCGTATGCAGCCATAATGCTGACTCACTCTATAATCGCCATCAACATCTATAGCCAAGTACCCAATTACACCTGGATCTGCTCAGTTCGTCAATGCTGTTATATGGCTGGGACTCGAACCTGTAATGTCCAGTCAACTAGACAACTGTACCTCTTTGTATAATAGATTTTTGGGACACAATCGTGTCATAACATACCAAATGACAAAACGGTGGAAAACTGGAGTGAAAACCTGGTTATTTGGTGGGAAATTAACATTTGATACTTTCTACCAATTTTCACTGCTTTATCACATGATTATCATGTGATTATCACCTCCAGGGTAAGGGGTGCCTCTAAATAGCCGATAATGGTGCTGATGGGGCGTAAAACACTAGCTCACTGACTCTCAAAATGTGTAAAGGAAGAACTTTTAGTCACTCAATTGCCTTGAAGGACTAGGGGACTAGTCAAGGGGTCTTCATATTGCCTCATCAACAATGAATCGTTGAAAGTCATTGACAAGCATGTACAAAATGTATGCAGCCATCTAGCTTAGACCAGTGATCGTATTAAGAAGCACTCCAATTGCAGCAGAGCTACCAAACTAACGCTGAACTAAGCCACCATTACTGTGACACTGTGACAGTCAGTATGGCCGAAGACAATTCCTTGTGACATCTCTGTTATATTTGCCCACTGGCCTTGGCTGCCTCCTGGGTCAGAGTGGAAACAAATAAACATCTATTACTTGAGGAACAACCATACAGGGTAGGCATGGTCGCAGCATCAACTGCAGATGGTTTCATAGCCTTAAGTAAACAGTTAGACATAATATTGTAGTTTGCCATGAAGTCCACATAATCAATCTTCGAGTAGCCTGTGTGTCTTCATAGCATAATGGTTAGCACAACTTCCTTTGAATCCAGAGGATGCAATTTCAAAACCCAGTCCAGCTATTGCACTGCACTAGCGGATATGAACCTGACTGAAAACCGGTCAAAAGACTTAATTGTCTACCCATATTGAATAAAAATGCCGTCAACCTTTTTTTTTACTATCGTGTTTTGCAGTAATATTCACTACTTCCATTATCCATGATGACAGCATACATATTCTTTGTAATTATGACAGTCTGACATCTGCATGACTTTCATTTAACAATGAAAATGAAACAAAATGTTTTAATTTTCAGTAGCTTGTCATATTAGACAAAAGAATTATACTATTTGACTGGTCAGATTCAATGTTAGGATCTTTATTGCAGTTGTTAGTATGTGATGCAACCTCCAGAGGGGCTATATCGTACATAGAAACTTGCTACAATACAAGGACCATCTGTTTTCCCTGTCTAATATAATAGCTTTTTCCCATAAGGATTACTAGTACCCAAGGAGACTTTCAAAGGCAGTGTTGCAATAAGTCAGGGTGTTAAAGGTCATCAATTTTGAAAACAGCCGTTGTCAAACTGCGTGGAAGTCTTGGTTCACACTTCTTGGCCCTTCAGGAAGTGCTGCATATGGACAGTGTTGCTTGAATGGCCTATAAGGGAGACAGGTGATGTTTTGCCATGGGGGAGATGCTGAACATCTTTAACCAAACTGGTTGTGGAAGCATGGTTGCTCTGCTGAGCCCAAAACATAGATATCTTATCATGATGGAGGATATTTAAGGCATATCTTATATAAATGGCGACAACTTGTCAGTCAATGTCTATGCTCTACAAACAGTGTTGATGAAAATCGCTGATAGAAAAGTAAATTCTTTCTAATAGATTATTAATTGACCCCGGGTTTCACTTACGGACATTAGACTTTGAACCATATGTCACTCTGAGTGCGGCAAAGAAAAGTGGCAGAATTTTTTTCTCAGAATGTCCGGACACACCTAAAATGTCCGGCTGCATGTTGTAACACATTTTCATCTCATCGCTTGAGAATCCATGATCCCACAAACAGTTTGATTGAGGATGTTTAGTATTGGCCCGAAGGTAAAACATTGCCCGTTTCACAGACTTTCCGGCAGAACTGTAATAGAGCATTGTGGTTTTTTAATTAATTATATATGATAAAAGGAAGGGAAGCTGATCTTGTTGATAATATACAGTTGGAGTGAGCTATTTCGATAGTATTGTAGTATTGTAGTGAGCCACTGAAGGTCACGAGTGTGTTCTAGTCCTTGTGTTGTAGTTTGGCATATTATTTAGTCAATGTAGTGGCTAGTGAATACAAATGGTACTATAGTTGTGTGTAGTAAGTCACTGTATGGATAGAGGTTTTTCTTTTCTAGTAAGCTGTACGTTGAAGCAAGTGTGGTGTTTGCGCTATTGAGGGCATGACTGTGTGAGTTGCATAATAAGAGTGATTCTACGATCAGCCTTGGACTTCCCAGAACTAAGTTGTGTTTACCCACATAATCTGTTCCATGCTCTTCTCTGGTTCACTGTGACATAAAAGAACTCTTATGAGAATAGTTGTGGACCATGAGTATAGCATTTGCTTCCTGTTAGGCCAGATGTAATTGATCTTTAGCTTCTCGGATATTCTCAACGCATTTTTTCTAGGCCGGTCGGCAGGACAAAAAAAAGGTGTTCCAGGATATGGGCAATTATCCTGGCAATAATAATAAGCTATTGACCTCTATGAAGATATGTTTCATGAGATCATATCCAATTATTGAAGGAGTAGCATTGGACTAGCATGGCCTAGCATGGAAGGTACTATGATCAGTGACCTCATTATTTAAACTGCTCAATTATGTAACTAATCAGTGCAAAGCGATTATGAGGCGGATGCATATTGTATGAAAACAATGTCGTTGGTTCAGGTTCTGCAGACAGCGCTCATCCTCCCCACGCAAGCCCTGCTAAAATGGACAGGGCTTTCTGCTATTTCCAACCTCTTCTGTGATTGGTTGCTTATTTAGGTCATAAGCATTTTTCAGGCAGATTTAGTCCGATTATGGACACTTAGAGGATTACTGGCAACTAAGAAAAACAGTGTAAAACAAGCAAAGTTTCAAACAGTTTCATTTCAGAACTGTGAAAATACATAATTCAATGGAATTTTCAGAACTGTGATAGCATCTTTCAACAATGAGGTTTATTCACGATTGACCATATGGCCAGACACCTTTTTGAGTTGTGTACAGTCATGCCTGGTTACTTTAAAGGTATAACCAAGAGACAGTGTGAATAACAGCCCAGAGTTGACTGCCAAACCTCAAGGATCAGAACTTGCTTTTATTCAACATTCAGGGAGCACATTTCATATCAAGGGTGGGGGGGCTTGGGAGTTTTTTTTTTTTAAATGAATAATTTCTGTTCAGTTTTCGTGTCCTGTCTGGACAACCAATGATCGATCTATAAAAATTCCATTGGTACCAAGAGTGGTACATAACATCTTACTACGGTGTACTGCACCCTACTGGTCCAATAAAATCAAGTAGTACGGGATGTCAAGGCCAATCAGTTTTAGCAGCTGGGTGGCCAAGAGGCTTAGGTGCC
The DNA here is from genome assembly GCA_026936325.1 of Platynereis dumerilii. NCBI lineage: Eukaryota > Metazoa > Annelida > Polychaeta > Phyllodocida > Nereididae > Platynereis > Platynereis dumerilii. The sequence goes on from JAPTHN010000008.1 coordinate 9,414,259, forward strand.
CGCCTGCTCTGCTGAAGGTCTTAGGTGCCCGTCTGCTCTGCTGAAGGTCTTTGCCTGAATGGGTTCGATCCCCTGGTGGGGGACCCAAAATTTTCAGGGGACCTTCATGAGCAAAATCCCAGCTGGATGTCGCTCGGATGAGACGTTAAATTGGCGGCTCCTTGTATCAGTGTCTATGCTGGGCAAGTAAAAGATCCCTCACATGGGGTAAATGTGTGAGGACTCCCGCTCTCTCTCCCATCTCATAAATTTACCCTCGTAAGCACCCAGAACTCCGTTTATAAAAACACCCACCGGAAATATTTATTTTAAGACTGCCCGGAAAGAGTTTAATCATTTTTTATTAAAACAAAAAAAAATCCAAACCAGAGCTTGTCACAAAAAAAAAAAGAAATTCATATGAACTGATTCTCTCTTTTCATAATCACAGATCATAATACACTGAACAAAAAAAGAAACGTCCCCCTTCCTTTTTTGCTTATAATTTGTAAGATAATTTCTTTTGGCCAAAACTAGTTAAACAGTACTGATCCTATTATAAACAAGTATCAATGTGCCGAAAATTATTCAAGTGCGACCATTTCCTGTTCACTTTTGACCTTGTTTATCACATTTGGGGATGTTTTTAAAATGGCCCCATACTCACAATGTATCGCATCTCACCAAAAAGATTGGGGTGTCCTTTCGAAGAGTGTGACATAGAGCCCTAGAAAAACAAAAAAAATTGGCACTTCTGCTTTATTTTTGATAGCTACAGATCACCTTCCAGATGTGCGACATTGTGTGTTTCATACAGCAAAGGAAATGACTTATGTTATTCAGCTTTGAATTGAGATATTTTAATGAAAATTTTACATGACATGACCAGAGGCATCTCGGAAATGCCAATGCTTTTAACAAATCAAAATATCAAAAGAACACCCTTTTTAGATTTTTTTATACAAAAATTAAAAAAATTTAAATTGAGATTCATTAGCACACCCTTCAGAAGCAAATTAAACATTTATTGATAGTGTGAAATATTCCTAATTGCCATACATCAGCATTGATTTGCAGCATATTTAGGTGAAATGGTTCAAGTGCATAAAGTTGTGAGGTCTTTAATGACAGAAAAAATAAAGTCATTCCAGATATTTTTTTCCACCAGATGGCAGTTTAGTCTATCAGAGGTCCTGATGCTAATGGTTGAACATGGGATCAACATTAATTCAACTCCAAGACTTTACTGCCGCCTACTGGAATAACAGTTTGAGTGATTTTAATTGTTGTCATCAAAAATCTTATGATTTTCGTGGCCTGGATCATGGTAGTCAAACATCTTGTCTATCAATGCTGAAGTATGGAAATTCTAAATATTTAACCCTATCAATAAATGTTTAATTTGCTTCTGAAGGATGTGTTTAAGAATCTCAATTTAAATTTTTGAATTTTTGCATAAAAAAATACAAAAATGGGTGTTCTTTTTGATATTTTGATTTGAAAAAGCATAGGCATTTCCGAGATGCCTCTGGTCATGTCATGTAAGATTTTCATTAAAATATCTCAATTCAAAGCTGAATAACATAAGTCATTTCCGTCACTGTATGAAACACACAATGTCGCACATCTGGAAGGTGATCTGTAGCTATCAAAAATAAAGCAGAAGTGCCAATTTTTTTTGTTTTTCTAGGGCTCTATGTCACACTCTTCGAAAGGACACCCCAATCTTTTTGGTGAGATGCGATACATTGTGGGTATGGGGCCATTTTAAAAACATCCCCAAATGTGATAAACAAGGTCAAAAGTGAACAGGAAATGGTCGCACTTGAATAATTTTCAGCACATTGATACTTGTTTATAATAGGATCAGTACTGTTTAACTAGTTTTGACCAAAAAAAATTATCTTACAAATTATAAGCAAAAAAGGAAGGGGGACGTTTCTTTTTTTGTTCAGTGTATATTTTCATTCAGTAGCAACCTGCATGAATGCTGGGACTCATATTACTCATAGTTCATGTGAGGCAAAATGAGCAATGATTAAAATTAAATTTTCTCATATTATGCCCTGTATGTTAGAAACAATTAAGAGACCTCATGGTAGGATAGGCCTACACCGGCTGTTTAGAGGGGTGGGGGGAGGATGGGTGATAGATAGATAGATAGATAGATAGATATGGGAAGTGCAGCCCTCTAAGCCCGGTGTTGCTTGATTTAGAAATGAACATTTTGGGATATGGGATGCTTGAAAAATAAATAATTAATGTCGCTGTTGCCACAAAATAAAATATAATTTCCCATTGAGGAAAAAGTCCAGGCCCTCCCCCCTGAAAATCTGGATGTTCAGCTCAATTTCAATCAATGCACACCATCCCATTGTAAGAAAATTGTTGTGTGTCATTGTTCTGTGACTGAAACAAAACTGAACCAAAAGTGGTCAAATACAAAAGAAGAATTGAAGCTGTGGAGTGAACTGGCAGTTGATAACACCAGAAGCTGTGAATCTGTGTCTTGACCATATGGTCAATCGTGAATAAACCTCATTACACAATTTCTCCATTAAATTTTGTAACTGTGTGAAACAGAAGCAACAATTTCAAACTGTGATGTAGAAGTCCCTGATTGGCTGAGCCAAAACTGGGTCAGTTAATTTTAAAAGTATTCATGAATTAGCAAAGGTTATGGGCCATTTTGTCATGGTATGACTTGGGATGATGACAGCGCTATACTCTGGCACCAGTTCATATTTGCATGATAACAGGTATTCTATCTATCTATCTATCTATCTATCTATCTATCTATCTATCTATCTATCTATCTATCTATCTATCTATCTATCTATCTATCTATCTATCTATCTATCTATATATATATCTGTCTATCTATCTATCTATCTATCTATCTTTCCATCTATCTATCTATCTATCTATATATCTATATATCAATCTATCTATATATTCTATCTATCTATCTATCTATCGATCTACCTATCCATCTATCAATCTATTTATCTATATATCTATCTATCCCAGTCAAGCAAGCAAGCAAGCAACTGAAGCAACCACAACTAACCATCTTCTCTTCCACATCCTGGCATATCATATCTTGTGCACTATTTGTAATGCCTTATATACATGAGTCTGTTACTGTAGCTAACACTGGTTTCCTACATGTCTGGAATCTAGATAGCTATTCTTATACTGGTTGTCTAGCATAAGATAAACTGTTATTTGCAGAGCTGGCCATTGAGAATTGTCCAGCATACCTCTTTGGCTCTTTATTACAGTCTTGCTGTGCAAAACATTCGATTCAGTGGGAGGTTAATATGACAGGCTTATATGTTTTCTACAGATACATCTTTATCATCAATATATTGCTTACAGTTATGTGTACATTGTGTACTAAGTTAATATATTATTATCGTATATTATCATCTGCCGCAGAGGTGGGATCTTCAATTCAAGAAGCATATGATACACATTACACAATATTACAGGCTTATATGTTTTCAACAGATACATCTTTATCATCGATGTAGAATTTTGGATTGATAATAGTAATGTATACCATCTGGAGGAGGTGAGCCCTCTGATGACAGTATGACAATTATGTCTCCTTTCATACTACAATTTCTTATCACTTTCTACTACTACTGCTGCAACTAGCATGTATCCAACCCTAATACATGTTTCTTAAAAAGCTGCTATCTGACCCTTTGAGCTAAAGGGCGGACCCCCATTCCCCAAGCGTGTTAAACACACTATATTTAATTGTATCCCCCAACTTCCCTGAGATTTTGACACACTCCAGTCAGCAATCTCACAACAATGCCACCTGCCTCTGCCACCATCAGCCGGATTCGAACCAGCTGCGTCTGAGTAACGCTTAGGCCAATGCGTAGACATAATACTACTTTCCCCTGACAGGCCTGCTATCTGACCAGTTGAGCTAAAGGGCTGTCCCCAAAGCTACTATTACTGCTCGATTAGTTTCTAGGTCATTGGAGAGTGTTGGGCTACTTCCCAATAGTTGTTTTGTCTTAATTTGCGAGTGCCCGCAATATTAAGTCTCGGTGAAACAAGATGAACGGTGTAAAACCATGTCACCTTTTAAAACCACAGCGCTACCACTCCAACTTGCAGTACCAGATACATGTAGTTGATCTGCTTCTAGTAGAATTCAATATATTTTCTGAACCTCTCTGGAAATCTTTAGAAATGGAATTTGGTCAAACCCCAGCTGGTATCCGCAATGCAGATAATTATCGCCAGAGGGAGTGACACATCAAATGACGTCATTTAAGATCAAGTGGTTCCCAGGGGAATTCCCTTTACTGTCACATCAATGCGCTTGGGGGAATACCCTCTTCTCAAGTAACAAATTATTTAATGTCAATCAAGGTTGGGCAATTTCATTGAAGGATGTGTAAATAGCCAGTGGTCTTGTTAAAGAAAGTTGTCTCTCACTTCAATCAGTGTAAAAGCTACGAAGGGAGACGGCCATCAGGAAAGAGAAAGAGAAACCGAATAAATAAATGAAACGCAAGGAAATTAATTCGTTGCTGCTACATGACAGGAAATTGTAACGATTGCCTCTCTGTGATTTGATTATTTTAAAAGCACTTCTATGCCGGTAATGTAATATTACGAAAGTGGTTTGCCATTTCAAAGTAAGGTGAATTGCTAATATGATTGCAATATTGAATTTCAGTTCTATGTTTATATTAACTTTGAAGGTTTACGTGTTAGCGCATGTACATCAATAGGGATTTGAGTCATTTGTGTAATGTGCATTCCTTTAAGAAATATCAGATGTCAGAAATGCTGAAGGACTGAATAGAATAGACAATTCTCAATGGCCACCTCTTTTTACAAACTTTTGTGAGAATATTATTTGAAGGTATACCAGCATGATCTTTCGCCAGAAATGTTCATTGAATGTTGTTCCAATCGTATTGTAAATCAGATGATAGTATGGACCTCTGTAGATTTTTCTTTACTGAAATGCTATGTCAATCTACAATAACCATGGGCATTTGCAGCTGGGTGGAGCAGGGCAAAGGCTTGTGGAAAATTTCTCAATTTCTCCCACACCATGGCTGGGACTCAAAACCTGCATCATCACAACTGCGCGACTGAGCACGTTATCGCCTATCTGTCATAATATCTAACTCATTATTTTTAAATCAACCCCTATCCACTTAAGAACTATAGCCTTAGAGGGTGGAACAAAGGAACATTAATTTTGTGTAAACATCTGCAAGGATGAGCTATGTAGCACATAATATACTTTGTTTACTTACTTTGTAATGGACTGCGGTGTGGCTCCAGATAGCTTTATATGTGACATTTATATGTGCAAACACTACCTAACTGCACTCTACACCACAATGTAATAAAGTAATGGTGTCTTTATCTAATCATCACAAAAGCAATTTTCTGTGATGACTGTGAATGTTAGACTGAGCCCCTGAACAAACACTATTTGTTGTACGTTTGTTTACACGTGTGACACTCTCCATTTGAAGAGGAGTTTATCGCTTAGTAACAGCCGCATCCATAGCAACTGGACAGGAAGTACTAATGCAGGAGACCTGGGTCCCAGCACGTGACCACTTCCTATTCCTTTCTTTCCTACAAAGTAGGAGAACGGGTCTTCAAGACCCAAAGTAATTATTTGTGCATTACTAGGGATCTTGCTTAAACTCCACTGCAGCAAGACCCATGGACGTAGAACTTTCCTAGGTTGCGGGAGCTCCAGATTTTATACCGAATAGACATTTTGTCAAACTCTAGAAAGGAAGTCTTCATGTGAAACTTGCTATATATGTATAATTGAGTGTTTATATATATTATTCACAGTACAACCCAAAATAGAGGATGACTACCCCAGCAGTAAGAAGAATCAGCCACTATTTTACCCTTTCACACTGTTTGACCTCATCCAAATCATTTCCTACCTTTACTTACTTTAAACTACCTTTTAAAACTGCATTAAAGTGACACTCAGCCAATACCAATTCAAACTCCATCATCCCCATTGTGATTGATTTCCTTGATATTGTGCCTCTTGCTAATTGCAACTACTTTGCCAGCTGTCTTAATAGACTTCTTAATATGGGATGAAGTTGTGGTGAGGAGACAAAGGTAGTTGTAGATTTTAGGTGGAGAGGAGAAAGGAGGGCAAAATAGGTAAACAGAGGACTTCTGACAGAAATTTTTCTTACTTAAATTTGGTTGTACTGTATATTGTTTTTAAGTGGACAGTTCTTGATTTATTGTACCCCTGCTTGTACCAACATTTGTGTTTTGTTTTCTAATTTGATCTGTGATAGATTAAAATGTTGTTTTTTCTGTTGGTTGAGCTCGGGAAGATTTCATTTGAAAAGAGGATGAAGATTATGTCTGTGATGGAGAACTAATAATCATATTTGGGACAATTAGATGAAGTGTCCAAATGATATCTAGCAGTATCCTAGAATATTACATTTGTAATTCAATTATACTACCATGTTGTCTGGTATTGACAATAAATAAATTATATCTATCTATACAGCTGTCTAGACACAAAAATGCTGCTCCGATGTGTCTATATACTTTTTAAAACAGCAATCCTACTTTCCCAACCATTCAGTACTGATCTAAGGAAAACCATAATAAAATCTAGTTTCCCCACGATTTAGTAAAAGTCTGGCTGATTTCAAATTATCACAGCAATTAGAGATCACACACACTGACTTTGATTAACCAGCCAAGAAGAAATGGGCTTAATTGGGCTTAGCTTTAACAACTACTTCCACACTCAGTAATTGCAGCCACTTGAACTACAAACATGGCAAACTCTGTGATCATCTCATAACAATCACGCAGCACAAAATTACAGATTGATATCTATCAAAGATATAATATAAAGATAGAGACAGTCAGACAGATCTATTTATATATGTACATAGATTATAGGTCCAACAGATGTTAATTAAGAGATCCGTAGTTGTAGAACAAGTTCGAAGGCCATTCATCAGAATCATCAAAATTTAATCTCAGACTTTCTGAATATTTTCATTAATGGATTATAATTGGCCCAATGCATGTCGTGATTTTGACGTGCCCCCAAATTTTGTTTTTCTAATTTTTTGAACATAATTAAAATCATGGCAGTCTTTATCAAAAGGCAGAAAAATCCTACATCTGCGAATCTGACCAACCAGAGTCTGAGTAGCATACACTGTAAAATTTGAATTTGAGTTAGCTTAAATGATTGAGTGAGATGGTTGCACAATTCCTTTGAGCCAACATAGCACACTTCCCTATGGACACATCTACTTTGTAGCAATGTTGCAACAACGTCACCCTGTTTGTTACAACGTTGTGAAGCAACATCACAGAAATGACGTTAGCATGCGCCGTTGTGGCGACGTTTTCACAACGTTCTTAGGCAATATCAATGATTCAAAGTCTGCTTGCGACATTGTAAAAAAACCCCGACGTCTTGTTCACGTTGTGGCAACATAATCTCCACCATACATATCTACGTGACCGACAGACCAACCCTCCACCAATTAGCAACGTCGGTGTTTACGTTGTGCGCCCATTGGGTTTGGTGTTCTGTTGTGCAATATTAAGTAATTACCTCTCTTATAAGCATATATAGGAAATGTCCTTGTGTTCGACCACATGTGGATAACATAAGCCAATACATCTTGTTATTTGTCTAGACGGAAAATCATATGTTCAACAACAGATTAACCCACTTGCACCTATTCATCATAGATACATTTGATATCATGGATATTGAAGTTTTTTGTTTCCTCTTTCATCATAAGCAAATGTAATGCGATTACGTGTCCTTGTCATATTACAGAATACAGAGAATGGCATTTAATAATGGAGATGAGATATTCTGAATGTAAAGAGCGAATGCAATAAAATGTTATCAAAGCAATTGGATTAGCTTTTTGTAAACTTTCTTTATATAATGTCACGCAATCGTATTGTGATCAAATGCTACAGAAAAATGCATTTTACGTACATCACAACATATCGCAAGAAAGTTTTGATATCTCGATCTGTCAAGAATATATACACACAAAAAAACGGGTATCTATGGTTAGGATTGTTTAATGTTCATGTTATCATTATGACCAATTATTGCATTTGTTTGTGTTGTAGGTTATTGGTCTTCTGTCTGTAAATCAGTCTATCTATATTGTCTGTCTATAAATCAGTCTGTCTATGTAGCAGGGTTGGGCACGAGTACATGCAAATGTACTCGAGTACGAGTACGAGTACTTGCCACATCTACGAGTACGAGTACAGCTTTTTCTGAATGTACAAAACAATAGGCAGTTGACTGCATTTAATTGCTTCCATAAATTATTTTCAACTCAAATAGCTTCAGAAAAGTTAAAATACTCTCTTTCACAAAAGCTAATCACCATGTTATGATTTTATCTAACGAAATATGTTCTTCGCTGAACGAAATAACCATTTCTAATGTTTCTATAATTGCTTTAAATTTAAAATAGATATTGTATTCCGATTTCCGTAAAAGCGTCGATTAAACCATTAAAAGATTAAAACGGAAACGGCTCTAGATATGGTTAAAATAGGGCTAGAAACATAATTTAAAAACTTAGATATATCATTTAGAAGTAACTGAATACAATGGTTGAAGTAAAAATACTGTATCTTCCGCAATAAGGCCAGTATCAGCCGGTAAGTTACGATGTTTTGATTTGCGCCAAAGGTGTGAAAATTGCAAATGGCGGCTATAGAATTAATCTGAATCAAATTGGTTTTTCCTTATAGTGCTTCATATGGTCAAAAATATATGTTGTACTGAATGAATAACTATTTAAGACTTGATTACGAAAATCAAACTTGTAGTTATATAGATGAGATGACAATACGTGAGCTCACATAGTATTGGTAGACCACTTCACAATTTTGGTCAATTCCAAAGCTTTTTTATGCTGACTTCTTGAACTTTAGGACAAAATTTGTTATAGTACAGAATTGGCTCTGCAGCCAGCATACTATACTAGTTGCCCCATACGAAAAAGTGTCAACCGGTTTGGTCCCTACCATTTAGTAATATCAGCTAGAGCATTACAAAGTATCTTATGATCACAAATACTTAATATTGTTGCATTGATGTATAAGTACACCTGCCACTCATTAATCGACCAATTGGTGCAGATACAATTGTTGCAGGACCTGAAATATTTGGGGGTGAGTTGTAACAATTGGGGGTGAATAGTAATGAGAGTAATTTGTTCTATTTTTAGGTCCAATTTCTGGATGGCACATCCTTAGGGTGATTAACAGACTGTTAGTGACTTACAGTTAGTGACTAACTGGCAGCTCAAGACTAACAAACAGTTAGTGAATCAACAACAGTTAGTGATTACTAACAGTAAGTGACTAACAACAGTGACTTACTAACAGTAGTGACCAACTGATGAACAACAGTTAGGGACAAAAAGACTAACAGTCAGGGACTAGCAGTTAGTAACTTACTAACAATTATTTCCTAACAGTTAAGGACTAGCTGACTTACATGACTAACTAACAGTTAGTGACTGACTAACAGTTAGTGACTGACTAACAGTCAGTGACTGACTAACAGTCAGTGACTGACTAACAGTTAGTGACTGACTAACAGTTAGTGACTGACTAACAGTCAGTGACAATTAGTGACTAATTAACAGTTTGTCACTAACTGACAGTTTTTGACTAACTAACAGCTTTGACTAACTAACCATTTTTGACTCATTAACAGTTTTTGACTGAATAACAGTTTTTTACAAACAGTTTTTGACTAACTAACAGTTCTGACTAACAGTTTTGAGTACTAACAGCTTTTGACTGACAAACAGTTTTTGAATTCTAACAGTTTTTGAATAACTAACAGTTTTTTGACGGAATAACAGTTTTGGCTTATTAACCATTTTGGACTTAAAGTTTTTGACTACAAACAGTTTTGACTACAAATAGTTTTTAACTAACAGTTTTGACTAACTAACAGTTTTGACTAACTAACAGTTTTTAACTAACAGTTTGACTAACTAACAGTTTTGACTAACTAACAGTTTTTGACTAACTAACAGTTTTTGACTAACTAACACTTTTGACTTACTAACAGTTTTTGACAAACTAACCATTTTGGACTTACAGTTTTGACTACAAAGAGTTTTTGACTAACTAACAGTTTTGACTAACTAACAGTTTTGACTGAATAACAGTTTTTTTACTACAAACAGTTTTTGACTAACTCACAGTTTTTGACTAACTAACAGTTTTGACAAACTAACCATTTTGGACTTACAGTGTTTGACTAATAACAGTTTTGACTACAAAGAGTTTTTGACTAACTAACAGTTTTTGACTGAATAACAGTTTTTTACTACAAACAGTTTTTTTACTAACTCACAGTTTTTGACTGACTGTTTTTGACAAATTAACAGTTTTGACTAACTAACAGTTCTGACTACTAACAGTTTTGACAAACTCACACTTTTTCCCTAACTAACAGTTATTGACTAACTAACAGTTTTTGACTAACAGTGTTTGACTAACTAATAGTTTGTGACTAAATAACATATTTAGTGACTAACAAATAGTAACTACTAAAACAATGGACTTAATGACTAACAGGTAGGAACTAACTGATGAACAAGAGTAAGGGATGCCTGATTAACAGTTAGGGATTGACAGTTATATATATATAGTGACTTACTAATTAATAGTGAGTCATATTGAACCTATGCTCCCCTATATGAATTTGCCAACTCCAGCTAAACTGTCATAGGAATAAAAATAACAGTCAATACAATGCACAAGTCATTAGTGTAGATCAGCAGATCAGGTATAAGAAGCTATAAGAGGATTTATAGATGAACCCATGATATGTGTGTGTTCCAGACCTAGTCAGTGAGAGATATAGAAAAAGTATAGTTGGTGTCTCCGGAGTATCGCATGCCCCCCTTGGGATGAAGAGATAGAGAGGGTGAGAGATAGACAGATAGATAGATAGATCTATCATGGGTTCATCTATAATTCCTCTTATAGCTTCTTATAATACCATATCATGGGTTCATCTGTAGTTTCTTCTTTTGGCAAAACATACTCTTATTGTAAATTTTGAAATCGTAATATCTTTTTTTTTCAAAAAGATTTTCTTGTTATGAGTGTGACTTAACAAACTTGTGTATTGGCCCCAGATTACAAAATACTGCTCACTATATCATTTCCATGTTTAACTACTTTTTAAAATAACACATTATTGTAACTTTATGTAGCTGTGAAATGAAAAAGCATCTTTGAAGGTTTAAAAACATTGAACTGTGGAATTATAAATAAACCATTTTGTCATGTTAGACAAATTTCTTAAATTTAGGTTTTAAAGCCTTTTTGACTAAATAACATTGGACATTTAAAAGAGCAAGGATGGCTTGGAATCAAAGATCTAGACTATATATGATTTATCTAGTTCAAGTAATGATTTTATTTTTCATAATTTAGTTGCTTTTGTGTTCAATTTTGCTCTTTTGAAGCTTCAATTGTACTCGTGATGTACTCACTACGAGTACGAGTACTTTAGAAATGTACTCGAGTACGAGTACGAGTACTGTACTCATGATTTGGCACGAGTACTGAGTACATGCGAGTACTTCGAAAAATGTACTCGAGTACACGAGTACACGAGTATATGTGTACTCGTGCCCAACCCTGCTATGTAGCTATCTATCAGATATATGTTGCATTATTGTGGCATGATTTTTATGAGATGATCATAGAGTTACCATGTTAGCAGTTCCAGTGGCCGCTATTAGCAAGTGTGGAAGTAGTTGTTAAAGCTAAGCCCAATTAAGCCCATTTCTTCTCAGTTGGTTAATCAAAGTCAGTGGGTGTGATCCTATTGGTGTGGCAATTCACAATCAGGCTAGATTGTTACTAAATGGTGGGGAAACCAGGACTTTGTTATGGGTTTCCTTATAAATAAGGTGTGTGTCTTGTATTAATGCAAGAAGTAGGACTTTCTGCTGGTATAGTTTCTGACAGGAAATTAGTAAGTCTATTTTGAAACACAGCCTTGCAGGGCAGATGGTGTAATCAACTGTTATCAACAATGGTAGCTGCTGCTTCTAAAGTTGCTGAAAATAGTAGATTTAAATGAGATGAAAGAGGCAAAATATAAATGGGGATGCACAAATAAAGAATTTACCTTTTTAAACTTATTTTATGAAGCAATAATGTTGGAACGAAATACAATTGTCAGTCTAGTGTACAGTCTCATTTTGGAACTTACAGCAATTGTTTCTTAGTCATCAGTTGTTGTCCTGTATTCACACAGCTTCCACTGTGCAGGCAGTCCTGGTGGAGTCTAATGCCCCTGTCTCACGGCGAGAACCAGAGAACTTTTTATCCCTGAGGGATAGCTTGAGATGAATTCTAGGAAAAAAAAGGCAAACCCGGCGACACACAATGTTTACACAACGATTATATAATTAATTAAAAGCATATCACGGTGGAATAAGATGTTAAATCGGTGGAATAAGATCGTAAATCGGCGGAATAAGATCGTAAATCGGCGGAGACAAGATCATATCCCTGTCGGAAAGATCTAAATGCCTGTGGGGCAAGATCTAAATGCCTGTGGGATGTCAAAAATCGTCGGTGGGATGTCAAAAACTGTCGGCGAGGCTGCAAATGTCCCACAGAGAAAGTAAAAATATCCCACAGGGGCAGGAGAGGTCCCCACAGGGGCAGGGGATGTCCTAATATCCCGCTGGAGATGTTTTTGAGTCGTTCTCACTGAAAAAAAACCTGCCGGGCATCAAAAAATCCAGAAAAATTTGGGCTCTATCCCGGCGACTTGGAAAAAAAATTTCAACGTGTTGAAACTTTTTTGACATCCACGGCGCAGTTATTCCATTTCTAGGAACCCCTGAGGGAAACAAAAAGTACCTCTGTGGGATGTGAAAAATCGTCAGCGGGATCATCCAAATTCATCCAAATTTCCAAGAAATACCATCCCGCCGATGCCTAAAGTGCTCCGTAACGTGCCGTGAGATCTTAGCATAACTTGAGGTGTTGCTGCTCACAGATTCACACCAAACAGGAGGGAGCTGGAGGAGCCTGCCTACACAAATAGCCACCCTCCCTAGCCAAAGCCACATCATACTCCAAGTGAGTTCCAAAACTGGAGTTTGATCCCTTGTGTCTTCATACCAGACAGTCCAATTCTATAACCATTATAGGCTATGAGAACTCTGTAGGTTGATGGAAGAATAATTCAAAACAACAGAAGAGTGTTTATTACCTTCCACACTCTAAAAAATGTCAGGACAAAATTGGTTTTTTAGATTCAAAATGTTTTTTTGAAAAACCAAATTTCAATCCAAAAAACCAACATGGATTTTTTAAAAAAATCCATGTTGGTTTTTTGCATTGAAATTTGGTTTTTCAAAAAAACATTTTGAATCTAAAAAACCAATTTTGTCTGAATTTTTTAGAGTGTGGACTTACAAGAAGAGACCACTCTATGCCTGCATTTATGCTTTTTTATTTACTTCTTTTCCCATGAATTTGTCTTTTGTTTAGTCCTGGGATTTTATGAGATCTTTTATGAGTCAAGAGTATTGGATGCATCTGAGTGTAAGTTATTTGCTCAGATTTATTTGTCTGTGTCTTGTGTGTTTTATTAGAAAATCAAGATTTGAAAAAATTAGCTTATGATGCATGCTGTCTTGGCGAAACTCACCAAATATATATCCTCACTAGGCAAACAGATGGGATGATATTATTGTACAGAAAGTCAGCCAATTTTCTTTGCTGTAGGCGGAGTTAGGTATGGGTCAAAGTCTTTGATAAGTAAATGAAACACAGGCCCAATGTTAAATCATAGGGAAGGGTGGTTCACTTACTTATCACTTTGACCCATGCCTAACTCCGACTACAGCAAAGAAAATTGGCTGCCATTGTTATCCCACATGCCTCATATATCAGCCTTCATGACCCAATATGTTTTCCACTCATCGGATGAGAATTCATGCTTGCAGAAGCAGTTTGGTTAAAGATGTTTAGCATTGATGCAATGGCACAAGATCAGGCGTTTCACTTATTTACAGGTGGCACTGTACCATCAAGAACCTTTTGCGTTAAGAGTGTTGTACAGTATAGCAAGAAAGCCAACACTGCCCCTATTTCAGTGTGTCTCTTAAACCAGGTCTTGTGTGTATGCATACTTAGGCTGCATATATGGGATATAGGCTTACCAAGTGCAGATTTGCCAACCAAGATATATACCATTATTGCTAGGTCATGAACTGCAGAAACTCTTCTACCACATGGTATATAATGTCAGTGGTATTATGCACTTCTATTTATGTATGAGAAAGTTTGTATATTCTTTGGTTGAATTACAACAGCTATTTTTGTGCGTATGTTTCATACTCCATAGTCAGGATTATGCACCGCCCCAGATCGAACATGCATATCATGGAAACAATATAGTCAATACTTTAATCCCATCAAAGTAAATTCTAGTTCTTAAAGTAATGTAAGCTTGCAAACTTGAGTAAAGTGCTTTACTCAACAATTTGATCTTACAAATTAAATTCTATCTGTCAAGGCAATGCAAGTGCCCATTCTAGTCTGAACTTGAGATACCTCAGGTCCAGTACTTATTACTCATCTGGTAAACTTGGACACTTTCCATGATTCCTTTGAATATATGAGTCAGTTTAACAGGCTCATTCTATTTTTGAACCAAGTTCAACCAACTGTCTTACTCATCATCGTGTATTAAGCAATGGCCCTAATCGACAGATCTGTCCTAAGCGACTTGAAATGACAGGCGGTCTGCATCAACACTCCATGAGTCATTTAAAATTTTAAAATCGTCAAATCTAAATTGTGATGCATTACGTTTATAGGCCTAGTACATGTGCAGTTCAGGTTTTCTGCACAATATTAATGATGTTAAAGGTAAATATTGAGATATATTGCAATTTTATCAAGTGTAAGTAAAGCTTGGAAGAAGAAAAAAAATACTGAAAACAATCCCAGTTTCCAAGATATCTGATATGTCAAAATGTGATATTCTTTAATTTTGTTATTCCAAGCCACGACTATGCCTTTCTTTATGTGCTTGATGTGCCCGGTTGTGTTATTTCGCTATTAATCTCTGTTGGTTGACTACGAATCCAAATAAATAGTGTGATATGCCATGGATCACTTTTTATTGCTGGTTATTCTGCCATTGGTCATATTTTTTGACAGATGCCATACTGACCACTGCATCACAAACATTAACTGCAGGGAGGCAAAAAAATGTAATACTATTTCTTATTGATTCAGAAATAGACATGTATAGATGGATTTGATGATACCCAGGGCTAGTCACCTGCCACATCATATTTGGAGTAAGTGACTCCTCAGAACTGAGATGCAGTGACTGGTTAAGCCTTCTTCCTGGGGATGTATAGTTGGAAGGATGTTTTTTTAAGAGGGTCAGAGTGATATACAGTGGTCCCTGCATTATAAGACTGCCCCTTCTGCGGTCATGAAGCGGTCTCTCATGGGGGTACAGTCTTTCATCAGGGTGCAAAATACATTTACTACTTAGTGAGGAGGAAGGGGGTCGCATAAGCAATCCAGTTTTACAACATGGTCTTACAACATGGGTACCACTTTATATCTTGGTCCTGTGTGGTACGATATGCCAAGAGATGGAATCCACATGGGGAAAGTATATGGATACGCCATACTTGGAAATAAGACCAAGAGGGTGTCTGATGAATAATTTTGAAGGTTCCTCTTTTTGCAGTGCCTATTGGGATAAAAAAGGTGAACAATTTCACCAAAAGTTCCAGGTTTTATTTTGTCATCAGGCCCGTCCATTTTTGGTTCAATTCTGCAATAATAACAATATTAATTATAATAAATTGGTTTCATAACTAAATTATCTCTTCCTATGGTCTTGCGTGTAATTAAATGCTTTCAATGATTTAATTTAAATAATATTGATAATATCCTTTCCATTTATGTATAATTTTTTATTATGAAGGAATCATTCAAACTTAAGATTGTACGATGCTCCTTATATATAGGCCCAACAAAACCTTTAAAAATCATGATCTGTGCCATATCAAGTGTATAATGCTAAATCTGAGCTATTTCCTGTTGACACATATACATATGTGTCCTTTTCTAACCCCCTACTGTTTAGGAATGACACTTGTGTGGCTACGGGACCTCCGGGGGCAATAGAACTGCATATCATGCAGCGTTTTTGTGTGTTGTATACACCCAGGGTCCAGGAGCAACTTGACAGCTGATGTGTGGGAATGAAAAGATTTTGTCATTTTCTGTGGCAAGGGAGCATAATCTGACTTGGCGATAAACTGTTAAGGGACATATTTACTTCAAAGGCAAACAGCTCTTCAACAGCAAGATTATTTAGCATCTTTTCAAGAGCTAAAGATGTTGTGTTCATAGTTATGCTATGGTTTGTTGGACATGTAGGTACTACTCAAATGGAAAAAGAGTTATAGAAAATGGATTCAGAAATGGATTTAGAAAAAGGGTTCAGAATATAGATTCAGAAAATGGAGACAGAAAATTGATTCAGATATAAAAACCTGTGATGATATGCGAGGCAAGTCAGCTGCCAGATCATATATGGGGTACGTAAGTGACTTGTCAGAGTAGGGTGGCACTGAGCATTGGTGTCTTCTTCCTGCTAAGTTCCTGAGGATTTACAGGGAAAGACATTTGGCAGAAGGATGTTTTTAAGGCCAATGTGATGTATCTATTTTTGCCCATGTTAGGCGAGATGGAATCTTTGGGAAGGAAGTGCTTGGAGAGGGTTCTGTATGTATTGAAGAATTGATACAGACTGGGAAGATATCCAATGGCATACTTGACTGTATTATGGAGACGTGTTCTTTCAGTGCTGTGCCAAATTTATCGTAAGAACTTTGCACAAACTTCTCTTAAAGTAGTAGATGTTTTGTTGCACCACCCTTAATTGTCACTTTGGAAGATTCTATGTATGCTTTGTTTTTGAACATGAATCACTTTTAATATTTGGAATTATTAGATACAAGAAAGATTCGGAAGCCCAGAGACCACCAACTGAGTAAAACCTCTGTCCTGAGTAATCGTAACCATGAACTGATATTGTTTATGTATTACCATTTTCTTTAATCCTTGAGGTATTTCATTTGACAAATGAATACCAATACTATCAATGTATACTGTAAGGATGAAGACAGTTGAAGTATATATTTTCATTATTGCATAAATCACCCTAAAATACAACCTTAGTACATGACAGATTATCCATACAAACACTAGTTCTCAAGGATCATTCTGACATGTACAAAATCAATGAAACATCACTTGAAATGAAATGTTCTTGATGTATGCTATATCAGAACTCCTCCCTGTCAACACATACTTCATATGTGTCCTTGTTGCACCCCCTGGTGCTCAGGAATGACACTTGTCTGGCTACGGGACCTCAGGGGGCAATAGAACTGCATATCATACAGCGTTTTTGTGTTTTTAGTCACCCCACCCTGGGAGCAACTTGACTGATGTGTGAGAATGAAAAGATAGATTCTGTGCTAAGGGAGTAAAATCTGGCTAAAAAGATAACCTGTTGGGAGACATAGCTACATAAGAGGCAAACGACTGTATTATGGCATCATCATTTACATCTATTTTCGAGCTGAAGCTGCAGTGTTCATAGTTGGGTAATGATTTGTGAAGGAGAGAACTTGACAGTGGGCCATTTTTATGGGTTAGCAACATGATATTAACAACTTTTACTCAGAAAACCAGGTATCAACACAAGTCATGGTATGTGAATTGTTGTCGTTATGTTACTGAGTTTACAAAATAATTTCTTTGCACCAGATCGGAAACTGTGTTTTGATGTTTATTACTATTAAAACCATGGAAAAAGCATTAGGAATTATGTTTCAGTATGATGTCGTACTCTGAGAAAATGAAGTACACATTTTACAACTGTATGATGGTGAATTTATATATGACACCTGATTATATTTGTATCACAAAATCAAGTGAATAATATCAAAACATGCTAAGAGGTTATCGAATCTGAAGACAATGTGAACAGTAAGCGTTGTTTATTTTGTCTCTATCTATTTGTCTGTCTATGCATCTATCAATCAGATATTTGGTTTTCTCAAAACAATAAGAGATGATTACAGAGTTACCATGTTAGCAGTTGCTGCTGTCACAATTAGTGAGTGTGGAAGTAGTTGTTAAAGCTAAGCCCAATTAAGCCCATTTCTTCTTGGTTGGTTAATCAAGTCAGTGTGTGTGATCTCTAATTGTTGTGGCAATTTGCAATCAGGCAAGATTGTGACTAAATGGTGGGGAAACTAGACTTCTTTTGGTTTCTCTTATAAATAAGGTATGTGGTAAGTGAAGGGCATCCCAATTGCTTTATTTTTGACTATCTTATGGTTGGAATTGAGTACGGTGTAATATATTGAGACATGTCTGTCTCAGTTAATTGTTTTAATATTTTATCATCCTTCTAACTGTAATCTACGTACCACATTAGAATTATTTGATGCTAACAAACCATTCTTAATTGACTTCAAAAATGGAGATGACACAAAATATAAAATTAAAAAGACATGCATATAAAAGACTTTTATTTATAAAAGACATTTGTCTGGTCAGCAAAACAGGATTTTGTTTGTCACATGACACACATGACAAAGTAGGTCATTCAGAATGCAACATGGAGGACAAATAACACACACTGGAATTACTCTCCCAACTTCTCGAAAAATTTTTAGATAGTTATCATGTATAAATTTGAAGAATTGTAGACGAACCTTGTGTGAATGTTATTCTCTTGGAGGATGGAATCAAACTGGGGTTAGCCAGGGGGCAGTTTGATAGGTCAGTAAGGGGTCATGTGACCTGGGGTAAAGTTCTATTTATAGTACACTGTTACTGGGGGGCCTAAGACAAATTGATTCATTTCATGGAATCTTGTTTTGTCTCAAGACCCCCAGTAAAACAAACAATTGTATTTTGGTATAACTCACAGTATTGTTTTATTATTATGAAAAATCAATAACAAGCCCGCCTCATCAACAATGGCTGAAAAGGGGGGTATAATTAATACAATTACAGAATAGATTAATAATTAATAATGGGTATAGATGTTATGTAACTGTATATGGCAGCATTATCATAGAGATAATGGCCAAAAGCCAAAGTGTACTGTTAATGGACGCTTTGGCAGCTGCCACAAAAGAAAAAGAGAGAGTTGTCACTCTTAGGAATACAATTTTTTTATGGAGAACAATGACTGTGAGTTAAACCGGAGAACGGACACGTAATACTAACGCTATGATAAGAATACAAAAATAAATCCGTAAAAGTAGAAACAAGCCGCTACCGGCAACTACTGGGCTACCCGGTGACTTGTTAGTCCATTAAAAGATCACTATGTAAAAAAAAAATCTAGTTTATATATAAATCTATATATATGTATAGCAATCATTATCAGGTTGAGATAACATGTGTTTAACGTAATATATATGTATCACATGCTTGCACTAAGTATGAGATCCGATACAATGCTCGATGCACATTAATTATATATAACCCAAAACTGAATACATGCACTTCATGTGTGAAATAGGCTTAGTGCAGAAAAACATTACAAATGTGTTAGGCACTTCGTAAACGTGAAAAAGAAAGAAGAAACAGCCCTGGATATATATGTTCACACATGTGTTAGGTACAACTAAGATATAAGGTAGAAAATAATATAATAAAAGGCATACATAGATAATGAACGTGGCACTTGGATAATTATGTGAAATAGTGTACAATACATGCATGCATGGACAACACATGAGCAGCGCGGTAATAATTCGCCAGCTTGTCACTGCTGCAAACTTATGTATTACCATGCAACATTTGGAAGCTTGTCACTGCTTCAAATGAAACCCGAGCTTGTCACCGCTCTTGTACCACATGACATTGTCACTTTGTCCGTAATTTGCCAGCTTGTCACTGCTGCAAACTTATTCACTACCACACCGCATTTGATAGCTTGTCACTGCTTCAAATGATACCCGAGCTTGTCACTGCTCTTATTGTACCACATGTCGCAATTTGCCAGCTTGTCACTGCTGCAAATTTATGCACTACCACACTGCATTTGATAGCTTGTCACTGCTTCAAATGATACCCAAGCTTGTCACTGCTCTTATTGTACCACATGTCGCAATTTGCCAGCTTGTCACTGCTGCAAATTTATGCACTACCACACCGCATTTGATAGCTTGTCACTGCTTCAAATGATACCCGAGCTTGTCACTGCTCTTATTGTACCACATGTCACTTATGTATTACCATACTACATTTGGAAGCTTGTCACTGCTTCAAACGAAACCCGACCTTGTCAATGCTCCTGTATCACAAGCCATTTTTGTGATTACCCAGCCTGTCACTGCCGCAATCAAGAATCATCTCACTTGGTCATCTGTCAACTTAACCGCGAACACTTAAAGATCAGTATAATCTTATATTTTTCAATTTTTCAAAAGTATAACTCATGTGATTTTACTACGGTTAACTTTACATTAATTTACTTGTATTTCCGTTTTTCTTAAATAAAAGATAATAATTCTTCTTTGTTGAAATATGTGCATTATATAAATGAAATATTGTCTTAGTTAATTATTTATTATGATAATGTATTCTCTCTTGCTGACAAAACACAACTTAACTCTATTTTTCAGAACCACAAGAACCAGACAAACTGAGAACCTTCCAGACAAACTGAGAAACCTTCCACTGCACATTTTGTCCGCCTTTATCAATGCTGCAAACTCAATTACACACACAGAGCTTGTCACTGCTCTAAATAAAAATCAAGATGTTTACAGCTTATCACTGCTAAAAATTGGAGGATTACCACAATGTCTATATAGCAGCATATCACTGCTACAAAGTTGGAGGATTATCACAATATCTATATATATCAATTTAAGTCATCAGCTCACTGCATTCTGTCAGCTTATCATTGCAAAAAAATTAAGTTATATACAGCTTATCACTGCTGAACATTTGGAGGATTACCACAATATACAAGCAGCAGCTTGTCACTGCTGTGAATAAAGTCATCAGCTCACTGTGTATGTGTCACTGATGCAAAACCAAGTTATATACCGCTTGGCCCTGCCTTAAATCAGACTATTGTAACAATGTCTATATGGCAGTGTGTAACTGCTGCTTTATTATAACGTGTTCCTTACAATTTAAAATATATATACATGTTCTGGAAATACTGGATCAGCTTGCTGCTAGCCGTCATACTGCACCAGCTTTAGTCACTCCTGCATGTATGAACGGGACCTGGTTGTCACTCCAGCGTCTTTTATATATATCCTTTACCACTTCCCGGGTAGCCAAGTAGTTACTGAAAAGATCTTCGACCACAGCTACATTGTAGGTTCAGTTGTTATTTACTGGCCAGTCAATGATGCTTTTTATTCATAGTCTGTCATTTCCTTTCGCACAGCTACTCCTCCACCATAAAATATATTATGTGGTTCATTTTACGACAGCTTATCATTGTCGCATGTAAGTTATCATACAGCTCACTGCTGTAAAATTGAAGGATTACCTCACAACACTGTTATTTACTGAATACACTCATTTTCCTTCAGAATCGGGTATTCAATCCCAATTAATTCCGAGCAGGTTATCACTCCTGTCTCTTCTTTACATAGAGCACACCAGCTGTGCCAATCCAGTGATGATTTCATTTTATTGTATTTCTCGCACAACATTGTTACGTACTGGACAATTAAGAAGTATCCTCAGACCGAGTAGCCAAGTAGTTGCTGGTCACGCACTATCAGACCAAGTACTGGTCACGCATCCTCATACCGAGCAGCCCTGTAGCAGCTGGTCACACATCGTCAGAACCAAATAGTCATGCGGCTCCTGGTCACGTATCATCAGACCGAATAGCCTATTACTTGCTGTTCATGCATCATCAGACCAAGTACGGGTCATGCATCATTGGACCGAGTTGCCTAGTAGTTGCTGGTCCCACATCATCAGACCAAGTAGCCTAGTAGTTACTGGTTTTCTATTTATGTTGGATTACAGATGCTCCTTTACAGAGCATTTAATCAATTCCAATTCAATTCCAATTAATTCGGAGCAGGTTATCACTCCTGTCTCTACTTTACATAGAGCACACCAGTTGTGCCAATCCTGTGATGATTTAATTTTATTGCACTTCTCGCACAACATTGTTACTTACTGGACAATTAAGAAGTATCCTCAGACCGAGTAGCCAAGTAGTTGCTGGTCACACATCGTCAGAACCAAATAGTCATGTGGCGGCTTGTCACGTATCATCAGACCAAGTAGCCTATTACTTGCTGTTCATGCATCATCAGACCAAGTACGGGTCATGCATCATTGGACCGAGTAGCCTAGTAGTTGCTGGTCCCACATCATCAGACCAAGTAGCATAATAGTTACTGGTTTCTTTCTTTTTTTTTTGTTGGATAACAGATGCTTCTTTACAGAGCATTAATTCAATATATCAATTCCAATTGAATTCCGATTAATTCGGAGCAGGTTATCACTCCTGTCTCTTTTTTACTTCGAGCACACCAGTTGTGCCAATCCTGTGATGATTTCATTTTATTGTACTTCCAGCACAACATTGTTACTTACTGGAGAATTAAGAAGTATCCTCAGACCGAGTAGCCCAGTAGTAGCTGGTCACACATTGTCAGAATCAAATGGTCATGTAGCTGCCGGTCACGTATCACCAGACCGAGTAGCCTATTACTTGCTGTTCACGAATCATCAGAACAAGTACAGGTCATGCATCATTGGACCGAGTAGCCTAGTAGTTGCTGGTCCCACATCATCAGACCAAGAAGCCTAGTAGTTACTGGTTTCTATTTTCGTTGGATTACAGATGCTTCTTTACAGATCATTACTTCGATAAATCAATTTCAATTCAATTCCAATTAATTCGGAGCAGGTTATCACTCCTGTCTCTCCTTTAAATCGAGCACACTAGCTGTGCCAATCCTGTGATGATTCCTTTTTATTGTACTTCCAGCACAACATTGTTCATTACCAGACAATTAAGTTGTTAGCAATAATGTTATTCCCTATGTCGTGCACACCAGTTGTGCTAATTCCATGATGAATTCATTTCATGGTGCTTCCCGTACAACATAGTTATTTACTAGACTACCAAGTGGTTAATAATAATGTTGTTCCTTACGTCGTGCACAACAGTGGTGCCCAATACTGTGACGAATTAATTTCATAGTGCTTCCCTGCAACATTGTCATTTATTCGATAATCAATCAAGTTGTTACTTATAACATTATTCCTGACTTACAGCATTATCTGTGCTAATTCTTCTATTATTATTTCTTTTTTTATGATTTCATTATAGTTTACAGTACATCAGCATAGCACTCTGTCTTAAATTACAAGGTTTTTCACTACACTGTATCGCATTCAAACTTTCCCATCCCTTGGTTAACCAAGAAGTAACTAAAAAATTTAATGCATTTAAATAATATGGCATTAACCACTCACCACTGTCACCACTGGGTTTTGTTATTGTTTCTTTGTTTTCCCTTTGTTTCTCTTGTGGCAGCGGCTGAGTCTCCTTGCACTTTGCAAACAGTTGCAAGCCTCCTCACCTTTTGGCCATGTTTCACATGCTACCACAAGTGTATTAGTATTGCTATTATATGTACTTAGCATGATTTTCATATTTCAACTCTTTTATTTATATTTTTCATGATCTAAATATACATATAGGTTAATCATCTATCAGTAGGGGTTAATTACATTTTCTATATTTAATATGGGACTTTCAGCCACTGTTGACTGTCCACCGTATCTATCTTTTCACGTATACAAATGTACTGTATTTTCAATGCATATTATTTGTACACTTCTCATTTGTATACCACTTAATTGTAATTGAATAAACCCCTACTTATTTATACCAAATACATATGTTTGTTTTTGCTGACAACAGACAAAAAAGACTTTTATTTATAAAAGACATTTGTCTGGTCAGCAAAACAGGATTTTGTTTGTCACATGACACACATGACAAAGTAGGTCATTCAGAATTCAACATGGAGGACAAATAACACACACTGGAATTACTCTCCCAACTTCTCTAATAATTTTCCACCACCTCCCCACCATCCACCTTTCTCACAAATGTGTGTCATGTGCCCATGTTTCACATGCTACCACAAGTGTATTAGTATTGCTATTATATGTACTTAGCATGATTTTCATATTTCAACTCTTTTATTTATATTTTTAATGATCTAAATATACATATAGGTTAATCATCTATCAGTAGGGGTTAATTACATTTTCTATATTTAATATGGGACTTTCAGCCACTGTTGACTGTCCACCGTATCTATCTTTTCACGTATACAAATGTACTGTATTTTCAATGCATATTATTTGTACACTTCTCATTTGTATACCACTTAATTGTAATTGAATAAACCCCTACTTATTTATACCAAATACATATGTTTGTTTTTGCTGACAACAGACAAATATGTTTACATGAAATCATTGCACTCTGAAATCTGCAATTTCCCAAAGGAAGTGTCTTAGGAATCTATACCTTATAGCAAGAATGCCCATGTACTGGCAACATTTGATAGAATACTTATAGCAAGAATGCCCACACCACCCCTATTTCAGTAAGTCTCTTAAACCAGGTCTTCTGTGTATGCATAGTTGGGCTGCATATATGGCATATAGGCTTACCAATGCAGATATGCCAACCAAAAATATATACCAATACTGCTAGATCATGAAATTCAGCTAATTCTATACTCATAGTTTATGGTGCCAGATGTATGCACTTCTATGCTTTAGTTTTGTCAGCAATGCAGTTGGTGGATTAGTTTCGAAAGAATTTGTTCCAGATGGGATGTCCAGTTGTCTTTTCTAAACTTGAGAGAGCCACTTTCTGTAACTTATCTGGGAAATTTGGAAACTTTCCATGAACCTTTAGAATTTATGAGTCACTGTATCATTCTATTTGTGGAACCATCAGTCTTAGTCACCATGTTCTCAAAAACTGATGTAAAGCAATCATCAATGGATCTGTCAATTTTAACTTAATATGACTGACTCACTGCTGGGTGTTCATCATCATGGAATCATGAGAATTATGCATTATAAATAATATTACCAGATTACTTTCGATTATGAAATGAACATTAGACCAGCAAATACATCTTACAGATTTTGATTTTGAATGTGAACTCTAAAGAAGACAAAACAAGCATCAGCAAATGTCCATCCAAACTTCATTAATACATGTATATGAAATCAAACAAACACTGTACTTATCTTGACATTACTTCGATCAAATTAAACATACAATTGATCAGGATTGACAGTTTTCTCAGCTGTTACTTGAAAATTTTGCCTGATGAACACCAGCTAACATTAAATTTTCTTTAGTCTATTTGAACAAATCATCAGAGTATGGGTACTATAGAGAGTAGAATTTGTAAAATCTTAATTACTGGTTGTTTGATTAAGAGATATATGATCATTGTGTTGAATGAATCTTAACTGTGTTTCTATTTCTTTTCAATAACGACAGTTGTCTAGCCATTGTTTAGATTTGACTAGATTTTTGTTTTGAAATGTATATCTTTCATTTTATCATTGCCCAAGTCTTGATTATTTTGCCTCGATGGTGTGGTTTTTTCTCCCATCAATCTCACTTAGTTGACAATAAATCAATGCCGGTTATGATCTGCCTTATGATTCACTTTTTACTGCTGGTTACGCCTATTCTGGCTTTGATCACATTTCTGACAGAATCCATACTGACCACTCTTCCTAAACATGAGTTGTATGGACGCAGAAATAATCTTGCGGTGTCATATTATTCCTTATAGATTCACGAAATAGATTCAGAAAATGGATTCAGAAATAGACATGTATAGATGGATGTGATGATACCCAGGGCTAGTCAGCTGCCACATCATATTTGGAGTAAGTGACTCCTCAGAACTGGGCTGACACTGAATGCCAGGCTCTGCTATGGGGATGTATGGGGCAAAGATTGTTTGGTATTGGGATGTATTTTAGGCTGGTGTGATATATTCGGGCAAGATGGAATCTCTGGGAGAGATAAATCTGTCGGGAAAAGAAAAGTTTGGGACAGATTTCTGAATTGTGGCAGACGTTATGAAATATGGAAAGATATGTAGAGAGGGTATACTCTATTTCTGAAATGCTTAATTTGCAGAAAAATGAAATAAAAGAGCTTGATGCAAACCTCACCTGGAGTTCTGAGTATTATGCACGTCAGTCTTTTCAGCTTGGACATTTTTACATTATGCAATTAGTTTCAAGTGTACAGCATCATTCTAAGGTAATAACATGTGCCATAGCTAAATTTTACCATTTACAGATAGAGAATAAATAAAAGCTTTGTTATACTGTAAACACACATGTTGAATTGACCATGCAAACACTGACTCCCCATGTGCTACTGTGTCATACATAAGCACAATGAAAAACCTTTGATTGTTTTACGATAAACAAAACCTTCTTGATCTATGGCATAACAACAGAATAATGCCAAATCTGAACTCTTTCTTGTCAACACATACTTCATATGTGTCCTTGTCTAACCCCCTAGTGCTTAAGAATGACACTTGTCTGGGTACAGGACCTCAGGGGCCAATAGAACTGCATATCATACAGCGTTTTGTGTGCTTCTATCCATCTGGGGAGCAACCTGGCAGCTAATGTGTGGGAATGAAAAGATTGTGTCATCTTCTGTGGCAAGGGAGCACAATCTGGGTAAAAGATAAACCGTTAGGAGACCTAGTTACATTAGAGGCAAACAGCTCTTTTATGGCATCGTAATTTACATCCTTGTGGACCTGAAGCTTGAGTATCCATAGTTTGGTAATGGTTCTCAGAAAGAAGAGTTACTATGTCATTTATGTGGGTTCGCAACATGATATTGATAATTGCTCTGGGAAAATTGAGTATCAACTCTAAAAAGTTATGAATATCAGTATATTGTTGTTTGGTCAATGGTAATGTTATGATTATCTTTAGAATGTTTGCGCTTAATGTTTGTGTATTCTATGCTCCAATTGTGGTAAAGGATGTCTAGTATATAGAATGTTTTCTGTTTTGAAGCAGTTATTAAAATCATATCCTCTATGTACTGTGTAAAACCTCATACACAATGTTTATATTTTTCTTATTCTTTTCTTTTACTTCTTTCTGTCCAGTTTCATATCACCTGGCCAGCTGTATATGTGATTGTAATTAGCTTAATATTGTTCCTACACATCTACACTTTGGTGATCTTGCTCAGAGACAACTTTGGGTTTATTCTCTGTATGCATGTCTATTCTTGATGTCATATAGCAATTCACATGTGTTTCTTTCCAAGAAAACTGCTCATATTAAAGTCATTGTTATGATGAATATATAATATATACACATACAGTGTACCAACATTGTGGTTAAATCTTGCAGTCTTCAGATGATAATTAAAAGTAGGGGAGAGGCAGGTTAGTTGAGACGTTTTTCAGAAAAGCTTGTCTGCAAGCAAAACGGACGATGGTATTACAATGATGAATAGCCATTTGCATGGGGAAATACAAATATATGGGGAAACTTGACTTTCTCTGTTGGATAGTTTTACCCCAGATGGCGTCAAAATAGGTCATGTCAAACGTATCAACTAACCCACCTGGTAAGGTTAGTTGATACACCCAGGCAGGTTAGTTGATACACTAAAGCCTGATGGACAATGCAAAGAAAAAGTCACATAATTCCGCCTTGGTAGGATGCTATAAAACCATACGCCTTCACCGATCTGCTTTCTGTTCCCATGGATGCATATCTGCTACCATTGTGAGTCGATCTCATGGTCGACCTGTTGGGAGGGGGAGATCTCATGATTATTTCAACCTAAGATTCATCTATAGAGCTTTTTCGTGTAAACTACTGAGTAACACCTAGCATTATGATTGTACTAATAGGTCAGGGTTGTTATTTTGACCAGGCCAGCCAGCAAAACCTAACCAATCTGCTGTATCAACAAACCCATCCACTCGATTATGTCAGAAAACAGCAGGTCTCTGGACCACAGGTTAACCTAGGTCATCTTTGATGGCTCATAAATAACCCTTTTCACACACCTTATCCATATACTGAGTTACTCTGAATCATCCTTCACTATAGCGAGAGAAAAAAAATTGCAAGATTTCAGCACAAATTTACTCAGAACAGTGATTTTTTAATTTTTTGACTTTTCTCCAAAATCTTGATTCTGATTCTACATTGACCTAGATGAGAAGATGTGTTTTTTTATTCTGCTTCTTACAAATGACAACACTTTCTCAAATGACCATTTCTCTGACCAGGAGGTGGGGCGTATCAACTAACCTTGCGTCTCAACTAACCTGCCTCTCCCCTAAACATTCTTCTTGATAAGCCTGCCAGTGTGAAGATGGTAAATTGAAACATTTTTGTGATTTATACCAACTTAATATAATCCCGGATTAGTGCAAAATTAAAAAACCAACTATCTATATGAATTCGGAAACGTTCTACATGGTGTTTATTTAAAGACATATCTATTGCCAGAAAGGAATTGTGGGTGAATTATTGGCCCTATTGGGTCTGAATCATTGCCATCTATCTACAGGTATCCATATATGTGTGAATCGTGTGATCTAGATGATGCCTTTTTATTTTGTCATTGCCCAAGTCATGATTAATTTGCCTGAATGGTGTGGTTTTTTCTCCCATCAATCTCACTTAGTTGACAATAAATCAATGCCAGTTATGATCTGCCTTATGATTCACTTTTTACCACTGGTTATTCTGGCTTTGATCACATTTCTGACAGAATCCATATGGACCACTCTTCCTAAACAGGAGTTGCATGGACACAGAAATAGTCTTGCTGTGTCATATTATTCCTTATAGATTCACAAAATAGATTCAGAAAATGGATTCAGAAATAGACAAGTATAGATGGATGTGATGATACCTAGGGCTAGTCAGCTGCCACATCATATTTGGAGTAAGTGACTCCTCAGAACTGGGCTGACACTGAATGCCAGGCTCTGCTACCGGGGATGTATGGGGCAAAGATTGTTTGGTATAGGGATGTATTTTAGGCTGGTGTGATATATTTGGGCAAGATGGAATCTTTGGGCGAGATAAATCTGTCGGGAAAAGAAAAGTTTGGGACAGATTTCTGAAGTGTAGCAGACGTTATACAATATGGAAAGATATGCTTAGAGGGTATACTATATTTCTGTAATGCTAAAGTTGCAGGAAAAATACAAAAGAAAAACAACTTGATGTAAGACTCATCTGAAGTTCTGAGTATTTTGCACATCCTTTAGTCAGCTTTGACTTTTGAAAACTATACTACTAGTTTCAAGTTTATAGCATTATTGTTAGGGAATACTTTGTGCCACAGCTAAATATTAACCATTAATAGATAAAGAATAAATGAAAGCTTAATTATATTGTGACAACTGCGCATGTTGAATTGGATAACATTGTACTTATAATATGAATATGAATAAGATTTGTATATTTTAATATAGATATTGACACTGAGACATGATGGGGCCAAGCAAGTACTGACTCCCCTTGGGCGACTGTGTCATACATAAGCATCAGAAAAAAAAATTCTTGTTCTGCAGCACAACAACAATATAATGCCAAATCTGAACTCTTTCCTGTCAACACATACTTCATATGTGTCCTTGTCTAACCCCCAAGTGCTTAAGAATGACACTTGTCTGGCTGCGGGACCTCAGGGGCCAATAGAACTGCATATCATACAGCGTTTGTGTGTGATATCCACCAAGGAGCAACATAGCAGCTGATGTGTGGGAATGAAAAGATTGTGTCATTTTCTGTGGCAAGGGAGCAAAATTTGGGTAAAAGATAAACTGTTAGGAGACCTAGTTACATTAGAGGCAAACAGCTCTTTTATGGCATCGTAATTTACATCCTTGTGGAGCTGAAGCTTGAGTATCCATAGTTTGGTAATGGTTCTCAGAAAGAAGAGTTACTATGTCATTTATGTGGGTTCGCAACATGATATTGATAATTGCTCTGGGAAATTTGAGTATCAACTCTAAAAAGTTATGAATATCAGTATAATGTATAACGTTGTTTGGTCAATGGTTATGTTATGATTATCTTTATGTTTGCGCTTAATGTTTGCGTATTCTATGCTTCAATTGTGGTAAAGGATGTCTAGTATATAGAATGTTTTCTGTTTTGAAGCAGTTATTAAAATCATATCTTTGATGTACTGTGTAAAACCTCATACACAATGTTTATATTTTTCTTATTCTTTTCTTTTACTTCTTTCTGTCCAGTTTCATATCACCTGGCCAGTTGTATATATGACTGTTTTGAGCTTAATATTGTTCCTACACATCTACACTTTTAGTGATCTTGTTCAGAGACAACCTTGGGTTTCTTCTTTGTATGCATGTCTATTCTTGATGTCATATAGCAATTCACATGTGTTTCTTTCCAAGAAAACTGCTCACATTAAAGTCATTGTTATGATGAATATATAATATATACACATACAGTGTACCAACATTGTGGTGAAATCTCACAGTCTTCAGATGATAATTAATAGTAAACATTCTTCTTGATAAGCCTGCCAGTGTGAAGAAGGTAAATTGAAACATTTTTGTGATTTATACCAACTTAATATAATCCCGGATTAATGCAAAATTAAAAAACCAACTAAGTATCTGAATTCTGAAACATTCTACATGATGTTTATTTAAAGACATATCTATTGCCAGAAAGGAATTGTGGGTGAATCATTGGGTCTGAATCATTGCCATCTATCTACAAGAATCCATGTATGTATGATCTACGTTATGCCTTTTTATTTTGTCATTGCCCAAGTCATGATTAATTTGCCAGAATGGTGTAGATTTTCGCCCATCAATCTCACTTAGTTGACAATAAATCAATGCCAGTTATGATCTGCCTTATGATTCACTTTTTACCACTGGTTATTCTGGCTTTGATCACATTTCTGACAGAATCCATACTGACCACTCTTCCTAAACAGGAGTTGTATGGACACAGAAATAGTCTTGCAGTGTCATATTATTCCTTATAGATTCACAAAATAGATTCAGAAAATGGATTCAGAAATAGACAAGTATAGATGGATGTGATGATACCTAGGGCTAGTCAGCTGCCACATCATATTTGGAGTAAGTGACTCCTCAGAACTGGGCTGACACTGAATGCCAGGCTCTGCTACCGGGGGGATGTATGGGGCAAAGATTGTTTGGTATAAGGATGTATTTTAGGCTGGTGTGATATATTTGGGCAAGATGGAATCTCTGGGTGAGATAAATCTGTCAGGAAAAGAAAAGTTTGGGATGGTTTCTGAAGTGTAGCAGATGTTATACAATATGGAAAGATATGCTAAGAGGGTATACTATATTTCTGTAATGCTAAAGTTGCAAAAAAAAAAAATGAAACAAAAACAGCTTGATGCAAACCGCACCTGGAGTTCTGAGTATTTTGTACATCAGTCTTATTGGTCAGCTTGTATGTTGAAACATTATACAATTAGTTTCAAGTGTATAGCATTATTGTCAGGAAATACCCATAGCTAAATATTACCATAAAGAAAATGATAAGTAAAAGCCTTCTTATATTGTAACTACACACAGGCACCCAGGTTAAATTGGTACACACAGTACTTATAAGTCTTATATATATGTACCAGGTGTATGATTAAGATTTGTATATTTTGATATCTGTCTTTATGCCATATATTGACATTGAGACAAAGAGAGACATGTAGTGGCCATGCCAACACTGACTACCCATGTGCCACTGTGTCATCATGTGTCATACATCAGCTCAAATGAAACCTAACATTTGCATTATGATAATAAAAACTTCTTGATCTATGGCATAACAGCAATATAATGCCGAATCTGAACTCTTTCCTGTCAACACATACTTCATATGTGTCCTTGTCTAACCCCCTAGTGCTTAAGAATGACACTTGTCTGGCTACGGGACCTCAGGGGCCAATAGAACTGCATATCATACAGCGTTTTGTGTGCTCCTATCCATCTTGGGAGCAACCTGGCAGCTGATGTGTGGGAATGAAAAGATTGTGTCATCTTTTTTGTGATTTATACCAACTTAGTATAATCCAGGATTAATGCAAAATTAAAAAAACCAACTGAGTATCTGAATTCTGAAACATTCTACAGTTATTTAAAGACATATCTATTGCCAGAAAGGAATTTTGGGTGAAGTATTGGGTCTGAATCATTGCCATCTATCTACAAGTATCCATTATGTATGATCTATATGATGCCCCTTTATTTTGTCATTGCTCAAGTCGTAATTAATTTGACTGGATGGTGTGGTTTTTTCTCCCATCAATCTCACTTAGTTGGCAATAAATCAATGCCAGTTATGATCTGCCTTATGATTCACTTTTTACCACTGATATTCTGGCTTTGATCACATTTCTGACAGAATCCATACTGACCACTCTTACTAAGTATGAATTGTATGGACACAGAAATAGTCTTGCGGTGTTATATTATTCCATATTGAATCACAAAATAGATTCAGAAAATGGATTCAGAAATAGACAAGTATAGATGGATGTGATGATACCCAGGGCTAGTCAGCTGCCACATCATATTTGGAGTAAGTGACTCCTCAGAACTAGGCTGACACTGAATGCTAGGCTCTGCTACCAGGGGATGTATGGGGCAAAGATTGTTTGGTATAAGGATGTATTTTAGGCTGGAGTGGTATTTGGGAAAGATGGAATCTCTGGGCGAGATTCGTCTGTCAGGAAAAGAAATTTTTGGGATAGATTTCTGAAGTGCAGACATTATACAATATGGAAAGATATGTAGAGAGGTTATACTGTGTTTCTGTTATGCTAAAGTTTCAGAAAAAGTACAAAAGAAAAACAACTTGATGTAAACCTCACCTGGAGCTCTGAGTATTTTACACATCAGTCTGGTCAGCTTGGACATTTTGACAGAATACAGTGAGTTTCAAGTTTACTGGAAATACTTTGTGCCACAGGAAAATATTAATCTTTAATGGATAAAGAATAAATGGGTCAAAATTTGAAAACGTTGAAATTTCAGCTGAAAAGAATTTGAAAATTTTTCGCTCCAGAAATGCCTTTTTAAGTTTGCATTGGGTAGGTGAAACAATCAGCTATCACTGCACTTTCATGTCCAAGGGTCCCAATGCTCTGCTGATCTGTACTGGGGTGATAAACACACCTGTAATGTTTTGCCATTAAAATCACACTTATAACTAAAAAATCCTGACCACTTTGGGCTAAAGAATCTATTGCCAATGATTAGGCAAGTTGCTTGCACATTTTGGGCCAAGTTCTAGGTCTTTAGTGCCAATTATTTTAGAGAAACTGCATTTTGATCAATTAAAAACCAAATATGTGTGTCATTAGCATCATGCCTATAACTAGAAATCTGTACCACTTGGAGTTGAAGAATGTATTACCAATGTATAGGAAAGTGGCTATTCTGGACACATTGAGCTATATTTCAAGTCTCTACGACCAATAGTTATTTAGATAGAACATATCCTTGAACCAGATATTTACAAAAACAAACAAAAATACTCTTTTCATCAATAGTTTGGATTCTGAGTAATAAAGATGATCTACACTACTCCCTCCAGTGCTCAATGTCTTTGCTAAACCATATTTCAGATGCTACACAATGGAAAAATGTTACTGGCAGCCCTTATTTGATTAGTAGTTTCAGCGAAGCATCAAACTTCTTATTATAAGCATGTCAGATGCAAGGAAAATGCAAAAAGCTTATGTAATATTCTGTTGAAACATTTATTGACAATATGTGTTCAACTGATTTCAACTCCAGTCACCTGCAACAAAATTTTAGTGAGATAAAGGTAATAAGCCATTTTTGACATGATGCTAATGACACCGTGATGCTAGTGATAATTAAGGTAAAAATCTTTGTAGAGACCAGTGCAAAACTGGCAGTCTGGCAATGTGTGCATGCAATGACCTTATGAACACCAGAAACATGTTCACAGTGATTTTGGTCCAGAAATATGCAGTCAAAATAGAGTTGCAAGGCATTTGCTAATGACAAATTGAGATAGGACAACTGACATGTCAACAGAAATACCCTGATATTTTGGTTAACATAAGTGATACAGAGCTACGGATAGTTCAGTTATTTTCTTGGGTTCTCAGACAACATCAGACACAAGGTTTTCTCACAGAATGAGTGTCCCTTTAATTTTTATTAAGAAACAAATCCGTTGTGATGCTGATGACGCAATATTGGAGACATTGACACAACAACCTCCTGCTCTTATATAAAATATTTTTTCATATATTGGCAACTAGATTTTAGAAGACTGCCAGTCGAGTTTCCATGTATGGAAGAGTGTAATCGAATCAGGATCCTGTAGTAGTTTTTGTGATACGATCTTTCAAAGGAAATGTTGGTGGAGACAGGCCATTTTCAGGGGGGTTGGCCACTTCAATGCTATTTTTGGATGGGATAAAAATATTCTGCCACATATTTTTTGTGTCATAATTTTTGCTAATATCCTTGTCTATGACAAATGACAACAGGAGGTCGTCCATGTGCCTTCCTGCCCTCATGAATTATTGTTAAACGCTGGAGACAAGAGTTTCAGACTTACCAAATTTTGACCCAAATAGAAGCTTCTTTACGGGTCACTGTGTCATACATAAGTTTACTAAATTTATTAAAAAATGTCAATCCTCAAAAAATTTTATTGTTAGAAACGTAGCAATGGCTGTGTACCAGCAATCCAAAGTCAACTGCAGGTAACAATCTGAAAGATATTATATATGAGAATTCTGATATCATGAATGATGCAAGTGTTTTATATAATAGATATAAGATGTCAGACTCTGATGAAAATCTGATGTTTATACAATCAGAGCCTAATTAACATACGTGATGGTCATTTTGTCTGTGATATGCTTAATTGTGATGAAGTGAATTATATTTTAAAATGCCTGTGTATAAATTGATAATGGTGCTATATAGATGTGGCACAGGCTGCCTGGTTTTTATCCTTGTTAATTATTATTTTTAATCTTTTTTTAAACTTGTTTTTAAACACTGTAGATTGTAAATGTTCAATCTGAATAAAGATATTATATATAAGCACAAAGCAGAAGCTTACATTTGTATTATGATAAAAAAACCTCTTGATCTATGGCATAACAACAATATAATGCCAAATCTGAACTCTTTCCTGTCAACACATACTTCATGTGTTCTTGTCGCACCCCCTAGTGCTTAAGAATGACACTTGTCTGGCTACGGGACCTCAGGGGCCAATAGAACTGCATATCATACAGCGTTTTGTGTGCTTTTATCCATTGGGGGAGCAACCTGGCAGCTGATGTGTGGGAATGAAAAGATTGCATCATTTTTTTGTTGCAAGGGAGCAAAATGTGGGTAAAAGATAAACTGTTAGGAGACCAAGTTACATTAGAGGCAAACAGCTCTTTTATGGCATCGTAATTTACATCCTTGTGGAGCTGAAGCTTGAGTATCCATAGTTTGGTAATGGTTCCAAGAAAGAAGAGTTACTATGTCATTTGTGTGGGTTCACAACATGATATTAATAATTGCTCTGGGAAAACTGAATACCAACTCTAGTAGATATAAGTGTCATCATGACATTGTTTGGTCTTGTTACAAATCTTGAGAATATTTCTTCCTCCACTTGGCATATTCTATGTACCAATTATGGTGAAGGAAGTTTGGTATATAATTGCATGTTTTCTGTTATGAAACAGGTACTTAAATCATATTTGCATCATATTTTCATCTATCCATTCAAGCTTCAAATCACCTGGTCAGCCGTACATACCATTGTCTCAAGTTTGTTATAATTCCTAGACATCCACACTTTCATTGATATTGTTCAGAATAAACCTGGCAGGGTTGCTTGTTGTTTTGTGCAATTAAGGCATCAACAGCTTCGTGGTGAAATTTTACTGTCTTCAGATGGTAATTACTAGCAAAACATCTTCTTGATAAGCCTGTCAGTGCAAGAAGGCTAATTTGAAACATTGCAAC
The DNA here is from genome assembly GCA_026936325.1 of Platynereis dumerilii. Classification (NCBI taxonomy): domain Eukaryota; kingdom Metazoa; phylum Annelida; class Polychaeta; order Phyllodocida; family Nereididae; genus Platynereis; species Platynereis dumerilii. The sequence continues at coordinate 9,450,516 of JAPTHN010000008.1, forward strand.
TTATGTCGACTTTTAAAATATAATCCTGGATTAATGCAAGATTAAAAAACCCACTAAAAATCTAAGTAATGTGAATTCTGAAGCATTCTACTGAACGTTTATTTAAAGACTGTCTATGGACTGACAGGATTTGTGGTAGACACATTTGGTCTGAATCATCATCTTTCTATCTATCTATCTATCTATCTATCTATCTATCTATCTATCTATCTATCTATCTATCTATCTATCTATCTATCTATCTATCTATCTACAATGTATCTATCTATCTCTCTATCTATCTATCTATCTATCTATCTATCTATCTTTCTATCTATCTATCTATCTATCTATCTATCTATTTTTCTATCTAGAAGGTATCTCTCTCAGAACCTGAGATGTTCCAGGATGTGGGCGATAACAAGCCTTGTGTCACTTGTTATGAGGAACATTGACCTCCATGAAGATATGTGTCAGAAGATTGTATCTGATTATTGTAGGAATAGCATGGCTGTCATGAACCAGCATGGAAGGCATCCATTAACAGGCTGTCTGCTTAAGCTGCCTGATTACTTAACTAATCAGTCTATGGTGTAACACGGTTTATCCATCTTGATTGACCTGACTCTCGCTGCAGTGCAAAGTGATTATGGGACGGATGCGGATGGTATTAAAAACAAGGTCGTACAGTGTGAGTTCAAATTCTCCATCAAAAATTAACAATAGCACCATCTCAAGTTTATATAACAAAGGATCTTATCGAACCATTTTAGATTCAAAATGGTTTTTTGAAAAACCAAATTTCAATGCAAAAAAACCTAAATGGATTTTTCAAAAGCCATGTTGGTTTTTGCATTGAAATTCGGTTTTTCAAAAAACCGTTTTGAATCTAAAAAACCATATTTGTTACCAAACGTTTCGATTCTGGGCATTTCCAGTAAGGTGATCCTTACGTTGGTCGACAGTTTCAATCATCTTATAGTTGCCATTTTTTTCCTTCAGTCATCCTGTCCCGCATGTAATTAGCCTTTTAAAGTGCGTAAATACGGGATGTATAGACCCAATCATCTGACCATCCTACACAAGTGGTCCAAAGGGGAGGGCACAATCCAACACTGGCACACAAACAATCATCATTAATCCTTCATGAAAACAAGGCATCAAAGGTGTGACACACAATATTTGTGCAATGTATAAGTGCTATCTAACATGACCAAGCGCGTTGCCAAGCTGTCTGCTAGAGGGGATATGCACTCATCATGGCATTGTATCAGTGACAGAGAAAGCTATGTTATTGTCCATCACCTCTATCATTACATACCTGTGTGTTGTACAATGTACTCTACTGGTCTGGAACTGTTTTGATAGATTGCTATGGGCTCCTCACCATCCATGCTTCATTGCTTCAATGGACTGACTTCAATACAAAATTGAATGTGTCAGAATTATAATTCATAGCAAAATAAATAGGAAGATACACCAAGAGTTTCAGTGCTGTTTTGTCATAAACACAGGAGCTTATTACAATTCATGTGGCAAATTCTTATTGCGTAAATCACTAGTCATCATATTGCTGTTCATATCTGTCACTATATGAGCTGAAATGGATTTATCTGGGATTTGAGATACAATATTGTGTTGGCATCATTGAGGCAATATCCATGCCTGTGAGGTAGTGGGGTAAATACTTGCATATTTGGTATTTAAAGTAAATTTGCCTTCTGAAACATACATTTGTACTGTACTGTCCATTTTAGGTCAGCACACAAAGATCTGTAAAAACCTCCTCCCTCGGTCATTGCACATCAGGTTTTATAGACTACAGGCAATTTGTTTTTATGTCAATGACATAATTATTTAAAGCCAATCTGTGTCAAGTTCTGACCATGATCTGGAAAATTAGCAATGTACTTCATTGATAGACATGGATAGTTACACAGAAAGTTAAGCGAGTTCCGGGTCCTTGTGAGTGTTGAATTAGTGATTTGAGATTACTGAGGTTATGATAAAATCTGCATCCTGCTAATTCAGACTAATTTGCAGGCTGTCTGAAAATGGGTCAGATTTATTTCATGAATGTATTTGAATGTTAGAAATATTCTCTTTATCATAATTTGGAAACCTGCTGCACGATGTGGCAACTAGAGTTACATAATCATGTAGATTAAATTTTGTACAGAAACAGCTATTTCTCAGAATTCATTATGTCTGCCATTTTTATACATTTATATGATTCAAATTATTTTCCTGGTGGCATATATTGCACCCTCATGCTTTAATGTTTGAAATATAACAATCTTTGCATGAACTTATGTTGAATAAAAAATAAGATGTTTTGCTTTATCATAATGATTAAAACATTCAAAACCAACATAAAATTGTAAGAGTACCGCAGCGAAGCTGAGCTTATGACAAATAATTTCGACAATTCCTGACATCAGTGTAAACTGTGAAGGTAATGTTGGAGTTATATAATAAGACCAAATGTGTATGGTGGTATTTTGAGATGTGCTCCATGAGTTGAAGACATCCAGAGTCCTCTGTACCCACGAGTGCATCAGGATATCTTCATGAGTTGGATTACATCTCAAAATACCATGATACCATACATACATCTCAAAATACCACCATACCCATTTTATAATAGCTCGTGAAGATATCTTCCATGTGTGGAGTACATATCAAAATACCAACATACCCATTTGGTCTTATTATAATACGGCAATAATTATATTAATTTATATATGGTATAATGCACCATCATTTTCATGAGTCTGCGTGTAGGATGTTATAGCATGGTACTTCACTGAACATTATTTTACATGTACCACCGTAAAACATCGGTTTACTACAGTATTGTACTGTATTTCACATTAGCTGAAACATGAACAACACCCACCCAGAGAGAAGTGACAAAACCTTACAATAACTATCAAAATGTTCACATTTACAGTACATTACTGTTACATAAAACAGTTTTGTACTGTAAATTTATGTTTTGGGAATACAGTGTACTGTCGGAAAGGCACTTTGTCTTTTTGCTTAGCATCTGGTAGTCTAAGACATTAATTTTGTTAAAATACAAATTTGTTGGTTTGAGAATGGAATGTTTCAGCATAATTTATTGGATGTTTGTGTCGGAAGATGTCAGTTATCCTTCTTACCTAATAAATTGCTGAATCAAAATTGATGATGTTGGTTGACATCATGGCACACGTTGATTGATGATGATGTATGACGACAATAACAAACTGCCGCATGACACCGATTACTCTGTCACATGGCACGGGCTGTTCTGATTGTTCTCAAACATGACATGATTATCTCGATTCCGCCATGGTACGACAGTTATTACTGTTATAAATTACTCTGCACAGAGAGTTCATACTTAGCATTTATTAAGAGATTGTACCCTCCATGCACAAGAAGCAACAGTGGTGAGCTGCCTTAGGCAATGAACCCTGCCAGAATTAACATCCTAGAACAACTGCCTTGAAAGAGATACAGACACATTGAAGCCTTTTTGGTTATGGTATAATTCGTTTTAGAATATCATAGGTATAAATACCAGAAACAGAGGGCCAATGCTGAGAGTTTAAACATGAAAGAACTGAATTAACTCATGCTTGACCATGAATTCTGCCAGTCTCTTCACAGCTGCAACAATAAATCAGTTCCTTCAGGCTTTGGTTAGTCAGAGCTAAAAAAGCATGGCTGCCTGATTTTGATACTCACCGAAACAATATTTGGGTCCTCTCAAAGTCAAATTGACTACATTTTTTACTTGGTTTTGATCGATATAGCCCATTAAGGTGCTGCAGAGGCGTAAAACACAAACACAAACAATTAAACCTGGTTTTGAAATTTCACACTGTATTATAGCAGTTGTTTTTCATTTGACGTTTTATGAATATTTTACCTCCTCGTGACTGGTACATTTTTGGAGATATTGTTTTATTTCGCTTAAAATATCTTTATTTCTCAATTTAACAGAGATCCAGGTTTGATTTGCTTTGTATCAAGATCAAATAAATGTTGATCATATATAAGAATGAAACTGAAGTTATATGAAAAAAAGAGGTTTTAATATCTGTGTATAATTATTTCATTTTCGCTTTTCTCATTTGTTTTTGGACATGTCTGTCGCGCATCATATTTACTCCTGTTTTATGAAGTAATACGAGCCTGTCGAAATGCTAATTCAGCTGGACATGTGATCGACATATTTGATGTCTATTTGCCTTCGCTTCAAATTTATAATGAATCACAGCGGCTCAATTCTTTTTTTATTACAGATGCATGATCATGCCTGCCGGATTCCACATATATTTTATTGCCCTTCGCAGGTGATAACAGAAAAACTGTATCATGTGGAAATACGAATATTCTGTTATATTACAGGGAGAATAAATTTAGAAAAAGAAAGTATTTCATTGTTGGCCACTTCAATAGCAAAATACCCAGAAGAAATATTGTCTTAACCATCTTATTTTATGCGAAACACCCAGTGAAATTTATCCAGACTGACGCTTTACACAAAAAGGCTATTTGCAGTCCTATTGCCAGACAAATGTCATTCTTGAGCACTAGAGAGGGGTGTGACAAGGACACATAATTATGACATGTGCGTATTGTTTTTATCGGATATAAGCATTTTTACCGATTTTTAAATGCACTTTATGGTGCTATCTGGTTGATTTGCTTAAGATTATACATACCTCAAACACTGGAATAATTTAATTTCCAACAATGGTGAAGATTCACAGTTCAGTGAATTGGTATTGCTTGGCCTAATTGTTATTCCATCCCCAAAATAACAATAATGAGAACCATCAGTTTAAAAACTGTCATCGAATAGTTCAGACGACTGAAGCGTATGTTTCAGAAAACAGGGATTTACAAAGGTCAATGCCTTATTTGATAAGGAAAAAAGACAACTTTCAAGTTGTATCATATACACTGTTGCTCATAAATATGGAATACTTCAACATTCTCTATTGAAATTGACAACTTTAGCAACTTCTGCTGGAGCACATGATGGTCTGATTCAACAGCAATTACTTCCGATGCCCAATAAAGGGAAGAACATGTTGTCGTTTAAAATGCATGCTGCAGCGCTAATGCCAGGAAAAGTTACAGCAGCACAAAATATGGAATTTTGGGGGGTTTGTTCGGGTGAGGTGCATTCAACCAAAAATTAAAAATTCTTGCAAAAAATGTAATTGAGGCTTTTAAAGAGTGATTAGAGAAGATGACTTGACCTTTACAATTTACCTTCATTACATTCACACTCTGAAATTTACTCTTATTTGACACTTTTATCCAAAAAAGTATTCCATATTTATGAGCAGGAGTGTATGTAGGAGAAAAAACTCTAATCTGTTTTACTGTACCTGCGAGCTTATAATTAATTCTGAGATACAGCGATTTCAGAATTTAATCTCCTCTGTGATCCAGTTACTGAGCTGAGAAATATGGAAGTCATTCTTAGGTGTCTCTCTCCACTTTCCTTTACATGAATATGCAATGACTGTTTGCCACCATGGATTAAAACCAAGACAACTTTGTTTTCCAAGTCCTAGGATTACATTGTTTGAGTTGCTTTCTGTCTGTACTTTCCTCAATTTGACTTGCTAGATTTTAGTATCCTAGCTTATTTGAAAAATAAAAACTCAGTATGCGTGCTTCATGCAACATTATGTAGTCCTTTTCATATTTACGTGGAATCTCAAGTTCTATTCTGTGCTGTTGAGTGTTGAAGTGTGATGTCAGAGATGACTGTATTTTCTAGCATTGCAATATATATGTAAAATAACCACAAGCTGTGATGTAATTTTAAATTGGGTCAGATTTCCCAGCTTCTAGGCAATGTGAATCCGTCAAAACTGAGCTTCACAGTTTCAACACATTGTCAGGGTAAGCAACCACATCATTACAGCTTGATAGCCAGTGGGCTGACAGTAAATTTACCTATCAGTTTCAACATTGACATATTGAAGGAAGCATTACATTTTTTCCTATGATCACAGAATAACTGTTGATGTGATCCCAATGATCTATCATTGGCAATCAGCAGTCTGTGATGTGGAACTTGCATGGGTTTTTCTAGACCCAATTTTCACTCTGACATCGTGCTGAAACTGTGATGCTCAGTTTAAGAGGATTCACATTGGCTAGAAGCCTGGGAATCTGACCCAGTTTAAAATGACATCAGACCTTGAAGTTATTTTACATATATTGCAATGCTAGAGAATAGAGTCGTCTCTGACATCACACTTCAACAGCGTACAAAGAACTTGAGATTCCATGTAAATATGACGAGGACTGTAAATGGCTTGCAGACATCAAAATGAAGTATTCTTAATCAGACATTATAGTCCTTATGGTTCATGTTAATATCTAATTAGGATTGAGGAACATTTTGATATATAAATATGAAGTGCATACTGCATTTTACTTAGGCCTAGGGATGTTCGGAATTGATTACTAATTTAGGGGAGATTGTGAGTTTTGCTTGATGGGGTGGGCCAACCAACTTTTCGCATAGATACAGGAGGTGAAGTCCAATCACCCATCCTCTTTCTCTCCTACTTAGCCTACTGAGTGCATAAATGCAGGAGGCAAAGCCCCAATAATCCACCTACCTATGTGGTCTCCATAGAGTCAGACCTGTCCAGACTGCTGAATGTCATGTTCCTATCTGGGACAACCTCCATCTTATGCAAGTCAAACACATAATGCCGCTGGCAATGTTCCATGCTAATCCATGCTAGACCATGCTATTCGTACAATCGCCTGATAGGATCTTCTGATACATATCTCTATGGAGGTCAATGTTCCCCGGTACAAGGCTTGTTGCAGGCATTACACATCTATCGATGGTAATGGGCATTATGTAAAGGCTCCACATGTAACCACGAGAGCGCATGTGGAGAATTATATGGAGAATCAGATGCTTTCATAAACAGAGGCGAATCTAGAAATGGCCTGAAGCGGTTGGCCATAACATGCAGGGAATACAAAGTGCTTCACAGTGTTAATTTTTGGTCTGAAGGTACACGGACATGTCTCAATGCCTCAGTACCCCCAACCCCCACAAATATGCCACTGTTCATAAATTTCGCCAAAGGAAAACCTATAGCTATTTAAAGAGGGGAGTTCAAAGCGACTGTGATGAAAAAGCCAATGCAACAATGAGGATGGACTTAACTGAATATGGTATACCCAAAAAGCCAATTCAACAATGAGGATGGACTTAACTGAATATGGTATACCCAAAAAGCCAATTCAACAATGAGGATGGACTTAACTGAATATGGTATACCCAAAAAGCCAATTCAACAATGAGGATGGACTTAACTGAATATGGTATACCCAAAAAGCCAATTCAACAATGAGGATGGACTTAACTGAATATGGTATACCCAAAAAGCCAATTCAACAATGAGGATGGACTTAACTGAATATGGTATACCCAAAAAGCCAATTCAACAATGAGGATGGACTTAACTGAATACGGTACACCCAAAAAGCCAATTCAACAATGAAGATGGACATAACTGAATACCCAAAAAGCCAATGAAACGATAAGGATGGACTTAACTGAATACGACAAATACCCCAAAAAGCCAATTCAACAATGAGGATGGACTTAACTGAATACGGTATACCCAAAAAGCCAATTCAACAATGAGGATGGACTTAACTGAATATGGTATACCAAAAAAGCAAATTCAACAATGAGGATGGACTTAACGGAATACACAAAAAGCCAATGCAAAAATGAGGATGGACTTACTGGAATACCCAAAAAGCCCACGCAAAAATGAGAATGGACTTAACTGAGTACTGTAAAAGCCTGTGCAACATTGAGAATGGACTTAACTGAATAGGCCTACCCAAAAAGCCAATGCAACAATGAGGATGGACTTAGCTGAATACTGTAAAAGGCTATGCAACATTGGGAATGACCTCCCTGAATACCACAAATACTCCAACAAGCCAACAATGACAGCCTTGGAACCCCTTCATGGCTTGACCACTTGTGAGGTTCTCTGCCTGCAAGACCACTCATGGGTTCCAGTGGACTGATCCATGCACCTCACTAAGGTTTTATTGTGTTGTACATTGAGTCGTCTATGTAGGGACACTGCCTGGATTTTTCATCAGAACTGCACTCAGTTCGCGACACAGCCATCAACTCCGATATGTGTTGCTCAGGTAAAACCTTATCTTTTTATGAGTTATGGATTCAGCTAGCAGTATTACATGTAGCTAAAGCAGAAGTTACTAAACTTGACAGTGTAATTGAAGAAGAAAACTTCAAATGCCTTCCCAGAAGAGGAGGTTTCATGTATGTTCAAATTAGCACTTGACAAATTGTTTGGGATTGTCTTCGATTGAGAACAACTTCCAACTTATGGTCCTAGACAACGCGAAGGGCTTCACATTACCGAGTCCTAAGGAAAATGTTGAAAATTATTCCGTCAGACAGGCAAGTACATTTATGTAGCATGTTCAGCTCCATTAAGGTTTTCGAAAAGAACATTATTCTCTGTTGAGTAAGTTCATGTCGAAGTGCTTCAAAGAAATTTGAAACTAAAAGATATATTTCTTGAGGGCAAGGGCAATGACATGTGTAAGGGAATGTTTCAGATTTGAAGGATACCGTTTTTCATGTCAAAGAAAATTATATGACAATTTAGTTCCTGATTTCACTGTCATGAAGTTCTTGGTGAATATTTCATAGATGGAATTAGATTGTGTCAAACTCTAAACTTGAACATTGTTGGCTGATATATAAAACAACTGACCAACTATTATTGTGCATGGTGAGTGGGCTTTGACAGTTCTGAAAAACTTTGTGACAAGTGTAAAAGATGACATATATATGAATTGAATAGCAACTGTTCTGAAATAAGTTTATTCCAGATAGCATAATTCACAAATGGTCAGGCATATGGTACAATGCTCATACGTGTTGGCCTGAGACACAATCAATCTCAGACATCATTTTTACCAAGCCACCTGCATGTGTCTCTATAATACAAGTTTTCAGCTGACTTCAAACGACAACAACATGCTTTGATTAACACAATGCTTTTTCATTCTCTCCACTGGGCCTCCACATCTTGCTGTTTCAACACTCAGTCTGGGTCTGCAGCATTTTCTAGATTCCATGTTTGATAGCTTCCCATGTATTGTTTTGGCTAAGCTCAAAAGCAACATCTGCTACTATGATCAAAATATGAAATTGGCATTCACCGATGAGGAATAACAATAATAATGTCACACTTGTGAATTCATGGAGTTAGTGTGGCTTCAGTCAGGTTTTTCTCTGCTGTAGTGTCTCATTTTTGCAGTCTCGGTGCTGCAGTTATGTAACAATAACATTATCTCATGCAGCTAATCAATCAATGTCTCAGAAAAATACCTTGATTCCTCCAACACAGAGTAAGTAACATCAAACTGACTGGGTAGACGATGTGAGCCTATTGAATTAGTTATATAGTCATCTTTAAAGAATTTTGAATTGGCATTAAAGACACAAGAGCTTCAGTTAGGTTTCTTTATCACCAATTTTCATTTTCAGTCATTATTTTTTACAAGATCCAAAAACTTTTACGACATGATGGATGGCTATAGCTGGATGAAAAGAATGTAAGAAGATTTAGCTTTGGAAGAACATGAGGAGCAGAGGGAGGACCAGCAAGCTGTTAATGAACCCCAAATTGCCTTCATGTTGCCATCAACAGTAATTTGATTATGATCCCAGATTCCATCATTGACATCAAATTTCTTTGAACATTTTTGCCTCAAGGGCAATTTCTTTTTTCATAAAAGGCCTGCAGAAACTGAGGGATGTTTCTTGTCGTGATTCTTACACATCAGCAATATTTCATGAAATTTTGAAATCACTCCAACACTCTCTTACTTTGGGTGTGATTACGACCAGGCACTAAGAAGCTACAACAGAGTGCCAATTTTTTCAAATACTTCTAAATCAGCGTTGAAGAAGGCTATTGTTGCCTATTTGTGAATTTAGTCACCAAAAGCCTTTTGAATACAACATTTTCAAAGGGACTGATGCAATTCCTGATTAGATGCATAAATAGTCACTGCATATGAGTTCCTGATACAATTGGTATTAACTTCAAAAATAAATCATTCGGTGCACAAACTTTCATGGGTAACGACACAATTTATCTGAGAAATCACATTCTGCTGGTCGCATCGCATGATAAAATCAGCTCACCATATTGTGACTGCATAGCATGTCTACATAATGAGACTACACATTCCTCCGAGGGTGTGGGTTCAAATCTCAACCTAGAATTCAATTTAGTCCAACCCATGGAACTCACTCTGGAACTCAATTTAGTCCGAGCCCGTGGAATATCAAATGGAGGTAACTTGTGTCCAGTATTCTATGCTGGGGCAACTGAATGACCCTTGGCATCCCTAAATTAATAGGGTATGTGGCAGACTCCTATTCTTATCATCGTGCGGAGATCACCAACCCTAGGGTGATACATTGGTGAGTTATGTCCCTATCAGCATGCCTCGGCGGTCCAACGTCGGCCTGAAGCTGGTCCGATGCTGCTGACATCGGACTGACGCTGGACCAACGTTGGACTGCCGAGGCATGCTGACAGGGGTGGCTCTGTGGTACAGTGGTTGGCATGCTTGCCTTGTACTTTCTTGATCAAAATGCTGAATGCAGTGTAGTATTCACTGAAGCTCACTGGTGACATTTGCCATCGAATATGTTATTGAATATGGCATTAACCAATCAGGAATATGTTGCGCTCGAGGCAATGCCAAATATGTGGAGTGCGGATTATTATTGCAATGGACATATACTGTCATATAGCCAAGTATGAAGTATTACTAAGGTTTCCTTCATTTTTGCTCACGGAAGCTGTCATGGGTGTCTTTTCACACATTGTGGCAGACTTTATTGTTACAACTAGATGTATCAACTATATATTGAATACATTGTTCAATTCAAGTACAATTTTAATATGAACTGTAAACAAAATAGGACTATTGTAGATACCTGATTCCTTTCAAAGTAACTCTTTTAATCTCTCCATATATTAATATATCAATGAAATCATAAAGTTCATGTAAATTTATGGGACTTCATTATCAAACCAATGTTAGTGTAGTACAAACATAGGCCCCATTTAAGCATGTAACTCCCAAACGGAGCTCCCATTTGGGACTTCAGGGAGTTATGGAAATTACGGGAGTTAGCAGGAGTTAGTGGGAGTTACGGGAGTTAGTGGGAGTTAGCGGGAGTTAGTAGGAGTTCGTGGGAGTTACGGGAGTTAGTGGGAGTTAGCGGGAGTTAGCGGGAATTAGCGGGAGTTAGTGGGAGTTACGGGAGTTAGTGGGAGTTAGCAGGAGTTAGCGGGAGTTAGCGGGAGTTACAGGAGTTAGCAGGAGTTAGCGGGAGTTAATGGGACATAGGGGGAGTTGCAGGACGTCAAGGAGTTCCGGGAGTTACATGCTTAAATGGGGCCTAAACATGCAATAATACCAATACATATATCTATAAAATATTTTTTGTTGAAAATTTTGTTTTGTTTTTACTCTGATGTTCATTCAATTATGAAAATCTAGAAATTTATGAGAACTTTCTTTTGAAATATCCTGCACATGACTGATTTTACATCCCATTGATGTGTTGTTTCTGTGTTATTCTGGAAATGTATGAGATCTATATAAATTCGTGGGACATTGTAATAATAATGTGTTTGCGCTGTCATAAATTTTGATATTTATAGCGATATACAATAATAGAAGTTGATACAATCATGTAGTATCATGTAGTATACTACGCTTTAGTAGTTACTTCATGCTCTCTATATATTTTAAATATTTTTTCCCCTCTTCATTGCGTTTTTCAGGAGAAGTAAATAGGTTCGTAAATAGTAATTGTTGTATGGAAATTCATTGGTAATTCATTGAGGAGAGTACTTTCTGTGAAGTTTCAAGAGCTACTGTGTGTGCTCATTGAATGTTTAGGCAACTTGTGCTGCCCCTGAATCACTTCCTACCTTTACCTACTTGAAACTGCCTTTTAAAATTACATTTAAACAACACAAATTAAAACTCCATCATCCCCATAGTGTTTGATTCATTGATATTGTACCCCTTTGCTAATTGTTATTACATTTTAAATAGCTGTCTTAATAGAGTTCTTTTGATATGTTCTAAGGTTATTGCGAGGAGTCAAAGGTAGTTGTAAGGAAATTTGGGGTGGAGAGGAGAAAGGAGGACTTCTGAAAGAAAATTTTCTTACTTTATTTTGGATTGTACTGTACCTGCACTCTTGGCTAAGTAATTTACTGATACAAATGTTCTTTTGATATTCTTCAAGAACAAAATTCAAATGTTCATTTGATATTCTTTTATAGCATCTGACAGATGAACCCTGTGCAGATGTTCATCAGATATTCTTCTTAACATAGTTATGGCTGATCTAAATACGAAATGTTCATCAGATATTCTTCAAGATCAGATGAATGAAATAAAAAAAGTTCATAACTTATTGCACTAGGGGAGAGCGGGGCACAGTGAGACGGCAGGCACAGTGAGACAAAGCCCGTAGCATCTAACTGGTACCTTTTACAGATCAACCCTTTTTTTTATGGTACAAAAATTAAGTAAGTGAGAGACTGTCCTATATCCTGAATGCCTACACAGCATATCGAGAGTGGAATTTTAATATTTTGGTTTTTAGCCAGTAAAAGTAAATAATTTCGCTAAATGACTTTTTGTTATAACTCCCAAGAAAAATGGTATAATGCAAATCAATTTCCAGGGATTCAAACGTTGGTTATTTGTCTTAGTTTAGTGAGATGATGAACCACAATGCAGGCACGCGGTCTGCAGGATTCAAAAATATAAACAGAGCTGCGTGGGGCACAGTGAGACAGTTTGAGGCGGGGTACAGTGAGACATCACAAAATACACCCGAAACGACCTGAATGTGTAATGCATGGCTCACAATTCACTATTAAAAACAAAATGTCTATTATAAACTACTGATTTTACTGAGTAATATCCACAGAGAAGCATCAAAGAAGAATTTTGATCTGGATGTAACAGGTGCGGCTCTTTAAATAAGTCGTGCATGTGTCCCATGCGATGATGTTTCAAAACATGCTCAAAAAAGGACGTAAAAAATCACCTAGCCAGCTGTTTTTATTAGCGTACCGTATTTCTGTAGCAACAATTGATAGAACAATTCCACAGGTCCTGATGATTGGTGGTTATGGCAGCAGATGCTCCGTCTCACTGTACCCCGCCTGCTGTCTCACTGTGCCCCGCCCACGGGGCACAGTGAGACACTAAACGAGCATGGACATAACTCAAAGTTTCTCCATACCTGTAAAAGGTAGGAACCTGAAATAACCTGACAATCTACCCAACGTCATTATCTATAATGTGGACCTGACCTCATTTAACTCGTTACTGCCAACATTTTGGAAGACTTGAAAATAAAAAACTGTCTCACTGTGCCCTGCTCTCCCCTACTTATTTTAATATTGGGAAAGTTTCAAGGATATTTCCTTTACATGAACTAGCAAAAGTTTGTTCTTGCTGGGTATTTTGGAAGTTTAGTACTACATATTTTGAGTGTATAGTCAGCACTAAAACCGTATAAGTTACTATAACCACACCGGCATACACAAAATGTACGCCCACGTTATTTTGATACCCCCCACTCCTTTGTATGGTTTATCGTGTCATAATCTTAAAGAGAAAACAATCCCTCATTAGGAGGGGATCCACTAAGTGTAGGTGGAGCTGGTGCATACGTGACAATCTTAGTCATGTGATAACGTTCCTTTGTCTTTTCAGAGTACTTCCGGAACAAGGGGATTATGGGAAGGCCGAGCCGGGATTCCTTGGCTGGTCGGTTGCCAGAGATGGAAGTGACTGAGAGACCTGTATCGTAAGTTGCTCTTTTGGTATTTCCTAGGCCCTATGTGTTATCTGTCTTTCTTTTTTTACTAAGGTGAAATGTACTTCAAATATTCTTCAAATGTGAATGAACTAAATACAAATGTTCATGAGATGTTTGTCAAGAATACATATATAAGAACTAAATATAATGTTCATTGAATATTCTTCGAGAACAGATCAACTTTGTATAGATGTTCCTCAGATATTCTTCTAGAGTAGATGAATTAAAAATACAAATATTTATCAGATATTCTTGGGGAATATATGAACTTTTAAAATTCATATGCTCTTCAGGTATGGACTAAATACAAATGATCATTATGTATTCTATACATCAGTTAGCCACTGTGACAGTCGACTCATTCTACAGACATGGGAAGGGAACAACTGTGTTATGCCTGTGCTGACAAGTTACAAGCAAGTAAAGTAAAACAAATAAAAAACAAATTTGCAGTTTTGAAAACAGATTAATCAAAAGAGTTGTTCCAATCACTCATTATGCTTGGCTAGTACTTCCAAACGGACATACACAGTTAACATTCTGAGGACTAAAATTGTTGAGTGTTACACTGTAGTATGTTGGACAACTCAATCATTCACGATATGACAAAGACATATTACCAGTGAGATAAAATACAGTTTAAACTTGTGGTTATCAGAGTTACAGATTCTCAACCCTCCTAGGACTAAAAGTGCCATGGGAAATACTTGATCATTCTATCACTCACGAATATGACAAAGACAAAGTGGTTGTTGAAGTATTGTAGTGGTACTAGCCACTTTACTTCACCTTCAAATTGGCAGGTCACAGATTCCAAAATTTGTGGTACATACAAGTGACTCTGAGGACTGTTATAATACATGTTTTATTGTGAAAATGTCTTTAATTCATGGACAAGACATTGTCTTAAAGTTGTGTGTAGTAACTCTCAGTTTGCATACAATTTGTGAGTTATGATATTCCAAATTTTGTTGGACTGCTCCAACATTGACTGAAATGCAATAGGCAAGATTGATGAATTGCTCATAAATCTGACAAATGTACACCATTGACGAGATCTTGTGGTGATTATAGGTATCTGTTAGTTCATTCAAAGTCAGAAAGACCCATAGATCTTCTATTATGTTATTCCAACTCTCTTTAAACTGCAGTAGCGCCGAGTGTAATGCTTGACTTATGCGGTGGCAACTGGCAGCTCGGTGGTTTTTTGCATTGCAAACCAAGATTTATGGAAAAGACTGAGCAAGCTGTTGCTTTACTATCTCTGCAACCAGCAGTCCTGCAGTTTTATAGTTTCTCACTTATTCTGTGAGGATGAATGGATATTTCAGACATTCAGTTGATTGCTTTAAGTCAAACAGAACCTGATAATATATATGCATTCTAGTGAATCTAATTACATAAATTATACATGACATATAACATTTTACGGATATTGATAATATTAAATCAGTCCAAAAAGGCAAACATAAACCATTCCTACCAACCATAGCATATGTATATATGATGCCTTCTGAGTATGGATGTATCCAAGTATATCTCTTTCTGAGACTGGTCTTCTCTTCACCCAGTTTCTCAAAAAAGTGAAAATTAAAAGGTATGTATTGAGTGTTTTTTTCTTGTGGTCCTCTTTTGGTTTTACTTGGGGCCCCAGACTTCTATATCATGAGCAGCATTTCTTAGTGTGGATACATTTGAGTCAACCACCTTGCAGGAGCTTCCTTTGAAGTCGACCTATTGCTTTGGTGATATAGGTTTTCAGTTACATTTTTGTTTGGTCTTTTTCTGAATGAAAATGCAATCATGATCTTCTGTTTCTGGAACAGAGGCGTTGTTATATTGAATTGATTTTGATCACAAAGTGACTTCACAACAAGGCAAAATTGTGTACTTCAAGAATAGTTGTCATTTGGGACATACATTTCAAATTGAGATGACTTGTGCGCATACCTAGGAGATAATTTATAAATATGGTTTCAGCAGGTGTCTAGACAATTAGAAAACCAGCAATAACACACTGTCCAAAACAATGGAATCTGAAAACTAGGTATAGTTCCAATAATAACACAGCTTTAGTCTTTAGATTAGTGAAACAGATATGTATTTAGTTACGCTTAACTTTTTTTAGAGACATCTACCAAACATCATGCACTTGTAAGCAAATAGCAAGAAGAATCAGTGGAAAAGTAAACTTCGATGAGAACTCTAGTTGAAAGTACCTTGCTAAGTTCTCCATGAAGTAACAGAGAATAGCTGAAATAGCAAGATTTAAGATAGAATAGGTCCCATCTGGTGCCCTTGTGATATGCCAATGGTGAATAACATTTTCTCGGTGTCCTACTAGTCAGTTGCTTTTCCAGTCGTCTTTGATCTGTTATCAGGTACTTCAAAGCAGGTCATCAATAACCAAGAAGCCAGCTACTCAAATGAAACAGTCAGTGCCAAGAACGAGACCCAAACACTTCACCTTGACTTTGATAATAAAAGAACATTCATATATATATATTATACAGTGTATATGCTCTGTAATTACCAGATGTGTTTCATGGAGATATCGGTACTTAGATAGATAGATTGATAGATAGATAGATAGATAGATAGATAGATAGATAGATAGACAGATAGATAAATAGATAGATAGATAGATAGATAGATAGATAGATAGATAGATAGACTTTATTTCATTAGGGTTATACCTATTTAAGTTTCTAGGACCTTAAATATAAATTCATCTGACCAAAAGGCAATATATCTATGCCTTCACCCTTCATCCACCCCTGTTTTTGACAAGAGGCATGGTTTTATTGGTTGCTCTCTACTTTTTCTGATACTATCACTTTATAATTTCATGATGATCATACCATAAAACAACATAGTTTTTGCAACGTTACACAAGCAGTAAACCATTTGGATAACAGACCAAAGACTCACTAAAACACACACAATGACAAAGGCTGCCACTTGTAACTTATACAAGCAAGAGACACAACAGAGCTCTCACCAACGGCACCGTCTTGGAACAGCTAATGAATAATTATGCCTTAGAGAACATTTTCTTGAAGTGGCACTATATATCCTCATACAATAGGCAGCCTTCATGCCATGAGGAGATAATGAATACCCATGAGACATTTAGTAGGCTATCTACAGCAACTTACACAAGAATGATTTAATTATACAATGATATAAGTTGATCCATATATGCCGCAGATTGAATGATGGAGAACTTTAGCCTAACTCTATAGAGATGTATGCTAGACTCTTTTTTCCAAACTATAGAGCA
Source organism: Platynereis dumerilii (assembly GCA_026936325.1). Classification (NCBI taxonomy): domain Eukaryota; kingdom Metazoa; phylum Annelida; class Polychaeta; order Phyllodocida; family Nereididae; genus Platynereis; species Platynereis dumerilii. The sequence continues at coordinate 9,467,759 of JAPTHN010000008.1, forward strand.
TCATGCTCTGATGCTTAATCGCATACATAATATATAATTTCATGCAAGCAACTATATGGAAGTTTAATGAGGCTCTAATGTACACAGGTATATTCCCTATCTGCAGAGTGCAGAGAGTGTTGCTGTGAAATTTAGCTGTCATAATCATGACATATTATCGGAATCCATTGGCATGTTTTCCATAAGTTGAGCCTCATTTTTTTTGAAAATAAGGTTATTCTATCCCGCTCAGTTGTGAATGAGTGTCAAGGAATGATGCTTGGAAGGTGTATTTATTTATCACAAATTTCATAAAGTGTTAGTAAAACAATGATCATGGTTGTGGAGTTATCGCCATCTAGCCCTCTAGTTGATTCAAATTTAGCCAACCTATAGATCTTCATTCTAACTCCCCTTAAAACTGCAGTAGCCAAGTGTAATGCTTGAGTTATGTATTGGCAACAGGCAGCGCACTTGTATTTTGCATTGCAAACCAAGATTTATGGAAAAGACTGAGCAAGCTGTTGCTTTACTATCTCTGCAACCAGCAGTCCTGCAGTTTGATTTGCAGCTTATTCTGTGAGAATCTTACACAAGCTTGAGCCTTTCAGAAGCTCTTATTATTTTGGTGTATTCGTTTGCATTCTTCAGTATTAACATGAATTCCCTGATTGGTCACAATATATTAGGCCTACTATCCTCCAGCATTCTCTTTGGCCAGACTTTTTTCATTTTTAGCTTTTTAGATTTTAATAAAAGAATTTGTAACTAAACCATTTACAAATTTCCTGATTTCATTCTCCACTTTTTTTGGACAAAACTCGTTTTTTGAAAATACCAAGTGGTGTTTTCTGGTTTTCCAAAAAACCGTACCCTTGATTATATAATATAGCTCTGTATGGTGATTCCACATTCCCAGATTGCAACGATACGGAATACAATGTAAAATGATTTAAGCATTGTTGATCCGACCAGACAACTCTAAGAACTAATGTGGGATATTTTACCAGCCCGCGACACAAAGATAACCAAATGCACTGACATTTTTTTTAAGGAGGCTTCACATTAACAGGTGTGCTGAGGTAGGGTGATAGGTGAACTGACATCTCATCAAAGCAGCCAGCCTTGCATGCAGGGATGTAACATGACTAGAGGAGATCTGAAAAAGAACAACCTTTGGTGCAAAACGAAAATTACTCATGGAGGCTGTTGCGTTTATAAGCATCTACTTTGGCGTTGGTAACGCGATATTGTTGCGGAGGAAAAAAGTATATTCTTGTTATTATGAATGATTTGTTATATTAATATAAGAATAGATTTACCCATCACTACAGTCTATAATGCATAAGGCTGTTTAATACAAAATTAGTTTTGACATAAATATATTTGACAAGGTAACGTAAGTGAAACTTGAGTAGAAAATGGTTATTTTTTAAATTATCAGTTTTGATTTCTTGAGAGAGAATGACAACAGGCAATATTTAGCATTCAAAGTAGCGTGGTGTAAAAATGGCATGGTGAACTGTGCAGCTACTGCACAATTCAATAAATGGTATTTTGCAAAAGTTAGAAATAGCAAATATAATAATTATTATGGAGTGGCAAAATAACTGACATTGCCTGGTTTTGCAGTGTATTTTTTTATGGTGTGGAGGAAAGCTCATGCTAGAGCAAAGTAGTGGTCAGAGGTGTCTTCCACAAACATAGAAAAGAGGACATAACAGCAATAAGCTTTGCATCTGATATGTTTATACATGTACCCATATTTGTATGTATAACTTTGGGTACACAATACTTGTAAGGCCATAAAATAAATTATTCAATTTGTTTGTTAGTCTTTTAATTGGATATTTTAAGTCACCTTACAAATTCCGAATTAACTAAGTGAAAATACGATAACTGTTATTTCTTCATGTAATCGTCTCTATCACAGATATATTGATGACAAACCAAAGAGGAATACTTTATGGTTAAAACCTTGCTTGTTTTGGAAACATCTGCATGTTGTATTCCTTTAGAGCTGGCTCAAGATGATTAAGAGGAAATACAGAGACCCAAGAGCACTCTTGAGAAGCTTGATGTCAAGGAAACCAATCAGAGCTAATCAGTAATATTGATTTGGCCAATCCCAGACCAGATTAGTGACCCATGTGGCCAAGGTCAAACTGAAGGTCATTCGACTCTCCTGCTCCGCCTGTCCACGGCTACTGCAATGTGATTTGAAAGATGGAGAAATATTAGTTTACGTTTTGGTTGCGAATAATTTCAGCACAAATGTTTCCATCGCAGACTCTTGTTGAAGTTGGTTTATGTGACTATGAGCTGTACAATTGATGCACTGAAGTATCTTCGAAGTTTGAATCTGGGATTGCGAGGTAGTTTTTCACACCTCCAGAAGGTAGAAGCTGCAATTCGGTTGGATGGTTTTGTTAGAATACTGGTCTTCAAGACAGAAAACCAGTCTCCCACAGGCCTAGTATTGGCAGGCGAATATATATCTTCAGATTGGTGAAATTGAGTTGGCTGAATTGGAATATAAGCCAATGTTGGTGGTCACTTTTAAGTCTAAACCTCAAAAGCCGAAGTATGCGATAAGTATTCAGTTGGGCAATGGGCATATGTGAGAGCGGACTTTCTTTTGCACCTCCATTGAAATGTTGCATTCTGTTAATAGGCCTTATTACTGAAACACAACCGTGATCAAAACAAAAATATTTATAGCATTGAGGCTCCTTATTGACTTGGTTGAAGAAATTTACGATTATTTATGAAGTCAGTTAAAAAAAGTTTTGTTTGTTATCCATTGTTTACATCTAGAGATCAAAATGACCACCTCACCATGTGTGAACCATAAAGAACAATAAAATGTCTGGCAATCTTTTTTTAAAATTTACGACATGTCACTGGCCAACACAGCTATCCGACGTATACTTTGTATTCGTATTGAAATCTTGCGAATCCATCACATTTTCATGGCTACAGTGAAGTTTGTCTAAATGGGAGAAGATATTTCACTTTTATTACCCCCATTATAGATGTAACAACTACAATGAAACAAGCTTTAAAACTGGTGTAAAATTTTTGTATGAAAGCAGATTTCATAATATTGGTTTTAGCCTATTGTTCGTGTTGCTATATCCGGATAACAGTGAGCGTTTGTGACAAACAAGGAAATATTTCATCGTACAAAGGGAAGTACATTTTTGTTGGTGGAGTTTATAGTACTTTTATGTGTACAGATATGTGAACGAACTGGTGGGGACCCTTGACTTCTCATATAGCAGCTGCTGGATGCAGAAGAATAATTCCTTGACTTGCAGTTTATAGTATCACAAAGGTAAGTTACCAATGGGTCTGGTTAGGCTTGGCATAACTGATATTTAGCTTCTCACATCTATTTTTGGCGTAAGTCGGCACAACAACAAAAAATTGTCTAAATTGTTATTACGCTGCCGGCCAAAAGTTTGGAAACAGTAAATGGTGCTTGCCATGGCATTAGTGTTAGATTTTACAGCTTCTTTATGCGCGTATTCTTATTTGATCATGTTGAAATCGAGCTATATATTAGTGTGAACAGGATTAAGAGAGGTAAATCAGTGAGAATAGCATTAACTTTCCAATGCTGCTCTCAAAATAGGTGTCTGTCAAAGTGAGTAAGCCATCATCATTGTTATTGAATAGAAGGTTGTGTCCCCTTGCCTTGACCCATCTATATTTTACAGAGCAACAAAGGAAACTGAGTGCAATTCATACAGAAAATACCTATACAATACCAGTTCCTATAATGCTATATTTCCTTCGCCTCAACAATGTGGCCTCCTCTTGTCCTGGTCAGCCTGCCAAGAGCATTAAAAGAGGATATAAAGCCCCTGTCATCCATCCTTTATTGCTCTCAAAAGTAGGCCTATAGGCCTACTCATCCATATTTTTGAGTAACAGTCCTCCCAAACAACTCTCTAAAATTGGGTTTTCACCCTTTTTTAGCCTAAAATCGTCTTACCCTAATTTTAATGCAAACACCCACTTTTGACAACTTAAAAACCCTCTAAAATATTACCATTAAATGGTGATTCCATTGCTTTCTGTCCTCCGAAATTGTTGAGCTGGTATGACAACAAGATCAAAACTGCCCAGGATATTTTTAAAGCTTGGGGAGGATGCTCACTGCTCTGCTACTGTTATTGATCAGATGCTGTAATTTAGCCTTGAATTTATAAACTACCGGCAGTGCATTGTAAAACCTTTTCAATTGGAAGTTTTGGCTATAATTGCGTTTTTCTCAATACAGAAGTTGTGCTAATTAGGACCCCGATTTTTTTTTTGAAAACCCTCTAAAAAGGAATGAGTATACCCTGGAACCGACGTTCCTGAGGTTGGGAGGTCTGGAGTAAATTCTGGTAAAGTTCATGCTATTTTAGCAAATTTATGTATACGTTTTTCAATCCTCGTCACACTGACATAGGCCTAATTTAATTGGATAAACTAATAATCAAATCACCCAGAGGCAATTTCATGGGGGACAATTAAAGTAACCCTGATCCAGTAGTGAAACAACACCGTGTTTCCGAACTGCGAATCGTCCATTCATCCATGTTTTTGTTTCACCCTTTTACAATGAAATAGAAACTGTTTCGCAATGGAAAACATGGTTTATTGCTCTACCACTATAATAGTAAAGTTTTACAAATTAATTTACACATATATCATGAGTGCATACATATTTGGCTGTATTTTTAACGAGATAAAGAAAACTTTGAATGAATATACCACCAACTCATTTGCATGTAAATTTATGTAGCTTTTGTTGGTAGTTCTCGTAAATTTCACCAAATTTATAGCTGTTCAATCATTAATGAATGAACAGTACAAAGAAATTGTTGTACTAGAAATAGCATAAATTATATCATTTGTATACAACTTTTGTTCTTACAACTTTCCTTATAGTAAATTTTAAAGATGTTTTGTATATTTATGGCTTAACAAACATGCACAAGTTAGAATTATCATTAATTTCTTTAAACTCCATTATTTAAAAGAAGGACATAACGCTATTCAAAACTAATTCGAAATCATATAATTTATGCATGTTGTCGTGGCGAAGATAGATTTGACAAACATGGACCTCTCTGATTAAGTTGCCGAAATTTTTGGTTTTTGGGTCACATTTACTTTTACAGATGATTTTATAATTGTGGACATTGAGCCCGCGAATGTGAATTTTTTTCAAGGACAAATTATTGGAAAGAGTGTTATACAATGGTCCCTGCATTATAAGACCGCCCATTCTTCAGTCGTGGCGCGGTGTCTCGTGGGGTTGCGGTCTCTCGTCAGGGTGCAAAATGCACTAAAAATACTTCGGGAGGAAGGCGGTCACATAAGGCAAGTTGGTCTTACAACAAGGGGTCTTACAACACAGGTACCACTGTAATAGGTTTTTTGATGTCACTTTTTCCTGTAGAATCTTGGCATGTATACCAGTAATTCTCTATAGACAATACAAGCGTATGCAATTCGAATTCTGAGATTGCAGGAGCAGAGCCATTCTGCAAATAACACACAGATATGGTGCAAATGCAATAGTTGAACTTGTACATCGCACTTATTTTGATAATGTTCTGGCATGCAAAGTATTTTTTCTTTTATAGTCTTTGCATATTTTAAAGAAATACAAAACTGGTGGGAGCCTATGTCAAAGTCACATGACAAATTCCAATTAGAATACAACCATAGCAGTGATCACAACTGTTATACATTGTTTGTTACTATTTGTGTGTTCAGCAGTTAGACATGAGATAAAAATGTATAAGAATCTGCAACTTATCGAACTAACAACACCCAACAATAACTGTGAATTTTGAGAAAATGTTTTTCATAGTCAACTGTAAAATTTGATAGAATCTGTGACAAATATATCAAAACACGCGTGACCAGGGCATTTCTTGGACTTGTCATATGCTAGTATATGGATGGATTAAATCGATCTACAAGCCCTGATACGAGGGGTTTTCCAAAAGTTCTGTCCAACTTGCCATAACTTTTGCTATATTTAATACAGATACATGATATTTGGGTCAGATAATATTGAAGTAATTTGCAAATGATCCTCAAAAAATCAGATCATAGAAACAAAAATAAATGGTTAATTTGTTGCCATGGAAACTGAAAGTCATGAAATGCGGCCCAAGGCACTATGAGAGACACAGATTCATTTTATCTTGCCAGGGTTGCAGGACAAGAAACCTATTAAAAATAATCCCTAACATTTCACAAATTCCTGTAAGAATGAACTTGACACTGAGTACATTTCTTATAGCCTTATATCCCTTAAAAAGTCAATGCATCACAGTCCTTATATTAAGAGCACAGTTGGTGTTTTGCAGACTTTTTGTTCTTTACGATGGATTTTCCATAAGTTCTGTCCAACCTGTCATAACTTTTGCTAGATTTAAAACAGAAAAGTGATATTTGGGTCAGTTGATATTGAGATAATTTGCAAATGATCCCCAAAAAATCAGATCATAGAGGTAAAAATAAATTGTTGATTTGTTGCTATGGAAGCCAAAAGTCATGAAATGCGACCAAAAGCTTGTTAACAGACACATACTTGACATATTGTGTAAAATATGTAATTATTACAAGAGATATAGAACAGAGTTTTTTCAAAACATTCATAATCATTTCACAAATTCCAAAAATAATGACTGGGACCTTATAAATACGTTTTCTCATACTTTCTATCCATCTCTAAGTATGATACCGCGGTCTTCATGTTAAGGTCAGTTTTGGAATTTTCCAGTGTTCTTTTCTTAGGTTTTCCAATGTGTCTTCTCTTCATTCAGAAAAAGTTTATACAATCTTTATTTGGTTCTGTCACTCATACTGTCTTCCTTGTATGTATGATAAAAGGTTCTTACTCTCTCTGTTAGTTTTATCCAATTAAAATGAAAAAATGTAAGGTATGTATGATGTCATCCATATCCGAAAAACTGCTCATCTCGTAAAAAACTGAGAAACTACATGAGTGATGGTTAAGGAACTGAGATGTAACAAAATTACCAGTTTCCATTGTTATTAATGATTTTACAATTTACTGATTGTATTTCATAAAAAAACTTATGAATATACTTTAATTTAATAAGTCAAGACACAGATATTGCAAGCCAGTGTTCGTTTCGTTTTAAGTAAGAACTACGAAGTCTGGGCCGCATTTCATGACTTCTGGTTTCGATGGCAACAGATTAAGCATTTATTTTTAATTTTATGATCTGATTTTTTGGGTGTTATTTGCAAATTACGTCAAGATTATCTGACCCAAATATCATAAGTTTCTACATCAACTCTAGCGAAAGTTAGGACTAGTTGGACAGAACATATGGAAAACCCCTCGTATACTATGTCTATCAATGACTGGTACTTCCACTCATGTATAGAATGTGTGTCCTGGAAAGACTAAATACATTCAGGATTAATGTCTGCAATGATGAAAACAGCTGTAAGTTGCTGACATTTTCACTTTCGGTTTTACTTTTACAATTTGTCAAAGTAATGATTTCCTATCCCAAAAGTGTGTCAACAATTCATCTTCTTGCAAACCAGTCTCAGACATGCATGGTAACCTAACACAATCATGACATTCGGGAAGAATGTTACCACCCAATAAACAACATACGACATAATATGATGTCAAAATATACATGTCTGCTTGTCCACTGCACTAATAGTATTTATGCCATACTAATTCCATGAAGCCTCAAGCGTAACATATTCCTGATTGGTTAATGCCATATTCAATATTCAATGGCAAATGTCGCTGGTGAGCTTCAGCGAATGCTACAAACTCAGAGTAGTGCCGACGATCTGTTGCAGTGATTGTCTGCTTTTGAAGCACTCATTTGATGTTTGGTCAATGACTCCCCTCACTGGCCAAAACATAACTTTCACTCCTTAGTGCATCAACTTTTGAATGACATGATAGTGTTTTTTCTCAGACATCCAGGTAATGATCCAATTGTGAAGGTTTAAAACATTTCTCTGGACTTGCTTTTGTTGGGCAAATAATTGAGTAGCCTGATGATGCTTGCATGGTATACACTTTACAGGTTAAACGTTGCTCCCAACAAAAGCAAGTCCAGAGAAATGTTTTAAACCTTCACTTTTGAATGAGATCTTGCAAAAACCTCTGACTTATAACAAAACGTTGAAAAAAAAGAAGGTTAGATTGAATGTTTGGTGGACTCTAAACACAATGAAACATTGCAGATATGAAAAATCATGCCAAGATACATCCATCAGTTTTTTTGCAAGCCTTTACGAAAAAAGAAATTGCCCTTGAGGCAAAAAAAGTTCAAAGAAATTTGATGTCAATGATGGAATCTTGGATCATAATCAAATTATTGTTGATGGCAACATGAAGGCAATTTGGGGTTCATTAACAGCTAGCTAGTCCTCTTGCTTCGTCTCTCTCTCTTCAAAATAAAATCTTCTTACAAGCTCTCTCCATCGAGCCAAAGCCATTCATCATGTCATAATTTTTTGGATCATGTAGAAAATAATGACTGAGAATGAAAATGGGTGATAAAACCCAACTATAATGGAGAAGCTCAAGTTTCATTTAATGCCCAATCACATCTTATGTAGAACACATGGATTATGATTTTTTAAAGATAATTTATCAGTTGCTAGATACTTCAAGTTGCTAGCTCTAAGTGTGAAAAAATGCATGAGTATTTTTGACATTGCTTTGTTCAGATCTGGCAAAATATTTATCAAGATTGAAAACAATTAACGTGTCTATTTCACATAAAAATCTTGTTTGATGTGCCCAAAATTTTGGACGGACACCCGCTCTTGGCGTTTATTTTTTCTGTTTTACACAAACCTTATTTTCAGTATTTGAGTGTTATGTTATTTTTTGAGTGTATATTTGTGATAAATTAATTATTTATGTTAGATATGGGCACAAACAATCAGGATGGCAGTTCTGTTGGATGTAGTGCACTTTGTTTGGCTTAGTTATAATTACCTAATTAGTATGGACAGTTCAACTGTAGTTTGTATGCAGGACCTGGAGCTCATTAAGTTTTGCGGAGTAAAATCAATATTAGCTCATTTTTGCAATTACAAACTTGTTAGTTTAATGATTTTCACAAGTACACATCATAGAACATGTTATTAACTGATTAGGTCAGCATTTTAAACTAAACTAGCTGTGTTTTCACATTTCAATTTTGTATAACAAATGGTAAAAAATGTGTGTATGTGTGTGTGAAATTGATTGATGTCAAGGATTAAGTCATATATGAAAAAACAATAATCAATATGTGCATTACAGTGCATAGTGAATGTTGTGTTATGAAAGCATATTTGTGCAACCCAGTGAATTTTCTGATGTCCCTCATCTTTAGTAAGAGGCCCATTCTTCCACACACTTCTGTTCTCAAATTAACAATATATATAATTTACATATGTCCAAATTATCCTCACTACAATCACTACTATATTTATGCTTTTATTCTAAAGCTGGGGCTCAGTGGTTAGATATATTATATTCTTTCAAAATAATTCTTTGAAAATACCTAAATTAGTCCTCCAGTAAACAATAATCAATATGTACATAACATAGGAAAAACAGTGCCATTAGAGAAATAGAGTTGTGTGAGGTGCCCACGAGGTAAATGGTCCCCAGCAATAGATTAATAACTTACAGTCCTCGTCACACATATTTACGTGGAATCTCAACTCTCTTCTATGCTGTTGAACTGTGATGTCAGAGATTACTCTATTCTCTAGGATTGCAATATATGTAAATTAACTACAATCTGTGATGTCATTTTAAACTGGGTCATGTGAATCCACCAAAACTGAGTGGCACAGTTTCAATGTCAGAGTAAGCATTTTATCACGATAGCCCCTGCAATCACATTATCACTTGCAATCACCAGTCTGATCTAACTAAATGGCAGCTTCATGGGCATTCACAGTAGACAACTGTTAAAATCGGCATAGAGTTGTTTGATTAATCTGCAAACTTAAAACTTCACAGCTTTAAACTTCAATTGACCTTGTACCTAATGTATAGTTCTCCTGGTTGCCCTTTGGCTGACAGGCTGTGATGTCGAACTTGTATACATTGGGTTTTCCAGACCCAATTTCAACTCAGGTACTGTGTTGAAACTGTGACGCTCAGTTTTTCATGGATTCACATTGGCTAGCAGCCGGGTTCCTGACCCAGTTTAAAACGACATCACTGCTTGTAGTTAATTTACATAAATTGCAATGCTAGAGAATAGTCATCTCTGACATCGCACTTCAACAGCAAAGAAATGAACTTGAGATTCCACGTAAACATAACGAGTACTGTAACATTTCTGTTTTTTCTTGTGGATAGGATAGAAAGTAAATGGTTCAGAGATGATGCTACTAGTTTGCAGGGTGAACAGCTCTGAAACACAGTCACAGTTCATAAAGGTCTGTAGCCCAGAAAAGAAGGAAGATGTTGAGTAAAGTAAATGGGAAGCCTTATAAAACAGAGAAGAAACCCAAAAAAGTTTTTGCGGCTGAATGTGCTTGAAAAACAACGACGAGAAGAACCCGTTGGATCATGATCATAGCTTAATGGAAAGACTAGATAGACAGTTGTGTCACTACTTGCAGAATCAAGTCAGATCTTTACTACATAGGAAATTCTAATAATTGAATGTAAACTGTAAAATTGTAATTTTGAGTCAACTAAGATGATTGAGTGAGATGGTTTGCACAATTCCTTGATATGACCTAACAAACTTGTTATTTTAAAGTTATGGCAATCTGTCCGTTTTCTTAAGCAACAAGCTATGTTAGCTCAAAGGAATTGTGCAACCATCTCACTCAATCATCTAAGCTGACGCAAAATTCAAATTTTACCTCAAAGTTATGGGGGTTCCCCCCTCCCGCTAAAATTGGTTGAGTTTATCAAAATTAGTTCAGAAAAGTTACCTGATAATTTTAACAGCTTTCACTAAATTTGACTGTGTGCGGGCTGTTTAAGTGTTAGAAATGAACAGAAAAAACACAAAAATGGGTCATTTGCAACATATATTTTTAAATAAACTACTAATAAAAGTCCCAGTTAATTTAATGCAGTAATAAATCTTTTTGCATTTAGCTTTAAACCATACATACATTCCAACAACATATGTGGCATCACAGTTTTCATCAATTGAACTTTGGTATTATCCTGTATATTAGGTAGCTTCCCTTTATAAATCTACACAAATGAGAGTGAAAAGTGGACTCTGTGTTCTATCTGTTTACTACATAGTATAGATTCAGCTGTGTTCAATGTCATTTATAATGCTAAGTTTATCGTCGCAATCGGTTTGTTGAATTATTACTGTACATTTTTGCAACATTTCAACCTAATAGCCTATTAAAATGGTACATGCTTCGCAGCTTCGTTTAATATTGAAATGTGATAAAATTGTGTAGCAAAGGTATGATTTTGTTTGTTTGTGTTTTACTCCTCTGCAGCACCTTGGTGGGCTATGTCTAGGCAGGCGACCGCCGTATGATGATAATGAGATGAAAAGACTGTGAGTCTGGCACATACCCTATTAATTCAGGGATGCCCTGGGTCTTTCAGTTGCCCAAGCATAGAACACTGGATACAACCAGCCTCCATTTAATGTCCCATGGGCTTGGACTAAAGTGAGTTCCCGGAGTGAGATTTGAACCCACGCCCTCAAAGCCAGTTGACAAGCGCACTTACCAATTAGGCCACGGGGAACCCTAGCAAAGGTATGAAAAGGCAGAGATGATGATTTAACAAGCCCTTGTTTTGGATTCAGTGGCACCTTTGAGCCAGTTAGGATCCCTCAAACTAAAACAAAGAATGGCTGTTCAATGTGCAGATCATCCAAACAACACCAAACTCAGGCATTGCCTTCACTGTAAAATGTGAAATTTTGAATCAGCTTAAATGCTCGAGTGAGATGGTTGCACAATTCCTTTGAGCTAACATAGTCTTGTTTTGAGTTATGACAACGGACAAATTATCATAACTTAAAACACGTGTACGCCATGTTAGCTCAAAGGAATTGGGCAAACCCATCACTCAAACTTTACAGTGTGGAGAGGATTCAAACTCATATCTATGTCAATAAGCAAATGAGATATCACTTGCACACTATACTACTAGAGTACAATATTCTATTACCAGAAATTACCATCGACTGCAAATTACTGACCTAGTGCTCTACATATTGTAGATGTGTATACAGAATTATTTACAATTATCTGCAATCTGCTCTGTCCTATCAAAGGATGCGAGATAAACGCTGGTTCAGCTGTTATCAAATTGGAACCGGTCACTCAGAGAACAAGCGACTGGCGGTCGGCAAATACTTAAGAGAGAGCAATAATGGCCAGTGATTAATCTTGGCCTGAGCAAACAAAATGGTGGACATACAAGGCGCTTTGTATACTGCCCCAAGTCTATTATTGTGCTTGACTCACATTGACTGTATTGTACTTGAGGGTCATATTGTATTGAATTGTATGCTTTGTTGCTATTGTGTGGCATTTTATGTCAGCACTAAACTTAGTAATATGTTGCATTTATTTCATTTTTTATATAAAATTTGCATGGAAAGATGTATACAAAGCGCCTTATGATGCCAAGGAATTATGTTGCATAAACGTTGTCCTTCAGCCTGGTTTTTTGACTGACCTTCTACTGATGTCATACTAAAAGTCAGATGCCCATCTGAATGTAACTCCAATATGACATTGCATTCAAAACAGATTTTGACATCACCCAAGGTTATAATTCATTGCTTGTTTTTTGCAAACCCACCTTTACTGTAATGCTATTTGAACATCAAACTGACTTCAGAATTATGTCATATTTATGCCGCTTGCCCGTTGGATCAATTCGTTGAATTGGCTATAAGGCAAATTAAATATAAATTCACATTGTTCCAACTTACTTCCAATAGTTTAAAGCAGCTACTCCAGAAAGTGTCCCTTAATTCCAGCCATTTATTCAAACACATAGAGTGAGATTATGAATGTCATCAATAACAAACCAATTATCAGAAAGCAACCTGGCCCAGACATGATAATTGGTCTTGTCTGTGTTTCAGGCCTGTGTCTCTGTGATAAGGTAAATATTGCAATTAAACTTGCCATGAAATGAATGAATCATGTTGGAAGCTAACAATTCCTAATTTATGAGGTTGTAAAAAAGTGTAATTTAAACAGACTGGCCCACAAATGTTGGATGTGAGCAGTCGTCAAGTCGTAAAGTTGTTGGGTTGATTAAAAAAATTATGAAAAAAGAACAACCAGAATATTGACAGTCATGTGTTTTTATAATGACCACACAAAGATGGCAGTAGTGGGTGGAAGTTTAAACCCCCTCCTTTGGATCTGAAGACTGTATTGTTAAAAAAATTATTTCCGCCAATAAATGTAGTACATTTTTATTAATAAACCCCCTCATTTGACATTTTCTTGATTAACCCTTGGATAGATATAAACAGATGGATAGATGAACATCTATCAGTCTACAATGTTCATCTATCTCCACCCCAGATCTCCTTACAACTACCTTTGACTCCTCACCACAACCTTATCCCATATTAAGAACTCTATTAAGACAGCTGGCAAGGTATTTACAATTAGCAAAGGGCCACAATATCAAAGAAATCAAACACACTGGGGGTGATGGAGTTTGAATTGGTATTGGCTTTATGTAAATTTGATGTAATTTTAAAAGGTATTTCTGAGTAGACCTAGGTAAAGGTAGGAAGTGATTTGGAGGGAGCCAAAAGGTGTGAAAGGGTAAAGTAGCGGCTGATTCTTCCTTCCTGCTAGGGTAATCATACTTTATTTTGGATTGTACTGTATTTATTAATCTATCGAACTTTCTATCGATATATCTATCAATCTATCGATCTATTTATCAGAGTGAGGAATGTGAGTGTACGATGAATGGATCAGGTCAATGCTCGCATGATGATGATATACAACTTGGTATTGATTTATCTAAATATACCTACATATCTTGCTAAAAAAACAAATACATTCTCTAAAATAGCCAGTCAAAATAGACTAATATGCATTGACAAATGTTTCCGTAACAAATAACTGTAACTGTTTTCGAAAGAATGTTATAGCGTACTATAAGTTCTAAAAATAGACGTGTCGCCAGCTGTGTGAGCTTTTTTTGGCCCTCCTACACACTTCTTGTCCATTAATGTTGTTAAGTAGCAATTTAAATGCAAGGTGCAAGAGCAATAATAAGAAGGCGCATGGCCATCCAAGGAAATTGACACTAAAAACTGGGTGGTCCAACAGGAAAAAATTGCCAATACTTACGAAAGTGTCGAGTTATTGTCGTTTAATGTTGCCACATCATTGCAATTGGTGTACCATTAGTTTCCTAGTCGTCTATTTCTATACTACTAATTTTTCTGGTTTAAGTATCTTTGTGATGTCTAATCAGGGAAAGATTAATATAAACATTCTTTTTTCTTTTAAGTATACAATTATTTAAAACTGAATGCAGTGCTATGAGAAGTGCATGTTATAGATGGTGCTATATGTGGCATTGCTGAGATGTCAAGCTGTCTGTAACAACTGAAGCTTTCAATAGCCTTTCATGTTTTCACAGCTGAATGTTTTGATTTCTTTGGACAACTTCCGGCATTGAGCCATCATAGCTTAAAAATTTTGAACATTCTGAGACAGCTCAAAATATTGCTTCAACACAGTTTTCAAATTTTACAGTGTAGTTGCAACATAATTTCATCAATATAATGATAAAGTATATTATATCAACAAGTGACAATTTTAGTTTGTGAACCACCAAGTATTGCTATAGTATTGAGCACATACTTTAACACTGCTGATGTATTACATAACTTGTAGGCCTGGCCTGCTATCCATAACTTCAACACTGGTATACTATCAGCATATCACAATATTATTGGTGTTTAACTAGTGCTATTGGCGTTTCACCATGCAGCACTCATAGCTTACCCGTCATAACCATTGATCATTTTTACTGCAGGTGGTGCATTTTCTCGTTATTTAAGCTTAACTTTTAGAGCTACAACAAGACAAAACTTGATAAAAATTGACAATATGGTGCCATAGTTTTGCTGTGGTTGAACTTGTTGCAGTGTTTGGGTGGGTAGTGACCGGAACTTGAAAGCTATGGTAAAACCCAATAAATTATCTAAGCAGTTGCTTGCACTTGCACACCCCAACAATTCCATGCAATTCCATGCACTTCCATGCACTTCCATGCACTTCCATGCACTTCCATGCACTTCCATGCACTTCCATGCACTTCCATGCACTTCCATGCACTCCCCAACACTTCATGCACTTCCATGCACTCCCATGCACTTTCATCCACTTCCATGCTCTTCCCTGTACTTCCATGCACTTCCATGCACTTCCATGCACTCCCCAACACTTCCATGCACTTCCACGCACTTTCATCCACTTCCATGCACTTCCATGCACTCCCCAACACTTCCATGCACTCCCATGCACTTCCATGCACTTCCATGTAGTTCCATGCTCTTCCATGCAGTTCCATGCACTCCCATGCACCCCCCAACACTTCCATGCACTTCCATGCATGCACTTCCATGCACTCCCTAGTTCTCCCTCCCAATCACTTGTCACTAAAATGGAAACAGTTATAGTCTGGGGTCCACATCCCATTTTGGGAAAAAGTTTGCCCCCGATTTTTATATAAAGAAATTTGGTGTCGTTGGATAGGTAACAAGTTGAGCTTTCAGAATCTGCTAGGTGTCGCTCTGAGACCATTCGCATAAGGTTGCTATGGCAACCAAAACATAATAAAAGTGGTTATTTTAGTATTTCATCAATATTTTGCAAAATATCGAATAACAGAACAACTTTTAGTGCTACATTCACCAAATTTAGGAAACATTTTCAGATTTGGGGGTGTTTTATGAACACTTGGTTGTTTTGACAATACATTTTAAAAACCTTCCATTTTTGAGTGGAGTTAACCATCAAATACCCCTTTTTCCACTATGTGCAATATTTCAAACTTTGCAGTTCAACCTTATATCATTATATATTCAATTTTTGTTGTGCATTAGAATGCCCTGGAAGTGGGCTGCACATTTGCCGTATAATAGCCAAGCCAAGCCTTTGCATTTCTGTTGCCACGGCAACATAACATTATAATTCAAAATTCAAGATGTCCAACTCGAAAGCATGAAATGTGATATAACTCAAAGACTAGGCCGTCTATCCTCATGAAATTTGGCAAATGCATGTAATTATTAATTTATCCATCAGGTAATATAACAATCTGCTGACTTTCTTTTCAAAAAGTTCCATTTTTAGGTGAATTAAATCCGTAAATACCCCTTTTTCCACAATTTACCAGATTTCCAACACTGCAGATCAAACAAATTTTGATTTTATATTAAATTTTTATTGTGCATTAGATTGCCCTGAGACATGGCTGAAAATCTGATATATTATGGTCAAGCCAAGCCTTTGCATTTCTGTTGCCAAGGCAACATAACATTATAATTCAGAATTCAAAAGGTCTAACTCTAAAGTACAAAATGTGACATAACACGAAGACCAGTGTATATATCCTCATGAAATTTAGCAAAAGTGTGTAATAATGAATAGTCCTTCCGTGGATACAACATTCAGGTGACTGTCATTCAAAAAACCTTCTATTTTGGGGTAAATACTACCCATGGATACCGATTTTGAAATAACATTTTGTATTTCAAACCCTGTTGTTCAGCTATTGCATCATATATATATCAAATTAATTTTGAGGTACACATTGCCCTGAAAGTGGGCTGTATATTTGACATATATTAGTTGAGCGAAGAAATTGCATTTCTGTTGCCATGACAGCCAAACAGTATCTTTGAAAATTCAAAACTTCATACTATTAGGCATCATATATGGCATAACTCAAAAGCAGGTTCATGGATCTCCATTAGATTTGGCAAGAATATGTAAAAATGAATAATTCAACAGTTTACACACAATTTCTATAACTGTCATATGAAAACATTCCACTACGGGGTGAAATAGACCAAAAAATTAAATATTATATAATGACCTAATAAGTCTTATAAGATATTGCAAACTCTTCCAATCAACCATATTTCATATCATATCAAATTTGTTTCAGAATCAGAATGCTTGAAAGTTGGCTATAAATTTGACATTCAATAGTCAAGCAACACCAGTCTGTTGCCATGGCAACCCAATATATTTCAAAATAAACAAGTGTTAAGCAGAAGCCTGGCATAATTTGAAGGCTTAGGAAATATTCCTTTGAAATTTGGCAAGTAAGGTCTACATTATGGTATCATTCTGACTAACAATCAGATAATTAAACATTTGAATGACTGTCATTGGCAAAAAACATTCTGTTTTGGGGTGAATGAGACACATAAATGACATAATGTATAAACAATCAGAAGCCTGGGTCCTCATATTACTTTTCAGACCACTTTGCATAACTTTTCCAATTAAGCTGGCACTTCAAGAATCAAGCCACTTCTCAAAAACAGTGTTGAGCCTACAATATCTTTGCAAGTTTCACTTGTTTTCATACATGTTGTCAGTCTGTTCCTTGCTTATGGTCAAGAGCGACTTCTCCTTATGTGTGGACGGAGGTTTGTTCCTATCTCTTTCTTTTATAATAATCCTAATCGATACAGCACTACACTTTTATGGGCAATCCAGGTGCATTGTATTACAAACTCAATAGTTCGACTTGCCTATTTTTTTTACTTGAAGTCATTATAGTCTATTGGGAGCGATATATTTGCTCACCAAAGCTTTCAGTCATTTCCAATGGCTTTCTTTGAAGTCATTATCCAGCTCAAGTGACAGATGATTTCACTTGTTGAGCAATAGTTAGTTTGGTATGGAAAGATGATTGCAGAGATCAGTCAGCACTTCATCTTCGTTCAAAGCTGGTTTGGTGGACATACTTCTTCCTTGAACCTTCAGACCCTATAAACATGTAACTCAACAACGGCATAACAAAGAGGGGGCATGTACCACCCAATCTATCAGGTGCACCCGAGAAAAAAGTGTAATATATTAACACACACAGTACTAATGTATCTGCATGCCCCTGTGCCTCCCCCCTCCCCAAAGTTGCATAAATCCCAAGTACCACTCTTGTGCTCCCCCACACTTAAGACTCCTATAGAGATGCATGACCTTGTAATTTGGATTTTCAACAAGAAGTACAGTGATCCCTGGGGTGTAAGTTATATTACATATAAAATTACACGAGAAAAGATGACAAATTGTCTGGTGCATTACAAAGTGTTGAGATCAGAGAACCTGACCTGGCAAAGGGCAGACGAAGTAAACCAAAACAAACCAAAGTCAGGTAAGGAGGTGTGAGACTTGGGACTCGCATGCGATGTTAAGGCTTTTAAGGACGTCCAACCTTCCATCTCCTCCCACACAAGACCCTGAATTGGAAATCTAAGAACTAGAGCTTCTGGATAGAGACCTGAATGTCACAAAACCAGTACGACATGCCATACCGGAAGAGGAATTTGTTCTTTAATCTCTTCGATGGACTTTGCGTATGTATAAACAATGTTTTGTATTTTTTGTAAACGCAGCAAAGTTGTTTGCATAAAAACCTATATTTATATCCCTGTCTGAGGAGAGAATCACATAATGAAATGTGCCTCACTGAGAAATCACTGTAATGATCACAAGCCCTGGCAAAACTGATGATGTGAGAAGCATAGACACCGTAAGCTGGCTTTTCTGTAATATTAGATGCAACAGGATGTGGATAGTTGACAATCTTGAAATTGAAGTCATCCCTTTTGTCATATAATTTAGTGTGGAATTTGTTTTCCTGGATTGTAATGAGAAGTTCCAAATGAGAAGCTTCCTTATCAGATTGTGTTTCCTTGGTTCTTTAGCGCTCTTATATATGTTTCAACTTGTTGCAATCGCTTTAATTTGTGACCCTCTGGCCCTGGGCATACATTGGAGGGGAGTAGTGTGACCCACCTCCTCCGTGCATACAGATCTGGCTAGACAAATACGGATGTGACCTCAACATCTGCACCAAACTTAAATGTGAAAATATTTTCAAAAGCAAAAGTCAGATTAATGCAACTTGGCCAGGACTAACAGAATGCTATCTTATGGATTTTAGAGATCAATTTGAAAATCACTTATATGTCCTTCAGACACAGCCTACAAAATCAGAAGTTCAAATATAATGAAAAAGGCAAATACAGCCAGCTGCATTGGTAAAGCCCAAGTACAATTAAAACATAATTTTTATTAAATTGTGCCAGAAATCTGAAATTTCTGTAAAACATGGAAGCGGCTTCCAGAACATGGAAGCAGTTACCAGCTTTATTGGAAAGGTTCTGCAATGTGGACTGAACATTAATATGAGGATCCAGGCATCTGCCACATTGTTTATACTTTATGGTATTTATGTGTCTCATTCACCCAAAAATATAATGTTTTTGCTAATGACAGTTATCCAAAAGTTTGGTTAACTGATTTGTTAGCTCTACATTTAATGGTTTATCATATTCATGCCAAATTTCATGGATATTTGCAGAAGTCTTTGAGTTAGGCCAAACTTCTGTTTAACAACAATAGTTTATTTTGAAATATATTTGGTTGCTATAGCAACATACTGGATTTTGCTTGACTCTTAAATATCAATTTTATAACCAACTTTCAGGCATTCTGATTCTAAAAACAAATTTGATGTAAGGGACCGTTCAGAATGTAAGACTGGGCGGGGTAGGAGTTTTGGCCGAGGGGGTACTAACTTTTCACACGTGTTTCAAGGGGGTATTAATTTTTGACTACACTTCCAAGGGGGGAGGGGCTAGGTAATTTTAACAAAGAAAAAATGTTTAAAAACAAGCATAAACTCATTGAATTTTTTTTACGCGCAAAAGTCCGCGAAATGACGTGAATCTGAACGCATGGCCGTGTATAACAGTATATATGTTTGTATTGCTTTGCATGTCGAGGGGGGTATTAAAAATTCGCGTGAAACCAAAGGGTGGGGCACTAAAAATCCGCATGAAACTCAAGGGGGGGTATCAATTTTTGACGGGAAGTTCCAGCAAAACTCCCACCCCCCCCAGTAGGGTGGGACTGGCGCCCCACATTTTGGAAATCTTAGGCGGATCAAACCTGACTTTTTTTTGCAGGTGAGGTTGGTATATGGGAGTATGTGTGTAAAATTTCAGCTCATTCTATTAATATTTAGAGGTGGCACATTTCAATTGAAGTTTATAATGTAAATCCCCATTGGTGAGCCCTAAAAAAAGGAGAAAAAAGCATGATTTTCCAAAAACTGACATCCATTTTGCTATAATATATATAGGTAGGCCACTCTAAGGTGGGAAATTCTCTAAATTTAGGCGTTTTCGGGTCATTTTCGTCATATTGGGCACTACATTGTGCAGAGATGAGAAGTGGAAAATGCTAAATTATTCCAGATTTAAACTTCCCTCCCAAAATCCTCCCTCATGGTTTTTGAATGGTCGAAAAATATTGATTTTAAGTCTCATTTTTTCTCCTTTTTTCAAGGTTCGCCAATGGGGATTTACGCTACAAACTTCAAGTGAAATGTGCCACCTCTAGATATTAATAGAACGAGCTGAAATTTTACACACATACTCTCATATACCAACCTCACCTACAAAAAAAAGTCAGGTTTGATCCGCAAACATTGGGGCACCAGTCCCACCCTACCCCCCAGTCATAAATTCTGAACGGTTCCTAATATAAAATATGGTTGATTGGAAAAGTTCGCAATGTCAGATGTCATTATAAGACATTTTATTTTTAGGTCTAATTCACATAATAATTGAATGTTTTCATGAGATAGTTATAGAAATTGTATACAAACTGTTGAATTATTAATTTTTACATATACTTGCCAAATCTCATGAAGATCCATGAACCAGCCTTTGAGTTATGCCATATTTGATGTTTAATAGTTTGAAATTTTGAACTCTTCCAAATATATTGATTTGTTGCCATGACAACAGAAATGCAATTTCATCGCTCCACCAATATATGTCAAATATATAGCCCACTTACAAGGCAATGTGTATCTCAAAGTAGATTTGATATATGTATGATACATAGCTGAACAACAGGGTTTGAAATATAAAATGATCTTTCAAAAAAGGTATCTATGGGTAATATTTACCCCAAAATAGAATGTTTTTTAAATGACAGTCACCTGAATGTGGTATCTATGTAAGGACTATTCATTATTACACACTTTTGCCAAATTTCATGAGGATATATACACCGGTGTTCGTGTTATGTCACATTTTGTACTTTAGAGTTGGACCTTTTGAATTCTGAATTATAATGTTATGTTGCCTTGGCAACAGAAATACAACAGCTTGGCTTGGCCATTATATATCAGATTTTCAGCCTTGTCTCAGGGCATCCTAATGCACAATAAAAATTTAATATAAAATCAAAATTTGTTTGATCGGCAGTGTTGGAAATATAGTAAATTGTTGAAAAAGGGGTATTTACGGGTTTAATTCACCTAAAAATGGAACTTTTTGAAAAAAAAGTTATCAGATTGTTATATTACCTGATTGACAATTGATTATTACATAAATTTGCCAAATTTCATGAGGATATGAGGATAGACGGCCTAGTTTTTGAGTTATGTCACATTTCATGCTTTCGAGTAAGACATTTTGAATTTTGAACTATGATGTTATGTTGCCGTGGCAACAGAAATGCAAAGGCTTGGCTTGGCTATCATATGGCAAATGTGCAGCCCACTTCCAGGCTATTCTAATGCACAACAAAAATTGAATATATAATGATATATGGTTGAACTGCAAAGTTTGAAATATTGCACATAGTGGAAAAAGCAGTATTTGATGGTTAACTTCACCCAAAAATGGAAGGTTTTTAAAACGTATTGTCAAAACAACCAAGTGTTCATAAAACACCCCCAAATATGAAAATATTTCCAAAATTTGGTGAATGTAGCACTAAAAGTTGTTCTGTTATTCGATATTTTGCAAAATATTGATGAAATACTAAAATAACCACTTTTATTATGTTTTGGTTGCCATAGCAACCTTATGCGAATGGTCTCAGAGCGACACCTAGCAGATTCTGAAAGCTCAACTTGTTACCTATCCAACGACACCAAATTTCTTTATATAAAAATCGGGGGCAAAAACTTTTTAAATATGCACCTTTTTCCTGGTTGGACCCCAGACTATTAATTCCATGAGATAAATCAAAATATTTCATTCAAAATTGCTTATAACATGAACAAAGCAGTGACCTTTCAATAATAAAGTTAGGATTAATTTTTCATATTTTAGCAAATTTAAAGTGATTTTCTTTTAGAGTGAGCTGGGAAGTGAGGGCAAGGAGGGGTGAGGATAAGAACTGAAATTGAGGAAGAGCAAGCATCTTCCTGAGGGTATTATTATTTTTGGATATACTGCACTCCCAGCTAAATTATTTGAAATGCTGTACTGTCAATCACATAACTAAGTCTGATTCTAAATTCTAAATTCTGCAGAAAATGATTTGCAGAGTAAGGAATATCTGGACATTGTGATGAGGCGTATTTGTGGAATGTTGACCTTCTATATATATGTATGATCTGATACAATTAATAGTAATTTGGTAAAAATAAATAAACAAACTGTTCTGAAAAAAATAATTTTCTTTTGAAGTCATTATGATGCAACATTTATAAATATATATATTAATCATTCTTGCAATATATTCCAACAAAATGGTCATGCCAAATTTTGAAATAAACTACAGAAGTCATGACAAAAAAAAACTGCAGAAGTCTTATTTTTCAACATCACAACCGCAAGAAAAGTCAAGTGCATCAGACATCAAATTTTAAAAGCAAGTAATTTTTAGAACATGACAACTGCCTACATTGTAAATCAGTAAGTTCGAACTTTTTTTACTTCGGGATTTAATAATTCTTAAAAGCATCATCTCACAACAACATCTTTAAAAGTGTCATGATTAACTTCAGAGGAAGTCATTTCAAAATCATCTTTCTTCATAAGTCTTGTTTTATGGGCCTTGCGAGTAACGGATCACATTTTAAGAGCGTCACAAGTTCAGGAGTCATTTATGTGCCGTAAATGAGTTGCAACAAAATATGGATCTTTTGAAAGTTTGATTGTAGATAACTTGTTATTGCCCGGACATCTGTGTGTGTAAAGGGATCAGTGTATGAAAGTAGCACACTTTTGCAAATGCATCAGAAGCCTTTAACAGGCCAATGCAGCTACATGTATGGGCAAAAGCTGCATGTACATTAAATTGATGTGCAAGAATATATGAAGTATATAAACCACAGTTTGGATTTATTTCTATCATTATATGTAATTATACATACTTCGCATATACATTAGTGTTGATTGATATCATTACTGTACATTATGTTTATCATAATGTAATTCATGTATATTGACTTATCAATTGGATAAATATATCGGAGGGATATTTCGCTCGACATTGATGTTCAATGGACCGGTGAAACTTTTGCATGTAAGTACTGTCATCTCATTCAAACTGTTCAGAATAAATTGCATTTTGAAGATGTTAGTTATGATATGGAAGTACTAGTTGGCCTATTTGTTACAAATTTGATACATATACACCATACAGTATAGCCATTGCCACGAAAATCATTTCATATTTTGAGATTATGGATTGGCAAGGATTAACTATGGAGAGCACAGGCAAATGTCATTCATAATATTTCAAATCGATCATGAAGATAGAGTAAACTGCAGATCACATTGTCAATAGATTGATTTGATCCTATAACAGATATTTGTATATATTCAAGTGTGGGAGTTCCGATGAAAGAGTCAATTTTATCTGTCATATGATTTAAAGGGGGTTAGAATGAGTATCCTTGCAGCACAACTTCCTTCATGCTGCCTTCTCTACTGCCATAGGGTTAAAATACACCTCCTTGTGAAACAACTTCTTTTCAGATGCATTCACCACCCTAGTATATTTATCACCTGGTTGGCGGTGAATATCACTGTTTAAAGTCAAAATATCAGGGCCTATGATATTGTAAAAAATACCACCCTTCAAGGGCGATATTTTTTAACAATGGTTATGACATCACCAGCATTTCAGCTGCCTGATGACGTCACAAACAAAGCAATGGCCAAAACAATGGGATTGTGACATCATAGCCATTGTTGCTCCATGGTGACGCCACATTTTTGTAATGGCAGAAAATAGTCTCTCTTTATAACTAAAAATTTGAGGTAAAACAAGGTGATAAAAACAAAACAACCACGCGTCAGGGCACTTCGTACAATATCACTCGCTGTCCTGTGAATTAATATCACTCTCGCCCTGCGGGCTCGAGTGATAATAATTCACAAAGCAGCTGGTGATATTGTTACTCAGTGACACTGACTTGGGTTGTTTTGTTAGTATAATATATAGGGTTGAAATTGATCTCTTTGAGATACAACTTCATTTTAAGATGTATTCTCTACCATCCGGTTGAAAATTAACTTACTGAAATGCAACTTCTTCTAGGATGCAATCTCTATCAGATGGTTGAACTCGATCTACTTGAAATGGAACTTATTGCAATGCAACTTTTTTGAAGCTGTAACATCTACCATAGGGTTGAAATGGATCTCTTCGCAATACTACTTATTTTAAGATGTAATCTCTACCATAGTGTTGACATGTATGTACCTCATTGCAATACAACTTCTTTGAAGCTGTAACATCTACCATAGGGTTGAAATGGATCTGCTTTCATCACAACTTCTTATGCATTCAATACAATTAGTTGAAATGGATCTACTTGTAATACAACTTATTTAAGGTATTCTCTACCATTAGGTTGAAATGGATCTCCTTGCATTACAACTTCTTTTTAAGATGCATTCAAATGATTCAAAACAATACCCCTAGCCCTGGGACCCATGCTGTATTCTTTGCCATAAGGTTGCAACAGATCTCTGTGCAGCACACCTCTTTGGTGTACAACAACATTTCAGGCGCATTATTTACAAATCTACATGTCGCTAAATTGAATTATCTCAGTTAAATTTATGTAATTGATCAGCCTGTCGCCAAACTTATCAGCTGTTTACTTTGCTTCGATTTGAAATGGCGATTTGTGATTCCAGTGTGCCTTGGTGAATTATATGCACTTTTATTATGGGATTAAATGGATCTCTTTGTGTTACAACTTCCTTTGTACCTACGGTCTTAATAATTATGGTTGTTTGTGCCGTTATCAATATTTTTTCCTGCATAGTTATGCAAATATGTACGGATTTGAATGCATCGAAAGTAAATATCATGATACATAAAATTGCACATAGAATGTACAGGAAAGACCCACATTTCCATAACAATATTTAGCTGTGAAATAGTATTCTTAAAAACTGGAATACATTTAATGTATATTGTGGTCACCTGTACAAACAAAATACTGTCGATTTCTTTTGGTGTTTTGACCTAAAATAGATGTGCACTTTCTATGTTATGATGTTTAAAGTATATATATAGGGATATTTGTACACGTGCAATGGTTTTTGGTGTGAAATTAACAAATACTAAAGCCTGTGAAATAGGTCCCAAAATTGATAGCTTACCTGCATGACTTAGAACATATATATTGCTCTCAATTTAGATGGAATGATGTGCAATTGGGGCCTTATGTATGTAGAGTACAACCCAAAATAAAGTACAACTTCCCCAGCAGGAAGGAAGAATCAGCCACTACTTTACCCTTTCACACCTTTGGGCCCCCCCCCCCCCAAAATCACTTCCTACTTTACCAACTTTGAACTACCTTTCAAAATTACATTAATTTTACTTTAAACCAACACCAATTCAAACTCCTTCAACCATATTGTGTTTGATTTCCTTGATATTGTGCCCCTTTGCTTATTGCAATTACTTTGCCAGCTGTCTTAACAGAGTTCTTAATATGGGATAAAGTTGTGGTGAGGAGTCAAAGGTAGTTGCAAGGAGATTTGGGGTGGAGGGGAGAATGGAGGGCAAAACAGGCAAACAGAGGACTTCTGACAAAAAATTGTCTTTCTTTATTTTGGATTGTACTATATGTATGTATGGATGCACTTGGTAGGCTGATAAGGACAGAATGAGGACACAACAAAGAGGCAAAGGACGATTGTAACTGCTGTCCAACATATTCCATGCGCAGTGTAGGCCATGGTTACCCGGGACGACCGGGATTCAAACTCCCAGATGATCCGGAAGAGCTGGATTCAAACTCTGGACCCAGCAATTGGAAAATCGAAGGGCTACCAACTGAGGTAGCCCCCTTCCCTGTCTAGTGTTTATGTATTTTCATTGATTGAAAACTGTTTAGTAGGGCAAAAAAAGTATTGATATTAGAAAGAATATTTCAATCCATACTCCCATAGTATCTTCATGACATATTATACCTCTACGTATAATACAATAGCCTCAATCGATGCTTACTAAATACAACCAAATGTGTATTTTATACAATATATAGTATTGGGAAAAAGTAATGGATGAAAAATAAATGAAAAAAAAAGTTTGAACACATGTTGTGGACTATTCATGTATGTATGTTTTTTTATGAAAGCTTTATTTGTTAATATCATCATTAGTGAACTAAATGTGGTCGTAGTAAAAGGTGGATTTTAAGAAAATCATTCATCATGGATCGAGCTGGGTGGCCGAACACTTGTTGGTAATTCAGATTTGCCTCCTCCAAAGCTTTTTGTTGGTAATTCAGATTATAGTTGCTTTCTACACCAATGAATTGCCATTGATATTGCAGTATTTTATTGATTTGTTTAGTTTTTTACGTTGAATAGTGGCCTCTCGGGTAGTCACTTTTGCAACCCCTCTTTTTTTGAGAAGGCGAAATTATATGAAACAGGAATCTGAAACTTATTATTAAACAACTGGAAAAAAAATCTGTATATCAAACTGTAATTTTATTGGACATCTGGAATCTTTTTTTTGGTGTCTTTAAAACTGGCATTGTAGGCCCTAATATAGTGCTCTCCTGGATTTTGACATTTGTTGCACTTGGTTTGTGATGCTTTTTTTTCCCCACAAAAATATAAACCAAAATAGATGAAAATACCTGATATGTACTTTAATCAAATTGAATTGCTGCGACACCAAACATCAATTTGTTACTGTAGCCTACTTGACAAAATGATACAGTGCAGAATCTTCAATGTAACAATAAAGAATGACAAATACTTCATGATATGCAAAGTAAAACGATGCAAACAAGCAAATATAGATGAAAATATCTCATTATCCAACTTCACTTAAATCAAATTAAATTGCACTAGTAGGCCTATAGTACCCGTGAGAATGCCCTCCCTCCTTTGGAGTCCAGGGAAAACAGAACAACTACTACTACATAAGATAGTCTTGCATAAAAGAGTAATAAGAAGTGCTCTGGTATAATATGAATGTACTTGACACAGTTTAGCATCTTGAATGTCACAACCAAAGGTGACAAATACCTCAGAATTTCATCTTGTGTTAGATCTTCATTTAATCTAGGCTATTTAATTTTGTAAGGCTGTTTGGATTTCTAAATAAATCGATCAAAACTCCAAGAATAGATGAAAATACCTGATGATCCAGCATGATCACAAGATCATACCTGGTTGTAATTGGGCCAGTGAGGACAGACACTACAGGTATGAGGCTTATTGATCTGCTTTTTGCTATAGATAAATCAGTTTGGATTCAGATCAAGCAAAACCACCTTCCAGTCTATATCTGGGATGGCAACGTGGTGATACGCATTCTAGCGTAATGATGAAATTGTAGATATATGATGATTTAGTAATGATATACTATTGTTATTGACTTTCATGATCATTTATGATTTTTATGGACTTTTGTTCTATTTATATCTCAAATATTGACATTGCTTGCGGTATGCGACGAGACATCAAATTTTATACTGGTCAGAAAATTGTTGCCTGCGGAAATGAAGATGGACTATTTTTAGAATTAACATTAAGTTTTTGACTTTTATTGATAAGTGTAACTCGTAAAGTTTGTACTTGACCAATATTACATAAGGATTTTAGTTCTTTGTACCCAGAAAGTACCAAGTTGTGCATCTGTTGTCTCAAATATGTCAATAAAATTTTAACCAGGCATTGTTGACATGGTTGGAAAATCTGAGAAGCTACGAATGAATTATGTCTGGCCTTATCAGACTTGTGCTAATGATAACAATATGTAATTTTTACCTTCAGCGAACAAAGTTCGAAGAAGGTATTGTAATCACTTGGGTAAAAATGCTGTCCGTCCGCCGGGCGGGCGGTCGGGCGGTTGGGCGGGCGGTCGGGCGGGCGGTCGGGCGGGCGGTCGGGCGGGCGGTCGGTCGGGCGGCGTTTCCGGCCCAGCACTCGGCTTCTATTGAATGTACATGGATAAAATTTGGTACACATCTAGCCTGTATGGTCTAGTTGTGCCTTTTGATGGTCTGACGAATAGATCTTAAATACTTTTTGAAATAATTAACAAAATATAAAAATTATTATTTTTCGTTTCCGGGCCAAGGCTCGGTTATTATTGCATTTACCTGGATGAAATTTGGTACACATGTGGCCTATATGGTCTTGTTGTGCCTTTTGATGGTCTCATTAACAGATATTCTATACTTTTTGAAAAAATTAGAAAAAATATAAAAACATATGTTTTTTTTTGTTTTTGGGCTAAGACTCACTCACTATTGCATGAACATGGACCGACCGCCCGCCCGCCCGGCGGACGGACGAGCGAATAAGCCCAAGAAGAAGGTCAGTTTCAGAAAAACCAGTAAAATCAATGTCCAAAGTTTCGAAAAAGACATTGGGAGACATCTGTCTGCAGATGGGCTCGATGACAAAGATCTCGGTGAACTTGTTTGCCTTTATGACTCCATGAAAGTAGTACTTGACAAACATGCTCCAGTTAAAACATGCGAAGTAACCCTGCGCAAACCTACTCCATTTAACAATGCCGATATCAAGATTCTAAAATCAGCTAAGAGGAAAGCAGAGAGATTATGGAGGAGAACCAGACTTGAAAATGATTGGGAGTCATTCAAAGAAAAAAGAAATGCATTGAATCTGCAGCTAAGTCACCTGAAATCAGAAGATCTGCGAGTCAAGATTAAAGATTCTAATGGTGATTCAAAGAAGTTGTTCAAGTTACTGAACTCAAGTCTGAACAGAAAACAGCAACTACCTCTCCCAACACACACAAATGAAATCAACTTGGCAAATGATTTTAACAAGTTCTTTAATGAAAAGATTAAAACACTTAGGTCTCAGTTGGACTCTACACATATTGAGACTGTTAATGACATTGAAACTACCGCTCATACTCTGCGACACTTCAGACGCTTGTCTCAAACTGACATTAAGAAATTGATTGGGGAAATGCCAGTGAAACACTGCCAACTTGATCCTATTCCCACATGGCTTTTGCTGGAATGCATTGATGAATGCCTCCCAATTATAACCAAGATTGTCAATGAGTCACTCACACAAGGAGAAATGCCTCTTGAATTGAAGCATGCTTTAGTGAAACCTCTTCTGAAAAAATGTGGACAGGATCTAATCAAAAAGAATTATAGACCAGTATCAAATCTGTCTTTCCTTGGCAAACTAATCGAAAGCACCATTATTAAACAATACACAGACCATCTTGCTCTTAACAACCTGGACGATGAGAAACAGTCCGCTTATAGAAAATTTCACAGCACTGAAACCCTCCTGACGAAGATCCATGATGATATAATGTTAAATATGGCCAAAGGTGAGGTAACGATGCTTGTACTGTTGGACCTTTCAGCCGCATTTGACACAATTGATCACAACATTCTACTGAAACGTTTGGAAAGCAGATACGGTGTTCATGATTCCGCGCTATGCTGGTTTAAGTCATACATTTCTGAAAGGTCCCAGTCAGTGATAATTAATAACAAAGCATCAACCAAACTGCCGCTCAAATTTGGAGTTCCTCAAGGCTCAAAATTAGGACCAATCCTATTTAATTCATACATCGCTCCCTTAAGCGAGGTGGCTGCAAAAAATCAAGTCAAAGACCAAAAGTATGCCGATGACGAGCAACTTATTCTCTCCTTTAAACCAACTTTCTTAGATCAGAGAAATGCAGTAGCTAAAATGGAAAAGTGCATTGCTGAAATCAGGAAATTTCTCCATGAAAACAAGCTTTGTAACAATGGAGAAAAAACAGAACTACTGCTCATTGGCAGTCCACACCAACTAAAAAAACTCCAAGTATCATCAATCCATGTTGACAATGTCGAAATTAATGCAGCCGATCATGTAAGAAATCTAGGTGTAATCTTTGACAAAAACATGACCATGGAAAAACAAGTCAACAAAATGTGCCGGAATGCCTATTTCAATCTAAGAAATATCTCAAAAATTAGGAAGTCATTGGACAAGGAAACTTGCAAAACAGTAGTCAATGCTCTTGTGACTCCTCACCTTGACTATGGAAATGGTCTTCTATATGGATCATCAAGTCGTTTTATAAACAAACTTCAAGTGGCCCAAAACTCAGCAGTTCGACTCATTCAAAAATTAAAAAAGCATGACAGTGTAAGTCAGCATAGGAAACTGCTACACTGGCTACCAATTCCAGCTAGAATACAATTCAAACTCATGTTAACAACTTGGAAAGCAGTCAATGGACAAGCTCCTTTGTATATTCAAAATCTGATTCAGCCGAAATCTGAACAAAACTTCAATCTGAGAAGCAATAACAAAATGCTCTTATATGAACCAACTTCCTATAATAAAAACAAATATGAAGACAGAGCCTTTTCGCATAGTGCTCCAAAACTGTGGAACCAACTGCCAGAGATCGTCAAGGCCTCAAAAACTTGTGAAGGCTTCAAGAGAAATCTTAAAACTCATCTGTTTAAGAGTTTCTACAAATAAATCCATCATGCACAAGCGCTACTGAGCAGTTTTAAACTGGAATTGGCGCTATATAAATGTCTATTATTATTATTATTATTATTAAAGTTTGGTACACATATGGTCAATATGGTCTAGTTGTGCCTTTTGAAAGGTCTGATGGAAAATATTATATACTTTTGGAAATATTGAAAATAAATAATACATTTATTTTTTGTTTCTGGCCCAACATAGGGGAGACCGGGGTTAGTAGGCACATTCATTTTAATTTTTGCTTTGGAGAGTTAACGGTACAAGATATTCACACCAAATTTTAGCATGTGATAGTGAGCGTGTTTAACTCAATGATTAGCCCAAGAGATATTGTAAATGATTATTGAAATTTGTGTCACAGACACAAACTTCCAGAAAAAATTTTGATTCAACTAACCCCGACCCCGGGGTTAGTTGAAGCGCCATAAAAATTTGGAGACAACTTCTGATAAAAGGGGTTTCCTTTGCATAACTGATATCCCTATGATGACCACCAGCTTCAGTACAACACTCATTTGAAAAGAAATTGTATACTGTAATTTACTTAATTTTTTGTCTATTTTTGGCAAAAAAGCTGGTTTTTCCGTATTTCCCTTTCAGGAATGCAAACATGCACTGTAGTAGTTCTAAACTGCAGTAACTCCAACTAACAATGACTTGCAAGGCAATTTGAACACTTGAAATCTATGTTACGACCAACTCCACCATGCATGATTCAACTAACCCCATCACACCTGGAACACAATATTGTCTTATTTGTCAGTCTTATCAAACTCACACAACAAAAAGCTTCTGGGTGTGGATTAGGCATGGATTTGCTTATTTAGAAATAAGGTTAGTTCACCTGGATTAAAATCATAGCTATACAATAACCCCCCTCGAAGACTGAGCAAACAAGTTACTAGAGCACCCAAAAAACAAACTTTCTTGCCTACAGAATTAGCATTTTGAAATTTTCTATAAATAAAGGTACAATAACTTGTGTCAATAAACAAGGTATCTACCAAAAGTACCAGTTTCGCCAAAAATTTAAAATGAAGCAGATTTTTGGCCAAGTTTCAACTAACCCCGCGATTCAACTAACCCCGGTCTCCCCTACAGTCACTATTCCATATACATGGATGAAGTTTGGTACACATATGGCTTATATGGTCAAGTTGTGCCTTTTCATGGTCACAGATGGCTATTCTATAGTTTTTGTAATATTGAGAAAAAATATTTAAAAATATTTTTTTTATATCGGAGCGAAAACTTGCCCCCTATTGCATATACAGTAATGCAATTTTCTCAACAAATCACCTGTGCAATATAGCAGTGCTTTTTGATGCATATTACACTTTATGAATCATTGGAAAAACTTCAGAAAATTATTACAGCGTTATATTTTTTGATTTTCAACCGACTCCTCATTACCTATATTTTGTACATGCATGAAACTATACCATAATGTGCGTAAATTAGTCTAATAAGGCCTTTCCCTTATTTTAAAAATCCTGGCAAGCAGATGGGAAGATGGCAGGGCAGCGGGCAAATAGAGATAATTGAAGGCCACTACCTATAAGCAATTACGAAAATGCACAAATTTTATGATATTATTGTAATCTTCTAAAGGTGTTATTCGCTGAAGGTTTGCTGCTGCGCAGCCTATGTTTTAAATTCTTCATTGGTAGAGATTTAAAAAACTAATTTTAATTCTGTTGATGTTTCATTCTCTTTAGTTTTTCGAATCTCTACCAATGAAGAATTAAAAAAATTAGACATTGTAATCATTTTGACAAAGTTTTCATTTTACGTTATAGGCCTTCTCTCCTTATTAGCCTAATCTATCTATCTATCTATCTATCTATCTATCTATCTATCTATCTATCTATCTATCTATCTATCTATCTATCTATCTATCTATCTATCTATCTATCTATCTGTCTATCTATCTGTCTATCTATCTGTCTATCTATCTATCTATCCATCTACCCATCTATCTGTCTATCTATCTGTTTATCTATCTTACTATCTATCTATCCAACAATACATATTAGTATCTCTATGTGACCCAGTAGGCCTACTGATTTATGTTGCATTAAAAGAGTGTTCCACCACTAATGTCAACCTTGGTCAAGCATCGGGGGTCCTGTTCTTGGCACTGACTGTTTCATTTGAGTAGCTGGCTTCTTGGTTATTGATGACCTGCTTTGAAGTACCTGATAACAGATCAAAGACTGGAAAAGCAACTGACTAGTAGGACACTGAGAAAATGTTATTCAGCATAGGCATATCACAAGGGCACCAGATGGGACCTTGCTATTTTAGATATTTCGTTTTGCATTTGAAGAACTTGGTCTGTAAGACTTTTCATTAGAGAAGTATGATACTGTGGCATATATATATATATAGGTAAGTTGGCAACAGACTAGTAGGACACCGCGAAAATATTATTTGTCGTTGGTATAATGCATGACCATCAGATGGGATCTTTACGAATTCTTAATCTTGCTATTTATTGCTACCTGATTTTATTTCATTTTAAAACTTATTTCCAACGTGATCCTGCAGCAAGCTTTGAAAAATCTCATAATCACGTCAAAACATATAATAAGTGAATGAAGTTGTTTAAAAAAAGTGTAATGTTCAGGTACTGTAATGAAATTTTAAAATGATCGAAGGAAATGTCTCTTTCTCGAAAGTTTGCCTCATGTGTTTAAAATTGTCCTTATTTTGGCATTTCTTGAGTTTTCTGGCAGGATGTTCAACTCTTTGCAGCCGGTGATTGAGAGGTTCTAGTAACGAAACATGATTTAGACTGTGTGGTGTTATACGATCTTATGAGAAGAGTGAGTTGTTTACATAGATATCAGGGTGCGATGTTGACATGTCTTGATAGATCTTGTAAGATACAAATATAATTATAGATAGAGAAGTTGGTGATAACACTGAACTGAAGGTATTGCTCTATAGAGGGGCTCCAATTGAAATCAGTTTTTACACTGTAGTCAGATAAATAATTAACACAGGCTTTATTTATGTCTTTGGGAAGCCCATGCCATTTAAAAGAGGTTGCTAAAAAGCCTTGTTGTACATTTGTAGATTATCCTAGGGATGGTGGAAGATAATATCTAATGCATAGCATTTGCACTTCATTTACAGTCAGTTCAATTTCATTTATATGTAAATCAATAGTCATTTTGGACAATTAACAGACTTTAATTCAAATTTTTAGTGTATATATACGTGTAAATGATAATGCATACATACACCTAGTTAAACAATCAATTGTTGTTTGTCTACTAGAGCAATGACCTGAATGTGTCCAAAATTAAGTCAAATTTTTGCAGAATAAGCTACAACGCATAAAGCCATAGGACTGCTGGTTGCAGAGATAGTAAAGCAACAGCTTGCTCAGTCTTTTCCATAAATCTTGGTTTGCAATGCAAAAAACCACCGAGCTGCCAGTTGCCACCGCATAAGTCAAGCATTACACCTGGCGATACTGCAGTTTAAAGAGAGTTGGAATAACATAATAGAAGATCTATAGGTTTTCTGAATTTACAGAACTAATAATTAGATACTGCAGTCGTATAGCAGTTGGAATAAACGATATAACTGAGTGCTTACTGATAGTTTGTCTCAGTTATTTTTCAGATATTGAGTGCTAGTAGCATTTGCTTAAGACTTTGTACATAGTCTGCAGAGAGCATGGTTATGCAGTTGGTACCATATAAGACAGTTCTCAGAAAGGCGTTTCAGAGATGATCATTAAAAGAGGCAGAAAAAGTTTTTTTTTTACATTTTGACCTCATCGCAAGTCCAATTGGCTTCAGAACCAAAGCATAAATACTGTCTGAAGTCTGTATGTATAGTATACACTGGAACCTCAGTAAATTATCACAGTTGCTTAATTGCATTTATACCTTCTGAAGTTCTGTTAGCACTCAATCCCCACATCATTCAATCTGCATTATATGGATCAACTTATATAATTTTAGCTGTGCACATTAGAGCCTCATTAAACTTCTGCAGTTGCTTGCTTGAAATTATATATTATGTATGCAATTAAGCAAAATGAGTCTAGCGTGTATCTCTGTTGAGTTAGGCTAAAGTTCTCCATCATTCAATCTGCGACAGATATTGATCAACTTATATCATTGTATAATTAAATCATTCTTGTGTAAGTTGTTGTAGATAGCCTACTAAATGTCTCATGGGTATTCATTATCTCCTCATGGCATGAAGGCTGCCTATTGTATGAGGATATATAGTGCCACTTCAAGAAAATGTTCTCTAAGGCATAATTATTCATTAGCTATTCTAAGACTGTATAGTAGGCAAGCCAATGTGTTGTTTGTCTGTGTCGCTTGTGGCAGTCTTTGTTGCAGTTTGTGTGTTTTAGTGAGTCTTTGGTCTAGTGATCTTACAGCCAAGAAATGTGATATGCAAAAGAGTGGGCTGCTGCACTGTGGAAATGGCATTTGTGTGTCATCATGCTGATGATTTGTCATGATCAATACCCAATACTTTCAATGTTAATTTGAAGGAGACTAATCTCGCTATTTGGTGACATGCAAATGAAAGGATTATGCATCTATCTATCTATCTATGTATCTATGTATCTATGTATCTATCTATGTATCTATGTATCTATCTATGTGTGTATGTAATGGTTTATTCAAAAGTCGTCTAAATCAAGTTTACAACTTCTGTACGACAAATAAAATAGAAAATAAGTAATAAAAAAAAAAAAAAGCAAAAAACAAAACAATGGAACATCTCCATATAGTCCAAATTCATAAATTTCAAGTCCATAATATGCCACAAAATAAATGTCCAATAGTCATAAAAAGTCCATATTGTCCAATAGTCGGTCATCCTATATCTGGGCCAATGCATATAACAGTTCCAGATATTATCAGATGTCAGTAATCCATTGTTGCAGGTTTCTTCTTTTCTCTGTTTCTGAAATATGTATCTATCTATGTATAGAGGGGTTCTATCTAGGCCTATCTATCTCTCTATCTATCCATCTATACAATTTATCTTTCTGTCTGTCTTCTTATCCAATCCAAATATGCCAACTTTGACCATCTGATATCAAACTCTGCGCGTAAGTTACTGATAGCAGCTGCGGAAACCAGATCATTGATCAAAATGTCCCATCCTTGACCGAATATTGGATCGTATGATGTAGGATGGCGGATCAAATATTTTCTTTTATAGATGACAGTCTCCTTGTGCTGTAATTTGGCCACTGACAATGAGTGGGAAGCAGCTGTCATTGGAACAAAGAAGAATGAACAGGAGCAAAAAAATACAAGGACAGAACCGGCCCCCTGAGTTACTCCGCTGGCCTCATCTTGAGTTGATTAACTGCACTGTCCATGATCTATCAAGCTATCAGTGTAATAATCAATCAGATCAATCAGCCCAATCAATTACACTGATCAATCAGCTGATCATCAATCATTTGATCTATTGTGCAGATCAATGGTTCTGTGATCAATCGAGATCTATGCCGGTAACGATTATTGTTGATCATGTTTGCGGTGGTGTTGGTAGTTTTTAACCAGAGAGTAAAGACAATGTCTTGATTTCACTGTCTTGATTTGAATCAATTTGATTCTGTTTGGTGATGCCACATTTGGTCACTATTTAG
Organism: Platynereis dumerilii; assembly: GCA_026936325.1. NCBI lineage: Eukaryota > Metazoa > Annelida > Polychaeta > Phyllodocida > Nereididae > Platynereis > Platynereis dumerilii. The sequence goes on from JAPTHN010000008.1 coordinate 9,504,431, forward strand.
TGTCTGTTTTTTCTGTTAGAACATTCTGTTTCCAAAGATGCTCAGCTTTTTTTGGAATTGACTATATCGAATTGCTGCAGCACTTTTAATTTATTAGACAGCCGAAGACTAATTTTAGATTGGTTGAACAAGATTGGTTGCAGAACCAAGGGAATGGTAGAGGGTTGGTTGTCACAACCATAATCTTGGTTGATCAACTACCATCCTGATTGGTTGGAAAGTAGACACACATGAATTATAATGACCAATCAGAGTGCAGATGTCGATGGGATCAGGTCGTAATTGTGCCTGACATTAGTTTCTTAGCTTAATGAGACAGACTTGCTTTGATGATCTAAGTCCCAAATAGGCTCAGTTAGTCATGTTATTTTGAGTTCTCTGAAATTGCCAGAACAATGGATGATGTCACAATTGAACAAAAGGGATTTTGTTATGGTATTGTTATGACATTTTCTGTAACAATCAGTATTATGACATATGTACATGTAGGCCTAATGAATTTCTGGGAACTATTTCTCAGAACAACTTACGTATCCTTATTCAAGTTATTGCATGCTGAGAAAAATTTTGAACTTTGAACCGCATCATAGAATCTATCCATGCTTTATAAGTGCATGTATACAAGCTGTTGGGAACTTTTCATGATTCTAGCCATAGGTGTAGATTCTTTTTGTTGTGTTCCATTGTGTCTACGCCTCGGTCTCGGAACATAGATGTACCTCGGGATTGCCAAAATTGCCTTGGTGGGTATCCAACCAACCAAGATAAACCAACCATCCAACAAACATCCAACCAACCTACCAACCAACATTTAATTTCATTTCTATCCATCGTATTATCTTCAGCCCTCTTTTTGCTGATTAAGGGCCATCGGTAATTCGAAAGAGATTGGCGAAGCCTTCGGTTGTCTTTATATGGACCTAATGGAATATTAATTGCTCTTTTAACACAAATTTGTCCCATAAAAGATGATAAAATGTTATTGTTCTCGTGATATTTTGCCCTCATTCTTTTGATGCAATGCCAAGTACTTGTGTCGCTAATTGTGGTGTCATAGATCGGCACCAATTACTCTAGAAAATAACTAGATAAAACCAGAAATGTCATTATAAATGGTGATGTACTCAATGCAATTAACACTAGTCATTAATTGCTTATTTCAGTATTTTGGAGTGAAAAACTTGATTTGAAGCATTGTTTACTTGAACATGATACTTGTCTGATAGTTTGATTAATGATTAAAAGCCTGACAGTGACATTTGCACATTTCAGTCCTGTTTCAGATTTAAATTGTCAAAAAATGACGTTTTAGGGTCAGTGCCATTTTATGTTTGGCCTATTTGCACTTTTAAATGTGTTTGGTTGATATGGCGCCATCTTTATATTACCAGTGATATGATGAGGGCACTGCCACATGCACTTGCCTGTGTTATCATCTACTTAGAAGAAAAATTGATTGTACTGTAGTGAATCAAGACAATCCATAAATTTGGGACAAAAAGCCCTATAACCTACTCATTCACATTTCTAGTATTATAACATTGATTCTCCAAGAACCACATGCTCTGATGTATATAAGGATCATGGGTTGTCATATGTAAAAGAGAAAGTTTTTCATTGATACCAATTTGTCAGTACTTCAAAGAAAGATAATGATCTCCCCAATAACCCATTAGATTGATTGATTTATTGGATGGAAGTTATCAAAGGAGCTATCTGAGATATGGAGTGTTTCATCTTTCATACCTGTGCAACTGTTGCTGTACCCTTAACCTGGAATCTGGGGATATCATTGCCAATTATTGGCAACGCCCATATTCATACAGTTTCTTCATAAGAATTTTCGCAAAATATTACATTATACATTTTATATATAATGCATACTTGTATTTTCAAACAGTTTTCACAAGTTTGGTCGACTCAGAGGTCACTCATTTTCAGTTATGAGCTTTGTTTTTCCATCACTCATGTCATGTAACTTTTTCGAAATTAATTTGTGTCATTGACATTGGTTATTACTGCTGAGTGAGCTTCTTTTAATCCTGGACTATTAATATAATATGCAAAAAGTTCAGTGAACTCACTAAAATTGTTGTAAATTTGAAAACATGTCAGCTTTGTAAGCTGATGTCAGTGTTTTAACAGCTACTTAGCTATTGATTACCTGATTAGCTTCATACCACATTTGAAAAAAAAAAGTACAAAACAGACAAACCAAATTTAGATGGTGTCAGCACTTTGTGTATATAAGACAGCATTTTTGTGTGAAACTCCCAAAAAAATTGTTAGTCCTGATAATTGAATGTGTAATTTGATCAAAGAAATGTAAATAATCGGGTTAGCTTTCGTCTTATTTTCATAAAGTAAGTGTTTAAGAACACTATCTCACTTTTGATTAGGCTGTATCATTGCAAAAACAGTTTTCTAGAGAGCACAGTATAAACTAGATTTTCAGAAATGACAAAACTGAAATATACCGCTATACACATGCTGCTTCTGAACGGATGAAGCAACTTGAGCGGATTCTAAGGGAAGGACCGAAGGTGACACCAGTTTCAAACGCCTGTCATATCTTGACTGAGTTTATCAACAAGTTTTTCCTCACTGACATTTCTAGGTGCTGCTTCAGACAGGGCCAATAACTTTCTGTCACCAACAACGAGAACTTGTGACAGGCCGTAAAAACTCGTAATGATGTTGTCGCTCACTGGGATAACTCAAGAGCAAAAAAGCTGATGAGGTTTAGATAGAGCTAGAGAAATGGAAAATAAGAAAATTTAAGTTATTTATAGAGAAGTTAGTATGTGATATTGAGATGCTCAGATAGTTAGATAAAATATGTGACTGAACTAGTGAGTTATCTGGTCAGATGTTTAGTTATGTGATGAACATTTTATTGATGAAATAAGAATAGAACAATAGAAAATTAATAATAAAAAGGAACTTAACCCAGCCGGCCATCTGACCTCACATGACGTCAGGATAACGTCTCTGACGTCACACTGTAGTCCCCTGACATCAAAATAGGTCAAATTTCCCACAGTAAAGGAAGGACTTCATATTCATCTATATTAACCATTATCGGTATGAATGTACAACAAATTACGACAGAAATGCTGACATAAAGTGTCAAATGCCGGAGAGTTTCACAAAATACATGGTACAGCTATAAGTCTCAAGCATAATGATTATTATGTCAAAATTTGATATAGTAGAAGTTAAAGCGTAGACTTTCCAGAAATTCCAGAGAATGTCATTCGCTTTACCTGTATCACATCTATGTATATAGCATGGTGACATACTCAAGCGCTTCTGAGTCAATGTTTTTGACTTCAATTGCAATATAAAGCTATTCATATTCTTGATGATAAAGTTTGACATACTTCCTTTTATTTCCCCGCTCTCCCCTACTTAGCTATCCAGACCTACCACTTAGCACACCTTATTTTGTGAATATATTGATCATTACCTGAACGTGCCATAAAAAAAGAACGGGTCATATTTCATGTAAACAGTGAGAAGTTGACAGATGTTGTTTTTTTAAATGAAAGCAGAGAAATTATGTTTACTATGCAAAGTTTAGTGAAGTTGTATAATTTATTTTGCCATGCAGGTATTACAGCTTTCATTTATATATTTAAATTTTAATTCGCAAGGTATATTTAAAAATAAGCGGATTAAAAATATCAAGTGATGCCACCTGCGCTAAATATGATTAGTGATGTATCAGTGTTGAAAAGGTCATTATGTTTCCAAAAAGTATGATAAAGATACATGTCAAATTTTGCATAAAAAATTCAGTTCAAACTCATTAATATGAATGGCACGAAGTCAGTTTGAAATGTGTGATGGCCGAAAAGACTAAAACTCTACACAAAGTGAAATTCTATACTTACACCAGTATTGAACACTTTTCATCCATCATTCAATTTTAATAAAAAGAGGTTTTGGACATCAATCTAGTCAAGTAAATAATGAATAAGCCTAAATTTAGGGTTGATATTCAACAATTTTCCAATGCTCGATATATATATTATGCAACAGTATTGAAAAAACCTTCAGCGAAAGACATCTGTAAAGTCATAAAAGCGATGTTGACAAAATTGGTATAATGCAATCGTGGCCAAATCTTGGCCTGAAATTATCTATATACCCGCTGCCCTACCATCTGCCCGCCTGCCTGCCAGGGTATGTAAAATCATGGAGAGGCTGAACTAGACAAATTTACACATATTATTTTTCAGTTTCATACATGTACAGGGAATTGGTTATGAGCTGTGGGTCGAAAACCAATAAGTATATTAATTTATATTTTTCAAATTTTTTCTAAATATTTAAAAAGTGTTAAAACTACCTATCAATGAGACCAGTGAAAGATCTTTATAGGCAATATGTGGATGAATTTTTGTCAAGGTACATCCAAGAGAGGCTAAGTTTTGAACCAGAAACCAAAAATTATAATTTGCAATATATTTTGTCAACATTTCAAAAAGTATAGAATGACCATGAATCACACCATCAAAAGGCACAACAGCATCATATAGGTGATATGTGTAAGAAATGTCATCCATGTACATGCAATACTGGGCAAGTTTTGGGCCAGAAATGAAAAAAAATTGTTTTTATCATTTTTTCTCAATATTTCAAAAACTATAAAATACCCATCAATCAGACCACCAAAAGGCACAATTTGACCACATAGGCTATATGTGTACCAAATTTCATCCATGTACATGCGATAGTGACCGAGTCTTGATCCGGAAACGAAAAAAATAATTTTTTATCTTTTTGTTTAATATTTCAAAAAGTATGGATTATCCATCAATCAGACCATGAAAAGGCACAACCAGACCATATGGGCTATATGTGTACCAAATTTCATCTATGTACATGCGATAGGGCCCGAGTTCTGGCCCGGAAACTATCTATCCGCCCGCCGCCCGGACGCCCGACCGCCCGCCCGGCGGACGGACAACATTTTACCAAAGTGATAACAATACCTTCTTCGAACTTCGTTCGCTGAAGGTAAAAAAAGTCTAGAATGGTCACAGTGATGTCTGAATTCACTCTAGAAAGTTCCATAGGCGTACGAGACCGACGTTTCGCAGGGGGGGGGGCTGTAGCTATTTTAACATGGCGCGGATGTGACCAGGGCAGTGAATCTGCCCTGATTGGTCAGGATTTGCCCTGATATATGTCATTTGCCCTGATGCCAGGGGGGGCTGCAGCCCCCCCTGAACCCTCCGCGAAATACGCCTATGCTAGAAACATATAAGACTAATTAATTTCTTGGACAAATCTTGGGTAAGCTTTTATGCCAGAAATTGATTTTGGAAACATCTTCTCATTTGTACAAGTATATGTTTTGGCTCTGAACCTCAATGTGCATCAGTCTCCGAAACAGATTTCTGAATATCAAAATAAGACTTCTGAATCATCTGTGGTATCCGTAAGAGCAAATTGGTATATATGGAGCCTTTATAAAACTGCTCAAAAGCAGAGCTATTTAAGTACCACAAAATTTGCTCACCAATTTAGCCCAAATGAAAATCCCATTTAATCATTATATAGAGAATGACACCCTGGACCAAATTTCATGGGATAAAGCTATCTATTATCCAATTGCAGAATTGCATTTCAGTAAGGGATACTACACCTTTTGTATTATTATTGTCCAGATAGATAGATTTCAATATACCATGTGCATTTTTAGAACATCTATATTGTGCAATTAAAGTGGAATATTTCTTTATCCAAGATTAATTAGCCCACAAGATCGATGGCTGAATAGCATGTCATGTATTCATATTATATTGATAGTGATGATATTGATAGTGATGATATTGATAGTGATGATATTGATAGTGATGATGATGATGTGCAGTCAGGTGATTTTTGGCAAATTTAAAAGGAAGTTCTTAAGCAGCACTATTTGTATTTTTGAGTGGTCCACAGCATTGTTGAATATTATATTGTCATTGCTGCCAATTTACAAAATTAGAATATGGACAATTGTCAATGTATCAGCTGAAGTTACTCTAAAAATCTCAATTTGTATGCCACAGTGCCTAAAAGTGAGTAGTCAGCCTACAATTGATATTATTGTCGGGCCACAGAAATGGACAGGCGTGGCTGCAGAGATTAAAAATTGAACTATTCTCACAATATTTAATGAATAATTCAAACTGAATTAGGCCCATAGATTTAAATTCCACAGATTTTACACCTAGTTATATTGCGAATTGTTGAATTTTAGCGAATGAAATTTGGAATCGAAGGGCACTTACTGGTTGGGCAAATCTCTGAAAGTTGTGGGAATTTTGCAGGGGCTGGTGGGCCAAATACCCACTGCTTTGGTTCTTAAAAAAATGGCACGGATCTGTGAAGATAAAAATATGTGCTCAGATATAGTTCACACCGTTCAGCAATTACAGTTTTTTTTAACGTTTTAGGTCTGAAATGTAACAAAATGCTGCCCTACTCAAGGGGTGTGCAAATTTTACCTATGGGAAACCTAAATACAGCTAGAAATTTGTCGCTTTGGATTATATTTGACTTCAAACTAGAGCAGCACTGCATTTGTTGTATGTGTGAATCTAAAACACAATAGACATAGAATTGAATTTTGCATTACAATTCTGACCACAAGATCAATATGCTATGCGCTTTAAATACAGATCCCAAAGTGATAAAATTCAATATTGCGGTTTTAAAACCAAATTATATTTCAATTCAGGAGTTATCGTCCCTAATTTCTTCGCATATCCTGCCATTGTGTTGCAAAGCCAGAGCTTAGTTTTGTATATTTTACTTTTGTGTTAAGTACTCATAATGCTCTATAGTTCTTTCCATGTTAGGCTTTATTTAGGTTTACTAACTTCAAATCCTGAGTAATACCTTTTGGTTTTCCTGGTAATCAATATTACAACATTATTATTCTTTGTGCTTTTTGATAGAATGGGAAATAGGCAGATATATATTGTAATGCATATATATTTGTTAGTTCAGCTGAACGCCATTTTGACATTCACTTTTGAATATTGAACAATGCCAAAAGTTTTAGTCAATAATTAAAATAGCATTGAGGCAATCGTATGAATGCTAAAGATATATCATTTTAGAGGTGGTAGACTGGTAGTTGTACTACCGAATCTGATTCAATACACAATGTTTTATGTTATTCTCTGCCTCTGGAGCTATTTATTAGAATTTCTTTATTGTAATATTAGCAGACTTAAAAATTTCAAAATTGTGAACATTGAATTTGCATGTGTTTTTTTTTTCTAGGACATGTATTCTATAGGGATAAGTGACATCAAAACAATTATGACATCACTTTGCTTTATGTAATGACTTGACCTGGTAAAATATTCGCATTCAAGCTCAGTGCCCATGCACAATTATGAATTACTAGGCCTGTATCTATCTACCTATAATTATCCTTTTGTCTTCCACCTTCCTTCCTTCATTCCTTCATCCCTTCATTACTTAAGCCATCCCTCCCTCCCTGCTTTCTATCTATAGGCCTATGTTATGAAGTGTTTGATTCAATGTGTAAAGAATCACTCTGACTGCTGCTGTGCACTAATGTCACAGTGACGTGAATTTGAAAACTTTTCAATACTTTTTTTGGGGTCAAGAATTAGAAAAGCTAATTTTAAAACTTTTCAATACTTTTCTTTGTGTCAAAAGCAGGTGGTCAATGTAAAACCATTGGATCTCTCAGGAATGTGGGGGGTGGGGGAAATAGGTCAGTTTGAGCATGCACAGTGGTGAGGGTTGTGTGAATAATGAGCAATGGCTGCAGAAAGTTTCTCGGTAAGAAACGTACCAGCAAGATAACACCAAGAATACAGCATGATTATGGTCTTATTTGGTATTTTGGGATAGGAAAAACAGTAATCTACGCACGTGGCTATATTAGAATGGTGAACAATGAACCTGGAATGCTGAAATTATGGAAAACAGCAACCACCTGGCAGCTATCCCAGAATCCATAGAATCACACATTAATATAAAGAAGCTGCAAGGTGTCATTCTTTTGACATTGGCAAAAGAAGGCATCCAAAACTTAAGAAAACATTTTATAGACTACCTTTGTACACATGACTGAATTGAGTTTGGCTTCAGGAAACAGTAGCCCTATAAGCTGGTTTAGATAAGAAACACCAAAAGGTTCATTAGCCTACTCAACTTTAAAAGTTCCAACAGCAAACAAAAACAACATTTAGAAAATCCAGCTGCACTGAACTCCCATGATGGAACACCTTTCTCTCAAGTTGGGAGCCTAGAGTCCCATCATAGGGCCTCCCCACCAAGTGTCCAAGTAATGAACATTTTCAATTCAACTGAACCCTAAAAAACAATCGAAGACCTTTTTTGACCGTGGGTTCTTTATACCATAAAGAATCTTTAGCGTTAAGAGTGTGGCATCCTTTACCAATTTGAGGCAAGTTTACTTTGTCACCTAAGGCATGCTACATCTGAAGCTAAAGTCAACAAATTCTGGCCATTTTATGTTTGCTGAAAAGGCTGAAGTTGTGGACAGAGTTAGAAAAAAATGATTGACTTTGTTCCTGCTCTGTAAACATAATTCATCTCCGAGAGAGAGATTGCTAGACAGTTACAAAATAATCCATATACGGTGTTCAAAGTATAGGTGGGCAAGAAGATAGGAAGGTATGCTTATGTGGTTCACACTTAATATGATACAATATGATAAATATTTATTGCCATAAATGGAATTTGTCTCAGTAACACTAAATAGATTGACAATTATAAATGTTGATTAATCAAGACAAATTGTGCAATGTGGGCCTATATGCAAAACATATGATATCTAAAAATTAAAGGGAAATAACAGATTGTGAAAAGAGGAAATCACAGATGTATATTTACGGTTAGCATGTTGCCCTCACAATGAAAAAGACACAGGTTCAAATTATGTTCCAGATAATCTTGTTTATTGGGCTACCTAGAAATAGAAGTTTGCCTATAAACATGTTTATAAGGCTATGTAAAAGTAGAGCTTGGTGATTTCGTAGCTGCATAACAATTCCATTTGATAATGTTTTTAAACTATTTTCCTTACTATTCTTTTGTTTTTGTTCCTGGTTTTTTTCAAAATCTTGTTACAGATGTCAGTTATAATCATATTTCAAATCTTGTTTCTTTCTTAAGCTAATCATGTATCTGGAACAACAAGAAGATTTTGTATGTCTCTTGTTTTGATTCTATTATGGTGCTTTTCGTGTGTTGCTCAAGGTCATTGTGAATCGTCCCTGCTTCTGAGTTCAGACAAAGCCAGATTTTAAGTTAGGAGTTAAACTGATAGAGATTTTTTGTTGAAAGCTTTTGAATGTGGAACATATCATTAATCTCTTATGCAGTTTGATCACCTTAAAAATAAATTGCTGTCTCATACAGCCCAATCAGCTATAATTAGTGTAATAGAAATTTCAGTAACTTCTCAAGACCCTGTCAGCACTCTATCATCAATTTACCCTTGTCATGAATCACATAGAACACAGGGCTTGTGATCATTACAGAGATTTCTCAATGAGGCACACTTCATTATGTGATTCTCTCTTCAGGCAGGGATATAAATATAGGTTTTATGCAAACAACTTTGCAGTGTTGACAAAAAAAATTAAACAGTGTTAAAGAAGAGATTCCTCTTCCCATGACGGCATGTAGTACTCGTTTTGAGACAGGTCGCTACCCAGAAGCTCTAGTTCTTAGATTTCCATTCCAGGGTTTTTTGTGGGAGGAGATGGAAGGTTGGACGTCCTTAAAGGCCTTAACATCACACCTCCTTACACCTGACTCTGGTTTGTTTTGGTTTACTTCTTCTGTCATTTTGCCAGGTCAGGTTCTCAACACTTTGTAATGCACCAGACAACTTGTTATATTTTTTCTCTTGTGATTTTATATGTAATGTAACAGACTATGATAATTATATATTAGACATGTATCAGACTAAGGATGTTGTCACCTTGAATTTATCAATATTCAAATAATTTGCCCTTCCTATTAATAGTATTATGTTGTTTTGATCACAACAACCCTAATATATCTTATAAATAGTAAGACGCTCTTTGACTATGTGATCCATGATTTCGATAATTTTTACGATCAAAGCTAAAATCTGGATAAAGGCCAAAAGGATGGAACAAAAACATGCAAAAAAGGCATGATGTAAATATGAGGTCCAATTATGGCCCCAATATAGTGATATCACAAAATCAATTGAGTGGAAGTTCCTTTGACCTTTCCAGAAATATCAGAAAATTACTGGCAATGGCGACCATAAAGGGCAGCCAAAACATGATGGATTTGTCGAGGGCAGAAGTGGCTTTGCTCAAGAAAGCCATGAACAATCTTGATTCCTGAGGCGATTTCCCATTTTATGGTTGCATAGAAAAGTGTGCTTTCCTTGTGCAGTCTCAAAATTTATTTCGCAATTGGGATTGATAGACTGGTTGGATATAGGCTTATTTGTAGGTCATGTGTGGCATTAACAATTTATTTTTGAAGTCCTGATGTAGAATTTTTTATACCCTATATAGAACTAAACAGCAATGTTTATCAACATAATTTCTGAAATATCTGACATGACATGGTAATGCAAGACGTTTTGATTATTGTTCTTTACATAGCTAGTGTAGTAAACTATTGTTTGTTTCTGCCAAAAAAAACCCAGAAAAAAACAAACAATTCAGACAAAGAAAACAATACCTTTTAAGATATATTATAATTATGGTCAAACCCATAGAGCTTGGCATGATTTCCTTGCCCTTTTCCAAAAGAATTAAAATTTAGATGCAGCAAATAATGTTTTCTAGCTCGATATATGGGACCCAATTTAACCATTTTTATTTTTGCAAAAACAGCATATGTTCATGATTACTATCAAACCATGCATCACCTCATATTAATTGCTTGAACTATTTGCTACGAAATACTTTTGCTGATGCATTTGAAATTTGACCCATTGATTTCCCACTCTGGCCTTGAATAATAAACAGGAAGACACGTTAGTATGATCAATTTATAGGTTAATATTCAAACACAAATTAATTGCTTTTATTTGTTTTAGGATTTAGAGTGTGTGCTATGACTGCTATATGTGCACTTCATTTTGGTCTATATATAATAATGATTGATTGATGCGTTACTCACTATTTTTCGAGTCAAACCAAAATACTTGCCGTCCGTTACAGGTAGTCTAGTTTTTATTAGGAAGGATAAGACTCTTTCTGAAAAGATATTTGTGATTCATGATAGCTGACGATGTGTCATGATCACACTTTTAGCATTGGGAACCAAAGAGGCCCTTTTATTAGTCCTCATCAACATTATGTTTCATAATAGATTATAGCACATGAATCAGATTCATAATACTTTGGTATGTCAGTCATCAACATAAAAAAACATGAGTCTCCCAAACATGTTATAATGGAAGCGCTACCGAAATTAGAATACAGACTTTAGAGTCGGAGTCGTGGAGTCGGAGGTTTTTGGGTGGAGTCAGAGTTAGAGTCGAACTTTGATTTTCAGGTGGAGTCGAAGTCAGAGTCAGAATCGAAAATTAAAGTGGTGACTCCTGACTCCTAAAAATCATTAATATGATTTACGAAAATTCAGTTACAAAAATGTGGAATTCATCCAAAATTTTACTCAAAACTTCCAAAAAAAATATTCATATATACAAAATCCTATGTAAACTTTTAGATTGACTTACAAATTCTGGACACCTAAGGAGTCGGAGTCACTTTTCAGAAAGCCAAAGGAGTCAGGAGTTGGAGTCGGTCCACTTACCACCCGACTCCAAAGCCCTGCTTTTCAGTTTTCACTGTTCAACAGTCTTTTCTTTCCTCATAAAAAGTCGAACAGCTGTAACTATCTTCCGGTCCATCTTACTTTCATTATGATATTTTGTATCTGTCAATATAAACAGGAGAGAAGCTACTACCTTCCTTTGTGCAAATGATTTTCTTGACAGCTGATTACTGTAAAACCAGTTGAGTTATTTTCTGGCGATGATTGTATAGAAGCTACAAAATAATGGTTATAATTTTTACCGTTAAATAACTGCTCTCTTACTGTAAAATGAAACTTAAAGTTCTCCAGTGACCCAGCTGGCCTTGCTGTAAAAGTTTTCGTTGACATCCATGAAGAAACCATGATTTAAAAACTACCAGGAAATCATAAGTATTAGCTTACTTTCCTACTCTAAATGCTTGCCTCAATTTTTTTGGTAGTGAGAGTACTGAAAAGATAAACACCCAAAAATTAGCAAAACAAAAATTATAGAAAAGAAAACTTTGACCTTGACTATTTCTGCAAAGGACTTTAGGATGAAGGACCTTCTTTTCTGTAAATAGATCTTGAGGAGGAACAAACAAAAATATTAGGTCTTAGTCGCTTGAGCAAATATAAAGAGGTGATGTGAGAAATACGTCTGGCGTCACCTCAATCTTTCGGGTCATTCCACCAAATACCTCTCTGAAATTGCGCAGCGAAAGTCAGCTTTTGTAAGCGCAGGAAAGGCTGTTTGCCTGTGTTTATAATACAAACCTGTAAAATGAGAAAACAACAAAATGAAATGGAATTTATAGTCTGTCACTTTGATATAGAAAATGAAAGCCAAACGAAAGGATTATGCATCTGATTTTCACTCTAAAATCAGTTATGACATGTCAAACGGTCTTCTCTGGATAATGACTAATCGAACAGCCTCTATGTTTCCCATGTTGAAAGTAGAGAAGGTGATGCTTCATCAGCTATCATGAGTCACAATGTGCATTTTTCACACTGAATTGGTCCTCATTTTTTCTACATCAATGTGACATACTGTAATGAATGTAAAATGATCTGTCTCTGTTAGTTCCACATATTCAAGGAAATTTGAAAAATGTCTGGTGTCTCACAGCTGTGATAAACAAAATCATGTAATCCACTTCAACAGGCATTCACTCATGCAATAAAATACCCTATCTACCTGTCTATGTTAGAGGAAGCATACAACTAACTTTACCCTTCATCCATAGTACGTGAAAATGACTATCCAGTATGCAAAAATGACTCTTCACATAGATTTATAAATTAAGATTTCACATTTTGAGAAGTACTGCAACTTGTCAGAGGTTGTTGTGAGTGGTGTACCACAAGGTTCAGAAATGCAGCCCAGTCATATATTCTTGTTCTACTGCACTTAAAATGGGTGTGGTGTTTATTATCATGATACGTATTGATCATAAATATTTTGTTCCATTATGGGTTATTTCTCATAAATCTATACAAGACCGATTGGCCCAAACATTATTCAGGTAGAAATGCAGTTCTTCACAAATTGTTTATAGGGGTATTTTCTTCGTATGACATGTATGATTGATATATTGTTTGTGTGAGAAATATTTTTGATACATGAAGTTGATGACATAACATAACGCATTACAGCCATTCTCATAATTGTAGACATCCAACCTCAATGTGTTTTTTAATAGGACATGTACATATCATATTGGGAAAATGACATCAAAAAACTTATAACATCACTCTACCCTGCAGAATAACATGTCCTTGTAAAAAATTCACACTCAGGCTTGGTGTCTACATTTACGAAATTGGCTGTAAATATTTCAGTCTTCATTTACAAAATAATTTTCTCCATGTACTGAGCTCTTGGTGCTAATTGCACATTACACTGCACTGTAAATTTTGAATTTTGAGTTAGCTTAATTGATTGAGTGAGATGGTTGCACAATTCCTTTAAGCCAAGATAGCTTGTTGTTTGCAAGTTGTAACAGAAAAAAGATTATCATAACTCAAAACAGCAAGCTATCATGGCTCAAACAAATTGTGCAACCGTCTCACTCAATCATTTGAGCTAACTCAGAATTTCAGAATTTACAGTGTGCTGAATGTATCAAGTCGGAAGTTTTCTATGATTTCGTAAAGCACAGCTGCACAGCGATATTCATCCACATCTTAATCATTGCTCAGATGTCTATCCAACAAACTATATTACTGCAAAGAGCTTGAACAGTTCCTTAATAAAAAGGCCATGCAATAGTTTATCTCATTTAGTCGATATGGAGTCAATGTGTGGCATTGTGTGCATATTCTCTTTGGGTTAAGATTGACTTTGATCAACTCTCAGTGCTCCTTTAAAGGCGAGCATTTCACTTATCGTTTCATTGAGGAATATTCAGCTCACAATTGCTGAATTTATTTTTCAATTGACGCATGTGAGTGAAAGCCTTGAATACTCATTCCCTAATAGGCAATCCTCTTTCAAATTACTTTTCATCATTTCCTCAAGTTGGGACTTCAACAAAAACATTTCTTTCATTGTGTGTCTTTTAGATTTTCTCCCTCTGCGCTCCAATTGCCTTTTCTGACCTGTTCAGATCTTTTCAGAGGCTTCCTCCTCAAGATTTGCTCAACAAACGTCTCACCCGGGTTGTTCGAGAGCCGCGAAATTGAGTTTGGAATTTGTCTGTTAGCTTTGGAAATGTACTTCCACATTTTTGTGTTATATCATCTATTTCCTCAGTAATGATTATGGTCTTTGGACTCCTGAATCTGACCTTTACAGTGGCGTAACAACATTGGAGGTCTCCGGTATGTGCCCCTATATTGGATCTGTGCCAAACCTACGTGTAGGTACCCCCATATGAAAATTGTGACTCAGCTTAAAACATACAATGAAAAAAGTTGGTGCCCCCCCCCCCCCGGACAATTATGTGCCGCCACTCAAGATCCCCAGTTATGCCACTTTTTGAACACAAAAGCAAGTTTATTTTTGAGAACGAGGCATCCGAAAACCACTTCCTTATGCCTATGACCTTTCTACTTAATTAAATGGGCTGAGCGTGGGGGCCATGAGGGTAGCATTTTTATACATAAATTTGTATCTAAGTGCGCAAAGTGTTCACAAGACCAACAAAAGATCGCTTTTATTGTCAGATTTTTGCTACAGAAAACCAGCCACTTTGTCATAGACAGAGACGCCAATGAATATCCAAAATACAGTTGGAAAAAACAACCCTATATGTTTTAATGTATGCCAATTACATTATTGTTACTTATTTATGGTGTTACATTTTGCAGTTGCAATTAATTTAATTTGCTGAGAGATCATTCATGTCAAGGTGTTTGGACATTTAATCAATTTTGTTGTAATTTACTCCACACCAAACTTGACAGATACATTAAATTTTGTACGTATCGCATTTCATTTACACAGAGGCAGATTTATCGCTATATATAGTGCGACATTATTGCTTCATATCATGGATATACGTATGATATATATGGATGTTTTTGTTGTTGTGGAAAAGTTGTTGAAAAATGTCTTAAAAGGTTTTGCAATTAAAGTTCACAAAAGTTCATTCAACTGCATGGCTTCCAGAGTGTAAAACAAATGATTGTGTTTGCTTTCAGATGATGAGGTTGGAATAAGAAGGCCAAGAAGAAGCTGCGGGGAAAAATCCAATTTGAGGTGAGACATCTTGAGACTTGTCTAGTGCAGTCTCCTTTACACCATATTAAAATGGCTACCCTTCCCACAACTCTGGGGACAGAAGTTTAAGGCAGAAGAGTTTTTTTTTCAACTTGTCCTTATAGAATGACTGAAGACTGAAAATAATATTATGACTTTTCGCTGTACTATGGGCAGCTGTTTTCATAATTGTAAAATTGAAAAAATGTATGAGTTGACAGAAGAACCTCCTGAGGTATACCTTGATGTGATCTGGACAATTTAATATGCAAATTATTTTTGAAATACCCTGGTAGGGTTCTCTGAAGTAACTAGCTGTAAGGTACTTGGAAAACACCTTGCCTAGGAGTACTTCTAAGAACTGGCTGGGGTTTCCTATTTGTGACAAGCTGGAATACCTTTTTAGACACTCGGGAGTGCTTTTCGTTCTTAGAATGCAGATATAATGATCGATAGAATGACAGATAGAATGGTAGATAGAATGGTAGATAGAATGGTAGATAGAATGGATATCACAACCTTATGCAAGGCAAGCTAGCAGACATTTAGACAGACACAAAAAGTAGAAATACATCATATGTACTAGAACAAGACAATGATTCACTTAGCTTGACAACTACAATGTAGCTGGACACATATAACAATACAGATTCATTATGTTACTCAGACAAAATGTTTCAGACACAAGTGCAACAGAACACTTCTTCTCATCTTGTATTTGTCATTCACATTGACAATTTGACAGAGGGAAAAGAAAAACAAAATTGAGAAAAAATAATTAGTTGTCTCAGTGCCATAGTCTGCATACAGTACAGCCACGCCAATTTACCTGAAGACAAGATTTAATTTTATAAATATTCTGGTGATATTTTAATGAATGCTAGGCCTAATGGCTTGAGGTCAATAATGACATATAGCTCCCAAATTTGAGACTTCATGGTGATTCTTAACCTGTGGTGTCCGGTAACGATTGTCTAACTTTTCTTATTTTTGTAATAAAGTCCCTTTGTTTCATAAATCAGGTTTCTAAGTCAATGCAATATTTGCAGGGAAATGTAGTATAAAGACACTTGATCTGGCAGATCTAATATTTATTGTGTGCATGCAATGATGTACAACTGGGCTAAAATCTCATATTTTACTTGTATATCATTAGGTTAGGACACATTTCACTTTCCTTGTTAAAAAATTTAAGTGAATAAACTCAGACACATGTGCACATCTAAAGAAGTACAGTATTTTCAAAAGATATATATATCTCTGTCGGATCCACATTATTGTTTAGCCGTAGGTGCTATATTTGGCTGGTAGCTATTTCCCCTTTGTTCTTACAAAACAGTATCTCACAAAGTGGAGCTGTTGCCCAAGGAAAGAGTAATGCTCTCTGATGTTGGTCTTGTCAGTCTGTGATGGAGGGAAAATTGGTAAATGGGAAAAGTATGAACATATCACTTTTGTGATTCAATAGAGCCATAAAGTGGCTATTTATCAAAGAAAAGCAACTGCAACAGTTGCAAGTTTTGCCATACCGCCAAAGGGATAAGTGTGTCATGGCAAATAGCCCTTGGTAATCTTGATATAGAAATCTCGATATGGTGCATAAATTCCTGTGGGTGGAGATTCAGTTAGGGTGTTGTTCCTTGGGGCGTGTGCATATCCTCACAGTTTGTTAGGCAACTCTAAGTGACAGGTGGTATCAACTATGAAAAGTGCAAACTCAGCCAGTATCCGAGGCAGCAACAATATCTCACAAAGTAGAGCTGTTGCCCATGGAAAATAACTGGAAACAAATAATAAGTTGTCTTAGTGCAATGGTCTACAGTAGAGCCACACCAATGTACTGGAAGACAAGATTTAATTGTATAAGTATTCTGGTGATATTTCAATGAACATGCTGCACCAATGGCTGGAGGTCAATAATGACAAAATTTAATAGCCTCTACTCAGCACTCACCAAATTTGAGACTTCATCGTGAACCTTTGGTGTTTGTTTTGATAACTTTCATAGCAAAGGTGTCAATGCAATTAAGATATTATCCTACTTTTCTTTTTTTTTGTCATAAGCTCCCTTTGTTGTCTTCTATTTTAAAGTTGCAAGCGTCTCTGAGTCTATAAATTGTACTTGATAAAATAAAATAATATAATAGTTCCTGCCTAATCATTTTGTCAAATTGGCTGGTAATCTTAGAAACAAGATGAAGTTTCTCAAAATATCTTCCGGCATGAACTCCAAATCATCAGTGAAACCGATGCGTAGCTGCCACTGTGTCTATCAATCTATCTTTTTGCAAAAGAAGACCTACCACTCCCATTTATTTTGTTGATTGCTGGCAAAGCACTTCAGACTCAAATAGGGAAAGATATATTACATTCTTACATTTCTCACATTTGTTCTGGAGGGTAGAACACAGAATGTGAAAAAAAAAACAACAGAAAAAGAAAACACCAAACAGACATTTTAGTGAGATTGTCTACATTAGCGCCACCCCAACATCAACATTAAATGTACCAGAAGGAGCAAGACAGAATTTCAAATATTCTTCCATTGATTCTGTGGATATTTCAAAGAATCCCAATGGCTGGAGGCCAATTCTGCTATATAGCATCTTCAAGATGCTAGCCAAAATTTCAGCCTTCATTGTGTGCCATTGATCTTTGTCTTTAAAGCTTTTGTAATTTAATGAGGTTTGATTATTTCTGGAGAGGGCATCCAATAGCACATTGAGCTACATATGCTATCTGACATACTGCAGCTAATTGCATTTTTAAAGATTTGTAAGTTTTATCTATCTTTTGTCACATTGCTACTTTTGAAGGAGATTCACAAAGTACAATCCATCTTCTAAGGCTGGCAGGTTACAGCCTCGTGTATCTTTACATATCATTATGAGGTAGACATTCTATTATTTGTGGATCTATTACAATTGAATATCCACTGTCAGGTAAAGACACATTTCGCTTTGCCTTGTTATCAAATTTTAAGTGAATAAACTCATAGAGACATCTTCATCTGAAGAAGTACAATATCTTTCAAAATAAATCCATCTCTGTCGGATCCACTTTATTGTTTAGCCACAGGTGCTATATTTGGCTGGCAGATTTTTTCTCTTTTGTTCTTAAAAAACAATATCTCACAAAGTGGAGCTGTTGCCCAGGGAAAATAATGTTCTCGGATGTCTGTCTTGTCAGTCTCTGATTGTTGTAGAATTGGTAGATGCGGAAAATATGGACATATCACTTTTGAGATTCAATAAAGCAATAACATGGCTATTTATCAAAGAACTGCACCTGCTTTCAAAGCAAAGTTTGCCTCACAACCAAAAGTGATATGCATGTCCTGCCATATCACCCTCGATAATCTTGATTAGGAAATGGAGCATAGATTCCAGTGGATGGAGATTCAGTTAGGGTGTTGTTCCTCAGGGCGTGTGCATATACTCACAGTTTGTGAGGCAACTCCAAGTGACAGGTGGTATCAACAACAAAATGTGCAACTCAGCAATTTCAAGACTGGTAGAGTTTGACAAGAGTGAATTTGAACGATTGCCATTTTGTACCTTGACATATGATATAACAATGTACGTTGCACTCAGAATGTTCATATTTTGATCGTGGTTAATTCTTTTGAAATAAACTTATATCAAAATAACCTTCTTGCTGCTCCAGAACTGAAATTTGTATCAGATCTTTTCCTGTGTTTGAGCTTGATGAATTGGACCTTTGTGATCCCCAGTTCAGTGGATATTTAATTGCAGTAAATTCTGAAATAATAGAATGTCCTCCTGATTAAAATATGTAAAGATACATGTGTGCAACATGACTGTCTTGGAAGATGGGCCATAATTTCTTCATCTTTTTCAAATAGAAACAATGTAACAAAAGATAGGAAATTAAAACTTACAAATCTTTAAGAATGCAATTAGCTGACAGTATGCCAAATAATATGTAGCTCAATGGGCTGTTGGATACCTCTCCAGAAATAATCAAACCTCATTAAATTACAAAAGCTTTAAAGACAAAGATCAATGGCACACCATGAAGGCTGAAATTTTGGCGAGCATCTTGAAGATGCTATATAGCAGAATTGGCCTCCAGCCATTGGCGTTCTTTGAAATATCCACAGAATCAATGGAAGAATATTTGAAATTCTGTCTTGCTCCTTCTGGTACATTTAATGTTGATGTTGGTGTGGCGCTAATGTAGACAATCTCACTAAAATGTCTGTTTGGTTTTTTATTTTTCTTTTGTTTTTTTTTCTCTCTCATTGTGTTTTCCGCTCTGTAACAAATGTGTGAAATGTAAGAATGTAATATATCTTTCCCTATTTGAGTCTGAAGCACTTTGCCTTTCTGGCATTCAACAGAGTGGGAATAGTCCATCTTTTTTTTTAAATAGATAGATAGATAGACACAGTGGCTTGCCAACAATGGCAGGTAGACATCCGTTTCATTGATGATTTATAGTTCACATAATAAGATACTTTGTGAAACTTTATCAGCCAATTTGACAAAAAGATGAGTTTGGAACAGTTATACTTTATGAAACTTTATCAGCCGATTTGACAAAAATGATGAGTTTGGAACAATTATACTTTTCTAAATACAATATATAGACTCAGAGTATGACAAAATCTTGGGAAAAGCAATGTGTGTTATGAAAAGTATTTTAATACTGGAAATGCTGTCTTTTTTCTGGTGAGTTAGTTTTCCAGTATTATATGAGGAAAAAAATGAAAATGACTCTACACACAATTAATAATGCCATTCTTTTGCGTAAAATAATTTTCCAAGCAGTTCCCAAGTTTGGTGATTATCATTTAATCAGATTTCTGGCAACCATTTATATTGACCAAAGCAAACTGCGTACTAGCTGAGTTTGCACTTTTCATAGTTGATACCACCTGTCACTTGGAGTTGCCTCGCAAACTGTGAGGATATGCACACGCCCTGAGGAACAACACCCTAACTGAATCTCCACCCACAGGAATTTATGCACCATATCGAGATTTCTATATCAAGATCACCAAGGGCGATATGCCATGACACGCTTATCCCTTTGGCTGTATGACAAAACTTGCAACTGTGGCATTTGCTTTTCTTTGATAAATAGCCACTTTATGGCTCTATTGAATCACAAAAGTGATATGTTCATTCTTTTCACATTTACCAATTTTCCCTCCATCACAGACTGACAAGACCAACATCAGAGAACATTACTCTTTCCTTGGGCAACAGCTCCACTTTGTGAGATACTGTTTTGTAAGAACAAAGGGGAAATAGCTGCCAGCCAAATACAGCACCTGTGGCTTGGAACGAGAATGGATCTGTTAGATATCTTTTCAGAATTATTCGGATAAATAATTTTTTCTCAAGAGGTTTTGAAAACATATACTCTTAAAATGTCTTATATATCTTTCTTCTGAGATTGCCCTACAATAACTTTTTAGGAGTAGGCTATGTGGCACCCCGGGCCAAAATTAACATTTCTTAAATGCCCTTGTTTTTATGTATCTATATATCTATGTATCTATGTGTCTATATACCTACCGTCTATTTAATATGTTTCTATCTATCCACCGGCCCCCGCAGGTCTCGGGCCTCCTCGTGGCGGTGGGTGGTAACACTAAGGTGAAGACCTCTATCCTTAGTGGCCAGCATGAGACAGTGCGCATGCACGGTGTGTCCCCTACCTTACAGGGGAATATCAATGAATATGTCATTTACCATGATTCCAAACCGGATCGTACGTCAACCGGGTTACCAAGGTGCGCGTCCCTCAGCGGGAAACCAGGCTGAGATCGAAAAATTTGCGACTGGACTACCAAGATTCCCACGGACAAGTACATCATCAGATGACTTGATTGACCCTGACCGCCCCTCACACATGTCAAAAGATGAAAATTGCCTTGTGATAAATGGACTTGAGAAATCGCTAGAGGACCTATCAGCAATCGCTGTGTGCGAAATTGTTGCAGACATTTGTGACAACACAGTAGCAGATAAAATACGACGTCAATTCAATGGAACATTTCTCATTCACCCACGCAATGACACACAAAAGGAGAAACTGACACTTGTCAAAGAAATAGCGCATACACAAGTCTCCATTGAGCCTTTCCAAAAACCAGGCAAAGGCATTATCTTCTCGAAAGAGAGCAAGACATGCTCAGACTCTCAACTGTCGAAGTGGTTCCACAAACATGGCATTACCCAATTCAAACGTTTGTCCCAACGAAATGGCTATGAATCCATAAAACTGACATTCAAAAACAACAATGTACCCAAGAAAGTACCTGTAGCTTTTGAAAAGTGCAGAGTTTTCCCACTCTTTCCCCGACCGAAACGCTGTTTCAATTGCCAATTGTATGGACATATCAGCACAACATGTAGACGGTTCACAATTTGTGCCAATTGTGGTGATCGAGATCACACTCACACGAGAGACAAACCATGCTTCAGGCCCCCGCATTGTGTCAATTGCCGAGGGGACCACCCTGCGTTTAGCCACAACTGTGAAGTCTTCAAGAGAGAAAAAGAAATTGTACAATTTCAGATTGACACAGGATGTTCGTTTCCTGAAGCCAAGCGCATAGTTCAACAGGACATGGACAAAACTGACCAAGACGCTTATTACCCAAGACCAGTTTTACATTTGTCACCACGGAGAAGGATTCAACTTTTTGAGAACCTTTTCAAGGATATGTTTGGGACAACACCTTCACCAGACCGGCCAAAGACGGGAGAAACTGTGAAATATCCTGACTCTGACTTATGCATACCACCCAGTAAAAAGATTCAACAAAGTCAACCATCCTCTCCTTGTGCTCCACGGACAAAACTGTCACTCCAACAACCAAAGAAGAAAGAAACGGCTTCTGAGTACAAGATACCATCCAAAATAACAAATCGAGACAGCTCAACAGACCAACCATTTCCTTGCACAGACAAGAGAAACATGGCAAGCAATAAAAAAACACCTGTCACATCTCACAGACTTAACAAATCAAGAACCTTGACACAAACCAAGTATGTCTCTAAATAGCCCACTCAGGTGCTGATGAGACGTAAAAAACCAACTCACTCACTCACTCTATCTATCCACCTATGCCCTAGGACAGGCTGCAGGTGGTACAGCTGCCGTAGATTGTCACCTAAAAGAAGCTTAGGGAAAACAGCCAGAGCAGGTGCAAGCCGGATACACTTGCAGTACTGACAAATTACTAATATGTTATAGTGAGGATATATAACCAGAGAGTATATAAACAGAATCTCCCGATAAACATACTACTTTGTGTAGGTGTGTTTGCAGCTATGCTTGGGCAAGTTAGCTTAGGGTTGGATTGACGATTGGTATTGACCTCCACAAGGTTGGCTATAACAGGAATGAGGACATGGAAGTTAGGCAAAGGCTGGTGGCCTTGTCCTCATCATGTCCTAATTAGCCAAAGGTTGGTTACAGTCCATCATAAATTGAGGTCTACTCTGGTCCAGGTGACCTGACCAGGGCTGGAATTCAGCCCACACTCTAAAAAATTTCAGACAAAATTGGTTTTTTAGATTCAAAATGGTTTTTTGAAAAACCAAATTTCAATGCAAAAAACCAAAATGGATTTTTTTAAAAATCCATTTTGGTTTTGCATTGAAATTTGGTTTTTCAAAAAACCATTTTGAATCTAAAAAACCAATTTTGTCCCGACATTTTTTAGAGTGCAGGATCCACCAAGGGAGAGGTCGGGTGAGTTTTGCCATTTTTTGCTTTGGGCAACTTCACCAAAAATCGTAACTTTTCCAGGAAATCTGAATACTAGACGCAAAAATATAATATATTGTCCAAATTCGAGCCAAGCTCCAGTTCAATCATTTCATTAGGAAGATGATGGTGAAGTAGGTGAAGTGGCTTAACTTGCCTCAGTAAGTTATGCTGCATGGATTGTTGAGGTAAGTTGTTCAACCACGGTTTTGTGAAAAAAACCTTATTTTGCACCTATTTCTTCAAACAACATCCAAGAAATATCCTCTAGAATTGTTTTTTCTGGCACCAGTGACTGAAACGGATAGTTACACAAAGCAATGCACAAAGCATTTTTGTATATATGTACATGTATGTTTGTACTTAAAATATAGTCCTAAATATGCTTTATAACGGTTTTTCGAAGTAGTCAATACATGCTGCCAACACTTCCAGTCTGATTAGCGCAGGAAGTGAACAGTGCACTCAATATGATAAACCTGTCTAGATCTGAAGGATTTTCTTTACTGTTAACAACAGCCATCTTAATTATACCCACCGCCCTCACTAATAGACAAGATCATCTGCCAGATACATCCAACTCTTAATTGTTTGTCACAAGGCTGTGGCATGGACACATTGGACAGGGACCAAATCAGATTTGATGCTATTTATAGCCTTGTCACGGTCACTCTGAGCTATAAATAGCTGCCGTCTGGCTCCACTCAGAGAAGTGCCAGCATAGATTACAACCAAAGATTAAAAGGCAGTATCATGAAACATTGTAACAATATCTCTGTGATGCTAATAACATTGTATGAAGGTCTTTTTTCACAGGTATGCTTTTCTTGAGTAGTTATTGGAATGTATTCTCTCCACACAAATGTAACAAAGCTTAATACATGTAGGTTGCACGGGCAAGCCCTTGTCTGGTCACTCGGGTGAAATGTTGTAGCCCGTCCTTCAAAGCTTGCGACTGTGGCCTTGCCGCCCTTAGCCACTTTGCCACAAAGATATTCTTAATAGAGTTCAAATTATGAATTTCATCCTTCCAGAAATGTTTCTCTACTCTAGAATCCAGTGATGTAGGCTGTCTCATACATACATCTAAGTTGATGCCTTTCTTTTGTCATATCCTTTTGGCAATAAAATCTTGATTTTGAGGTCTGCACTAGAGTCAAATGGCATGTACATTCCGTAATTGTCATCGACCTGAACCAAATTCTTCTTCTAACTCTTCAGTTCACGTTTCCATTTGAGTGCTTGCCAAATTTGGGCTGAGCTAATTTTTGACTCCAGCAATTTTATGTAATGTTTAGTGGGTGTGCCTCACTGAGCCTGACATAGTCTAAATTACCTGTTAGCAAGGCTATTGAAGTATGATGCCTATAATTATTGGAAGTGACCTAAATACAAGACAAGGTGGTGACCATGTCTCTTTACTCACAAAATCTGTTTTATTGTTATTTGTCACATGTTTTGATACTTTTCAATTACCAAAAATAAAAGAGGTTTTGGTGCTAAATTATCAATATAATATGCTTAGAGTAGGTCGGGGCAAGAAGCCCGGGTTAGGTGAGAGGCCCCCCCCCCCCAGGGTTATATCCAAACTTAAATTTTTGGTGCATTTATTTATTGATAGGATTGAAGCTAGAGGCTTTTTAGGTGATGTCACAAATTTTCGGGGCAAACAGCAACAATATTTGGAAATATTTAAAAGTATAATGGATATTTGCATTGCTTCACTTTATGACCATCATATAAATATGATTTGGATCATGTTTTTTACATTTTAGTTCAAAATATAGAGGTCAAATGAAAATATGTGTTTTGGGGAGAGAGCCCCACAATGGTATTGGGCATGAGGCCCCCTTCACTGGGGCCTCAAAACTGCTTTAGGAACCACTTAATAATGTGTACTTTTCCTTAAAACTTAATAGAATAAATAATTAAAATAGAAAATTTTTGGCCGAAATTGAAAAAGGGCAAGAAAAATAAAAGTATGAACAGCAATATTCATAAATTCCGAAAAGTAAACAGAATGCCTTAAAAATGATAGAAGAACCCCAAGAAATAACTTTCAAGCTGATGCGCTTGCAAAACAAATTGCCACAGGATGATAAAAATGGCTGCAACTTCTTTATTAAAATTGGTAGACATTTGTTTCACTAGTTATAAGTAGAATCAAGTGATCCCTTCCTGACAGCATACGCTTTCAAATAATCGACCATAAAAAGTAGGTCAAATCACACCTCGAAGTTAAGGGGGGATGCATGCCCCGTGCTACTCTACTCAATGCATATATATTTTGCTCTGCTTTTTTCAAATGCTTAGATAATTATAGTCAGTCTGTCAAGTAGTTAAAAGAGACTTTGTAATGTTGTTTTATTATATATATATTTTATTGCTCACATGCTTGTGTTTATATTTTGAATTACATATTATCATCATGGTCACCGAATAAGTACTGCCAAATATGTATTAACTTTTGTCACATCATATATAGACTCTAATATATCAAATACATTAGGAATTTCTCTAACTGGGTATATATATATACTTATATGGGTAATGTCATTTTGGGAAGTTTTGGAATGCCTCATATCAGCAGGATTTACGAATGACTTGTCATTGACTTCTTTTGGACAAAATATCCATTTTGGCTTGGGACGTATTGCAGAAACAACATGGGTGACAAGGGAATTTCAGCAAGTAGCAGCAAGGATTGCTGTATTGTGCCGAATTGATGAAAAATAATCTAACTAAGCCTCAGAATCAATCACAATTTGCAATGCAGCAAAACTGATATGTTTTCATTACTGTGTGCTCAAGAATTTCTTGTGTTGATTCTTGAGATCTTGCTGTGTTGCAAAATGTATGGGTTTGAACTTGGTGAGTATGTTCTGTTCAGATCTGTTTGGACTTGAATGCAATGAGAAACTGATATTTGAATAAGCAAAGGATCACCAAAAGTTGAGAATACTATGGTATGGGAACCTTTAGTTCTTTTCTCCTAGTCACAACTCATGGCATCGTTCTGCAAGACCCAGAGTTTTCAAGCCTACATTGCATGCATTCCATGACAACTTTATACAATGCAGTGCAATAATGTTCAAGATAGACACTGAAGAACAATACACTGAATGCATGGAAGGAGGATGACTTCATGCTTGTGAAAGTTTGATCGAATAAAAGATATGAATCTGAAATCTGATTATGGAATTTCTATAACAGTCGTACAACTTGAGAGGGGGGCTACCCTTAAAGAATAGGGTATGATAGGGTTCCAATTGATATCTGCCTTGAGCAATGTTTTTGGCCACTCTGTTAGTAGCAGTACCTCAAAATAATGTTGCAGTCCTAATGGAATAATGATTGATAAATGTTTTTAATCCATTCATTCTTTGCTTTTACCTCAGCAAAAAGTTATGACAGATTGCAAATCAAATTCACTTGCTTACATTCATGTGTTTATATTATCTTATCATCTCTTCAGTGTTTGCCATATATATATATATATATATATATTAAGTAATGTAATTGATTTAAAATTTTTTTTTTTTTACAAAATCTCCACTATTCGGAAAAAATGAATAAATGTATTAATTTATCTTCACATAGAATTTGTAATTTAGGGAAAGCTCTGATAATTCAAGGAATTTGAATCATGTTTAATTTACAAGCAATTTCTTTTACCGCAGCTTATGAACAATCAAAGAAATGGCAACAAAACAACCTGTCTACAAATAGCAGTACCCAGAAAATACCACAAATCTGCTACAACTTATTATTATGGAATTATTTTAGCTTAAGGCCAGGAAAGAAATATCGGAGAGACACAAGTTTTCTCAACATGTCAGCCGTCCCCTGGGGTTACCGGCAAGCTGAATCCCAGTTTATGTGCAATGAATTTGTTATGTTTTCTATAATCTGTAAGTAATGAGAACCCCGAGGCGAAAGAGGAACTCACTGCCATTGAGTGTTTTCATATCATAAGAAAGGGCAACATTGTAAAGGGCAACATTGTGATATATTGCAGCTGACTGCCAGTCTATCTGAAATAAATTTGACTTTGAATTATGAATTATGTCATTACATTTTCTAGAAAAGGCAGTTATAAATTCAGATAAAATTATTTAATACCTGATTCAATGCACGTTGCTTGACACTTTGAGTGGAATTAGAATCCATTCCTCATTAGTCAAAGGCAACTTTAATATGATAAGCAATGTCCATTACATTAGCGCCTTTGGTAATAAAGAAGATCAGCTGCCCGACATCCAACTCTTGTATTAATTGTTTGTTGCAAGGCTGTGGCATGGACAGGGACAAAATCAGATTTGATGCTATTTATAGCCTTGTCACGGCCTCTCTGAGCTATAAATAGCTCTCATATGGCCTTAACCATGGAATGGCAGTAAAGAATACAAACTTAGATTAAAAGATATGTTATCTGAGGATAATTTTTAGAAGACAAGTCACTTTTGTACACATATATGGCTTGTCACTTTAGTGATCGGAAGTGCACATCTGTGATCTGTGACTCGTTTTGGGGGTAAACTTGTCAATCAGATCATTTCGTATTTGTCAGCTACATTGTACCTGAGTAAATTCTGCTTTTAATCCTTCAGCCCACCTTTCCATTTAATTTGATTGCTTGCCAAATTAGGGCTGAGCAAATTTTCGACTTTGGTGGGTGTGCCTGACATTGTCTAAAATTAGCTGTTAGCAAGGCAATTGATGTATGATGCCAATAATTAGAAGTGATCTGAAAACAGGGCAAGGTAATGGTCTCTTTACTTGGATAATGAGGCTGTTGAAACAGACGAGGCAACTGAAGCTATTTTATAGGCATTTGTCACATGTTTGAGCAGTTAAACCAACCAGAAGAGGGTTTCTATTGTTATTTTATTATCTTTATTGCTTACTAATTGCTTACCCAGTGCAAATTTTTATATGCTTGGATGTGCTTTTTTAAATTGCATGAAAGCAATTTCTAAATATATATTATGCTGAGATAATCAGTTTACAAGTCAAGAATTGCATGCGAAGATATCTTTTTTTCTTTTTATTGTACTTGCGCCAAATTTGTTTGGTTTGGTAATGCCATGGTGTCATAAGAAAGATATGAAATGAAATTTAGAAACGTAATATAATTTATTCATTATTTATATAATTTATTCATTATTCATTTAAAATAGAACTTCATGTCTTCCTAGAGACCATTTCATCTGTAAGTCTGTGTGGTGTAAAGTGTGACTTGCCCTGCAATTAAAGGTACTGATGGACGAATCGTTTTAAATAACTGCACTGCAGCTCACTCTAGTTGATGAAACGGTCCCTGATTTTCTCACTTATTGTGTGGAAATGAAACATTATCTATGGTGTGCACTGTGCCATGACTCATAAAATCAGAGTTTTCCTGTCTTTCAAATTAATTTAAACCCATAGAACCATGCACTGAAACATACTGAGTTAAAGATATTTGTCTGCAACATCACAAAATAGATGTCTTCTCCCCTGAACTACCTTATGCACTTCCTGATATATTAATCAAGACACACTAGTCTATCATCTTGACACAAGCAGACTGTTAATGTGTTTTTGGTTCCTTCTATGAAAAAATAATGTGTTCCTGAAGTAACTTCCACTTTGATGTTATGTCATTTGAGTGTTAGTCTATGAGGCAGCACACCTTCTCGATGTGAATAATGATGTATTTTTTGGTACTTACATTTGTGTGCTACTTTTTTATGACAGATTGCAGATGACAGTGAAATGGAGATATTAGTCCATACATTATTTTTAAACCAACAAACAAGTAAGGTTTATCATAAACAGCAGGGTGCCTGAGAGTGGTTGCTTTCACTAGGCTGGTGCTGCTTAAGGGTTTGTCTGCATGGGTTCAAATCGCATGATGTGAATTGGAAAAATACCTTTAGTGGTCCCTCAAAAGCAAAAATCTATGTAGCAGAACTGGCCAGGGCTAATAATAAACATTCAAACTGTCAATTTCACACAGACATTTACACATCATTTATACAACAGATAGATGGATGATTGATGATATTGGTTTAAGTCTGTGATAGATTAATAATTTTAAGGTCATTGATGAGTCTAATACTTTATGGAACAAATGAGATGGAACTCCTAAAGGTTGTACATTTGTTTGAACTGTATCTTCGACCCGACAATAACAAGTTGTACAAGTGACTAAATGGATGATCTACATCATTTACAATGACCTTGCATCATTGCAAAGTTGCTATTTTAAAGATGTCATACGGAGACACAGCACTTGAAATTCCTAGTTTGATACATGATTTGATGATTCTGGTGACTTTTGACGATTAAAACTGCGAAATAAACAATTTAAAACCACATTGAAACCACTGACATTTCACAGTCTGCGGAAATGTATATATTTGAGTAAAGCAACAACTTTATTAGCAGTATCCTTATTTCCCATCATGCCCTGGTCACATGACCAAGCAGCCATACCAAAGCGAGGCTGAGAAAGGAAGACCCTCCTACAGCTACTTAGTCTGTCAAGGCAGTGTCTGAAGAATATTGGCATCTGAATCAGTGTGGTTAACAGGAAAAGAAGTAGAAGAATAGTACAATGTATATATACTATGGTCTCCACTCTCTAGGGACTTATGTATACATTGTAGGAACAGGGAGTGAAAAGAAAATGAAGTTTCATTATGGCAAATTGCAAAAATCTATTGGTCTGACTGTGTAATAAGTGTGAGGAAGAAGATCCCTACAGGAAGGGTGAACCATGCATATGCTGCTTGTTGATTTTTTTCCGACAGAAACCACAGTATCAGATATATATATATGACAATCTAACAAT
This sequence comes from Platynereis dumerilii, assembly GCA_026936325.1. Taxonomy (NCBI): domain Eukaryota; kingdom Metazoa; phylum Annelida; class Polychaeta; order Phyllodocida; family Nereididae; genus Platynereis; species Platynereis dumerilii. The sequence goes on from JAPTHN010000008.1 coordinate 9,534,526, forward strand.
TTCTAAACTTTGAAATATGTATGACAAGTTATAAACAATTACCTAACATACACAATGGCAGCAGCTAATTTTTTCCTTTGCCCAAAGATCCTCTTCACTTTTGATATAGAACAAATTTATAGTTCGTACATGTACATATTAAATGGGTTCCAACTTGCAACCTCAGGGGACAGCCCTAGTGTTGTCGAAGCTTATAACTTTCTGGCAGAGAATAATTTATTTATTGATTAAGCCTTGAGCCACAACAATTACACACAAAGAGGTTTTTGTAGCTATCTATATACATATATAAAATTCACCTCGCCATATTCCCTTTGTAACGGGTCTTCTCAGCTATGGCTTGACTGACAGTCATAATATTTTACAAGTGTGTCCTGTTATGTCCCAACTGTGTTCTAAATGCATCAGATGTATCTTAACTTCCGAATTGTTAATTATTCAGGGCTAAAACAGATATATAAGCCCCCCCCCCCATACAGCAGCAGCCACTCACGGAGAGTGGTTTCACTTTTATAAAGAACTTTAAATTAAATATGAATGAGGGTAGCAATGAAGGTATGAATTAGGCCTAATGCATGAAGGAATGGATGAAAAAATGAATAAAGGAAGGCAACAATGAAGGTAGGAAAAAGGGGGAAAAGCAAGGAAGGACGAAGGCAACAAAAAAGATAGATAGGCCTATAGATCTTACATAGATGGATTGATAGATATATACATGGATCAACAGATCATAGATAGACACACAGGAGATTGGTAGATACATTGATTGTCTATCTCCTATTTAAAGTGCTTGCACATTATTTTTCATTCTATCTTCGATTCTTCATTTCATGACTTCTGCTTATCACTCAAAAATGTATAAATTATGGTATCGTTTTCAAACGCAACAACATACAAATGTTTTTCTTGATTACAAAATAATTCTTGAGTAAACTGTCTACTACAAATTCATTTCGGGACCATAAAAATACTTTTTTTAAACATTTCTGCCATATTAGCAAGCTCACGAAAACAAAAAAGGCGATGATTGTACGCTAGGGGGGAAATAATTATTTATAGGATAATAGCATCATAGAGAAGACAACAAAGAAGCAAAGAGGATGGATGATTTGGCCTTTGCGTTAGCCATTTATGCACTAAATAGAGTGATAAGGACACGAGAATTTCACCCCAATCAGGTAAAGCAAAATTGCAACCGCTGTCCAACATCGGCCTATAGGTCCACATGCATGGAGGCGCCGGGGTCTGGGACATTCAGAAGCAATTTTTACAAATTTGTCATGAACAATTATTAGAGAAATCATGTTGATATATTCACATGTATCCTGCTTGGGTAAAATAAACAATACAGTATCAATGCACCTGCGCAACCCGTCTTTAGACGGGTACTATGCTAGTCTTAAGATAAAGATCAACTTTGGAGCCATTTTGGTGGTTAAAAGCTTATGAGACTAGTGCGGTCCTACATTTTTCAAACATTTTCAGCATTTGGAGGCCTATTTATTTATGAATTAATAAGCACAAATTTGTTATAGCTAATGCTAATTATTTCCTAATGGTCTCTTTCTTTCTGCAGCTATACAAATTATGGAGGTAGTAAATGAGTCAAATGTCTCTTCAGTGACACCATACAAATGTATCACATCTTTATTGCTATGTTAAACTGATACAGAGGGGCCTGTAATGACTCACTATAACAAGCTGAAAATTGCTGAAAGAGTCATAGTGCATAGCACGACTGTAATTTGCAACCTCATAAGACATTATTTCCAGTTGATTCAGGCGGTTTCCGCCTAGGCCATTAGTTATTTTTCCAAAGTAATTTTTTTTATAAGATTCTCATTCTGAGAAACGAAAAATTCATAGTTATTTTGGATGGTGCTGGAATATAAATTCTTCCATGAAAATAACCAGTTGAAGGATTGTTGGCCTTGTAAGTGAATTTTCCCAAGATATCTTGTCAGCCAAATATGGTATCATGTCTCATGCAAGGTGAAATTTAATGTGCTTCCAGACAATGTTACTTTCAAGATCTTGTTATCAGTAATTTTTAAAGTTGAATATCAGCCTGAATCGGGAAAATGGTTTTACTTTTTAAAATAGATAGAAGCAATTCTTTTGAATTAATTTTGTCATTGACATGGGCATCAATATGACCGTGTGAGATGTACTGTATATTATATCAGTACAATTTACACAAAGGAACAGTAGACAACCTGCAATAATTATTTCTGACCGATTGATAATTGAAGGCCATGAAGAGGCTGCTATGGAATTTACTCACGGGAGAATCATCATCAAACTATTTTTTTCAGATATGATGAAGCGACAAACTTTTCTTCAGCACAAAGTAATATAAAATTTTGTTTTGAGCGTATTACTTTTTTTTTTCTCCAAAAGTTACTGACTTTGCAAAATTGGATGTCAATCTGGAATGATTAGTTTTCTCTGGGTGAATCATAATAGTGATGACAGATTGCAAATTACATGACTTGCATATATCTATGCCGCTTATTATCTTTTCATTTGTTCATTGTTTGCCATATATTAAGTAATGTAATTGAAATTTTGTTTGCTTAACATCAGTCACCAAGTGTATATAATAAATGCTTTATTTTGAGAGTAGTTAAGGTTGAACTTTAAAAAATAACTAGTTAATTATAATCGACATTTGATTATATATTTTAAATGGTCCAATGTTATGGACAATTTCTGCACTGACAAATGATATCCTTGGTTTAGGGATTGAATGTTTAGGGAAAATTCCTGAACTGACAATATCCTTGGTTTAGGGATTGATCTAGATGAAAATTTGAAATTCTTTTTGCAGAAGAGCAGCTTTCCAAACTCACAAGATTTGGAATTTTTGCCAATTTTTTGTCAAAATGCCACTCCCAATTCCAAATTAATTTTCAAATGAGCATTTCAATTTCATTAATACTTTTTGTAACTTGATTTGCTCATAATTGTGTTACCTTTTGTTAGTATGGGCTATAGGAACTACTTTAGAAGTTTTAGTGAACCATAGATAATTTGAGAAATTTTAAACATGTTCAGTTTTACGAATTAATTTGTTTGCTACATCTTATGAACAGTTATGGCAACCCAACCTACCTTCAACTACCCTTTATAATCTGTAAGTAATGAGAACCCTGAGGTGAAAAAGGAACTAACTGCCATTTAGGGTCTTCATACCATAAGAAAGGGCAAGGTTTGATCTGCCAGCACAAGGTCAAAACATAAATCTCATTCCACTTTCATCACTACAACAAAATGACGCGAACTCGAACCAAGTATGGTAGTCAAACCGCTGTGGTAATAACTGGCATCATGCACTTTGCAAGCACAAGGTCAAAACTTAAACCAACTTTCCACCAGCACTACCTCGATTCCAACCTCCCCAATCCCCATCTTCCACCATCCACATAGCGGTCAATCTTCTTCACAATCAACATGACAAATTTCCCTAAATTTCAAACAACAGCCACCTCGGTGAGGCAAGCAGAACTTGGCCTTTCACTCTTCTGCCCTTCTCCCACCTCCACTCCACTCCGACATAACCTTTCCTGGGTGGGTGGCCACCTCTTCCTCTCACGAGGAAGGGCCATCCCTTCAAAATATTCCAAAAGCTTGTAGGGCAAGAGATCGCCAATCAAGCTTTGGCCTTCGGCCCTAAATTCACACTCTTACTCACTTGATATCCTGAAGGCTGCATCTGACTGCCAGTTGTTGTGTGTCATTTGAAATATATTTACTTTTGTTTATTTTGAATTATTACATTATCAAACCTTCTAGAAAATACAGTTACGAATCTGAGTAATTCAGATAAATTAATTTTGTACCTGATTTAGTGCGTGTTGCTGGACACTTCAGCGGAAAAAGAATCTATTCCATTTAAGTGAAAGGAACATTCAATATGATAAGCCCTGTCTGATTCATTAGCGCTCTTAGTATAGACAAGATCAGCTGCCAGACACATCCAACTCTTTTATTAATTGTTTGTAACAAGGCTTTGGCATGGACAGGGACAAAATCAGATTTGATGCTATTTATAGCCTTGTCACGGCCTCGCTGAGCTATAAATAGCTCTCATCTGGCCTTAACCATGGAATGGCAGTAAAGAATAAAACTGGAGATTAATATATATGATATCAGAGGCTAGTTTTTAAAAGACAGATCACTTTTGGTAATTTGTTCATCTACTGTTCTACTTAATTGGAATGGGACAAGCACCACAATGGACTTTAATTACGAATGTAATAAGATTAATGGTTTCAAACTGGTACAAAAAAAGACTAAATCTTATACTAATTACCAGTGCTAGATATATAGCAACAAGAAATTCTTCTCTTGATATGCACCGCTAAATTTTATTCATAATTTGTAACATTTTTATCTGATCAAGTAACCAGTTATTTATACCAGTTCACACCATCTTTGTAATATGGTTGATATTATTGTTGTTTTCATGTATACTGAACATACCTGTGGTCTACATGTTTGTTTGGGTAAACCTGTCAATCAGATCATCTCGTATTTGTCATCTACATTGTACCTGAGTAAATTCTGCTTTTAATCCTTCAGCCCACCTTTCCATTTAATTTGATTGCTTGCCAAATTTGGGCTGAGCAAATTCTCGACTTCAGCAATTTTATATAGAATTTGGTGGGTGACTGGGTGTGCCTGACATAGCCTAAAATTAGCTGTTAGCAAGGCAATTGATGTATGATGCCAATAATTAGAAGTGATTTGAAAACAGGACAAGGTAATGGTCTCCTTACTTGGTTAACGAGGCTGTTGAAACGGATGAGACAACTGAAGCTATTTTATAGGTATTTGTCACATGTTTGAGCAGTTAGAGGGTTTCTATTGTCATCATATTATCTCTATTTCTTACTGATTGTTTACCCAGTGCAGATGTTTGCTTGGATAAGCTTTTTCAGAAAATTGCATCTGAGCTATTTCCAAGTATGCCTTATGCTTAAGATAATCAAGTTGTCTATTGTTGCATGTGAAGATATCTCTTTTGTTACATATTATTATGTGATTCAAACTAAATCTGTTTCATACACTAACAAGATAATTAATGATATATGCCTTATGACAATTTATTCATAGCTCATTTAAAGTAAATAGAAATCTCTCTCAGTGTTCACAAACTGAGAGTTAGTATTGGTTTTGCCTGAATTATTCGGTGTACCTTGGTCCAGCAATTATGCATACTAGTCAGCTCATTGACACATCTCTGTATGTAACTTCAGCCACCCACCTTGATTCCCTGATTTTCTGACTTGTTGTGTTGTGTGGAAATAAAACATGTGGTGTGTCAAGACTCATAAAATGTAGTTTTCTGCTCGTTCGCATTCATCTAAACCCATAGAACCACTGAAACATGCGGAGTTACTAATATTTGTCAGCAACATCACAGAATAGATGTCTTTCCTCTGAACTACCTTATGACATATTATATTTAATGGAGACACATACTTTTATGTGATCTTATATATGTACTTCCTTTGTGCTTCCTGATATTTTAACCAAGACACACTAGTCTGTCCTCTTGACACAAGCAAGCTGTTAATGTGTTTTTCGTTCCTTCTATGAAAAAATAATGAGTTCCAGCAATGACTTTTCCTTTGATGTTATGTCATTTGAGTGTTAGTCTATGAGGCAGCACACCTTCTTGATGTGAATGATGATGATGTTTTTTTATACCTTATTTTTGTGGACTACTTTTGCTGATAGATTGCAGTTGACAGTGAAATAGAGATGCTAGTCCATAATTTTATTATAAACCAACAAACAAGTAATGTTGATCATAAGCAGTTGAGTGGCAGTGGCTATAGTCAAAGGGCTGATGCTGCTGAAGGTCTTTTCCTGCATTGGTTAAAATGGTTAATCAGAAAAATCTATTCAGTGGACCTTCCAGTGCAAAATTCTAGGTTTCAGAACTGGGTTTATAGAGGGTTGGACTTAAAATTGCGAAATGAACTATGCAAAACTGCAATCTGCCAATAACGAATCATAGTCTGTGGAAATGTAGTACACTTATATGTGAGTAAAGCAACAACTTTATTAGCAGTATCCGTGTTTCCCATCATGCCCTGGTCACATGACCAAGCAGCCATACCAAAGCGAGCCTGAGAAAGGAAGACCCTCTTACAGCTACTTAGTCTGTCAAGGCAGTGTCTGAAGAATATTGGCATCTGAATCAGAGTGGTTAACAGGAAAAGAAGTAGAAGAATTGTATAATATACATATATAGTATGGAATCTATGGACTTGTACAGAAAATGGTAGCCTAAGAATGTGGAGCATCATTGAGAAAACTTGGAAAAATCTATAGGTTTAGTTGGGTGATAAGTGCGAAAAAGAATATACAAATAGAATGATGAAAAGTAACCCAGTTAATACCAACAATGCTTAGTTTATACCGACACTGCTTAGTTTATCTGCAACAGTAACAGATATATGATATATGTAACAATGTTCCAATATCTACACTTCGAAATATATCTGACAATTGTTTTGGTTATGGTATACAACTTTTAACATATTGACCTGTGCAATTGCAGTGTGTAATTTTTTCTTTGGCTCTGGATTCCTCATTACTTTCAGATATGACGGAAACAATAATAGTTCATGCATATTAAATGGGCTACATCTTGCCTGCAACCTCCGGAGTCAGCCGGTTAGTTGTGAAAACTTGTGTCTTTGGCAAGCTATTTTAACCCGCTTAATGGAAAAAATGCCTACTTTTACTTTACTGGCACAGGTTTCTTTGGCAAAGTTGCCATCTGGGCCAGCGAGGAAAGTTAGCATTTCTGCCATTAAGTGGATTAGAATAGGTCGCCAAATTTCCCCGGATTGCCAACTTTACCCCGTTTTACAGTAGTGAATGAGTAAAATTTCTCTTTTGTGACACCTCAGAGGCATGTATAATTGTATATCACATGTCTTTATTGGAATTTTAGATGATACCTGTAGTGTAGTGACGCAAGTTAACATGCTGAAAATCACTGAATGAATCACAGTGCATGGTGTGACAGTAATTTGCGACCCTATGCAGACAGAATGTCTCCAGTTGGTTCAGTTGATTTCTAAGGCTGTTAATTATTTATCCAATGTACTTGGTTTTATTACCACATTCTTATTCTGAGAAACGATAAATAATGGTTATTTTAAATGACGCTGGAGCATCAATTATTCCACCAAAATAACCGGTTGAAGGATTGTTGGCCTTGGAAATGAATTTTCCCAAGATATCTCTTCAGCCTAAATTAGTATCATGTCCTATGCAAGGTGAAATTTAATGCACTTCCAGACAATGTTACTTTTAGGATCTTGTTTATAAATAAAGAAGGACATCAGCCTGAATCAGGTAAATGGTTTTTACTTTTCGATTATTTTCAATTTGTTTCTAACACACATTGATGTGACTACATAAAATTTGCCGGAAGGATCTAAGTGTTTTTAAAACAAATAAACCTGTTTTTACTCTTAAACTGAGCAATGAATCAAACATTTCATGATTATGGTTTAATATTAATACATATATAAGACAGTAGTTAAGTGATGTTTTATGAATGAGCAATAGAGATTTTGAAAAACCATAATATTAATAACATCGTGTGTGTGAAAAATGATTCATGTTGTTGAAATTTAACCATTAGCACAGCATACACTCTAAAAAATGTCGGGACAAAATTGGTTTTTTAGATTCAAAATGGTTTTTTGAAAAACAAAATTTCAATGCAAAACCAAAATGGATTTTTAAAAAAATCCATTTTGGTTTTTTGCATTGAAATTTGGTTTTTCAAAAAACCATTTTGAATCTAAAAAACCAATTTTGTCTGGAATTTTTTAGAGTGTGCTGTGTAATTGCTGAATAGACATCATGTTGTGGTATGTTTATATTATTTGAATATATATTTAACCTCCTGCAGTTTAATGATAATATTGAAAATGCTTATATGAAATCACTATACATGAAAATAGCTTCAAAGCATACATCAGAAATAGATTTGTCCAGCAAATCCCATCCATGCTGCACTCTCGAAATTGTAGTTGTAAATTGTGAGTGTCCTTGAACATCACAGTGCCCATGTCAGTGAAACAGGTGCCATTGGACAATAATGAACATTCCCAACCAAACTGCTTTTGTGAGAGCGTTTATTCTCATCCAATGACATGAAAATGTATACACTCTTATCAAAATGGTTTTATATGGAATCTGTAAGGGTTCAATAAGCTGGAATAGATTAGGAACCCGAAACGGTTCATTATTCATCTTTTAAAAAGGTTCCAACAGCAAACAAAAACAACTAAGGTAATCCAGCTGCACTGAACTACCACAATGGAACCCGTCTTCTTCAGTTGGGAGCATAAAGCTCCATCATAGGGCCTTCCCACCAGTATAAATTGAACCTTTTCAATTCATTTCAATCCTTAACAATTTTTTTTGCGGCTGTGTATATATACCATATTGACATACTTATGAATGATATCTCACATGGAATTTTCTGAATGATCTTCATTTCAAAGACATCTTGATTCTTGAGGAACAAAAACTATAACAAAATTTTGGCTTGGAGCATGTTACGATGAACAGAACCAATGCGAATGACAATGCAAGTGAATGAGAGCCAGGAAAGATTGTCATAATGTGCCAGATTAATGAAAAATAATCCAACTAAGCGTGAAATTAATCACAATTTGCAATGCAGCAAAACTAATATGTTTTCATTACTGGCCGTGCGAGAATATTTTTCATGATTTTTGAGATCTTGTTTTCTTTTAAAGAAATTGATCAATCATTACTTGGCGAATGCCTCTCAATGGCTTTTATTGATGGAGCAGGACTACTGTGTCTCATTGGCGCTATTTGTAGATCTGAAAAAAACCAACAAAACAAAACAATAACCTCAGTTACACTTACTAATTCTGATCAGAACAGTTCACATTCAAAATTATCTGGATGAGATAATCCATTATATTGACAGATGAAGCACGGATGACCGGGGCTTTGCCTCCTGTATCTATGCACTTCATGGGCCAATTAGGAGAGACAGAAATATATATCATTTAGTTGATGACTCCTTTTATCAGAGTCAGTGTTTGGCAAGTAAAAGACCCTATACATGGGGTAAATGACTAAATGTGTCCGAGTTGAGGACTACCATTCTTTGTCCTGTCTCAATCAACTATCGCGGATGCCCAGAACCCAACTTCGAGGGCTGCACTTACCATATCTATTAATCAATACAAGTAGATAGAATTGTAGTATCTAGATAGACTTTGTGAACTTTAATTTTTCTGCATTGTTGCAGGTATTAGGATACTGCACTAGCAGTTAGAGATGGAGCTCAAGGAGTCTAACACAGCTCATCTTCTTCACAAAGGATGAGACTTGGCATGAGTTGAGTGGTTGTAAAAATGCTCCAGTAATCAAAGTAATTTGGAAAGTAATAATTTGGAGAGCTCATCATTTTCTCAGCATGCCTGCTATGGCTAAGTGCAGGAACATGCAATGTGATTTTATCTTAGAAACATGTCAAGTCATCAGAGTCATATCACGAAAATGCTTTCAAGGCATGTTTTTCACTTAGTTTATAGTACATGTACATTAAACAACTAATGTTGTCACCTGATATCAAAAATTCCCAAACTGTCTATCAAGGAATTTCTCGTTAATCGTGACAGGACTGTTCTCAATGTTTGAATGAAACAAATACCATCAGGAGGCAGAGTTAGAGATGGACAGTTTGTTTGGTTGCCTACTAAATTCTAAATTGCCGGTACAAAGTGTCAGATGCCAATGTTTTGATAAAACTTTGCTTTTTAAAAGGTCAAATAGCATCCCATGCCCAAGGTACTAGTTTGATATTTCATCCCAAATATCTGTGGTGGTTCAAAGAAGGCCTGCAGATTATTATTAGAGTAATAAGTGTTGCTCATGAGAATAGGTATGTAGGCAGTTGGGAAAGGGAAATTTGAGATGATATAGTATATATGCATGGCAAAGATTCTAACATAGTGCATAATTATGAACTTTTGGAAAAGTAATTTGTTGCTTTGGTATAGTTGCACTTTTGGGATATTTTATGAGGGTTATTGGCAAAGCACCTTTAGTACTTTGCGGAAGAATTCTGGCAGGGACTCTTTAGCATTCCTAACACCTAAAAATCATGCTTAAGTAAGTAAAAAGTAAGTAATATTTATTTAGAGTCGGATTTACAAAAGAAACATAAATCCGCAAGAGATTTTTTTGACCGACATGCCTGATTAGATGTTTGGTGGGCCATCACTGCATCAGTCTTTTAGTTTGTGACGAAATTCATATTATTCATTTGTGTCATACACAAATAAATAGACATTGTATCAAAGGGTTTACAAATGCACCTGGTTGTCGCTAAACTCCAGGGGGTTGAATATAAAGTATTAGACGACTTTTAAATTAAATTATGAACCGTCGTAAAACTAACTCAGTATTTTATCATGACTCTATTACCATTTGGGTCAAAATTTGAAAACGTTGAAATTTCAGCTGAAAAAAATTTGAAAATTTTTCGCTCCAGAAATGCCTTTTGAAGTTTACATTGGGTCGGTCAAACAATCAGCTATCACTGCACTTTCATGTCCAAGGGTCCCAATGCTCTGCTGGTCTGTACTGAGGTGATAAACACAGTTGTAGTGTTTTTTGACTGTCATTAAAATCACCCTTATAACTAAAAAATCCTGACCTCTTTGGGCTAAAAAATCTATTGCCTATGATCAGGCAAGTTGCTTGCACATTTTGGGCCAAGTTCCAGGTCTCTAGGCCAATTATTTTTGAGAAACTGCATTTTGATCAATTAAAATACCAAATATGTGTGTCATTAGCATCATGCCTATAACTTGAAATCCGTACCACTTAGAGCCGAAGAATGTATTACCAACGTATAGGAAAGTGGCTATTCTGCACACATTGAGTTATATTTCAGGTCTCTGTGACCAATAGTTATGGAGATAGAACATATCCTTGAACCAGAAATTTACAAACACAAGCAAAAATACTCTTTTCATCAATAGTTTGGATTCTGAATAATAAAAATGATCTCCACTACTCCCTCCAGTGCCCAATGTCTTTGCTAAACCATATTTCAGACACTAGGCAATGATAAAATGTTACTGGCACCCCTTATTTGATTAGTAGTTTCAGAGAAGCATCAAACTTCATACTTAGCATGTCAGAGGCAAGGAAAATGCAAAAATGTTATGTAATATTCTGTTGAAACATTTATTGATATTATATGTTCAACTGATTTCAACTCCAGTCACCTGCAACAAAATTTTAGTGAGATTAAGGTGATGAGCCATTTTTGACATGATGCTAATGACAGCGTGATGCTAGTGATAATTAATGTAAAAATCTTTGCAGAGACCAGTGCAAAACTGGCAGTCTGGCAATTTGTGCATGCAATGACCTTATGAACACCAGAAACATGTTCACAGTGATTTTGGTACAGAAATATGCTGTCAAAATAGAGTAGCAAGGCGTTTGCTAATGACAAATTGAGATAGGACAACTGACATGCCAACAGAAACACTCTAATATTTTGGTGTACATAAATGATACAGAGCTACAGAGAGTTCAGTTATTTTCTTGGGTTCCTAGACAATGTTAGACATAAGGTTTTTTCACAGAATGTTTGTCCCTTTAATTTTTATTAAGAAACAAATCCGGAGTGATGCTAATGACACAATATTGGAGACACTGATACAACAGCCTCCTGCTCTTATACAGAATATTATTTCAGCTATTGGTAACAAGAATTTAGAAGACTGGCAGTCAAGTTTCCATGTATGGAAGAGTTTAATTGAATCAGGATTCTGTACCAGTTTTTGTGATGCGATCTTTCAAAGAAAATGTTGGTGGAGACAGGCCATTTTCAGGGGGGTTGGCCACTTCAATGCTATTTTTGGATGGGATAAAAATATTCTGAAACATATTTTTTGTGTTAAAATTTTTGCTAATATCCTTGTCTATGACAAATGACAACAGGAGGTCCTCTACGTGCCTCCCTGCCCTCATGAATTATTGTTAAATGCCGGAGACAAGAGTTTCAGACTTACCAAATTTTGACCCATTTATTGTGCATGCTGACCAGATGATGGAGATTCATAAATTATAAGGTTTTTGCTGACTTTGTAAAACATATTCATTACTATCAAAATGCATAACTATCAGCATTCAGCAGTCCCATTGTTTTTCATTGATTGACCTCCAACTGTGACAATTATATATCAATAAGCAATATATAACACATTTAGTATATTATGACTTTCCATGAATGAATATCAGTGTGTGAGATTTTATGTTATCATTAAGCATCAGGGGGTTGAATATATAAATATATATATATTTAGATATAGATATTGAAAAATTTGTCAATGATAAGTGCAAATATTATTAGCATACCACCACATGATATTCTGTCTCAGCTAACACATATTGCGCTGCTGCATGAGCTTACAATGCCTCACTCTCTTACAGTAGACGAAAAACGAGTGCTTACAGAATTTGACTGAAATGTTTCTTGCAGTGTCACAGCCCTATCCATGCCATGTTAACTCTATGACGTGTATAGCAGCCAGTGAGTCATAGCCTATACTTCCTATGTTATTTATCAGAGTCATTGACCAAGTCATACCACTCATCAATGAGGTCACACGTTGCCTTATGACACATTAGCACATCATATCAATGTATTTGATAGGGGCTTTAGTGAGGTCACTGATGGCCACTAGCAGCTGAATGTAAGTACTCGTCATTCGTCTACTGTAACAAAAAAGTTTTATATGGAACCTTTAAGAGTTCTGTAAGCTGGTATAGATAAGGAACCCTAAAAGGTGATGCACCAGATTATCCTGCGTGTGACTCTGTGCACCAAATCCTGTTAAAACTATGCACTGTATATGGATCTGTTTCTTTGCAGTATGCTTTCTTGTGACACACTCAAAGCTCTTTTCAACTATGACAGATCTCAGTAACTTCTTCATTGAGTATTTCGTGTTTTACTACATTCTTACGGACCTCCACGCTGCACAGTGTCAACACATATACTAGCCTAACATAATTATGTATATTATGGCAGGCTGGCAGACCTACGTATGCACTCTCTGAGTATTCGTTCTTGTTTTACTTAAGACCAGAGATATAAGAATTTATTTTTCCTCGTGAGATTGCATCAAACACAATTAAAAAATATGATGCAAAAATTAAATAAATGAAAAAATATATTTATAATTATTTATATTATTTGTTTCGAAATTATGCCGTTTTTACATTACTGGGATATAGAGGCACTACAAGAGGATTACCGTTTGTTTGAAATATATCTTTATGCAAAGGCCCTCAGTACTTTTGTGTCTTTTAATTATCTACTTCAAACCAGCCATGGGAAATATTGTGGAGTGCCATTTGCGGATGATGGTGTGCTTCTTTCTTATTTGATGTTGTTGAATTTCATTGCTTTCAATTATACATGTATGAAGACTAGACATGTCTATAAATAGGTGTTTGTATGCAGACTCATGCCCAGTGGTTTTGTGATATGAAAAAGAGATAAGAAACCACATTTACATCTTTAGAATTGAATGTTTTGAAGACTAAATGAGAAGACAAGAGTCTTTTAGAATTAATGACAGGGCTGAGAGCCTGAGACTGGTGTAGAAAACAATTTTGAGTTCTTTCATATCTTTCACTGATGTAATATACCTGCAAGGAATTTCTTTATATTTCTAAACTGGAACACATGTAGTGTTTCTCTAAAAAATAGCTCTTTGAGGGTTAACTACTATAGACCCTTCTTATTATATGATTCTCTGACAATGGTTCCCTAATAATTTTAAAATGTTGTCTCTGTTGTAATGATGAGCTAATTCATGTTTGTTGAAACTAGTGTTTTATGCATGATGAATATTTTTTGGATTAAATCATAGGCCTAATAGATTTTATCCCAAAGAAGACAGGCATAGCAAAATTACTAAAAATGTCCCAGCACGTGCTTCTTGAAGGTCTAAAATTCTTCAGAAAGGCTATTTTCTTAGCTCAGATGCATTCCTTCCTCTCATTAATTTTATGAAAAATTATTTTAGAATATTTTCAAAAACTGTTTTCAGCTTTATAATTTTTTGGACTCCTACAACATACCAGAAAAGTGCCATTGAAGTTTTTCAGGATAAGGCAACTGAGAACTGAGGTCCCTTGGGCTTGGTGGAGGTCATTTATAGAGGGGATTACAGAACTTTTTACTCAGTTTTATACAATTTTCTTGCAACGTTTTATGTTTGTCATAAGATTAATTATCGATATCATTTTTCTGGAGTTCAGTAGCCTATAACTCATAAGTGGGTGTCTCATGTCTTAGTAGCTGACATAGTTCCCTTAACCTGAAAACTTCACTATAGGCCTACTTGTTTTTACCAGACAGACACTATACATGTATGGAAGCTCCTCCCTTCTAATATGGCTAATTGCTCGTACAACTTTAATGAAGGCAGCCTACACACAGCCGCACTTGATCTTCCGTCTGGTGGCTAATTAGGTTTTATTTGCGCAAGATGAGTTAGCCTGGAGCCCCGCACTATAAAAGAGGATCATTGTACTTGTCGGACCATCTGGCATATTTACTGTATAACTGTATATATGTATTAGCCTACCTAATGCCATCCTTAAAGTGTATATCCGACAATAGCTAGTGAAGTTCGAACAAAAAACCGTGTGATTCACACAATGTGGTTCGTCGTTGTGCACCAAGTGCATATAATTATCTGACGTCGTCATGTCAACAATGGGCAGTGAAGTGATGATGTCACAATGTTTGGAGGCTCTGATTGGTCTGTGTGGCTGCTGACATTCTTAGGCCATTCAAACAAAACAGTGCCTCTTGACTTAAAATTATACATTTTTTGACTGGAGGTCTATTTTTAGTGTGGAGTATAAATAAAATTTCATGAGAGTGTGGTTCAATGAACTCACTTATGTCAGGTCTGCTGCGAAATAAACACTCGTTCTTCGGACTTGTATTGCATTCTTCTGCGACCTGACATTCATGAGGCTCATTGTTCTGAACCACACCTTCATTAAGTTTGATCATAAACTGGGATGTCCTTTTTCTTTGGACACCTTTTGTTTTTGTTGCTTGGAACTTTTTTCATGTTGATCACAATACACCCTTGCATAAGTGTAGAACACAGTGGTCCCTGCGTTATAAGACCCCCTGTTGTGAGACCGCCTTGCCTCATGTGACCGCCTTCCTCCCGCACTAAGTTGTATTTTTTAGTGCATTTTGCACCCCGATATGAGACCGCACCCTCACGAGAGACCGCTACATGACCGCAGAAGGGGCGGTTTTATAATGCAGGGACCACTGTACTTCAACAATCACCATATAAATTGATAACTTTGGCAACTTCTAGTCTTCTGCAGGAGCACATGATGGTCCAATTCAATCACATCTACTTCCAATGGCCACAATAGGGATGAGAACTGTTGAAAACTCATCAGACCAGGGTGAAATATGGAAATTAAGGGATTTCATGAAGGTGGGGCGCATCCAACCAGAAACTCTAAATTCTTGCTAAAATATTAATTGATGCCAAAAGATTAGTTTAGGCTTTCAAAGCATGATAACGGAAGATAACTTGGCGTTTAGAGTGGACCTAGCAAGCATTCAAACTCCAAAATTGAATTGTTGATTTACATTTTGCTCTAAAAAAATTTCCTAATTACGAGAAAGGGTTTACCTCTACAGTACAGAGTGTCAGGGTAATGGCTTAATCAGGCATGGAAACAAAATTAATGTCCAATTCAAAATGTCACCTTCAAAACTGCTAACTAGTGTCAATTAGCTCTTGGTACCTTTTACTTTACGTTTCTTCCTTTAGGCTAAAAAAATCATCCCCCTAGGAAAGTGACTTTTCAGAAGACAATAGATTCAACTGTCCATCTATTTTTAGACTCTTCTTTCTCTAATCAAATTGTGAGTCTATTTTTAGAATTGTGTCGTCTGGAAAGACTCCATTTAGGACTTGTATTGCCATTCCATGGGACAATGGCCTGAGCCTCAATCACTGAGGTTTGTCTCCCAGGCAGTGCCATTGCCGAGCTCTAGACATTAACGATGCAGGGAATTCAACTGTTACATGATCAGTGGTATAAATATTAGCATGAACATTGTGATCAGAAGTTAGCCAATTGATAGTTCATTTCAATGTGATGTCATTGAATTAATTTACTTACTGACAAATGATTCCAACCTTAGAATATTGTGCAACACTGTAGCAAGTATATCACTTAAACTTGTTGCATGGGATTTCTTTAAAGTCCCATTAAAAAAAATAGCCTACATACATTATTGGCTCTTTAGAATTTCTTTCGGGTTATGGGCCTACTTTTTATTTTTGACCACTAAAATAAAGCTGCAAGTATAAATCATTTTCTTCTTTGTGTTTAAAGTGTTGTAGGAAATGCCTTGAAATGGTCACGTACATGTATTGGCATCATTATCGCTCTGCCGATCTTGGGTCACCGGCTTCTTGCTACTTTTTTCTGACTGCTAACTATCGCCCTTCTTTTTCATTTTTTTCTTTTTTGTTTCTGTTATTTCTATGTTTTTTTGGGCCACACTTATCAGTGACCGAATCAAGGAAGCCAAAAAGACCCGCCTGAGCCTCAATCACTGAGGTTTGTCTCCCAGGCAGTGCCATTGCCGAGCTCTAGACATTTGCGATGCAGGGAATTCAACTGTTACATGATCAGTGGTATAAATATTAGCATGAACATTGCGATCAGAAGTTAGCCAATTGATAGTTCATTTCAATGTGATGTCATTGAATTAATTTACTTACTGACAAATGATTCCAACCTTAGAATATTGTGCAACACTGTAGCAAGTCTTGCAATGTTTATATGATGTTGCAATGGGGGGTAATGATGCAATGTTGCCTTGAAGGTGCAGGATGAGCTCTGAGAAATGTGATGGTCCTTAAAGCACCCTGCCTTTCTGATGCCATGGCCTTTTATTCGACCATAAATTGCTTGTTGAGGGTGCACTCTTGTCGCACAGATGCTTTGCTCCCTTGGTTTAGAGTTACTTCAAGAAAAGTATGTTTTTTTTTGCTTTAAAAAAATCTCTATAATGACTGGTATGCTTGGTTTTATTGCATGTTTGGTGCCGGTAGGCAGATTTTTATAATGGCATTGTATAAAACCCTGCCAAAATATTATTGTATTTCAATTATTGATACACAAGCAGCTATATTTACCTCAGTTGGAAGCCTTCAAGCTGTCACACAAGCCCTTGTTCACCTTAAACCGTGAGGGGTGTTGTTGCGCTGCGTCACCTGGAGTGATGTCGCTTGACAGTTGATATATCATTATTACCTTAATACAGATTTTAACTTGTACGTAGTACAGTTCTTTGTCTCCCAACACCCAACAATGTCTACAAATCATACCAGGAATAATCATCTCTGTTTTTTGGCAATATATAGTTTGTTCTATTGTCCACGCATGAAATGGAAAGCCAAGAGAATGCCTCCCAGAGGACACAATTCTAAAAATAGACTCATAATTTGGTTTTATTGAAGAATCAGAGGCTAAGAATAGACTGACAGATGGATTTGTTGTCTCCCAAGAAGTCGCTTTACAAGGTGAAGATGATTTTCGAGCCCCAAGGGAGGAAACATAAAAAAGGAACAAAGAGCTAATCGACACCACCGGAGTCGAAGATGTAATTTTGAATCGGAAATTTGTTTCTGTGCCTGATTAAGCCAGTGCCCTGATGCTCTGTCCTGTAATCCCAATCACAGTTGCCTCAGGCATCTGTTTCACAGAAATGTGTGGTCCTGTATCAAGTTCCATTGGTGTGCCAGTTTGATTCTGCTTTGGACACAACGTCGAACCAAATGAATGAACTTTATGTGAAGACCACTTCGGTGGCAGGGAATATTATTGCACTTTCAGATGGCAATCTTTATTTAGCCTTCAAAGAAACAACTGAAGACACTTTATTGTAAGAAAGCTTCTTTACATGTATCATTCAGAAACGATATTGTCTTAATATATCTAAAATACAAATGCTGCAAAATATTCTCTTTTGCAAATACAGGTATTAACTTTTATTAAGTAGCATACAATTGCTAAAAAGATTACAACTGTAATTTTAATGAGAAAGGAAGATATAGTTTGTATTAGAGTCATACCTGGAGACATGACAGAATTTACTTCATATACAGATTATAGTAACAGTTTCAGAATGTTTTTAAACACATGTCCAACTTCCTCACGTTACTATGAAACTGTCATAAATTTGATTCACTTTGCGTCATAAGTAAAGCATTATATTATCACATCCAGATATAATAACAATGGAAGTAAATGGCTGTGAACATGTCCCTTGTCAAAATCTGATTCTTATGTCAAAAAGTAGTTTCTCATTTTTAAATAACCATTACCAATGCTTGGAAACGTCCAATGTTGAGACATGTGGTCTATGCTCTGAGTTCTATGTTTCTGTAGTCACAGTATAGTCCTTGTTCAACTCCACTATTGGAAGACCAACAAGGTACGTCAAGGTTCACAAGAAATATTCAAGTTTGTCGCTGATCCTAGTGATAGATATAGAGCAAGACAAATGCACAAATAAATCCTCCAACCAATCGGAAGATACAAACAGAAATATAGATTAATTAAAAGAAAGAAGAAACTGGAGTGATGAAAGAATGGAAGGGAGATGGTATGCTAGATATTCAGCATTGGAGTTGTCCTAATCACCAAAAAAGGTCTTATGCCGATTTCCACAGATAGTCCATTGGTATCTCCTCAAAGGTATTAAAAAGGGAAGCAGAATCATTCAAGAAAAGATGGTACAGACCTTAAAGTTGCACAGAGACACTTCTTTTTCTTCTTCTGTATGCTTTCTTGGATCAGCCAGGTTGCTCTAATCTCAAGCTTATTTCCGCTCTTGTGCATTCCATCATGCATTTTGCACATGAACAAAGTTACCAATGGATGGTGCCATTTGCTTTGTTGGCAATGTAGAACACTGTTTTACTCTTTTCATTTCCTACTGTTTTTATGTCTTCTGTCATTTTTTTTCCTTCAGGGTTGCAATGCAATGCTGGCGTAATGTCGCATCACAATGAAAGTATAGGATGAGCCCTGAGAAATGTGATGGTCCTTACATCGTCCTGCCTTTCTGGTGGCTTTTTATTGGACCATAAATTGCTTGTTGAGGGTGGGCTCTTTCGCACAGATGCTTTGCTCCCTTGGTTTAGAGTTACTACTTCAAGAAAGGAGGTTTTTTTTTTCACTCTTTAGTTTTCTTCTTGTACATATAACTTCGTGACTAGAGCCTGGTCTTGATATCAAGGTCACTTGTGATGTATGCAATATGTTGTGGAGCTGGCAGTCTGCTGCACACACCAGCTTGAGATGGATAGGCACTCACTTTAAAAATTTTTTTTTACCTCAATGTATATTTTCAGCCTTCCAGATGGATATACTATAAAGGAATGATTTTGATGCCACAGTTTTCATCTCATGAGAATTGATAAGTATAGATGCACCAAAATTAAAAGCATTTAACCGTTTTGGACCTTTTAATACCGTATGTGTCCTATTTATCAACACAAAATACGAGGTACATCCGCAGACCAAATTGAAAATAGATTCTAAAATTATTTTGAGTTTGGGTTTATTTTGACATTATAATTATCAACAATCCTTTACACCATCAAATGTGCCAATAAGCATGGATCTTGTGTTTTGTCAAAACTTGTATGAGCTCATGAGACAGCTTGCCCCATTGCCCACACCACTCTAAAATACTTTCACACCCCGATTGAAGAAACGAGAAGCTGAAAATAGACTGACAGATGAATTTATTGTCTCCGAAGAAGTCGCTTTTACATGCGGATGATTTGTTAGCCCTAAGGGAAGAAACATAAAAGGAAAAAAGAGCTAATCGACACCCCTGCACACACAGATGTAATTTTGAATCGGAAATTTGTTTCTGTGCTTCATTAAGCCGGTACCCTGATGCTCTGTCCTGTAATTACAATCAGAGTTGTTTCAGGTGTCTGTTTTGGGGAAGTGCGTTCCCTGACAAGTTGCACTGCATGGTGCGCCATTTTTGAATCTGGTTTGAAGGCGTCAAGCCGCATTAATGAACTTTATGTGACGTCAACGCCTCTGAAGTGAAATTGAACTTTTGTTTTCAACTGAGTGGAACTGGATGCATGATAATGTTCATCTAGCCTCCAAAGAGACAACAGATGTTTTAGAATTACAACAACTGATCATACCACTGCCTAAATTAACTCTCTGTACTATGGCGTATCACATGTTGCATGGTTACTGTGAAAATACATATACATACATACATCATACATCGCATATTGCACACAATGGCTGTTTCTGTTTTTGGTTTTTACGAATCACAGACATGATGAATTGGTACTATCATGGTACGCAGTTATTGAACATTCCAAAATTTTGACATACTTGTAATAAAAGTCTCCATAAGAACTAGATCCATAACGCAAACATATTCAGCCGAGATTATTAGTTTTTCTGCTTTTAAAATGGTTAGGCTGCATCATTGTGGAACTGTTAATTCTGCAGTTCTTTTCATGTTCGTATTACTTCAGTCAGAAATGTGCTTACAGCCAACAACCTTCCACAAGTGTGAAATACAACATTATTGATATCCCTCCGTCGATCATCTCATGATTCTTTGTGACCTCCATGCCCACATTGAATAGCATTATGCCATTTTGTATGTAGTAGTATGCCATCTTGGAATGGTAGAATCTCCTAAACAATGTATACATCTTCACCAAGATAGTGCTTAAGACGAACCCAAGAGATCGAGGCTCAGGAGGGATTTTCTGGCTTCGTTGATTTGGTCGCTGATAAGTTTGGCCAAAAAAATAGGAAAAGAGGGAAAAAGTAACAAAAACATCCAAATAAGAGAAAGGAATAGAGAAAAAAAGAGAAGACAAATAGTAGCAAGAAGAAAAAGAGCAAGAAGCCAGGGATCAAAGATTGGGAGGGTGATAGGACGCCTAGATGTTAGCATTGCAAGTTATTCGCTAGAGAACTTTAAACTCAAAGAAGACAGGTAATTTTATTGCTGTGGCTTGACAGTGGTGGTCCAATAAAAAGATAAAGTAGAAAGAAAGCGAAGAAAACAAACACAAAAAAAAACAGAAGCAAGGGTGATCAAAGATTAGGAGACAGATAGGATGTCCATAATGTATAATTTTAGCATTGCAAGTTATTCACAAGAGAAAAGGAATATTACGGCTTTATGGCATCATATTCCAATTGATGGCTCCCTTTCCACTTTATTGGTCTTGAAAATAAAAATGAGGCTGGGGTGCTTGGGCACACATGTGTTGGATTGCAATATTCAACCATCCTTCGCCTCATAGCTGTATATCGCCCACTTGTTAGAATTTGCCTGCTCACTAAATAAATATAAGGCATAAAGACTCAATCATCTATTCCTTCCATTTGGGCATGTGGCCCCCTCCCCCATGCCTTCCATAGGCGCATGTGCCCCCCATGCCATCTCGTCCCCTGGTTATTACGCCACTGGCAAAAAATAAGGTTTATGGATCTGGAAGGAGCAAAGTGCTGCCCTGGAGGTCACAAGTTGCAACAGAAGTGTCCTGAACTTGGAGGAAAGAAAAAAGAAACTCTGCCAGAAGTCAGTATCCACATTTTTAAAACCACCTTGCAGTTACTTCTTAATTACCCACTTGTTGCTTTCTTCTCTGCCAATCTGCTCTCTTCTCAAAAAAGTTCAAAGCCAAACACTAGAAAACACAATTTAAGTGTCTTAATGTCAAGTGAAGTTCTAACTTTAAGACTCCATAAACCACTGAGGCCGCTCACCAAGTTCAGTCATTGCCCTTTCACAACAGATAAGGTGTGTAAACATTGCTTAAGCCAAGAACTTGAAGAGAAAAAAGTCAGAGCAGATAAGTTTCAGTGATTAGACTCAGTCTGTCTCATGATTAGGATATAATGGAATATTACCCTCTTGGTTTTTCCTCTCGTCTGGATGATATCACTGAAATGATAGGGAATTGCCACTTGGTGATGTTGTTATGAAATTTGTCTTCTGTGTTATTCCAATGTTATCTCAGTTCTAATTAGGAAATTTAAGGAAATTTGTAATGTAAATCTTACACTCCCAGTCTGAATATGTCTGTGAACCAGTTTCCATATCGGGAAGGTAAAGATTAGACAAATCTCTCCTCTCTTTCGGTCTCTCATTTTTCTCCATGTGTCTATTGTGTCTTCATATCTTTCTCAACACGTCTTTTTAGGATTATCTGTTAGTCTATGTCAGTCTCTGTCAGTCTCTGTCAGTCTCTGTCAGTCTATGTCAGTCTATGCAACTGTCTCTGTCTGTCTCTGTCAGTCTCTGTCAGTCTTTGTCAGTCCCTGTCAGTCTATAATCTATATGCTTCTGTTTCTGTCTTTGTATCTGTCCCTCAGTCTGTCTTGGTCTCGGTCTGTCTTGGTCTGTCTCAGTCTGTCTCAGTCTGTCTCGGTCTGTCTCTGTCAGTCTATGTATCTGTCTCTGTCTTTGTATCTGTCTCTATCTCTATCTGTCTATGCCTCTATCTGTCTCTGTCTCTCAGTCTTGTCTATGTCTCTGTCTGCCTCTCCTTTGGTGTCTATGTCTCAGTTTTTCCTACCTGATCCTGCCTCAATAGTCAATACCGATACCTTTATGTCTCCGTGTCTCATTTAATGCCCCTTCTCTCTTCCATGTCTCACTTAGTCTCCCTTTGTATCGCTGTCTTGGTTTTCTAAGATACATGAACAATTAAAAAAATCTTCGAACTGGTCGGAAGATACAAACAGATAAATGGAATAAGTAAAAGAAAGAAGAAGCTGGAGTGATGAAAGAATGGAAGGGAGATGATATGCTGGATATTCAGCACTGGAGATAGTCCTAATTACCTATAAATGTCTTATGCCCATTTCCATAGATAGTCTATTAGCATCTCCTTAAAGATATTAAATAATGAAGCTGAGTCATTTCAGAAAATATGGTACCAACCTTAAAGTTGCATAGAATTCACTGCAGGGTTGCAATGCAATGTGGTAAAGTTGCATTACAATGAAGGTATAGGATGACTCTGGATGAGCCCTGAGAAATGTGATGGTCCTTACATCGCCCTGCCTTTCTTGTGGCTTTTTATTGGACTATAAATTGCTTGTTGAGGATGGGCTCTTGTCGCACAGATGCTTTGCTCCCTTGGTGTATAGTTACTTCTTCAAGAAAGGAAGTTTTTTTTTCACTCTTTAGTTTTCTTCTTGTACGCATAACTTCGTAATTAGAGCCTAGTCTTGATATCAAGGTCACTTATGATGTATTCAATATGTTGTGCTGCTGGCAGTCTGCTGCACACACCAGCTTGAGATGGATAGGCACCCATGTAAATTTTACTTCCATATATATTTTCATCCTTCCAGATAGATATACACGTAGAAAGGAATGCTTTTATGCCACAATTTCCATCTCATGAGAATTGACATGTGTATACATGTATACCAAATTTAAAGCATTTAACCATTTGGATCTTTTAATACCATTTTGTTTCCTCTTTATCAACAAAAAATACGAGGGACATCCGCAGCCCAAATTGAAAATAGATTCTAAAATTATTTTGAGTTTGGGTTTATTTTGACATTAACGTAATCAGCAATCTTTTACATCATCAAATGTGCCAATGAGTGTGGATCTTGTATTTTGTCAAAACTTGTATTAGCAAACTTGTATTAGCTCATGAGACAGCTTGCTCCCTTGCCCACACAACTCTAAAATACTTCCACTCCTCAATTGAAGAAACAAGAAGCTGGAAATAGACTGACAGATGAATTTATTGTCTCCAAAGAGGTCGCTTTTACATGCGGATGATTCCTTAGCCCTAAGGGAAGAAACGTAAAAAAGGAACAAAGAGCTAATCGACACCACTGCACACACAGATGTAATTTTGAATCGGAAATTTGTTTCTGTGCTTCGTTAAGCCAGTACCCTGATGCTCTGTCCTGTAATTACAATCAAAGTTGTTTCAGGTGTCTGTTTTGGGGAAATGCGTTCCCTTACAAGTTGCACTGCATGTTGCGCCATTTTGAATCTGCTTTGAAGGCGTCAATCCGCATTAATGAACTTTATGTGACGGCAATGCCTCTGAAGTGAAATTGAACTTTTTTTTTCGACTGGGTGGAACTGGATGCATGATATTGTTCATCTAGCCTCCAAAGAGACAACAGATGCATGTTTTAGAATTACAGAGACTTATCCTACCACTGCTTAAATTGGCTCTCTTTGAACATGTACTTTGGCGTTTCACATGTTGGGTGGTTACCATGAAAATATACATTAGACATTGCATAATGCATATTGCACACAATGGCTGTTTCTCTTTTTGGTTCTTAAAAAATACAGATATGATGACTTGGCACTATCATAGTCTGACTTTTTAAAATTTTGACAAACTTGTAGCCTAATAAAAGTCTCCGTCAGAACTAAGTCCACAGCGCAAACATATTCACCTTCAAAAGCCTAGATTAATAGTTTGTCTGCTTAGACGTTTAGGCTACAGGGGAATCATTGTAGAACTGTTATGGAGACCGCAAGGTCTCGGCGGCGAAGCCGCCTTGACCTGCAGGTCTTCAAATGGTAGAAGGCAGGGCTACTCACACAGGGATACACTAAGCAAATCTTGTGCATGTGCCAAACAAAAAGTGGCACCGTTTATGTGACGTCATTACTGAATGAGACACAATGGTGATGGCGTCACAACAAACCTTGCAAAGGATAACGTCACTTTTTTGTCAAGACTAGCACTGGAGATTGGAGTTTGGGACAAGGAGGAGGGGGGGGGGGTAGAAGTTCAGGTTCAGGTGAGTTGTATCTGCCTGTCTATTTACCTGTCTGTCTATTTGTCCATCTATCCATCTATTTGTTTCTTAGAACTGTATAAGTTATAACTAACTGGTTTATGTATTTATCCGAATCTGCATTGATTGATTATGAAATCCATGTTTTAATTCACAACATTGTAGTCTACATCATTCTGTCATAATTCTGAATACCCTGTCAAGCAAAATTCCAATCCAAGCCTCCCAAAACCGGATATATACTTGTATACAGATTTAATGGTTGCCTGATGCGGTCTCTTTATGCTTTGGCATCATCATATTATACTGTACAGTATCAATTCTGCAGTTCTTCTCGCGTTTGTATTATACTTTGGTCAGATATATGTGCTTAAAGCCAACAATCTTCCACAAGTGTGAAATTCAACATTATTGACAGCCGTCTCTTATCTCATGATTCTTTGTGACCTCCATGTACACACTGAATAGCATATGCCATTTTGTATAGCAGTATGCCATATTGGAGTGGTAGAATCTCCTAAACAATGTATACATCTCCAGCAAGACAGTGCTTAAGACGAACCCAAGAGATCGAGGCTCAGGAGGGATTTTCTGGCTTCGTTGATTTGGTCGCTGATAAGTTTGGCCAAAAAATAGGAAAAGAGGAAAAAAAGTAACAAAAACAACCCAATAAGAGAAAAGAATAGAGAAAAAAAAATAGAAGACAAATAGTTGCAAGAAGAAAAAGAGCAAGAAGCCAGTGATCAAAGATTGGGAGGGAGATAGGACGCCTAGATGTTAGCATTGCAAGTTATTCGCTAGAGAACTTTAAACTCAAAGAAGACAGGTAATTTTATGGCTGCGCCTTTACAGTGGTTGTGTGGTGGTCCAATAAAAAGATAAAGTAGAAAGAAAGCGAAAAAAAAAACAAACACAAAAAAACAGAAGCAAGGGTGATCAAAGATTAGGAGATAGATATGATGTCCATAATGTAGAATGTTAGCACTGCAAGTTATTCACAAGAGAAAAGGAATATTACGGCTTTATGGCATCATATTCCAATTGAGGGTTCGCTTTCCACTTTATTGGTCTTGAAAATGAAAATGAGGCTGGGGCGCTTGGGCACCCATGTGTTGGATTGCAATATTCAACCATCCTTCGCCTCATAGCTGTATATCGCCCACTTGTTAGAATTTGCCTGCTCACTAAATAAATATAAGGCATAAAGACTTAATCATCTATTTCTTCCATGGGCGCATGTGCCCATGCCCTCCCGCCCCCTGGTTATTAGGGCTACGCCACTGGCGAGAAATAAGGTTTATGGATCTGGAAGGAGCAAAGTGCTGCCCTGGAGGTCACAAGTGGCAACAGAAGTGTCCTGACCTTGGAGGAAAGAAAAAAGAAACTCTGCCTGAAGTCAGTATCCACATTTTTAAAACCACCTTGCAGTTTGCTCTTAATTACCCACTTGTTGCTTGCTTCTTTGCCAATCTGCTCTCTTCTCAAAAAAGTTCAAAGCAAAACACTACAAAACACAATTTAAGTGTCTTAATGTCAAGTGAAGTTCTAACTTTAAGACTCCATAAACCACGAGGCAGCTCACCACGTTCAGTCATTGCCCTTTCACAACAGATAAGGTGTGTAAACATTGCTTAAGCCAAGAACTTGAAGAGAAAAAAGTCAGACCAGATAAGTCTCAATGATTAGGATGTAATGGAATATTACCCTCTTGGTTTTTCCTCTTGTCTGGGTGTTATCACTAAAATGATAGCGAATTGACACTTGGCAATGTTGCTATGAAGTTTGTCTTCTGTCTTATTGCAATGTTATCTCAGTTGTAATTAAGAAATTTAAGGAAATTTGTAATCGAAATCTTACACTCCGAGTCTGAATAGGTCTGTGAATCAGTTTCCGTACCGGGAAAGTAACTTTAGATTAGACAAATCTCTTCTCTCTTTCGGTCTCTCATTCTTCTCCATATGTCTTCATATCTTTCTCAACAATAAGTCAACATGTCTCTGTAGGACTATCTGTCTCTGTATCTGTTTGTCTCTGTTTGTCTTTGTTTGTCTCTGGCTGTCTCTGTTTGTCTCTCTCAGTCTCTGTCAGTCTCGGTCTGTCTCTGTCGGTCTATGTCAGTATGTGCATCTCTCTCTGTCTTTGTCTCGGTCTGTTGGTTTGTCTCTGTCTAGGCCTGTCTCTGCCTGTCTCGGTCTGTCTCTCTCTGTCTTGGTCTGTCTTTGTCAGTCTCTGTTAGTCTATGTATCAGTCTCTGTCCTTGTATCTGTCTCCATCTGTCTATGCCTCTATCTTCTCTTTCTCTCAGTCTTGTCTATGTCTCTGTCTGCCTTTCCCTTGGTATCTATGTCTCAGTTGTCCTACCTGATCCTTTTTCAATAGTCAATTCCTTTTTGTCTCCGTCTCTCTCTTTTACCTCCCCCCCCCTTCTCTCTTCCATGTCTCACTTAGTCTCCCTTTGTATCGCTATCCCGGTTTCTTATCTGTCAGTGTCTCTTGGTTTCTGCTGGTCACTGTCTCCATGTCTTTGTCTCTATATATCTGCCCCTATACAGGTCTCTGGCTCTATCTCACTGGCTCTATCTCACTGGCTCTATCTCACTGGCTCTATCTCACTGGCTCTATCTCACTGGCTCTATCTCACTGGCTCTACCTCACTGGCTCTATCTCACTGGCCCTATCTCACTGGCTCTATCTCACTGGCTCTATCTCACTGGCTCTACCTCACTGGCTATATCTCACTGGCCCTATCTCACTGGCTCTACCTCACTGGCTCTATCTCACTGGCTCTACCTCACTGGCTCTATCTCACTGGCTCTACCTCACTGGCTCTGTCTCACTGGCTCTACCTCACTGGCTCTATCTCACTGGCTCTACCTCACTGGCTCTATCTCACTGGCTCTACCTCACTGGCTCTGCCTCACTGGCTCTACCTCACTGGCTCTACCTCACTGGCTCTGTCTCACTGGCTCTATCTCACTGGCTCTACCTCACTGGCTATATCTCACTGGCTCTACCTCACTGGCTCTACCTCACTGGCTCTGACTCACTGGCTCTGTCTCACTGGCTCTATCTCACTGGCTCTACCTCACTGGCTCCATCTCACTTGCTCTATCTCACTGGCTCTACCTCACTGGCTCTATCTCACTGGCCCTACCTCACTGGCTCTATCTCACTGGCTCTACCTCACTGGCTCTACCTCACTGGCTCTATCTCACTGGCTCTATCTCACTGGCTCTATCTCACTGGCTCTATCTCACTGGCTCTACCTCACTGGCTCTATCTCACTGGCTCTACCTCACTGGCTCTACCTCACTGGCTCTATCTCACTGGCTCTATCTCACTGGCCCTATCTCACTGGCTCTATCTCACTGGCTCTACCTCACTGGCTCTATCTCACTGGCTCTACCTCACTGGCTCTGTCTCACTGGCTCTATCTCACTGGCTCTGTCTCACTGGCTCTGTCTCACTGGCTCTGTCTCACTGGCTCTATCTCACTGGCTCTACCTCACTGGCTCTATCTCACTGGCTCTATCTCACTGGCCCTATCTCACTGGCTCTACCTCACTGGCTCTACCTCACTGGCTCTGTCTCACTGGCTCTATCTCACTGGCTCTACCTCACTGGCTCTATCTCACTGGCTCTATCTCACTGGCCCTATCTCACTGGCTCTACCTCACTGGCTCTACCTCACTGGCTCTATCTCACTGGCTCTATCTCACTGTCTCTATCAATTTGTCTCTATCTTTCTGTCTTCTGTGTTTCTGTCTATATAGCTCTCTTGATATGTAATGTATATGAAATATTCAAGATTTTTAATTGATATGCATCAATTTCAATATATGTACCTTTTTATTGCATAACTTGAGAGAATAAATACTAGTTCTATAGTATGCTGCTAAAGTCTGTTGGAATTCTTATTCTTTTTTCCCAACCTCCATAATTATGTCTTTGCTTCACATTTCTTTCTTAATTTATCAAAAATTGTTATTTCTCTAAAGTCATCTCTGCATCTTTCTGTTTTAGTAATCAGTTGGCTGTTGTTTCAACTTGTTTGTGCACTCTAACTGTCACAGGATGTTGGCAGAACTTTTGGAATATCCCAAAGCTATTGTTGCCATGTGTAACTGTTGGAATTTCTATATTTCTTGTCTAACAGCCTGGGGGTAACAGCTTCATGAGGAAGAACTGTTATATTTCAACTTATTGTTAAGTTATCAAAGTTAGTTGAATTCTGGTTATGAATTTTTAAATGTCTGCAAGTAATTACTCACAGTGTATTTTAGTAATGCTGTCTACTTTCCGTCATATGCCAAGATCTTGCTTATTGAAATAACCTTGGCCTTGGGTTTCACTTACTCATATTAGATTTTGACCCACCTGTAATTCTGAGTACTCTGGGTTACAGTTGATAGCAAAATTATTCAACCATTTTGATGTCTTCTCACAGGTTCCCATTGCGAATGAGTCTTGCTTGGAAAAAAATGAATGTCTACAGAGACATAGGGATTCATCAGATGATAGAAAATATGATGCCATCGACCATTATCCAACATAATTTTTTTTTAAAGTCCACTGAGAAGGAACACTAAATTCAGTGTGCAGGTTGAATTAAAAGGACTATAGACAGCAAAACAATAAAGAGGGCATTGGACATTGGAGATACTACTCAACTTGACCATAGCGTGTCTACCGGCATGAAGCAGACACCAAGCTATCCGAGAAAGCAATTTTACGGCCTGGCTTACTTGATGAGTAAGGAATGGTGGTGTAATTCCAGACAGGTCAGAGGTTAATGGCTAGTCACTATAGCCTCTAAACCACTAGAATGCTCCTATTGCTAATGCGAAGCGACGAGTGTACTCTCTGAACAATGTACAACAACAACAACATCGCGATGCCATCTATCTTCTGCACAAGGGGGCAACCATTAGATCTCCAGGAGTTTTTTTTAATCAATGTATATAGTTTATTGCTCAGTTTAAAATGGTGAATTAGACTAGTTCTTTGCCCACAGTGTTGTGTTGAAATAAATATTTGCTATGGGGTGGAAATTTTTAAGGGCTGTATTGTTTAGTTTAGAAACAAAATATTTCAGGTAGGCCTAATAAATACCCGTTGAGGACAACTCCAAGGCCCCAAATATCTCATGGTTGGTCCCATAGAGAGACATGTGACTTCAGACATTACAAGCCCTCTGTAGGCCTATATATATATATCATTTTTACGGTGCCACTCTCGACGACGGAGGCACAAATTTAAATGATTACCCTTCAAGACCGCTGGGACAGAATTTATTTCACAAAGACTGGAAAAGAATCTATTCATAAAAAAAAAGAAAGTCCCCCCCCCATTACCTTCTGGATATCCAACAGTTGCCCCAAAAACATAAATTTGGACATTTGGACTGCATCAATACAGACCATAGTGCCCAGTTGTAGTAGTAATGGTGTACATTGTTACACCTTGGGGAAGTACAATGTTACACCAAGTCTATTTTTGTGCTGAGGTCAACTGTAAAAGCCTCATAGGGAGATATAAGATCATCCACAGGGATGCAACAAAATACAAGAATATTTATAGCCACTACAGCCACTACAGTCAGTGGTTATATCAAGGCTTTGGATGGCATTCAGATTCAGAATAGATTGATTCATGGATTTTTATTTGTTTTGATGAATCACTTTGAAGGTACAAAATTAACTTACAATGAGTACAATATCAAACTATCAAACACAAATATAACAGATCAGGAATGGCAAGCAAAAGTTAGAATGAACTTATTTCCTTTGTAGACCATATGTTTCTTTGGTGCTGTCTCTTTTGCATTGACCACAAATTATTATTATTTTATCAAAGAGTTTATTGCTGTCACATCAGCCCTTTTACACTTTTATTTTATTTTCCTTTATTCAATTGGTTGATAGTTGATTGATTCTAGACTAACAGATGGAGTGTTACTTATAACCAGAGACTGACCTAATTAAATATAATCCATCTAATTATATAATCAATCTAAGCTGTCATATTATGAATTAGGAAATGTGCATGCCTAATTCCATATGATGGAACAGACTGTATATATATAGTCTATACCATTTCCTCACTTGGGTCTGTAGCTAGTGGCCGGGGGGGCTTAATTTTAACCTCATTATTTTGGTTATGCAATGTTGAAGGGCCATCAATGGTTTTCTGGGTAAAAAAAAAAAATACTTTTTTCACTTCTAGAAGTTTTCCGGGAGATTGTCGTGCCACCTATTTCTGTTTGACATAAGTTCATTTCACGTTGCATCTCCTTACCGTCACTCTCAAACAATACAAATTAATTGGCAATAAAAGGGGAGGGGGAGAAATTGAGTTTGCTTGGGATTATGATCTAGCCCAGTGCGCATGCGTGCCTGCAGATGTGCGCATGTCAAGCACCTCTCTATGGAATTGTCTGGGGAAGGTATTACCAGGGATGCTTTCAAACAAATGTCATGGATTATATGACAACAGAACTTTTCCTCTAAATGCCATTGTGCTATAAGCATATATCCAGGAAATAGGCCTATCTGAATTGGTTGCAACACTGATGCTGCAAAAGGATTTTGTCAGGGCAATGCTGGGGATATTTGATTAAGTGAAATGGATTAGTGAATGGATTAATGTATTTGAGTTAAAAGGATTTTGGATACCCTGGAATTGACAAAATTAACTTGGAAAGATTGAGGTAAATGACTTTATATGTTTATTTTGATAGAATATATATACGCTGTTAGCCAGTTGACAATGCTACTGGGCATTTTATGATATCTCCTACACAATTAAGACTATTTTGATATTTTTACACATAATAATACCTGTAGCATGGAGCCAATATCCTATAATTGTGTCCGTTTCTGTTCGTGCACTGACGAGTGTGTACAAAGTTTTGCAGTGTTCCAAGCTATCCCGAAATTCTTGGAAAGTACTCATAAACTGCTTATCCATGGTAAGAACACTGACATTCAAGACTTTGGAAGTGGAAACTGCAGTGCTTTAGTAGCCTACATACTGTCAGTTGGATGCATGATTGGTCCTGTACATCCTGTATTTATGCACTTCGATAGGCGAATTAGGACCGGAGCGTGACACAACAACATGGTGGCGAGATGACGGAAACTGATAATTGCAACAGCTGTGATAGTGCGCTTTTTTCTGACCTTGACAAGCGGCAAAAATTTCATTTGGTCGAGAGATTTAATTTTGGTCTACAGTTTGTTTACTGCACCGAGATGCAGAAACACTCAGAAACTAACACAGAAGCTGGGCTAAACCCATTGCCCAACAAAAACGACATCAACAACAACAAATATAGTTATCTAAAAGTTCTCTCGATGCTTATACTAATCATATTGGGAATTCAGAATATTCCCAAGGTCCCAAGGACAAATTAATGAAATGGGCATTCCGGGGGCTTAGTCAAGGTGAGTGAATCTGAACACTGGAGATTACAGGCATTAACAAGGGTCACCCAGTATATCCAGTGATATTGAGGTTTGCATAAAGGCCTTGAGTGGACCTGGGACAAATGTGGATAAGTGTATTGATTATTAAGTTAAGATGGAGCAGCTAGGGGCTCACAGTCTCTGTGTCATCAGTATATACACTCTCACTCATAAATATGGAATACTTTTTGAGAAAAGGTGGCAAAAAGTGTAAATTTTGGAGTTTTAATTCTGGCAAGATCTGCTTCAAAGGTCAAGTTATATTCCCTAATCACTCTTTGAAAGCCTCAATGACTATTTTAGCAAGAGTGTTGAAATTTTGGTTGAAATAACCCTGCTGTAGCTCTCTCTGCCTGGGATTAACATTTTAACATAAGACTTTATGGCAACATCATCGTCAACATTTTCTTCCCTATGGAGTTCATTGGAAGTACTTACAATTGAAGTGGACCATCATGTGTTCCAGTAGATATTGCCAAAGTTATCAATTCTATGGAGTCTGCTGAGTATTCCCTATTTATGGGCAATAGTGTAGATGGGTGACAGCATGGCCAACAGCATAGGAAAATTGTACAGATGGCTGGTAATACACTTGTAGTACATACTGTGTATACAAGATGTTGATAGATTGATGGATGGCTGAAAAATTAATAGCTCTATGATTGATTGTTGAATAATTACCAAGCATATTTGTATGTGTGCGAAGAAATGTGTTTGATTGATACATATTGTAGAAAAATCGCTACGCAGATACTATCGGACAGACAGAGCGACAGATAGATAGAGAATGCAGAGAAGCGACATATATATAGATAGACAGAATGACCAAAGGACAGACAGACAGGAGTTAGGTATAGATAGATGCAGAATAAACAGTTACATAAATGAATAATATTGAAAAGATAGATAGATAGATAAGATAGATAAGATCGATAGATAGGCCAAGATTAGATACTATAGATCGAGCAGATCGAGTAACGCAAATAGATCGAGTACTCAAGTAGATCGAGTGAAAAATTAGAGTAGATAGATTAGATAGAGATTTATGCACAACCAAATCTCGACGAATAGTGTGTATATACAAATAGTACATATACATTGATAAGTATATCTATTTTTGTATTGTTGACCTATAAATACTATTTGTTTAAAACAAAAAATGATCAATGGGAAGATATCCTTGTAAGCATCAATATCACACATATGTATATGCATTTTCTGTGTGACCTGACTGAGTTTCATAAATTGATGAAATATATTGAACATCAAACTGTTTGTATTTGTATTTTGGATACTCTTACATAATTTTACTATTACTTGGCATATTCGAAGGTAGGAGGGATTTACTGATGGTATTTGTATTATAAGATTTCAGCTATTTGGGCATTGCATAGAAGAATGGAATGGGATTTATTTGTTTAGGTCAAAAATACGTTACATGTATGAAGATGTAATAACATGATTGGTGATATACACTTCTTTTGAGTGATGGTGAGGAGTATTTATGAGTGTTGTTTTGCAACCACCAGGATAATTTTTGTTAACATTTTTAATGTTTTTAAAAATATATTTTTAATTATTCTTATAGTTTTGTTCTGTCTAGTTTAGTCGTACAAACCTCTGTTTGGGATAAAATATGATACATAAATGTTAAGATAATAGTGTAGATTCAACGACATCCATACAAATGTTAAGTATGGTGAAGAAGAAAGTGGTCTTTCACAGGGAAGTTGGTTGCTCAGGGTACGTTGTTTGTCAAAAGACTGTTGTATTTTACATGCAAGACTATTCCACTTCATTTCAATCACAAATAGTGGAATTGTCTGGCTGGTAATTAAGCAGTTTGTTGACAAGATAGATATAAATGTGGAGTATGCCAAAAGAGGAGGTTATATATATCAGGAAAGTTGGTGCTCAGAGTTGCTTGTCAATTTCAAGACCATTGTGTTTGAGAAACAGGCTTATTAAACTTCATTCCAATCGCAAATAATGAGTTGTCTAAAGGTATTAAGCAGTTTCTTGACAAGATAGATATATTATGAGGTTATACCATGGGTAGGTGCAGTACATCCCCGGTATACTCCCCGAGACCCCAGTATATTCCCGAGACCCGAAGGGTCGAGGGAATATACTGGGGTCGAGGGGAGTATACCAGGGATGTACTGCACCTACCCATGGTATAACCTTTTTATCCCATGTCTAGGCACGTTTTTGAGAAATAAAGTAAAAAACGGCCATGGAACTAAATAAAAAAACGTCGATGCAAATCTATGATTTTACGATTGAACTGAAAATTCTTGTTTCACTTATGATTTTTTTTTGGCATTAGTTTTTGAGATATCGCCTTGAAATTTTGGATTTATAATCTGTAGGAAAGTACTGGAGAATTTAGTAGGTCTGCTGCTTTCAGGTCCTGAGATATAAGATCAAACGGCCATTGAACTGAAAAAAACGTTGACTCAAATCAGTGATTTTACGCTTGAACTGAAAATTCTTGTTTCAGTTATGATTTTTTTGTGGCAAGAGTTTTTGAGATATCGCCTTGAAATTTTGGATTTATAATCTGTACTATATGTAGGAAAGTACTGGAGAATTTAGTAGGTCTGCTGCTTTCAGGTCCTGAGATATAAGATCAAACGGCCATGGAACTGAAAAAAACGTTGACTCAAATCAGTGATTTCTCGCTAGAACTGAAAATTCTTGTTTTAGTTATAATTTTTTTGTGGCAAGAGTTTTTGAGATATCATCTTGAAATTTTGGACCTGTAATATATACTATATGTTTAACATTAATCTTAAATTTTATGCATCTAGGTTGATTAGATCTGGAGAAATAATATAAAACGGCAATGGAATGCAGAAAAACGTTTCTGAAAACATTGAATCACAGTGCTGAAACTGCACCAAAAAACAGAATTTAACATTAATACTTTGCCATGTGTTGTGAAATATTGTCTAAAACATGAAAATGAAATAAAAAAGGGTCCTCATCCCGATGGAAATTAATATAAATCAGTATTTGTACAACTAAGTCATTTTGGTAAAACTAAATGAATTTGCCGAAAATCGCTCTGGAAAATTTTCTATACCGAATAGAAAGTCAAAACTGCATTATTCCCATGCAATATTTTCTTCTGCATCTAATACTACAAACCGCTTCTCTCTAGCCCTACTAGATCCAGTGCAAATTGCAAAAGAGTGAACGAAGCTTGTGCTTTCAAAATTACAAGAAAAGATGATGAGCAGCAGCAGAGATTGTGACGCTATACTGAATTTGAATTTTTGTGTGTCTAAATGCAGCTCTCTCATTGGCTGTTTTCAGTATATTCCCTGAAAATTAGGGAGTATACTGGTCAGGTGACATATTTACAGGTTATCCTATGGCTTGGACAGTATTTCCCTGATATTGTCACCAGAGACTCAGTATTTTCCCCGAGACCCGAAGGGTCGAGGGAAAATACTGGTCGAGGGTGACAATATCAGGGAAATACTGCCCAAGCCATAGGATAATCTTTTTATCCTATGTCATATCTTCCCACTAAATGCCATATTTCCCCTCTAAATGTCGTATTTCCCCTCTAAATGTCGTATTTTCCCTCTAAATTTAATGTTATATTTTCCCTCTAAATACCATACCTTCCCTCTAAATTCCATATTTTCCCCTCTAAATATCATATCCTCCCTCACTTTGCCATATCCTCCCTCACTTTGCCATATCCTCCCTCATTTTGCCATATCCTCCCTCATTTTGCCATATCCTCCCTCATTTTGCCATATCTTCCCTCATTTTGTCATATTTTCCCTCATTTTGTCATATTTTCCCTCATATCCTCCCTGATTTTTTTATATTTCCCAGGGAAAAACACCAGTATCAGGGAAAAAAGTTACCTTGACATGGGATAAACTGCCTTTTCTCCCTGATACTGACTTTTTCCCTGCTGTATTGCCCAGGGAAAATCACAGTATCGGGGAGAAAATGTGCCTAGACATGGGATATAATAAATAAATGTTCAGTATGCCGAAGGAGGAGGTTGTATATCACAGGGAAGTTAATCGCTTGGAGTTGCTTCTTGAAAGACGACTGTATTTGCCGTTTTGCACGCAGGACTATTCTCCTTCATTCCAATCACGGAATTGTCTTGCTGATAATTAAGCAATCTTAAGTATGGTGAAGGAAAAGGTTGCCTTTCACAGGGAAGTTAATCGCTCGGAGTTGTTTGTCGAAAGGCTGTTGTATTTTACACGCAAGACTATTCTACTTCATTCCAATCGCGAATAGTGGAATTGTCTGGCGGGTAATTAAGCAGTTTCTTGACTGCCTCATCTGGTTATCCCACGCACTTATCTTGTTATCCAATGTGCATAATTGGATTCTGTCTATTTGCAAACTAGAAGTAAATTAATGGCTAAATGCAGGTTGTATTTGCTTATCCCTGGCTGATATAATTAGTTTACAACTGACGCAGCATTCACTACATGGAAAGGTTGTTAGACTCTTGGGACATTGTCTTCACGAGGGATCTTTATTTACAAATATGATTACCGAGTTGCTTCCTTCTAATTATATTATTCATATGCAGTCTTACAGCATTCATGATGCCATCTGTCAACACTAATGAATTTGCAGTGTGCTTTTTAAAAAAAAATACATGCGCCAGTGCATTTTTAGTTTGTATTAACAAAGCGCATTTCCCAGAATAATATAATTATTCATAATGAGGCGGTGATGCACACAATGTATTCAATCTCCATGTATATAGGCCTATTCATGACTGACATGCATATTCAAAATGGTTACATAAAGTAATTTGCAAGATACAATGAGTGCATGCTGTCCTCTTTCGCCAATTTGCATTTTATGATATTATCATTCATGCAACACTACATGCAATGAGCTCTTATACACAATGAATGCAATACAAAATAATTATACATATATATGCACACACTCAATAACAGTACACCCTTCCTCTTTGTATGCATAGTCCTCAAGTTTGCCAAAGAGTATTCTGCGTATTGTCCTGTTTGGCTCGTTCAGATTTATGATATTACAATTTACAACAATGAGCACATACTGCTATACATACATAACAAAATAATTATACATTTATATATATATACAAACACTCATTAACAATCCTCTTTGGCTCATTCGCATTTACGATATTACAATTTACAACAATGAGCACATACTGCAATGCAATATGTACATACATAACAAAATAATTATACATGTATATATATATACAAACAATCATTAACAGTACAATGTACACCCTTCCTCTTTGTATGCATAGTCCTCATGTTTGCCTAAGAGTATTCTGACTTTGCGTGTCTCTGTTTCAGGTCCTCTGTCAACCTTGAAGGCGTGCAAATGAAGATGTGCTGTGAGATGCCGTTGGCCACACCACTTGTAGCCGCATAATCTACCCGGCACCCAAGGCACCCGAGGCACAGTAGCTTGTGCGATGAGCAGGAGGTGCTACAAGCAGTTGACGCAACAAGGAGTTGGTGCAGCAACTAAGAGTTGATGTAACATCGGTGCAAGAATGATGATTGTCGTAACGGGACGTGCACTTGTTACCTCCTGACGCGCTTCACAAACTTTCGGTGTCACACAACTATTATAGGATACATCGGGTAACAGTGTTATACTCCACTGCTACCTTGAGGGCTTCCATTCTATCACAAGTTGCAGTTGACATCTTGCAGTCAGTGCAGCAACAGCAGCCGACAAGCCTCTGCTACATTCCTCAGGAGTCTTACAAGTGTTCGGGAGTGTTAGCAAGACACGGAGTCTCACAACAACAAAGTTATGAAATCAAGGAGTTTGTTATGATTTATCGCATAAGTAAAGTTTATGCTGACAACGTGGATTCACGATTACATACAAAGATTGTGATGTTGCTGGATATAATTCACTCCGTATCATAAGGATTATCTAGGACTTAATGCAATTAGTGATATCATTAACCGACTGACAACCTTGGGAGTAACTTAAGGATTATCAGGCTATTATATGACATTATATGCACACAGATGGACATATCTGATATCTGAAATTCGTTGTCATAATCTAATGACGCAATTTCAGATAAAGTTGAATGATTGATGTTACTTCTTTAAAAGTAGGTATAATTTTAAAGAATAAATTAGATTGCAATTATGTTGCAAAGTCAATATCTGCAGAATTAAGATTATTGTTTTGCAGTTGAAGTTGATGTTACTCCGTACTTATTGAAACAGGATTATTATTTGCAAACGTGACGCCTTATGTTCTATACAATTTATGATGGTGTCGGAGACATGAGGAAAAAGTGATGTTATTCTTTTTGCCTAATATGGTATGTTCATTGAGGTGTGAATTTATGGCTCCGCGTGAGGTTTCTGCGGGATCTTTGTAACCCTGGCTGAGTGCGGTGGTTGCTGGCGTCGTCGGTTCAATGAGGCGACGTCGTCCAATGTGGACGACGATCATCTCCAAGCCCCCAATCAGCAATCAGCGTTACGCGCACGACTGGATCTGGTCTACTGGAGCATCTATGTACACACCTGTCTCCACGGTTGGGGCCAGCAGCGCGGTAACTTGGCTATGACCACTGTCCTGAACCGTCGCAACACTGCAGAATCTGTAGCCAAGACTGTTAAGTACACGCCCTGCAAGGTCGAGGTGCAGACGGACGAGGAGGAACTGGAAGAGATCAACACTCCGCACTCCCGCGTCAGCACCCCGCACCGGTTCCTGACATCCGTCACGCCAACACCTTCGGCAGCGTCTCGCACGGCTAGCCCCCGGCTTCATTTAGACGATGGAAGGTCCACCCCAGCTACCCTGGGCGGATTCACGGCAAACGGTCCTCCCCGAGGTCTCCCTGGTAACCTGACCGCCTTCCACCCCTCTCCATCCCCGTCCGACCGAACATCGTTGATAGGGGAACGCCTGAGCCAGAACCCTCAACTGAGCATATCATCCCCTCTGTACCCCGTGCACACTAACGTGGAACCCCGGCCGAGGTCCACGTCGAAACAGAGCTTGTTTGAACTCGTCACCCACAGGCTGGATCGTGTGAAGCCCCGTAAAGGTAGGGCCTTTTCCAAGGAAGAGGTTGCCTACGTCAACAAGGGCCACGTCAGCGATGCCATGACACCTAAGGAAATCCGAAAACAAAGAAGAAAGGATATTGAGCACAAATTTGGCAAGAAGTCAAGAGTTGCCCAAGTAGATGCCTTCGAAACCTTAACGGCCTCCAGCGACAAAGAAGGATGCCGCTGGACGTTTGTGTTCGACCCTTCGGGGCGCTTGGCCTACTGGTGGTCTTTCGTCGTCAGCATTGCCTTCTTGTACAACTTCTGGGTCATCATTTATAGATTTGCTTTTGAGGAGATCAATGAGCATAACATGGCTGTGTGGTTCTCCTTGGATTACTTAGCTGACTTGCTTTACATTTTAGACGTTGGTTTTCATTTCCGAACTGGTTTCTTAGAAGATGGAGTCCTGCAAACGGATTCCGTCAAGTTGAGACTTCATTACATGAATTCCACAATGTTCTACATAGACTGTTTGTGCTTGTTACCATTAGATTTCCTGTACTTGTCCATTGGATTCAAGTCCATGCTTCGTTGTTTTCGTCTTGTTAAAATTTACCGATTTTGGGCATTCCTCGATCGCACGGAGCGACATACCAATTATCCCAACGTCGTACGGACAATTACGTTACTGCATTACTTATTTGCTGTGTATCACTGGAATGCCTGTTTCATGCATCTCGTAACAAAAAATCTTAGCAACGAACATTGGAAAAACCCGCCTGACACCGCTGACGTTTTAACAAAATACCTCCATGCCCTCTACTGGAGTGTCCTGACACTTACTACCATTGGCGATTTGCCACGCCCCACTTCTAAAGGGGAACATATTTTCGTCATTGTTGAATTCGTATTTGGATTGTTACTCTTTGCTTCAATACTCGGCCATGTTGCAAACATCGTTACTAGCATCAGTTTTGCAAGAAAGGACTTCCAAGGTAGGACCATTTCATTTTACCCTTTCTTCCATTGCATTTAACCATTTCTTCCATTGCATTTCACCATTTATCCTGGAATAGAGCAATGTTGATATTAAGACAAATCTTAGACATGCCAACTGGAAGACATTCCATCTGGTAGACAACCAATTTGAAGACAACCAACCTATGGTCAACAAGATCTTTAATTCCAATTGGATCTTCCAAAGTTATGGTAGAAACTACTATGTATGGGTTTGCCAACCCGTCCGTATAGATCAACTAACTCGTAAACACTCCATTTTGGAAAAGAACCCATAGAAATTACATTACTTTTGGAAGACGGCGACAATTGTAATTGTTTCTACGAGTTGGTAAAAGACCAGTTTTGATTTGATTTTTGATTTGAAATATATTTATTCAGGATAAAAGTTTCAGAGTACAACCAGTTGGTATGTAGACTCTACGAGTTGACCTGTATTCATGTCATTTTACTTTTTCTTCATTGAATATGGCTGTGTCGTGTGTATTAAACTTGAATCTAATGCTATTACACTGTTAAAATTAATGTTTTTCTTGCAGGAAATTTTGATACCAAAAATTTTGAAGTCTTCCCCCTAATGGTACTTTATTCAAAACTTTTTTTGTAATGCCATGACTCATTGCACAAAATGCAATGATTGTATTTTTTGCAGGACCCAAGCTTATATGAATTGATAATATCATATCGTGGGCTTGATTTAATGGAATTTTTACATTTTACATAGTGACATTACTCAGTTTGTTGACAATGTTTGAATTCTTTTGAAGACATATTGGTTTTGCATCAAAGAAATGACAGATTCTTTCTTGCAGGGCTGTTCAAGTCGTCATTGTTCAAGTACAGATTCTTATTCTTTGTGAACTGTTGTTGATTTTATTTTCAGTTATTTGTGAGGCAATTAATGATTATGTATTTTATACTTGTTCATAAAAGATTAATTGTATTATTTTCCAAGTGTAGAAAGCAAAACAAACTTGAAAAAGAAGCAACAACAAAATGATGGTCTCTCTTATCTAGTTACACAACTTACACTAAAGTAGGGGTAATAAGATCGAGTGGGCAACTTTTGGTCCTCAAGTTTGTAAGCCAATAACTGGCAACTTTCTTTTTCGTCTGGAAGGTTATCTGTATGTGGAACTCACTTGTTGAATATACTACCATAGGTGTCATAGGTGAACAACTTGTTGATTCTGAAATGAAGGTAAAAACAGTTCATATAACTTAATACTATTATCAATGACAACAATCTTCAGCGGAAGTTCTGTCAGTCCAACTTCCTGATTGCAATGAAAGATAAAACTCAGACAGCCACTGATATGAACCACAATACATATGACAATAGCTTCATAGTGAGGTTCATACTATTCAGAGAAGAATCTGTTTCTGATTGTCATTTAGATTGCAAATTTGCAAAGGTACTTGGTCTTGCAGCTCTTGCTGAAGTTTCAAGAACCTTTTTTAAAATTGTGGAATTGGTATTAGTTTTTACTTTTATAGAAAGAAAAACAGCACGAATGGAGTTTGCCAGATGAGCCCTAAAATCATTGTCACTAAGTTAAGTAACCCCAGTCAGACCAACATTCTTTTACATGTAACGATGTTGTTTGGAAGTCTCGAATGAACCCTGAAAATTGTTTTTATCGCCAACCCAAACTCGCGCCATTACACCAAGGTTCGCGAGGCCACTTCCTGAATACAATAAACCCGGAAACCCTTTTCAGGTGCCTCTTTTTCAGCAAGCACCACTCAGATGAAAGACTAGATGCCTTTGAGTCTAGGAGATGTGAAGAAGTGTGTAATCTCTATGCAGTGTTTGTCAACAGCAATAAAGGCACAGTCAAGTACTCAACAGATGAAGTGTGATGCAGATAAGGGTTTGAAAATAACACCAAATGTCTAGAGGGTATGAGCCATTTGAGTGTGATTGGCAATATGAATGATGCAACTGAAATCTTCATTTGAAATGGTATGCAGAGCATTGCATTGGTTCATTTGAAGGTTGAGTCAAGTGTTCGCAATAAAATCTAGGCTTTATACCTCGATTTCAAACTGCATTTAAGAAGCTTCAGGCTCTGACTGACAGCCAAGACAAGTCATTTTATTTTATAATTTTATAATAATATTATAAATTATCTTAGCTGCATCGGCTGAATCATGATATCCATGACTACTAAAGGCTTTTGTGTTACATTACACTAACATTGTGGTAGCAACTGTATCTAGCTGAGCTCAAAGCTTCACAGTGTTCAATGAATTAGTTCAATTTTTGTCTTTGGCAAAATTTCAAAGGCTGGGGAAGTGACACCTCTCCTCTCTCTGGGCTGTTTACAAACTCTGATTAGTTTAATTTTATCAAAGGGCATGCATAACGACTTTCTATTTTTAGCGAAATTCTAATAACCGATCCTTGCCAGCCCGCGTCTGTTTGAAAGATGATTTACTGAGTAAATTATGTCTCGGAACAAAGGAAAGTTATGTGTAATACTGTAAGCAGGCTTCACATTTGCCCAAGATATGTCATTAGGGATGATGCATAGCTTTCGGCCATGAGAGTTATGACTGGGATAGAAACTCTGCAACTAAAGTTGGCTGATTTGCAAGAAAGTCGGTTTACAAACTGCGTACCATAAACTACGCTGAATTGCTTCGACTTGCTTAGCCTTCCTGTGGAAAATCAACCATTGTAGTAGCTATGTGTTGCCAGTTGAAGGTCCAGGATTCAATAGCAAGGGATGGATAGATGGTTGGGCTTTTTGTCCTGTATTTATGTATTTGGTGTGCTAATTTGGGCAGGAAAACATAAACACCATTATGAGGCGACGAATGCTAGAGGTAGCTGTCCGACGTTAAGTCTGACTGACCAAATTGGAACTTGAACTGAACCTGGTATCCCCAACTGGAAAACTAGAGCGCAATCACCTGAACTAACCCGCATCCCCCTCCTGGTATTACTGTCCCTACCTACAAATGATGCTGCAGTTACAGTAGACGAAAAACGCGAGTGCTTACAGAAAATAATGCCCATTAGGATATAAGGTTTCTATAACACAAGGACCAAATCTCATTGAAGAGGCTAATATACAAGCTGACTTGCCTGCAATGGGATGTTCTTTCACCAAGTAAATGGGATTGCCACGACTTGATCTGGATAGTTCTTCGGAAGACGGATGAGATATGTTTGTGTTTAATCTTTTCATCCTGCAGTTTTGTCTTGATGTCTTTAGAGTTGTCAAAACAGATAAAGAGAAAATCACAAAGTCTGTACCTGAAGGAACTGTAATACAGACAAATGAAAGTATTATGAAGTAAGCACCGATTTGTCAAATGTAATTTTGTGATGGATTGGCTTTTCATGGAAATCAATGGATCATTCCAGGAATCCGGAATACTTTTGGTCATCATTTTGGGAGTTAACAGCTGGTGTAAACGATCCGGGTTACATAACATTCTCGAGAAAAGGAGATGAAGTTCAATAGGCTACTGATGTTGTGGGATGTCTTCAAACGATGTTTACTCAGATTTCTTGTCCACGAGTTCACTTGAAAAGTGAAGAATTTGTTGTTTTTCTAAATTGTCTGGTAAATTTCCTATATTTTTTTAAGATGCTCAATACCGAGAAACGCAGGTGTGAAATATTTCCAATCAAACTTTGCAATTAAACTTCCTCGAGTCTAAAAACAAGAACTCAAATGACAAAGCAAATACCACAGATTTCTGGCCCAGTATGTGGTGGCTCAAATGTGGTTGACCTGCTCTAATTGGTTTTATTTGATTTGGAATGCACTTTATTTAAATAAAAGAATCTTTTTTTTATTATTCTCATTGTGCTGGTAAAGTGCCTATCATTCCATTATCATTTTTTTAATAAATCACATTTGCACACTGTTTCTTCGTAGACTCAGCCAGTGGTGTATTTGGGGGGCCCTTGGGCCATGTCTCGTCAGGCCCATATTAACGTGATATGCTGGTAAGTGCCGCATATTTGCCACATATTCAGGCCCTCTCTAGATACTCCCCTGGGCCTTCTTAGTCACTTCTCATAAGAGTTCACTGAAAATTTTTAGAATATTTTCTTCAAGATGACCTAAATTTTGGCCCAAAATAACAACATTGTGTCAAATAGGCCTAAAAGATTCCCAATTTTTTTCCAAATATGTATGAAATTCATTCATTTGAAGTCTACAATAAAAACAATTTTCAGAATTTTTTCTGCAAAAACTGTTGAGATGCAAAGGCGCAGGTAGGCCTATATATGCAAATGCACTGCAGATGCTCCAGATTCGAAGACATCAGCCTGGACCACGCAATCAGTGAAACATCGACAAGGACAGGAAACTCATTTTCCAATCAAATTAATCTGCCTCCTAATGGTATTCACAGGAAGCTTTGATGC
Organism: Platynereis dumerilii; assembly: GCA_026936325.1. Lineage (NCBI taxonomy): Eukaryota > Metazoa > Annelida > Polychaeta > Phyllodocida > Nereididae > Platynereis > Platynereis dumerilii. The sequence continues at coordinate 9,579,405 of JAPTHN010000008.1, forward strand.
AAAACCACTATTCATAGGTGGCACTTCCTGTTGTCAAATACTGTTTCTATCCTGTCTTCCAAAATAGTCATTTGTCTTTCTCTTCCTTGAAGTGGTATATTATGTCTTTAAACAGCTTCGCATCACCTATTCCCATGTCTAATGAAAATTTAAAGGAGAACCGATGGTGGTGTGCTTGTCCCATTTTCATCTCTGCTCAAATATCCGCTTCTCAAGGTCTCGTTTGATTGTTGCTCGATTGTTGTGCACCTGACCCGTCATGTGGGCTTCGCTTAGCAACGGAGGACGCCAAATCTTTCTTCTGGTTGCTAAGGGCTGGCAAGGTCATGCATTAAGCTTAAATTCCCATTGCACCAAAAACTGTTAAAATAATCATTGTTTAAAAATTGTTATGATTGATTTGTGAAACAACCTGCGCATGTTCGTGGTTTTAGTTTTATTGGATATTCAAAATCTCAGATTTTGCATACATATATTTCCAATGACTCGTTCGGCTGTGTGCTTGTGAGACATCTTGAACTTGGCCTGAAGAGACTGCGATACAAGCCAGAAACTTTCCTATTAAGCGGGGATTCTGTATTTAAATGTCTGCTGAAAATATTGTGGGATTCACCAACCGGACCTCGAACCCATACAGCTACAGCAGTCCAGGACCGTAACCACTCAGCCTCCCATATATTGCAAAAAGAACCTCACATGATCTAGGGAATACACATGCGTGTATTATTGTTACTGCAGAGCTGCTTTCTCTATGCCAAGTGTATCCCACCCAATGTTGCTGTGCTAAACTTTTGAGTGCTTTCTGGTGTCTGAAGTGGCTTAGCATATTGACAACAAAGCAAGCAGAAGAACTATCAGACACACCCTTGGCAATTATACTGGCCCTGAATGCAGAATTATAGTGAAAAAGTGAGTTATTAGTCTTGGGTTATTGCTGCTTGGATGGCCAAGTTGGTAATTGGTCTTTTATTATCTGGGCTTGCTGTTTTGAAGCTTACAGGTTCGATTTTCCTTCTGGACACAACTCATTGGTATATATCTTTGTATCATCATTTCAATTTTTGATAAGCTGGATGTTGGGTGCTTGTGATGTTGACTGCATCCTATTTGTGTGTCAATGCTGGACAAGTGAAATGTTCCTGACATAGACGGTCTCCGGGACCAAGATTTCTCAGCAATTAACCATTGTGGCAATAACTGGCATTTAAATAAGAGGGCTGCACTTACCCCATTTGACCACTAAGATGTTAAATAGCATTTTGAAGAAATTATGTTACGCCGCTGGCCCACGAAACATGCTCAGAGGTTACGGGTAAGTGCAGCCCCCGTGATGACCGTGTCTGGATCCGCCACTGATAGACATTGGAGTGGCTTAACTTTTTCCTAAACTTTCTTCACTTCCACCAACACTACTCCCTCTCACTTCCTTTTTACTTGTATTACAACCCGGACACTAATCTGAAATTCTAATTCTTGGATCCTTTCCTGAGCTCAGATAGTTGGCTGGAAGGGAAACCTTACTCTGCTTGGTAGTGAGAAGAAAAAAGTGATGGAAAAAAGAGCTCAGCTTATTGTATTTTCAAATTGCCCAGTGTTACAAAGCACAGAGTGGCTATAGGCAATTTCTTCCAGCTTGAAGATGCCTGAAGCAGCTTGATTCCCTGTTCTAAAAGAAAGCTAGCTTGAGTCTGCATCTGACTGGAATTATCAACGATTCCTTTTAGAGACTTGACAAAAAAACTAGACATCGAAAAGAAGAAAATACTTCTCCTGATTTGTTTGTAAAGCTGTTTTCACAAGCCAGTGAGCAGTGTTGAGACTTGTGTGAATAGGATACCAAGCCTCTTTTTAGGAAGTCCTGACCACCAAAAGTGTCCCAAGTTGCCTTCTATTCTTGTCCAACTCTAATATGTAAATGAGCACTTGCATAACATTTGATCCCTCTCATGTGGTCCTCCTTACACACTCTAAAAAATTTCAGACAAAATTGGTTTTTTAGATTCAAAATGGTTTTTTGAAAAACCAAATTTCAATGCAAAAAACCAACATGGATTTTTAAAAAAAAATCCATGTTGGTTTTGCATTGAAATTTGTTTTTTCAAAACCAATTTTGTCCCGGTGTTTTTTAGAGTGCATGCACCGTACAATTTGAAATCTTGAGTCAACTCAACTGAAAGGCTCATAACTTGTTCCTCTTTTGAAGCAACCATAACTATATCTTCAAGTATGGAGCTGAATCATACATTACAGTTGTCTAATGGGTAAATGTGGGACATGAAGATATGTACACCCGAGAATGTCAATGTACAACGAGGCCGTTAGGCCGAGTTGTACATGAAATTCGAGGGTGTACATATCTCATGTCCCACAATTTACCCATTATACAATTGTTTTGTACCATGAAACCCCCTATTATCACAAGAAAGTTATGAAAATTACGAGCCAAATTGTGTAAACAAAAAAATTTAACAAGAACATGTCTTATTTCAGAGGATTCACCTTTACATTACAAAAAAAAATATTTTCAAGGCATGAATGGTAATAGTGGTTGTGTCAGTAAACACAATTTGCACCCCCATCATTTTTAAGAGATACCAAATCTTCAGTGCAAAAAAGAAACTGATGACGTGAAAGAGAGGTTGAGACGTCACCATGGTGACACCATTGTGATGTCACATCTCATGCTGCAGTGCTCCAGTGTCTATTTAGTGAAACACCAAACCATTGGACATGACTTTATGTACAATGGTGTACACAATGCTAATTTTCACTGTTGAGTGGTACAAATGTACATGTATCATCATTATTTTCTTCTGCCTCAGAAAATCTGAATGGTTGTAACATAATGACCCCCTTTACTGAAGAATGCAGACATCTTGAACATGTATTCCAATACAAGCATGAGCCCAACTTGAGATGATTTTCATCCAAATGACATTATTTCCTTCCCTTCAGGCTGTCAGATCGTAATCTTCAATTAATCTATTTAAATTCTATTAAAAATGTTGATTAGCTGTCAGGTGGAAAAAACCACATTGCCCAATTATTTTAATTGCTTATTAACCCAAATTGAAGACCTCTCAATCTCAGGAATTTGAAGGAAATTGCAAGAAAATAACAAGGGGTTTTGAAATTATGAAGGTCCTCAATAATGTGCAGCCAGATAGTTTGAAAACTCAATAGATACTACGATACAAACATAGATAGATGTTTCTATTTGCAGCACCAAGAATTCCAGACAATATTTGTTATTGGTGGTCAATAAAGACTTGATCTCGAAACTCATGCCACTAATTAGCCGTTGAATTTCAATCATTGCTTACAAAAGACAGTTCAATGCTGTCCCTTTCAAGATCCGCTATCAAACCAGTCGAGCTGAAGGGCCGGCCCCGAAGCCAAATGCTTAGGAGCAGACTGTCATACCCAACCCACTATACTATATCCCCAAACTTCTCTAAGATTTTGACACACTCCAGTAAACAATCTCACCTCAATGCCACCTGCCACCACAAGCGGGATTCAAACCGGCTGCCTCTGAGTTGCCTTAGGCAGATGCACCATTTAACACAGTCCTCTTAAAGGTCCGCTATCCAACCAGTTGAGCAAAAGGGCCGGCACCGAAGCCAAGTGCTCAGGAGCAACCAATCATACCCAACCACTATACTATAACAGTACCTAAACTACATCTATGCAGTATCTATACTTGCTTTACTTTACCTTTGTAGGGCACCAAATTAGTAAAATAAGTTGTTGTGAGAGAAACCATTGTACAGAAAGATTGTTGTCGAAAATTGATAACTTAACCATTCAACTGCAGTACAGTCTACATGCTCTACATCATGTGCCACACCATGTAGACAGCAATGATGCTAGTCAGTGTGAAAATGAATTGTTTAATTAGCTAAGCAGGAAGTTTAAATTTGGGGAGGGAAAGAAAACAGCTGGAGAAGCTAAACATTAAAGCTGACCTCTTTGCGAATCTGTTAAAATACAGCTGGGATGCTCTAGATTATAGATAACATGATATTTACACAATTGTGCTGAAAGTGTTGTTCTGAGACAATAGATTCTGCTCAGTTACGAACAACCATAGCAATTTGGAAAATGATGCCTCTTCTCCGGAAAGCTATCTTACAAATCAGATTTTGAGATCAGATTTCATTAAGCTATTTGACATGGTTAACTCCAGTGGCCGAAAAGGAGGCAGTTTTGTCACGTGATTTGTCACATCCATGACGTCATAGGTGAAGGTTCGAATGGGTGGTGTTATCAGAGATGATAGCAACTGATCCAGAGTAATGAATAGTGAAAATGATATATTTTCGATGTGGGCCCATAGTCCAAAGAGATTCCATATGGTGTGTATCAGTATTCGTTATAAAATTATTTTCCATCTTTTCATATATTACGCCATTAAAATTTCATTCTGGAAATAGAAATTAACCAAGAGGAGAGAATGCCAAACTAAGTAAGGAGAGGCCGACTCACCAGTAATTTGTGACGTACTGAGCAAATTTGTCATATTTGGTTCAGTGACAAAAGCTTACTATATCACAATCAACCATATCTCTTGAGTGTCCAAAAATTTCCTGAGATGGATTACTCTTGTTTGACAAAAACTTTCTTACAGGGCTTTCTATCCCTATTAACAATCATTCCTTTTAAAAAAATTTTGCTGCAGACAACTTTATATCCTTAACATATCATCCCTCTTGGGTGAGAAAAACTTGCCTTTTAAAAGTGGCTTAATATCCTTATCATTAATCATCCCTCTTGAATGACAAAAATTTCCTTAGATGGCTCACGAAGCCTATCTCAATCATCAGTCTACCCTCTTGAGCGACAAAAACTTGCCTTCTAAAGACAGCTTACTATCCCTATCCTCAACCGTCCATTGCGAGTGACAACAAATTTCCTTAGATGGCTTACTATCCCAAACAAAAAACATCCCTTTTGAAAGACAACAACCATGCCTGAGACTGCTTACTATCCCAAACATCCATTATCTAAAGTTCTTGATTGACAACAACTATACCTGAGACGGCTTACTATCCTTATCATCAATCACCCCTTTTGAATGACAATACTATCCAAGAACATCAATCATTGCTCTTGAATGACAACAACTTGCCTGAGATGGCTTAATATCCCAAACATGAATCAACGTTCTTGAATGACAAAAACTTGTATATTACACTGTAATAGAGGTTTTTCTATCCATATCAATCATCCCTCTTGAGCCATGAAAACTTGCCTTAGACGCTTATGATCCATACTTACCAGAGTGCACTCTAAAAAATGTCGGGACAAAATTGGTTTTTTAGATTGAAAATGGTTGTTTGAAAACCAAATTTCAATGCAAAACCAACATGGATATTTAAAAAAATCCATGTTGGGTTTTTGCATTGAAATTTGGTTTTTCAAAAAACCATTTTGAATCTAAAAAACCAATTTTGTCTGAAATTTTTTAGAGTGCAGAGTGCAGGGCCTCATAAGGCAAGGGCCACTGTATATCCATTTGTGAAATTGTCAGTTGCAGTTTTTGCACAACAGTCAGATAGTGACTCTACTCCTCAACAACCTTGGATGAAGGCACTCTGCATTTTTGCTACATCTCCTCACAATTGCTACTGATCACACAACACTCAAATCTCACGAGACAAGCAACAAGTCTCGTGGGGAACGAGATGACCATGTTTAGAATGAGTGGAGCCAGCACATGCCTGTCTGCTGAGCTTAATCTTACAGGGGAATCTTCTTGTACAGTGCTGCCTTTCAAAATGTGATCTATACAGTTATAGTAGAGAGATTGATTGATGGATAAAATAATATAGAAAGTACTTTAAGGTCAGGTCTGACTAGTTCTCGAAGGGTCATGTGCATGGTTCGAAGCTGGAGTATTTTATGTGCATTTCAATGTAAATTTAAGGCCTTATAATCATGTCTGTGGTTCATACAAAAGGAAAGTGATGTTATATTTGTATAATGAACAGCAAAACAAAGTTACCAAATGCGCATTGAATGCTGTATGCTTTTGATAACTGTCCTTTGCTGTTCAGTAAAGATTCCTTGAATGTGTGGAAAAGGCTATTGTTCAATATTCTAATAGCTGGGTCTACATATGTATATTGCAAAATACATCGACAACTAATTAGCTTTAATAAATTGGTGATTTCCAGATGAAAAAAGACTACTGTTCCAGACAGCTACCGGGCCTATATTGCACGAGATATCGACAGCTATTAGAAACTCTACCAAATTGTATATTACAGTCCTGATTGAAGAAAAGGCTATTGTTCCAGATCCTAACAGCTGCGCCCATATTGCAAGAGATATCGACAGCTAAACTCTACCAAAGTTAATCAGCCCTACTGTACCTGCCTCCAAAGGTCCTGACCATGGCCCATGTAGCTTCCATAGGTCATTTGTTTTCTAGAGGGCCCCTGAGGTTTCTCAGATTGCTTTGTGGCCACAATGATTTCCTACCATGTACTGCTTGCAGTGACTGGCCAAGATATAAAGCAAGTCATTCTCTTCTCTCTATTTAGTGTTGTATAGATGGTTTACTTGTACAAGCTCAAGTTCTGATGCTGCCTACAGCTTGTTATGATTATATCATCCACTCTTAACACAAAAGGTTCTTGGTGGTATATGTAAGAACCATCCGAAAAAAGGTTCTTAATGTTTTTAAGGGTTCAATTGAATTGAAAAATACTGGTGGGAACTTCCCACTGGGAAGACCCCATGATAGGACCCTCTGCTCCCAACTTGAGAGAAAGGGGTTCAATTGTGGTTAGTTCAGTGCAGTTGGATTATATAAGTGTCGCTTTTGTTTGCTGTTGGACCCTTTCAAAAAGTTGAGTAATGAACCTTTAGGGGTTCCTTATCTATTCCAGCTTATAGAACCCTTAAAGGTTCCATATAAAACCTTTTTGTTAAGAGTGTACTACCTGATTTTTTGTGGAGTGTACACTCTAAAAAGAACGTGTGTATAAAAACCGCGAATGGTTAAAAAAATTGAGCTAGTTTCCCATGCAGTGGAGCGCTTGGATTGGGATCATATATGAGGTTTTTAAAAACCTATTTAGCAAACTTTTTAGAGATGGTCAAACATCGCAATATGCATATTATGAGAGCCTAAAACTGTATCGTTCACCCTTCACTTGACACTTTTTGTTCTCCTATTTGTAACTTTAGTGATTTTTCACACATTTTACAATTTTCTTCTTGTCAAACATATCGCTTTTCCACATCAGTGTGTCCTACACAATTTTTTGTCAGCACTTCTTTTTCACTCACAGCTGTGAAATAAACAAGAGGTTATAAGCCTTTTGAGCAAAAACTCATTTAGGACTTAATTTCAGAAGACAGGTCCACATTTGAAACATCTGTTCAAGTTTTTACTATTTTTTTAAAGGTTTTTTTAATAGAAAAATTAGATTATTGATGTTGCTTTGTCACCTAGTTGTTAAGTACAAATGATGTGTACAAAAAAGCTCTTACTTGAGACAGAAAATGTGTATGTCAAATATGATGCTGCAGTGCAACATAAAAATTGTCCTAAATCCATTGCCTTCAAGAAGAAGTGTTTCCGCACTCTGAGTCCACAAAGGGCATTACTATGTTTGAGTAAAGACTTTTTGGCTTTATTCGTATCTGTTCATCGATTCATCTATTTATTCATTTATCTATTTTCTATCTTTTTACTTCAAATGTATCTGTAATTCTGTGTCTCTCAGCCCTTTTGTCCAGTTTTTTTCTTCAGATTTTAAGACCTTTTTAAAGTCACTTTGTTGATCTACTTTTCTGAGTCATCATTAGTCGACAAATATTTAATCAGATGATAAATTTTCTCAATTTTTTCCAGTTGTAGCAGAAGGCCATTTATGGAAGGCACCCAATTTGATTGTCATTGAAGAAACCAAAAATATAATGTAGGGAGGTCGTGCTATTATCTTTCGAATCTCGTAAAACAAAATTAGCTGCAACAAAGCGGTTAAGTATTCAGGCATTATACACTTTTACCTCGTTCAATTGCTTGGTGAAGGTCCCACATCGTGGCTTGATTCACCAAATTTCCTTGTACGAAGTATATGCATATGTAAGTGCCTTCTCTATTAAGATATTCTCGATCCAAAATGAGTTCAGCCGAAGGCCTCTTGAGGATGGCTGGGTCATCTATAGGGCTTTTCATCCTGTGCCCTCCCCAGGATGTCCACTATATCAAATTGTGACCTGGGTTAAAATAAATTTACAGTTAGTACAGTGGGTGCTCCTCAAAAAGACCGCTTGCCCACCAGGTGCTACCATCGGCTCGAGACCCCCTAGTTACGCCACAGCCTGAGGAAAAATACACTGTTGCTCATAAATATGGAATATACCGAAATAACCACTATCCTTGTTTTATTTTTTTACCCTTGTTTTGGGTGAGTCCAGATTTATAAAATTAACTTCAACATGCTGAGAAGAGGCTCAACTAGCCCGATATGAATGGCTGGAGTGGATTTTGCCTATTTTGAGGTTTTCATGAACAATGGTGATAAACCAACCTTGTTCATTGTGATAAACTCTCAACTGCTAGCAGTCAAAACACTCAAAACTATTTCTGGTTTAAATTAAATTACATTTTGGTAGAGCACACATAGGGTGTAAAATCCTATATCAATAAAACGTTCCTGGTTATCATGCTGTCTTGGAATTTGAAAATGTAAAAAACTGTTCCATTGGACCAAGCATAAATATGACCCATTTTGTCTGTGCTGTGATTATTTGTCTCGGAGGTTCCACATGGTAATGACCATTGAATTGACTCATTTAAAGGCAAACCTTTCCTTTAATGCCAGTAACTTTCACAAATTAACAATTTTGGATGGATTTCTAACCATATATCAAATTCATATATAGGCCTTTTTTGCATAGTTTTTTGAATATCCTCCAGCCAACGAAATTTTCAAAGATTTAAGTAACTATTCAAGTGAGGACTTCAAATAACTCTTCAGGAATCCGCTTAAGTTCTTAAAAGTGCGATTTTAACCTTTGGATTCAAATGGGGTATCCACAATTCAATGGTAGTTTTTGTGTTTTCCTATATTCCATATTTATGAGCAAGAGTGTAGATAGAAAAATCATGTCCACATATTAAATATAAGGTCAAATTGGTCAGAGGTAAATCATGCAGCTACACTGTAAGATGTGATTGAGTGAGACCGATGCACATTTCTTTGGGCTAACATAGCTTGTTGATTTATATCAAGACAATGGACAGGTTATCACAACTTAAAACAACAAGCTGTGTTAGCTCAAACAAATTATGCAACCATCTCACCCAATCATTTACACCGTAAGCTGACTCAAAATTTCAAATTTTAAAGTGTCTATGATCAATCAATAGATCTCTATCTATTGTTGGAAGCACCGTTCTGCTAATGTGCTTTGATTAGTGTTCAGACCACACAATCGGTGATCAATATCTCTCAAGGCTGACGATTGCCTCTTAGCTGACAATGAGCAGATTTATGGCTGCCCTCATGACATAATATAACATCATATTACATAATATTACATCATATCACATCATATCACATCATACTAATCAAGGTCATTGAGTAATACTAGCATTATGGAGTAATATTAGCAATATGTGAACAAGACTTAGTAGGAAGCTTTGCAATCAGGAGTGACATATTTGTGTGGATCTGTATTTGGGGGGGGGGGGTTAATACCCTTCCATGGTATGAATTTCTTTTGTTAATTGCTAATAATAACCATGATTACTGTTGACAGTGCAAGAAGAAGATAGTAAGTAGACAACTTTGACAGTAATATCTGTATCTGCTAATGTGAATAATATCTGAAATGATAACAAGATTACAGGCACATGCCACAAAATAATTTAACTAATGGCAAATGGCATAATGCTATCTCGATAGCAGAATTGTTCTCAGATAAAAGTTGCAATAAGACGGTTGATTATCTGTCACAATTGGCAACAATCTTCTGTAGCGACCTTCGGTGGAATCGTATTGTCCCATCTGAGTCGGTGTTCAATATGATTCACCTGCAGCTACAGACAAGTACAAGAAAAAGATTATGCTGATTCTCTTTCACGTAAATAGCTTTTTGTCTGGTAATGAATCAAGGACTAGATTTTAAATATCATATTATATTGGATTTTTTTCTAACTGTACAATGTACATTGTATTGTATTATGGGACACATAGGTAATTTTGACTTTTAAAGTGTCAATAAAATATTATTATTATTATTACACTGTGTAATTAATTCCCTTCACTATTACTACAGTGCTGTTAGCTCTTTTCAAGTCTCACAAGAAATACAGTGTAATTTTCACAATACAGTCTCTCTTTCTGCCTCAAGACTACTCATACCAATCTTCTTTCTCTGGTATCCTTACCATTCTCCTTTTTCTCCTCACCACTTTCCATTTTTTCCTCACCACTGTCAATATCCCCCTCACCACTCTTCATTTTCTTCACACGACTCTCCAGTTTCACTTCACCACTCTCCATCTTTTCCTGACCATGTTCCTTTCTATCCTGACCACTTTCTTCTCCTCCTCACATGCTCTCTTTTTTCTGCTCACCATTCTCCCTCTTTCTCATCTACTCTTCCCTTTTACCCTCACTGCTCTCCATTTTTCTCCTCACCACTTTCCTTTTCTTCCACACTACTCTCCACTCTCCATTTCTCCTCAACACTCTCCACTTTCTCCTCACCACTCTCTTTTTAACTCCTCACCACTCTCCTTTTTCTCCTCACCACTCTCCTTTTTCTCCTCACCACTCCCCCTTTTTCTCCTCACAACTCTCCCTTTTTCTCCTCACCACTCTCCATTTATCCTCACAATTCCCCCCACCACTATCACCATTTTCTCTTCCCCTCGCCATTCTCCTTTTTTCTCCTCACCACTCTCCACTTTCTCCTCACCACTCCCCCTTTTTCTCCTCACAACTCTCCCTTTTTCTCCTCACCACTCTCCTTTTTCTGCTCCCACCAGTCTACTCTTCATCTTAAGTGAGAGGGAGGCCACCAGATGGAGCTATCTCAAGGGGTCATTGAACATGACAGATGGGGGACAGGGGAGCAAAAGGTCAGGGGGAGAAAATTGATGGTTAGATGGGAGGAGTGGAAAGGAAAATAGTAGTGTTGATAGATGATGCCAGATAGGTGCCATCATGCCAAATACGGCATCATCTATCGCATCGATGTGGTTTCGTTGTTGACTCTGACGGTCTCGGAGAGATTTTTCCCTTGAGGATCGCAGTGATCAGCGCTGTCCAGCACTGTCCAGCAGGACCAAATAACTAACTAAAGGCTCAAGAAGGCATTTTTGCTCCAAAGTCATGCCTCTTATGAATCATACTTAAATGGGAAAAATCTCAAGTCTGACAGCATCCATTGCATTATACTCGTATTAGGTATGTACTGAGGTTATCACTGTCATCTTCATCGTGGTTGGCTATTGCAATGATTTCGTGGAACCATAAAAGATATGTCACATCATCAATTGTGTCTATTTATTACATGCGTTGTTTATGGCGCTGATTTTCAGCCGTCTGTGGCAGTATGATCAGTGACAGAATGCTGGGCTGCAAACCACTAGGACCAGGGTTTCCTTTATAGTCATAGCAACCTTGGCTTTGTCGATGGATGTCTATCTATCTATCTATCTATCTATCTATCTATCTATCTATCTATCTATCTATCTATCTATCTATATATCTATCTATCTATCTATCTATCTATCTATCTATCTATCTATCTATCTATCTATCTAGCTATCCATAGATGGACAGCAGTTTCAATCCTCCTTCGCCTCATTGTTGTGTTCTCCTCCTGTCCTGATTAGCCTACCGAGTGCATAAATACAGGACGTAAAGCACCAGTCATCCATCCATCCATTCATCCATCTATTGCATCAACATGGTGTCGGTTATCTTGGTGTGGTTGTATCTATGGCAATGTTGCATGATGTCTCATCACCTTGGAATAGATACAAGTCGCATAGGTGTGACAGTTTGTGTGCCAAGTGTGAATATTGTGATCTGTGATGACATGCAGATATCATATTGGACATTAGATATCATAGCAGATTTAGATATCATACCACTGAATTTGGATTAGGCGGTACTTCTTGTTTATGATGGCTTCCTTGGCGGAAACTTCCTACGACTGAATTGAGGATTACATTTCATCATATTGGGGATTAGATACACTGAAATGGGGATCAAACACGTACAACTGAACTGGGTATAAGGTGTCATCACAAAATAGATGTTGAATTTATGTAATATTGTCTGTCGGATGTCTGCTGCAACAAGGACTACCGTATTGATTTGATGATTGCATGAAAGACCTTGATGTTGTTGTGAATGACTTTTGATACCAAATATAATATTCTGGTGTAATCACAGGTTAATTCCAATCTATTATGATGGTTCTAGTTGCTCAAGAGAGATTATTGAGATTCACATAGAACAGAGTGGGTGTTCTTAGATCTAATGAATCATAAATTTTCCCCATTAGAAGGATTATTTACTTAAAACCACTAGAGCTAAGAGTTGGCTTTATGAGAAACACCTCATGTTCAGCCGTTGGAGTCGATATCTTTTTGGATGATGTTAACATGGAGTGTCTTGTTAGCCGGGGGCTAGAATGGCATCTGACAGGTTCGGGATGACCTGCCATGGTCCTAGGGGCCCAGCGTATCTGCTAAAGTGGCCTGTGGTCACTTACGGATTGATTTACAACCCTAAGCCATTGATCTTGTGAAGATCCTGTGGAGATCTTGTGGAGATAGTGGCTCCGATGAACTTATCTGGAGTGGGCAGCGATAGCGAGTTGTCGTCAGGGCAATGACAGCCGGTGACTGCCGGTGAACTCCACGAGGTGATGTGTTGACATCGAACTCATCAGTGTGAATGGGGTGTGAGGTTGGTTTTGAGATATTGTGTTTGAGATATCATGCACATGACTCCATGAGAGAACGCATGGTGTTGTAGTTTTCGAGCTACATTAAGTTATGTGACATCTTACTATGCCACCGAAAGGGGGCTTGTCTTAAAGGAATGTTGTATGATGTAGCGGTCTCATTTCTTCCAGGCCAAGATATTGGTTTTTGCAAAATGGTCTTCTTTAGTGTGATTAGCGTTTCTGGTGAGTCTTGCTCATGAGTTTCATGACCGGTGTCTACTGTCTAGTCAACGATAATTGAGCCACCATGCCGTTTCGAGAATGATGATATATATGCTTGAGTTATTTCTGATCTTGAGTCTCATCAGAAACAATAAGTTTGATCTTTCCTTGTACGTATTCAAATGAAACACATAAATGCAAGCCTTTAGGAATGTTACTGCACAATCGTATCTGAAGGTATTACTCATGAATATGGAATCTCCATAAAAATCGACAACTACAGCAATTTCTGCTGGAGCACATGATAGTACGGTTCAGTCATAACTACTTCCAATGAATACCATAAGGAAGAATATATCACCATTAAAAACTTATGTTACAGCGTTTCACCCAAGCAGAGCTATAGCAGGGTGTAATATGGAATTTCAGGGGGTTTATGAAGGTAGGGGCCTGGTAGGGCCCATCTAGCCAAAGTTTCAAAATTGATGTAAATGTTATAAGAATAGTTGAGGCTTTCAAAGAGTGATTAGGGGGATGAGTGGACATTAATTTACAGTGAACCTTCAACTCCATAATATACTTTTTTCTGCCAAATTTTTGAAAAAAAAAGTATTCATATGTAAGAGTGAGAGTGTAGAATTAATAAGCATCACACTTCTTATGGTTTTAAAGGTAGGTAGTAGGTACAGTCATGTAGGTCGTGTGACTATCTGTATTCTGTACTTCTAAATACCTTGTACCTTCCTGCTTTGCCTTCAGAATTCTTGGAACCGCATTGCCTGCGAAAGTCACTTTGGCTCGCTTTCCTCTAGTTCCCTAGTTTCCTTAGTGTTTCGTCGAAAGTGACTCCACAGCCTTGGCTAACTTGGCTGCCTGTGCAGGCTGTGTAGCCGAGATGACCCATCCACCTAATCTCATTCCAGAGCGGAGTTTTTATGAAGTGGTGTCACCTCGCCAGATGAGCAAGCCGTTGCCGAGGCATGCTCGAAATGGTCTCTTCTATGCTAGAATAGACCGGCCGCCAATATTCTCACTGTAATGTGGACCGGTCTCATACACGGCATGTCCCTTCTCCACTCGGGTCCACCCCGCTATCAATGCATTCAAGCAAAATGGCCAATAGCCTGGAGTCACAGCCCAGTCATCTGCCTGCAAGTGTATGGCACTAAAAATACCAGTTCCAAAGAGCTTCATTGCTATACTCCATATTTACCCCCAACCTTTGTGTCCAATATCATTCTATCCTTCACTTACCCCCTTTATGTCTGCAGTCTATATTAAGATATATTATCTGTGAATTATGTGATCCATATGATCTGCCTATCTATAAATAGATTGATGTCAAGGAAGACAGAGATTGTTAGATAGATAGTGAGATATATGCATATACATAGATGGATAGGCCTACTTGGATATAGAAAGGCACATAGGCCTACATGTAGATAGATGGATAGATACATTGTATATATACTATAGGCATAATCAGATGGTTAGGTACATGTATAGAAAAAGGGCTAGATAGATAGCTATAGGTAGATACTTTAGATACACTGTAGAGTTTAGAAAGTAGATAGATAGATAGGAGGGTGGATGGATTAGATAGACAGAGTATCCTGGTAGGATTGCAATTTGATTTAGTTCAGTTTTCAGTTATATCCGACCTATAAAACTGCAGTTGTGTTCCTTTTTTGGGTGAGACGGTAAATAAACATTGAATACTAAATGTATATAATGAGATTTTGCCATCCGCAGTTCAGCGCCAAATTGAACTTCTGTTTGAATTTCTTTCTCAGAGGTACAACCGAAATGCAACCAAAATTTTAGGAACCGGCACAACACTAGTCAAGAGATTGTTATGAATATAACATTTAATGTATATCCTCAATTCAGGTAATGTATAGATGCAGTTAGCAATACATTACATTATCATGCACTTGTTTTTAAACATAAACTGTGTGCATAATCGGTGTGCAAAATATCATCTTCGACCTTGGTGTCTGAATTTTAAATATCAATTCATTCGTATGCAAACTATTCAGGTGTACTGGATTTGTGGAAAACGAAACAACAACACCATACTTTAGATTTAATTGGAGTTGTCATGAAGCAATTAAAGTGGTATATCCCAAATTGCCAATTGCATCATCTTATAGCTACATTTTGGCTTGTTTAGGTGTAGTAAAGCATTGCATCAATATCTAAATTACCACTGTAATATGTAAATATTAAAATCCATCATTGGAAATCCATCATTTTATTGAATTGCCCTGAAACTTAATGGGTGTTCCTAGCACATATGTTTCCCTGGTAATTAACGCCCAAAGTGCCTTAGTCAGCAAAAGTCGGTTATTATGTTTTATTACATGAATTCCTAATGATATTTTATTTACGCTCGAGTCAGCAATTTTCGATAACACTAATTCATAACTAGATTTAAGCCGCCTTAAATGCACATAAAAACATATGTGCAACCATCTAGCTGCTAAAACTAGAAATTATGGCCCTGCACGTCAATTGATGACCAGCTTAACAAATGAAAGCCATAAATTAGCATTAAATAAATAAAAGGCTAAACCTCCCATAAGTACGTGTGTTTCATTTTGTATCAGCGCTGTGCTCAGCTGACGCGCAAAAATGCTGTGCATTTCACTGTAAAAAAATCTTCCATTACTGCAATTCACTTCATTGCAAAAATTTGGATTTTTTAATCAATTTTTAAAAATGATAGAGTGAGATTGTTGCACAATTCCTTTGAGCTGACATAGCTTGTTGTTCTAAGTTATGACAACGGACAGATTATCATAACTCAAAACAACAAGCTATGTCAGCTCAAAGGAATTGGGCAACCATCTCACTCAATCATTTAAGTCAAAATTTCACATTTTACACTGTGGTATAAAACTTATTTTAGTGTTGTATAACCAGCTGGGTCATATTCAGAAATAGCCACTATTGTATTTACTTGATTAAGGGTCAGTTTATAATCAGATTTAATATATATAGTACTTAGCGTGAATTTACAGCTAAATTTTAACTTTGCTACTTCACATTTTTCACTCACATATTGTCAGATTATATCGAAGCGCACACTTCAAATCAATATAAGTCAGGCGGTTTTGCACCTGTATTCTTGTATATATTTAGTGTGATGATGAAGCACTTTAGTTGAGTTTATGAACTAATTTTAGATTTGCCTTGTGGTATGTGAGGTTCAGGTAAAAAAAAATTCACACTTGTTAAAAAAGGATTCATTGAACCACATTTGCAGGTGCAACTCAGCTACAGGTAAAAAAGTATCCTTAGGCTTAAACTTCAAGTGCTTTTTCTGTTTTTAAAAATCAATTAGTTTTATACGTACATTGTAGGTTGTAATTTGCTGATTCGAGCATACTTAAGTCAGAAAAGACACTGCGAAGTAAAGGTGCATCATTGTTTATAAATGCTTGATGATTGGATCCTTCAAATGAGAAACCACCCTACAATAAAGGCAAAGATTTTGTTTACATGATAAGTTCAATGTTTCATCTGAACGACATCCAGCTGAGATTCTGCTCATGAAGATCTGCTGAAAATTTTGGGGCCCTCATCTGAGGTTTGGACCCATGTAGGCAAATAGCTCTGGCTGGGTCACCTGAACCTATGTTGGACAGTAGTTTCATCAGCCTTTGTCTCATTGATAAATTTTCAGTCCTCCTCCTGTCTTAATTAGCAAATACAGGATGTACAGTTCCAATCATCAATCCATAATGACACTGATTTGAACAATTTTTAATCAGATGGTCATAATTTAACATTCTGCCACAATGTAGTATCCTATTCTATTCTAAATCTATTCTATTCTATTCATAGCAATGGAGACTCCCAATTTCAGCTCCTGTCACAATGTAACATTCTTGTTTCATTAATAGTTTTATTGCAACATTACTTTTATTATCATACCATAACCTTCAATATTGAGCCACATTCTAGCTCTCCTTCAGTTTTTGTCTGAATATTTTTCAATCCATATTATGAACTATATTTTTGCTCGTAACCGGCTTATCTTTTTTATGGTTATTATTGTTGCTGCGGATTGGCCAGTAAATTGACAAGGCATGTTGAGCTTGCTAAAACCACTATGTAGCTTGTGTGTGTTATGGCAATACAATTATTGTTGTTTTATTAGTCTCATTTGGTGGTAGTTAGGACCCACTAATAAGGCTGAAAAATATGTTATGCATGTTTGCGCAGTTATCGTGCGGGTGGTTACTCAGATTGATTGTGTGAAATACTGGCAAAAATGGCAAAGACAGACTAACTGATTGGTAGATAGATATGGTAAGTGTAGCTCTCTAAACCTGGTTATGGTTGCACACAAGGGTTGATTAATGAGATAGGAGAGAGACTGGGAGTCCTCAACATCTTACACTTCTTTCGGCTCTGGAGGATGATGTCATCCATATTTACCTATCTTCCTAGTCCTGATGTGAACTGCTGTGTTTTTGGCCAGTTGTGCTAATAACGTTGGAGTTCACAACACTGGAGCTTATATCTGCCTAACAACTTCAATGAAGATACCTGATTATGGCATTTTGTTATACAATATGTACATATAATGTAGGTCTATTTGTTATGCCCTAGATACCATGCATGTCAAGATCTATTCGTCATAAATCTTCTTAAGTCTCAATGGTTCCTTTATGGCTACTGCATGGCACAGAAAAGTTAGTAGCACTTTTAAGGTGTTAAGGGTGACCTACCTCTTCAACTTGACTGCTAAAGGCTACTTGGTCACTGGAGGAAAGGCTTAGTGCCTTGCACATGCCATAAAAGGCAACTAACGTAGTCCTCCTAATGTTGGAAGGCTGTAAAAAGGGTCTCAGGTAGAGAGTGCCATGCATGTCAGGGGAAGATGTTCCTTGAGACAGGCAGGAAGCTCTATGAAGGGTCAATGTAACCGTATTTGGCAGTTTGGCGCAGCTTCAGCTGTGTGGTTTTCTGGTATAGATCTATATGAAAAGGTGGTAGGACATGCTTGATATTTAATATAACTGCTATGTCATAGATTTTTAAGATGATCGTTGCGTGAGTGACTGCTATTAGTTAAGACATAGCTACATGATATGGCATGACTTACATATTTTCACAACCAATCAAAACGTATTGATGTATCATATTATCTTTGTCACCATTCAAAGTACATAAGTACTTCTTTCTTTGTGATAGACTTCAAAATATCACCTTGTGTGCAGTACCTTCAGACAGGCAAGCCACATATGTTTCACAATCTTTGAAACGTAATACAGAGCTCTCACAGTTTACTCTGGTTCATCACGAGAGAGTCGTGGGTGTTTTAGATCCCACATGAACTTCATTGATGTGCAGTTAGAAAGCTTTCTGAGTCGGAGAGTCTGAGAATGATAAAGAAAACACATTAGTATGCACAGGTGCAGTGCAAAGCAATGTCACAGAATACTCATCTGCAGATCAACACACAAAGTCTGTGAAAATTCAGGAATCCGTTTTGGATTATCTGTATTTTCTAGTAAGACTATTGAGGTCCAGAAAGCGGACATAGAAGCATGCAGAAAGTGTAGCTGCCTGCTAACCTAATGGTGCCGGATTATTGCCAGGTTGAGTCACTAGGGGTCATCTTGCAGAATGAAATGTGCCCTAGATTCCATGTTTCGACTGAATCACCATACACCTTATATAGTTGTTATCTCTCCTTTATGGCTACTGCATGGCCCAAACATTTTTATGAGTGGCATTTAGTGTGCAAAACAATGCCTCACTTGTCTGCCTTGACTTTAAGATAGTGTTAGTAAGGTGAACATTGTAGAGAGACTGAAAAAAGGGACATGGTGCCTTTTAGTGTATGCACCTATCTATAGGTTTTTTTGGAGTTTGTGCAATGGACCTGAATGGTACTAAACAAGTAGTATGGATGTTTCATTTTACTTTTTTCACCATACAAAAGTACACAAGGACTTCGTTCATGTGATAGACTTCGGAATCTGAGAGTGCGTGCAATACCTTCAGACAGGCATGCAGCATATGTTTCATAATCTTTGAAACATAATATAGAGCTCTCACAGTTTGGTCTTTCTGGCTTAGCACATGAGAGTCGTGGGTGTTTTAGATCATCCCACATGAACTTCCTTGATATGCAGTTCAAAAGCTTTGCGAGTCTGAGAGTGATGAAGAAAATACATTAGTATGCACAGGTGCAGTGCAAAGGAATGTCACAGAATACTCATCTGCAGATCAGCACACAAAGTCTGTGAAAATTGAGGAATCCTTTTTGAATTTTTTGTATTCCCTGGTAAGGCTTATGGCCTCCAGAAAGTATACATAAATACATATAGAAAGTGTCTTTGTCAGACGTTCTATATGTGCAAGATAATGTCCATTTTAAAGCATTAATTTTTAAAAATATATATGTCTTGGAGTTCAATATTACAACATGAAAGTGATCACTGCATAATGTTTTCAACATAAGCAGATGTCATATTGCATAATTTTATATTGTTTTAAAACTCTGTCTGTACATGTAGTTCAGTCTTTTTGAATAAGTATGCTGCCAGAACCACATTTGAGAGGAGTAATCAGCATAACTGTTAGAAACAACTGTCTGGAGCTATGGATTCTCTTAGTCTTTCAAGCACTGTCAGGTTGAGTCACAAGGGTACAATGCTTGTGTAACTGCAGCAGACATATTGTTGTTGATGGGTCATCTTGCAGAAAGAAACATGCTCTAGATTCCATGTTTAGAATGAGTCACCATACATCTTGTTTAGTTTTTATTGCACCTTTATGGTTACTGCATGGTACCAGAAATCTTTATGGATGGCATTTAGTGTGCCAAAGATGCCTCACTGGTCTGTCTTGATTTCAAGATAGTGTCAGTAAGGCGTACATTGCAGTGAGACTGAAAAAAAAATGGACATGGTGCCTTTTAGTGTATGAAGTCTATGGACCTATAGTCGAGTTTGGAATTTATGCAACTGACCTGAATGTTACTAAAAAGAGGTATCGATGTTTAACAAAGAACATAAGGAATTTTTTCCTGTGAATAACAGACTTCAGAATCCGTCAGTGCGTGCAATACCTTCAGACAGACATGCCACATATGTTTCATAATCTTTGAAACATAATATAGAGCTCTCACAGTTTGGTCTTTCTGGCTTATCACGAGAGAGTCGTGGGTGTTTTAGATCATCCCACATGAACTTCCTTGATATGCAGTTTGAAAGCTTTGCGAGTCTGAGAGTGATAAAGAAAAGACATTAGTATGCACAGGTGCAGTGCAAAGCAATGTCGCAGAATACTCATCTGCAGATCAGCACACAAAGTCTGTGAAAGTTGAGGAATCCCTTTTGGATTTTCTGTTTTCCCTGGTAACTTGGTAAGGCTAATGACCTCCAGAAAGTATACATAAAAAGGCATGTTGAAAGTATATATAGTTACCTGCTGTTCTGAGGGTGCCAGATTATTTCCATTTTATATCATTATTTGGAAAATT
Source organism: Platynereis dumerilii (assembly GCA_026936325.1). NCBI lineage: Eukaryota > Metazoa > Annelida > Polychaeta > Phyllodocida > Nereididae > Platynereis > Platynereis dumerilii. The sequence goes on from JAPTHN010000008.1 coordinate 9,600,064, forward strand.
TGTATTGGAGTTCAATAACATAACAGTGAACACTGCATGATGTTTTCAACATTGGCAGATGTCATATCACATAAATTGTTAAACTTTGTCAGTAGACCTTCTTTTTGAATATTTACTAGAACATCAGAACAGCATGTGAGAGGAATAAAAAAGTTACTGTTAGAATGACCTTCACTTTCACACGGCTGTCTAGAGCTACATGTATACATTCTCTTAATAGACTTTCAAGTACTGTAAGGTTGAGTCACAAGGGTACAATGCTTGTGTAACTGCAGCAGACAATGTCAGACATATTGGTGTTGATGGGTCATCTTGCAGAAAGAAACATGCTCTAGATTCAATGTTTAGAGTGAGTCACCATACACCGGTACATCTTGTTTAGTTTTTATTGCACCTTTATGTTAAATGCATTGTCAAAAAATCTTTATGGATGGTATTTAGTGTACCAAAGGGTGTCTCACTGGTCTGCCTTGATTTTAAGATAGTGTCAGTAAGGGAAACATTGTAGTGAGACTAAAAAAAATTGACATGGTGCCTTTTATTGTATGCACCTAGAGGTGAGTCTGGAGTTTGTACAATGGACCTGAATGCTACTAAACAAGAAGTATGAATGTTCATTTTACTTTATTCACCATACAAAAGTACACAAAGACTTCTTTCCAGTGATGGACTTCAGAATCTGAGAGTGCATGCAATACGTTCAGACAGGCATGCAGCACATGTTTCATAATCTTTGAAACGTAATATAGATCTCTCACAGTTTGGTCTTTCTGGTTTATCACGAGAGAGTCGTGGGTGTTTTAGATCATCCCACATGAACTTCCTTATATGCAGTTTGAAAGCTTTGCGAGTCTGAGAGTGATGAAGAAAAGACTTTAGTTTGTGCAGGTGCAGTGCAAAGCAATGTCACAGAATACTCATCTGCAGATCAGCACACAACGTCTGTGAAAATTGATCCTTTTTGGATATTCTGTATTCTAATGACCTTCAGAAAGTATACATAAGACACTTATGGAAAGTATGGTTGCCTGTTGTTGTAAGGGTGCCAGATTATTTCCATTTTATAACATTATTTTGAAATATTTGTCTTGGAGTTCAATAGCAGAACATAACAGCGAACACTCTGTAATGTTTTCAACAGAACAGCATGTGAAAGGAATAATCAGCATTACAGCTAGATATGACTATCTCTTTCAAATGAATGTCTGGAGCTATATATAAATCATTTATTTCATTCACATGGTTACATGGAATATCATTTTCAAAAATTACAAGAAATTATATAAATATGTATTAAAAAGTAAATATAAATATCAGGATATAAAATCACATTGTACAAATAAAATCAAGTATAATGTCAATTTCATCATGATTAAAACCATCAATAAAAATATCACCATTTCTAAAAGTAAAAATCTCTAAAATAAATTGAACTGTATCACAGTCAGTCTTGAACTCGTTCAGTCTGTAACATTTCTCAAATATGGCACTTTCTGGAACATTTAAATGTCTTGCGATAACTTGTATATTGCTGCCTATGATGCTTCTTCGGTCACTCCAGCACATTCTTGTCAAAAATGATATTTTTACGTTGTCACTGTTCTCCATTTTCTTTATCATTTTGAGGAATCGTGCATATACTTGGCTCATAGCCGGAGGTCTATCAATGAGCTGTGGCAAGAGATGTCTGTGTGTCCTGCATGGTACATTTAAAACTCTACGAACACAACGATTCCATGCTGTCTGAAAACTTGGTACTGCTTTGTCTGCAAATCGCCATGCCTCTGCCCCGTAAAAATGTGCACACTGCGAATTGAACACCTTTTTGATAATCCTGGTGTCAGAAAAACCAAGCGACGCTAAGATAGTGTTCACTCTTTGAAATAGATCTCCCTTTTTCACTGATATTTCCTTTTTCTCGCTCAATCCACAATGCAGATGATTACCCAGATGTTTTACCTCATTTACCCAGTTTAACACATTTCCATTGAGTTGAATGTTAGCTTTTTCGTTAGATATTCCTTGTGAAAAATGCATGCAGACCGTTTTAATTGGATTGTACTTGACGCTAAATTCATTTCCAAATTCTTCACAAGTTTGAAGCATTCTTCTCAGCCCTGACACACTAGGGGCGCATAAAGTTAAGTCGTCGGCGTATCCCATGGCTCCAAAGAAATGTTGACCAATTCGGCACCCAACACCATCTTTCTCTAGTGCACGCAACAACACATCAACATAAAGACAGTACAGCACTGGTGAGATGACGCCACCCTGGCGAATTCCATTCGTGGTCCCGAAAGAACTTGAGTGTTGACCTTTCCATGTCGCTCTAACAATCTGTCTCTGATAAAGATCAAGCAACATCCGAATAATTAATGCTGGCATTCCTCTATCCTTGAGGACTTCAAATAGCTTATCGTGCCTAACACGGTCGAAGGCCTTGGTTGAGTCTACAAAACAAGCATACACGTCAGAATCATTTTGCAAGTAATAATTAATTACTTCTTTAAATACTAATGAGCACATAGATGTACTGTGATGAGGCTTAAACGAGTACTGCATGTCACTTGTCATCAAGATATCTGCGTAGATTTCAGTCTTTCAAGTACTGTGCGGTTTAGTCACAATGGTGCAATGCTTGTTTAACTGCAGCAGACATATTGTTGTTGATGGGTCATCTTGCAGAAAGAAACATGCTCTAGATTCCATGTTTAGACTGAGTCACCATACATCTTGTTTAGTTTTTATTGCACCTTTATGGTTACTGCATGGTACCAGAAATCTTAATGGATGTCATTTAGGGTGTCGAAGAAGCCTTCTCTGGCCTACCTCTTCAACATGACTGTTAAAGGCTTCTATAATGTACGCCTCTTAATGTTGGTGGGCTGTAAAAAAGGTCTTAGACCCGCAGTGAATGCATGTTATCTATGAAGGGTTAATTTTTAGTATTTGGCAGTTTGATGCTACTTGGGCATAGGAAGTTGAGCCAAACATACATGCTCGTCATATATGTGACTGCAGATATAATATGATTTATTAAACAATTTTAAAGGTGATTCTCTCTTTTTTACACAGTTCATTATCACAAATCTCTTGTTGTACAGTAGGAATGATAAATTTATAATTTCACTGGTGCGAAACTGTTTGAGAAATAGCTAGACACACAGTTAAAATAAAATAATTGGCCTTTGTGGTGTGTTCTGTCTCTTATGCTTCTGCGGGCATTAAACTTTAAGAAATAGTGAGAATTTCACGACAATGTAAACAACTTCCTTTGAACATGCAAACTTTACGCAGTCATGCAATCCAGATATTTGAAACATAATATGGACAACTTGTAGGTATATCGTATATAGTGCTGTAGCATCTTCATGGAAGTTAGCTTTTCCATGAAGTTAATCACCAGCGGGTGGTGTCCCAGATTCCACAAAACTTTGATATGGGAGTTTAAAGCTTTCCCTGATAGAGTCTGAGGACAATAAAGAAGGGCATTGATAAGCAAAGGTACAGTGCAAATAGCCACACAAAGCTGAATATCTATGGTTTATAATCTATGTGGTGTTCTGTCTAATGAGAGAGAGGAAAAAAAAATTTATTTTCTAGGATATTGATGGTTCAACAATTTGAAGGACATGGAATAGTATATTGGACAGAGATACTTTGGATTTGAGTAGCACAAAAATGGGGGTTCTATTCCACTTTTAATGAGCAACTGTAGTGCATATTATGTGTGAATGCCTATTGTTGAGCTCTGATCTGTTCCAAAGCTGCACAACAGGTTTTTGCTCAAAAATGGAGTATGTAATGTCTGTCTTTGAATGGCATTTTTGGAGCTTTAAATTCCTAAATGTGGCGAATTCAAAACCCAAGAATGTCCGAAGCAAATTAATTACACTCATTAATACTAGTCAAGAACGCTCAGTCAATCGATCGTTCTCACCAAACCAATTAGTATAGATCTGGGATCTTTGCACAATGTAGTATAAGAGCAATACTTTTTAAAAAGATTAAAATCACAACCAACTTGAAAAGTAGCTGAAATCAGCAAAATATTGACCTTATCCAGAACCAAACCCTCTTAAGTGTTTAACATAAAAACTGAAACACAATACAGACCATTGTTCAAAGTTGGAAGTTTCATCATATGGAATGTATCTTTCAAAGGCTGCATGAAACAGACTATGCCAGAAAGAAAATCTTGACAGCCCAACATGACAGTCTCTGGCTTCTGAAATTTTCTATAGAAGTAAATGACAGACTTCAGAAACTTGAAAACTTGGGGGAAAAAGAGCAGATGAGGATGATGGTTATCGTAGAACTTGATTGTCTATTCCTGCATGGTTGTGACAGTTGTACGGTGTAAGACCCACAGTCCTGTCATTTAGTTTAATTTGAAACAATTGTAGTGTTTTTCCATTGCAAATAAAAATCCACATGGTGGCATTGATTTGTCATTGTTTGTACTAAATTGAAGGTTCAACTTGTCTCCATTCTCTTTCAAGTAGGCTGTTTCACTCTAAAACGATTCAGGACTAAATTGGTTTTTACAGCTGCTTGGCAGCCTGTACTGCGAGAGGAGTTCAGCTAAACTTATGACAACTTAAAAGGTCGTGCTGTTTCACCTATGTCATTAAAACTTTGCATACAGTCTCTGTAGAATTTTATCTCGCGTTGAAAAACTTTTGGTGGCTTATTCTGATCGAAAAAAATTATTAAAGAAAACAAAAAGGCTGCATATTTTGAGGTCAAAGGTCAATCACTGTAACGAAATAAACTGTGTCATAAGTGTCAGCCTCCAATGTTCAACCAAGCGTGAAAACACTTATATTACAAGGTATCTTTAAAAACACCACAGAAGGAAGGGAGGAAGAAAGGAAGGAAGGAAGGAAGGCAGGAAGGAAGGAAGGAAGGAAGGAAGGAAGGAAGATAGATAGATGTATAGATAGATAGATAGATAGATAGATAGATAGATAGATTTATATAGTAGATTAGTAGATTAGACACTTGCACCTTTATATCTACAAGCAGCTGTTAAAGTGCTTGCACGTTATTTTTTTAAATACAAAAAAAAATTTCATGACAATACAGCTGTGGGCCTACGGTATTTCCACAAACCCAAATTGGAATGATACAGAGGACAAGCCTTAAACCCAAACAGAGGTTTTTATGCGATTAATTTTCTAGAGTGTAGGCATTGTTTTTGATTAGATTGTCTTGGACTACTTATGCTGGTTGTCTCACGAGCTGAAAGGGAGAGTAGAAGTCTTCATTTTTACTCCATGTAAGGGATCTTTTCCTTCACACATCAGCATAGACAACTAGATTGCCTCAGGGTAGTGCAAGTTTGTAACACTTACCCTTACACAGGAGGTAACTAGAACCTTAAACTGAATTGATGCAGAAAGCAGTGCAGCAACCACTCATCTGGTCCACTGAGTAATCAGCAAATCCATTCATAACCAACTTTCAATTGCCTGTCAAAGTTAACTTTCTAAACTCCTTTGATAGTCAACAATATTTTGTTGGGAAACAGATTGTTTTTCTATTACGTCTATGTATGGCCTGTCCCTCGGGCCTATATTTAGCTTTCCCAAGGGATCATATTAAACTTGTTACAACACTGCCTTTCACTGTATACATGTTTTGAAGCATAACTCCAACTTGTCTTGAAAGGCGTGAAATTGATGGTTGGATATAACCATGGTAAAGGTGTTGGGCTGTGATAACAGCTGAATCCGACATATCATTCAAAAGTAATTATTCATTCCCACCCACGACAAGCTAGTCAGTTGAATTTATTCAGCTACAAATTCCTCTTTTAAAGGTTTTCAAATTGCTGTGCTGTTTTCAACATTGTGCGAAGTACTAATTACTAAAATTAATACAATATCCATTTAGACAAACAGTTATTTATTGATTCAAAATACAGCTTTTAGAGTGCGGATTTAAACCCACAACCAGGCAACAGCAATTCTCTTAACTAAATGAAGAGTTAAAGTTATCCTTCCCCAGTACCACCATTCATAACTGCACCAGAATCACTAAATTGCAGCTATGTTGCATCAAACTGTCAACCAGTGTTACATAGACCCTTCATGGAGCTTGCTTTTCATCTTATGAACCATGTTCGCTGAGATGCATGAGAATACCTTCCTAAGACCTTTTTTACAGGCCGCCAACATTAGGAGGCGTATGTTAGTTGCTTTTTATGGCATGTAGGAGGCACTAAGCCTTTCCTCCAGTGGCCAAGTAGCCTTTAACAGTCAAGTTGAAGAGGTAGGCCACCTTTAGCGCATTAAATGTCCTCCACTAAGATTTTTTTGTACGTGACAGTAACCATAAATGAACCATAAGAGTTGTTGCTGCATTCATCTTATGAAGTGAGATGACCCATCACTGTGTCTTAGCAACAATACTTCTGCTACAGTTACATGTTAATAGTGGCAACTGAACCTTATTTTCTGTACTTTAAAGAGAGAGGAAATTGCTGTAGTTGTCATAAATTTGAGAGTGCAGATCACAACTCACTATACTATGATTTTTCTTTCCTCAGTATGTTTCACTTACGAAAAAGATAGTATTTCGTATAGATAAAGGATGTACAGTTATCCTTGTATCATAGGACTTCTTGTTCTCAGAGAGACCGTGCCTCATGAAAGACTGCAAAAGAGGCGGTCTTACTGCTCAGTCATAATATGATGAATATGACTTATGCTGGTAACTGTCTATTCTTTGTACAACAACAAATTTTCCAGAGTATCATAAAATAGATAATATAATCCTGTGCCAATGTAAACATATATACTGTCTATAAGCATCCTGTGTTCACTCTCGTGAGGTCATTAGCCTTACTAAGAAATACAGAGAATCCAAAAAGGATTCCCAATTTTCACAGATATTGTGTGTTGATCTGCAGATGAGTATTCTGTGACATTGCTTTGCACTGCACCTGTGCATACTAATGTGTTTTCTTTATCATTCTCAGACTCTCCGACTCAGAATCCTTCAAACTGCATATCAAGGAAGTTCATGTGGGATGATCTAAAACGCCCATGACTGATTGCATTTGTAGAAAAGAGTGGTACGGCAGTTTCGTGTGGGAGATCGGGGCAGATCTGTACGTAATATGCATCAAACAAATGAAAGGAGTTTTCATTGCATTTGCTTGTTTGAAGATATTCTTGTGCTGACAGAGATTCTGAAGTGTCTAACAGAAAGACATATCATCTTTGCTTTTATCAGTTGCTTGCAAATGACCCACCCACACTCTTAGTATTGTTCCATTTATATACCAAACCTCTGATAGTTCACAAGGTCTGATTGATATTACATGTGTGGGATCTTTCACGTCTTAAGGTTGACTGCCTGTTATACTCATACAATATATGTATGCCCCCGATCTATAATATCACACCAATGACATCCACTTTGGATGATGCGCTTGTAGTGTAACTAATAACTAATCTCCAAAGAAGAATTAGTGGGACTTTAAGGCCCCATTTTGCCAACAGAGATAAGACGAGTCTTATGACTTTAGACCTGGATAAAGTTGTTCCAAAATTAACACTAGGATCAATTTCAGTGATATAATGGCAGCACTGCCTGGTAATCAAGTAGGCTATACCAACATTAAACCTGGTCTTAGCTCTGTTTGGTGATATCGGGCCATGTTTTGTTCAGTATCGAGAAGTCTGGCCAATGGCCACTCTAAAACAACAGTCAGCAGCTTTTCTCATCCAAGATTCAGATGTTCCAGTCTTAATTAGTGCAAAAACCATCCAGTTGTGTGTAGAAACTGTCCATTTTTGTACAAAACTATCCAGTGGTGTGCAAAAAACTGTGGAGTTGTTGCAATGGAGTTTTGCTGACACAAATCCTTCCTTTGGCCTAATGTCTGTCTGTCTGTGTGTCCAACTGTCTTTGAGGGGTAAAAGGAAGCCATAGCAATCCCATAATACCCTGTAATGTGGCCTGGAAGATTTGTCCACTGTCAAAACAGTGTCCCCTCAGATCCTCTTATTCGGCTCGAGACTTCTGAGGCATTTGTTCAACAGACGCTGAGTGCCTGTTGCTTGCATACCAAACAAGCGTTCAAACATCTGCAGGCCACATAGCACCACATACATAACTCTATATACATTGAAGATTTGTCCAGGCCCTGACTGAAATTGCAATATATATGGACTGTACTACTCTAAAATATACATTGCACAATCAGATCTGTATAAACAGATAAATTGGGTTTCACGGTCATTCTGTTCTTTCCGATGGCATAGAATAGAAAGATGACAAAGACAATAACTTTGCCTTCAGAATTTTTAACTTCTTTGAATATTGCCACTTGAGGATTGCATATGGTAGGTGACATGGTACAACGGTTTTAAAGGTACTTGTCTGTTAACTTAGTTGTTGCAGGTTCGAGTCCAAGCCACAGCATGGGGAACTGAGCAGATCCTCTTCACTCCACCCAGCTGTAAACAGGTATACTCGGTGATGGAATTGTGAAGACTTACCATGCACTGTAAAATTAATGGAAACTGAGAATTTGTTTTTTGAAGTTTCATGTGATTCTTTTTATAGCCTATATAGGCAAGGAGAAACCACAAATTTAACAGATGTTACTCGCTACAGATTTGATAAGAAATCTTCTCTTTTCAATATTGACCAAGGACGTCTGTTATTTCTCCTTACCGGCGATTTTTAGTTCTTCCAACATGCACTTTTGAATCCTTTTGTTTAAAATTAACCAAGGTTATTAGCCAAGGTTAATGCTTACGCCATTCCAACATTATGATTTTGGAAGCAGGTGTCAGGTCCTAATCCAAATTTCCAAAAGAAAGATACTCAAAAAAGATCGAAATGGAATTGCGATCTGATTATCTTCTCATCTGAATGTTTTTCGGGTATCTGGGTCGGCCAGAAGCCTCAGCCAATTTGGAAAGCTTAAAGTTTGAGAAACAAACCAGATCAAAAAGGTATGAAAGAAATCCAATAATCCTGCTGAATCAAAAGGAAAATGCATGTAAATCACGTGAAAGAATTGCCCTGGACATGATTCACCCATAATGAGTTATGGCAGGCTGTTCAGGGCTGTGACGAGGTGTCATGGTGCACTGCAAAAACCGACAGAACAAAAATACATCATGCTGTTTTGAAATTTTCATCTTGTTGAAGCAATCAATTTGGCAAAAAATTGTCTCAACATTTTGAATGCATTTGAAGATGTTTCGAAATTGACCAGGGGGCTATCTGAGTAGGACAAAAATGGGGGTTCTGGTCGACTTTTAATGAGCAACATTTCTGTTGTGCGTATTACGTGCGAATACCTGAGCTTTAAATTCTTAAATGTGGTGAATTCAAAACCTTAGCATTTCAGAAGCAAATTAATAATACTTATCAATACTAGTCCAGAACACCCATTGTTACCTAACTGATAAGTTTAGATCTGGAACCTGTGCAACATGTAGTATAAGAGCAATGCATTTTTAAAAAGATTAAATCACAACCAACTTGAAAAGTAGCTGAAATCAGCAAAATATTGACCTTATCCAGAACCAAACCCTCTAAGTGTTTTGCAATAAAACTGAAACACAATACAGACCATTGTTCAAAGTTGGAAGTTTCATCATATGGAATGTATCTTTCAAGGGCTGCATGAAACAGACTATGCCAGAAAGAAAATCTTGACAGCCCAACATGACAGTCTCTGGCTTCTGAAATTTTCTATAGAAGTAAATGACAGACTTCAGAAACTTGAAAACTTGGGGGAAAAAGAGCAGATGAGGATGATGGTTATCGTAGAACTTGATTGTCTATTCCTGTATGGTTGTGACAGTTGTACAGTGTAAGACCCAGAGTCCTGTCATTTAGTTTAATTTGAAACAAGTGTAGTGTTTCATTGCAAATAAAAATCCACATGCTGGCATTGATTTGTCATTGTTTGTACTAAAATGTAGGTTCAACCTGTCTTCAGTCTCTTTCAAGTAGACTGGTACACTCCAAAACAATTCAGGACTAAATTGGTTTTTTGAAATTCCAAACGGTTTTTCATGACGATATAGCTGAGCTGTTGGCCTACAGTATTTCCATAAACCCAAATTGGAATGGTACGGACGACAAGCCCGAAAACCCAATCAGGGTTTTTTTTAATGAGATTCATTTTCCAGATTGTAGACATTGTTTTTGGTCTGGTTGTTTTGGACTACTTATGCTGCTTGATAGATGAGCTGAGAAGGAGAGCAGAAGTCTTAATTTTTACTCCATGTGAGGGATATTTTCCTTTACACATCAGCGTAGACAATTAGATTGCCTGGGTAGTGCAAGTTTGTAACACTTACCCCTTACTCAGGAGGTAACAAGAACCTTAAACTGAATTGATGCAGAAAGCAGTGCTGCTACCACTCATCTGGTCTGCTGAGTAATCAGCAAATCCATTCATAACCAACTTTCAATTGCCTGTCAAAGTTAACTTTCTAAACTCTTTTCATAGTCGACAATCTTTTGTTGGAAAACAGATTGTTTTTCTATTACGTCTATGTAAGGCCTGTCCCACACACCTATATTTAGCTTTCCCTAGGGACCATATTTAGCTTCTTACAACACTGCCTTTCACTGAATACATGTTTTGAAGCATAACTCTAACTTGTCTTGAAAGGCGTGAAATTGATGGTTGGATATAACCATGGTAAAGCTGTTGGGCTGTGATAACAACTGAACAGGACATATCATTGGAGAGTAATTATTCATTCCCACCCACGATAAGCAAGTCAGTTGAATTTATGCAAATACAAGTTGCTCTGTAAAAGGTTTTCAAATTGCTGTGCTGTTTTCAACATGGTGAAAAATACCAGTTACAAATATTAGTACTTGTATGAACAATGTCTTTCTTATTACCATCTTCATTTTTAACTATATATGTATATATAAATGTTGTAACAACAGTGGTAGTAAATAAACCAAATTCAAATTCAAACTGACGGTTATTTAGTGACTTAAAAATGCTCGAAAAGGGTTGATTTGAACCCAAAACCACGCAACAGCAATTCTCTTAACTAAAAGAAAATTTAAAGTTTTCCTTCCCTAGTACCACCATTCATAACTGCATCAGAACCACTGAATTGCAGCAACGTTGCATCAAACTGTCAACCAGTGTTACGTAGACCCTTCATGGAGCTTGCTTTTCATCTTATGAACCATGTTCGCTGAGATGCATGAGAATACGTGCCTAAGACCTTTTTTACAGGACGCCAACATTAGGAGGCGTATGTTAGTTGCTTTTTATGGCATGTAGGAGGCACTAAGCCTTTCCTCCAGTGGCCAAGTAGCCTTTAACAGTCAAGTTGAAGAGGCAGGCCACCTTTAGCGCATTAAATGTCCTCCACTAAGATTTTTTTGTACGTGACAGTAACCATAAATGAACCATAAGAGTTGACAAAGATGGATGGTGACTAGGTCTAAAATAGTAAACAGGGTATATAGAGCATGTTGCTGCATTCATCTTATGAAATGAGATGACCCATCACTGTGTCTTAGCAACAATACTTCTGCTACAGTTACATGTTAATAGAGGCAACTGAACCTTATTTTCTGTACTTTAAAGAGAGAGAAAATTACTGTACATGTAGTTGTCATTTGAGAGTGCAGATCACAACTCACTATACTATGATTTTCCTTCCCACATTTTGTTTCACTTACGCAAGAAGATAGTATTTCTTATAGATAAAGGATGTACAGTTATCCTTGTATCATAAAACTTTTTGTTCTCAGAGAGACCGTGCCTCATGAAAGACCGCAAAAGAGGCCATCTTACAGCTCAGTCATAATATGATGAATATGACTTATGTCTCTATTCTTTGTACTTGCAAACTCTTCAACAACAAATTTTCCAGAATATCATAAAATAGATAATAATTATAATCTTGTGCCATGCATACATATATACTTTCTATGTGCATCTTACGTACACTCTTGTGAGGTCATTAGCCTTACTAAGAAATACAGAGAATCAAAAAAGGATTCCTCAATTTTCACAGAATTTGTGTGCTGATCTGCAGATGAGTATTCTGTGACATTGCTTTGCACTGCACCTGCCCATACTAATGTGTCTTCTTTATCATTCTCAGACTCGCAAAGCTTTCAAACTGCATTTCAAGGAAGTTCATGTGGGATGATCTAAAACACCCACCACTGATTGAATTTGCGGAAAAGGGTGATAAGGCAGTTTTGTGTGGGAGATAGGGACGGACCTGTATGTAATATGTATCAAGCATAAAAGAAGTTTCGTTCAGTATTGAAAGGGCCGGCCACTCAAAAACAGTGGTCAGCTCTTCTTATACAACATTTGTTCCAGTCACAATTAGTGCAAAAACCATTCAGTTGTCTGTATGAACTGTCCATTTTTGTGCAAAAACTATCCAGTGGTGTGCAAAAAACTGTGGAGTTGTTGCAATGGAGTTTTGCTGACACAAATCCTTCCTTTGGCGTAATGTCTGTCTGTCCGTGTGTCCAACTGTCTTTGAGGGGTAAAAGGAAGCCATAGCAATCCCATAATACCCTGTAATGTGGCCTGGAAGATTTGTCCACTGTCAAAACAGTGTCCCCTCAGATCCTCTTATTCGGCTCGAGACTTCTGAGGCATTTGTTCAACAGACGCTGAGTGCCTGTTGCTTGCATACCAAACAAGCGTTCAAACATCTGCAGGCCACATAGCACCACATACATAACTCCATATACATTGGAGATTTTCCCAGGCCCTGACTGAAATTGCAATATATATGGACTGTACTACTCTACAATATACATTGCACAACCTGATATAAACAAATAAATTTGGTTTCATGGTCATTCTGCTCTTTCCGATGGCATGGAATGGAAAGATGACAAAGACAATAACTTTGCCTTTGTAATTTTTACCTTTCTTTGAGGATTGTCACTCGAGGATTTCATATGGTAGCTGCCATGGTACAGTGGTTTTAAAGGTACTCGTCTGCTAAAGTTCGGAGATATTGCAGGTTCGAGTTCAAGCCACGGCATACAGGAACTGTGCAGATCCTCTTTAGTCCACCCAGGTGTAAATTGGTACTTGGTGATGGAATAGTGTAGACTTACCACTGTACTATTTAGCTGAGAATTGTTTTTTGAAGTTTCATGTGATTCTTTTTAGGTAAGGCGAAAACTAAAAATTTACCAGCTGTTACTCACTACAAGTTTGACAAGAAATCTGTCGTTTTCAATATTAACCAAGGACATTTATTATTTCTCCTTTCCGGTGATTTTTTAAAATTTCTTCAACCATGCACTTTTGAATCCTTTTGTTTAATATTAACCAAGGTTAATGCTTACGCCATTCCAACATTATGATTTTGGAAGCAGGTGTCAGGTCCTAATCCAAATTTCCAAAAGAAAGATACTCAAAAAAGATCGAAATGGAATTGCGATCTGATTATCTTCTCATCTGAATGTTTTTCGGGTATCTGGGTCGGCCAGAAGCCTCAGGCAATTTGGAAAGCTTAAAGTTTGAGAAACAAACCAGATAAAAAAAGTATGAAAAAAAAAATCCAATAACACTGCTGAATCAAAAGGAAAATGCATGTAAATCACATGAAAGAATTGCCCTGGACATGAATCACTTGATTCACCCATAATGAGTTATGGCAGGCTGTTCAGGGCTGTGACGAGGTGTCATGGTGCACTGCAAAAACCGACAGAACAAAAATACATCATGCTGTTTTGAAATTCTCATCTTGTTGAAGCAATCAATTCGGCAAAAAATGGTCTCAACATTTTGAATGCTTTTGAAGATGTTTCCAAAATGACCAAGGGGCTATCTGTCTTCACTGCCGAGAGTAATGTCTTGTACTGTTGCCAGTGATCTGAGGCAGATGTAGTGTTGATAAGATAAAGTTATGATCTGTTACATGGTGCTCTCTGTTCCTAAGTGTGAAATCTTTCCTTTGAACATGACCAGGCTCTCTTAGATTGCTTATGGAAAAGTAAAGACCAGCTACCTTGTAAGAGTAGGCACAGTTACTTAAGACCGAATTGATCTGCTGATATAATGTCAGTGTGATAAAGATTCACAGGTTTTAAGATCTTTTTTTATGAAGTTCTAGTTTATGTGTCATGTTTATTTACTCTAGTTTAGTTCTGCAGGATATCATTTTGGAAATATATAATATATGAGCTTTCCAATATTGTCTGAACCACATAAAACCGTTTTTAATAGATTCTACCAAGGTTTCTGTTTCCAAACATTCCAAATTTCCAACATATATGTGAAACTACATCAATAAATCATAAATAAGTTCCTGTGTCTGAGCTTGCCAGGCTTGATAGAACTTTCCTGGGTCATTTGGGCATGTTGGAGCTTTACTTCACATTTGTCATAAATCTAGGTATTAGTCCAGTCTCTACAGACATATAGATTTCATCATACGCCAAATACATTATGCATAATAAGGACAAAGTAGTTGGTGTATACATATGAATGGAATTGAAATATAACATTCAATGTGCAGCTGGTTCTATGTATCAAGTGACATCAAAGGAATTATGTCATTTGAATTGGTAATTTGAATCTGAATCAAAGTTATTCAATGTTCAGGAAAATACCCAGTGAGCAGATTATGTGTTTTTGTTGATCATTTCAAATGTGCCTGATTTGCATTACAGGAAAAATAAATGGGCAGGATTTGAATTATCAAATCAAGCTTGAACTTACATATATGGCTGAATATTTTACTTTTCATTGATGTACATTCAATCTCATCTCTATAAATGTCTACATTTACCGATTACTTTGAGAAAATTCTAGTAGAAATGGCCTGTAGAGCTTATTTATAAGCAATGTCAGACATTTGCCTAGTGTTGGAGAAATTTGTTGTTAACCAGGAAATGCTCACAAATTATGGCCTTAGAGAAGGGTACTATTGATACCTATGCCATCTACCTTGTTTAGCATACCCTTTGCAATCTTCCGTTCAGTCCAGGCCATCTTCAAATGCATCCAAAATGTCGGAGGCCATTTTTTGCTGAATTGATTGCTTCAACAAAATGAGAATTTCTAAACAGGATGATGTATTTTTGTTCATTTGTTTTTTGCAGTGCACCATGACACCTCATCACAGCACTGCACAGCCTGCCATAACTCATTATTGGTGAATCATGTCCAGGGCAATTCTTTCACGTGATTTACATGCACTTTCCTTTTGATTCATGAACATTCCATGTGATTTTTTTTGTCAGGTTTGTTTCTCAAACTTCAAAATTTTTAAATCGCCTTGAGGCTACTGGTCAACCCAGATGTCTGGAAAACATTTTGATGATCAAGGAGATAATCATATCCCAATTCCATTTTAACTTTTTGGTTTTTTGGGGGTATTTTACTTTGGACATTCATTTTCTTATTGCTCAAGCATTGGTTGACATAATATTTTGTAAAAAAAAGGTCAATAATGATTATAAAACTGCACAAATTGCCAGAATGCCATGGAAATTTTCCATACCTTTTTGTTCCGATTTGTTTCTCAAACTTTTCACACTGCCCAAGGCTACTGGCCATCCCAGGTATCTGGAAAAAACATTCAGATGTGAAGATACTCAGATCCCAATTTCCTTTTAACTTTTTTGGGGATATTTTATTTTGGAAATTTGGCTTAGCAAATGGCACACTTTCCTAACGCATATGGGAATTGCACCATTAACATTGGTTAATACTAACTAGGGGATTAGATAACTGGAAAAGAAATTGCAGAAAGACGTGAATAAGAAATGTCTCGAATAAATCGTGGACAAACATAAGGAAAGCATATTACCAAATTCCTCTGAAAAATGAGATATGTACTTTTCTGGTCACTATCAAGCATTATTCGTTTCAGTAAATGTATGTGCTATTGAAAGTGCTGAAGCAATCATGACAAATCATCAGCATCATGACTTACATCATAGAATTAGATACGAAACAACAGTGAATGACCTTTCAACCATTTTCTTTCTTGTTTCCTGCTATGTCTTCACCGCGTGCCCCAAGATTCTTCCTTAAGCGGCAGGTGCATGTGTATCATAATCCTGGTTTGGACGATCACGCATGACCTGAAACTTAGTAAGCTAATTCTAATAAAAGAACAAACATCAACAAGTCTTGCTTACTGGATCTTTGCTAAATCAGCAAAAAGTAGGAATTCTCCAACATACAAATACAACATTTACTGCAAAAAAAGGACATTCAATTGTCATTTTATTACCGCCAATTTTATATTGTAGACACTGAGCCTGAATGTGATTTTTTTCCCAGGACATGTTATTCTATTGGGCAAAGTGATGTTTTTTTATGTCAATTTTCCCCCATAGAATAAATATCCAAGAAAAAAAGGGCATTCAAGCTGAAAGTCCAAAATTATGAAAACAGCTGTAAAGAGTGACTGTGAATTATTTTGGATATCAACACTCAATGTGTCTTAAACTTGATCATGCAGGTGAAAAGTAATGCCCATGTTGTCTTCACGTGAACAAGGCAAACTTATCAAGAGCAACAAAAAAAAAAGGACAAACACATGAAAGACTTCATATGATAAATACCGGATAACAAATAGCATTTATCAGGCACAAATGAATTATCATACACATGCCCAAGTTGACAGTGTTGACAATGCTTGCGTGTTGTTGTGTAGCGGACATACTGGGACAAAACATGAAGTCTTTCCGATTCTTTGTTGCCTTGGAAACTTCTTTTGCCATTATTCTCGATACTATCGTTCTCTTCTCTTCTCTTCTCTTCTCTTCTCTTCTCTTCTCTTCTCTTCTCTTCTCTTCTCTTCTCTTCTCTTAAAGACAGAAAGACAGAAAGACAGAAAGAAGAAAAGAAATACATAAAGAAAGAGAGAAAGACATTGACACGGGGTTGGGGAACATAGGAAAGAAGGAAAGAAGAAAAAAAGGAGGAGAGGAGAAGGGAAGGACAAGGAAGATATGAGGAAAGATGAAATAGAGGAGGAAGTTAGGAAAAAGGGAAGAGGAAGAGATTAGGAAGGGAGGCAGAGGAAGTAGGGGGAGTAAGAGAGTTGAAGAGGGAGGAAATGTGATCGAAGGGTTGAAGTGAGGAACGGACAAAGAAGGGAATGGGGAACAGAGGAAAAATTCCTCTTTCCTTACTAATTCTCCTTAACCCCATTTAGTTCCATCTCCAACCCTGTTCTCCTCCATTTGGCAGGTGACAGGGGCTTGTCCAAGAAGCACAGTGTGCAGCCCTGCATGAATCCTGAAGCAATTTCAAGAAGCACTTAAACCCCACAATGCAACTCAAAGTGCTTTTTTATGCATTTCACGCCATGAATTTTAAGGCTTCGAAATGGGCGAGCAATCTCAAAGGGTTAATCCTGCTCTTCGTTTGTGGAAGTACGAATTGAGATCTTAGTTTCATCTGTGGCAGCTGTTCTGTTCTGCTCTCTTCTCTTCTCTTCTTTCCACTTCTTTTCTCTTCTTTCCTTCTTTTCTCTTCTTTCCTTCTTTTCTTTTCTCTTCTCATTTTTTCTTTTCTCTTCTCTTCTACTGTTTTCTCTTGTCTCTTCTCTTCCCTTCTCTCTTTCTCTTCTCTTTTCTCTTCTCTCGTCTTTTATTCTCTCATCTTCTCATATTTTCTCTTTACATCTCTGTTCTTCTCGTCTCGTCTTCTCTTCTCTAGTCTTCTTTTCTCTCATCTTCTCTTTGCTCGTCTACTCTTCTCTCTTTTCTCCACTCGTTGTCTGTTGTTTTCTCTAGTCTTCTCCTGTCTTCTCTTCTCTCCCCTTGTCTTCTGTCTTCCCTACTCTACTATATTCTCTTCTATCTCTTCTCTTCTGTTCTCCTGTCTCCACTTTTCATCTTTCGTTCTTCTTGTCTGTTCTTGTCCCTTCTCATCTCTTCTCATCTCTCGTTCTTCTCTTGTCTTCTTTCGTCTTGTCTTCTCTTGTTTTGTCTTCTCTCGTCTCGTCTTGTATTCTCTCTTGTCTTATCTTATCCTCTAAGTTCTTGACAAATTACAAAATACTTTAATAAAAACTAAATTATATCATTGGGAGGCATTTGGCCTTTCTAAGAATAAGTATTCATCAATATTCCTGACAACGATGTCATCTATTTTATATAAATCTGTATTTATCATCAGTCTGTTGTTGTACATTTTCTCCAGAAATTGAGCTTCAAACTACACGCGTATATATAGCATGATGTACAACAGAAAAAAACTTCAAGGTAAACATTTTTTAAAAGAACCTTGGGCTTCTTCTGGTTTCTCATTGATGCACAGTGAACACGTAGCCTTTACCTACTCCGTAAGACCAACTGGTGAAGTAGAAATATTTTGTGCACATCCTACCAATTTGTTCAATCTTCATATATGACTATAGGGTTAGGCTCCTGAATATTATTGTGTCTTTATTGTGACCTCCAAGTTAAACGAATAATTTTCTGACTGGATGACAGTTGGATAAGTATTGAATCGATGGTTCTTTGTATCGAAATCTTTGCATTGTCAAGAAAATGCCACGCACAGATTTATGAGGCAACTGTTTGAGATGTTGTGTTTTTGGACTCCTCTTTCTCCATTTTTGTCTCATTAATCAATCAAATTAATATGTGTTCTTATGAGGCTGTTTTTCGTATTCCTTCTGTTTACATGTGCCATGAGATAGAGATGGTGAATATTGTAAAATAAAAATTCTGAATATTTTAAATATAAATTTTACTGCTGCAAGGAACAAGAAGCACACAATGGTTACTACTTACAAGTGTCATATCATGGAAGTTTTGTGATCAATGTGTTACAGGAATTCGTGTTGAAGTAGACTTCTAAGCCTCTAAAACCAACAAGTCTAGCTGTACATGACGTACGGTAGAAAACTACTCATTCATTTGTGACCAAAATCCATTCACTTTTTTATGCTCAAAGAAGCTGTGAAATATGAACCGATTTTGCCAGTTTATTTCGAAAAATTGGACACTTGAACACACTGAAACTGTTATAATTAACTTGTACAACACACATTTTGAACAAGGCTGGGTTGAGGACAATGATTGAATTGAACCACATTTCAGGGGAGTATCCAGAAAATGTCGAATGGGGGGGGGTGTTCATAAATGAATATGTATTATTAAAAGTTTATAATATATATTTGTGAAAATGTAATTTTTTTCATTATATCTACCGGCCCAAGGGGAGGGTTTGAACCCCCTAATCCCCCCATCTGGATCCGCTACTGCATTTGACCATGCAAGACGGTATTATGTGATTTTTTAAAAAAGCGATTGAATGAAAAAACATTATTGATCTATCTATTGAACTATCTATTGATCTATCTATTGATCTATCTATTGATCTATCTATTGATCTATCTATTGCATGATCTATCTATATAACTATCTATCTATCTATCTATATATCTATCTATCTATTTATGGACCTAGCATAACACCTCTCTTATCTATCTATCTTACCTGTCCATTTTAGTCTTTCAAATAGATAATCTATTTACTATAATTTTCACAGAGGCTCGTTAAAATGCGGTCTGAGATGTTCAAATATGGACACATGTGTGAAGCTTATAATTGGAGCTGACATATCAGTCAATCTCAAAGTTATGGTGTTATAGAAGGCCGAGTGATTTACAGCAAGCAACAAAGTAATTTGATTTCACAGTTATAAATGGTTTGTCTCACGTTGGTTTTGTATATTTCTCAGTTATGGTATATGTTGGTATCTGTGTACAGCAGCTCAGATTCATGGTGAGAATGGAATGCATTTCTACCACACGTCACGTAGACTTCCATACGTCATGTAATAAATATTTTAATTTGCAATTACTAATTTATTTTCGAGTCTTCAACCCAGCGGTTAGTGGGTATTGTTTCTGAAGTACTATGCCCTATTACCAGGCCTGAAATTATGAAATTTTTCTGGATAGTTTTAGTCCAATATTAAAAATAACAATTTTGCTGAATATCACATCAATGAAAATCAACAAGTCAACTTCAATGCGAATTCCTGTAACATAATAGTATACGGGTATAACCACGGTACATACTTGACAAGCTTAAAATTTAATGTGTCCTCCACTCGAAACTTTGGGAAGTGATCGACACACGAGTTTGTCCAGGAAACATGGACACTTGATCTGGAAACAGGAACACTTGAAGAGGAAATTGTGACACTTGAAATGGAAATTATGACACTCAATCAGAAACTGTGCACCATGCGAAAGCTGTTAGGAAAATGACACCGTCCTGACATGGGCAAACAGATTCGAAAGAGGTTTTATCTGGCGACGCTTCCATATTAATGCGTTAGTAAACAGTGTCCAGTACTTTGCGTTAATAATGGATTGAGTTGTCAGAGCTTCTGTGGTCTGATTTTTGTGCCACTCCTTCTATTCCATGCAGCAGGCGTACATGAGTGATCAATGTTGGTGCAGTCCTTTTTTGCTCGTTATTGCCTTCCAACGACATACATTTTTTGCAATGCAAAGAATTTTGACTTAAACTATAGAAGGATGGATGATTGGAGCTTTATGTCCTGTATGTGTGCACTTGCTAGGCTAATCAGTAGCTGAGGGAGAGACATAAATGACAAAAAGGATAATTAAAACTGTTGTCGAACGTTAAGTCCAGGTGACCTTTCCAAACCAAAGCAGGAATAGAACTGGGGACCTGATTGGCACCAAGGGCGCTACCAACAGAGCTACTCCTGCCCCCTAGCGTTTCTTGAAGAAGGAGAGTTTGCTGTTATTTAAAAATAGATTTGAGCCAATTGTCTATTCCAAACGACACCCATTTTGGATATTGCTGGTGAAGACTTAACAATAAAAACCATCCTTGAAAGGGATTGAACTTGGGACCAGCTGCTACTGAAGAATGCCAAGATGATGTTGACCTGACATCTTTCCTTACCAGAAGCATGAACTATGCTTCATGATCAACACAACTAGGTGGTGCCACAAAAGTCATGACAAACACAACAATAGTAACTCCAGACCGTGTGTTTAGTACTCCGTAACTCAATTTCCGCTCTGCAGATGTTTTCGTCTAAATCAAGGATGTTCCTGTAAGATGAAACTGTGGGCCGAGGCCACTTTGCTTGTTAGATTTTTGTCAGGACATTCAGTATTTTGTGAAAAAGGAAGAATGGAAAGAAAATGAGGACGTCTTCACACTCTAAAAATCTTCAGACAAAATTGGGTTTTTAGATTCAAAATGGTTTTTTGAAAAACCAAATTTCAATGCAAAAAACCAACATGGATTTTTTAAAAATCCATGTTGGTTTTGCATTGAAATTTGGTTTTTCAAAAAACCATTTTGAATCTAAAAAAACAATTTTGTCCCGCCATTTTTTAGAGTGGCAGATATGAAGGAGGGAAAATTGATCAATGAAAAGATGGAGTATGGATGGATGGATGATTGAGACTTTATGTGCTGTATTTATGCACTGGGTAGTGGGTTAGCAAATTAGGGCAGGAGGAGGACATGGCAATGAGGCGAAGGATGATTGAAACATCCTATGTAGGCCAAGGTGACGCGGCAGGTTCCGGATCCGAACCCTGGACCCAGTGATTGGCAGCCCTCCCGTTGGATGGAGTATAAAGGATGTCTGGATGAAGAGGTGAAGTGATGCACATGTTGTTTACTGACACACAATTTTACAACAACAACATACTATATGCTTCATTGACAAACATGTCCTCTAATAAACTGTTGCTAAAGTGTCATTGATGAATGTATAATTCAAGCTGACATTGCACATTTGCGGGCTCTTTACCATTAACTTATGGTGTTATTACGCAGGTACCTATATCGTAACCATCAATTTTGCACAGATTATTGCATTTGTGATTCCCGGCTTGCACGGGCCTGAAAATGACTTATGTTCATGGCCACATCTGGCCCGGAGACTGCCAGGATATTTTGCAGCAAACACTATATTACTATGCTAATGTTAACGTGACCAGGTTGACAATCCCAGTTATAGTATAACAAGTGGTCTTGGCATATTCAGGCTGGATGCCAAACCATATAGCGCCAATCCTGCGATTATTGATAATGACAACAGTCATGGGATGGAATATGACCATCACAGCGACTGAGAGTTAGGGCGGTGTACATAGTGTGATTTTGCACATATAGTGTCATAGATATGACAACAACCGAGATTCGCCTTTCCAGTCTAGATATGAGATATATGGAGAAAGTAAATATTTCACAATATTTTACTTGCCTATGACAACACAAGGGACCCTACATATGGCATAAGTTTGGCAATCATTGTTAAAGCTGCAAAAATTGTTGATCTTACCATAAAAGTTTGTCATCTTTTTCTGTAAATATTTATAAAAGACTTCTTTTTTGGATTTATAAATTTAGGTCTTTTACAGCTGCTTTTACAGTATGCATACCTTGTAGGTCTACCTGTCAATCTGTCCACCTGCTTCCTTTGGTATCAATCTATCATCTTTGTTACTTTGGTCCTTCCAAAAGACATATTGTCATAAGATCAACTTGACTTAAAATAGTCATCGCCGCCGGGACGCCACCCTCTTGCGCAACTAGTATTTTCAGTACGATGAGAGACAGCGCTCCACATGAGACCGATTCACGATGGCAGAAGGTGGACCTTTGTCGCAGCGACTACTAGGCCTGTATCATATCAAGAATTTGACTGAAAGATTGTCTTGCAACATGGCTGACTGACATGACTGCTGACATGACCGATGCAGCCCATTAAAATTTTTCATCAATAAAAGTCAGAAAAATGAAGGTAGTGTCTCATCTGTATGCAAATTTCCAACACTTGACATCGATTTTTACACAAAAGCGTCCCGTAAATTACACCCTTATTACGTGGCTAATTTGTCTTCGTGTGAAATTAGCCGTGCGAGTTATACAATCATAAATACCTTTTCTCGTCAAGTTTAGGAGGTAATTACAATTTTTTTGCACTTTTTATTCTGATTTTCCATACTAGCTTCGTTTTAATGATCTTTTTTCCATTTTTCTTAGTTGCTTCAGAACAATTCCTGTGCATATGAAATGAAGAAGATCAATGTCTTTGAGAAACTTTTTTTGAGATCTTATATATGGTAATAGACAAGTGTGGATAGATAGAAACTTGTATATAGATAGATAAATAGATAAATGCATCTTTACTATAGATATATTTGATAGAAATATAGTTGGACAGAGAGAATACAGATAGGTACATGGTACAGATAGATGGACAATGGAAAGATGCATGGATCTCGAAGCTAGTTAAGGTGTGTGTCATTACTGACTCATAGAAGGTTAATTCCAAACAGAGCAGTTGAGAATAATACATCATAATATCCTGAACAAAAATGGAATATAACATCATAGGCAATTAATGTTAGAACTTTCTTTGTATCCAACTACATAGAAGGTCTTTCCTATAAACAATAAAAACATCTTACAAAGAGAAAGAAAAAATGTTCTGCTCTTGTGGAATGATGAATGGAAGATGGGAGGGCAACATCAAAGTTCTCTTGAGCAGGGAAGAGTATGGCTTTAGAATCATAAATCTGGCCATCAGCAGGAGGATAAGGCCAAGCCATGGAATCTGAGCATAAATAAAGCTGCCCCACACTATTGACTGGCCAAATTTAACACATAATTTTCCACTTTTCGCCCCGGATCAGGCCACATGATGACATTCCGTCACTTCGTCAGCCTACGGTAATAGTAGTTTCAGGAAAGAGTGAGTGAAGAGAGAAAGAGCTTTGTGAGTAGAGATTACAGAAAATATGCTCATGAGAGTTATGAAAATAGAATCAAAAGAGAAAAGAGAAATTTAAAGAGAGTGGAGACTGGAGAATGTAATTGTCAGTTTTTCTATAGACCTACACAGAGAGTCTCAACAGACTTAACAACACAGTTTACATCCTTGGTAGGCCTGTTCAAGCAGGAGACTTTCTGAACTCCCTGGGGAGCATATAGAGCCAGGCAGCAACACATTACTGCCATCACTACAATTTAGCCAATTACCCATTTACACCTGGCTGAAGTGCAGCAATGAGTTATGGAGGATCTGCACAGTTCCCCCATGCCATGGCCGGGACTCAAACCTGCAACATCTCAGTAAGTGGGAAAGCACCTTAGCAGCTGAACCACGGCACCACTAAACCACTAAGACATAATGTGAGAAAACG
This sequence comes from Platynereis dumerilii, assembly GCA_026936325.1. NCBI lineage: Eukaryota > Metazoa > Annelida > Polychaeta > Phyllodocida > Nereididae > Platynereis > Platynereis dumerilii. The sequence goes on from JAPTHN010000008.1 coordinate 9,624,246, forward strand.
CAATCAAATATATATGTTATGGAATGGAGACAGTACCAGCCTACCAGGTTCAAAGTGATTGGGAAAAAGTTTGTGATTTGCCTCCTTTGAATATTATCCTGTCAGGTTAAAGATCTCTCTCTCTCCTCTCACCGCTTTCACCTTTTTCAGCCTGCCTGAGAAGTAAGCACTTGTTTTTGAGAACTGCACCTTCCAAAAACTAGAATCTTCCTATAAATGTAATGTTATCATAGCTGGAGTCACCCGGTCAAGCAGCAAATGACCAAGACACATTTTTCCTTTTCCTTCTTTGCTTCGTCTGAGGATTGTGGAAATATAACAAAAACCTTTGGCAAATAGTGGAAAGGGGACGGCTGCAATTCTCATATGCCTCGAGAGCTGTGGTATCCCTATAAGCATTTTCCAATTGCCGGCCCCTCACAGCGGTCTGATAGATCTCGTGTGGTCTGCTGACCACAAGCTTAGGCGGATAAGCAGAAAAATACTGTGGGAGCTTGGCGGTGTTGATGGCCACTGTGTAATTGCTCAGAGTCGCTTTCCCAGGCAGCTATCATCTCCTGTGGAAACAGAATTTGGACCCCGGATAAATCTGTTCCCCCCAGATCCCCCTGCTCCCCACTGATTGCTGTGCCCTACAGGCCTGATTTTCCCTTGCTAAAAGACCACTTGTTTTTGTTGTAACTTCTATGCAAAATACTTAAATCGTCAATCTGGTTGTTCTTCAATCAATTAATGATTCCTTTTGGTTTGATATTGTCCTTATCATTCAGATAGCAGCAACTTCTAAATTGTTGCATGATGTGGAATATGCAAATTCAAACTTCGGCTGTCATATATGCGATAGAATTGGATATTGCCTAAACAATGGTATATTAGTATATATTTGGGAAATACAAGTAAATTCCGGCTGACACAGTAACACTTCGGACTACTAATGTCAACGACCCTTTGCATGAGGCTCGCACAAGAGTGCCACCTAGCGACAGTGACCCAGCAATCTCGCGTCCTTGACAACGAGGCGGCCATTTTGTCTGATTAGCAGTCGACCCACATGGGCAATTTCCGGATAGTCAGAGTATTTTGTTTGCTAACAGAATGACAGCAGCTGACAGGGAGACAGCGGCCAAGCTTAACACTGCATTGGGCCAATTTTGTCAAGAATCATTGGCAGGCTGATTTGAGCCAATAGGACGACAATGTTGGTAGTCTGCGTCAGTCGGCAGTCCTCGTTTCAATGCGACCACTGGTTTAGATTGTTTGTGAATGCCGGTCAGGTCCAGAAAGCTGTTGTGAATGGCTGTTCAGGAAAGCTGTTGCAGCGATTTCAATTTAACCTGGAATTTTCCACTCAATTCTTCCGCACGTTGTTCATTTCACCTGCTGTCAGCGGACTGTCACCTCATTCTGTTTACAAAACAACAGGAACTGCCAATCCCCTGAACCCCAGCAGACTGAAAAACACTGATTGTTAATATGTAAGGCAGTTTTCTGAGACCAGTACTTGTCTCTTGCAGGATTGAATAGGTAGAATTTTTGCAAAAATATTGCATAATTATATGTGTTATCAATTTACAATTGTTTTATTAAGGGCCATATACTGTCAAACAGTTTTATACTGAGTCTGCTTACCCTCACAAAATAAAATTGTTTTTACTTCTACTTAATGACTCTGACATCACAACTGATTTTAACTTCCCTCCAAGTTCACTGTTACCAATAAAAGCTCTGATAAATGAAAATGAACATTTTGTTTATAGGCTTTATATATGAAAGACCTTCAGGAACAACTTTCTCACTGCATAATTGTCTTGTTGAGAGTTGAATCCCACTTATACATCACAAAATCAGAAGCTTTTTCACTACTCTCTGGTGGCTGAGGAACAGGAAAGGATCATTTAAAGTGACCATACCCTGGTGGCCGAAACAGACGTTATTCAGCTTGTTATCTAGGGGTCAGGGCTACCAGTTCAGCCCTCTTCTTCTGAAGGTCAATGCAAAACAGATTGTATAAAAGGGTCAAGCGGTGGCCGGGAGCATTGCGTTGTCTCCCTGCTGACCTATTATGTTTCCCGATTCTGTGATCTCATGGCAAGTCTCGCGTTATATCGCCTTGAACGAGACTTGAGAGACATCTCGCTGCCTGGTTTGTGGCTCGTGGTGCTCAGGTTCGTTATGGTCTCAGGTCTCATGTCTAGTTGTGAAGATTGTGCCGAAGGTCGATTTTGATGAAAAACCTACCTGTTTTATGTCCTCTGCATCAAGAAAAGATGTGATGAACCAAGGCATTTGCAGTCTTTTATGCCGTCTTTTAAACCTGTAGGATGGCGCAGTATAGTTACTGGCTTGCACTTTTGGGCTGGTTTTCTGGGGTGTAGGTCTGCGTGAATTAACCTGATTTGGTGTGCGCATGAATAGTTAATTCGTAAGGGCGGCGACTAGGTTTTTTGTCCTGTATTTTTGCACTGATAATGCTTCACAGTCTTACAACCGAGGAATCACAAGTACTAGAAGAAATACAATGAAATTTTTCTTGTCAGGTAATATCCCTATCCATGCCATGTTATTCTTTATTACTCATATGTTGTTAGTGAGGTCATATCCTGTACTTGCAATGCTATCAGGACAAGTCATTCAATCACTGAATGACAAATTGGCAGTTCATTTCAATGCAATGGATACGAACTGTTGGGATGTTATTGATGTACACTGGCAGCTGAATGTAAGTACTTATCATTCATCGACTGTAAATTATTTTTTCAATTACCAGTGCAAAAACATTGATGTGGAAGTTCCAAGCATTAACCTCTGTAGTTTGTGTGAGATTCGGGTTCTTTGACATTTCTGATATTTTCCCTGAAGTGGAAGATCTATACTCCTGTGTGAAGATTCAGATATTATGTGGTAGAATGGACAAGGTGGAATGGTAGAATGGCCAGCGGGGATGGCACAATGGTCATCGCATGGTGTCCGCCTCTAAAATAGCACGTTTTCTCCAACGAAGCGAGATTAAGCTTGGCTGAAAAGTAGAAGCTCGGTAATTCTAGGCATAGATCACTCTCAACTGTCTCTTTCTGTCTTTTATTTCTCCTAAGGTCTGCAACTATAAGGACCATCCCAGCTCAAGCAGCACTGCAGAGCTGCGTAGTAATTTCACTAGCTTATTGCAGTAAAATCGAGCAAAAAGAACCCCAGAATTTAACTGGTGTAAACTGTACAGTTTCTTGTCTTTCAAAGGACACCATGTTTAAAATATGTCTATAAATTTATTAGAACCTATCATGTGGATTTATACATAAGGTAGGCCAACTCGGAGAGGAGGAGGACCTAGAAATGAATCGAAGGATAATTGAAACCGCAGTCCAACATAAATCCGGACGAACCAGCCAGAGTGGGATTCGAAGCAGGACCCAACAACTGGCAACTCAGAATGCTACAAGCTAAGCTTACCCTTACCCTATGGGAGTGGCAATAACCTGCCTTAGAGGGCTGCACTTATAATCCTTAACTCAAAGAACACTTTACTAGACAATACCAGTGGCTGCCAGTGTCTACATGTCTGAAGTAAACATAGGATGGAAGGCTAGACTGACTTTTTTAAGCTGTATTTTTTTTCTCTCCTTGGGAGCCCCTTAATTGCTCTTATGTAAAGTTGCTAAATTGCCTGGTCTAATAGGATCTACAGCCTGCAGTGTAAACTTAAGTAGTAGACTATGGCAAGAATATGTAAATTACACAGAGCTCTTCAACATTATGATGAGAGGTTCCCAGATACATGGTTCCTATATTTGGTATGGTAATGACTAATGAGCCAGTCCGTTTGTAATCCATGCATGTATTTAATTATTGTGCATTTGCACTTGAGATTCTGTCAAATATAGGCAAGGTTATACACTGTTTATACAGTGCCCTCTGTAAGTAAAATGAAATGGTTGGTGTTTTTCCACTGAGTCAGTGATGAACATCCTCAACCAAACTGCTCGTTGTAGCAAGGATACACCTCTGATGAGACCAAAACATATGTGTGGGGTCATAAAGGACACAGCATAATACTTTTACCCTGTTTTTGGGATCTTTTTACCTCCCCATCATAGACATTGATACAATAGACCAAAAGTAGATCTATAACAAGTCATGGGATCTCCATCCAGCTTGGATGACGGATGTTGCTTCTGAAAGTTGGACAATGAGTTTTTCACTGACTGGGAATCGAATCAGGGACCTAGAGAATAGCAGTTCAAGATTATTTTTTAGCTAAAAACCAACTTCATCATTCAGCTGGATCTAGCTACAAACCACTAGATTCTTTAAATATCTCTCTCAAGATGGCGATTTCGAATTCTAAGAATCACATTGCTTGAAATTTCCATCTCCATTTGAAACAGAGCACCTTTGGTAATCACAGAATTGCATTCGCATCAGTTATTTACTGCAACTAATGAATCTCTCTTTAGCTTTCCAATCCCGAATCAAATTCTTTTGTTTTTCACTTTTCAATCTCCGCATTCTTCTTGATTATTCTCGTCACAAAGACACATCATGCTTCCCATCATGCTTCTTCATCATGGCTCCTCACAGCTTCTTAACTCGCAAACTATTTCATTTGAAAGGTTGGATGAGTTGTTGAGTTCTGAAAGTAGGCGCTCATGAGGTAAATGATCGGAATATGGAGAAGTTGTTTATTCAATTGTAATAAGGAAATGAATATATGATTATATGCCCATATCGACATCATTATTAAAACAACCTACATTGCATTAAAGTATTTACTGTGGGTATCAACGAAGATTACCTATAAAGTCAATGAAATATGAAAGAGTCTTTTTGTGCATAATATCATTTTCTCGGATGTCGTCAGGTCTCAATCTCCAACTGAATCACAGGCAAGGTAAGCAGTTACATTGTACTTCAAAACGCCGACTTCATATTTTCAGAATATGATTTAACTAGAACTCGCCATGTATCCTGGGATATGTAATGTATTACTAATGAATTACACGTTACAATTTCTACTTGAGACAGTTTTGACCTTCGGCAGCTACATGCTATAATATTGCTATATGAAGCTTGAGCTACATTGTATATATATATTAACTTTTGCTGCGCAGGGAGATATAATTGTGCCACAAATTGTACATACATTCTACCTCTAACCCTAATTTCCTCACCATTTGATGCTTAGCACATTACAACTGCAAAACTTCTCACGACTAACAAGCAATCAAACAATCTTCGAACTGAAATATCAAGATACATGTAATGCAATGTTGATAACTGACTACAATGTAATGTACTCCACCATTCGGAGCCTTGCAGTAAGAATGCTGAGGACATTCTTTGTCTACAATCCTAAGGTTTCATGTGACTGGGTCTGACTACTGGAACATTTCTCACGACTAACAAGCAATCAATGAGGGCTCTCAAGAAGCACTCAAAATGATTCCTGCTGCTGCCATCCTCACAATACATCTCTTGCGCAACAATACATCTCAGAGACATCTCAGAGACACCTGGAAGAAGCCTCTCTGTCATGCGTATCCTTGCAGCTGAGCGTCCTACACAATGAGAGCACAGTCTCGAGTGCATCTCCACTAAATGGAGCATTTTTGTCCACAGAGTTCTTGATTCTGTCTGTAACATTCTGACTATGTCATTCTTGGTGCACTTGGCACTAGTGAAGAAAGAACGCTACAAAAAACTAGCGGCAGAAGAAGCTCTAGTGCATATGCTCATCCCGTGATTGCAACTCAACTATGCGCTCCCTTACTCCCAATGAAAAAATGTATGCATGATCAGTTTTGTTTTGTTTTGCATATTCCAAAGGTTATTATCTTGAAGGCAATTATACCATTCATTCGACAGTCTGCCATTTGATTTTTACCACTGAATAAAACTTGCATTGTATCGATTTCAACTTCAATACAAAGGCCAAACTAGCCTGCAAGAGGTTTGAGGACACTGACAGGGCTAAAACTGTATTTCATAAATATGGTACACTTTTAAAATGCAGAAACAGCAGTCTTGTTGGCCCATTCCTGAACTGTTGCATTAGGGCTTACTTTTAAAAAAGAAAAAGAAAACTATAGGAAACACAGGCAATAATCAAATAAAGATAATATGGATAACTGAACAAGCAAATGGAAGTAAATACTACAACAATAATCAATGCATTTATTTAATTTTGCCACCTGGAGCGCCGAAGACTGCCAGTCATCACAGATTGTAAATTTCCATTGTAAACTGCACTAGATTGATCTGGACGATTATAAGTAGCGCTATAAAAAAAAGTTCAAATAGTAATAATAATGATTTGCAAAAGAAGTGCTTTATATAGATAAATTTGCTCGAACGGAATCTTGATTAAACAAAACAGTTATTGGAAGACATTTTGATGATATCCCCATTCTGTTTTTTTACCCGTTAGTGCACATACCTGGGTATATGGGATTATTTTTCCCCGCAAAGTTCTGGGTTGTCACCGGAACATAAGAAGTTTAGAACTCCCAAGAGGGAAGGACTTTCTGAAGTGACTCTTCAAGCATTTAACCTTTGCTGGAGGCTAAATTTAGTGGTTCCAACTATTCTTGGAAAAATGGCCAATGCATTCGGGAAGAGTTGAACCTTTTTGTCTGGAATCAAGTCCTTTTAAAAGACAGATGGATGGATGATTTGGGCTTTGCGTCCTGTTTTTATGCACATGGTAGGCTAATTAGGATAGGAGGAGGACACAACAATGAGACAAAGGATGATTGAAACAGTTGTCCAACATATGGAGACCCGGCAAGAGCTAGTTCTTTTATACAAAGGGAGTCGGTAAAATTTCTCCTGAAGTATCACGGTGTGTTAGTAGAAAGTGGTTCTAGGAAAGTGGCCCTGCCAGTGAGATAGAACACCAAGATGTCAATTAGTAATGCAAGTTGTCCCTTCCTGTTGCTCAAGGCAGTACTTTTCTTCCAGGACAGACTTTTCCTTTTTTCTTCATGGAAGGACCCAATTTTTAAAAATGTAATTCTACCTTTAGGGTAGTATTTTTGGAAAATAGTTTTCTTCGCAAAAAAGAAGGCTACTTAGGTCTGGTGTTGCATCGTGGATGTCCATCCTCCTTAACCTCCGTCTGGATGTTTCTCTTGGGTACTTTTAGAGACTGTTAGGGTGTCACTTTTATTTTCCTTGATGTGAGTAAATGGTCAAGCGCAACTGAAAAATTCAGATGTAAGATGGAGACGCACAGGCAGCCACATTTCTCATTGACCTTATTTTTCACTTTCCATTGAGAAAGGACTACATTACAGTTACTGATGAAAATTTGCTTCATTTTAAATGCTTTATTTCGGGCCCTTTCCTTCACAGCAATTGCAATCAGCATGAGTAGCTGCAGCCATTTGCTATGTAGCATTTTAGCTTCTTTTGTGTGGTGGAAAACAGCTCATGCACATGAACCGATTGAGGTCAAGCGATACTTCATCGTTTGTAGCAAATAGCCCAGAAACTCATTCTTATTAAAACTGCTGTAACTAAGTTAAAACTTCTTAGGCAAGGTATAGTTCGCTCAAAGATCTAAATAGCCCGCACTCACTCGCTCAAAGGTCACAGGTATGTAGCCAGAAGAAGTGTGTGTCCCCCTAGCGGGAGGGGAACTCCTGAAGTTCATTAGACAACAAGTTGAGACTAAAAAAAGCCCCATTTAGCGGAGATGCATTCAAGAGTGTGCCCTCATTGTATCAGACAGTGTGCCTCCTTCTTCAAGCGAAGAAGGGGAGAGTAGTTGAACCGCAGTCAAAGAATTTATAAGGATATGCACAGCTGTTCATCTTCTGCAACTAGTTTTATGAGACGTGCCTTCTTCACTAGTGCCAAGTGCAACAGAAATGACATAGTCAGCATGTTACAGAGAAAATCCAGAACTCTGTGGACAAAAAAGCCCCATTTAGTGGAGATGCACTCGAGAGTATGCTCTCATTGTGTAGGACGCAGAGGATGCTCAGCTGCAAGGATACGCGTGACAGAGAGGCTTCTTCCAGGTGTCTCTGAGATGTCTCTGAGATGTATTGTTGCGCAAGAGATGTATTGTGAGGATGGCAGCAGCAGGAATCATTTTGAGTGCTTCTTGAGAGCCCTCATTGATTGCTTGTTAGTCGTGAGAAATGTTCCAGTAGTCAGACCTGGTCACATGAAACCTTAAGATTGCAGACAAAGAATTTCTATAGCATTCTTGCTGCAAGGCTCCCAATGGAGGACTACCTTACATTGTGGTCAGTTATCAACTTTGCATTACATGTATCTTGATATTTCAGTTCGAAGACTGTCTGATACCTTTCCAAACCATTTGGTGACAATTAAAGATTCCCGAATAACAAAGGATGGTATAATAGACATGATAATTATAATGTTCTATATGCATTGAAAGTATTGATGAAAGTTTGAAGATTTTGATGATTTAATTACCATTCAGAAGATTGATGTAACATTGATAAGTTTTATCAAAACGGCTCATTTTTGTATCCACTTTCCACGAGTAATTTAGGGTCAATATCTTTACTTATATTCATGGGTGGATTAGGGTAAATAGTTGTGCTTTCTGAAGTTTAAATCTATAAAACTACCTGCAGGCCTAAAAATCTGATGTTTCAGTGTTTCATCACCTATTGAGTTTATACTTTCTGAAACTCATTCAACTATTGAAATGAAATAGTTTGCAAGTTAAGAAGCTGCGAGGTAGCATGATGGGGGGAAGCATGATAGAGAAGCATGATGGGGAACCATGATGGGGAAGCATGGTGCATCTCTGTGATGAGAATAGCATTCTCAGAATTTTGAAGAATGCAGAGATTGAAAAGTGAAAAACAAAAGAATTTGATTTAGGATTGGAAAGCTAAAGAGAGATTCATTAGTTGCAGTAAATAACTGATGCGAATGCAATTCTGTGATTACCAAAGGTGCTCTGTTTCAAATGGAGATGAAGATTTCAAGCAATGTGATTCTTAGAATTCGAAATCGCCATCTAGAGAGAGATTTTTAAAGAATGGTTTGGTTTGTAGTAAGATCAAACTGAATGGTGAAGGTGGTAAAGATTTTTGCTAAAAATAACCTATTCTCTGGGTCCCTGGTTCGATTCTCAATCAATTCTGTGATTATACCTAAGTTTCTGTTTTAAAAATGGATATGAAATTTTTAAAAGATATAACTCTTGGAAATGACTTATGGCTGGAACAAGAATTTGTTATTACAGTTAAGAAGGCCTGGGGGCCACTTCGGTGGAGGCGCACTGACTGCTGGCCTCTTGTTCCCCAATTCGATTCTCGATCTTGGCAACCTATGCAAAATAGTTGTTTCATTCTGTGTTTAGAATGTACTTAGCCTTATTTCCTTGGTCTCTGGTAAACTCCCCACCTGCCCTGGTAAGCCTTTTTATTAGACATGTATTCTATAGGAAAAAATGACATCTAAACAATAAATATATGACATCACTCTGTTTTCTGGAATAACATGTCCGTGGAAAAAATAACATTCAGGCACAGTGTCGACAATTATGAAATAATCTGTAAGAAAAAGTATGTCCTTAAAAGCTCCTAAAAGCGTCACTACTAGACACACAAGTCTACCAGAAAGTTTTTAAAGGTAAAGGTAAAGGTACTTTTATTTAACGTGGGTAGCCAAGCTAAGTCAGTGACTTGTTTCCAGTTGGGCCCACGGCGCCTCCAATTTACGTCTGATGCGAACGACGATGTCGTGGAATGACATGATGGCCAGCCCGGGGATTGAATCCGGGTCCCTCGCTTGTGAGGCGAGTGCTCTACTGACTGAGCCATCAGGGCTGACAAGAATAAAAAAGTCTGAATAAAATGTATTGCTTGAAAGAAGAGAATTGTCTCCAGCAACTTGGTAAGATAACAAGCACTGACACATTAAAACTGCAGTCTTCTGTAAAGCCACTTTCGAAGAATAGTGATTGACGTTTCCGTAGACAAATTGCTTGATGCGGTAAAATAGATGGTAAATGGAATCTTTGTGGTGGCACTTCCACTTGTAGGTATTCTTTGGAATGATAATTTATGATGCATAATTATAACTTCCTGTTATAAATTCATTATTGTAAGAATCCTGCCTTAACTAGTTGTCTGAAACGGTCCCGATTCCCGTTTGCCGGATCGCATTCTGACGGCATATTGTTCAAAAAACTATTTTGTATTGATACACCAATTCTGTCCTGAATTTTTTTGGGGTGTTGTAGAGTTTAAGTAGGTCAGCACCATGCATGGTCTCTGCAGAATGCTGGTCAATATAGAAGTCACTGTAGGCCTATGGTTTCTTTACTTTTATTAAATGTCATCATTGATCACCAGGTGTAGTATTATTACACCCAGGTACTAGCTTTAGGTCTGAGAGTGGAATGGATTAATCATACAATCATGATTAGAATATCATATCTGATTTTGATGAAAATCAATCTCTAAGAAGAATTACTGACTATTGAGGTCCTATTTTTTGCTCAATCAGTGATATTTGCAAGAATTCTTACTAAACCCTTGATAAATTCCTGTTGAAGTCCTACTAAATTCCAGGTATTTCTGTAAATTCCTGTTATATCCTTTCACTTAGACCCCAGTCACAGTCTTTGTGTTATTAATGCCAAGTAATGACGTGGAATGAATGGGACTGTTCTTCAGTATGGCAGACCATGCAGAGGGGATGTGGGGATTAAATCATCATCCCTGTGGCAGTTGCTGAGTCAGGACTTCTTAACCTCAAAGGATGGAAGTGATGCGGGAGAAGATGGAGAGTGGAGGATGAATCTCATTGGGGGAATCAGTGGACTTGCAGAAAAGTTGAGAATTGAAGTGACAACATTTAATCTTGGAATGGTAAATGGAATTTTTAATCTTGAGGAAATTCTCAAAGTTTGCTGTATGGATTTGAAAAAAAAAGTCACTGCATAACTATGTGGTCTTCATACGGAATACACTTTTTGTTATGGCGTCACTCAAATAATACATTAGAGGCTTTGGAAGAAGTTTTGGATTTTGCAATAGATATATAACAAAATTCGGTTTCATTCAAATATCCCAAAAAGTGCGCAACTTTCGGATTTTAAGTCATGTGTTGTGTCATCTTCCTGCAACAATGCATCTCACTCATTGCGAAAACCAAAATGTCACTATTATCTTTAATTTGTGTTTCTTCATTTAGTATTCATTGTTAATATTGTTCCATGATGCATTGATAATTGTCTTGGAAATGACTACCTCGGTCATGGTTAAATTTAGAAAATTGTTAGTACTGTGAGATCCTTTGGCAAAGGATCCAATATAAGGAATCTATGTGATGAATGTTATATGGAAGGAAACTGGGAATACACAGGAAAATCTAAGTGAGTAGGATGCAAGCAGTTTGAAGCTAACTCCCTTTCTTAACCTTGCTTTATTCATTTGACCCTGCCACACCTGCAGGCAATGTCGTGATTTTATTGCTGATCGAGTAGTCCTAGATATTTGGCAAAGGTTTTGATTTAGCTTTTCAAGGCAATTTGTGCATTGCTGTTATAGTATTGAGATGTGCTTTATTAGTTGTGGCATCATCTACTATATATATATATGTTCTATACTTTCATAGAACTAATAAATCTTTTTAAGTCCAATGTTCTCCTGAATGTGTATTTAAACAGTGACAAGGACTGAAATATACAGGTGTGCTGTCTGCACTTGTATAATAGGAATAATGGGTTTTGTACATTTGTAATTTGAAACATTACAAAAATGCACCATATTGTGACCAGTTAATTAGCTGCAGTGGGTGACAGGTAACCTGCACTAGGTGATGATGAAGTTTCATATGAAAGGGCACCTGTCATAACCTTAATGGAAAACTGTCACTGGTGGCTAATTTTATCTGCATTGCTATTGCCCAATGTGCTCTGCCTGTGAACCTGAACATTAGCTCAGCAGGTTATTCAAACCTCCATGATAAAATATTATTTCTGCGATTCAAATCATTGATTTGGAATTGACGAAGAGGATTGATAACTTCTGGTTGGTGGAGTCAATAAGTCATCTACCCGGAAAAGGAATAATGTCAGGCCTACTTGGCTTATTGTAGAGAACTGCTCAGTGAAGGAATTCCTCGAATAATGACCAATTACAACATTTGGTTTTTGACACAACAATAGCTCATTAACAGCTCGAATTCCAGATTTGGAAATATCAGGATTATTGAAGAATATGCCTGATACCACTTTCCTGAGCAGATGTTACGCCTACGTGGTTTCTGATTTAACTTCTGGGACAAAGAAACGTTCCAAAAATAGCTTTCTTGTAGTCAAATAATTACTTAATACCACACTGACAATGTCTTTGAGAAATCGTTACCCTTACAGATGATTTCATACTTGTACTCACTGAGACCAACTGTGAAGTTATTTTTAGGACATTTATTCTATAGGGAAAAATTGTGTCATAAGTTTTGTGATGTCACTTTTCCCTATAAAATACATGTCCCAGAAAAAAAATTCACATTTAGTCTCAGTGTCTAAAATTATGAAATCATCTGTAGATAGTAACTGTTGTATAAAAATAGTTTCCAAGATCAGGTTGTGAGCCAATGGTTTCAGAAGAAAATCCAAAATAGCACACTTTACAAATTAATCTAAATTTTCCTGAAAACATTCCAAAACTATGTCACTTGCGATAGAAGAATTACTATACCACACTGACAATGTCTCTGAGAAATCGTTGCCCTTAAATAGTTGTTCAAAATAGTTTCCAAGATCAGCTTCGGAGCCCATAGTTTCCGAAGAAAATCCAAAATAGCTCGCTTATAATCGATTGCCAGACTGAGTGGATGACCTGACAGCACTTAAGGGAAACCTAAGCTGATGATAGACTAGACCGTCACCCTGGGAAGATCATCTTGCTGTAAACGAATGATATATGAAGAAGATCGGGACGATTTATTCCTCTGAGGCAGATATTTCTTGTAAGTCTCGACTCGGCAACAGATGTGTCATCATATTATCTACTTTCTTAAGACTCTGTAGCACTTTTATCTCATTGGGTGACATCAATCAACTTTACAGCAGAAAAAAAAAAAAATTGATGCTTGGTCTGAACCAAGACTGTATAAAATCTGTGTTAGTCAAACCTTTAAAAAATGAGCTTTCAATATTTTCTACTCCTTACAAGTCTGTAGGGGTTTTATTTTAATGTGTCAAATCAATCACTTTTCCAGTTTCCAGTTTAAAGAAAAAATTTATGCTTGGTCTACACTGAGATGGTATGAAATCTGTTTTAGTAATTTCTTGACCATATTAAATTCCATATTATCATGTTTCTTTTGACTTAGGCACTTTTCTTGTTATGTGTCACTCGATCAATTTTCCTATGGAATAAAAAAAGAATTGATGCTTGGTATACATAGGCTGCCCTGATGGCATAAAATCTTCCATGATATTATCTATTTCGTTGAGACTCTGTAGCATTTTTATTATCTTGCTGTGTAACATCAATCACTTTTCCTAATGTATTAACAAATATATGCTTCGCCTGTACCCTGTCGGTATAAAATCTGTCTTATTCATTACAACATCCTGAATCATTCTTTATTGTGGATTCTTTGGACTGAAATAACGCTGACCACTAATTGTGGTTAGTTTTGGCTTCTCCGCAAAACTGATTTGGCGGTAATTTAAGTAAGTGGTGCTAAGCCTCGCCAAGATCTCTCGCAGAGCAGTTGACGGCAATCAGCGTCACATCTGATTGGAGATGAAGGAAGCTCGTTATTGAATTCTTGCTTGTGTCACAAAAGAACTGATCAAAGGCTCAGTTGGAATTGCCACTGACTCTGACTGAGGCAGCTGAGGGGATGAGTGGTTGCAGTCCAGACCTGTTCTGTTGAAGGTCTGTGCCTGTATGCATTCTTACCCTGTATTGTGAATCCAAAAGATTCTCTGTGGACCTTCATGAGCAATATTCCACCTGGATGACGTTCGGATGAGACGTTAAATTTGGGGCTTCTTGTAAAAATATAAGTGTATGTGCTTGAATCACTGTCTATGACATTGTGATTATGAAAGTAGCAGGCAATTTTCTTCTTTTAAGTAGTTTACCACATGATATTGATGACAACATCATTCTTGAATTGTATTTTGTATTATAACTCGATGAGTGGGCCAGGGGCCATTCACTTGCCAACAAATTAGCGCAGACAAGGCTCTATCATTTTATTAATTTTATTGAAGGTAAGGATTGCTTGTGAATTCCTCTAAATCCAGCTGCTGCAGACAAGGGAGATAATCTGAAACCACGGACTGATGAGAAAAGAGACAAGATAATTTTAGTCATCAACGTGTTAGTGTTACACTCATGTGACTGATCTCTTGCTTTCCCAACACAGGCGTTAATACAAGGTTGCATCTTTCAAGGTTTTGTTCCATGCAGGAAGAGAACCTGGTATAGAACTTTGGACCTTCAAACAATCGAGAATCTTCGGTCTGTATTCCGTAAAGTTTTCGCAATCCTGATTGAGGATACAACCGTTTGCCAATTCTTGAGATGACATGCAATGGAATGAGGCAATCTCTAAAGTTATTACCAATAAATTTTAAATAATTGATTTGAATATTATGCAAGATCATGCGCTTTTCTGCAAGATCAGCATTTCAACAAGATGATGACTTGAATAAGAGTAATGAAAATTTCCCCTTCCATTTGGCATCAGCCTTGAAGACTTGAGATGTCGTTCAAAGGTAAAAGCATCCTTTGAAGATTACTGAATCCATTTCGGCTAAAAATAGAAATCGGTTGATGAAACGGGTCTGGAGGCTAATGACCATTGATGTGTTGCAGTGTCGTTAGGATCCAGTTTTTTTAAAAGAATAGTCATAAGAGCAGTTAAAATGTCTGCTAAAGTAAGGGGTCTAAACCAATTAAGATGGTAAATCCAAAATATAATATTTACCAATAAGTTCATAAATAGAACCAATTTAATCCAGTTGGGTGTCACATAACTGGTCAATGAATATGATTTTAAATTGCTGCCTCCTTTAACACTTTTCCTACAAGCAGGCCAAGTAACAGATCCCTAAATATGGTAAATATTGGGCAAATGTCGCTAGAGCATTCCTGATACCTGCTAAATGTAATCTCTTAAGGATTCCTACCAGCTCTACCTTGTCATTCCATGACCCTCAGCAGTGTAATGTCCAGAACTGACTATAGAGGGCGGCATTTCCTTATAGTGTTTCTCTAAAAGACAAAAACTAAACCCAAAAAACCCTCATAGGTTTTAGGCTTGTCCTCCAAAGCATATACCTCTATGCATAAAGCACCATGGTTGGCAAAAAAAACATTTTGTAGTTTGGAAAAACCAACTTTTTCCAAATTCTTTTAGATTTTCCATATTGATCAATCTATTGCTTATCCAAAAGCTTGTTCTTGCAAACTGCACTGTCTATACCTTAATTTACAAGGGGGCCAGATTCTAAAGTAACCTTCCTTTTCCTTGTCCAACCTACTTTGTAACCAAATTATAACGGTTCACAAACTATATGTGAAGCGAGAATACACAATAATTATTACGGTCAGTTTCTCAGGATATTTTCTTGTATTGGAACAACCTGTGCAGTAAATTCACCAGAAAACCTAATGGACCATACTAACTTTATTTGGCCACAAAGAAACTGCACTGTAAAAAATTACAATAATTTGCACATCAGTCTAATGAGATACTGCTATAAAATATATGGCACTGTCTGGATTACAGACGTATCTCAAGTGAAACTGTATAAATGGCACAAGAATGACAATATTTACTTCACGTCAATGTACTTTTTAATTTCAACATGTATTGCTTCATTATAGCCAAGTCACTTGATGTGACTCCATACCAGAGGCAGATGCCATGATGAGATGAATCTGTACTTCCACCTCAAGGTTCTACTTTACTCTAAAACATTTCAAGACAAAATTGGTTTTTCAAGTTCCAAATGGTTTTTCGACACAACTATTTTTTTGCCTAGACCTTTTGTCCTTCCCAAAAACTATGACATTCATGAAAGAAAATACAGCAGTTTAGTATTTCGACAAACCCAAATTTGAAAAGATATGACGGAAAAGTAAAAAACCTATCCGGGTTTCGAACAAGCTTTATTTTTTAGAATGTTGCCCAAAAGTGTGTTATATTTTACTTCGTTCAGCATAGACAGATTCCATGCTGTGTCCAAGGAAGCTTCTGCAGTATATAATACTGTATTCACTCAAAACTCAAAAGACATCCATTGGGGGATTTTACTGGTATGGATTTTACAGTGCGCATACATTTGTAGTGAGTACTAATGACCAATCGCGGATTTGAGTGAGCGAAAAAGTGAGTGAACCAGTTATTCGTGAAGAGTACACTAGCCCTGATATGGCCTTGGGAAAACTAATGACCTGCTCCCTCTAGTGGCTGTCAACCTGATTCCAAATGACCTCATGAGGCAATTGGACAGGTCATAAGGACCTAACGAGAGCCGCAGAGGACCATGAGGTCCTAATTGTCCTGGTCCTTGTGCGAGTCGACTCTCCCTCCGTTAGGTCGTCAAGTGTTTTGTTACACTTCCAATCGAGCGTGTACATATTTGCGGTTGATATTGGTATATTTTCTTGTTGTTGTTCTTTTATGCTGTATATGATGTGGATTTTTTACTCTTATTTTTCTGGGTTGCCAATTAATTCGATTTACTGAACATGGATATTCAATACATTTAGCTCGGAAGTGATAACATTACTTGAAATGGGTAGAAAGTAAAATCTGTATATCAACAATTTACGAATAAAAGATAAATTTAATTTGATCAAACATTGTTACTTGTAAATTTTGATTTGACCAGGCATTATATATATCTGATAATATTGAAATAATGATATGTTAAAATGAAAACTATATAAAGATATGGAGATATGCAGATAACATTACGAATGACATTACAAATAACATTTCGAATAATTTGAGAAAACAAGAAAAAATTAATTCAATAAAACTTGATGATCTACGTATTTGAAACTGACCTGACGTCAAACGGATATGATCCATTAAATGTCTGAGTTAAAAGCTTTTACATTAAGAAATCAAAATTTTCCATCTTGAATTTCCTTCAGATGACGTCAAGATTTAAATTAGATTTCCTCTCGACATATTCAATAAAGCATATCACCTTTGTTGGTTTTATTGAACTGACATTGGTAGGTAATGTACACTTTTGCTTGTAAATATATGTAATACTTTTTTTAATGAAAGTGGAAAAAGAGTAAATTTTGATGTCAGAATTACCGAGGCCAATTGTAAAGGTCTTGTTACTCTTGTCACTCTTCGAAAGCATGAACCATTATTTCTGCAAGGATTTTGAATTTTTGGCTGGATGCACCCCACCATCATAACCCCCTTAAATTTCTGAATTTCACACTGCTGTAGTTTTATCTTGGTTTAGTGCTGTAACTTGAGAAAGCCCCAATAATCAATGTATCCATCTTCAGGGAACACATCACATTTTGGCTGCTGCACCTATATATATATATATATATAGAAACAGAAATTTTGGGTACATAAGTTCAAACAACAGGGATCTTGTTTGAATAGGTTTTGCCTTTTTTGCTAAATAAGATATCCTTTCGACATTGCAAGATGCTTCAAAATTGATGTATACCGGAGTCAGACTCTGCAATCACATTCTCAAAGGAAGTAGACAAGGCCATCAGCACACTCAGAAAGAGCCCCGGTGTCTTCCAGACAAAATTGTGTGTGTTCCTCTGATCGAAATGATGTGGACGCTCGAAGGTGCTCGCAGAATAGCACACTGATCACTAGGTGGCAACACGAGACAGCAAATGTTCTGATCGGTGGCAATGCAAGAGCTTTCCACTTGTAGACACAGAATTATCCTTACAGGTTGTCTAGGTATTAAATGCCAATATAACTATGGGACAACTGTGTCAAGATTTGTCTCATTTGCAAGTAATTGGATATGTATCATTATTTCTCCCTTATTGAAATCATATTCTGAATTGCCTTGGTAGTGTCAGAATACATTTATTCATTGATGTTATAATTGGTCTGAAATCTACCTACAATGGTTAATTTTCTTTTGAATAGATGTAGTACATTGTCAAGTGAATATGATGGAGGTATCATCTGAAATTTAACATGATGTGAATTATAAATGTCTAAGTCGTGCACATGATGGGCTAATTAGGACGGGAGAAGGACGCAGCAATGAGGTCATGGATGGTTGAAACTGCTATCTAAAATAAGTACAGGTGCCACGCCAGAGTTGGAATCGAACTTAAGACCAATGAGTGACAGCTTGTAGAACCTTTAAAGGTTCCATATAAAACCTTTTTGTTAAGAGTGTAGTGTAAACATGTGACCATATTTATTTTACACTTGCGTATGCTGTAAGAAATTATGCAACTATATCCTCAGACTTTCTATTGTCCCCTGTACAAGTTGTCAAAGCTCAGTTCATGCAGCTGTAAAATCTGTTTTCAGAGACTAACATAGTCAATCATTCATTTTGACATATTCTTTCATTATATTTTGTTCTCATATTGTACAGAATTTTCTTATTCTCTCTCTCTCGTGAATGATTTTTTGTTCCTATTGGCTTTGAGAGTGAACACTTGCACAGTTACTTTCACACCCTTAATCAAGAAGGAGGTATTCACCATGATTTCGATGCAGGGAAATGTTTTGCTGAAATGTTGGCAGATGAAAAGACAGGCTTGAACTGCTAGGGATTTCTTTGTAGCAGCATAAAAGCCCTGGCGAACAACCATATGTCATTTGACCACTATGGGAGCTTCAATGCCGAACAGAAATATATCCAAGGGAATTGTCTGTGAGACGTATTTTAGTAATTTATGTCCTCGGCTAATGTCCTTACACAAGACACTACAGCCCCAGTGCACCAGAGATCTATAGATGCCAGAAAAAACAGTACAGATTAAAAAAAGGGTTAACTTGGTCATTTGTAGAGCCCTGGAGATGGCAGTTTGGAGGATGAGAAGGAAGAGATGGTCATTGCCATGGATGAATGGATGATAAGACTTTGCATCCTGCATTTATGTACTTGGTAGGCTAATAAGGAGAGAAGGAGGACATAGGGTGATAGAAAAGGCTGTCCAAAATGAGTCCTTGTGACCCAGCCAGAGGTTGGATTTGAACCCAGGACCGAGTAATTGGCAGCCAAGAACGCTACTAAGCAAACCCTCCCTCGAGTTATAGCCATCTGTCTTATAATATTTGCTGATGTTTATCCACCGTCTTTTGATTTCTGGTAAGAAGGGAAGTTTTATCTGTGTCTATTACCCAGCTTTACCACACACCCAGACAATCTGCCTTGCTGAAATGGGTTTACACTGACGTCTCTCTAATACACTGAACAAAAAAAGAAACGTCCCCCTTCCTTTTTTGCTTATAATTTGTAAGATAATTTTTTTTGGTCAAAACTAGTTAAACAGTACTGATCCTATTATAAACAAGTATCAATGTGCCGAAAATGATTCAAGTGCGACCATTTCCTGTTCACTTTTGACCTTGTTTATCACATTTGGGGATGTTTTTAAAATGGCCCCATACCCACAATGTTTCGCATCTCACCAAAAAGATTGGGGTGTCCTTTCGAAGAGTGTGACATAGAGCCCTAGAAAAACAAACAAAATTGGCACTTCTGCTTTATTTTTGATAGCTACAGATCACCTTCCAGATGTGCGACATTGTGTGTTTCATACAGCGACGGAAATGACTTATGTTATTCAGCTTTGAATTGAGATATTTTAATGAAAATCTTACATGACATGACCAGAGGCATCTCGGAAATGCCTATGCTTTTTCAAATCAAAATGTTAAAAAGAACACCCATTTTTGTATTTTTTTATGCAAAAATTCAAAAATTTAAATTGAGATTCTTAAACACATCCTTCAGAAGCAAATTAAACATTTATTGATAGGGTTAAATATTTAGAATTTCCATACTTCAGCATTGATAGATAAGATGTTTGACTACCATGATCCAGGCCACGAAAATCATAAGATTTTTGATGACAACAATTAAAATCACTCAAACTGTTATTCCAGTAGGCGGCAGTAAAGTCTTGGAGTTGAATTAATGTTGATCCCATGTTCAACCATCAGCATCAGGACCTCTGATAGACTAAACTGCCATCTGGTGGAAAAAAAATATCTGGAATGACTTTATTTTTTCTGTCATTAACCCTTACTGGACTGGGCTGTTCAAACTAAACAATCTCCCAGGACGATTGTGATGTCACAAGCTGTTGTTTAGGGACATAAATGGTCCCTCAGGCAGCTAGCTAGGGATGCCATAAATGTCCTTTCAGTCCAGTAAGGGTTAAAGACCTCACAACTTTATGCACTTGAACCATTTCACCTAAATATGCTGCAAATCAATGCTGATGTATGGCAATTAGGAATATTTCACACTATCAATAAATGTTTAATTTGCTTCTGAAGGGTGTGCTAATGAATCTCAATTAAAATTTTTTAAATTTTTGCATAAAAAATTCTAAAAAGGGTGTTCTTTTGATATTTTGAATTGTAAAAAGCATTTCCGAGATGCCTCTGGTCATGTCATGTAAAATTTTCATTAAAATATCTCAATTCAAAACTGAATAACAAAAGTCATTTCCTTTGCTGTATGAAACACACAATGTCGCTGATCTGGAAGGTGATCTGTAGCTATCAAAAATAAAGCAGAAGTGCCAATTTTGTTTGTTTTTCTAGGGCTCTATGTCACACTCTTCGAAAGGACACCCCAATCTTTTTGGTGAGATGTGATACATTGTGGGTATGGGGCCATTTTAAAAACATCCCCAAATGTGATAAACAAGGTCAAAAGTGAACAGGAAATGGTCGCACTTGAATAATTTTCGGCACATTGATACTTGTTTATAATAGGATCAGTACTGTTTAACTAGTTTTGACCAAAAAAAATTATCTTACAAATTATAAGCAAAAAAGGAAGGGGGACGTTTCTTTTTTTGTTCAGTGTATAACGTTTGGTGTAAAGCGTTTGGTTAAGCTATGTATAAGTGGACACTGGACAGTATTTCAGGTAACAAGCCACTTTTAGAAGGTATACTGTAACAGGCGAATACGCTGAGGGCTTGTTGGTGAAAAGAAGGCTGCAAATCACTGCTCGTGGGCAGCTTCAATGATAAATGTTGCAAGTGGCCAGCTCAACTTAACACCACCTCAGCAATGGGGCCTCCAGGCAAGGCCGTCTTACGCAATTACCACCCAAATCGGATAGAACTATGAATCCATCATGTCCAGGTTTGGGGGCATAAGCTGACACTGATTGATTCAAAGTTAAAGATCCAACCGAAGATGGAAAACAGGAATCTATGTCCGGTTTGGGAGGGTGTCGAAGTAATATAATTCTGAGTATATCATTGACAGACTAAAGCTGTTGAGAAATGTCCCTGGCAGCATATTGTTATCAACTTGAGTTGCAGATCTAATATGTGGCTTAATATTTGTATATTATGTCAGTTACCTGTTTTTTTTTTTGAGGCGAAGGATGATGGAAACTGCATCTTGTCCAGCGTTAGTCTACGAGACACCGTCAGAGTGGGAATCAAACAGTGGACCGAGCAATTGTCAGCCCAGTGCACTACTAATCGGACTAACCCTCCAATGATAAAGGGTTTGATGATTGCGTTTGCCTTTATTTTGGCTGTTGCATGTCTTGCATGTGATTTTGAAGTCCTATAGTATGCGAAGGCAAAAGATAGATGTATATGCGGGGTACCAATGGCAGCTGGGTGGCCAAGTAGCCTAGGTGCCCGTCTGCTCTGCTGTCTGCATGGTTACGAACCCCGGTTGGGGAAGCCAAAATTTTTCAGTGGACCTTCATGAGCAAAATCCCATTTGGATTTTGTTCGGATGAGACGCTTAATTGGCGGCCCTTGTATCAGTGTCCATG
Organism: Platynereis dumerilii; assembly: GCA_026936325.1. Classification (NCBI taxonomy): domain Eukaryota; kingdom Metazoa; phylum Annelida; class Polychaeta; order Phyllodocida; family Nereididae; genus Platynereis; species Platynereis dumerilii. Next base: position 9,646,216 of record JAPTHN010000008.1, read on the forward strand.
CTGGGCAAGTAAAGATCCGTCACATGGTGTAAATGTGTAACATGTTGAGGACTCCCACTCTCTATCCCATCTCATCATTCAACCCTTGTGAGTGCTCAGAACTGGGCGTAGAGGGCTGCACTTACCATATCTGTCTGTCTATCTACCAATATACACACTGTATGATTTACATATAACCTTGCTCATGTCCTCGCAAACTACGAACGGCAAAATAAAACAACAGAATTACACGTCGAAGGAACAATGGACATCCAATAAAGCAACATTACAGAATTAAAATAAGTTTTTTCTTTGCATTCGCGCCAAGTTCTTATAAACTGTGAATGTGTTTGAAAATGTTGTACTTGTGTATCAACAACCTTCAAGCAATTTGCATTCCTCATGGCCATATGGAAATTGAGTTTTTGAACGTCGCTTGTGTGGTTAGATAGAATTGAAGTTTCTCAGATTCAGATTCAGATTTAGATAATTTATTTGTAGCTTAAAGACACATGCATTTTATATTTACATTATATACAATTCCATATATCGAAGAATGTACATGTATATTAGCCAAAGGAACTCCTCTAAGGCAGTATTGTGCCGCTGTTGAGGAATCCCTGTTTCTCAAAATACTTTGAATGAACATATGACAACATTGCAAGACTCCTTGTATGATAGAACAACTTGCCTTACACTGTATATTATCACCTTCCTGAAGTAGTGTCATCAGTGCATTTTGCACACCTCCAAAAATCATGACCGCAAAAACTTTGGTCTCATTGTACAGTGCCACAGTTAAATCTTTAAGGTATTAAAAAAGGGGTTGAGCTGCCCGCTAGAAGAATTAAGTTTTTTGACGTGCTTCTCATGAGCTCTTATGACTCTGTGTTGATTCTAGGATTTCATGTGCTCCCATATATGCTTTCATGTGCTTGTTGTATGCTTCAAGTGTACCATGAACATGATACACCAGCTCATGACAACGAAATCAATGCTGGTCGCCATATTGGGCGCAGTGAACCAAAGTTAATGACAACATGTCAAGTCATAAGCATGCATTCAACTTCATGTCATACGTCATGTCAAAATATAATGAAACTGGAGAGAAGCCATTACATGGTCTGCCAATAATGAGATTGGTGTATTACAGCAGCTTAATCTAGTGGTCCACCCTATTAGGTCTGCATTTATGGCTTTTATGAGAGTCTAGGATTAAGGTTTGGGTTTGTTGGATGTTATATAGAGATTGCAATATGTAAAGGGGTTCAGTAATGACATAAATTTCTGCTTGGCTTGGAGACTGCAATATACATGCATTGCATACGTGTGCTTATAAACTTATCTGCTAATGGATTAATGCCCTCCACAATATGTTTTAATTGTTATAAAATCTGTATTGCTAAGGCATTTTAATGAGATCTGTTGGGGAAACCCAAAGATGTGGTTAATTATGGGCTTTTTATAGTAAAGAAAGCATGCTGAATATATGATAATTGTGATTTATCAGCTTTCTGTGCATCACATTCCACAATATGGCAGATCTATGAGTCTGATTGCTTTTATCATGTCATTAATTCATTTGACAAAAATTTCTCCGAGCAGCACGTCCTGGATTATGACTGTATAACCTAGAAACAGCAAATATCCCATCACAAATATCTTGCAGATGTAAATTTCCTTTACTGTATAGCTCCGCTTTGAACAAGTTTTATCTTCATGATAAACTTCAATATAATGCTTCTGAATTACTGATCACGTTGTAAAAGATATATATGATGTACATATTTCAAGCTTTACTTTATTTTAATGTCAAGATTTATTTTGCTTCATCATGATGAATGATAATATGATAACCATGATAAAGTTATTCTTGTCTAATTTGACAAGGTAAGATGTCAGTATTAAGATTTCTGTTTGTAAGAATTCGACAATATTGTCAGAATCAGATACAATTCTGTATTAATGTTATTCTATTTCATTCTTGCCTGATTAAGTTGGCTATTGTATATCCATTTACAAGAAATGAATGTGAAGTCCTGCTATAAGTAATAATTTTCTGCCTCTTTCGTACAAAACAAGATAATAAAGAGAAGGAAGAGTAATAACTCTTCAATAAAAATATGTGAAAATAAATAATGCTGAACAATGGTAGGACATGATAGTGAGACAAACAATGCTCAAGAGATCTCACAGACCTTTTAATTGTTCACATTAATTCTGCAAAAATTGTGGAAGAAATGTCAGTAAGTGAAAAGGCAGGCTTGAACTACTTATAATTTCTTTTGGAAGCACAAAAGCCCTGGCGAACAACCATATGTCATTTTACCTCCTTTGGGAGCCTCAGTGCTGAACTGAAATATATCCAAGTGAATTGTCCATGAGATGTGTTTCAGTGTTTTATGTGGCTAATGTTCCTGCGCAATGTTCTGGCCCCGATGCACTCGAGAACTACAAAGGACATACAGTTGAGATTTAAAAAATGCTCTCCTAAGCATCCTTAGCAAAAAATGCTCCTATCCATAAACACTTTAAATTTCTTCATGTCTGTTCTGAGCCTTACATTGTGTTATAAATAACATATTTACTATATACAGAAAAATACTTGCTAATTATGTATAAGGCTAGGATTTGCTTCAGGTTGCTGTAAGTAACCAGCCGCTTTAAGAAAGTGTACTACACCAGCAGAGTGCTGTTAGGGCTTGTTGCTGAAAAGAGGGCTGCAAATCACTGCTCGTGGGCAGCTTCAATGATAAATGTTGCAAGTGGCCAGCTCAACTTAACACCATCTCAGCAATGGGGCCTCCAGGCAAGGCCGTCTTACGCAATTACCACCCAAATCGGATAGAACTATGAATCCATCATGTCCAGGTTTGGGGGCATAAGCTGACACTGATTGATTCAAAGTTAAAGATTGAACTGAAGTTGGATAACAGGCAGCAGTTGCCATCTATTTGCAGGTGGTAGCATAAGTCCTAATACTTTTAGGTTCGGTCAGCTAAAAAAACCTGCTCAGGGAAATCCCAAGTGGCTGTAAGAATGTCAATCTTATTTGGCCTTTGTTTCCACCATGCAGTGTATCTACCATTCTTACTGTAGAAGTCAGAAGTAGATGCAAAAATTTGAACATCATGCATGTATCACTTGTGTCACAACTTTGTATAGCATGGTGATGAAATCAAATACTTTTGACTTTTTTAGACGTTCACAGTATCTTGCTAAAATGACTTTGTTGTCAGCAGGTCTACAAGTTGCATTTACTAAATCTAATTGTTTTTGTTTTGTATGATGAAACACTTGGTTTGTTCATCCTGGAGCTATGCTTGCTTCAAGTTCGGATGATAAATGGAAACTTCACCATCTGCGGTGTTTGTGGTTCGGCTACAGTGTCCTGACATTGTGCCCTGCAGCCTTGTGTTGTCCGACAGGTGTTAGGTGACCTTTTTCGATTCTCGTTCTTCAGCTACTTGGGTAAAATGCCTCGGGAGAAGATTACAATGAAGACAAAGCATGTGAGAAATTGGATCTCACAATGTCAAGTCCCACTACTGACTTTTTTCCATTCCATGAGAATTCTTTCAGGCTCTGTTATGCATAGGTGCTTTGTTTGTCCCTGGGTTTGATTCCTAGTTAGTGATTACCTTTTTCTAGGTTTGAATCCTTGTTAGTGATGACTTTTTCCAGGTTTGATTTCTGGTTAGTGATAACCTTTGGGGTCTCCAAGTTTTAATTCAAAGTTAGTGATTACCTTGAGGGGTCTCCAAATTTGATTCTTAGTTAGTGATTAACAGGTTTGTCTCCTCATTAGTGATTACTTTTGTGTGTCTCTAGGTTCGATTCCAAGTTAGCGAATACCTTTTGCAGACCATAATGAGTAACAGCCCAGATGATGTAATTTATTTAAGACCATAAACTAGAACATGGGACCCAACATTTATGTCATGAACCAAAATTTTGCTAGCCACTAGTCTAAAAGAGTTTTTAGTGTATTATTTTGTTCTCCCTTATTTGTAAGATGAACACAGGTCTGTCTTAATATTTAATTAAAGTCCTATCTACTCACACCTTTCTTTCCATTTATGGTTTCTCATATGGCTCTATACTAAATGAAATATTTTTTAAAGAAGCACCATCAAGCTGTGTGGTATGAATTTTGTAATTTCAAATATAACTTTCAACCATTCTGTACTTGTTGAGACTCACAACCAGCAAGCAGAACATGACTAAAACAATTCATTAGGCGTTGCCCTGTTAGTATAATATTAATCTCATTTGACCTACTCCGGCATTGACAGTAACTGGAAGCCACCGGGATGAAATTAACTTCCGACGTAAACATCTAACTAAGAACACCAAAGACTTAATATAATGTTGTCGAATTTTCATTTGCATTGTCAAATATGGCAGTTTATATGAGTATTCATTCTTTTAAAAGCTTCTGAGGATGATTTCCTCTTAATTTGCCATGCATTCATGCAAATAGACTGTGCTTTGTCATCAATTTAGACTGTTGACAATCAAAATGATGTGGGTATTCAGTAATGAATTAAATCCCAACATCAATTAAAATGTTGGCCATTGTTGGGAGAGTCTCGTTCCTTTTGAAACAGTCAAGTGAGTTATGAATTTTCTGTTTTTGACTGTTTAGCTCAACTGGTGAGAAAACAGGCTTTTACAGCCGTTTTCATAATTGTAGATATTAAGTCTGAATTCGCAGTAATTTTTCTTGGACAAATATTTAATTCTATTTGAAAAAGTGACAAAAAATAGAACATTTCTCTCTCCTACAGAATAAAATGCCCTTGCTCAGTGTCTACAGTTATGCAATCGCCTGTAAGGGGAAAGTATTACGATTTAACACTAAACATAGGTTGAAAAAAGGTTTCTCTATTTCAGTGTGTGGCTTGGTTTGCAGTATAATTACATAATATGTAATTATACTGCCAAAATTATTGCCCCTTTTTGCCTTCTGCCTCTGTGTTTGTATGATACAAAAAGCAAAAGGCAGAAATGTAAACAGAATACATTTACATTTAACCTTGCTGGTGTCCTCACAAAACGCAACTTACGACAAGAGAATTATCCTCCAAAAGGACAATGAACATCGAATAAAGCAACTTTGCTGAATTCCGCTACATACATGTATCCTTTCTGTTCATGCCAGGTTCTTATGAAACATTCGTGAATGAATCTGCAAATGTTGTACTTGTGCAAAGGCGGCCTTCAAACATGTTGCATTCCTCATGGCCATATGGAAATTAGCTTTTTATGGAAATTGAGTGTTTGATACCCAGCTTGTACAGTTTAACTTCAAAATGTTCGGATCTTTTTGGAACTCATTGGTCTAATTTTATCCAGCTTTATTTTCTTGAGGTGCATTGTAAAACCTGCTGTGTTACTTTAATGGCAGCTACTGTAATGAATATATAAGGGTCATTCTCAAATTTCGGGACAATTTCCATCACTCTAGCTCCCTGACATTAATATGAATGCGATAAATATCTGAAGCGTCACTCTGCATCTGTTATTCATATTTCTACTTAGAACCACTGCATTTGGAGCGAAAAGTCATTCATTAGACTTTTTTTAATGCGTTATGTCCAGAAATCCGTGCAAAATCAATGGTTTTTCCCTGTCACTGGACCTGACATGACAAAATCAAGTGTTCATTTTCCTCCTAATATACCATTATTTTCAAAGTTTCTTTGCACGATTCATGGGAATATAGACTTGAATTTATATTTACTTCATATTCAATTTTTTTTTTGCATAATTTCATTGATTAAATTGATACAATAGTCGTGTCACTAATTTATGTTAATTTTTTTGTCCCCTCCGTTACTTGCCATAGCTCTGTTCGTTATTGTTTTTTATGAGCTATTTTCACTGAATATCATCAGACGCATGTGCGCCATAGTACCACTGCCTTGCAGACTTCATAAAACATGTATTCAATAAATTATGACATAATGTTCATAAAAAATGTTTTTGGTCCCACTAAAATGTCCCCTCCGTTTCCTTCATTTCCAAGCTTACCAATGATAATTTTACAGAGCGATTTCATGTATATGTTGCTGAGGGTGGCAGGTTTTAATATTCTGCAATTATTTTGTCTAATCTCCAAAATAAGAAGCAGTAATGAGCGAAAAGCAAAAAATTGTTCCCCTCCGTTACCGTCCACTCCGTTACCAGGTCATGAGCAAGAAATCGACATTTGGACCAAAAAATCTACTGATGCGAGTTGAAGTACTTCTGAAAATAATAGTTACATCAATCTTTTATCATTTTTCCTTTTGTCGCTGTTCCTACAGTTGGTTTTTTACATCAAAATTCCCCTCCGTTACCACATTGTCCCCTCCGTTACAGGACAATTTTCCTATACCCGTTGTCCCGAAATTTGAGAATGGCCCATAAAAGTACCACTTTACGGCAGAAAACCATTGTTTTTACGGCATGTACTGTCGTTTTAACGATAACTGTTGGCGTGCAGCTGGGTTTACAGTGTGTGCTTGAGGTTGCTCGCTACAAATGTGAAGATAAATGTGAAAGCATTCAGTCAATAGACGATTTTTAGGACATGTACTACTAGTCTCAGATAGGTAATATAGTCCATTTTCCTTAGAACTCTGAAAAATGGTTATATGGTTATGTTACCCTTTTGATGTCTGGTATTAAAAGGTCTGTGCCATGAGAACCAACCTGAATAGCGCATTGTGTGCCTCTTAAAGGGGAAATTTCTTCTGGTGTATTTGAAAAGTCATAACACTGAATTTTGATCAGCAAAATTAGTTCCCTTTATTCAGCCAGTGCTGGGTCTAATTTGCAGGATAATTTTCAACCATTTTTTGCTTCTGATTTGCTTTAGTGTATGACGCAGAAATCAAAGGGTGGGAATAAAATGTTTACAGCACACAATTTACATTTAACCTTGCTTGTGTCCTAACAAAGCACATTCCTACAAGTGATCTTTGTTGACATTGACACAACATTTAACGAACTCCAGCCTAATCTTGGCCTTTCTCATAATAGCCGCAAATGCAGACCTAATAGGGTGGACCACTAGATTAAGCCGCTGTTATACACCAATCTCATTATTGGCAAACCATGTAATGGCTTCGCTCCAGATTCATTATATTTTGACATGACGTATGACATGAAGTTGAATGCATGCTTATGACTTGACATGTTGTCATTAACTTTGGTTCACTGCGCCCAATATGGCGACCATGGTGATGTCGTCATAAGCCGGTGTATCATGTTCATGGTAGATTTGAAGCATATGGGGAGAATATGAAACCCTTCAATGGACACTGAGTCAACCAGATCCTAGATAAAAAGTGTTCTCCAAGATCAACAGCTTATCGGTTTGTGATAGATTTACAGTTCTTTGGAACAAAAGGAAAGGATGTCAATTTTCTAAGAATATCAATTGAAAAAATTATTTGTGTTGGTCTTGTTAAATAACAGATATGAGTCTGTGAAATGAGGTATCGCACTGCATTGCCAATTTAAGTTTCGTCTGAATGATATCTGGGTCGCTGAAGAGTAGTTCCTTTACTTTCAATAATATATGAAACCTTCTGCGAATCTAGTGAAGGTGTTAATGTCGTGCCACCCAGATGTGAATGAAATCCAATGGGTCATTGTACATGAATGTCAATACGGCTAAAATAATCAGATTTCTGGCAATGTTTGGGAAGGACAGGAGGTTGTTGACCAGTGGTTGACCATGGCTCTTGATCTGTTGGTTCGGACAATAGCTTTGTGTGTTTTGGCCGCCATTGTTTGCTATTGTTTACACAATATCGTGATCAGAATTTGAATTGTTTCGGACAAAAGGGCAGTTGGTCGATAGCCATAGTTTATCGTTTGGGTAGGTCACTGTGATGCGACATGGGTTTCAGCAAGAAATTGGGATGCGTTGAGTGGTAGTTTATTGAAGTTGTTGAGAGACATGGAAATGGCTCATCTACTAATGTTGAGATTTATCACATACATTTTTGCACCAAGAGAGCAGACAGAGATCCTGAAAGATAACTATAGGCCATCATCTGGCTTGTCCTTTTGGATAGGTCACTGTGATGCGACAAGGGTTGCGGCAAGAAATTGGGATACGTTGAGTGGTAGGCAGATTATTGAAATTGTAGAGAGACATGGAAGTGGTTCATGTTGAGATATTTTCATGTAATTTTTCACCAACTGAACACCAGAAAGATATAGCTCATCATCTGTCTTGTACCATTTTCTGCGCTGCATGCTTACCTCATCGGCCAGCCATCACTATTTACAGAAATACGACCTCTGATCGAGAATAGCTACCTTACCTATTGGTGTTATCTGCCAGGCCATCGAATTGGAAAGCAATGTGTAATTAGAATCCTGTCCAATAGTGTATTGAATTCCTGCATGGCTGCTCCAGTGACATGTTTGTGTGGAGCTGGACACTGGACATGTTATTGGATTTGTACTGAAGACAATCAAGACATGTTATATTCCTCACATTCTATCTGGTGGATACGGTGGATACCATCGATTTGCGTCACCTTTTTGTTAAATTTTTATTTGTATGTAGCCTATACCAGTCAGTCAGTCAATCAATAGATCTGGGGGAGGGTTAGCTCAGGCAGCCAATTTCTGGGTCCCGTGTTCATTCCCACCCACTCTGGCCAGGTCAGCTGGACTTATGTTGAACAGTAATTTCAGTCATTCTTCATCTCTTTGTCACTTCCCCTTCTGTCCTAACAAGCCTACATAGTGTACAAATGTATGACGCAAAGCCCCAATCATCCATAAATCCATCTGTCTATTTGTAGTCACTGTTTTAATGTCCACATGCATGTTTTGAAATATACACTGTGACTGTGCATGTAGGGCTGTGGTCCAAGATTTATTTATAGTAAGGACATTCAAGGTGTCAAGTGGAGAAGGGCCAAAGTGTTGTTTTTAGGGAACCTCATTTGCACTTCAAAGGGGGTAGAGGGTGACCTTCAATTAACCCTTGGCCTTTTCCTTTGTCTTTCATGTGGGCCATAAAGTGGAGGTTTAGACTTTCTGTCCTTCTGGCTTTCGTAAGCCTATCTCTCTTGTACTCAACAGACCTAAAGAATTCCCAGTCAAGTTGTGTGGCATCAAGCCTTTGTCTATAAGAAGAAGAGAAGAAGACAAAAAGAAGATGAAAAAAAAGGAAAAGATATAAATGAAAGAAGACAAAAGGTCTGAAGCAAGAGAAACAAGCAAGACTAACAAAGGTTCCATTTGCTCGACAAGTTCTTTGGTGCGTTACGTGAGTCATCGAAAAGACAACTTTCTTGTATAGCGTCCTTGTACAGAGTCTAGCACAATGTGGTCATATATATAAAATGAGCATAGTATGATGGTTCTTGCGATATTCTAAGATCAATGTTCTTCTGAAAGAAGTAAAAGGAGTGTAGAAATACTCTCCTGGCTTACAAGATAAACTTTTTTGCCATAACCTTCTTCGTAAACAAAATGTAGAGCAAAGTCACCAAAAATGTCTATGATACATACAAAATAATGTCAAAATCTCATATGGCTGCTTTGGTGGAATAAAAAAAACAAAAAAACAAATTAACATGTCGGTCAAAATTCGACACATAGATCTAAATTCAAAGTACAGTAGGCTACAATGTACTAGTAGCATGACCCAATTCTACCATATATGTTTATGGCCTGCATACATTGGGCAATACAATACATACATGTATATCAATATTTTGATTGTAGTCTTTGAATTTGTTGTGCAGTCACCAAAGGCCCATTCCACTTGTTTTACAGATTAATAGTTGATGTGACTTTCCCAGCAGCTGGAACATAACTTGGAGCTGCAGTAAAACAACACGACTGATTATAGTTCTTCTTTGTCCTCGGTAGCTATTTCCAAACGAATGAAGTCTGGCTCGCTTCTGGCCTCCAACAGCAATTTAGATTCTGTTTGAATTCCAGATGAAATAGGAACAAATAATGTGGAGGAGGCACCAGCTGCATGGAACAAGCAGCTTGCATAATGTTGAAATAATGCTTATAGTCATGGCAAGGCACTAAATGCTCCATTTCCTTCCTTGTTGCACCATACCTGGCATTAATAAATAACATATGCCTTGCCTAACTTCAACATATATGCCTTCCTAACTTCAATATTTTTCTTTCAGTGCCATAAGCATTTCATAACCCTTAGAGAATGTGAATAAGTTAGATAATGTTGATGTTATGCTTTTATGGAAAGACACTAAAGGCTCCATTTTCCTTATTGCTGCATCATACCTGGCATTAGATAAATAACACAAGCTTTTCCTAACTTTATCTTGAAATTGCCAGAAGCGTTAATTTTCAGAACTCTTACAGCTATATGAATAAGTTAGATAATGTTGAAGTAATGCTTATAGTCATGGAAAGGCACTAAAGGCTCCATTTTCCTCCTTGTTGCACCATACCTGGCATTAAATAAATAACATAAATGCCTTGTCTAACTTCAATGTTTTTCTTTCAATACCAGAAGCATTTCATAACCCTTACAACTATGTGAATAAGTTAGATAATGTTGAAGTTATGTTTTTATGGAAAGACACTAAAGGTTCTATTTTCCTTATTGCTGCACCATATCAGGCCTTCTAAGATAAATAACACATGCTTCTCCTAACTTTATCTTAAAATTGCCAGAAGCGTTTTATCGTAACCCTTACAGCTGTACAAATAAGTTAGATAATGTTGGCGTAGTGCTTGTAGTCATGGATAGGCACTAAAGGCTCCATTTTCCTCATTGTTGCACCATACCTAGCATTTTAAAAATAAACATGACAGTGCCTTTCCTAACCTGTGTGCATCTCCATATTCTGAGCAACAAACTTGAAATGGCAAATGTTTCGCCAGGTTTCAACCACGAACAGTCAAATTGAGTCAATAGTCTATAATCCAAAACCATTTGATGCACATGGACAATGTTGTCTGTCAGTGGTGACAGATTTTGATAGCATCCAGATTCAGGTCATCTTTAATGCTCTTAGTATTTTGGCTTGGCATAGAATAATTCTCGCACCAAATTGTAAATGTGGAATAATGAATAACCTTGATTTGTCTAAACTTGCTGTCTTCTTAAGGCGTGATTAAAAGTTCACGTTTTGACTTGTTATCGTAACGGCTATTGTGACAATTGAATGATAGAATCGAAGTATTAATTACTCAATTAGTTCTTAATTAATCTTGATTCCCTATGACAATGTGTCCCATTGTCATTTTAGACCTTGGGATAAAAGACTGAGGAGTTCTGGGGACAGACTCCACTGTGGTGTGTTAATGAGAATCTGGCTCTGCTCTATTTATTCCAGTTCGACTTCACCATGATATTTCCGAACTGTGAAACGCTTGAGCAGGTGACAAACAGTGTATTGATATTAAATCAACAGTCATAAACAAGTAAATCGGTGGTATAGTTTTCCTTAATTGCAACTTAAATAAATAGTTAAACAAGTGTATGAAATTTAAGTTACGTTGAAGCCTCATCTGGCTGGGATCTATTTGCCAAGACGCTTGTAAGAACCCTCAAATTAGGCACACCCATATTTACCGCTGGCATATACAATGTAATGTCAGTTGTACTTCATATTACTTCAACCTATTGTGAATACTGCCAGTCTGCCAAGTTATCACAAAAGCTTATAAAAGGTATTTGGTAGAACTTCTGAACTTCACCAGTTTTTTTCTGCTGGATGACTTGTCATTGGGAAAGTAAAGATCTACCCCATACATATGGATGCCGGTGTGCATTGCATTTGTAACACAGACAACATAGACATGACGTCCAATCAAAGAAAGTTTGGTGACGCTGAGTGAAGAGTAAGGACTGGATACAATCTTGTTGTCTCATATAGCAGAGTCATAAACTCCGCCACCAGTGTATTTGCACCCACACCAGTGTATTTCCCATGAAAGTGGATTCAGCATGTGAATGGGGAAGGCAAACAGCTTGTCCGGAATGACAGAGGGGGCGAAAAAAAAAAGTGGCGAGTCAGCAGTTTTCTTAAGAACTCTTGATGCACCTCCTCCGCACTTTGCACAAGTGACAGGGATGCCTTGCCGCTGTCGAGAAGTAGTCACATATTATACATATAACTCAATGACACATTGTGACAATCGGTCATACGTCTTATGACATTGCGAAGCGAGTTGCATGATATGTGTATAAGATGTGATACCACTGAACGCATGACTGGATGATAGAGTTAGCTGACTGTGAATCAACTAGTGGGACATTTGTTAGACAAAACGGTCATATGGCCTCAGTGTGTCAAAAAACCTACGATTTATAAAATTCTTCATGCTTGACCCAATTTCCAATGGAAAATGTCGTACTTTTAATAGGATGGTTGACCAATTGTGGGCAATTGATAATAACAAATAGTGCCACCCAAAACCTTCACATGCTAATGAATCATGTAGTTTCATGTATTGAAAAATGCACAGTTTACTTATTTAAGTCAATTACAACCCTATACCCTGCCTGTGAGGAACTGGTATCATGAGTTATGACCCTGATATGCATAAACTCATTATACAGTGCAAATGAAACATCTCAGGATCAACCTGAATCTGTTATTCCTTTATACATGGACTGATGTATGCTCAACATTGGCTCAGTGTCAGAGTGTGCCTACACAGTGCACAATGTTTGTACTCAGTATACTGAGAAAACACACACACCCACTGAGAAGGTTGAGTGGGACACTGGGAGCATCAGTTGGGAAAGACAAGTAGTATGACAAGCATGAGATGGTAGCAGGACAGCTGCACAGCTGGAGGACACCATTTGTCCTCTCATAGCTGGAGGAGCTGTGGGAAAGGACAGCTGGAGGAGACTAAGGACAGGTGGAACGTGTACAGCCAGAGTGAAATCACTGGAATACAAGCTCGTTTGAGTACAATATATACTCGAATAGTACAGATTTATTTGCAACTTTGTGACTGTGCTCACTAGTAGTAAGTAGAGGCGCTGGTCTTTCAAAGCTTGGTGGCGGGGTGGTAACACCGTTACAGTCCATGCGTGCTCCGCTGAAGGATTGTGCCTGCATGAGTTTGAAGTTCACACTCTGGCTGGTAAAGCAAAATTCAAGATGTCACATACTTGCCCATCAAAGACATTGATACAAGGGGCCGCCAATTTAACGTCTCATTTAAATGACACCCAACTGGGACTTTGCTCAATACTCATGAAGGTCCGCTGAAAATTTTGGACTCCCATTTAGGGTCCGAACCCATGAAGGTGAAGACTTTCAGCAAAACAGGCCTGGGCTTTAACCATTAAGCCACCCAGTTGCTATCGATAGCAAGTAACAAGTCCATCTGTACAGTTCAACAATAAGCAGTAGCAGACCCTCACTGATCCCTCGAGTAATCTGTGCCACAGGGGGTCACCACAAGTTCACAGCTCAGCTGAAAAAAACCCCAGGAGGTCTGCCAACAGTCTTTGTTATGTATAAATATATTCTTGGCTACTTTGCAATGTTAGTGAAGTATGTTTGCTGCTTTGCCCTCAGCTCTACATACCTGTTTTGAGACAACGTATATCACTCTTCACATTTTTTTGTCACTGTGACTACTTTATGACTACTTTAGGGTAGTAATGATTGCAAAAATTTAGTAGTGACTTCCTGGAAAATCATTTTTACTATTCTAGCATAATCAAAATGACTACGTTGACTATGTAAGTGTCCAAAAGGTAGTCAATTTGAGCACCACCTGGTAGCTTTGATTACCAGAGTGGCAGAGCTCACATTGACAACTCTTTAGTAATTTTTACTCAAGGAGTTGTCGGTTAAGGCACCAGAAATTAACACGCTAGAGTTGTCATCTTGAACACCCTGTGTGTAGAGTGTACCTCCAGCACGGAGCGTTGGATAGATGATTTGGCTTTATGTGTTTATGCACTTGGTAGGCTAGCTAGGACAGGAGGTGGAGTGGGACTTGGCAATGTGGCAAAGGTTGATTGCAACAGCTGTCCAACATAGGCCCAGGTGACTCGGCAAGAGCTGGATTTGAACCCTTGACCCAACTATTTGCATTCCAATATGCTATAGCACTGAGCTAACCATCCTCTCTTGTTCTGTACCTGGAGCCTGAATGCAAATCTTACGTAAATACCTTATGTTTGCAAACTGGCCAAAAAGAATATAAACTGGCGTAGAATGTATCCAAGACCGGCTCAAGTCAGCTGTCAGTCAGCATTGCTTGAAAGTCTGTAGTCTGAGGCACATCAAGGGAAATGTAATTGGAGCCCTTAGGTACAGTGATTTAATCAAGATATGCAGTGTTACCTTAAATTTACAGTCATCGTAAAATAAGCTAATTCTGTCGGTGACGGTTTTTTACTGATACGGAAAAGTTGACAATATGTCATCATGACAGGGCTGCTGAATACAGTATTTCTTCCAGTGTGATTGTCAAATGTTTCTTGGTAAATAGCTTGCCAAGAATAATGTTGTACTTTCATTCTGAGATGGTATTGTTTTATCTCGAACTGCTCTGAAATGGTCGTATCGAAGACGTAATCATGACGTGGCATTAGGGCAACAAACTCAGCTCTTGGAGCTATCACAGCAACTGTCTGTACTTGGAAAAGATGGAACGTAGGGGAAGGAAATCTAACAACAAAAACTAGGACTTGGTCTGGTCTGAGCCAAATCTCGTTTGGCCAAAATGCTGTCCTTCTGGTCCGGGGCACTTCAAAGCGAGTGCTTACAGTAAGTTCAGCGATATGCTATGACCTCTTAAAACTCAAAGTTTTGCCTCAAAAACTGTTGCTATGGCATCGTCGTTGGCAAAGTATACAAGCAAGGCTGTTACTTCCGCCTGGAGAAGATTGACTTCCGGTCACGTGATGTCTTTTAAGGCACAGGAAGTCTTACAATGCTCTGCTAGTTTTAATCTCCAAGTCAGGAGAACATTGAGGGCACTGAGAACAGTTTGGTCAGTCACTCTGTATAACTATAAGGGAGAATATTGATGTGAAAGGGTCCTCATCATCTTATTTTCCAACAATGAAGTACTTCAGTGTTTCCTTTCCTATGGTGTCTGAATCACTCTGAATTTTTATAATTAAGTTTACTACTGCAGTGGTATATATGCAATCCTGCAATTACTTGTCAGCAGTATGTTAACTTCATATAAAATAGCATTGATGTATACAGGTCTAATTTTGATGCTTGCTAAAATGATTTTGGTACATTTCAAGGTCAATTCTAATTTAAATGGAAAGAGAAAAGAAATCTTTCTTAATAAAGTGAACTGTAGTGTAGCTTTTATTTACCTTAATAATGGTTCATCAGCACAGTTTTAAATTGTTTCATGATGATGTTGTGCATGTTGAACTGTTTCAGGATATTCACAAAATTACAAATTCAAGTTGGTGATAGGGTACAGTTTGTCCGCTATCCAAACCCAGTCACATAATATTGTATATGATATAAGAGCTCTTGAAGTCACATATTATGAGGTCTTTATCACATTTATGTATGTAAGCAAGTCATCACATAATATAAGCCTCTTGTCACAATGACTGTACAATGTATACGTATACCAGGGCTCACTTCGGCTTTCGATTCTCTTTCCATTAGATTAATTTGTCGGGGTGCTGGGTTTCCCGCGGGTGAAATACATCACTGACCCGCCCAGGTGATTAATTTCACTTGACGAAGACTGTTTATCCACCGTAAAGTATTAGCGGGACAGGTTTGGCAGGCAATTTAGCATCCGACAAGCAGCAGTGATACATGTTGATGGAGAATTTGAGTTTTGTGGTATGCATATACTGTAAAATTGATGGCATTTGAGAAAAAAATAGGCAAAAAAATATACTTTTTATGCTATTAAAGCACTGAAGCAAGTCTGTCATGATTTAGAGTCTCAACCAAGTGGATATAACTGAATTGACAACTGATATCAACTGATTTAAATGGGCTTCATTGCTTCAAAATATGGACAAATTGCAGCCTGTGTCTTGCTACATTAAAATTACTGAAAAATGACAATGGAAATGAGTAACAGAGCCTTTTTGTAACACATGAGAAGTGTTGAAATTGCACGATAACCTAATATAAGATGCCTTTTGTTCAAACTATGTCCTATTCTACAACAATACTGATTGCAATTTAAGAAGTATCTAGACCTTGTATCAGTTATAGCACAGTAATTCTTACAATTGATATCAAAATGTATAGCTGGGAGGAAGTTGGAAATACCCTCTATTCCATTGTGTTTCTGTCATATGTATAAGGCATTTGGTCTGGAACATTTTCAGGTCTGAAAATTCCATCTGTGGAATTCGAAGACTAAATCTCAATTGTACAATGCCATTGATGTATAATCATAGGCATGACTATTGCAAAGCTCATAGTTGCTACTTAAGGCCTTGAAATATGCATCCATCACTGCATTCAGGCAGCGGGCAGATTGTGGCAATATGGTTAAACATGCACTTTCCTTGAAGTACTGATCTCAAGCAATCTATATGCAAATGGACAGTGAATATTTCAGACTGTCAAAGATGTGAAATTTGATGCGGAAGGTGATAGGCAATAACTACTGGTGTAACCGGTGTTGGCATGAACATATGATAGGGCCCTTGAGGCACAGAGAGCCAGAAAAAAGACATGAAAGTGGTATAAAAAGAGCATGAAAAGGGCATAAGGTGTGACAGAAAGGCACAGAAATGTGGAAAAAAAAGATGGATACTAAAGGCAAGGTATAAAGTGTAGGAAGGGACATAAAGTTGCGGGAAAGCCATGAATAGGAAGCTCCGAAGCGGCCACAAGAGAAACGTAACAACTGCACTATGCTGTAGCCGAAGGAATGCCACAACAATGCTGCTTGAAGCGCCTCATTGCTACGGATTGCACTTTTTGGGTGCCGCTGACACCTAGGTTACAGTTGCCGGGGTGTGTTGTCAGTGTTTCACGTCATGTTAATTAGCTAGACAGCCCCTGGCGTCTCATCAGTTGAGCAATTTCCGGTGAAGGGGGGTCAGATGGTAAAAGGGGGGGGTCTGTTTGAGGGGGGTTGGTGCGAAAGGATGGTCAGTCCATAGGGGGGGGTGTACTGCACCGCATGTACTGTTGTTGGTTATAAAACAGGGGACCGTCAGCCATCGTTCTTTGTTGCACAACCCTGAGATTGCGAGAGAAGGTGGGGGGAGGTCAGGTCCCCTCTCTGCTTTTCATGATAACCTGATGGTCCCCTGACCTCCCCCCACCTTCTCTCGCAATCTCAGGGTTGTGCAACAAAGAACGATGGCTGACGGTCCCCTGTGACCGCCTCACCTTCACCCCCCATTCTTCCCCCGGTCAAGAAGGAGTAATCCACAGGTTGCCTGTTCCATCTGCATTACAATGTGCTCCTCATTCAGTCCCTGGATTTCTAGCCTTGTCAGCACTGCTTAGGTTGGACCAAGTGGCTTTCCCAGCTAACCAAGGTGAATACCTTTAAATTAAGAGCTCATCCTCTCATTGTGAGCCGGCTCAGGACCCGACTTCTGCCCACTTTCCATCTCCCAGGCACCCAGTTAATTGAAACCTGGGGCACAAAGGCAACCTGAAATAACGTATACCTTTAAGTGTAAGGCGAAAAACAGCAGATTCAATTCCAATTTCAGTGGATTTAGGAGACTTTTAACAGATGGAACTAGAAACTTTACAATCTACTCTCGCTCCTGTATTTGGCACGATCATCTCATACACCTGAAGACATAATAGCTTTAACAGTATATAATGATAATAATAAGAGTTATTTATATAGTGCCTCTTCCAGTAAACTGCTCAGGAGCGCTTTATCTCCATGATCTCTCTCACACAATATTTCCACTGTGCTTTTCGAACATTGCGTATACGATTCTCACCAGTTTGAATAGAGTGTGCATACTCGTGTACTATACCAAAAGCTTGTCACTCACATGACATGTACTATTATCTCCATGCATTAAGACTCTCTATTTGTTGAATTGATGCTCATTGTGGAAACCTTTTAGTGTAATTGACGAAGACTGAGCTTCTGCATAGTGAAGCAGTATCAGCAATTAATTATTTTACCAAGAAAATTGACGTGATGAGTTTGCAGAAATCAGAAAACTGCTCACTCGTTACATTTTAAAGAAAAAAACTAAAATACATTTTGAAGGAAAAAACTACTATACACTTTGGACCAAAAAACTAAGATACATTTTGAAGGAAAAAACCTGAAAACATAATAGCTTTAACAATTATATAATAATAATTATAGTGATTTATATAGCGCCTCTTCCAATAAACTGCTTAGAAGTGCTATATCTCTATGATCTCTCCTACAATATTTCTACTGTGCTTTTCGAACATAGCAATTCTATCTATCTATAGATCTATCTATCTGAATTGCAATTGAAAACATCTTTAACTACAAAGGCAATAGAGCTGCACCTCTCAAAGCTGTCACTCAGGTGCTAATTGCCATCAGGAGCTGACTTAATTGCATTTCAATGTAACTTTGAAGGGTAGTAAGTGCATTCGCATATCTAATCTCATAAGGATAATTATTAAGGAATTTTTAAGTATTGCGGGACATGATAGTGAGACTAACAATACTCAATAGATCTCATTGGCATTATAAAATTGTTCACATTAATTCTGCAAAAATTGTGGAAGAAATGTTAGTAGGTGAAAAGCCAGGCTTGAACTACTTATCATTTTCTTTTGAAAGCACAAAAGCCCGGGCGAACAACCATATGTCATTTTACCTCCTTTGGGAGCCTCAGCGCTGAACTGAAATATATCCGAGTGAATTGTCTGTGAGACGTCTTTTAGTGTTTTATGTGGCTAATGTCCTTACACAATGTTCTGGCTTCTATGCACAAGATAACTACAAGGGACATACAGTTGAGATTAAAATAAACGCTCTCCTAAGTATCCTTAGCAAAAAATGCTCCTATCTATCAATAATTTTAATTTCTTCATGTCTGTTCAGAGCCTTACATTGTGTTATAAATAACATATACACAGAAAAGTACTTGCTAATTATGTATAAGGATAGGATTTCCTTCAAGTTGCTGTAAGTAACCAGCCACTTTAAGAAAGTGTACTATACCAGCGAACTGCTGTTAGGGCTTATTGCTGAAAAGAAAGCCGAAAATCACTGCTCGTGGGCAGCTTCAATGATAAATGTTGCAAGTGGCCGGCTCAACTTAACACCACCTCAGCCATTGGGCCTCCAGGCAAGGCCGTCTTACGCAATTACCACCCAAATCGGATAGAACTATGAATCCATCATGTCCAGGTTTGGGGGTATAAGCTGACACTGATTGATTCAAAGTTAAAGATTGAACTGAAGTTGGATAACAGGAAGTTGCCATCTAGTTGGGAGTGGATAGTAAAAGTCCAAATGCATTTAGGTCAGCTAAAAAACCTGCTCTGGAACATCCCTAGTTTCTGTAAAGTTGTGAATCTTATGTGGCCTTAGTTTCTACCATGCAGTATATCAACAATTCTTACAGGAGAAGTAGACTCAGAAATTTGAACATCATGCATGTATGCTTGACTTGTGTCACAACTTTGTATAGCATGGTGATGAAATCAGACAATTTTTTGAGTCTATATATGCTTTTGACTTCTTTAGACATTCACAGTATCTTGCTAAAATGTCTTTGTTGTCAGCATGTCTGCAAGATGCATTTACTAAATTATTTTGTTTTGTATGACGACTGATGAAACACATGGTTTGTTCATCCTGGAGTGGTCCTTGCTTCAAGTTCGGATGATAAATGGAAACTTCACCGTCTGCGGTGTTTGTGGTTTCGGCTGCAGTGTCCTGACATTGTGCCCTGCAGCCTTGTGTTGTCCGACAGGTGTTAAGTGACCTTTTTCGATTCTCGTTCTTCAGCTACTCGGGTAAAATGCCTCGGGAGAAGATTACAATGAAGACAAAGCATGTGAGAAATTGGATCTCACAATGTCAAGTCTTATTGCTGACTTTTTTCTATTCCATGAGAATTCTTTCAGGCTGTGCAATGCAAAGAATAATTTCTTTGTTTGTCTCTGGGTTTGATTCCAAGTTAGTGATTATCTTTTTCCAGGTTAGATTCCTTGTTAGTCATTACCTTTTTTTTCAGGTTTTATTCCTAGTTAGTGAAAACCTTTAGGGGTCTCTAAGTTGGATTCCTTGTTGGTGACTACCTTTGTCAGTAGGTTTGATTCCTAGTTAGCTATTACCATATTCCAGGTTTGATTCCTAGTGAGTGTTTACCTTTCCCCAGGTTTGATTCCTAGTTAGTGATTACTCTTTTTCCAGGTTTGATTCTGTGTTAGTAACGACTTCTTTTCCAGGTTTAATTCTTTGTTAGTGATTATCTTAAGAGGTCTCAAAATTTTGATTCAAAGTTAGTGATTACCTTTAGGGTTCTCCATATTCGATTCCTAGTTAGTGTTGATTTCTAGTTAGCGATTACCTTAAGGGGTCTCAAAGTTTGATTCCTAGTTAGTGACTACTTTCTAGGTGTCTCAAATTAAGTTTGATTTCTAGTTGGTGATTACTTTTAGGGGTCTCCAATTAAGTTTGATTCCTAGTTAGTGATTACTTTTAGGGGTCTCCAATTAAGTTTGATTTCTAGTTAGTGATTGCTTTTTAGGGATCTCCAATTAAGTTTGATTCCTAGTTAGCGATTACCTTAAGGCATCTCCTTGTTATTGATTACTTTTTAGGGTTTTCCAGTTAAGTTGATTCCTAGTTAGTGAGTACCTTTGTCTGTATTTAGGCCTGATTACTAGTTAGCTATTACCATATTCCAGGTTTGTCTCCTCATTAGTGACTACTTTTGTGCTTCTTATGGTTTGATACCTATTGTTAAAAATTATGTTTGATTCCTATTTAGCCTTTTTACAGGTTTGATTCCAAGTTAGTGATTACCTTTTGCCGACCTTCATGAGTAACAGCTCGAGTGATGTCATTTATTTAAAGACTGTAAACTCGTAGGACATGGAAGCCAATGTTTATGTCAAGAAGCAAAATTTTGCAAGCCACTAGTCCGAAAGAGTTGCCGTTGCATTACTTTGTTCTCCCTTATTTGTAAGATGAGCACATGTCTAAAAACCTTAGATATAATTTTATGGACTGTCAAATCCAATCACAACCTTTCTTTTCCATTTATGGTTTCTCATGGCTCTTACTAAATGAAAATCTTTTTTTTAAAGAGGCACCATCAAGCTGTGTGGTATGAATTTTATAATTTCAAATATAACTTTTAACCATACTGTACTTGTTGAGAGTCACAACCTGCAAGCAGAACATACCAGCAAATTTCATTTTACATTGCTTAATTAGGATAATATTAATCTCATTTGACCTACTCCGGCATTGACAGTAACTGGAAGCCACCGGGATGAAATTAACTTCCGACGTAAACATCTAACTTAGAACGCCAAATACTATTAAAATGTTGTCGAGTTTTCTTCCACATTTTTAAATATGGCAGTGTATATGATTATTCAGTCTTTTAAAAGCTTTTGAGGATGATTTCCTCTTAATTTGCCATGCAGTCATGTAAATAGACTGTGCTTTGTCATCAATTTAGACTGTTGACAATCAAAATGATGTGGGTATTCAATAATGAATGAAAGCCCAGCAAAATGTTGGCCATTGTTGGTTGGAGTCTCGTTCCTTTTGAAACAGTCAATTGAGCTATGAATTCTCTGTTTTAGCCAGTTCCCTCAACTGGTTAGATACTAATAGATAGCTGGCTTTTACAGCCATTTTCATAATTGTAGATATTCAGTCTGAATGTGTTTTTTTAGGATAGGTATTCTATTGGAAAAAGTGACAAAAAAAGAAGTGGCATCTGTCTGTCATACAGAATAAAATGTCCTTGCTCAGTGTCTATGTCTACGATTATGAAACTGCCTAGTAGGGGAAAGTATTATAAGTCAACACCAAATATGAGTTGAAAAAAAGTTTCCTTTATTTCAATGTGTGACTTTGGTTGGCAGCATAATTAAATTTGGCCGATTTTTGGTTTCTGCCTCTGTGCTTATATGATACAAAAAGCAAAAGGCAGAAATGTAAACAGAATACATTTACATTTAACCTTGCTGGTGTCCTCACAAAACATAGTACAACAAGAGAATTATCCTCCAAAAGGACAATGAACATCGAATAAAGCAACTTCGCTGAATTCCAATACATACATGTCATGCATCCTTTCTGTTCATGTCAGGTTCTTATGAAACATTCGTGAATGAATCTGCAAATGCTGTACTTGTGTAAAGGCGGCCTTCAAACGTGTTGCATTCCTCATGGCCATATGGAAGTGTGCTTTTTATGGAAATTCAGTTTTTGGTACCCGGCTTGTATAGTTTAACTTAGAATGTTTGGATCATCTTGGAACTCATTGGTCTCATTTTACCCAGCTTTATTTTCTTGAGGTGTACTGTAAAACCTGCTGCGTTAATTTAATGGCACCTACCTTAATGAATAGATAAAAGTACCACTTTACTGCAGAAAACCATTGTTTTTACCTCATGTACTGTTGTTTTAACGATAACTGTCGGCATGCATCTGGGTTTACAGTGTGTGCCTGAGGTTGCTCGCTACAAATATGAAGATAAAAGTGAAAGCATTCAGTCAATAGACAAGTTTTAGGACAGGTACTACTAGGCTCAGGTAGGTAATATAGTCCCTTTTCCTTAGAATTCTGAAAAATGGTTATAAGGTTATGTCTCCTGTTTGATGTCTGGTATTAAAAGGTCTGTGCCATGAGAACCAACCTGAATAGTGCATTGTGTGTCTCTTAAACGGGTAATTTCTTCTGGTGTATTTGAAAAGTCATAACACTGAATTTTGATCGGCGAAAATTGATTCCCTTTTTTCAGCCAGTGTGTCTAATTTGAAGGATAATTTTCCCCCATTTTTGGCTTCTGTTTTGTTTTAGAGTATGATGCAAAAAGCAAAGGGTAGAAATTAAATGATCACTGCACACAATTTACATTTAACCTTGCTTGTGTCCTCCCAAACCACAGTCCTACAAGAGAATAATGATCTTTGTTGACATTGACACAACATTTAACAAACTCCACCATAATCTTGGCCTCTCTCATAAAAGCCATAAATGCAGACCTAATAGGGTGGACCACTAGATTAGGCTGCTGTAATACACCAATCTCATTATTGGCAAACCATGTAATGGCTTCGCTCCAGTTTCATTATATTTTGACATGACGTATGACATGAAGTTGAATGCATGCTTATGACTTGACATGTTGTCATTAACTTTGGTTCACTGCTCCCAGTATGGTGACCAGCAGTGATGTCGTCATAAGCCGGTGTATCATGTTCATGGTAGATTTGAAGCATATTGGGAGAATATGAAGCCCTTCAATGGACACTGAGTCAAACAGATCCTAGATAGTTCTCCAAGATCAGAAGCTTATCGATTTGTGATAGATTTACAGTTCTTTGGAACAAAAGGAAAGGATGTCAGTTTTCAAAGAAGAAAATTATTTGTGTTGGTCTTGTTAAATAACACTGACATGAGTCTGTGAGATGAGATACAGCACGGCATTGCCAATTTAAGTTTCATCTGAATGATATCTAGGTCTCTGAAGGAATAGTTCCTTTACTTTCAAAAACATCTGAAACCTTCTGTGAATCTAGTGAGGGTCTTAATATCATGCCACCCAGATGTGAATGGAATCCAATGGGTCATTGTCTATGAATGTCAATATCATATAGAGTTTCACTATTCATGACCGGTCAATATGGCTAAAATAATCAGATTTCTGGCAGTGTTTGGGAAGGACAGAAGGTTGTTGACCAATGGCTGACCATGGCACTTGATCTGTTGGTTCGGACAATAGCTTTGTGTGTTTTGGCCGCCATTGTTTGCTACTGTTTACATAATATCGTGATCGGAATTTGAATTGTTTTGGACAAAAGGGCAGTTGGTCGATAGCCATTGTTTATCTGTTGGTAGGTCACTGTGATGCGACATGGGTTTCAGCAAGAAATTGGGATGCGTTGAGTGGTAGTTGGCTTATTTGAGTTGTAGAGAGACAGGAAATGGTTCATGCACTATTGTTGAGATGTTTTTATATATTTTTTTCACCAAATGAGTACCAGAACAGACAATAGCCCATCATCTGTCTTGTACACACTTTTCTGTTGCATGCTTAGTCGCTTACCAGGTCCTCCTCTGTGAATCTTCACTCTTTACAGAAATACGACCTGTGCTAGAGAATAGCTACCCTTACCTATTGGTGTTATTTGCCAGGCCATCGAATTGGAAAGCAATGTGTAATTAGAATCCTGTCCAATAGTGTATTGAATTCCTGCATGGCTGCTCCAGTGACATGTTTGTGTGGAGCTGGACACTGGACATCTTATTGGATTTGTACTGAAGACACGTTATATTACTCATATTCTATTGGGGGATATATAGACAGATAATAATTGGTTTTTAGTGATGGATAAGCCTGAAGAAAGACTGGATACCATCGATTTGCTTCATGTTTTTGTATTTTCATATTTGTGTTACTGTAACAGTGTGTACCTATCACTTTAATAAAAGTATCGATCGGTCAATAAATATATCTGGGTGGAGGGTTAGCTCAGGCAGCCAATTTCTGGGTCCCAAGTTCGATTCCCACTCCGGCCGGGTCATCATTTCAGTCGTTCTTTTAAAATTGCTTTATCACTTCCCCTTCTGTCCTAACAAGCCTACATAGTGTACAAATACAGGACGTAAAGCCCCAATCATCCATCTATACATCTGTCTATGTTTCGTCACTGCTTTAATGTGCACATGCAATGTTTTGAAATATACACTGTACTTGTGCATGTAGGGCTGCTCCAGATTTATTTATAGTAAGACATTCAAGGTGTCAAGTGGAGAAGGGCCAAAGTGTTGTTTTTAGGGAACCTCATTTGCACTTCAAAGGGGTAGAGGGTGACCTTGAATTAACCCTTGGCCTTTCCCTTTGTCTTTCATGTGGGCCATAAAGTGGAGGTTTAGACTTTCTGTCCTTCTGGCTTTCGTAAGCCTATCTCTCTTGTACTCAACAGACCTAAAGAATTCCCAGTCAAGTTGTGTGGCATCAAGCCTTTGTCTATAAGAAGAAGAGAAGAAGACAAAAAGAAGATGAAAAAACGGAAAAGATATAAATGAAAGAAGACAAAAGGTCTGAAGCAAGAGAAACAAGCAAGACTAACAAAGGTTCCATTTGCTCTACAAGTTCTTTGGTGCGTTACGTGAGTCATCGAAAAGACAACTTTCTTGTAGCGTCCTTGTACAGAGTCTAGCACAATATGGTCGTATATAAAATGAGCATAGTA
Source organism: Platynereis dumerilii (assembly GCA_026936325.1). Taxonomy (NCBI): domain Eukaryota; kingdom Metazoa; phylum Annelida; class Polychaeta; order Phyllodocida; family Nereididae; genus Platynereis; species Platynereis dumerilii. Next base: position 9,671,542 of record JAPTHN010000008.1, read on the forward strand.
TGATGGTTCTTTCGATATTCTGAGATCAGTGTTTTTCTTCTTCTATTTAAAAAGAACTTGAAAGGAGTGCAGAAATATTCTTCTGGCTTAAAAAATAAACTTTTCTGCCACAACCTTCTTCGTAAACAAAATGTAGAGCAAAGTCACCAAAAATGTCCATGATACAAATATCATAATGTCAAAATCTCATATGGCTGCTTTTTGGTTGAATAAAAAAAAAATTAACATGTCGGTCAAAATTCGACACATAGATATAAATTCTAAGCACTGTAGGCTACAATGTATTAGTAGCATGGCCCAATTCTACCACATGCTCTTAATGTTTATGGCCTGCATTCATTGGGCAATACAACACATACATGTATATCAATATCTTGATAGTAGTCTTTAAATTTGTTGTTGTGCAGTCACCAGTGGCCCATTCTACTTGTTTTACAGATTAATAGTTCATGTTACTTTCCCAGCAGCTGGAACTTATAACTTGGAGCTGCAGTAAAACAACACGACTGATTATAGTTCTTCTTTGTCCTCGGTAGCTATTTCCAAAACGAATGAAGTCTGGCTCGCTTCTGGCCTCCAACAGCAATTTAGATTCTGTTTGAATTCCAGATGAAATAGGAACAAATAATGTGGTGGAGGCACCAGCTGCATGGAACAAGCAGCTTGGATAATGTTGAAGTAATGCTTATAGTCATGGAAAGGCACTAAAGGCTCCATTTCCTTCCTTGTTGCACCATACCTGGCATTAAATGAATGACATATATGCCTTGCCTAACTTCAATGTTTTCTCATCTTCCAATGCCAGAAGCATTTCATAACCTTAAAAGCAATATGAATAAGTTAGATAATGTTGAAGTTATGTTTTTATGGAAAGACACTAAAGGCTTAATTCTCCTTATTGCTGCGTCATACATGGCATTAGATGAATAACACATGCTTTTCCTAACTTTATCTTAAAAATTGCCAGAAGCGTTAACGTTAGTTATCATAGCCCTTACAGCTATATGAATAAGTTGGATAATGTTGATTGATTGATTGATTAATGTATTAGACTATAATGTTTTGGAAGCCAGAAAAAGAAAATCTGCTTATCGAACTGGCACCATAGTGTTGAAATAATGCTTATAGTCATGGCAAGGCAATAAAGGCTCCATTTTCCTCATTGTTGCACCATACTGGTATTTTAAAAACATAGATGGGTCATTCTCTAAACTATTGTCAAAATACCGTTACTGATATGTATGACATGAAAATCTAAAAATACGTAAAAAATAACTATGCTGTGAGTATCAAATGAACAATTCTCATGAAAATCTATGATTGGATTAATTTTTAAAAAATTATTTTTTGCATTTTTTCCATGTTTTAACCCCAAAATTGGTCTTTTTTGAATGTTACTGGTTCTAGGTTGTCACATGTCTCAGACTAAAGCTCACACTTTTCTCTATAAAATATTTAAAATTAAAATTGGTATGCATGCATCAAACTCTGGCCTTTGCACTGTGGATGGAAAAACCACATTACATGGTTTTCGAGCTATTTACGCCAGTTTTTCCGTGTGTTACTGCATCTGCACAATTTATGTCAACTCCACAACTTTTATAGTGTTTGGAGTCCTTGTATCAATACAATTTAATGAAACCTAAAATTCTTTCACAATATCAGTTTAACATCCTTATAGCAGTAGATTGTCTTCCTGTTTTTTATTTTTTATTATTTAATTTCAATAAAAATCGCTAAAAACTTTTCACTACATCTTGAGTATTTTTATTAAGCATCAACTCCGGAACCACTGCCAGAGGGTGAAAATATGTCTTGATTTCATTATTTTTTGGCTACCAAGTCCGTTTTGAGTACAACTTGTGAACTGAACACTTTTTATTCTATCAGTTGCTTCCATTTTTCTTATTTTGCATGAAACATACAAATTTGTCAACTCCAGAACTGTCAACTCCGGCACCAAATTGAAGAATTCCGGAGTTGACGCATAATCTTGCAGGACTTAACATTATCGGGTTAAATATATACTTAAACAATGATAATCAATTCAGATTTCGCAAATTTTGTTGGCAGGGATGAGAAAACGCTTGTATTTTACAACTTTATTGATTTGTTTATAATTTTTCAACTTCCATTTTCGATTAAATGTATGAATTTCTTTTGGTGCCGGAGTTGACAATTGACTGATATAGGTTAGACAAAAATGTTAAGGAGAAATGATGATTCCGCAAAAAAACATATATTTCAGATACCATTAGCAAAAGAATATGTATTAAATTATCACTGTACCAAAATTGGCTTATAACCCTTCTTAAAACATTAGAAATAAATGCTGAAAAGTGCTAAACGGCAAAAAATTCTGATAAAAAAATTTTCAGCCCAAAAAAATATGCAAGATAAATAAAATTTGAATAATGATGAATTAAAAGAAACATTTGCTATCAAACAATCAGAATAGTTATTTTATATCATCAGAGTAACACTTATTTTGGTATAATTTTATTCCTTAAACATAAGTAAAATTTCTTTAGAACAAATGTCAACTCCAGAACCATTCCTCATCAACTTAATGCTGCTTGTATAGGAAATATTGGCCAAAAATTACTAGTTTTTTGGTGCAATATATTAAATTGTACAACTTCACAAGGCTGTTTGAGTGTTTTTAACATATTTTTTTTAAATACAATACTGATGCATTTAAGAATATATATTTGATTCAGATCTGATAAAATGTCAACTCCGGCACTTTGTGTCAAATCAGAAAGTTGTTTTTGTAAAAATAACTGTCTTATTCCTTGGTCATTCATTTAAAAGGTACACCATACCAAGGAAAGCATTCAGTTTATCCTCTTTTAAGTACCTCAATTATTTAATGGTAATTATGATCCATTTTACATGTGTTGAAATGTCTCAATGTCAACTCCAGAACCATTTAATTTTTTATAATATTAAAAATGAGATAAAATCAGTAAAAATGACTTAGATTTTTGGCCAGTCATTTAGTAGCTCTCTATAGAGCCTTATCTAACAATACATTTAATTACTAAAGACAAAAAATAACATTTTTAGTTATTAAATGCAGAGCATCCACTTTGACAGTAATTTAGAGAATGACCCAGATGACATGTGCCTTTCCTAACCTGTGTGCATCTCCATATTCTGAGCAAAAAACTTGAAATGTTTCGCCAGGTTTCAACCTCGAACAGTCAATAGTCTATAATCCAAAACCATTTGATGCACATGGACAATGTTGTCTGTCAGTGGTGACAGATTTCGATAGCATCCAGATCCAGGTCATCTTTAATGCTCTTGCTATTTTGGCTTGGCATGGAATAATTCTCGCACCAGATTGTAAATGTGGAATAATAACCTTGATTTGTCTAAACTTGCCGTCTTCTTCAGGCGTGATTAAAAGTTCACGTCTTGACTTGTTATCATAACTGCTATTGTGACCAGTGAATGATAGAATCAAAGTATTAATTACTCAATTAGTTCTTAATTAATCTGGCTTCCTCTTGACAATGTGTCCCATTGTCATTGTAGACCTTGGGATAACAGACTGAGGAGTTCTGGGGACAGACTCCTCTGTGTGAGAATTCTGGCTCTGCTTTATTTAGTTCCAGTTAGACTACCATGATATTTTCGAGCTGTGAAAGCTTGCGCTAACCAAGAGTTTCACATGTTATGCCATGCGACAAACAGTGTATTAGTATTAAATCAACAGTCAAAAACAAGTGAATCTGTGGTATAGTTTTTCTTAATTGCAACTTTTAAATAAATAGTTAAACAAGTGTATGAGATTTAAGTTACTTTAACACCTCATCTGGTTGGGATCTAATTGACAAGACACTTGTTAGAACTCTCAAATTTGGTATCTACCTCTGGCATCTAATGTCAGATGTACTTCATATGACTTGAACCTATTGTGAATACTGCCAGTCTGCCAAGTTATCACAAAAGCTTGTAAAAGGTATTTGGTAGAACTTCTGAACTTCATCAGTTTTTTCCCTGCTGGATGACTTGTCATTGGAAAATTAAAGACCGTACGTATACACATGGATGCCCGTGTGCATCGTATTTGTAACACAGACAATATAGACATGGCGTTCAATCAAAGAAAGTTTGGCGACACGGAGTGAAGAGTAAGGACTGGACACAATCTCATCGTCTCATATAGCAGAGTCATAAACTCCGCCACCAGTGTATTTGCACCCACACCAGTGTATTTCCCATGAAAGTGGATTCAGCATGTGAATGGGGAAGGCAAACAGCTTGTCTGGAATGACAGAGGAGGCGAAAAAAAAGTGGCGAGTCAGCAGTTTTCTTAAGAACTCTTGATGCACCTCCTCCGCACTTTGCACAAGTGACAGGGATGCCTTGCCACTGTCGAGAAGTAGTCGCATGACTCAACGACATCCTGTCATATTGATTCCTGAGTCGCATTATTTGTGGATGACTCGTGACATGATACGTATAACTCAATGACGCATTGTGACAATAGGTCATACGTCTTACATTGTGAGGCAAGTTGCATGATATCTGGATAAGATGAGATACCACTCAACCCAATGATTTGATATCTTTAATATACATTTTCCAATTGCTGAAGACTTGTGAAGACACGCCATAAAAAACTCAATGTGAAACACTGTCAACTTGTTCTATGAAGTAAGTGGTGGGACATTATATATATTGTACCGCCGGAATGTCAAGATCAAGATTAATGAAATTTCTCACTTAACCCAATGACAAATTGATTTGATATTAATGAGTGATGACCTAATTGACTATAGACCCATAAACATATATCTATTTAGGTTACCTGGAATCTTCAGTCGCTTGTTGAATCATGAAATTTAAAGCATTGACAACTGTACAGACTACTTATACAAGTCAACTACAACCTGTGACTCAGGAACGAACTGGTATCATGAGGTATGATATGCATAGAAACATCTCAGGATCAACCTGAATCTGTTATTCCTTTATACACTGAACAAAAAAAGAAACGTCCCCCTTCCTTTTTTGCTTATAATTTGTAAGATAATTTCTTTTGGCCAAAACTAGTTAAACAGTACTGATCCTATTATAAACAAGTATCAATGTGCCGAAAATTATTCAAGTGCGACCATTTCCTGAGCATTGATACTTGTTTATAATAGGATCAGTACTGTTTAACTAGTTTTGGCCAAAAGAAATACAAATTATAAGCAAAAACGGAAGGGGGACGTTTCTTTTTTTGTTCAGTGTACATGGAATGCTCAACATTGGCTCAGTGTGCCTACACACTACACAGTGCACAATGTTTGTACTCAGTATACTGAGAAAACACGCACACCCACTGAGAAGGTTGAGTGGGACACTGGGAGCATCAGTTGGGAAAGACAAGTAGTATGACAAGCATGAGATGGTAGCAGGACAGCTGCACAGCTGGAGGACACCATTTGTCCTCTCACAGCTGGAGGAGCTGTGGGAAAGGACAGCTGGAGGAGACTAAGGACAGGTGGAACGTGTACGGCCGGAGTAAAATCACTGGAGCAAAAACTCGCTTGAGTACAATATTTACTCGAATACTACAGACAGTTTTATTTGTAACTTTGTGACTGTGCTTACTGTTAGTAAGTAGAGGCGCTGGGCCGCTGGTCTTTCAAAGCTTGGTGGCGTGGCGGTAGCACCTTTGCAGTCCATGCGTGCTCTGCTAAAGGATTGTGCCAATGTGCCTGCGTGAGTTCAAAGTTCAAACTGTTGCTGGTAAAGCAAAATCAAGATGTCACATACTTGCCCATCATAGACTCTGATACAAGGGACCGCCAAATGAATGTCATTTAAATGACATCCGACTGGGAATTTGTTCATGAAGGTCGACTGAAAATTTTGGGTTCCCCTCTGGGTCCGAAGTTCTGCACCCATGGAGGTGAAGACTTTCAGCGAAACAGGCCTGGGCTTTAACAATTCACCCAGTTGCAATCTATAGCAAGTAACAAGTCCATCTGTACAGTTCAACCATAAGCAGTAGCAGCCCCTCACTGATCCCTCGAGTAATCTGTGCCACAGGGGGTCACCACAAGTTCACAGCTCAGCTGAAGAAAGCCCCAGGAGCTCTGCCAACAGCCTTTGTTATATACAAATATATTCTTGGCTACTTTGCAATGTTAGTGAAGTATGTTTGCTGCTTTGCCCTCAGCTCTATACCTGTTTTGAGACAACGTACCACCTGCAAGGATCGATGGACAGATGATTGGGCTCAATCTATTTATGCACTAGGTAGGCTAGTTATCCCCCATGCTATGCTATGGGGGATTTTACTTTTAGTCTCCGTTGCATGGCATCCATCAAATATCTCAAACACCACACCATGCACAATGCTCACCCTTTCCCAACGTTCAAAGACACCCCAAAACTTGTCAAATCTTACAATAATTTATAAATATCATTACCATTTCAACATCCAAAATACTTTTTTCATTTGGGTTGCTGTGCTTTTGGCCTGCAGCCATGTTTATTTTCAAAAACAAAGTCCACCCACAGGTGTCGCCACATGCTAAATGCATGCACAATTGCTCCTCTGGTGGAAATATTTGGCACGACTAAAATAGGGAGTGGGTATAGATAGATGTGTAGGGCATGGGGGATATGGAGGCAGTATACCTGCTCTTGTTAGGACCGAAGGGGGACACGGCAATGAGGCGAAGGTTGATTGAAACTCTGTCCAACATAGGCCAAGGTGACCCGGCAAGAGCTGGATTTGAACCCTTGACCCAACGATTGGCATTCCAGCATGCTATAACAATGAGCTAACCATCCTCTCTTGTTCTGTACCTCGAGCCTGAATGCAAATCTTACGTAGATACCTCATTTGCAAACTGGCCAAAAAGAATATAATCTAGTGTAGAATGTATCCAAGACCAGCTCAAGTCAGCTGTCAGTCAGCATTGCTTGAAAGTCTGTAGTCTGGGCACATCAAGGGAAATGTAATTGGAACCTTTAGGTATAGCGATTTAATCAAGATATGGTTATACAATATACAGTGTTACTTAAAATGTACAGTTGTCGTAAAATAAGCTGCTATACTGTCGGTGACAGCGTTTTACTGATATGGAAATTTGACAATATGTCATCATGACAGGGCTGCTGAATACAGTATTTCATCCAGTGTGATTGTCAAATGTTTCTTGGTAAATAGCTTGCCAAGACTAATGTTGTACTGCCATTCTGAGATTGTATTGTTTTATCTCAAACTGCTCTGAAATGGTCGTATCAAAGACGTAATCATGACGCGGCATGAGGGCAACAAACTCAGATATTGGATGGTATGACAGCAACTCTCTGTATACTTGGAAAAGATGGGAAGTAGGGGAAGGAAATCTAACAACAAAAACTAGGACTTGGTCTGGTCTGAACCAAATCTCGTTTCGCCAAAATGCTGTCCTTCTGGTCTGGGGCACATCAAAGTGAGTGCTTACAGTAAGTTCAGCGATATGCTATGACCTCTTCTGATCTTGAAACTCAAAGTTTTGCCTCAAAAACTGTTGCTATGGCATCGTCGTTGGCAAAGTATACAAGCAAGGCTGTTACTTCCGCCTGGAGAAGATTGACTTCCGGTCACGTGACGTCTTTTAAGGCACAGGAAGTCTTACAATGCTCTGCTAGTTTTAATCTCCCAGTCAGGAGAACATTGAGGGCACTGAGAACAGTTTGGTCAGTCACCCAGCAATCTGTATAAGGGAGAATATTGCTGTTGAAGGGTCCTCATCAACATATTTTCCAACAATGAAAAACTTCAATGTTTCCTTTCCTATGGTATCTGAATCAGTCTGAATTTGTATAATCAAGTTTACCACTGCAGTGGTATATATGCAATCCTGCAATTACTTGTCAGCAGAAGTTTGTTAACTTCAGACAAAATAAATGACATACAGGTCTCATTTTGATGCTTGCTAAAATAACTTTGGTACATTTCAAGGTCAATTTAAATTTAAATGGAAAGAAATAATAAATCTTTATTACTAAAGTGAACTGTAAATATAGCTTTTATTTGCATTATAATGGTTCATCAACACAGTTTTATTTTGTTTCATGATGAAGATGTTGTACATGTTGAGCTAGCTGTTTCAGGATATACACAAAATTACAAATTCAAGTGGTGATAGGGTACAGTTTGTCTGCCATCTGAACCCAGTCACATAATATTGTAATAAAAGAGCTCTTGAACGCACATATTATGGAGTCTTTATCACATTTATGTATGTACTCAAGTCATCACAAAATGTAAGCCTGTTGTCACAATGACTCTACAATGTGTATACCAGGGCTCACTTCTAGGCTTCGTTTCTCTTTCCATTAGATTAATTTGTCAGGGTGCTGGGTTTCCCGCGGGTGAAATACATCACTGACCCCGCCCAAGTGATTAATTTCACTTGACGAAGACTGTTTATCCACCGTAAAGTATTAGCGAGGCAATTTAGCATCCGACAACCAGCAGTGATACATGTTGATGGAGAATTTGAGTTTTGTGGTTTGTGTATATGGTAAAAATTGATGGCATTTGAGAAAAAATTGGCAAAAAATATACTTTTTATGCTATCAAAGCACTGAAGCAAGTCTGCCATGATTGAGACTCTCAACCAAGTGGATATAACTGAATTGACAACTGATATCAACTGATTTAAATTGGCGTCATTCCTAAAACAAGTTACTTAAAAGTTTATTTGGTCCTAAACTGAATTGAATTAATTTTACCTATTGGATTGAGAACAAAACATGGACAAATTGCAGCCTGTGTCTTGCAACACTTTATCTTATAACAGAATTTGAGATGCCTTTTGTTCAAACTATGACCCATTTCACAAGAATGCTGATTGCAATTTTAGAAATATCTAGACCTTGTATCATTTATAGCAGAGTAATACATACAATTGATATCAAAATTTATAGCTGGGAGAAAGTTGGAAATACCCTCTATTCCATTGTGATTCTGTCATAAGGCATTTGTTCTGGGATATTTTCGGTCCTGCAAATCCATCTGTGGAATTCGAAGACTAAATCTCAATTGTACAATGCCATTGATGTATAATCATAGGCATGACTATTGCAAAGCTCATAGTTGCTACTTAAGGCCTTGAAATATGCATCCATCACTGCATTCAGGAAGTGGGCAGATTGTGGCAGTATGGTTAAACATGCACTTTCCTTGAAGTACTGATCTCAAGCAATCTATATGCAGATGGACAGTGAATATTTCAGACTGTCAAAGATGTGAAATTTGATGCGGAAGGTGATAGGCAATAACTACTGGTGTAACCGGTGTTGGCATGAACATATGATAGGGCCCTTGAGGCACAGAGAGCCAGAAAAAAGACTTAAAAGTGGCATGAAAATGTTATAAATATGGCATCAAAAGGGCATAAGGTGTGACAGAAAGGTACAGAAATGTGGAAAAAAAAGGTGGATACTAAAGGCAAGGTATAAAGTGCAGGGAGGGACATAAAGTTGTGGGAAAAGCCATGAATAGGAAGCTCCGAACTGGCCACAAGAGAAATGTAACAACTGCACTATGCTGTAGCCGAAGGAATGCCGCAACAACGCTGCTGGAAGCGCCTCATTGCTGCGGATTGCACTTTTTGGGTGCCGCTGACACCTAGGTTACAGTTGCCGGGGTGTGTTGTCAGTGTTTCACGTCATGTTAATTAGCTGGAGAGCCCCTGGCGTCTCATCAGTTGAGCAATTTCTGGTGAAGGGGGGTCAGATGGTAAAAGGGGGGGGGACTACTTGAGGGGGGGTTGGTGCGAAAGGATGGTCAGTTTCGTAGGGGGGGGGTGTACTGCACTGCATGTACTGTTGTTGGTTATAAAACAGGGGACCATCAGCCATCATTCATTGTTGCACAACTATGAGTTAACGAAAGAAAGGGGGAGGTCGCTGGACCATCAGGTTATCGAAAAGCAGAGGAGGGGGGGGGGAACTCAACGGGGGAGGCTGGGGGGTGAAGGTGAGGCGGTCAAGAAGGAGTAATCCACAGGTTGCCTGTTCCATCTGCATTACAATGTGCTCCTCATTCAGTGCCTGGATTTCTAGCCTTGTCAGCACTGCTTAGGTTGGACCAAGTGGCTTTCCCAGCTAACCAAGGTGAATACCTTTAAATTAAGAGCTCATCTCCTCATTGTGAGCCAGCTCAGGACCCGACTACTGCCCACTTTCCATCTCCCAGGCACCTAGTTAATTGAAACCTGGGGCACAAAGGCAACCTAAAATAAAGTATACCTTTTAGTGTAAGGCAAAAAACAGCAGATTCAATTCCAATTTCAGTGGATTTAGGAGACTTTTAACAGATGGCACTAGAAAATTTACAATCTACTCACACTCCTGTGTCTGGCATGAGCATGTCATGCACCTGAAGACACAATAGCTTTAACATTTATATAATAATAATAATAATAATAATTTATATAGCGCCTCTTCCAATAAACTGCTTAGAGGCACTATATCTCCGTGATCTCTCTCACAATATTTCTACTGTGCTTTTCGAACATAGCAATTCTATCTATCTATAGATCAATCTAACTGAATTGCAATTGAAAACATCTTTAACTACAAAGGCAATAGAGCTGCAGCTACATCAAAGCTGTCACTCAGGTGCTAATTGCCATCAGGAGCACTTAATTGCATTTCAATGTAACTTTGAAGGATAATAAGTGCATCTGCAGATCCAATCTCGTAAGGATAATCATTAAAGAATTTTTAAGTATGGCAGGACATGAAAGTGAGACTAACAATACACAATAGATGTCATAGGTATTATAAAATTGCTCACATTAATTCTGCAAAAATTGTGGAAGAATTGTCAGTAAGTGAAAGGGCAGGCTTGAACTACTTATCATTTTCTTTTGGAAGCACAAAAGCCCTGGCGAGCAACCATATATCATTTAACCTCCTTTGGGAGCCTCAGCGCTGAACTGAAATATATCCAAGTGAATTGTCCATGAGACGTGTTGTAGTGTTTTATGTGGCTAATGTCCTTACGCGATGTTCTGGCTTCTATGCACTAGAGAACTACAAGGGACATACAGTTGAGATTAAAAAACGCTCTCCTAAGCATCCTCAGCGAAAAATTCTCCTAGCCATAAACACTACAAATTTCTTCATGTCTGTTCAGAGTCTTACATTGTGTTTTTCATAACATATACATAGAAAAATACTTGCTAATTATGTATAAGGCTAGGATTCGCTTGAGGTTGCTGTAAGTAACCAGCCACTTCAAAAAAGTGTACTATACCAGCGAAGTGCCGTTAGGGCTTGTTGCTGAAAAGAAGGCTGCAAATCACTGCTCGTGGGCAGCTTCAATGATAAATGTTGAAAGTGGCCAGCTCAACTTAACACCACCTCAGCAATGGGGCCTCCAGGCAAGGCCGTCTTACGCAATTACCACCCAAATCGGATAGAACTATGAATCCATCATGTCCAGGTTTGGGGGCATAAGCTGACACTGATTGATTCAAAGTTAAAGATCGAACTGAAGTTGGATAACAGGCCCGCAGCAGTTGCCATCTATTTGCAGGTGGTAGTATAAGTCCTAATACTTTTACAGCTAAAAAACGTGCTCAGGGAAATCCCAAGTGGCTGTAAGAATGCGAATCTTATGTTGCCTTTGTTTCACCATGCAGTATATCAACAATTCTTGCAGTTTAAGTCAAAAGCAGATTCAAAAATTTGAACATCATGCATGTATCACTTGTGTCACAACTTGGTATAGGATGGTGTTGAAATAAAACACTTCTGAGTCTATGCTTGTGACTTCTTCAGGCATTCACAGTATCTTTCCAAAATGTCTTTATTGTCAGCATGTCTGCAAGATGCATTTACTAAATTATTTTTGTTTTGTATGGTGAAACACGTAGTTTGTTCAATGTTCATCCTGGAGCTATCCTTGCTTCAAGTTCGGATGATAAATGGAAACTTCACCATCTGCGGTGTTTGTGGTTCGGCTGCAGTGTCCTGACATTGTGCCCTGCAGACTTGTGTTGTCCGACAGGTGTTGGGTGACCTTTTTCGATTCTCGTTCTTCAGCTACTCGGGTCAAATGCCTCGGGAGAAGATTACAATGAAGACAAAGCATGTGAGAAATTGGATCTCACAATGTCAAGTCTTGTTGCTGACTGTTTCCATTCCTTGAGAATTCTTTCAGGCTCTATAACGCAAAGGATAAGAGATTTGTTTGTCTCTGGGTTTGATTCCTAGTTAGTGATTACTATTTTTCCAGGTTTGATTCCTTGTTAGTGATTACTCTTTTTCCAGGTTTGATTCGCAATTAGCGATGACCTTTATGGTTCTACAAATTTGATTCCTAGTTAGCGATTACTTTTTAGGGGTCTCAAATTAAGTTTGATTCCTAGTTAGTGATTACCTTTAGGTTTCTCCAAATTTGATTCCTAGGTAGTGATTACTTTTTAGGGGTCTCCAATTAAGTTTGATTCCTAGTTAGTGATTACCTTTGTCTGTATCTAGGCCTGATTACTAGTTAGCTATTACCATATTCCAGGTTTGTCTCCTCATCAGTGACCACCTTTGTGTGTCTCCAAGTTTGATACCTGTTGTGACAAATTATGTTTGATTCCTATTTAGCAATTACCTTTCCCAGGTTTGATTCCAAGTTAGCTATTACCTTATGAGTAACAGCCCAGATGGTGTAATTTGTATAAGACCATAAACTCGTAGAACATGGGACCCAACATTTATGTCATGAACCAAAATTTTGCTTGCCACTAGTCTAAAAGAGGTTTTAGTGTATTATTTTGTTCTGCCTTATTTGTAAGATGAGCACATTTCTGTCTAATCAATCACACCCTTTCTTTTCCATTTATGGTTTCTCATATGGCTCTATACTAAATGAAATATTTTTTAAAGAAGCACCATCAAGCTGTGTGGTATGAATTTTGTAATTTCAAATATAACTTTCAACCATTCTGTACTTGTTGAGACTCACAACCAGCAAGCAGAACATGACTAAAACAATTCATTAGGCGTTGCCCTGTTAGTATAATATTAATCTCATTTGACCTACTCCGGCATTGACAGTAACTGGAAGCCACCGGGATGAAATTAACTTCCGACGTAAACATCTAACTTAGAACGCCAAAGACTTAATGTTGTCAAGTTTCCTTTCACATTGTCAAATATGGCTGTTTATATGATTATTTGGTCTTTTAAAAGCTTTTGAGGATGATTTCCTCTTAATTTGCCATGCAGTCATGTAAATAGACTGTGCTTTGTCATCAATTTAGACTGTTGACAATCAAAATGATGTGGGTATTCAATAATGAATGAAAGCCCAACGTCAATTAAAATGTTGGCCATTGTTGGGAGGAGTCTCGTTCCTTTGAAACAGTCAAGTGAGTTATGAATTTTCTGCTTTTGCCTGTTTAGCTCAACTGGTAGATAACTGACTTTTACAGTCGTTTTCATTATTTTAGATATTAAGTCTGAATTTGTATTTTTCTTGGACAAGTATTCTATTGAAAAAAAAGTGATAAAAAAGTAATGACGTCCCTCTGTCCTGTAGAATAACATGTCTAAGACTCAGTGTCTACAATTATGCAATCGCCTGTAAGGGGAAAGTCTTATAATTTAGCACCAAATATGAGTAGAAAAAAGGTTTCCTTTATTTCAGTGTGTGACTTTGGTTATAATTACAGTTTGGCCATTTTTGGCTTCTGCCTCTGTTCTTGTATGATACAAAAAGCAAAAGGCAGAAATGTAAACAGAATACATTTACATTTAACCTTGCTGGTGTCCTCACAAAACACAGTACAACAAGAGAATTATCCTCCAAAAGGACAATGAACATCGAATAAAGCAACTTCTGAATTCCTGTACATACATGTACACTTTCTGTTCATGTCAGGTTCTTATGAAACATTCGTGAATGAATCTGCAAATGTTGTAAAGGCGACCTTCATACATGTTGCATTCCTCATGGCCATATATATAGAAGTTTGTTTTTTATGGAAATTGAGTTTGAGATACCCGGCTTGTATAGTTTAACTTAAGAATGTTCGGATCTTCTTGGAACACTTGTCCAGCTTTATTATCTAGAGATGCGCTGCTACGTTACTTTAACGGCAGCTACCGTAATGAATATGTAAGAGTGCATCTTAGGGCAGAAAACCGTTGTTTTTATGGCATGTACTGTTGTTTCAACGGTAATTGTTGGCATGCAGCTGGGTTTGTAGTGTGAGCTTGAGGTTGCTGCTACATATGTGAAGATAAAAGTGAAAGCATTCAGTCAAAAGAGAAGTGTTAGGACAGGTAGGTAATATTGACCCTTTTCCTTAAAATTCTAAAAAATGGCTATGGTTATGCTGCCCGTTTGGTGTCTGGATCCCGTACTATACTGAAAAATTGGGGGTATATATTTGAAAAGAAGTCATATGTTAATATAGCATTGTCAAAAAAGATAATATGATAAAGTGGTCACCAGCAAGAACTCCATTTTAAGGGCTTGGCCATGAGTACCAATTAACCTGAATTTTGTGCTTAAATCTTAAAGTAAAGGGGATAATTTCTTCTTGTGTATTTGAAAAGGTACAACACTGAATTTTTATCGGCAAAAATTGATTCCCTATGTTTAGCCTGTGTGTCTGATTTGAAGGATAATTTTCCCCCATTTTTGGCTTCTGCTTTGCCTTAGTGTATGACGCAAAAAGCAAAGGATAGAAATAAAATGTTTACAGCACACAATTTACATTTAACCTTGCTATTGTCCTCACAAACCAGTGCGACAAGAGATCTAAAGTTGTTGACATTGACACAACATTTAGCGAACTCCACCCTAATCTTGACCCCTCTCATAAAAGCCACAAATGCAGACTTAATAGGGTGGACCACTAGATTAAGCTGCTGTAATACACCAATCTCATTATTGGCAAACCATGTAATGGCTTCGCTCCAGTTTCATTATATTTTGACATGACGTATGACATGAAGTTGAATGCATGCTTATGACTTGACATGTTGTCATTAACTTTGGTTCACTGCTCCCAGTATGGTGGCCAGCAGTGATGTCGTCATAAGCCGGTGTATCATGTTCATGGTAGATTTGAAGCATATGGGGAGAATATGAAACCCTTCAATGGACACTGAGTCAAGTAGATCCTAGATAGAAAGTGTTCGCCAAGATCAACAGCTTATCGGTTTGTGATAGATTTAGTTCTTTGGAACAAAAGAAAAGGATGTAAATTTTCTAAGAATATCAATTGAAAAAATTATTTGGGTGGGTCTTTTTAAATAACAGATATGAGTCTGTGAGATGAGGTATCACACTGCATTGTCAATCTTAGTTTCATCTGAATGATATCTGGGTCGCTGAAGAGTAGTTCCTTTACTTTCAATAACACCTGAAACCTTCTGTGAATCTAGCGAGGGTCTTAATGTCATGCCACCCAGATGTGAATGGAATCCAATGGGTCATTGTATATGAATGTCAATATCATATAGCGTTTCACTATTCATGACCGGTCAATATGGCTAAAATAATCAGATTTCTGGCAGTGTTTGGGAAGGACAGAAGGTTGTTGACCAATGGCTGACCATGGCACTTGATCTGTTGGTTCGGACAATAGCATAGTGTGTTTTGGCCGCCATTGTTTGCTATTGTTTACATAATATCGTGATCGGAATTTGAATTGTTTCGGACAAAAGGGCAGTTGGTCGATAGCCATAGTTTATCGTTTGGGTAGGTCACTGTGATGCGACATGGGTTTCAGCAAGAAATTGGGATGCGTTGAGTGGTAGTTTATTGAAGTTGTTGAGAGACATGGAAATGGCTCATCTACTAATGTTGAGTTGTTTTTATATAATTTTTTCACCAAGTGAGCACCAGAAAGATTTGGCTCATCATCTGTCTTGTACACACTTTTCTGTTGCACGCTTATCATTGGTGAGCCATCAATATTGTCAGAAATACGACCTGTGCTAGAGAATAGCTTCCCTTACCTATTGGTGTTATTTGCCATGGAATTGGAAAGCAATGAGTAATTAGAATCCTGTCCAATAGTGTATTGAATTCCTGCATGGCTGCTCCAGTGACATGTTTGTGTGGAGCTTGACACTGGACATCTTACTAGATTTTGTACTGAAGACAAAAACACAATTTCATGTTATATTCCTCACATTCTATCTAGTAGATACTTATTTGGTTTTTAGTGATAAATAAGCCTTCAGCTGGATACCATTGATTTGCATCACCTTTTTGTAAATATTTACTTTATGTACCTATCACTTTAATAAAAGTATCGATCGGTCAATAAATATATCTGGGTGGAGAGTTAGCTCAGGCAGCCAATTGCTGGGTCCTGTGTTCGATTGCCGCTCTGGCGGGTCAGCTGGACTTATGTTGGACAGAAATTTCAGTCATTCTTTGTCTCTCTGATGGTTCCCCTTCTGTCTAATTAGCCTACCAAGTTCATAAATGGAGGAAGTAAAGCCCCAATCATTCATCCATCCATCTATCTATTTGTAGTCACTGTTTTAATGTCCACATACTTGTTTTGAAATATACACTGTACTTTTGCATGTAGGGCTGCCTCAGATTTATTTATAGTAAGGAAATTCAAGGTGTCAAGTGGAGAAGGGCCAAAGTGTTGTCTCATTTGCACTTCAAAGGGGGTAGAGGGTGACCTTGAATTAACCCTTGGCCTTTTCCTTTGTCTTTCATGTGGGCCATTAAGTGGAGGTTTAGACTTTCTGTCCTTCTAGTTTTCGTAAGCCTATCTCTCTTGTACTCAACAGACCTAAAGAATTCCCAGTCAAGTTGTGTGGCATCAAGCCTTTGTCTATAAGAAGAAGAGAAGAAGACAAAAAGAAGATGAAAAAAAGGAAAAGATATAAATGAAAGAAGACAAAAGGTCTGAAGCAAGAGAAACAAGCAAGACTAACAAAGGTTCCATTTGCTCTACAAGTTCTTTGGTGCGTTACGTGAGTCATCGAAAAGACAACTTTCTTGTAGCGTCCTTGTACAGAGTCTAGCACAATATGGTCGTATATAAAATGAGCATAGTATGATGGTTCTTGCGATATTCTGAGATCAATGTTGTTCTGAAAGAAGTAAAAGGAGTGTAGAAATATTCTCCTGTCTTACAAAATAAACTTTTCTGCCACAACCTTCTTCGTAAACAAAATGTAGAGCAAAGTCACCAAAAATGTCTATGATACATATATCATAATGTCAAAATCTCATATGGCTGCTTTTTGGTGGAATAAAAAAAACAAATTAACATGTCTGTCAAAATTCGACACATAGATATAAATTCTAAGCACAGTAGGCTACAATGTATTAGTAGCATGGCCCAATTCTACCACATGCTCTTAATGTTTATGGCCTGCATACATTGGGCAATACAATACATACATGTATATCAATAATTTGACAGTAGTCTTTGAATTTGTTGTGTAGTCACCAAAGGCCCATTCTACTTATTTTACAGATTAATAGTTGACTTTCCCCAGCAGCTGGAACATAACTTGGAGCTGCAGTAAAACAACACGACTGATTATAGTTCTTCTTTGTCCTCGGTAGCTATTTCCAACGAATGAAGTCTGGCTCGCTTCTGGCCTCCAACAGCAATTTAGATTCTGTTTGAATTCCAGATGAAATAGGAACAAATAATGTGGAGGAGGCACCAGCTGCATGGAACAAGCAGCTTGGATAATGTTGAAGTAATGCTTATAGTCATGGAAAGGCACTAAAGGCTCCATTTCCTTCCTTGTTGCACCATACCTGGCATTAAATGAATAACATATATGCCTTGCCTAACTTCAATGTTTTCTTTCAGTGCCAGAAGCATTTTAAAACCCTAGAAAGCAATATGAATAAGTGAGATGATGTTGAAGTAACGCTTATAGTCATGGAAAGGCACTAAAGGCTCCATTTCCTCCATACCTGGCATAAAATAAATAACACACAAGGCTTGCCTAACTTCAATGTTCTCATCATCCAATGCCAGAAGATCTCACAACCTTTACAGCTACGTGAATAAGTTAGATAATTTTGAAGTTATGCTTTTATGGAAAGACACTAAAGGCTCCATTTTCCTCATTGCTACACTATACCTGGCGTTAGATAAACAACAAATGTTTTTCCTAACTTTATCTTAAAATTGCCTGAAGTGTTAGTTATCGTAATCCTTACAGCTAAAAAAAATGTTAGATAATGTTTAAGTAATATTTATAGTAATGGAATGGCACTAAAGGTTCCATTTTCCTCTTTGTTGCACCATACCTCAATACTCAATAGTCTTTAATCTAAAACCATTTGATGCACATGGACAATGTTGTCTGTCAGTGGTGACAGATTTCGATAGCATCCAGATCCAGGTCATCTTTAATGCTCTTGCTATTTTGGCTTGGCATGGAATAATTCTCACACCAGATTGTAAATGTGGAATAATGCATAACCTTGATTTGTCTAAACTTGCCGTCTTCTTCAGACGTGATTAAAATTTCACGTCTTGACTTGTTATCGTAACTGCTATTGTGAAAATTGAATGATAGAATCAAAGTATTAATTACTCAATTAGTTCTTAATTAGTCTTGATTCCTTATGACAATGTGTTCCATTGTCATTGTAGACCTTGGGATAGCTATCTCAGGAGTTCTGAGGACAGGCTCCTCTGTGGTGTGTTTATGAGAATTCTGGCTCTGCTCGATTTATTCCAGTTCGACTTCACCATGATATTTTCGAACTGTGTGAAGCTTGCACAACCAAGAGTTTCACATGTTATGCCATGCGACAAACAGTGCATTGATATAAAATCAACAGTCATAAACAAGTAAATATGTGGTATAGTTTTCCTGAATTACAGCTTAAGTAGATAGTTAAAATAAGTGTATGAGATTTAAGTTACTTAGACACCTCATCTGATTGGAATATAATTGACAAGACGCTTGTCAGAACCCTCAAATTTGGTATCTACCTCTGGCATCTAATGTCAGTTGTACTTCATATAACTTCAACCTATTGTGAATACTGCCAGTCTGCCAAGTTATCACAAAAGCTTGTAAAAGGTATTTGGTAGAACTTCTGAACTTCATCAGTTTTTCTGGATGACTTGTCATTGGGAAAGTAAAGATCTACCCCATACATATGGATGCCGGTGTGCATTGCATTTGTAACACAGACAACATAGACATGGCGTTCAATCAGAGAAAGTTTGGCGACGCGAAGTGAAGAGTAAGGACTGGACACAATCTCATCGTCTCATATAGCAGAGTCATAAACTCCGCCACCAGTGTATTTGCACCCACACCAGTGTATTTCCCATGAAAGTGGATTCAGCATGTGAATGGGGAAGGCAAACAGCTTGTCCGGAATGACAGAGGGGGCGAAAAAAAAGTGGCGAGTCAGCAGTTTTCTTAAGAACTCTTGATGCACCTCCTCCGCACTTTGCACAAGTGACAGGGATGCCTTGCCACTGTCGAGAAGTAGTCGCATGACTCAACGACATCCTGTCATATTGACATCCTGAGTCGCATTACTTGTGGATGACTCGTGACATGATACATATAACTCAATGACACATTGTGACAATCGGTCATATGTCTTATGACATTGTGAAGCAAGTTGCATGATATGTGGATATGATGAGATACAACAAAACCCAATGACTGATATCTTTTAATACACATATGCCAATTTCTGAAGACTTGTGACCCCGGACACCATATAAAACTTGAAGCGAAACACTGTCAACTTGTTCTATGAACCAACTGGTGGGACTTTATATTGTATGGTCTTACACCACCGGAATGTCAAAATCAAGGCCATGCACTTATGATTAATGAAATTCCTCACTTAACCCAATGACAAATTGATTTGATACTAATGAGTGATGACCTAATTGACCATAGACACATAAAACATTTATTTGTATAATATGTTACCTGGAACCTTCACTTGCTTGTTGATTGTTGAATCATGGAATTTAAAGCATTGAAAACTCTACAGACTACTTTATATTTCAAATCAATTACAACCCAATGACCCTGTGAAGAACTTGTATCATGAGTTATGACCCTGATATGCATAAACTCATATACAGTGCAAATGAAACGTCTCAGGATCGACCTAAATCTATTATTCCTTTATACATGGACTGATGTATGCTCAACATTGGTTCAGTGTCAGAGTGTGCCTACACAGTGCACAATGTTTGTACTCAGTATACTGAGAAAACACACACACCCACTGAGAAGGCTGAGTGGGACACTGGGAGCATCAGTTGGGAAAGACAAGTAGTATGACAAGCATGAGATGGTAGCAGGACAGCTGCACAGCTGGAGGACACCATTTGTCCTCTCACAGCTGGAGGAGCTGTGGGAAAGGACAGCTGGAGGAGACTAAGGACAGGTGGAACGTGTACGGCCGGAGTAAAATCGCTGGAATACAAGCTCGCTTGAGTACAATATATACTCAAATACTACAGACAGTCTTATTTGTAACTTTGTGACTGTGCTTACTAGTATGGGAAGGTTGAGTGGGGTAAAGGTGCTGGTCCATGCATGCTCTGCCGAAGGATTGTGCCTGAATCAGTTCTAAGTTCAAATTCTCGCTTGTAAATCAAGGATATTGTCAGTGGACCTTGTTGAGCAAAATCCAAGCTGGATGTCACTTGCTCTTGATAGATTCTGATACCAGGGGTTTCCAATTTAATGTCTCATCTGAACAACATCCAACTGGGATTTTGCTCATTAAGGTCCACTGAAAACTTTGGGTTCCCCTCTGGGGTCCGAACCCATGGAGACAAAGATTTTCAGCGAAACAGGCCAGGGCTTTAACCATTAAGCCACCCAGTTGCTATCTATAGCAAGTATAACAAGTAACAAGTCCATCTGTACATTTCAACCATAAGCAGTAGCAGGCCCTCACTGATCCCTCGAGTAATCTGTGCCACAGGGGGTCACCACAAGTTCACAGCTCAGCTGAAGAAAGCCCCAGGAGCTCTGCCAACAGCCTCTGTTATATATAAATATATTCTTGGCTACTTTGCAATGTTAGTGAAGTATGTTTGTTGCTTTGCCCTCAGCTCTGTACCTGTTTTGAGACAACGTATATCACTCTTAACATTTTTTTGTCACTGTGACTAGTTTATGACTACTTTAGGGTAATAATGGTTGCAAAAATTTTGTAGTGACTTCCTCGAAAATCATTTTTTCTATTCTAGCATAATCAAAATGACTACGTTGACTATGTAAGTGTCCAAAAGGTAGTCAATTTGAGCACCACCTGGTTGCTTTGATTACCAGAGTGGCAGAGCTCACATTGACAACTCCTTAGTAATTACCGCCCATGCTATGCATAGGGCGGTAATGCTTCAGTGCTGAAATCCCGTGAAGGGGTGAAATTACCAGTGCTCTGGCCTTAACCAGCCAAGTGTGGAAGTTCTTCTCATATAAATATTGCATTATTAACATTGTAGATGTGCACAACGGATCGTTTTTCCAATTATATTGAATATTAGCATAATTAGTAACTTGCTCTTTATTGTCTACAGCAGTGCAGGTCAGGCTGATGGTGCGTCGCCATTTTATTTTGTATTCTCACTGTCACTGCAATTGTACATATATAAGAAACACATGCAGCCACGATGGTCAAATATCTATTATATTAAAATGATCGGGTATGGGATTTATCTCAAGTTATACTGAATGAATAACTCTTCCCTTTTCACGTCCATCCAAGTCTTCTACATATCCTAATTCATATGAATTACATTTTTTGCGCAGCAGACAAACTAAAACAAAAATGCCACGCCCCTTTTTGTGGAAGAGCAAACATGGGGGCTGGGAGAAGTGCCTAATAATCACTCTCCATATGTATCCATCTATCTATCTATTTTATAATGTTCCTTTGTCTTCCCTCCAATAGACAGGCAACTTACTAGTACAGGTAGAGCAAAAATTAAATTGTTTCTTATTTTTCCCATAGGCCGTGCATATTTATTTAATCATGTGTATTCCACTGATAAAGCATGTGCAATGCATGGGCGGTGCTGCTACTTAAGGTTGCTTGTTTTTACTCAAGGAGTTGTCGGTTTAGGCACCAGGAATTAACACGCTTAATGTCATCTTGACCACCCTGTGTGTAGAGTGTACCTCCTGCACGGAGCGTTGGATAGATGATTGGCTTTATGTGTTTATGCACTTGATAGGCTAGCTAGGACAGGAGGTGGGGTGGGACTTGGCCAGGTGACTCGGCAAGAGCTGGATTTGAACCCTTGACCCAACAATTTGCATTCCATTATGCTATAACACTGAGCTAACCATCCTCTCTTGTTCTGTACCTGGAGCCTGAACGCAAATCTTACGTAAATACTTTATGTTTGCAAACTGGCCAAAAAGAATATAATCTAGCGTAGAATGTATCCAAGACCAGCTCAAGTCAGCTGTCAGTCAGCATTGCTTGAAAGTCTGTAGTCTGGGCACATCAAGGGAAATGTAATTGGAACCTTTAGGTGCAGCAATTTAATCAAGATATGGTGATACAATGTTACCTTAAATTTACAGTCGTCATAAAAATAAGCTGTTACCGTCGGTGACAGCGTTTTACTGATACGGAAAAGTTGACAATATGTCATCATGACAGGGCTGCTGAATACAGTATTTCTTCCAGTGTGATTGTCAAATGTTTCTTGGTAAATAGCTTGCCAAGAATAATGTTGTACTTTCCTTCTGAGATTGTATTGTTTTATCTCGAACTGCCCTGAAATGGTCGTATCAAAGACACAATCATGACGTGGCATGAGGGCAACAAACTCAGCTACTGGATGGTATGACAGCAACTCTCTGTACTTTGAAAAGATGGGAAGTAGGGGAAGGAAATCTAACAACAAAAACTAGGACTTGGTCTGGTCTGAGCCAAATCTTGTTTCGCCAAAATGCTGTCCTTCTGGTCTGGGGCACATCAAAGTGAGTGCTTACAGTAAGTTCAGCGATATGCTATGACCTCTTCTGATCTTAAAACTCAAAGTTTTGCCTCAAAAACTGTTGCTATGGCATCGTCGCTGGCAAAGTATACAAGCAAGGCTGTTACTTCCGCCTGGAGAAGATTGACTTCCAGTCACGTGACGTCTTTTAAGGCACAGGAAGTCTTACAATGTATCAGTGTCTGTGCTGGGTAAGTAAAAGATCCCTCACATGGGGTAAATGTGTAACATGTTGAGGACTCCTGCTCTCTCTCTCATCTCATCAATCAACCCTCGTGAGCGCCCAGAACTGGGCTTAGAGGGCTGCACTTACCATATCTATCTATCTATCTATCTAACAATGCTCTGCTAGTTTTAATTTCCCGGTCAGGAGAACATTGAGGGCACTGAGAACAGTTTGGTCAGTCACACAGCACTCTGTATAAGGGAGAATATTGCTGTTGAAGGGTCCTCAACAACATATTTTCCAACAATGAAAGACTCCAATACTTCCTTTCCTATGGTACTCATATCTGAATTTGTATGATTAAGTTTACCATTGCAGTGGTATATATGCAATCCTGCAATTACTTGTCAGCAATATGTTAACTTCAGATAAAATAGCATTGATGTATACAGGTCTCATTTTGATGCTTGCTAAAATAATTTTGGTACATTTCAAGGTCAATTTAAATTTAAATGGAAAGAGAAAAGAATTCTTTATTAATAAAGTGAACTGTTGTATTTTATTTGCCTTAATAATGGTTCCTCAACACAGTTTTATTTTGTTTCATGATAATGTTTATTGTACATGTTGAGCTGTTTCAGGATATACACAAAATGACAAATTCAAGTTGGTGATACTGTTTATCTGCTATCCGAACCCAGTCACATAATATTGTATAGAATATATATGAGCTCTAGAAGTCTCATATTATGAGATCTTTATCACATTTATGTATGTAAGCAAGTCATCACATAATATACGCCTGTTGTCACAATGACTCTACAATGTGTATACCAGGGCTCACTTCTAGGCTTTCGTTTCTCTTTCCATTAGATTAATTTGTCAGGGTGCTGGGTTTCCCGCGGGTGAAATACATCACTGACCCCGCCCAGGTGATTAATTTCACTTGACGAAGACTGTTTATCCACCATAAAGTATTAGCGGGACAAGTTTGGCAGGCAATTTAGCATCCGACAACCAGCAGTGATACATGTTGATGGAGAATTTGAGTTTTGTGGTATGTATATATTGTGAAATTGATGGCATTTGAGAAAAAAATAGGCAAAAAAATATACTTTTTATGCTATCAAAGTACTGAAGCAAGTCTGCCATGATTGAGAGTCTCAACCAAGTGGATATACCTGAGTTAACAGCGGATATCAACTGATTTAAATTGGCTTCATTCCTAAAACAAGTTACTTAAAAGTTTATTTGGTCCTAAACTGAATTGAATTAATTTTACCTATTGGATTGTGCGCACATGTGGTTGGGGACAAAATGTGGACAAATTGCAGCCTGTGTCTTGCAACATTAATTTACTGAAAACTGACAATGGAAATCGCTATGAAGAAGATGTTTTCAGGATCAAAGCCTTTATGCAACAAATAAGAAGTGTGGAAATTGCATGACAGATCTGAGAAATTTCATTCAGACAATTTACAGCTATCTTTCACTATGTCTTCTCGTTGTAAGTTTGATGTGACTGAATGATTTGTCAGTGCTTAAGTTTGGGCTTATTTTGGTCATATTCAGTTTCTGCCCTTCACCACTTGTCTTCATGCTGTAACACTTTGTCTTGTAACAGAATTTGAGATGCCTTTTGTTCAAACTATGTTCTATTGTACAATAATGCTGTTTGTAATTTTAGAAATATCTAGACCTTGTTTCATTTATAGCACAGTTATTTATAGCTGGGAGGGAGTTGGGAATACCATCTATTCCATTGTGATTCTGCCATAAGGCATTTGTTTTGGAACATTTTCAGGCCTGACAATTCCATCTGTGCAATTCGAAGACTGAATCTCAATTGTACAATGCAATTGATGTATAATCATAGCCATGACTATTGCAAAGCTCTGAGTTGCTGCTTAAGGCCTTGAAATATGCATCCATCACTGCATTCAGGCAGTGGGCAGATTGTGGCAATATGGTTAAACATGCACTTTCCTTGAAGTACTGATCTCAAGCAATCTATATGCAGATGGACAGTGAATATTTCAGACTGTCAAAGATGTGAAATTTGATGCGGAAGGTGATAGGCAATAACTACTGGTGTAACCGGTGTGGGCATGAACATATGATAGGTCCCTTGAGGCACAGAGAGCCAGAAAAAAGACATGAAAGTGGTATAAAAATGGCATGAAAAGGGCATAAGGTGTGACAGAAAGGCACAGAAATGTGGAAAAAAAAGATGGATACTAAAGGCAAGGTATAAAGTGTAGGAAGGGACATAAAGTTGTGGGGAAAGCCATGAATAGGAAGCTCAGAACTGGCCACAAGAGAAAAGTAACAACTGCACTATGCTGTAGCCGAAGGAATGCCGCAACAACGCTGCTGGAAGCGCCTCATTGCTGCGGATTGCACTTTTTGGGTGCCGCTGACACCTAGGTTACAGTTGCCGGGGTGTGTTGTCAGTGTTTCACGTCATGTTAATTAGCTAGACAGCCCCTGGCGTCTCATCAGTTGAGCAATTTCCGGTGAAGGGGGGTCAGATGGTAAAAGGGGGGGGGGGTGATCTGTTTGAGGGGGGTTGGTGTGAAAGGATGGTCAGTGTGTGGACTGTGGGGGGGGGGGTGTTGTACTGCACTGCATGTACTGTTGTTGGTTATAAAACAGAGGACCGTCAGGCGTCATTCATTGTTGCACAACTATGAGATTGTGAAAGAAGGGGCTAGGTCGCTGGACCATCAGGTTATCATGAAAAGCAGAGGGGGGGGGGGCTCACCGGGGGAGGCGTGGGGCGGTGGAGGTGAGGCAGTCAAGAAGGAGTAATCCACAGGTTGCCGGTTCCATCTGCATTACAATGTGCTCCTCGTTCAGTCCCTGGATTTCTAGCCTTGTCAGCACTGCTTAGGTTGGACCAAGTGGCTTTCCCAGCTAACCAAGGTGAATACCTTTAAATTAAGAGCTCATCCTCTCATTGTGAGCCAGCTCAGGACCCGACTACTGCCCACTTCCATCTCCCAGGCACCTAGTTAATTGAAACCTGGGGCACAAAGGCAACCTAAAATAACGTGTACCTTTTAGTGTAAGGCAAAAAACAGCAGATTCAATTCCAATTTCTGTGGATTTAGGAGACTTTAAACAGATGGCACTAGAAAATTTACAATATACTTGCGCTCCTGTGTTTGGCATGAGCATCGATCTCATACACCTGAAGACATTTATAGCTTTAACAGTTTTATAATTATAATAATAGTAATTTATATAGGGCCTCTTCCAATAAACCCCTTAGAAGTGCTATATCTCCATGATCTCTCTCACACAACATTTCTACTGTGTTTTTCGAACATTGCATATATACGATTCTCACCAGTTAGAATAGAGTGTGCATACTCGTATACTATACCAAAACCTTGTCACTCAAATGACATGTACTATTATCTCCATGCATTAAGACTCTCTATTTGTTGAATTGATGCACATTGTGGAAACCTTTTAGTGTAATTGACGAAGACTGAGCTTCTGTATAGTGAAGTAGTATCAGGAATTAATTATTTTACCAAGAAAATTGACATGATGAGTTTGCAGAATTCAGAAAACTGCTCACTCCTTACATTTAAAGGAAAAAAGTAAGATACATTTGGAAGGAATAAGTTCCATGGGAAAAATATTTATTTCTGAAAATGTGAAATATATTTCCAGCATCAGTCTCATATCGCACTTACCATTCAAGAAAAATCGTGCTCAATAATTTAGGATGGTGTTGCAGCAACTTTTTTTCTTAATGAAAACAATTTACGAGGACAGATAGGACCTTTAAACCTTTTCACCAAGAAAAATTGAATTTCATAAGTCATGATGACTGAACCCCACTTACCTCCTGCAACACCTATGGATTTTCCGACATACTCTTAACAAAAAGGTTTTATGTGGAACCTTTAAGGGTTCTATAAGCTGGACCCCTAAAAGGTTCATTACCCAACTTTAAAAACGTTCCAACAGCAAACAAAAACAACATTTAGATTATCCAGCTGCACTGAACTCCCACAAAGGAACCCCTTTCTCTCAAGTTGGCAGCATAGGGTCCTACCATAGGGCCTTCCCACCAAGTGTTGAACCCTTAAAAAAATGTAGAACCTTTTTCGGCTGTGGATGCTCTATATATATACCATCAAGAATCTTTTGCATTACGAGTGTACCTGGGCAGTGGTTTGCTCCTGATTTATATTTACTTGTTAGTAACTGGTTGTTGCAGTTATACCATCGCTAATATTACAGCATTATAATGGGTTAATTGCTTCTCAGAGCCTACACTGAATGGCTTTTTCACTCAGCTTCACCAGCCCTTCACTGCAGCCCTACAAATGGGGTCATGGCATGACTTCTCCTATTTGAGAAAATAGTCCTATACAGTCTCAAGACACCTTTTTCAAGACCTAGGCCTCTCCTTCTTGCTCTTCCCTTTCTTTCAGCTTAACCAGACTCTATTATGATGGTACTCAGTCTGTACATTTTGGAAACTTTTTCCTTCTTTCAGTTAAACTTTAAGTTAAACCGTGGCTCAATTATTTCGTGAATATGTTGTCTTTTGTCAGAAAAAGACCTTCCTCAAAATAGAATATATTATGATTTTAGCAAGCGCCAATTCCAGATAAATCTGCTCACCGGTGATCACCATAATTAAAGGCAATCATACTTCTCATTAAATGGAGCCGTTTCTAGCTATGAGGGCATATCTTGTGGAAATGGTTGACATTCATTTTCTTCCCGCTGAGAGGATTTTCCTGAAAACTCACAAACGTATCCGAAGTCTCCATGAACGTTTTTTTTTGCTTTTGTAAAATACTACATGTATATAGACCTATACTTTATTTCTTCCAGCTTACCTACATGCAATTTCTCTAAAATGTGTGTAATTAATACTAGCTATTTTACTTTCAGCTTGAATTTCATGGATATTTTTAAATTTCAAACTGCAAACTAATGATTTATTTTCCATTGCAGCGCTAAATTGACATGGAGAAGACAGGAAATGCAGCGAGGGACCACATATTCGCCCTCTTTTTGCACCCCCAGGGCTGTCCCACCCCCCATTTCTAGATGCACCCCTGCCTTAAGACATTCTATACAACTGTCAATATGTTCTGTCTTTAAAAGTAGTAATAATGAACTGATCTGTAGACTCAACCCTACACTGTAAAAAATTTCAAAATATCCATGTTGGTTTTTTGCATTGAAATTTGCAATTTGGTTTTTCAAAAAACCATTTTTAATCTAAAAAAGCAATTTTGTCCCGACATTTTTTAGAGAGTACCTCTTTCTATTTTCAGCTAAACTAGACTCTGTGAAGACTTACATGAGCTTGCGACGAGTCCCCCTGCGACTTCAGGACCGAGTGATCAGATGGTTCGATTACCTTTGGCTCAGTAAGAAGTCTTCAGATGAAGAAAAAACTCTCAACCTGTTACCAGATAAACTCAAGGCAGAAATTGCCCTACATGTGCACTTGGATACCTTAAAACGAGTTGAAATCTTCCAAAACACAGAAGCGGGATTCTTGTGCGAACTCGTGCTCAAATTGCGACCAGTGCTATTCTCTCCTGGGGACTACATTTGTCGGAAGGGTAAGTTGAAATCAAAATTTGTATACCGTAAAACAGGGTAAGGTTGGCAAGCTATTTTGACCCACTTAATGGCAGAAATGCCAACTTTTCCTCACTGACAGTCAGTATGTGAGCAAGAAAAGTTGGCATTTTTTTTCTGGCATTAAGTGGGTCAAATAGCTTGCCAACTTTACCCCGGATTGCCGACTTTACCCCAATTTTACAGAAAGGATTGCTAATAGTCATTGCATTACATCCTACAATATTGCAGAGAAGAGGTGGATATTACAAAGAGGTTGTTCAGGAGGGGGGGGGGTAATAAAGAAGATGGGCATTGTAGTAGGTTATTGCAGGTGAAAGAGTTGTGTGTCTTTATATGAAATAAGGAATGGCCTCATCAGACCCAGAAACAGCAAGACAGTGTCTTGTTGCGGACTTGATAAAACACTGCACAAGCTGCTCATGCCACATGCGTGATAGATGTAGATGAAGGGGCCAAACATGCTGCTTTTGACATGTTCTGTGTTGGTAATAAGCATAACAGAAACCATAGTTTTGGCCTTAGTCTTATAAAAAGCCACAACAAAGGCATTAATGTGCTGTGTGAACTCTGCACACCACAAAGCTTTGCAGTGGCTGTGGGCTATACAGATCTTGATGTTAATGAACTAGGTCATCATGTAAATTAACCAGGGCGTCATGTAAATTAACTGTGTCATTGGCTGGGTCATTATGCAAATGAAGCAGAGTGTTGACAAGCCTTTGTGATTTCATGCAGTCTTCACACGGTTGATTTGAGTATTGTTGATACTGAATCCGTTCGCTGCGGGCGACTACATGTTCGGAGTGGAAAACGGGAAATTAGCCGCAGTGACAAGTGTCCTCGCTGATTGCGGGCAAAGTGTTGTAGTACCAGCGGCAGTCACTGGCAATTTCCCTGCTTTACTTTATTGTCATGAGGACTAATTTGGACTAGCAGAGGGGTTTGAAATGAGTACAAAATGAGACCATAATAGTCATTTGAATTGAGTCCTGTATTAGAACAATTCAGGCCACCGTCTTAGTTGGTCCTGGAATAGACATAATTGTTCTTACAATAGATTGAGAGATAGAGAAAGATAGGTGGATAGAGAGATAGATAGATAGATAGATAGATAGATAGATAGATAGATAGATAGATAGATAGATAGATAGATAGAGAGATAGATAGATAGATAGATAGATAGATACTAGATAGATAGATAGATAGATAGATAGATAGATAGATAGATAGATAGATAGATAGATAGATAGATAGATAGATAGATTCATTTGTTTGGACATTCATTGAAAGTGCAGTAGTTGAGTGTTTAGCAACTTTATCATGAGGGTTTACCCATATATGCATGCAATAGATAGTTTTCCTTTTCAGATCTTTATGGAAATATCCATGCTACACACTTACGAGGGTGGATCTTTAGTATACTATATGACATTTTGCGCATGTATATTGAGTTTGATGTCGTAGGAGTGGAATCAAATATTAATGTAAAATTGTGTACATGTGTTTGTGAATCATGACGCTTTATAAATTTTGCAATATACATGATGCCCAGATACTAATACCGAAGTCTGTTCTTGAATTTTTATCATATTCTATTACCACCCTGTTCTTTGCAACTGCACATTTTTATGAACATAGTATTTGATGTAAAAGGAAAGGTGATATTATAATGTATTGTAGGTAATGTACCCTGGACGTTATGTGAATTTGCACATAGACCTAGACAGGTAGTAAAAATGGGATACATGTGCAACTGATGCAAAAAGTTATTTGCTTCTTTAGAATTATAACCAAATGTATGATGTGTGTAGAAACTGGAAGCAAAAAAAAAGTAAGGCCGATAATCTTACAAAACTTTCAAACCATGTCGATGGTTTTAGTTTTTCCATTTTGCGACTACATTGTAGGTTGAAATGTATAAATGAACTTGACAGCATTAATACAGGATACTATGTTGTTCTCACTCAGATTGAAGAAAAAAAAATTGATAAATAAATGCTAGCTCAAATCTATACTTTGGCTGAGATGACTGACTTAAACGCAAACTCACGAAGGCCACATTTCGCCGCCATAGATTAAACAAAATCTTGCACTGTCTAGAAGTAAAATAATAGCCTTTTAGATACCAAATTACCATCCATATATATGTAGAATCTAAAGTGACTTTTCAGACATTGCGAGGCAAATCATTGAAATAAAAATATGGTTTGAACCTTGTTTGAGCCTTGTGATCCTTCTATATGAAGTGGATTTTCCTTTGAATAATGGAGAGACTTGGCCTATTGTTGTCCTAGATGCTGATTGGGACTCTGTTGAGTGGATAGGCCTTGCTTGAATGAAGTAATGAGCATCATCTGTGGCGCGATTCAAAGACAGCAAGGCGTGTATGATCCCAATTGCCTTCATTGATTTGACTTCCCAACAACTTCCATTCTGAATTGTGTGATTCAAGACTCCCAATTCTGAATTTTGGAGTGCACGATTCAGGCCAGATATAGGGATTCAGAAATATGTACACGTAGGGCCTGTTATCTGTATGTTGTATATATGTGGAATCGTGATTGATATTTGGTGATTTTTGATGCCAATTCAGTTAAAAATCTGTTTTTTAAATATTGAATGAGAAATTAAGGATTCAGAATTTACAAAATTTCAGAGCACGAATTGAAACCATTGCTGATCATGTTGAGTTTTTCAAATGCATTTTTCACAGTTGAATGGTCTCATTGGTCTGACCAGTTGTAAATTGGTTTGAAACCAGAGAGGCAAGCAACGTGGGCCATACGAATCTCACAAGAATCCAGGCCACTCAGTTGGTTGGTTTGATAAGTCATGAAGATTGAAGATTAGTGAAATATGGATTTTTAAGAGAATTATCAATCAGAAGTTAACAAGTTAATAGTGGAGGTCAACCACATATTGATTTTACTTGGCTTTTATAATTACTCAGGTTTACATGTATCCCTGATAATAGCTTCAAAGAGTAGTATCCTTTGCTAGTCATAAATTATTGATGAATCACATGGATCTGTCAAGTCAATTTTCCATCCTCTAGATTGTAACCTCTTTTGTATGGCATAATTATGATTAATTCAAACATGAATAGTGTCACATATTTATAAACAACCTCTCCCTGAGAGCTTTCTATGAATAAGGCAAAATAAATAAGGCAAAATACAATGTAATGCTAGCTTGTGTAGATATATGGTAAGAGCAGTCACTTAATGAGAATGGAGAGAGTGAGGAAGTCCTCAAGATGTTACACAATGTAATTTCCACAAAGTGAGGGATCTTTTACTTGCCAAACATTGAAACTGATGCTAGGGGCTGCCAGTTCAAATAATGTCTTATCAAAATTACATCTAGCTGGGATTTTTGCTCTTGAAGGTCCACTGAAAATATTTTGGGTTCCACACCAATGTTCGAACACATGAAGGCAAAGACCTTCAGTGGCACAGGCCTGGACCTTAGCAACTTTGCAGAAGCATATCTTAGATTTCATCTCCTTAATATCTGTGATACCACACCATATATATCAGAACCAGCAACAACTTGACAGCGACAAATGGGGAAACCCATTTTGCCCTTCAGCCCCACAAATTCTCGTGTTGATCGTGTTGTCACGAAACAGGGTTTAATCTGACTTTCTGATGAGAACATAGTGACTTTTGGGGTTAAATGATGTAATTGGGGGCTTTGCTTGCTCCACACAATCAATGATGATTTCCATACAACATTCTCTGATTTATTCCACATTTATTCCAGACGTGCTGGGGCTCCTAATGTTTCAAATTACCCTCACTTTTTCCTTTGTCCTTCTGATGCTCCAATTTGAGGTATTTTTGGTTGATTTATTCAGAGCAAACCAGTGAATGTATAGACAATAACAAATACATAAGCAGCTGCAATGACTTGAAGTCTGAGTATACCAGAAATGCAGTCACATAAAGGGGTGACCATTAGCTTTTCCTGGAGAGGGGCCTTGGAGTTTTCCTTGACAGGAAATGATTTATTTTGCGATGACGCCAGTAATTATTTAATTTGAATGGACAGCAGAAACATTGATATCTTGATAAAACAAGACTCTCTTAAGAAATATCTCCATCAGAAAGCATTCATTTATTAACCAAAACACAACAAGAAATTATTCATTTGAAAAAAAAAAAATCCTAGCCTTGTTCCCTGGGAGATTTAATGGTTTCCCCCTAAGGCAAATTTGGTTATGAAAAGTGGTGTTATAATGCATGATTCCCTGGTTATAAGAACCCCGATCATAAGACCAGCAGCTTATGACTACTTTCCTCAGGCATGAAGTATTTGTAACGCATCCTGGCGAAAGGAAACACGGGCGGCAGGCCTCCCTGTTCCGGCACCCCTGCACAAGACGGGTCATTTCATGTCGATAGAAGGTGCAGTCTTATAGTCGCAGGGGAGGGGGGGTCCTAATTAGCCTACCAAGTGCTTAAATACAGGACGTAAAGCCCCAATCATCCATCCATCTTATAGTCACAGAGACCACAATTTTACAGTACAGCTATTTGTATCCCACACGCCTCAAATTAAATATAATGCTTTATAACATCATATGTTTTCTTTTCATTGGATGGGTATCCTTGCTTCCGAAAGAAGTTTCCTTGAGGATGTTTAGCATTGACCTTATGTTAAAACATCACTTACTTGCAGGCAGCACTGTATATAATTATATTATATGCATGTTGTCTTGCAGGAGAGGTGTCCCATGCAACTCTCCTCTACAGGAATAAGATTGTTGCATGTACACATCTAGTTGCCATAGCAACCAGTTTTCATGGTAATTATGTCACGTTTCTCATAGTAACTTTTGTCCACTCAGGAAGGCATTATGGGCAGGTGGTATGGATTCCATTCAATATATTTGGACAGCATGTGCCCTAATACTACATGCACTTGTCAATAGTTTTGGTGGGAAGTGGGATTCCAATTATGGCTTATTGCAAAGCAGTGTCCTCCTGATTACTAACAGTTGGTGTCAGTAAGTTTTTTGTTCACTGAAAGATTTGAAATTTTGAGTCAACCTGATTGAGAATCTGTGAGATGAACGAACAATTTGTTTGAGCTAACATAGGTTGTTTAAAGTTATGACAATTTGTCTGCTGTCTTATCTCAAAACAACAAGCTATAGATGTTAAACAACAAGCTATGTTAACTCATAGGAATCGTGGAACCGTCACACTCCATCATTAAGCTCTGTGTGTGTGTATAGGTATAAGGTAAGCAAATGTCTTTAGTGATTTTGAAGAGCAATTTGAAAACATTAAGTGTAAATAAGAAATAAATAAAAATTGGCTAAATTATACATGGTGACAGGGCTTATTTTGCAGCCTGGCCAAATCCTGTCAATTGGGGCGATTTATTTGGAGATGTGTAAGAAATATATTGTCTCAGTTTAATATGCATTGAAAGCACAATTTTATTTTTGAACATTGAAAGTCCAATTTTAGTTTTGAACAGACAGTCGGACACACATATTCCTTCTATCGAGCTCTGCTTTAAGGTATTGACCATATTGTAAAATGTCTAACTTCTTATTTACTTTTTAGTTTGTATCGAATAATATTAACTAAAAGTCTCCTTGCAAAAGGGATCAACCATCTTTGCCAAGTGCTTTAGAAACTATTTCCAGCTGCTCAACTTATTTCCAAATAGACAATGCCCATTGTCAATAGCAGCTCAAGAAACTCCTCCAGCTAGACCATTAGTAGCATTGCCTCTCAAAATCCTTCACAAAATGCCAAACATTTTAATTGCATCATCTTATTGACAGGGATTTTCCCCAGCTTTTAAGGAACAAGCTCTAATGGGAAAGCAAGGAAACTACAGGGATGGTTAATCAAGGAAAGCATTGGAGAAATCCAAACACATTCTCTGCTGTTTAGACTGGGGTCTTGTATTCAGTGGCTGGAAGAGTAGCTTACAGTACTCATTAGTCCTATTGTAGAATGGACTGATGTTTTCCTTTACATGTGTCTGTTTGTCTGGCTATCTGTTACAAAGATTGAGGAAAAACTGCTGCACAGTATCCCATCGAATGCATTGGCTCTAACGAAAAACTTTTGACGAAGATTCGTTCTGCGGATATGATGCAATGACCATAGACCAGATTCACTTTTTGATGCTAATTACTATCTAGCCTACACTTTGTGCAAGAGTGATCACAGAAAGACATAGCGCAAGCAGCTATTTCCTCGTGACCAATTTAACGTCTGCGTCTTTAAAGAATGATTTTGTGTGTGACATATTGTTTTTGCATAATATATCCTCTTGAACCATTTACTACTGGGTAGTATTTGACTTGAAATCCAGCATCTTCAATATCAGAGCTATCAGAGTAAGGTATCTGTCAATTTTATAGGAGTGAGTGAAATATATTATTAGTTTCAAATGGTACTGAAAGTTCAAAGAGTATTAGTGTTTTATCTAGTCTATTGATTACAACCATGTCAGGTTTGAGATATACTGCTTCTTGAATTGCTTGACAACAAAGTTCTATTAAGAGGCTCAGGACTCCATGAAAGCTGATCAAACTAGAAAAATGGTTTTTAAGGGTTTTAAGGACTTTTAATAATCATGACGTCTTTAATTTCCTTCAGCTCATTCCATGCGAAAATTAGGGTTTTTCATTTCTACGTCGTCTTGAAAGGAACCCAATTTTGGATGGGATAATTAAAGAAACATGAAATTCTCAAGTGTTGTGAAAAAAATCTGAAATTTTGACAGCCTAAATTATAAAACAGCAATAGGCTGATTTCTGAAGATTCTATCCTTGAAGATACTGTTTGGATGAAATGTGGAACTGGAGGTCCAAAGCATCAGGGACCACACTTGGGAAATTTTTTTTCTCGGACTCATTGAATTTTTTTTTGTATAATTCCCCACAATGTCCCGACATTTATAGGCCTATACCTGGTTTTCCTCTCCCAACCGGGCACAATTTCATTGTCATAGATGATACCATAGTGAGCACTGAGCACTATCAGTGGTAGTGCCTCTGTACAGCCCTTTTGGGAGAGAGCAAGGCGATCTGGCCGAACCATACTTACAAGTCTGTAGGAATCAGGCACATCGACGAAACCTTTCTGCACCGAAATACTTCAAAACTATCAGATGAGGCAGAATAACTATTTCTCTTTCTATTTCTCCCAGATAAATATATTCTAGATGGTGCTGTGTGTCCTCTATCTTTCATGTAGAGCCTCAGATCTTGCGGATATGAGTCCCATGGATGAGGGTCTTTCAACGTTCAGATGATGTTTCAAAAGGACTGCACAAAGATCTAATCATATCTGGGAGCTGCACCACATTCTCTTGGATGGTTCTCCAACTTTTGTTCTTAATCGATTGCATACGTAGTATTGGCTCCAAGAATAATTATTAAAATGCCATGAGCTTTCATCAGAAGAAAGACTGAATAAATCTGTCTTACCATTTGGAGGATTTGACATGTAGCATTTTTATAATTAGTCGGTTCAATGTTTGCTGTTACCCAGTCTCTATATTTCAGCTTGAGCTGAGATCTTTACAGATGATTT
Organism: Platynereis dumerilii; assembly: GCA_026936325.1. Classification (NCBI taxonomy): domain Eukaryota; kingdom Metazoa; phylum Annelida; class Polychaeta; order Phyllodocida; family Nereididae; genus Platynereis; species Platynereis dumerilii. The sequence goes on from JAPTHN010000008.1 coordinate 9,707,877, forward strand.
CATAATTGTAGACACTGAGCCTGTAAATGATTTTTTTTTTCTGGGAGATGTTATTCTACAGGGAAAAGTGATGTCATACATTTTTTAAGACACTTTCACCAAAAAGAAAACATTTCCTGCAAGAAAAAAACATTCAGGCACTGTGTCAACAATTATGAAATCATCTGCAATTGGCCAGTCATTTGCGAAAAAAAAAAAGAAAAAAAAAATGTTAAAGAAACATTTTGTCACAGGTCTTTTAGACAGTTTTGGTCATCCAGGCAATTTATATAGCTTCTTTGTCTTGAAATTACACTGATATTGAAGATGACAAGTTAGATATCAAAATAATAGAGACTGATTGTGGCATCAAAATTTAGATAGAAAACCATTATCTCAGCCTGTAGCTGTCATTTATGAGAATTCCTGCATTAGAACATCCTTTCAAAAATGAAATGTCTGCTATTAAGGGAATCCCCCAGTCTTAAATACAGATTTTAAGTCTCTGTCATTCTACAAGTAACGATTTTGGATTCTCCCAATCTCTGCTTAGATTAGTTGGTAATTAAGCAAATCCCCACTAATGAGACTTAAGCCAGAACTTCTAATCCCCTTAACTGGGCTGGTTAGAGATTGGGATCCAATTAAGAACTGCTATGTGGATGACATTGCAGTTCAGTTTAAGCAGTGTTCAGCATTCCAACAATTGGCTTAATGTGTCCAACCAATATGTCCTCTTGTAATTATCCTATCATTCTTTACATGTAGGCATGTGATGGAATCTTATCCTCATATATCCAACCATAATTAGATATCTGATCAATTTGGCAAAGCTAATCGTATTGGTCATCATACTGATTCCCCGATATGCTTCAGTGTGATTATTCTATCATATTAATGTATCCAATGCTATCTTATTGGTAATCGTATTGGTGACGGTATTGGTTTACCTATATAGGATCAAACTCAATTGTCCTAATAATCCAATATTTATTTGGGGTATTGCAATGTTATCTCTGGTTGTATGTATTCCTGCTGTGATCAGAATGGTTGAATACTGACCTGTCATAATGTCATCTCATCCTTTGACATCACAATTTATAATGTTGTAATACTGATTGTACAAAACCATAGGCGTATGGGACAGCTGTCTTGAAAGGGGGGGGGCTGTATCTATTTGCCTTGAAATTTTAACTTGGCGTGAACGTGACCGGGGCAGTGGATCTGCCCTAATATTGGTCAAGATTTGCCCTGATGAGCCATTTGCCCACTGCAAAATATGCCTATGTACAAAACTTAAATGAATCATTAATTCATTCTATCAATTTATCCAAAATGGAGAGGGCAGAGTGGTATGGCAAAGGATATTAAAGATAGAAAAGAAGTGACGGACATGAAGTCATTTCTTTCCCATCCTTCACTATCGAATGGATAGGACTGGACAAGAAGCTTTTAGCATTGTAAAAAGTATTTTATTAATTATCCATTTAAGTAGTTAAGGGGCCTGGCGGCATTCGGGTTAAGCTTAAAATGACATTGTCATTGAGTTTCTTGGTAGAGGCAAAATGACAATACACAGATGTAGATAGTAAGATTAATGGATGTAGCTGCACTGCTGATGGATAGATAGGTAGATAGATGTGTAAATAGATGTGTAAAAAGATATGTAGATGGATATGTAGATGGATATGTAGATAGATAGATAGATAGATAGTTATTTGATAGATAGATGGATAGATAAAGATAGATAGATAGATAGATAGATAGATAGATAGATAGATAGATAGATATTATTATGTAAATATATATTGATATATAGATACACTGAAGTAACTTTGAGCACTTAGAATTTATGAAGCCATCACATAAATTTCCCCTTTCAAGAGTAGTTTATTGGTATTCAGGGAAGATATCTTCAGATATATATATCGAAGAATCCAGCTGTATGGGTGTAGATATAATATATGAGGTGATGCAGGTTCTAAAATTCTATGGCACAATTTCATTGTCATAGATGATACCATAGTGAGCACTGAGCACTATCAGTGGTAGTGCCTCTACAGCTCTTTTGGGAGAGAGCAAGTCGATCCGGCCGAACCATACTTACAAGTCTGTACAAATCAGGCACATCGACGAAACCTTTCTGCACCTAAATACTTCAAAAGTATCACATGAGGCAGAATAACTATTTTCCTTTCTATTTCTCCCATATAAATATATTCTAGATGGTGCTGCATGTCCTCTATCTTTCATGTAGAGCCTCAGATCTGGCGGAGATGAGTCCCATGGATGAGGGTCTTTCAACGTTCAGATGATGTTTCAAAAGGACTGCACAAAGTCTAATCATATCTGGGAGCTGAACCATATTCTCTTGGATGGTTCTCCAACTTTTGTTCTTAATCGATTGCATGCATGGTATCGTCTCAGAGAATAATTTTTAAAATTCCATGAGCTTTCATCCGAAAAAAGATTGAATAAATCTGTCTAATCATTTGGAGGATGTGGTACTGTTATAATTAGTGGGTTCAATGTTTGCTGTTACCCAGTCTCTATATTTTGGCTTGATCTGAGATCTTTACAGATGATTTCACAATTGTAGACATTGAGCCTGTAAATGATTTTTTTTTTCTAGGACATGTTATTCTACAGGGAAAAGTGATGTCATACATTTTTTATGTCACTTTTACCAAAAAGAAAGCATTTCCTGGAAGAAAAACAACATTCAGGCACTGTGTCTACAATTATCATGAATATATGAAATCATCTGCGATTGGCCGAAAAAATGGGAACAAACTGTTGAAGAAAGATTTTGTCACAGCTCTTTTAGTCAGTGTTGGTCACCCAGGCAATTTATATAGCTTCTGTGTCTTGAAATTACACTGATATTGAAGATGACAAGTTAGATATCAAAATAATAGAGACTGATTGTGGCATCAAAATTTAGATAGAAAACCATTATCTCAGCCTGCACCCTCATTTATGAGAATTCTTGCTTTAGAACATCCTTTCAAAAATGAAATGTCTGCTATTAAGGGAATCCCCCAGTCTTAAATACAGATTTTAAGTCTCTGTCATTCTACAAGTAACGATTTTGGATTCTCCCAATCTCTGCTTAGATTAGTTGGTAATTAAGCAAATCCCCACTAATGAGACTTAAGCCAGAACTTCTAATCCCCTTAACTGGGCTGGTTAGAGATTGGGATCCAATTAAGAACTGCTATGTGGATGACATTGCAGTTCAGTTTAAGCAGTGTTCAGCATTCCAACAATTGGCTTAATGTGTCCAACCAATATGTCCTCTTGTAATTATCCTATCATTCTTTACATGTAGGCATGTGATGGAATCTTATCCTCATATATCCAACCATAATTAGATATCTGATCAATTTGGCAAAGCTAATCATAATGGTCATCATACTGATTCCCCGATGTGCTTCAGTGTGATTATTCTATGATATTAATGTATCCAATGCTATCTTATTGGTAATCGTATTGGTGACGGTATTGGTTTACCTATATAGGATCAAACTCAATTGTCCTAATAATCCAATATTTATTTGGGTTATTGCAATGTTATCGCTGGTTGTATGTAGCTAGGGGGTCTTCAGTGGGGGGGGGCGGGGGGGCACCTGGGGGAGCATGTGATTCTCGGGGGTGGGGGGTATGTATGTATTGACGAAGTTCATATGAAGGGGCCCCTGGGGGGCACAGGTCCAACATGCCCCCCCCCCCAATAGGGACGCCACTGTGTGATCAGAACGAATGGCGGAATACTGACCTGTCATCTCATCCTTTGGCATCACAATTTATAGTGTCGTGATACTGATTGTATGAAACTTATATTAGACTGTCCTAACTGATCAAATCATTAATTTATTCTTTCAATTCATCCAATATGGGGAGGGCAGAGCAGTATGGCATAGGATTTATAAGATAGAACAGGAACTGACGGATATCAAGTCATTTCCTTCCAGTCCTACACTATCGAATGGATAGGACTGGACAAGAAGCTTTTGGCATTGTAAAAAGTATTTTATTAATGATCCATTTAAGTATTTCAGGGGCCTGGCACCATTCGGGTTAAGCTTAAAATGACATTGAGTTTCTCGGTGGAGGCTAAATGACAAATATACAGATAGATAAATAAATACATAGATAGATAGATGTGTAGATAAATAGATAGTTATTTGATGGATTGATAGATACATTGTCGTTATTGCGCTGCCCTGGGGGTGCCCCCCCTTGGGCAAGCCTTGGTTTCGTAAGCAAGCTTTTTTGCACACACTGAAATGTTAACATTCTTGCCCCAATTTTATGTAAAAGCTACTGGGCACCTGCCACTACTTTCAGAGCCCTTCTTCACTGTATGTTACGTTACTGTCATAAAGTTTGTCCCCGAATCTTTAAACTAACATTTAGTGCCTTTCTTGTGACATTTTGAAAGTATTTCTTGCTCAGTTCTACACACACACTCCCCCAGTGCGGCTATGGCTGCATTAGCCTGGTCTCCTGGCCTGTATGCATTCACATAGCAGGGCACAGGACTATGGCTGCATCACAGTCATCATTGAGGGGGGGCACTCGCTTTCAATTCGGTGAGATTTGTTTTACAGCTTTTTGGGTTCCTATGACATAGTGGGGCTCTACTGGACTAATAAAATGAATTGAACTCACTTAATTCTGAAAAACATGCAATTGTGTTGATTGGTATTGTTTCATATCACCCCAATGTTGTGAATTTACCAGTTTGTGTTATTTTAATGCAAGTTGAATTCTATGTAGAATTGGCAGATCTAATCTTTAATTTCAAATATAAGTACAATGATTTTTTTTACTTGATTTGTGCAGTTGGTCTATGTCAGCGCTTGCTTGTACTCAATTAATCTCAACAGGAAGTTTATTGAAAATGGTGCAATCATATTAAAAATCTAATAGACAATATTTCATGTGACATGTTATTCACTATTAGCTGACAATGATAAGAAAGCCTAAAGAAAAACATACCTTAATTCATGTTCACATATCAAGTATTCCCTTAGAAGTGAAAAAAGCAGGTCAGCATATACTTTATACTTCAAGAATGTCTATTTATCACATGGAACTATGTGTGAGTAACATGACACACCTTGTAGCAGTCCTGTTTGATGTTAACTGTAAAAGTTAGCTGTTATCAAAAACTTGCCAGCTAGATCCAGTATTTACAAATTCAGTAGAAAGAATGCAGGAAGGAATGAAGAAAAGAAGGGATGAAGGAAGGAATGAACAAAGGAATGAACAAAGGCATGAAGGGAGGAATGTAGGGCATAATCACGAAATAAGCCCCGCACCTCTGACGGAATGAGAGGCAGCCTATGCTTTTCAATGGTCTCGCTCATTCCGTTATCAGAGGACGGGGGCTATTTTGTAATTGTGCCAAATGTAGTGGGGGAAGGAAGGGAAGGCCTCGAGATAGATAGACAGATAGATAGACAGCTAAACACATAGATAGATAGATAGATAGATAGATAGATAGATAGATAGATAGATAGATGCAAGCAACTCTTAAAAGTGCTTCCACGTTTTTTTTTAAAGGAATAACAGTGGTGCCAATCGTAAATAAGAGAGCAATAACAAGCTGGTAAATTACTCCTGGCCAGAAATACAGGAGAGTAAAAACAAAGACTGGTGGATAGTTTGGGTCAGTCGGATGGCCAGGAAATGTGTATTTAGACAAGACAGCAGTGATCCTGTGAGCGAAGATTTGACTGAAATATTACGCGGAGGGATATACACTAACTACAGATACATGTGTGATTCACCCTTAGGACTAAGTCCGGGCAGCGCATCATTCACCGGTTTCCGGTTATGACATTTCTAGTTTGATAGACAGATAGATACACTGAACAAAAAAAGAAAAGTCCCCCTTCCTTTTTTGCTTATAATTTGTAAGATACTTTTTTTTGGTCAAAACTAGTTAAGCAGTACTAATCCTATTATAAACAAGTATCAATGTGCCAAAAATTATTCAAGTGCGACCATTTCCTGTTCACTTTTGACCTTGTTTATCAAATTTGGGGATGTTTTTAAAATGGCCCCATACCCACAATGTATCGCATCTCACCAAAAAGATTGGGGTGTCACTTCGAAGAGTGTGACATAGAGCCCTAGAAAAACAAAAAAAATTGGCACTTCTGCTTTATTTTTGATAGCTACAGATCACCTTCCAGATGTGCGACATTGTGTGTTTCATACAGCGACGGAAATGACTCATGTTATTCAGCTTTGAATTGAGATATTTTAATGAAAATTTTACATGACATGACCAGACGCATCTCGGAAATGCCAATGCTTTTTACAAATCAAAATATCAAAAGAACACTCTTTTTAGAATTTTTTAAGGAAAAAATTAAAAAAATTTAAATTGAGATTCTTAAACACATCCTTCAGAAGCAAATTAAACATTTATTGATAGGGTTAAATATTTAGAATTTCCATACATAAGCATTGATAGATAAGATGTTTGACTACCATGATCCAGGCCGCGAAAATCATAAGATTTTTGATGACAACAATTAAACTCACTAAAACTGTTATTCCAGTAGGCGGCAGTAAAGTCTTGGAGTTGAATTAATGTTGATCCCATGTTCAACCATTAGCATCAGGACCTCTGATAGACTAAACTGCCATCTGGTGGAAAAAAATATCTGGAATGACTTTATTTTTTCTGTCATTAAAGACCTCACAACTTTATGCACTTGAACCATTTCACCTAAATATGCTGCAAATCAATGCTGATGTATGGCAATTAGGAATATTTCACACTATCAATAAATGTTTAATTTGCTTCTGAAGGGTGTGCTAATGAATCTCAATTTAAATTTTTTTAATTTTTGCATAAAAAATTCTAAAAAGGGTGTTCTTTTGATATTTTGATTTGTAAAAAGCATTGGCATATCCGAGATGCCTCTGGTCATGTCATGTAAAATTTTCATTAAAATATCTCAATTCAAAGCTGAATAACATAAGTCATTTCCTTTTCTGTATGAAACACACAATGTCGCACATCTGGAAGGTGATCTGTAGCTATCAAAAATAAAGCAGAAGTGCCAATTTTTTTTGTTTTTCTAGGGCTCTATGTCACACTCTTCGAAAGGACACCCCAATCTTTTTGGTGAGGTGCGATACATTGTGGGTATGGGGCCATTTTAAAAACATCCCCAAATGTGATAAACAAGGTCAAAAGTGAACAGGAAATGGTCGCACTTGAATAATTTTTGGCACATTGATACTTGTTTATAATAGGATCAGTACTGTTTAACCAGTTTTGGCCAAAAGAAATTATCTTACAAATTATAAGCAAAAAAGGAAGGGGGACATTTCCTTTTTTGTTCAGTGTAGATAAAGATAGATAATGGATACAGAGATAAATATATATGTATTATTATGTAGATTGATAGATACACTAAAGTAATTTTGAGCACTAAGAATTTGTGAAGCCATCACATAAATTTCGCCTTTCAAGAGTAGTTTATTGGTATTCCAGGAAGATATCTCCAGATATATATCGAAGAATCAGCTGTGTGGGTGTTGATATAATATATCAGGTGATGCACGTTCTAAAATTCTATGGCCTATAGAAAACCTTTTAGGTATACAGTGAAAACAAATTACCTCGCGTTTGATTTGAAAGAGGCGAAGCATTGCAAAGAAGGCAAATATCTGAAAAGTGAATTGGGCACAAAAAACTTTGGCACCTATTCGGTGCACATCTTAAAGCAAGCAAAACTTCCTCAGAACTTTCACTTTTGGCCTTCTATTGACTGTAAAATCAGCACTTCAGTGTCTATTTATAGCACCTTTTCAAGGCGGTATATATACAGTGTATATACAATTCAGCTGTTTTCTTCGATATCACATGAAGTTGAATGTCGGGAGAAAAAAAAACAGGTTAAAATTGGGTCCAAAAAGAATTACAGTGTCCTTAAGAAACATTGGGGTTTAAAAATTTGACTGAATGGAGTCTGAATCTTCAAGTGAAACATTTTAACACAAAAACAAAAACTTTATTGGGCTGTCCAAGTTGGAAAAAACCTCATCCAGCAATTCTTTGGGTTGCTTCAACTAATCAGCAGTGGCCATTGACATGTTTGGTGTTCTTTCTTTCTTTCTTTCTTTAGCTTTCTTGATCCCCTGGTGTGGGGAAATTCGTGGTGAGCCTTCCACTGATTACAGCTCAGGGTAGCCACAGAGCAGCGCCCATGGGCACAGGATATAGGAACGTTGCCCAAGGTTCCTATGCTGTAGCACCCTCCAGTGTTGGTGATCGCTGTATGATGATTATTGATGAGAAGACTGTGAGTCTGGCACATGCCCTATTCATTCATGGATGCTCAGGGTCTTTCAGTTGTTGATATGATTCCGCCTCAGTCACCCTATAGCTGTGGATGATGCTATTTCAATTGCTTTAAATTTGATCATCTAGCTGAGCCTGAGCATCATAGAACTACCATCATTAGTTTGACAATCACTGCTCACAACCTGATAGTCAAGAAGTGAATTAGGCTGCAACACAGGCGTTTGATTACTCTGACAGCATTCATTGTACTGTTTATAAAATATACAAGGTAGCTTACTCAAATGCACTTGGTGATTATCAGCTAAGAAAGCTAAATCTAAAATGCCATAAGTATAACTGGCTATCTTGAAGTCATTTCTCGACATTTCCGTTCAAGTAGTACATATAATTATTATGACTTATCTCAGGATTATTTGCATTAAATAATGTAAATGCAGCTAAAGCAGATTTGCTTACTCACTTGAGGTGGCAAAGACCTTCAATGTATTTTCCATGACAGCCGAACAAAACTCACAACTTTTAGAGGAATTAAGTCGAGCTATCCCATATCTTAACCAAGTTGACCTCTGAATGGCTGTCAAGAGAAAACTGAGGAATCCCTGTGATTTTTAGTCCTTTCCTTCTCTAGTATTATGTCATTCACCAGAAGGTGCACATGTAATCCGCATTGTATTTCCCGTATATGATTAATTGCAACTCTCTGACCAGAAGCTTGTGATTGCAACAAGAGGAAAGACTTTTCTTGTACGGCAACCAATTTTCAGATTGATGACCTGTAATACAAAATTGTCAATTGTCTGTCAGGTAGAAATAGCCATATGGAATGACTGATTCAATTAAAAACTGTTAGCAGATGATAAATTTGGCTTGCCATATATTCAAAATTTTGTGAATTTATTGTGATTAAGTTTTGTTTGTTTAAATTCTGTCTGGAGTTCAGAAAATAACTTTTGGCCTAATGAATTATAAACTACTATAAACAAATAATTGTGCATAAAATCGTGTTGATATTTTATTTAACTTCCTCACTTACATTCCAGGTGAAGTTGGCAAAGAAATGTACATAGTCGCCAGGGGGCGCCTACAGGTTGTAGCGGATAATGGAAAGACAGTTCTCGCCACCTTGCGGCCAGGCAGCTACTTTGGAGAAATCTCTATTCTTAATATGGGAAATGCAGGTGAGATAAAAAAAAAAGAAAAGTCTGGATTCAATATTTATGACTTATCCACCACTGTATTGGAAATAACCTGTTTTTTCCCTTCCTTACGTGTAGCATTATGTTCATGTAGCCATTTACATACATGAAAAAAGGACAATTATACTTTAAAAATTTTAGATAGGAAGCAATTTAAGAAACATCAGTGACATTGGGAGTATTTGAGAAGGAATTCCGTATTTACTTTTAGAATGTCAATGTTAACTTGTATGGCTTCTTTCTCATCAGAATAATTTTTTTAATCTGCGGATCCCTAAATAAGCGGATTTGGTCTCATGCACATTTCAAAATTTAAAGAAATCACAAAAATAGGAAAAATTTAATGGGAAAAAATTTTGATGCCCAAAGCATTTCATTGTCAGGTAACTCACTGGAATGTTGTAGTGGTATTCATTGACTATAATTGTGAAAATAATGTTTTTATTTTTTCATATCATTGACATCATTAGAAGGTACAGTATGCACTAAAATATTTACAAGATGTAGTTAAGTAGGTGTAAGTCTAGTAACAAACTTCTGTAAATAAATATTATGAAGAAAATTACACAAATATGTAAGTGATTTTGGAATGACTGCATGGAGTGTTTCCAGGACATCATGCATTTTCTGACTGGCAAGCTGAATTGACCCAGTGATTCAATCATATGACTAACTCCAATAAAAGGCATCGGACATGGTTTAATGTAATTGTTTGTGTCTGCTCAAAGTGGTTATAGCTTTAAATAAATTAATATACACATTTTTTATAAAGAAATTCACATCAAATTTTGCATAGCTGAAAATTTGGCAAAATAGGTCTATATTCATAACAATTGAGTTATTGAGAGAAAATCTTACCCTCAGTAAATTTCCTACGAGACTCAATTTTATTATACGTATAAACGTGATGAAAACGCATAGAATATAGAGCAGTATATATCATTTGAGACTTTATGAAAGAGTATAAGTATTGTACCTGCCGTGACTGGAACTCAAATTCAATATTTCAGATGATAGGTTTGAAAGAAGAGTCAATCTTTGCATTGCAACCAAAATTACATGTTTACCACCCTAGGGTAGAGTATCTAATCTGCTTACTGTTTGTCTTACTGGATTAATTTATTTCAATAGACAAATGAATGTGTATTGTTGTGGGTTTGAGTTTGACGTTTATTGCAAAGCACTGTGTGTTTACTTTTTATGTTGTGCAATGTGTATGCACAAAAGTTTCTGCAAGTACGTGTGTGATCTTGTTACCAAAAATTGAGCCTTCCCGCTGTACGGTTTTTGTGAAAAACTAAGTAATGTTGTTTACTTGGGAAGTATGTATATTCCGTCCAGGTGTAGTAATACACTGTGTAAGTAGATATTGAGGTTGGAATATTTAACAGAAAACCTGACAGTGTCACTGTTGGTATCTGAATTTAAGTATTCAAACTTGCTGCCCTGTCTCGTATCTGCCATTCTGCATCTTGATGAAATCTGTTAAGAAAGACTGACTTAGGCTTCAGGGTGTACTCAAGCAGGTCGCTATTCTATGTAGTTATCTATTCGGGATCGGTGCTTGGATACGCTTGGAAATGTTGAGATGGAGTATGTTCAGATGTATTGTGGCATGTCAGAGCACCTTCACTGCGGCTTTGTTTTATTTTTACTTTATATCACTCTATCTTTACATACATTGATTCGTTTCAGGTAATCGGCGAACAGCTTCAGTCCGGTCGGTGGGTTACTCGGACCTTTTTTGCTTGAAGAAACATGATTTATGGGACGTATTGAAGGATTATCCCACGGCAAGAGTAAGACTAGAAGCCATAGCTGTTAAAAGGTTGGAGAAATACAAAAAAGCTCCCTTGGAACAAGGTAAAGAAGATCTGGCGAAAGGTAGGCACAGCACAGTGGAGCACCCAGCACTAGCAACATGGCAAAGATTACACTCAATTCACTGTGGGGCAAGTTTTGACAGATTATGAACCCTATAGCGGAAGTGCTGAATCATATTGGCTTCTGAAACAAACTTTTGATAACCTCAAATGACCTTAATGACAGATCCTGTTACTTGGAAATACATCAACTTTTATTCCACCACTGTCAAGAGATCACGTGAAAAATTGTGTTTTTCTTTAACACAAATGCCTAGGCACGTGTAGAATAAAGGGTGTCAAGTTTCTGAGTAGAAAAATCTCTCCTCATTTCAGCCCTTTTGTAAAGTATGAACCTCAAAAAGTTTTTTTCAAAAGTACTCCACATATTTAAAATAATTTGTGTAAAAATAGAGTTTCCTTAGTTCATGAAACATGTTTCATTTCTATAAGTCGATTTACCTTTTCACACTTAATCCCGATTTTGAGTGAAATATTTTGCCATGTTGTAGTTTCATGTACGTGTGTTATGATGTTATTTGAAAATGTGGTTATTTGTACTTGTAAGTAATCAGAAATTATTGAGTTCATCTTATTTGAAGATGACGATCAAAGACATGCCAAAGATATTTTAATATTCCTTTTTGTTGTTGAGAAAATACAAATGAATTGTAATTTCATATTATTGTGCATTTTTGTCAGAGAAAAAAAACCTCCTTATGATAATGATAGAAAAGATTCCCTCGCCCTTTTTAAAAACAGCAACATTACTGTGCACCATAGAAACCTAAATTATTTACAAAGGACATCCTATCAAATGTAAAATGTTTGTTTTTCATTTGTAGTATCAGTATCAGTATGTATGTATAATTGATTTTGCATGAGTTTGTTTTGGTTTCTTTCTATTTCATTTGTTTATTTAACTCATTTCTTGGCTAGATTAAACAATTTTGATTAGTTTTAATATTTTGTCATTTTAATTTGTTTGACTATAAATTAATTTGTTTTCGTTTAACATTCATTATATATAATTATCAACAATAAAAACCTGTTTTGGTTACTAACATTTTATTTTGTATGGTTGGACTGAACACCTCACACAAATTCACATTTTAAGCACACCACTAACAACTTACACAGGTTCCATTCCATCTAACCCTGACAATAAATATAAGGCACAGAAAAACAAATCTCAAAATGATTATCAGTCAATACAGAGCTTCACTAGCATAAACATCTCAAAGCAAAGAAAATCCCAGAAGTCAAACTGTTATGTACACTGTATCTGGATTATTGATAAGTTTGAATGACTTGGTTAAGAAGTCCTTTAGTCATTAAAACAGACAAGACTTACTTTGTGACCTCAGTAAATGCAGTGTATACTGTATAGACCACAAAGAGCTTAAAATAAGTAAATATATCACATTGTTTCATTTCTGGTTTTACTCTTTCTTCTTCAGTTGCCCTGCCTCGAAGCAAGAGCACTCCAGGTTTGGTGGAATCAAGAGGAAAAGTGCCCTTAGAACAAATGACTGTCCACCATTTCTTGTCTGAAACAAGTAAAGACTTGACTCCTCCTCCTTCTTTGTGCAGTGGTATCTCAGGAAGAGGGGAAGGAGCAGGTTCCGAAAGACAGTTCAGTTTTCATTCAGGGTCAGGCGAACTGGCTGCCGGTTTAGCTCCCGGCCAGACAGAACAGAGTGGTGATATAACCCACTCAATGACTGTATCCAGTATAACGTCCTACGTGACTGACTCTTCGGGTAAAAAATCACCTCATGGTGCGGCAGGAGGGCATGCCTCTCCCGCACACCACCGACCGAGGGAATCGCCCCCTTACTCGGAAAACAGTGAAGCAGCTTCATTCCCGCCAGTTTGTACCAACCCCTTCACCGCCATGCACCACGGCTTCCACACCACTGCACCGACGCCATCTACCATTGCCATGGCGAGCACACTTCTTCCACGGACCGCCCAGACGACCGTCGTGTCGCCGTTCCCGACCCCTGCCACTGCCTTCCACGAGTACTTCACACCATTCCCACCCGACGGCCTACACGGTCGCAAGCAAGGGTCACCCCTATCCACCTCTCAGATCCTGCCCCCAGTCCAGAGGGTGACGACTGCCTCTGGGATCACTCTATCAGCCAGCGCTTCATCCTTACCCGTAGATCCGAACACTGAGGTCTTGTTAGCGGAGATTACTCACTTAAGGGACCGTCTCCAGACACTGGAGACAGAGAACAGTAGCATGTCTAAGAAACTCCATCAACAGAAGTGGGAGGTCGAACATCGATTGGCAGAGATTGAAATGCATTTGTGTGGAAGTGACACTGGTAGCGGTTTGGACGATGAGAATGGCTTAGGGAACAAGGAGTCTGTTATTTAATACTGATCTACCTTCGGAGCATTCTCAGCATATGACGTAACTGTTACATTTTGCAGACCCGTATCTTCAATTTCGAAACACGTGTCTACTGTCTACTCTTACGAATTGATCAATTTCAATTGTTGTTTCACCTGTGTTTACCAGTACTATCATAAATCAATGGATTTCTGTGAAATTCATGTTGGGCATATAGAGTCATCATTAAATCAACAACATTATGACGCTTCATTACGATTAATGATTCATTAAGTATGTGATTCATGAAGTGCATGATAACGCGAGTGCATTAACTTACTATATGAATGTTTGTTTAACTAGCTGACTTTTTGTTATCCTTGTTACATTATGCTACTGATTTTTACCTTTTACAATTAACATTTCGTATGTTTCTGATAAGCGATGCTTTACTTTACTCAAAAGTTTGACTAAAATGATTAATTAATGGGACATAATAACCATATGTAATAGTTTTTACCGTCACGTTATAAAGTAGTGCTGTAGCGTATATTTGGATGATTATGATAGACATCCAATATGTTGTGTTATATATCCATTTCACTTGAGTAAGCAGTGATCAACAATCAAATTTCAGTTGTGAAATTTTAATCCTTTTTATAATTGTTGTAAAAGTTTTGTGGAATCTTTTCTCAGTGAAAGTCTGCCATAAACAACTCTACTTCGAAAAATGTCTACCAACTTGAGAATAAGCCAGTACACCCTTAAATGCATTGGTATTGACAAAAATGTTCTATCGTTTAAGATTGGCTCCCAAACAGATTACCTTATTCTTCACATCTCTTAGTTCACCTCCCTCAAGCTGCTTGAAAATATGAAAAGATAAAAATAATTGGACAATGGAAATTATAATTAACACAAGAAAAATATGAGTCCTCAATCCAGTGATGGAAATGGGAGAGGGGTGGGGAGCTGAGCTGCCTTGATCGGAAAACTGGAGGAGCTCTTCCCTGCTCACACAATTTCCTGTTCACTTTTTCAGTCTGCAAGGTACATTAACAAAAATTACACTATGGTGGCAGGAATTGTTTCTCTTTTAAAAATTTGGAATGGAGCGCCATTCCTGCATCAGCCTATGCAGCTCCTCCAATGAGAATTTTCCATTTCCTGCATCCAACTTATCCTGGGTGAAACCGAATAAGTTTTCACCTTGTGTGAAATTTTGTCATTTCACCGGTAATTTATGAAAGGTTTGTATTAACTCAAGATAATAACAATAACAATGTACATAGTTGCCTGTGTTAATTGGGCAGACATTCCACAAAATTGTTGCAATGATAATAACTTTTATGCATCAACACAAGTTGTTTTATAGTGCTGTTGAACCATTTGCTTTGTTGTTGTACGAATAATTTGAATGATAAACTGACAGACTCTTAGGTTAATATGCGATTCAATTGTTATATATATATATATATATATATATAATTATATGTTGTACATGTTACTGCTTGAATATCTGTGAATTCTCATTAATACAATAATGTATATCATTATGATAATTAATCTTTATTGAACTTCTATGGATAAATTGTGTGGTCATTTTATAATGGCAAAATGGTCAAGTTTTTTAATATTTGAGCAGCTTGAAAGGAAATTAATTGTCTAACAAGATCATGCCATATCAATGCTTTCAGGACATTGTTGAAATTATAGCAAATTCATTTCAGTATTTTGTTGTTGAAATTTTCCTTCTCCTTCAAAATTAACTTTTAGACTTGAAAAAAAAAGTGTGTTGTTGTTAAGACAAACTTCAATGCATACCCTTTAATTCGAATTGAAGAATGTCAGAAAAATTATGTTCTTTTAGATTATTTTGACCATTATAACAATTTGTCTATAGTCTAGCGCTTGTTATATATGTAACACTTGATCAAAAGTTACATTCCACTTGTTAATGCTTTTAAGTCAAGTGTCACAATTGCCACGTACCACAAAACTGTATTGTTCGACCCTTGTCTTTTCACGAATACATTCAACTTTATTGCAATTATTTATTAGGTAATAGCTTTCAATTAATATAATTATGATAAATAAACATGTTAAATAGTTGTGAATTTGAACATTAATCGTCCAAACTGTGGCCTTTCATGATAGAGAGAAAGAACAATTTCATAACATAGGTTTCTGTGTTCACTCCTTCCTAATGAAATACTGAATACAGTTGAATCAGAATTAAAGCTTCAATTCAAAACTTACCTGGGCTTGTTTAGTACAATAAACTGCATAAAAAAGGAGAAAGTGTGAACAGCGGAACCTCACAATTAAGACCACCCAAGGGACCTGCCAAAATGGTCTTATATTGAGGTGGTCTTAATTTTGAATAATCAATATTTAAAGACAGCAATTATCTTTGGGTAAAAGTGTGGATTTTGAAAGAAAATGTTGACTGCTTCATTAGTAAAACTGATAGGTCCAGTAGTGGAACAGCATGAAATATAATAGGGGCTCCTTTGTTATCAGATTATCTTTTATTTCACTGATTACATAACATCTTGAAGGCGTAGACAGACAGGCACCACTCCTATCTGATGCTACATTTGGGGTGTTTGGCCCATTACAGGTGGTCTTAATTCTGACGTTATTTGGTCATTTGGGACCAAATTAGGCGGTCTTAATTCTGAAAATAGGGGTGGTCTTAAATACTGAATCAAATTACCATTTCTGTTAATGGGAGAAATTCGGGAAAAGTAAAATCGAGGTGTTTTTAATATTGAGGTGGTCTTTAGGTGAGGTTCCAATTTGGAAGCCGTGGAAGGTATTCAACTGGTGGCGAATGCTAGCCTCTAGACTAAATTTTGATTTCTTAAAACTCAGACAATTTTCTCTCCATGAGGAAATAAGTACGAGAATAATATCATGAATAAAACAAAACATGTAAAATTGCAAAGATACATTTTGATTATGATGTAGATATAATTTACAGATCTCAACTGTAGCCAGACTGTCCAAAATAACTTTTCTACCTGAAGAAATGTATTAAAACAATGAAATTTTACTACGTCCATATACCGTGTGCTTTAAAATTCCTGTGCATTATGGAAGGTCTGGTTCCGGAACTTTTGGAACATTTTCCATTGAATAGGAGACATTGAAGCTGCCTGCAGTTTTCTGACATGACGATTCTCAATTATCTTGTCTTATTTAGCCATAATTAGTTTAATATAAGTTCTTGTGACGAACCTGTATTCCCTTAGCCGTGTCAAAACATTTTTCACTTGGCATGATACATCTTTCAAAATTACACCTTTCATTAAACCAGTTTCAAAATTTAATAATTTCTTCCACAAAGCACCGCCATTACATTATTTTAAAATCTACTTTCACATATCTCATTATCTCATTGTGGCCATAAGAATTTCATGACTGGTTTTGGAGAAGTTTTCTCAAGATCTTTTTTGGAAGGTTTATAACATTAAATAGACATCATTCTCTTCATAATGTTCAATATTAGATCTATTAACTGATAAAGCAATCACAAATTAATGTTTTAAAATACTGAGTGAACATCAATTAGAATGTCTTTATGGAATTATCACTAGAATATGATATATATATACACAATTTGTTACAAATAGATTATGTGTACCTCAGGAGATAAAATCCATTTGTGTAATTAGAAATTGCCTATCAATCAATTATTAATTATCAAAGACTGAAGGGCAACTAATCCATACATGTCTCTAATAATACTCCTTCACACACCAAACACTTCCAGTCACATGATCTTGTGCTTTTGTGATTTCATTATCACATTGTGATGTCATAAATCTTATCTGAAACATTCTTTGCTGTGCAATTACACTTATTCTACTTTTCCTGCATAACGCATCGTCATTGTCAGATTGCAACATCATGTTTTGAATTATGATGTCAAAGTTATTGATATCAGAACGTCATTAAAAATGTTGCCCAAATTTCACCAATCTTTATTCTTGTAGTATAATGATGTCATTATTCTGTTGTGAGAGATTGTGTGAATAATATTATGTCCACAACGCACAGTCACGTGACATCTTCATTGTGATAGTGATAATGTCACTGTCATATATTCTTACATCACTTTCTCATACTGTAACATGATGTGATGTAATCATTATTGCTAAATCATGACATAATGATGTCATCATTTTTGTGATGTCGTCATAATTGTGATGTCATCATTTTGTGTGAATTCTCACTTTTGTGATGCCATCATCACTTTTATGATGTCATCATTTCTGTGACACCATCACCACTATCATGGTGTCATTATTACATTGTGATGTCATCAACTTCATCATTGTTCTGCAACAACATCACATGGGTTTCGCATTGTAAATATTTACATACATATTCAACCGTAACAACAACTACTGTTACATCGCTGTCACATATTTGTCAAAATGTCACATTGCTGTCTTCGATAACGATACTTTCAGTCTATGTGTAAATAAATCCATGGTATCAAACATTATTTAAATCTTGGAATTTTACTCCGATGGAGACCGTAGTTTTTTTGTTAACACTTTCTTCGACGTCTGTTGGTGTCTGACAGAGCACTGTCAGTAAGGATCACAGTATTACGTGTACATGCTGTTTCACTCAAATTTGTTAATATTTGTTTCCACTTCCAATACAATGTATCTCGGCTGTCACCTCGCAGCATGGGCAATTAACTTTAATAACAACGCGCTTGTATTTTGTTTTAATTTTACCAAATATGTATACCTTTGACATAGTTTCAAATAAAGTTGACAACTTGAATTGTTTGTTTAGTTATTAATGTAATTTTGCAATTCTGAATTCTGGGAAAGTTATAATCTAGGCCCACCTCTTGCCCACCTCTTGCTCTTGCCCACCGCTTGCTCTTGCCCACCTCTTGCTCTTGCCCACCTCTTGAGCACCTCTTGCCCATCTCTTGCCCATCTCTTGCCCATCTCTTGCCCACCTCTTGCCCACCTCTTGAGCACCCCTTGCCCGTAGATGCTGGCACTTCCATGCCATTGCACTCCCCTGTTCCCCCTTTGACTCACTTACATGGAAACAGTTAGATATTTAATAGAGCGGTAAGCGGGAGCAGCAAAATTACAATCGCTTGGCGATCCTCCCCACACTAAGAGGTGTTCAACTTATTTTGACAAAGAGTTTAAACTACCCCAGAATTTTACCAAAGTTACTTTTCCCCACGCTGATGATAAAAACTGTTAACTATAGGTCTTGCCAATGTACGGCATTAGTTTGAAATGTTTTGGAACAGTTTGTGCAATTTTATTAAGCTATTCCTTAAATAAGCCCTCCTATCAGTTTTGAGAGCAATATTTTGGCCTCTGCTAGTGGTTACAAGTGTATCTCCAGATTTTTTTCAGTCATACCAATTTTGCTAAAACTTCTAGGACTTGATCAGAGGGTCTTTAGTGACATATATAGCTATCCACAGAGATACAGAAATATCTCTTGTTTATTTTTTGGCATCTAGTGTGATTTAGGCACTATGGCCCTGAATAATCTTCCAATTGAATGCTATCTCTTTCTCTCTGTGTGAGAAGAACTTAGGGATGCCCTTTCTGAGGCAGATTTTAGATTTAAGATAACAAGGTATTGGGCTATTCTACTTCGAATTTTTTGAATCAAAAATGTGACTTTTTCAGGTCTATATATTGCAAAAACACTTATATCATTAAGTTCTCTTTGGATTTCTTTTATGCTGAAAACCACTCATTGATTGGTATGATCTGGTAGATGAAACCTAGCTTTATTCAGTTTAAGCATTGTTTTGGTCCTATGTTCATAAGTTTCCGGTGGAGCACACATCTAATGTTCAATGTTTTCACACACGTTTTTTAAAGATTGTATTATATTTAGCTTTATTTTTGTGACTTACACTATGAGAAGTCGTGTATAAAGTTGTGTAGATCCTTCTTATTGTTACTGGAATGCTTTGCCAGCTATGTACAAATTAGCAGGTCAAATGACTTGGTCACTGGTCACAGTTTGTTTATCACTCCATATTTGGCCATGAACCATGGCCAGTGGAATTCTTTTTGAAACCACTTACGAGGGTGGCATCCAAGTTTTTTTTTTGTGCAGTAGTTCACAATGAACATTTAGCTAAGGAAATATGATAATCATCCTCTACGACACTAGACAGTTTGCTCGAGGCAGTGAAACCCCATCTCAAAAGGTCTTTTATCACACCTTCCAAATAACATACAATTAATTACCGTTGCAATCAATCAGCGATATTTAGATGATATGACATGCAAGATGAGTAGCATATGGATCACTCACAGCAATTTCGACCAAATGTAGTAAAAATTCTCAATTTGGTGGATGTTTTATTTTTTGTCAAAATAAGTTGAACACCTCTTGTAGACATGTACGTACCGAAAATCAATGGAAGTCTGTCCTTCAAAACAAGCGTGGGATTCGCCATTGTCATTTTAATCACATGCTCTACATCTATATAAGAGTGATGAACCCCGTACACACCAGAGGGAGCATAAGTCCTGTTATTTCAGACCCGCCGCCTACTGGGTATTCATCGATTGAGTTTTAGCTGAAATTCCTTGCTTCCTTCAGATAAATATGTGAGACAAATTTAAACAAATTTTAGTAATTTAAGTGTTTCTTTACATCTAATACAAACCCAAAACCACAATTAGAACACGACATCCGGAGTTTTCCATCTACGTCATTATATATATAAAAATAATACCCTGGCTACCACCACGCCACCTACCGGCCACTCCCACGTGCGTGCGCACCCACTCGATTACAGTCATATTTTGATCTTGACCAGAGAAGATCGAGATGCGGGGAGGCTGGGTGGGAATGTTGGGTGGTTTTGGGTTTGTATTAGATGTAAAGAAACACTTAAATTACTAAAATTTGTTTAAGTTTCTTTACTCATAATACAACCCCAAAACCACAATTAGGACAGAATGGCCAGAACAGGATGGAGGGATCTTGTAATGGATATATTTAGTAAATTTAAAGAGTGGTCAGGATGGTGGCAGAATACTTCGCAGAAGAACAGTTGTGCACAGCTGTCTCTATGTCAGAAGTCCAATCCATCTAGGGAACCTTGTTCCCCTTCAGGCTAATAATCAAGATGTCAATTGTCCAGAGGACGCATCTCATGACCTACTCAACCTCAAATGGTGGTGGTGGGTAGCCTCTTACCTGACTGACTTACTTACGGTTCTTGGCCCAGTACCTGTTTGGGTGTCTTGGCCTCATCCGTATCCTCAGTCAGGGCCTCGTTCCTTCTCCCCTCGGGTTACTTAGGTGTCAGGAAAATGTCAAACCCGAGATTGCCCCCCCCCTTTTTCTTGAGAAAGCCAGGGGAGTTGTGGGCAAGGTACCTGGACATCCAACTCTCCATGGCCGGCTGTAGACCTCGTCTTCCTGTCTGAAAGGTTGGCAGCACCTTTGGTTCTTCTTTGGAAAGGCCGGAGTGCAGTTGGAGCCCCATCGCAAGGAACTGCAGGCATTGGATCCATGAGTACAGAGAAAGTGAGTGACTATCTCTGCCCCAGTAGAAGATCCCAGTCATGTATGGGAATGAGTGATTCCACTTATGACTGACAAGAGGAGACCTCCCTGCGCCAATTAAGGGATTGTCGCAGTTCTTTCTCAACTTGTAAAATTTAAAGCCTTTTGGCTGACCCTCGTCCGGGTCTTTGTCAGCACATAGGGTAGAATGTGTGACTCTTCACATCTTTGTCAGCACATAGGGTAGAATGTGTGACTCTTTCCATCTTTGTCAGCACATAGGGTAGAATGTGTGACTCTTCACATCTTTGTCAGCACATAGGGTAGAATGTGTGACTCTTCACATCTTTGTCAGCACATAGGGTAGAATGTGTGACTCTTCCCATCTTTATCAGCCCATAGGGTAGACTGTGTGACTCTTCACATATAGGGTAGAATATGTGACTCTTCACATCTGCCTTAGTGTTCAGGCATAAGGTGGCTGTCTGTACGTCATCCTGCCTGTGGATTAGGCCTGCTCTTCTGACCCTCAATCCCTTAGGTCGGGTGAGTTGAGTGAACAATCCATAACAGTCCGATCACTGGGAGGCCTTCTGTTAATTAGCATCATAGCACTGGAAATGTCTTTGAATCCCCATCAACTCATTTGGTAGAATGTGTTGATCATGTTGTCCGAATCTAACTGAATAACTTGTGTGATATTCTGAGGCACGACCAGCACATCAGGTCGAATGTTCTGAGCATCTCCATCCAGACACAGCTAAATCTTTCCTGATCTGCCATGACCCCTCCAAGTATGGCGGAGCATTTCGTTAACCCAGCGCATTTTCCTCATGCTTGCCAACCCGAGCAAACTCAAAGGGTGCCAACTCCCGACTGCGCCATGGGTTGATCCTTGAGGCCAATCAACACTTTGGGTTGAACATGTTGAGCGCTCCAGCAATAACACAGAAGAACACTGGATTGGTGTTCTGTAGCATAATCAACACATGGTGTCGAATATATCGAGAGTATTACTACCCGTTCACAGTAGTGCGGCCAGTGCTTTCGGTCCATCTTCTGCTGTCCAATCAAATCAGGGACTGAACTCACTGAAGTGTTGAGCTTCCCTGCCATCAAACCACTGCACCTTCAGATGATCTTCTGAGGTCCATCCAACACATCCGTTGGAATGTGTTGAAGATTCCTGCCGGAGCCCCAACAGACATTGGTGGTGTTCTGGGACACAATCTACACCCAGTGTAGGCAATTCCATGCCTTCCATTCAGCCATAAGCGGAACAAGGTACTGGGCCTCCTGTCACATACAGCTGACCATGAGGTTGATGTTCTGAAGCCCAATCAACGCATAGAGTAGATTCAGGTAAACCTGTTTGTCGGCACACTGCAGCCTGTTGGTTTGATTTCTTGAGGCACAATCAACGCATAGGGCAGAATATTAAGTCCTCTTGTCAACCCAGAGTAGAGCTTTAAAGTGATATTCTGAAACCCAAGACACCATGTAGACTGTGTTGACCTTCCGGTCAGGGCACTTCCATCCACGGGATAGATCTTCACATTGAGGCTTGAATGTATTAGGCCTTCCTGTTGCCAACACAAGACAGAGAGTATGGGTTGATGTTCTGAAGTCCAGACCACCATGTGTCGTGACTTCCTGTCAGAATACAGTAGAATTGTAGCTTAACTTCTCTGCAACCCAATCTTCCAATTGAGGGTTAATCCTGTTGAGATCCCCTTTCAGGTCAAGCTCACCACTAGGATAGATTGTGTGGAGTATCCTGTCAGATCGGTCACATCCTATCAGACTACCATAGACTGAGTCTTGCACAGACCTTCCAAGACTGACTTTACCCCTGGGATAGTAGTGCTGTCCTCCTGCAAACTCCCCCGTCAATTGGTCTGGTCTTCTGTCCAATCACGTGGGCAGGATGCGGACACTTTTTTTCCGTAGTTTCAACAATCTTCTGTACCATCATCCCTCCAGCAGATAGCGAGTATCGAATCCACCTGGGGCTCCTCAGCTTGTCTCCTATTGGGCTGATTCCTCATAGACGGAAAATTAGCTCTTGTTTGTCTTCAAGCAGACAGTCAAGCCCTGACCACAATCTGCCACATAGTCATCATCAGGCAGTGTATAAAGGCTGTCCACGGCTGTACCGGTGTCATATGGAGCTGAAATGATACAAAAACATTACATAAGGCCTAGATTAGCAGTATAGTTATCTTTATTTTCTGCTATAATATTCTTATGACAGATCACAATTAGTGCAAGGCCACTTATCTGGAATGTATCATACACTTCTCCGACATGATGAACCAACTTTCCACCTCTTGATGGCTCTCCGCTCCAAATGGTGGTTGTTTAGCTTCGGTTATGTCCACCTTAGCTGTATTAGTTGACATGTCATTCTCAAATCAACTTTTAATTGTCTCACTATGTTTACTGGGGTATGTTATAACCAAATAACATTACCATTAGTAAGAAAAAAATGTACTCATCTCTTACTGCTCCTGTTCTCAGTGGCATCCTTGATCGCGTTGCGAGATAGGGTGCCCAATAGTCAGTCACAAGATCCGTTGCGGCTACTACACTGCGGATAATCCCAGAGACCACGGTGAACTGTCGCGGCTGGTGCATCTTCGCCGTAGCTTGAGTGTCTAATGGTTGTTAAGCCAGTAAAACTTCACAAGGTAGACAACACCTCCGCAACGTTGTTTCCTCTGCCGCTCACCTTGTTTTGGTCGGTTACCCGAGTGTGAGCCCATGAACTCCATTCCTCTCTGGGACGGTACGGAGTTGTGACTGGAAGCAAAGTTATCTAATTAACCCAGCGATACCTGATGCAATATACTTCTGTACATACATAATCCCTGTACTATAAGGTAGTGATAAAATTTGTGGATCCTATTCCCATCTTACTGTGAGTTGGATTTTGGGAATTTAGGAATTTTAAAAGGCACTACCTCTGACCTTCATAATCAAAGCTGGAGGATGTCTTGTAACATCCAATGTTTTAGTCTAGAGCCTTGAGGAAACCCTAATGAGAGGTTTATAAACAGCAAAGGTACTTATCTGGTGTGTGATCAAGATGCTACATGTAGATGTAGTGGCTCTCACCAATACAAGGGTAGTGTAAGTGGTTCCCCGAGTCATGATGGTGTTGACCTGACCGCACGCCTGACTCCAACCAATAGTTATTTCTCCGCTCACCTTGATCGTTATATTGTGGTGTTTGGCCAGCAATATGTACGACCAGGTCCGATAGGGATTGTTGAATGTTCTGCCTTTACAGTATCTCACCAGCTGTTCCCAATTGGTATTGGTTCCTCCAATTTTGAGTGCTGTTCTGCAAAACTGAGGAATAAACATTTATCATATCATGTATCATAAATTCACTTTGGCATTTGGGACTGATGACCCCTAAGGCCAAGCAGTCGGATTAACAGCCTAAAAGGTGTGACAGACAATTTATCATTATGTCCACCAATGGCAAAAGTACTGTATGTACTCAATGAATATTACAAGATGATGCTGGTACGTGTCTGTCCTAGCTTGGGGTCTTCCTTGTACACCCTTACTATATTTCAGAGAAGAATAAAGTACTTATCTTCCCTGTGATGGTTCCAGTCTTCACACTGCCATAACAGCTGAGTTTCCCGGGTGAGTTTCCCTAGGCCCTCAGTAACCTGTAATTACCTTCTGAGAGACATAGGTTCTTGTATCTGTGGTGATTCCCATCTTCCATATGATGAGGACCGAGTCATCACCTTGTTCTTGAAGTGAACTGATAGTCTGATACCCTTCTGGTATAGGCAGTGAGATCCCTCATATTGGGGGATGTACTCAAGTGAAGAAGAAGAAGCAGTCCATACTTCAGAGTCCAGGGAGAACAAATAATCACTAGAATGAAATGAAATAGCAAAATGCGACTTTGTGGATTGCACTTTACACTCTCTGTACACTGTCCTCAGAGGGATTTAAGACTGCAAACATTGGCTAAAATACTAAATAACTTATCTGCTCCCCTGTCATGGCGTTTCCCGCCAATTTCGAGGGATTCCTGCATCATTTCATGGCGACCGGTTGGGCGAAAATCGGGGATCGCCACTTCAATTAGTTCGTCTGTGGATGCCAAACGTTGTCAACCTCCCCAGAGATGCCAGAACGAAGCCTTGGAAGGTTTATATCGAAGCCATGCTGTAAACCTCACGAACCGGCACCATGAAACAGCTGCAAACCGCCAATTTCGCGGGCCTATCCAGTGTTAACATGGCGATCAAGTTGGCGCCAAGCCCAAATTTCTGGCCCAAAGACAACGAAATAAATCGTCTTCCTGGGCCCAGATCAAGTTGTCATCCTGGTCCCAGTTGCAGAGAATCCCTGAAGGAGTCTAGTTGAAGCAACTACGTCGCAAAACCAACGGAATAAGCGTTAAAAACGATGGAACTCCAGCTCCAGAGTGGAGAAAACGTCGTGCATCGTCCGCGTCAAATCAAAATATGACTGTAATAGAGTGGGTGCGCACGCACGTGGGAGTGGCCGGTAGGTGGCGTGGTGGTAGCCAGGTAATTTTTATATATATAATGACGCAGATGGAAAACTCCGGATGTCGTGTTCTAATTGTGGTTTTGGGGTTGTATTATGAGTAAAGAAACTCAAATTGAAGCAAAACCCGTCACATTACTCACATATAGGTAATGAAATACAATATAGATTTATACATTGATTCTAATTGATAATCAGACTATAATTCTACTAAATTCATTTGTGTGACCAAAACTTTCATAAAACAAATTTATGTTTGATGGAACCCGACGGCTGGTAAATTATTGGTATGAAATGCTGGAGCACAGATGTATCCATGACACATAGTGGTGTTGACATATATAGATAGTGAGAATTTGTTTACAATCTGTTCCTTATATTCCTCTTTAGGAGAGGTTGCCAAAAGAAATTGATACCCTTTTGATTTCTTACAAAGTTTTAAAATCCACTGCCCCTAGGTTCAGTCCCGACTTTTAGCCCCCCAGACCAAAGCTACACACAAATAAACCCCGCGGACTTTTGCTCACACAAAGGTGCCGATGAACTTGGTGTGTGAGTGTTTTATGACGTCTTCCTTTTGTTCAAATTTCCAAATTTCAATGAACATGTTGCAATTAAATAGTTCCCACTAAAAATTTTTAAGTTTGCACCCACTCGGGCACAACTAAACCGTCCCCCGACTCATAAATTCTGAATAATCCCATACTCATAGCACAACTGACCCCAGTCCTCAATTAAGTAACGCATAAATTTAATATTGACAAGATTTGCATGTGATAAATTCATTTATTTCATCAATTCCTGCAGTGCTCACATACATGATAAATACAGATATGTAATATATTAATATAGTATACAGCTTCGTCATTTTCATGAGCTCAAGCATAAAATCATTGTGGCACACTGAAAGTGCCAAAATCACAGATAAATTGATATTACATGATTAGGATATTTTACATAGAAAGAAATATAATATCACAGACTGTCATACAATAGAGTATTTGGCACAGAAACATGTATTCCATTGAAAAATTCTCAAATCTAACTAATTTAGTATTTTTGTACATAGATACATGAATGATTTTTTTCAGTAATTTTTAACAGGCGAACCATTAAAATGGCATGATACCATCACTGAAATAATAAGGCGATTAAAAATTATAGATTAAATTTATTGTTTTGTCTAACTAAACAGTAATTTGTCCGACCAGAACTCTCTCTCCGTCAGACAAAATGTCTGACCTAAGTCAAAATGCTTTCACGTGCGCTGCAAGTCATGGTAAGTTGATTTTTTTTCATTGACGCTTCATCGCAATTATCAGCAATAAATGATTACAAGAATCCTGGGATTCAAAGCCTGGGCTACTGTTATGTCAAAAAGCCGAAGAAGAGAACGATGAAAGACATTTGCATTTAATGAGCACGGGATCATATTACGTCAGCATAATCAGTAGGTCTGCCATGCAAGTGCGTCACATGATTAGTCCATGGCCTTGGAGTTTATTAAAGGGCTTATTGTAGCTAAGTTAGTCCAACTGTTATTATCTTTTTAATTTTTCTCATCAAAACAAGGACCTGATTGAACCACACTGAGCAAAATTACAACATGCGTAAATAAAAAAAAGTGTGTCTTTGTCGAGTGAAAACTACAGGGTAGCTTGTGAGACCACCCTGTGGAGTGTAGATAGTAAAAATAACGTGCAAGCACTTTAAGCAGCGCGAAATGTCAACATTATATAGGCTTACCCAAGCAGGGGGAAGCTGCCCTCCCTAATATATAGCAGTAGACCCACAGTGGATGCAGACTGTCACAGCTGAATGCACAAGGAGGCCACATGGCCAAGTGCACTGTTAACATGCTGCATGCAAATTCAGCTGACCTTTGACCCCGTGAAAAGAAGCATATTTGTTTTCTTTATTAATTTTTATAGTAACAGTTGGGCACCAAAAGTTTATCGTCGTGATTTAAAATTCAGGAGAGGCTATATGCTAAGTTTGAATGAGATTGGTAAGCAGGGACACCCATGGTTATGGTCATAAGTTTTGGAAAAAATGTCTTCAGTAAGAGCTAGCGCTTCGCGCTGCTAAAAACTACACATTGCTAGAGCCATAAGAAAGGCAAGAGCACAACAACACAAAATATATCGCTCCAAGCGTAATTAAAGCATTTAGACACAGTCTTATGTGAAATCACAACTCGCAAGATGGTCAGCTACCAATCAATCCTAAATAATAAATTATGCATCCTGGAACGTAGTATTTTTTCTTTAAGCTTGGAACAACAGAACTGGTTCAAATTCAAATGTTGCCATTAACACATTACCCTTGATGAACATAAAAGCCTGGAACAAGACCCAGGCTAAAAATCAACTCCAAAACTATATACAGCCGAGCAGATGGTCTCAAGGGTATTGCTCCAGTAGAGATTCAATTAAATGTATTACAGAAGGTTTTCATATACCTTAATGAACATATCATTTCTTGTGACATTTACTGTACATTTTCAGATAAGCATACTTGATATGTTGTTATCAGTAAACCCTAAAGCATTATGTAAATGGTCGAAGTACCTTTCATTCAATAAAAATAAAAATATGCTAACAATATACCAATTTTTACAAAATTTGTCTGAGAATAGGAAATCAAATAGATTGAGATTTTCATTATAATACAAAGAATAACTGAAAATTTGTGCTTTACAGAGCCACATATAAAATTAGTGGCAATTATAATATTCGCATATAATATATTGTGAGACTGCCTAATCCTCATAAGATAGTGTTTGTGTCCACAACAGTCATGCAAAAGCGAAATAAACCAATCCTGAAATTATAGCAGCAGGTCAGATTTATAGATGAGGTTGAGTGACAACTTTTTAAAAGTTTGTTAAAAGGTTGTAAGTGGTGAACCGAAAAAGTCGGCGAAAACAGTGGATATGTTGCACTAGGCAGCCATAATATTGCTCTATTGCGCTTCCTTCCCACTGATGTGACTGAACCAATTGTTTCAAAAGCATATCGTGGCACACATGATGTCGTTTAGTCCTATTGTTATTTCATAAAAATATGAAGAGGTTTTTGAAATTTTTTGTAAATTTCGTAACAGCACATTCCATGGAAGTCGAAAACAAAGATTTGTCTTGAGACGACAAAACTTCATGTAATCCATATTTTGGTGTATCACAAAGGTCAATTTGGACTGGTTTGCCAAATTGATAAACTCTATGTAAAATACTTAATCCAGGAAGTCGACATTGAAAATTTTCGGTATGTTGCAACGGGAGCTAAAATATAATTTCCTGGTTTGGCCTTGTGCACCACCAGATCTATTGCAAATAATGTCATTTTCCAAACAAAAGTTTAACAAACACGATCGATGTTGTACTAGTCACGATCTTCCGACAAAATATTTGAAAGCAGACCTGAAAGTATTGATAAATTCGAAAGTTGCATTCCGCATGCTGATTGACAAGGTCAAAAACATAATTTCTAAACCAAAATGTAGCTAATCCATGTATATGTGACATGCGAAAGTTTATGATTTGTAATCCAAAATAGGTCACTCAAATATAATTAATGGTTGTAATGACCATAAATTAATAATCCAGCATGAGAATTGAATCTCACTTTGTTCAAAATCTTCCTGATGAATTCAATCGAATTACTTTTTTTTTCACTTTGCCAATTTTAAAGAATGTTGCAGAATTGGTGACATGATAGAATAAATGACATGATATTATGCTGACGCATCAAAATCCAGTTCAAAGATAAAACAAATCAAATATTTACAAAAGTCTAAGAAACGAAAATACCGTTAATCAACAGTTGGTAATGATTCCATTTGAGCGGAATTTCTTGTATGGAATACTCGTGTTTGAGCCTCATTTTCATTCTTGGAATCTAGTCTATAAATTATGGGATTCAGTGGTGCCACCATGTGGCTGCTATGAGAATCAATGTCTCCGGAAAATGAAGTCTCTGTGATATACCCCTCATTGACACTTATTGGGCGCTCATGCAAAATATGTGCAAAACAGACCGCTGTTAAATCGTTAGAAGAATATAAGATTTCCTTTCTACATATCGGGCAAGTGGAATGAGTATCTATCCAAGTCCATAAACAATTAAAATGGAAGTAGTGTTTGCATTTCGGCAAAAAGGCCACCATCACCTCACAGGGGTCGCCACTGTAGCCCTCCAAACAAACTGCGCATGCGTATTCCTCCTCGTCAAAAGGTTTGAAGCCTCCATTTTTGTTTCTGTGGATAGATAAATATATTAGATAAATAATTAATAAATTATTTATTCTTGAAAAAGTTAGACATTTTGTGTATTTCTGAAACTTGGGACAACACTTTGCCAGATGTCTTCTAAAGAGTTGTTAACTTATCTTAGTTATGTACTAATAAGAAGATTAGGAAGTCAACAGGTAACTGTCAATGACATGGCGAAGCCAATTTGCAAATTAAAAAGATAATTGTTTTCCAATGGACCTCCACCTGCATGTGAACCATTTGTTTTGATACAGAGGCACTATAGAATGTTTTGGCTAAACATTAAAGAACTGGCACTGCATGGGGTCAACTGATCATCTATCATATTTACAGTATATGGTCAATGTGGATATTTCTTATAAGAAGAGAACAGTCAGTGGAAAGATTATCATTCTTATCTCACCGTAAAGAATAACTATGTGACAACCAGTTTCAACAATAGTGGTATCTTGAATTGTTTATGGTCACAAAAATGATCTGATAAAGTGATGTGTAAATATTTCCATGAAGGGAGCAGATATTACAGTAAATTACTCCACATATTAATTCATTCATTAGGCCTGACATTTTTGTTCTTTAGTTTCGCAGACTTTTTTAGGCACTTTTTCTAGGATTGGTCGATAGGACAAAAAAAGGTGTAATCTCAAATTTTTATTATGTCAATTATGTAAAAATTGTGGGTAAGCTAATTTTCCCATAAGCGGAAAATCTGTTGGGTCGGTTATTTCTCTGTGTATGTCCGACACGATGACATTTTGCCTTATAGCTCAGCTCCTATTACACTTTGAGCTTTAGCTGATGGCTTGTTTGAAAGCCCTACCACATGGCATAACACTTACTTCGAAATGAAATAGCTAAGGCGTGATGCTAGGGATACCCAAGCTGTTAAAGTGTCTGATTGGTACGTCTGACTTTACGCAATTTCCCGGCAGACAAGGTAAAGAGTCAAGGTGACCTCTTGCAACTGTTGTTTGCACAGGATGAAACATCATCAAACATGGGCTTATTGTGTTACTCTGGGTTACTTTCGAGGTGGATAGATTGACAGGAGGAGACAGAAATAAGCCGATGAACAGCAGCCCATGCAGTGCTTACCGACTATCCCTCTTTTTGCTTTCAAGAAAACATTCATATCTGAGTAAAGCCTTCCCCTAAGCCTTTGAACATATAATACTGACCCCTTTATTCAGATAATCAAAAATTGCCTGACTTTCTTTTAGTTTGGTAAAATACATACACTTCCTTATGATAGAATCTGGAACTTTTCTTGAATTCGGCATCGAGTTTGGCACGCAGACGTTTCTTCCGCCATCTTTCTTTGAGGTTTGTAAAATAGCCTCCATCATCCTGATGCATTCTGGGTGAAAAATCACAAAAGTTAACTACACATATTTAGATCCAGACACTTTGAACAAATATTTCAAAATAACAAATGCAATTTCTCAGAAAAAAATGCACATTACAGTCTGACAATGCAAACTCTAACATTTCGCAGCAAACGTGTACAAACGAATGTACAAATGAGAGGTGTACAATAAGGATGAGTCTATGATTGTGGAGTAATATTAAAGTGTTTTCAACATCCAATGAGGAAAGAATAAAACGCAGCTTATCACTTACAAAAGTAATTTGTACACAAATATTGAAATATCATAAAAATGTCCTTTTTTAAAATTTGTAATAGTAATCCTAATATCTTCTATGTAATTAATCCTATGACATGTTAAAAGAGGGTACAATATCAGTTACTTTTCCAAATGCCTAGAATGTATAAGTCCCATCCATGTGTTTATCATTAAAGGGGGGTGGACAGTTTCTTTGTTATATGAACATGAACTGCGCAGTTATATTTGTGTAGCTACCAGCTGAGTTGGAGATGATCACATTTATTGAAAAAAAAAAGAAAAAAGAAGAACCAATATGTTTTTAATCTAATGTTTATAACACTACACAAAATTTGACACAGACTAAAATAGGAATATTTGAGATTGCCAACAGTCAATTCATTTTGTAACCAATGTCTTCTTGATAAGTTATGAATGATATTGAGCTGAAATAAGAACACCCACTGTGAAGATTGAATTAAGTCTGCCTATTTGCTAACTGTGTTTGTTCAATATACCCATGTCTATGTCTATATCTGTAAGTGTGAGTGTTACCACTGTAAGTCTAGTTTGTCGTCAAAATTATTCAATTACATGGTACATTAATTATCTACAAATTGATAATATCTTTGTCAATGTAACATTCCGTCTTTATTTTGAGCAGTTAATAAAGGCGAGACATGAGACTATTGTGCTGAAAAAGTCAGAATTATCCATATTTTCATCATGGTTTTATTTCCTTTGTCTCCATGTCAGTTGCGAATTGAGTAGCTAGTGGTGGGGGCAAACAAAGGAATCCACTACTTGTGTGATAAACAAGAGATAAAGTAAAAATAAACAATGAAATAAACAATAAAGTGAGATGAAAGTCAACAAACCTGTAGCATATCCATGCACTGAATCCTAGACAGGTGATGAATACCACTGCTAGAGCCGCTGAAATTGAGAATTAACCAATTATTACAAAGAATTCAAATTGGTTGTGCCTTCAAAACAGTATTCCCCCAAAATGTCCATTCAGAAATGTTGCTGCTAGCTTTATATAGGTGGCTATGTATTGAGACAACAGCTGGTCCAGGATGACCTATTTTCAAACAAAAACATATGCACAAAAACTAACCTAGAATATAATGAAAACAAATATATCTAAATCCCGGAAAAACTGCGCACTAACAAACATATACTAACATATATAATGAAATTAGGACAAAAACACATTGGTACGTGCAGAATTGCAAATATATAGATTGAGACATACACTTATCATTATATGGCATGGACTAATTTATATGTTTACAATCTTCTCTAGTTGAAAGGTACGAATTCATACAGTACAGACCTTCATGGCAAGATTTTGTTGCTCACAAGGCTTTATTTATGAAAATGTAATGATATATGCTCTGTGTGAACTTTTACTTTGCCAGCATAGAAACTGATACAAGATGCTACCAATTTAATATGTCAACCTCACAGCAGTGACACAGCATCTGAAATGCTACTCATATGAGAGCTGGCTGGCTTAGCATGCTCATTACAGTCCAGACTTGCTCTTCTGAAGGTTTTTGCCTTGATGGATTGGAACCCTGGTTAAAGGCTGGTTGAGAACCAAAAACGTCTTCAGAGGACCTTCAAGAGCAAAATTACCCAGCTTGATGTTTAATTGTTCGGATTGACACATTGCAGTCTGTCTCATTTCTAGAACACACGGTCGCCGTCAAAAATCTGACCAAAAAAGCACCAAAACATCACCAAAATGTGATAAATAAATTGCAATTTGGCTCTTCCATCCATGAGTATGCATATTTCTACTGTGTGACCTGCAGATGAGAAGGAATCAGACCAAACACCAGTTCGCATGTTGTGAGACAAACTGTAGAGCTCTTTGCAGATTGGCGGTTCACTTGGAAAATTAATTTTCTTCTTACCGATTTTCAACCTGGCTTTGCCACGCTATTGACAGTTTTCTGTTGGTTTCCTAATCTTCGTATTTGATTAGAACCTTAAGTCATTTAATTAGTTTGTTTATTGACATCTACGCTGCTGCACATGATACTATGCACTGAATCAACTGATAAACCAAAACTGACACAAACAAAACATTTTTAAGCCTGTGACATCACGAGACCAAGTTGAAAGTTAATTTTGAAAGTGTTTGGACCGCCAATCTGCAAACAGCTATAAATTGGCACTGAGCGCAGGAGGAAGGCGATCACATAAGGAAGTTCAGTCTTACAAGTTTACAACAGGGAGTCGTATCTTCCAGGGACCAATGTACTGTTGATATTCTTACAAGTGACATCTCAAGTGTTATCCTGCAGTGTTTTGATACATGAATGTGTAGATATATGTCATTTAGAGTCAACTGACTCATTCATAATTATAATTTGAACCATGTTATTTATCTTCAAAATCAATCAATTCATCTATGAAATTGATTGTACATAGCCAGGGGTGCCGGAAGGAATCGCAGGCGGCAGGGGCGGTCAGACAAAAAAGGGCAAATCATATTCGCGCCAATTTCGCGTGACAAAATTTAAATAGAGAGTCAATAATAATTTTGAATATATATACTTACTAATTTGTTCCTAAAATTAATGAAATAAGGCATAATAATATTTTTTTCTTTAAGATCTGAAAGGCACCCTTGCCCCCCCTGCCCCCCTTGGACAAGGGCAGGAGGGGCAATTGCCCCCCCCCTGCCCCCCTGTTCCGGCACCCATGTACATAGCTGACCCAAGTGATAATATGTTTGTTTGTACGTTTGAGTAGTCAGTACTAAGATAACATTTAAAACGGTCATTATCACACAATGAATGTGATTACAGTGCTGTCTGCAGAAGACTAATTTTCAGCAGAAGACGAATTTTCAGTAACAAACAGAGTGATGCATTCAGCAGTAAAAGTCTCTTCTGAAGCAAAAGAGGTGCAATTAATAAAAAAAAAATCGACACAATATATATCTTTCGCCATTTTCTTTCCAAGATTAAGTATAAGTATAACGTTATTTTCTGGGGGCAGCTTTTTGGTATCCCCTAATAGACATATTTCAGCTTGTTGGTTGCAGTCTGTCACTTACTAACTTTAATATAGAAAACTAGTGGACTGTTGCACTGTGAAAATGGTGGCACTTCGTGTGTCACCATACTGATGATTTGTCATGATCATACCTAATACTTTCAATGTTAATTTGATTTGAGGAGACTTATCCCGCTTGTTGGTGACAGTCAAACGAAAGGATTATTCATCTGATTTTCACTCTAAAATCAGCTATGACAAGTCAAATAGCCTTCTCTTGATCATGACTAATCAAACAGCCTCTATGTTTCCCATATTGAAAGTAGAGAAGATTACACTTCATCTATCATGAGTCGGGAAGTGCATTTTAACAGTGAACTGGTCCTCATATTTTCTATATCAAAGTGACAGACTGTAATGATAACCATCGATGCAATAAATAATGTGAAATGGATGTTCCTTTGTTTTCTTCATCTCTATGCATGTTTTTACCTGTTCACGGTCTTCTTTTCTTGTGGGGAAACAAACAAAGAACTTGAGCATTGTTGTGAAAGCTTTGAAATATCACAACTTGTTGTTTGTCTACATGACTACAAACAACATATTTTTTGTCATCGAGTGGACTTCTCCAGAGACTTAACACCGGAGCAAACTCATGGGCTGAAGTGGCCTACAACTCGTTTACTAAATGATGATTTACTAACAACTACCATTTAGCTGTCGCAAAAAATATTTCTTGTGAATTTTTGGATATATGTTATTATCATTGTAATATATAATTTACTGTATATATACTTTTAAAAATGTGTTCTTCCTTTCTCTCTTTTTGTGAGATTAAAAAAAATAAATGAATAAAACAAATTTTTTTTTTCATGCAATTAATTGGCTGATTTATTTGAAACATATAACTGACCATGGTGTACATTTTAACCATTAAATTATTTAACTTTCAACAAATGTCTTCGAATATAATATTGACCCTTTGACAGTAGTATTTCTATAAACAAAAAAGTAATATACTGGAAGTTATCCTTGGTTCACAAGTCGGGGAAATGGGGGCGCCGCCGTACACCCACAGTGAATCGAAAAGCTTTTGCATATATCCAGAATTCCATGATATTTTCATTAGTGAAAGATACAAGGGTCAACTGAAAATACACGTCAACAAGATAATGTCAACACTTCAGGTTTCCCAGATACAGGGTGCGAAAGGTTAAAAAAAATAAAAAAATCACTGTGCCCCATGAAATTGTGCTCGGGGCAC
This sequence comes from Platynereis dumerilii, assembly GCA_026936325.1. Lineage (NCBI taxonomy): Eukaryota > Metazoa > Annelida > Polychaeta > Phyllodocida > Nereididae > Platynereis > Platynereis dumerilii. The sequence continues at coordinate 9,743,830 of JAPTHN010000008.1, forward strand.
AATTGCTCATTTCCATGTTATAAAAAAAAAACCGATTGATATTCAGACTAAATATTTGATTTAATTGAATTAAAGAATATTTCCTGTGCAAAAATTTTAAAAAGGCAATGTTGTCGAAAATGCTGTAGGCTAATAAATCTCTTGATCAACTTAAAAAATTCGGCCAATTTCTCTAGTGACTTATTTCCAAAAAATAGTGCTATCACAAATAGTTTTCAAAATCTCTTTTTTACAAGTTGAGTGTTCCAAAATTTTGGATTTCCATGTTCAAAATCAGATTCCACCTCAAAATGCCTAATAAATAAACAATATTATTTGTTTTGAAAGTTGGCATGCCAGAATATTCAAGTGCTCCTGAAATACATAAAAAAAATACCTACTTGAGTTATTTATCATGGTGCTTAATTTTATTTAATACAACTTTCAATTGCTTTTAGAAATTGTAGAGAGCTTCAAAAAATATAAATATATATATTATGTAACAACTTACACGTGTAAAGGGTCTCTGCTGGACTGAATTTTAACAAGGCAACAACAAACCCCTCACTTCTGCTTAATGTCTCATTTTGCAGAGGAGCCATTATGTTGTAAAGTGAAAAATCAATCAATGTAATCCAATCAAGTAGTACAATTAGATTTAATGTATATTGTCCACAAAATTCTGTGTTTACATCAACATCCTGAGCTCATGCAATACACTCCTGGGCAAAAAAAATGGACCTTTGTAGAATTTCATATTGTTTCAATACAAAACCGCAAGACCAATTTCCTGTCAGTCAATCAATACCAATTTTATCTTGGTAAGGAAATACTTTCCCTTTTGACTTTTGATGTTACTCTAATAGTACAGAAATTCAGTAACACAGAGGAGCCTTGGAAAGCAGTGAAATGTGAACGAAAAAAATTGACATTTTGCGGTGCACAAAGTTGTCAAGAAGCGTAGCCAAAAAACTGTGCTGCTTAAAAATTCAAAGTATAACACAATTCCACACTAAGATAATGATGTTATTGCTTTACTGACAAGAAATGAAGCTTTGTTGTCGTGTATTTCCCATAAAAATCAAAGCATATTGAAATGAAGTAAATTCTACGAAGGTCCATTTTTTTGCCCAGGAGTGTAGAGTATAAAGTATAAACCTAAACATAAGTTGTGTAAGTTGAAAGTTTTTGACTGTCATGGTTGAGTAAACTCAAGTAGCCTACATGTTGTTCCACATGTTTCAATAAAAAGTTAAAAAGTTATGTAAAAGTAAATTTCACACATGAAATGACATATTTATTAAATAACATATCCTAGCAGAATGATGTAATTCAAATGGTCATCTATAAAATGAATTTAGGGCATGTTTTTGTATCATTGCATCACAGTGAGACAATCAATTATCAATGAAAACTGAATTTATAAAACTGAGGTTTATTTGCCGCAACTGGGATACAAACTAGTCATGTCACACAGACCAAGAGATAACAAGAAAGCCCATTCAGAGAGTGCATGTAGGTCTGTCAGTCTGCATTAATATATGTGTGTATTGCGATTGTGCCGTGTGGTGGAGGTCTGTATAAATGTAGTAAATCACCAAATACTCAATTCAGAAGCTACGGAGATCTTCATAATTGAAAAGAGCTTTTAGTGTGTCACCAGAAAGCATACACTCCTGGGCAAAAAAAATGGACCTTTGTAGAATTTCATATTGTTTCAATACAAAACCGCAAGACCAATTTCCAGTCAGTCAATCAATACCAATTTTATCTTGGTATGGAAATGCTTTCCCTTTTGACTTTTGATGTTACTCTAATAGTACAGAAATTCAGTAACACAGAGGAGCCTTGGAAAGCAGTGAAATGTGAACGAAAAAAATTGACATTTTGCGGTGCACAAAGTTGTCAAGAAGCGTAGCCAAAAAACTGTGCTGCTTAAAAATTCAAAGTATAACACAATTCCACACTAAGATAATGATGTTATTGCTTTACTGACAAGAAATGAAGCTTTGTTGTTGTGTATTTCCCATAAAAATCAAAGCATATTGAAATGAAGTAAATTCGACGAAGGTCCATTTTTTTTGCCCAGGAGTGTACTGCAAAGAAACAGATCCATACAGTAGGTAGTTGTAACAGGATTTGTTGCACAGAGTCACACACAGGATAATCTGGTGCATTACAGTAGGCCTGCTCAGCTCTGCATGCTGGCAGACCTGATATTCGTGCAGCGAAACGGCCACAGGCCGTTTCGCGAAGCGAAATTTAGCACAAGAAAGGTTTTCAAAATTCTGTTCAGTGATGGTCTCAACATCAATGGTCGACAGCAGGAAATTAGGTCAAGTGGGACCAGCTTCTGATCAATGATTTAGTTTCGAATTTAACAAAACATGACATATTCATATTCAAAAGTGTCTTAAAAATTCAATATTCTCCAGTAATATTCCATGCATCTATAATTTTTATGGAACAGTTAATTATAAGCCTTGAAAAGCTGAATTATATTATTAACATGTGATTCATTTCATTTCAAACAGACAACAAGAAAACATAACAAAATTAAAGTTACATCATTTTTGTCAACCGATGATTATGTAACAGTGAGCTACATGCAGATGATGTTATTGTTTTTGTTATCACTATTATGTAATATCAACAATCTAGCATAGACTTAAATTTGGCAGCTTTCAGTGTTGTCTTCCTTTTTATCCTTTTTACTATTTAGCTGATTATCTATCAATCTTATTTTTCCTTAATCCTATTTATTTGCTATCAATGTATGTAGGTATGTATGTATGTATGTATGTATGTATGTATGTATGTATGTATGTATGTATGTATGTATGTATGTATGTATGTATGTATCTACATATTCTTTTTTTAAATCTATTTTATCTTTCTAATAGTTTCTAGTATAGGTAAATTTCTGTCTATTTTTGAATATATCCGTCTTTCAATTTCTTTGAAACAGTAACATAACTGCCTTTCATACATTGAATATTAAATAAATTTAATGAAAGTTATGGTAAAACCATAACTCCTAAAAAAACCTTTTTAAGTGCTTCGCGAATTTCATGGCTGTGCCATTTACACTCCTGGGCAAAAAAAATGGACCTTTGTAGAATTTCATATTGTTTCAATACAAAACCGCAAGACCAATTTCCTGTCAGTCAATCAATACCAATTTTATCTTGGTAAGGAAATACTTTCCCTTTTGACTTTTGATGTTACTCTAATAGTACAGAAATTCAGTAACACAGAGGAGCCTTGGAAAGCAGTGAAATGTGAACGAAAAAAATTGACATTTTGCGGTGCACAAAGTTGTCAAGAAGCATAGCCAAAAAACTGTGCTGCTTAAAAATTCAAAGTATAACACAATTCCACACTAAGATAATGATGTTATTGCTTTACTGACAAGAAATGAAGCTTTGTTGTTGTGTATTTCCCATAAAAATCAAAGCATATTGAAATGAAGTAAATTCGACGAAGGTCCATTTTTTTTGCCCAGGAGTGTACATATTAAGAATGTGTGGAGATGAGTTATGAGTTGCATAAGAAGTATGTCTAACTAGAATCAGAATCAGAATCAGAATTTCTTTATTTGGTCTGAAAGAAAAAAAACCAGTTTATTAATGAATATAAAGAAAATGAAAATATGTTAATATTATTCAAGACTATCACATAAAAACTATCACATAAAAAATTATCTCTGTTATTCTACATAGTTGTTGTAACCGCTGTAACATAAAAGTTGTTACAGAATTTCCCAGAATTTATCAGAAAAAAAGATGTGTTTGAGCTACAGCATAGAAAAAAGGTACAAGAATTAATGACAAAATTGACACATGACCAAATTATCTTATCAGAACTGATCACAAATAAAAAAACCACAACCAAAATGTTGACCTTGCACTTACAGGTGAGGATTGTAGATAAACAAACCATTAAGTAAATAATTTGCTAAAGCTCAAATTTTCAGCACCATTTCATGTTTGGTGTAGGTAATTGACCTATAACAGTTTGTTTATCTCAGATTCCTGAAAGATGTTTGGTAATGTTCTGAGAATTTTTATCTTTCTCAAAAGCTTAAACACGCACATTTCAAATCTCAACAGTTTTTAATGTGATTTTTTAAAACATCATGAAAAACCCTCTTTTTAATTTTTGCTTGGTCTGTACTTGCAGTTTGACAATTGGCTAGATCAGTGATGGAAATGGAAAGCTTTCGTTGGGGGAGCTCTTGGCTCGTGCGGCAGTGGCGCGCCTTTCCAAATTTTTTAAAACGGGAAAAAATTCTTCAATAAAACTATTATTCTGGCTAAAAATACATTGAGGACTGAAAAAGTAAGATGCTAAATGTAATTTCACCAGTGAATAGTGGGGGAGCTGTAGCATGGCACAGCTCCCCCTGTTTTTCTATCTCAGCTGCCCTGAGCTTGCCCCCCATTTCCATCACAGGGCTGGATTTCATACTGATGAGCAAGAATGCATGAAGGTATAAAATCCTGCACCCATGTGAATAACAATGGCCACCAAATGCACATAAAATTATTGAAGAAGTAACCACTGTGGCATGAAAGGCTGAATAGTTGCATTACCATAATTTCATCGGGAGAAAAAATGTTTTTGTTTTAGCAGTAGGAATAAAAAATGTATAGGAAATAATGACAAATTGACACAGAGATCAAGTAAAAACATCAAACACAACAAAAACCTTTTTTTAGGGAGCTGAAGCCTAAAATCATCTGTCCTGCAGAAATTTGGCCAGAAGTGTCACAAGAGTGGCTTTGTTTTGGTGGAAGGTCATGATTTTCAAAGTACTAAAAAGTTTCCAAAGAAAATTAGGCAAATTTTGCTACGAATCGAAATTATTACCTTTCGGGTATCTACTATCACTCATCATATTCGATGTGAGACTGCGGAAACCAGTGGCATCCCAGTGGAATGGGGGACGCCCTCCCCTATCAGGCCTTTACCTCCCTCTCCGCCCTGTGTGAAGCTCCACTTGACTAAAATCATGGAAGCTCATAAACTCAAAAGTTATTAGACCAAGCTCAAATATACAATTAACATCCAGGTAATGGGTGCCATTCTAGAAGAATCACATTCCAACACCCCCCCTCCTGGTGACACTAGCAGCCCCGCCCCCTCCCCGATCGGGATCCCCTGGGGATACGCGACCGAGAGAAACTAGCAATGCACTCACCTCCAGAGGCAATGGCGGCAATATCAAGAGCATCATCAAAAACCATAGCATTTCAAGAGTTCCCCTCACATTTTCTGAAAAGATAATAAAATCATTCATTGGAAAACATACAAGAACAATGCATTGAAGCCCACACAGTAGGCCTCATGGCAGGATACACCCTCAACCCCCTGGGGTTACCACTGTTTTATCATGGGGTAACTGAGGGTAGTTGAGGGATGGCGAATTTGGTTGAGGGGAGGCGAGTTTGTTTGAGGGGAGGCGAGGGGATGTGAGTTTAGTCGAGGGGAGCTGAGTTTAGTTGAGGGGAGGCCAGTTTACTTGAGGGCAGCCGAGTTTACTTGAGGGGAGCCGAGTTTAGTTGAGGGGAGGCGAGTTTAGTTGAGGGGAGGCGAGTTTAGTTGAGGTAAGTTGAGTGTAGTTGAGGGAAGCTGAGGGTAGTTGAGGGTGGCAGAAGTGAAAAGGGGTAAGTTGAGGGTAAAAGAGGTTAAGTTGAGGGTGGCCGAGTTTATGAGAGGTTTTGGGGGTGTATCCTGTCATGAGGCCTCACAGCGACAGGAGTATGAGTGCGTTGGCTCTGCAAGTGTCCGAAAGATAATCAACTTGATCACAATTGACTATCAGAGTGGCAGAGCTACATCTTATTAATCCTATATTGGTGACATTGACAACCCTTCAGTATAATTTTGACTCGAAGAGTGGTGGGTTATGGCACCAGGAATTAGGCCTACTATACTTTTGGTAAACCATTGCATACCAAGTGACGAATTGGTCAGACAAGGTCAGAATATCCATTGGGCCTAGGGGACATATATTGCCTTGTACTGAAAAGCAAATAACCTCAATGGGTATTTCAACTGCTCAATGGCTTCAAACATCCACAAAGTGTAGGACACTGCTATTACCTTCTTTTTGCAACTTTATCCGTGTTTTATGATCCCTTTATTTGCTGATTTGTCAACAAATAACAGATGTTTCGTCATCTTTTGATTAGAAATAGATGAAAAAATTAATGTTTGGTTTCTGGAACCAATCATTATTTATATGATATTTGGAATATCATTCACCTTTACAATAAAAGCTAATTTTTTGCATATAACTATAGGGGGAACCGGGGCACATTTGGATGCTTTTCACATCTACTAATATCTTTAAACAGTTCAAAACATTTGACATAAACTATCCTGCGAGCAAGCATGGTAGTCCACTGTGTGCTGTGCCAGGTCATTCAGTTGACTTGAACTCTTACATTCTGCCATATAAAGTGTGTTGCCAGTCTGGTGAAAAGGAGAACTGCATGCTGCTGCCACCTGGCACAAAAGTTGATTTTGTATGTTACAGCATCGCTGTCCCAAGAAATAGTTCCAATTTCGTTGCACATTAACAAAATTTCTATTCAACATTGATGCATACCAGAGTCAGACTCGGCAATCACATTTTCTAAGGAAGTAGACAAGGCCGTCAGCACACTCAGAAACAGCCCCCGGTTTCTTCCAGACAAAATTGTGTGTGTTCCTCTGATCGAAATGATGTGGATGCTAGCAGGAGCTCGCGGAATAGCACACTAATCACTAGGTGGCAACACAAGACAGCATATGTTCTGATCTGTGGCAATGCAAGAGCAGTCCACTTGTAGACAGGTGTGTTGCAATGTGTCCCGTCTAAGTGTCCAAAAGAACCCCGACATGACTGTTACACCACAATGCTAATTTCTCAGGCCAGTGACTGATTGTGTTTATTAAAACAACAATTCATAACTGTTTGTTACGATGTATCAGACTTGTACAAGCACTGGTATGGCCTAATGTTCATGGTTTGTCCAGAGAGTGGTTCGAATGGAACTCCTTTGATCCTAGTTGGGTACGGGGCGCAATAGGATGGGGGGATTTCTTAGTTCTTGACAAGGAATATTATATGGTGATGCCATTAAATCTTGTGTATAACCAACCTGATGTTTCTATCCTTTTATCAGCACATTACAGCCTCAATCAGAGGTATGGTGAGAAGAAGTTTGTTCTCCTACTACTCCAATGTACCCTATCTCACAATGTGCCCCGGTACCCCCACCTTTTCATGACTCAGCAACAATTGCAGAACACAAAAATGATTTTTTTTTTCTAATTAATGTTGGAAAAAATTTAGACTTCCAAATTTCGTTATATTAATGCTATGCTCAATTTTACCTTACAATTGAGTGCCTGAAATTATTTCTGAGATTTTTGCAGTGTCATTTTTCCACTGGTCAAATATCCATAATATTGTAGATCTGTTTTCTTATCACTGTTTACACTGCGTTTCTTTCACAAAGGTGTCAGTGTTGTGATAAACACTATCAATGGTGGCTATTTTTGATGCCACTTGAGCCAATTTTTTATTCTCGGAAAGTCTTCATTAATCTTCTTGCGTTGTCACTGCTGCCTGCGAATCTAGGTTTCCTCCATATCCTACAATATAGTATTCTCAGTGGCCATTTTGTAGTGCTCATTTTACACTCACCAATAAGGCTTTCTCATTTTTACACCTATACTATAAAAAGCAACCCTAAAACCCCCCATTTTACCTCCCATTTGAGTGTTTGTCATCTCCCAAACTCATTAGTTCCACTAATTACAACCACTCCAAATCACCCTCTGATCCCTTTGGTGGCTCTCACTTCAACATTTCTCATTTTCCACCAGGTGGCTCTCACTTCAACAATTGTCATTTTCTCAACAGGTCCCTTTCGCTTCAACCCTTCCACTAAAAGTTATTGCTGAATGGGGGCACTGCAAAACCAACTTTAATTTCATCTGATAATCTTAATTTATTGCGCTGCCCTGGGGGTGCCCCCCCTTGGGCAAGCCCTTGGTTTCGTAAGCAAGCTTTTTTGCACACACTGAAATGTTAACATTCTTGCCCCAATTTTATGTAAAAGCTACTGGGCACCGGCTTCTACTTTCAGAGCCCTTCTTCACTGTATGTTACGTTACTGTCATAAAGTTTGTCCCCGAATCTTTAAACTAACATTTAGTGCCTTTATTGTGACATTTTGAAAGTATTTCTTGCCCAGTTCTACACACACACTCCCCCAGTGTGGCTATGGCTGCATTAGCCTGGTCTTCTGGCCTGTATGCATTCACATAGCAGGGCACAGGACTATGGCTGCATCACAGTCATCATTGAGGGGGGGGGGCACTCGCTTTCAATTCAGTGAGATTTGTTTTACAGCTTGCTTTTTGGGTTCCTATGACATAGTGGGGCTCTACTGGATTAATAAAATGAATTGAACTCACTTAATTCTGAAAAACATGCAATTGTGTTGATTGGTATTGTTTCATATCACCCCAATGTTGTGAATTTACCAGTTTGTGTTATTTTAATGCAAGTTGAATTCTATGTAGAATTGGCAGATCTAATCTTTAATTTCATATATAAGTACAATGATTTTTTTTAACTTGATTTGTGCAGTTGGTCTATGTCAGTGCTTGCTTGTACTCAATTAATCTCAACAGGAAGTTTATTGAAAATGGTGCAATAATATTAAAAATCTAATGGACAATATTTCATGTGACATGTTATTTACTATTAGCTGACAATGATAAGAAAGCCTAAAGAAAAACATACCTTAATTCATGTTCACATATCAAGTATTCCCTTAGAAGTGAAAAAAGCAGGTCAGCATATACTTTATACTTCAAGAATGTCCATTTATCACATGGAACTAACTGTAAAAGTTAGCTGTTATCAACAACTTGTTTATACTAAATTTGTCCTAAAAGCATCCTAGTGCCAGCTAGATCCAGTGTTTACAAATTCGGTAGAAAGAATCAGTGTTGGAGGTCTCGAGGCCGGCCTCGTCCTCGAGGCCAGCCTCGGGGCCTTATTTTGATGGCCTCGGCCTTGGCTCGGTCTCGGATGCCAAATCCTTGGCCTTGCCTCGGTCTCGGGTGTCTTCGGTTAAGTGATAGTGGCCTCGGGACCGGCCTCGTCCTCGAGGCCGGCCTCGAGGCCATATTTTGATGGCCTCGGCCTCGCCTTGGCCTCGGAGGTTCATGCCTCGGTCTCGGTCTTGGCCTCGGATGTCCCGGCCTCGACTACATCACGGGAAAGAATGCAGGAAGGAATGAAGAAAAGAAGGAATGAACAAAGGAATGAACAAAGGCATGAAGGGAGGAATGTAGGGCATAATCACGAAATAAGCCCCGCACCTCTGACGGACGGAGTTGCAGCCTACGCACTTCAATGGTCTCGCTCATTCCGTTATCAGAGGGCGGGGGCTATTTTGTAAGGGAAGGCCTCGAGATAGATAGACAGATAGATAGACAGCTAAACACATAGATAGATAGATAGATAGATAGATAGATAGATAGATAGATAGATAGATAGATAGATAGATAGATAGATAGATAGATAGATAGATAGATGCAAGCAACTCTTAAAAGTGCTTGCACGTTTTTTTTAAAGGAATAGCAGTGGTGCCAATCGTAAATAAGAGAGCAATAACAAGCTGGTAAATTACTCCTGGGCAGAAAGACAGGAGAGTAAAATCAAAAACTGGTGGATAGTTTGTGTCAGTGGGATGGCCAGGAAATGTGTATTTAGACAAGACAGCAGTGATCCTGTGAGCCAAGATTTGACTTGAATATTACGCGGAGGGATATACACTAACTACAGATACATGTGTGATTCACCCTTAGGACTAAGTCCGGGCAGCGCAACACTCACCGGTTTCCGGTTATTTCATTTCTAGTTAGAAATGGTCCTATATTAAGTTACTATTATCATTGTTATCATTACCAAGCTCTCACAACTACCATTCTTCTGGAAGCACAATATTGCATTCCCAAATGGAAGAAAGGCCTATATATTCAATCATTCCCTTATAGAGAAAACATATTTCCATGCAAGAAAAAAATAAGTTAACCTTCATGTGTGAAAAGACAGACACATATAAATTTAGAATTGTAATATATTTGGACAATATCGTATTCCTAAATGGAAAAAAGGCCTATTCAATCATTCCCTTATAGAGAAAACATATTTCCCTGCAAGAAAAAAAAGCTAACCTTTATGGGTGAAAAGAATGACACAAATCAATTTTAAATTGTACTATTTTGGTAAGATTCTGCTGATGCTGTTGTTGTTATCTCAATATAATTCATTTCAATTTGCACTACTCCTTATATGCCGATAAAGCCAGCAAACCAATATGGGATTAGGCTGCGTGTTATTTGCCCAGTTGTTGAGAACTTCTCTGGGCTGGAAGCCAACTTCAATGAGGCAAAGATCAAGTTTGATGGTTGCTATTGGTTACCAACAACCTGTTGTCCAACATTGCTGGGGTATAGGCTTGGTCAGATCTAACTATCACAAAAGAATTATCATCTGAGACCTCAAGAAACAATAAGAAAATATAGTGGTGATTAGGTGGTACAATGTGTACTATTGTGTACTATACCTGTAGGCTGTAGTGCTGATTGCGATAAAATGGTTGAATGAAAATAGAATATACAGCAATTTCACAGTTATAGTGGAAACTGTATTTACAGTCGAAGAATTGCGAGTCTTTACATTTGGCTGTTTGTGGACATCAATGACATCACAACAAGCCCTATCCATCACATTGAAGATTTACAATTGACAATTTGTCATTGGATAATATGTGACCTCAGTAATGAGTGCTGTGATTCAGTATAGGTGACTAGTTTTGATATCATTGAAAGTATAGGATATGACCTCACAAATTTCTTAAGAGTCATAGATAATAACATGGCATGATAGGGATATGACGGTTATTATGACCTCACAAGGAACATATCAGTGCATTTCTGTAAGTACTAATTGTCTTGTAAGTACTCATTGGCCGTAACATATAAGCGCTCTCTCTCATCGATCAACCCTTATGAGTGACCGGAACTGGCTTTAGAAGCATTCATTATCCGCTCATACCATTGACCCAGCCACACAGCCTTCAGTAGTCAATTATACAAGCTGGCACAAAGTCTCAGATCAGTAGCACTAGGATGCTGCCACCAGCTTTTAGACTGCAGTGGTAAACAAATTCTAATGTCTAGTTGTAGAGGAAGCACTTAGTCTTGTTTTAAGGGCCAAATGCATGCAAAAAGGTGATACTTAAGGAATACATGGGTCATTCCATGCAAAATCAACCAACGGTTCCAGCATGACCACCTCCGATTTCTTTCAAACTTTCCACGTTTCAAATACATTATTAGGAAAGAGCAAATCCAAAATTACAGGGCAATAGCTCAGTTATTTTCAGAGTTATGACAAAAAGAAGTTTGAAAAATTGGAAAAAATACTGAAAAACGTCCATTTGTAAAATTGTCATTGCACTTCAAATTTGGACCTGAACTTATTGATTTTTTTATACAATGCCAGTAACACCCTAAACTAATTAATAGAAGCAGTAAAGTGGTTTTCCACAAGAATGCCTGACGAACAGAAATTTTCAAAGTTGATTGATTTATCACACTAAAATCCAATATTCAGGTTTTTTTTTGCCTGTCTTAAACAGATCAGAAAACCGTCATATTTCGCATGGTAGTTCTTTGCCATATAGTGCATGAGTAAAATAAGTATCATTGTCCAAAAACCACTGGTTATTAATATATTGTACTCTGAAGTTTAGAATTTCACAAAATAACTCATTTTCAAGCCACAAAATGGCCATGTGGCGTAGGTCATATGGAAAAAACAAGTACCCAACATGAAAGAACTTGGAAAGAGCTTTAAAATGATGTATAGAAATGTGTGTGTATTTGAGTTCTTCATACTGAATACCCACATTCAAGTTGAGTCATTTTTGGATTGAACAAAAATTTCAAAAATAGACGGATGAGTATTTTATCACACATTACATATTGTATTTTGTTATATTAATCATTATAAATGAGTTTTCCTTGTTCTTGATGACAATTTTTGGAAATAAATGAACTAAAATTGTCAACAAATCAATATTCTCAAAAGGTTTCATTGGGCCTAAATTATAAAAGATAAATTCATTGTTTAGCAGAGGTCATATTGATGAAAGGCTTCTGATAACCGCATTCATCTCATGTAAATGAGACCTATCCATTGGCTACTGCAATTATAGGCCTATATTTAGCAGCGAGAACTACCACACAAGACTTTAAAACAGCGAAAAATACATATAATATGATTATTTATTTATTTTTTAATCATATTTCGAATGGATTATACTTCATCACAGAAGTTTTTCAGGTAGCTAAAAAAAGTTTGCTGTAAGTGCTACCACACCTTAACAACCTAATAGAAAAACCCAGAGCTTGCATTTTGTTAAGATGGTAATTTGTATCTTAGTCATTTTATAGAAATCTCGTGGCATTGTGTGGATGTTTCCTGATGTCAAAAGGTACAGACATCAATGTTGGTAGCCTGATGACCGTATAATTGTTGAAATCAGTGACTTATCATTAGCTGCCGGCAAAAAATACAATTTTAGCAAATTAAAAACAGTTTCATATGTAATATGTTTGGTAGCTACCCCACTGAAGCCCTAGTTCACCTATATTAACTTGATATTGTTTTAAATTGGGCATCTATTATAAATTCAATTTTTATCATTTTATGATGATTGAAGTACTGAGAAAAAGTTGGGAACATTTTTTGCTTCATCCCAGGTGACAAGTACATTGTAGTAAAAAAGTTCAGATAGTGTTATTTTACACAACAAATTCTTACTATTTATTTTATTACATGACTGGAAATGACATTTGTCTGGTTACATGACTACTACAATCCACTTACACAATTTTTTCTCCATTTGCAAAAAAATAAACAAATTCTCAAAGTTGAAAAAAACTCAACTTGAGTGCTGATTTTCAGAATGAAGGACTCAAATACACACGTATTTCTATATATCATTTCAAAGGTCATTCCAAGTTCTTTTATGCCATGTAGTTGTCTTTTCTGTATCACCTACGCCACATGGCCGTTTTTTTGCTTGAAAATGGGTTGTTTTGTGAAATTCATAAATTAAACGCACTGTGTATCAATAACCACATGTTTTGGAACATTAATACTTATTGTACTTGTGCTCTATATAGCAAAGTAATACCATACAAAGCATGAACGTTTTTAAGGCTACCAAAAAAAATCATGAATATTGGATTTTGGTGTGATAAATCAGTCAACTTTGAAAATTTCTGCGGGACAGGCAATTCCATGGAAAGCCATTTCTCTGCTTCTGTTTATTACTTTTGGGTGTCTTATACATTGAAAAAATATATTAAAAAGTTAAGGAAAATATCGAAAGTTTGATAGCTATTTTAAAAATAGACAATTTTTTATATTTTTTTTCCATTTTTCACGATTCATTTGATCATAACTCCAAAAATATTTTAGCTATCGTCCTGCAATTTTGGATTTGCTCTTTCTTGATAATGTTCTTGAAATGTGGGAAGTTTGAATGGAATCGGAGACGCTCATGCTGGAGATTTTCGGAAATTTGGTTGATTTGGTTTGGAATGACCCACATTCTAAATTCTCAATTTATTATATCATACGTAACAGTAACCAGCAGTAACATTTTCTCGTTAGTTTTAAAATATGAAACTAGAATAGCGCGAGCTATAGGGCTACAGGCCCCCTTAACTTCACTTGAGGTGCTATTTGACCTACTTTTTCTGGGGATTGTTTGAATGCTTATGCAGTCAGGAAGGGATTACTTGACTCCAGTTATTACTAGTCAAACAAAATTTTTGTCTACCAATTTGAATATTAGAGTTAGGGAAATTTTTGTAAAAAAATAATGCAAATGGCCTTCTTGCCCCACCCATCGGGTAAGAAACCCCCCCTATTATAATCCTAAAGAAATTTTTTGCTAGTTTTTGCTATTTCTTCGCCCTGCTCAATTCTGGGGCACTTTTTTGACAGTTTTAATTAGCTATTCTGTCAAGATTAAAGGGAAAGTACACATTATTAAATGGTTCCTGAAGCAGCTTCAAGGCCCCAGTGAAGAGGGCCTCATGCCCCAAACCATGCAAGGGCCTCTCGCCCCACACACGCATATCTTTACTTGACCTCATTATTTTGCATTAAAATGCAAAAATCATTATTCAACTCATTTTTATGTGATGGTCATAAAGAGCAATGCAGATATCCATCATACTTTAAGATATTCCGAAGTTATTTTGACAACCCCTTTCAAAGAATAAATAAAAGTTACAAAAACCATCGACATTTTCTTATTTCCTTAATTTCTACTATGATTTGTTGCTGTTTGCCCTGAAAATTTGAGACGTCACCTAAAAAGTCTCTAGGTTGAATGCTATTAATAAGAAAACGCACCAAAAATGTAAGTTTAGGTATAACCCTGGGGGACCTCCTGCAGCACATGAAATTTAGTATTACAGTTAAAGCTTTTAAAATGACATTCTATTGATGATGCAAGGGGCTGACCATTTATTAATCAGGGGGGCTTGGAGTTTTCCTCGGCGGGAAATTATCTATTTCATGCTAAAAGCGGCAGTAATTATTTATTTAAAATCCCCAAATATTCATTCCTAAATCAAGCAACCACTTTTTATGAAGTACCCCTAGCAGAAATAATTATCAAGACTGCCCAAAAAGAATTCATTTATTTTACCAAATCTTAGCAAGAAATTATTTATTTAAAAAAAGAAGACCCCCCCCCCAACATGAAACGGTCACCCTCTAATTTTGGTAAATGCTGAGGGTTTGCAGCTGAGCAGATTAAAACAACATGTTTTTGTGGAAATCTTTGATGACTGTGCAGGCTACTTTCTAAAAAAAATAAAATAAAAGAAAGAAGAGAAAGGCAACATAAAAACCAAAACAATTATTTTTAACTGACCTTGTCTAACATACAGTGTGCAATATTCGTATACATGCATGTATGAATGACAGCAATAGAAATACATTATATGTAACATTTGTGTGTTATCATTATATAAACATATAAATAACCAAAATGTCTATCGGGAATGCTTGCCTTTCAGTAATAGCCTTGAACTATTAAATGTTTTGTATAGCACATCAATATTTTAGGCAATTGATCTTTAATAGGTAGGAATGCTCAGTAGGTCAATAGCCAGATTAAGTGGTAGTTAGTAGGGTATTAGATAGATAGATAGATAGATAGATAGATAGATAGATAGATAGATAGATAGATAGATAGATAGATAGATAGATAGATCGCCACATATTATAAACTTGATTGAATGATTGATAGATTGGTTGATTACCTGGTGCATTTGGTGACATAATAATTTTGCTGATACAGGTTTAGAAGAAGACTGAAGACTGACTGATTGACTGACTGACCGACTAACATATCGATAGACTGACATGCCGACCAACTGATCTATCAACAGGCTGACATACTGACCAATTGATATACCATGAAAATGACATGCCAACCGGCAGTCATGTCGACAGACTGATGTACTGACCGGCTGACATATCAACAAACCAATATATCGACTGACTGATACACTATTGCTCATAAATACGGAATACTTTTTTGAAGAAAAAGTGCCAAATAAATGTAAATTTCAGGGTGTGAATGTAAGCAATGTCCATTGTAAAGGTTATAAGACATCTTCTCTAATCACTCTTTGAAAGCCTTAACTAAATTTTTTGCAAGAATTCTAAATTTTTGGTTTAATGCACCTCACCCTAAAAAACCCCCTGAATTTCCATATTTCATGCTGCTGTAACTTTTCCTGGGGTTGACGCTGCAACATGCGTTTTAAACTACAGCATGTTCTTCCCTTTCGTGTTCACTGGAAGTAGTTACCATTGAATCAAACAATCATGTGCTCCGGCAGAAGTTGCTAAAGTTGTCAATTTCAATGGAGAACGTCGAAGTATTCCATATTTATGCGCAACGGTATATATCAGCAGACTGACATACAGACCAACTGTTATATCAGCAGACTGACATACAGACCAACTGTTATATCAGTGGACTGACATATGGACCAACTGTTATATCAGCAGACTGACATACCAAGCAACTGTTACATCAGCAGTCTGATATATGGACCAACTGTTATATCAGTGGACTGACATAAGGACCAACTGTTATATCAGCAGACTGACATACTGACCAACTGTTATATCAGCAGATTGACATACGGACCAACTGTTATATCAGCAGACTGACATACCAACCAACTGTTATATCAGCAGATTGACATACCGACCAACTGTTATATCAGCATACTGATATACGAATCATCTGTTATATCAGCTGACTGACTTACAGATCAACTGTTATATCAACATACTGACATACGGACCAACTGTTATATCAGCAGATACATGGACTAACTGTGATATCAGTGGACTGACATACAGACCAACTGTTATATCAGCAGACTGACATACCAACTGACTGATATATCAACAAACTGACATACAGACTGGAGACAACAGGCTGACAAATTGACAGACTGACATACCGAACGACAGTCATATTGACAAACTGACATATGGACTGACAAACATAGGCTTTAGTGATACACTGACTGATCAAAAACTGACCGATTTTTAGAGATCTGATTTATGGTGAATTAACTAAATAAAGATCTTAGTGATCTATGCAGTGTGCATAATAGTTAGAAACACAGATTGATTTATTGATCGCAGTTGGTGGACACATTTATTGGTCGGTGACCGTAGATCAATGAAATCTACCTCTTATATCAAATCCCTTTGAACGAATGTCAAACATAGTCAATGGGATATAAGAAATTTTATTTGCCATACCAAAACATTTGCAGCTATTAAAATGCAAGGACAAGTTATACAATATATAGGCAAATCTCTTTGCCAAATATGTACCCATTAAAATTATAATATAACGTATTGTGAACATTTCAGAAACATAGTGGGGGACATCTAGGCCTATCTTTCAAAGTGACCAATCAGTGGCGTATCTAGAAATGACCGGAGGGGGCATAACATGTGGCAAATATTCCTATCTTTTCCATGTTCATTTTTGTTCCAGAGGGGGGGGGGGATAGCCTAATGTCTCCCCTAAATACGTCACTGGACCCAATTTTAGTCAATACGATTAGCAAATAGTTGCAGAAGAGCTATAGTTGTTTTGTTCAAAAGAAAGAAAGAAAACTGCTATTATCACAAATAGAATCTGAATCAATAGCATACTCAGATATCCTGATCCAATAGAAATTCTAATGAGAAAATATTGATGATCATGACTACACAACTTCCATTGTGAAGCTTTTAAAAAGTCAATTTCATATCAGTCATACATCACAAAGTGTTCTGAAAAAGCTATTTTCAAGCAGACTTAGTAGCTCTTAGTACACTTTCTACAACATTGTTGAGCAGCTAATAAAATCTAGATTTATGGTATCTTCCGTCAATGATGGATTGCTAAAAGTTTGAAAATAAGAACATGGTTTTTATTCGTAGATTTGGGTTTCAGTAAACTGAGAAACAATTCTGGGTTTTAAATAATGATTATTTAGGAGTAATACGTCAATTTCATCATGAACAATTGAACATGGGCATTTGTGGTATTCTGTTATGGAACAACCAAACTCATTTATTTACTGGTACGAATTATATAATAACGAATATATTTGTTTTGAAAAATTCCATAATTTTATACATAAAAAAACTGTCATGTAAATTTGCAACTGAAATAGCAATGAATTCTAAATTTAATAATAAGATACTTTGTATAGGACTATGTCATTGAACTATATGCAAAAGCATTGAATTTGTATTGGTTACTATTTTAAAGCATTGAATTAATATTCATGTTTTCTGGCATTTTATTGTTGGTTTTTCTTCTAATTATCATTTATAACAAACTTGTAAGAAAATTTCAGGTGTGAAATACATGATAAATCTACCTCAGACAAAGTAATCTGTTGAATGGCATTTGCAACATGATATCAATATAATGATATAATTCTTACATGTACTGTGGACATGTGTAGCTTTTCACACAAGGAAATAAACAAATCATCATTTCATGAATATTGATAAGATAAGCAAAACTTACCTATTTGTAGAAATAACCAACCAAGAATATCAAAACTAGTGTAAATTCAAGTCAGACATCTCTGAGATAGTCCATAGTTCGACTGAACAGCCTAATCTCTTGAGTAGCAGGCCAAATAATCGATACCATGTCTTGATACCACGTTATGTGGCCACCAGTCCAGCCAGTTCAATTGGATTCCCATTAGTAGTCCAAATAGCAGTCCTACTGGATAGTTGGGTTGTTCTATTGGGTAGTCTACCAAATATAGTCAATGATACAGTTGTCCCTGCAAAATGAGACCCTCTGTTGTAGAACCAACTTCACTCGAAACAATTTTGGATGGGATTTTTTTTTTTTTTGGTTTTTAAAAAATCCAAAATGGTTTTTTGAAACCAAGGTCTTGTGTAGTGTGTAGATATATATATATCACTGTAAAAAGAAGAGTTCTAAATTTACATTAGAACACTTATTGAACACCTTTTTGTAACAGTTTGAGAACGCATCCAAGTGTTCAGAACACTAGGTGTTCATTGATGTACAGGTGTTCTAGTTTAGAACACATTGACATGTTCAGGCCATGTAACAGTTTGAGAACACTAATATGTGTTCAGGTTACAAAAATCAGAACACTGGTGTTCTGTACAACCATTAACCAAAAACAAAATCAGGTAATATTCGATTATTTATTTATAGACTCTCTTGGCTTGGTTTTCCTTTGTACCTACAATGGTCCTACACTCTTACATCCTACATCATTTAGGACAATACAGCTGTGGATGTGCAGTATTTGTAGAATCCCTAATTGGAATGATATGGGAAAAAAGCCCAAAAACAGTCAGACTTTTTCTATGAGCTCTATTTTTTTAGAGTGTTGCCAAATGTGACCGCCTTTCTCCTGCACACTAGTTCTTTTTAGTTAATTTTGCATCCCAAGGAGTGACCGACACTGACCGCACTCTGCAAGTGACCACTTCAAGACTATCAGGCATGGGGACTGACTTAGTCGAAAAGTACTGCTGCGCTTCTACCTTTGTACCGACTCGAGGTTCAATTCCCAGACCAGGCAGCTTGTGTTATACGGAGGTTTTGTCCTGTGCCAAGGGTGCACTTCACCTCATTATTGTGTGGTCCCTGTTTTTCTAATCAGTGTAAAAATATAGGAAGTTAAGCCCTATCACCCAACTTACCCTCAAATGAACTGACTCAGTTGCTTTTACTGGTGTGGGGAAATGCAGGGCAAGGTGGGCTCTCTTTGAAGGTTCCCAGTATGTCGGAGTTGGGTATGGGTCAAAGTCTTTGATAAGTAAGTGAACCACCCTTCCCTATGAAATAACATTGGGCCTGTGTTTCACTTACTTATCAAAGACTTTGACCCATACCTAACTCCGACTACAGCAGAATAAATAGGCTGCGATTGTTATCCCACATGCCTCACATATCGGCCTTTATGACCCAATATGTTTTCCTTTCAACGATGAGAATTCATGCCTCTACAAGCAGTTTGGTTGAGGATGTTTAGCATTGATGCAATGGCACAATATCATGTGGTTCACTAACTTACTGGCAGCACTGTATATTGTGCATTAACCAAACTAGGTCAGATCCATGATGAAGTATGAGAACTTTTTGCTCATGCCCAGAATGTTTTTTTTCTCAAAGCAAAAAATGTGATTTTGACAAATTTAGAAAATGCTTCCCCCATTTTGCCCCATGCTTTGAAATACTGTGGGATATCATGAACGGCATAAAGTTATTAAAGAGGAATAGCAGAACTGACCAAATTTCATAAATGTATAGGCAATATTTTTTGGACTCCGAGAAAACCTTCCTTACCAAAAATGCTATATTAATATTTCGAGGAAACTCAAAATCGTTTTGTCCCACTGCCCATTTTACCCCACATTCCCCTACTCGAACTTAGCAGGTCAGTTGGTAGTTCAATAGTGAAGTTCGCATGGAGTTCTTTTCTTTAGATTGTAATATCAATAAAATCACACTGACTTCAAGATGGGTTCACCTTTTTATTGATTTGAAAACGATTTAGTAGCCTACTCTGGGTCAGGCAACTCAACATATTCAAAGTTGTTTCCAAACACCTGTATCCTTCGAGATTGTGTCTCACTTTGTTTTAATACTAAAATTAATTGTTTCAGGGTATCATTAATTTATTACGGGGAAGACCATTCAGTAGTAAGGGGGGCGGTTGGATATTTTTTGAAATAAACAATTTCTTGATATGTTTTGGTGAAATGGATAAATTCTTTTTGGGCAGCCTTGAAAAATTTCTGCTTGTGGTATTCCTTAACAAGTGTTGTTTGATTTAGGAATATTAATCACTGCAGCCATTATTAAATAAATAATTTCACACCGATGAAAACTCGAAGCCCCCTGCCCACTGATTATTAAATGGTCCCACCCTAAATATAGATCTATATTCAGGACAGGATCCAGAAAATTATGGTGTGGGGGTCTATTGGGCTATCGCGTTGCGAAACGCATAATTTGCGACATAAAGCGACTGCGCGGATAAAATTAACATGTAAAAATATATAAATTTTGGTCTGGTGGGGGAGGGGATGCATCCCCCCCATCCCCCCCCCTGCGTCCGTCCCTGTCTTTATTATTCCTGTTTCCAGATTAGCCACCTAATTATCTCTCCTAACTAGTAAACCTCCAGCTTTTCAGATTAGAGATTTTAAAGGACAATAAAACACTTTGCTATTGGGCTCGAGAGACCCTGTTGATGCCATGGCAAAAACAAACATTAGGGTCAAATGTTTACTGGTTGCCATTTACAGAGGGAATTAACAATCAATTGACAGGGAGGGAGATATGCAAGCAAACTTCATGACTTTTTTAAACACCTTTTATTCACGATCTCTTGCAACCATACCTCTTATTCCCCATTAAATCAATTTAAGTTTTGGACAAACTCATCTAAATTTACAAGCCTACATTGTAATTTTAATAGAATTTCAAGTTTTGGACAAACTCATCTACCAGCCTAATTTTAATAGAAACTTTTAGAATTTAAAATCAAGAAGTGCTGTGTCAGTGTCTACAGTGCCGCCTGTAAGTATGTGAAACAGGTGAAGTTTCACCATTGGGTCAATGCTAAACATCCTCAACCAAACTTCTTGTGGAAGCAGTGGCGAAGCACAAACCCTCATGCGATGAGATTAAAACATAAATGACAATGTTTATGGCATGTGGGATAACAATGGCTACCAATTTTCTTTGCTGTACAGAGTTGGTCAAGTCTTTGATAAGTAAATGAAATGCAAAGCCAATGTTATTTCAAAGGGAAGAGGGTTCACTTACTTACCAAAGGTTTTGACCCATAAGTGTTTAGCAACGAAAATTTGCAGATCCCACAAGCATGCAAGTATTGTCCTTTATGACCCGATGTGTTTTCTGCTAATTGGATCAGCATCCTTGCTCCCACTAGCAGTTCAGTTGAGGATGTTTTGCTCCGACCCAATGGCAGATCATCACCCAATTCACTTACTTCCAGGCAGCACTGTAATCTGAGCAAGTGACAGATCCCATACACGGGGGTTAATGTGATTTCTGACTCTCTCATCTCATCAATCAACCATTGAGTGGCAAGAAAGACGGATGAACTATCCATACATATACGGAACGGTCAGTTTTACGTGACATCCTGGAGATACATACTACATTTATAAATGATCCAGAAAGGTATGATGAGTTTTACGTGACATCCTGGAGATACATACTACATTTATAAATGATCCAGAAAGGTATGATGAGTCAGTTGGCAAAACTTCTAAAATAACTTTTATCAAAATCTTCAGTACAGCTAGAAAGTAAGCGAAGTATGTTTTGCCACTGGGTCAGTGGGTCAATGCAAGACATCCTCACCTGAGCTGCTTGCGGGATCATGGATTCTTCAACTGATGAATTTTACAGTCTGTCACTTTGACATGACTGAGAGTATATACAATACAATACAATACAATACAATATAGAAAAAGAGTGGACTGTGGCACTGTGAAAATGTCACTTTGTGTGTCATTATCCTGATGATTCGTCATGATCATACCCAATACTTTCAATGTTAATATGATTTAAGGAGATTTATGCCACTTGTTGGTGACAGCCAAAAAAAAAGGGTTATGCATCTAATTTTCACTCTAAAATCAGTTATGACAAGTCAAATGGCCTTCTCTTGATCATGACTAATCAAACAGTCTCTACGTTTCCCATGTTGAAAGTAGTGAAGATGTCACTTCATCGGCTATCATGAGTCACAGAGTGCATTTTTCACATAGTGAAGTGGTCCTCTATATCAAAGTTACAGACTGTAAGGTAGTTAAATCTATCACAGTTATCTTTGTTGTAGGCGTACTCAGAGTTATAATGATGAAATTCTTAGATCATGAATTAAGTGAAACTTAAGGCCAGTGTATTTTCAATGGAAAGAGGATTCACTTAGATATTATCAAAGACTTAAACCATATTCTACAATATTGCAGAATAAAGAAAACTCTCCTTCCTTCCCTCCATGAATCCTCCCCTAATCCATATTAACACAAGAAGACCAGCCACAGATTTGAAAAACTAAATATTATATGATATTATGAAACAACCTCATTTGTAAAGATTAGGAACAGTTTCAGCTAATCCTACTTAATACCAAAATATTTCTTCTAACATTGCCAAGTTCTATGCGATCATAATTTTCATACAGAGAGATTAATGATATTTTATATATTGCCTAAGGCAGATTTCACGAAAAGTTGCAAAATTACTTACCAGGACATGTAGTTACATTAGCACTGATAAGGCCAGACATAATCGATTTGTAGTTTCTCACATTTTCCCAGGGTGCTTTTTCTGCGGAAAGCTGGCAGGACAAAAAAAAAACTGAAATCCAAATCTTTTCTTGTGTCAATCAATTAAATAAAATCATTGGTAAACACTGTTTTCTGTTGGATTAGTGATCAGAGTAACAAAATATTTGGCCTTGTGCTAATGTAACAACGATAAATGATGGAGGACGGAATTTTTTATACTGATCCTACTGCAATATAAATGAAAACACCAGCTGGGTAACACACCTGGCCTGCTCTTGGGAGACCTGGCTTTTAGTTCAGAATAAATTTGAGATCTAGTCATGTGTTCGTTAACGTAATTTGGAAAGATGAATTTCGCTAATGTAACACACTAAAATGGACAGATGCGAAATTGCAGTTACATTAGCATTAAAAAACAGCTAAGTCACGCACTTGTTTATGTTTTTTTTGATGTTTATAGGCAAATAAGACATGTTTGTCAATAAAATTTTAGAATTTCACATTATAAATTGACATAAGTAGCAAGAACACAGAAAAAGGCCATTGTAAAAGTTGCTAATGTAACCCCAGTGTCCTGTGACGGAATTGAGTTACATTAGCAGTCTTTTTTTTTTAAATCTTTTTTTCCATGTTTTTAATGACCAACACAATTACAAATGGTTCCAAAATAATTTTCAACATGTTTTTTATCAATCACATATCATTACAATTTGCTGAATTGCATTTAACAGATTCCACAGAGTGCCAAAGTAAGCACATCTGATGACCAGTAAGTTTGGGCGTCCAAAATTGTCCTAAGTTAACGAGGGATAATTTTTTTTTTTTTTTTTAGAGCAAAAAGCTGCGTATTTGTGGATTATTTTATTGATATTTATTCTTTAGCTCACAGATGTGCTTAGTAATAGGTAAAACTTACTTCGGGAAGCAACGGAGAGAAACCAAAAGGGATGGAAAGTTTAAGGTACCTTCTCAGAGAATTTTTCGTGAAATCTGCCCTAACTGTAAGCCATTTGTATTTGTGTTTGTGTAACATATATAAGTTCCTGATCCCCTAGTGTGGGGAAATTCGTGGTGAGCCTTCCACTGATTACAACTCAGGGTAGCCACAGAGCAGCGCCCATGGGTAGAGGATACAGGAACATTGCCCAAGGTTCCTAAGCTGGTATGCCTTAGCACCCCCCAGTGTTGCTGATTGCCGCACGATGCTGATTGATGAGAAGAAGAATCCGGCAATGCCTATATAGATTCATCCAGGGATGTCAAGGGTCGTTCAGTTGTCCCGCCGCAGGGGCGGATCCAGGAATTTTGGAAGGTTGAGGTCCAGTGGCAATATCCAAGGGCCGAAGGATATGTCCCTGCGCCATAGAACACCAGATACAGTGGTACGGGGGGCACGTGTCCCCCATATTGGATCTGTGCCCCCCAGGTGCCCCCCCATATGAACTTTCCAACTCTGGCTAAATCTACAATTAGTATAGAGGGTGCCCCTCAGAGAATCGCGTGCCCCCCAGGTGCCCCCCCCCCCCAGCTCGAGAAAGCTGTTACAGCCGAAAGGTCTACATGCCCGATTTGCAAATCGGGCTGCTTTTTGCATGCCAGACACTAAAATAGGTCTTTGTCACAATATCTACTCCCCTCACCATGCTTTGCCAATATCCCTCACGAAATATCCAAAAAGTGCAACCAAACCACGTTTTCTACTGAACTTTTCCAAAAGTTCTAATGTGCTATGTTAGAAACTTTGTCATAGTATATTGACAGCCATCTCTTCTACATCAAATAGTGACCAAATAGTGTCTGACGGTTAGGAACTATTTGGACACTATTTGTTAGAACTTTGGGCTGTCATGCACTGCCATCTCTTCTACAACACAAGAGGGCACTTCAATGTAAATGAAGTGCAGCATGTATCCAGGCCTCTGAAGTTGAAGCCCCCTCTGCTGGATATTTTGGAACCAAAAATAGGACCCGGAGAATAATTGGCAGCTGCCAAAGCTCCATACGGTCTGCCAAAGCTCCATATGGTCAGCCAAAGCTTAAGATGGAATATCATCTGATGAAATAGGGTCTCATGAAATATCCAAATAGCATCTTCGGGGATATTTGACCTTTTCAAATATCCTCAAAGTGCTATTTGGAATATCCAAAGTCTTTGAAAAGCACTATTTGATCTTAGACACAATGGCAGTAGAGACATTGTCGCAAGCAGCGTGTCCTACCATTTCACAAAAAAAAAGTAAATGATTTTTAATTGCATTTTAAGCCAGTGGAACAGATCTTTAAAAGTTTTTAATTGGTTGAAATTGAAAACTAAAAAAAAAAATTCATGATGGTCACTATAGGACACTGCAATAAAAGGAGTCAAATGAAATTGAAGAAAAACGAAAAGACTGAACGACAAATTGAAGAGGAACTTTCAGGGAAATTGGTATCTGTTTTCTTGCATTAACTAACCGATTGGTTGTCTGCATATACGTGTTGTTGGTTAGTTATTTCATTGACAAGAAATGTGTCAATTATAATTATGACAATTGCAAAAGGTGTCTTGAATCAAGATTCTCAATAGGTCAACAAACAATGTAAACAAGGATTATATAAAATTGTATGGCTAGTGATTAACAATATTGTCCATCGAAAATGTAGAAATGCACAAAATATTAATCTTAATACATGAATTGTACTATATTTTAAATTTACAATATGCTTCACACACTGAAATTTTCTCCATTGACAGTAAGTAGGTTTCGAAAATTCAGGACAAACTCCATAAAAGGTCAAGGTATATCACAAATGGTTAAATAAATACAAATATTTGATCAAACCGGTGATGCGCGAACTCTTATCTTTATCATGGGATCAAAGATGAGGCCTCGCATAAACCATGTTGAAATATCAACTGAACTGTCCTAAATATTTATCTCTATAAAAGAAGTTGGTCCCATCAGTTTCACTGTCCGTCCTGAAGAGTACACAGCTGAATATAGAAGTCTAGTAAATATTATTGAAGCTCCAAGAAGAACCATGGAACATCTACCCAGCAAGCTGCCACGTCCGGATGAGGTCGGGTTAGCACTGGAAGCAAAGGCGAAGAGTTTAGGAATCAAGTATTTTCTTCCATCATTATGCTCAATGAATATGGGAGTCCGAGCACCCTTAATACCAGTGTAAGTGCATATTTTTTCTTCTGGTTAATTATTTAGTTGAACTAGCATAGTACCCGTGATAATGGGTAAAATGAGAGTAAGAATGGCAGAGAGACGGGGAACAGCCAAGGGCCAGTGTTTCAAGACAGTGTCCCCTCCCTCCCTCCATTGGAGTCCAGGGAAAACACAACTACTATTATATTGGAGAAGATTGACAGTCGTGCATAAATGACTATTAAGTGCACTGGTATATGAACAGTTTGAGAAACCCGACACACTTATGGTTGTTGTAAGACATGAAATAATGTTGCTTGAAAATGTTTAGTTGTGGGTATTGAGTAGTTTGGGAGGGTTAGCGTAAAGCATCCATGAATTAAGGGTACTAGCATAATACCCATGACAAAAAAATTAAAATTAAGGAACCATACCCAGATAAGGTTGTTGTAGGAAGTGAAAGAAAGGAGGGTGCAAGTTTTCATGGGTGAGCAATGGGTAGTTTGGGAGGAGTAGAGTAAAGCATCCGTGAATTAATGATATTGCAAGCATAGTAGCTACCCGTGATAATGGTTTTAAAATGACAGTAAGAATGGTAGAGAAAGGGCTCAGGAGGAACAGGCAAGGGCCAGTGTTTCAAGACAGTGGCCCCTCCCTCCCTCCATCGGAGTCCAGGGTTGGTTTTAAAATGACAGTAAGAATGGTAGAGAAAGGGCTCAGGGGGAACAGGCAAGGGCCAGTGTTTCAAGACAGTGGCCCCTCCCTCCATCGGAGTCCAGGGAGAACAGAACAAGTAGTACTACTATATTGGAGAGGATCGATAGTGGTGCAGAAATGACTAATTTAGTGCAGTGGTAGGCCTATAATATGAGGAGTTTGAGAAAGCTCACCCACTTATGGTTGTTGTAAGACATGAAATAAGGCTGCTTGCAAATTTTTAGTTGTGGGCATTGAGTAGTTTGGGAGGAGTAGCGTAAAGCATCCATGAATTAAGGGTATGATGATGATGATGATGATGCATAATTGCATATAGGCCTAATATAGGCCTGCATGCATATTACAATTTTCAACAGTTTATAAATCATTAAAGTTTTGAAATTGTTTAAAAATCATTAATATTTTTTAATTTTTCTCCATCTTCAGTTCAGCCATCAAAGGCATCGTCTGCAAAGGATTCAACTACCATGGATTCTCTGATTTTGGAACCGGGGCGGAAGAACCAGAATTTTATGTTCTTCCTGATCCCTCATCCCTGATCCAACTGCCATGGAAACCTGAATATGGCTGGATGGCATGGTAAGAATGTTTGAGTATTTTACAGTGAAATTAATTGAAATTAAAAAAATTAAGATAAAAGGTATGTGTAATTTGACCACAGGTGAGTATACCCAAAGCATTATAATCACTCACAAATATCCACAAATATCCACAATTGTGCCAAATATGCTTGTTGGGCATGGATGTTAGGCCTTTGGGCAAAATATAGGGACTTTTGGCAAACTCTAGGGTCTTTGGGCATTACGACTCCTTTTGGCATGACTTTCCCAAAGTTATCGCATCCTTCAAAATATCCGCGAGGCCTTTGGGCAAAATATAGGTCCTTTGGGCGCATGCCTAAATCACTCATTATCGCTCACTCCCGACTATAGTGGATTTTGGCAAAGATCTTATACTTTGGATACATGCCCAAGTCACTAGCAATGACTCTTTCATACTATTGTGGATTTTGACAAATATCCAACTTCGGATAATAGTGAACTGACCAATGAGAATACGCCCATATATCTTGACAAAAGACTTAGCCAAAATCCAAGACAGTCTTTTGTGGATATTTGTGTATATTTGTGAGTGATTATGGATATACACAGTCATGGATTTTGGCTTCTAAAGTCTTTTGACTTTAACCAAAGAGTCTATTTGACTATTAGCCTATTTGATATTAGTCTCAATTTTCATTCCTCTTGGTGGCTATATTGCCAAAATGATTTCACTGGTTTCATTCCAAATATTGTAAAATTTAAATAAACTAAAATTGAAAAAAAAAAAATTAATTGAATATTTATCTAAATACTCTGTTTATTTTTCAGTAACTTATATATGAAAGGCAAAATCTCTCCGTTGTGTCCCCGCTATGCTTTGATGCGCCAAATAGAAACCTTGAAGAAAGCTGGTTACGTCCTAAAAACTGGTTTTGAACGTAAGTTGTGATGTATTTTCAGCTTAATTCTGTCACAAGGCATCAAACCTGATAAACCAAATAAAGTACAGTGGTCCCTGCACTATAAGACCTTCTGTCATAAGCAGAGTTTTGCAGTCAGGTAGCAAGCAATGAAACCAAAACTCCCGACTCCTTTGCCCTCCTGAAAAATGACTCCCGACTCCTTTGCCCTCCTGAAAAATGACTCCCGACTCCTTTGCCCTCCTGAAAAATGACTCCCGACTCCTTTGCCCTCCTGAAAAATGACTCCCGACTCCTTTGCCCTCCTGAAAAATGACTCCCGACTCCTTTGCCCTCCTGAAAAATGACTCCTGACTCCTTTGCCCTCCTGAAAAATTGACTCTCGACTCCTTTGCCCTCCTTTAATAAATTTCTTAAAGTGTGTTTTGACAATTATCTATATAATTGTATGCCTGCAGGAGATATTATTAATGGTGGAAATAAAATAAAGTGCATGACATTTCTTTTCAGCTGAATTTTTCATTTTGGACAAAAACGAACTGAAGGAAAATACTGTCCTGGAAAAGTTAGTATTAAATGAAACACATGCCCTAAACATACTGAACACTTTAATATTTCTGCATAAATAAGACCTGAAAAACTGTATAGAAATGCTGGTACAAAGAACGATTAGTAAAATTTTTTATATTTTTTTCCTATTCAGGCCAGGAAACCGATTCCAAGACCCACTTTTAGTTATGGAAAACAGCAATATTTTGACAAAGATCTTAGAAATTTTGGAGGAGCTGGGATGGAAACCTTATCAGGTAATTGAATGCCATTGCATGTTTGTGACTTTGTGCGTTGGATTGTTGTTTTACCCAACCCTGATCAAGATGTTAATCTTGAGGAACACATACACTCTTAACAAAAAGGTTTTATATGGAACCCTTAAGGGTTCTATAAGCTGGTATAGATAACGAACCCTAAAAGGCTCATTATATTAATTAATACTTAACTTTAAAAAGGTTCCAACGGTAAACAAAAACAACCTTTAGATGATAATCCAGCTGCACTGAACTCCCACAATGGAACCCCTTTCTCTTAAGTACGTATATGGCCTTCCCACCAAGTATTGAACCTTTTCAATTCAATTGAACCCTAAAAGTTTAGAACCTTTTTCGGCTGGGGGTTCTTTATATTTACCATCAAGAACCTTTACGTTAAGAGTGTCCGACACACTGTAAAACCAGCTGCGTCACTTTCACAGCAGCTGCTATAATGAATTTTAACAAGAAATTCTTTTAAAAAAAAGAATTGTAGGGACCTAGTATTAAATATGAGGTTCTTCGAACACATATCTGTAATATTCTATTGATTTCTTATGTATGTGCTGTTACATCTACCTCCAATGTACCATTCATATAACTGTGATTTAACAAACCTACCTACAATGTGACCTCATGATTAGGCACGCCTAAATACAAGTGTTGGAACCACAGATACCAAACCAGGCAATGAGCCTTTTAAATTATCTATCATGAACATGAAATTTTCTATATCTGTAACAATTAATTGTGACTTGCATATTTGGATTGTTACCCTTTCTATGTGCTTATGAACATTAGAGCAGTTGTGAGAAGTTGAATATTTGAGTATTTTGACACTTACTCATAAATACTCCATTAGAACGTGTCCACAACTTGAACTTGAACTTTATTTTTATTTGTACCAAAATGAATACATAAATATAATATAATCATAAGGCACAGCAGGGCCAATAGTTTTGACAAAAACTGCGAGTGACTCCTGCTTAGTACTACAAAAACAACATCTAATTAAGCTTTTAGATAATTACAATCTTATAACACTGATTACATTCTCTGATTACATGACCATACATTTAAAACACTATAAAAAAAAATAGAAATTTTATCTATCATAAATCTAAAAATAGAAAAAGACAATTTACGTGAATATACAATATTGAATCTTGTGACAAGGATTACATTTTCTGAGTACATGACCATACAATTAATACATTAGATAAGAATTAAAAATTTTATCTATCATAAATCTAAAAAATAGAAGTAGACAATTTGCGTAGAATGCTGACGGAGGTAATAGAGTCAGTTATGGCATAAATCGATTGCAAATGTAACAGTTCCTTATGGTACATGGCAAGGAATATTTATTGATGAAAAAGGTTTTTAATTTAGACGTAAAGATATGAATAGAGGCTGTACGATGAGACTTAATGTCCTCAGGTAAGCTGTTCCAGGATTGAGCAATTTTGTAGTTAAGGCATTGTTTACCAATTTGGGATTGAACTGAGTTTATGTGGATGTTTGCTCTTCCACGGGTGGAATGATGATGAGTTGTTTCGTTTGCTTTCAAAGTATCTTTAAAATATGATGGTAAGTAATTGTTCAGGGCTCTGTAATATAAAAGACAAGATCTGAACTGGTATAAGTCGGCTAGTTTTAAGCTTTTGTATTTATGAAATGAATGAGTGGTGTGAGAATTGTATCTTTTTTTGTCAATGATTCTCATGACCTTTTTTTGTAAAACTTGGATTCTATTAATTGTTGAGTTAGGTGAATTTCCCCAAGCTATTAAGCTGTAGTTTAAATACGGTACCACCAGTGAGTTGTAAATAGTGAATAATATATTGGAAGGAAGTTCATGTTTAAGTTTATTCATAATGCCAGCTATCCGAGAAATTTTATTGGCTGTTCCATCAATATGGTTTTTCCAGTTTAGCGTGTCAGTAAGAATAACACCAAGAAATTTAATTTGGTGAACTCTTTCAATTTGAGATCCATTAAGGTAAAAGTCTAAATTAGCCTCATTTACTGAGCTCCTTGGTGTATGAAAGATCATGAATTTAGTTTTCGAGACATTGATAGATAATTTGTTTGCGGAGAACCAGTCACTTATTTCTTTAAGTTGATCATTGATATTCTGGTTAATGGAGGGAGTTATGGATTTTTCGAAGGGAAATATAATGTTCGTATCATCTGCAAATATTATAAATTGCGCATTGGATGCTGTTTGAGCGATATCATTGATGTATAATATAAACAATAGCGGTCCCAGTATGGAGCCCTGCGGTACTCCAGTGGAAATGTGTAGTGTATCAGATCTAATCTGTTTAAAATAAGTGAATTGTTTTCTGCCATATAAGTAACTTGAAAACCATTTGTGGGCTATTCCACGAATTCCATAGTGATATAACTTGTCTAGAAGTGTATGGTGATTTAACGTGTCAAACGCCTTACTTAGATCAAGAAAGAGTCCTAGGGCTTTATGTTTTTTGTTTAAAGTCCCTGAAATCAGATCTTGTAATTTTAATATGGCTAAGTCCGTGGATAAATTTTCCCTGAAGCCGAATTGACAGGGAGTTAATAGATCATTTGTTTTTAGATAATTTTGTAATCTATTGTAGACTAGTCGTTCCAGTATCTTAGAGAACGTAGGCAAGAGAGAAACAGGTCTATAATTTGTAAAAGAACTTTTTGGTCCATTTTTATGTATTGGGATAACTTTAGCCAGTTTCATTTGGTCAGGGAAAATTCCATTCCTAAGACTAAGGTTACATATATGAGTCAACGGTCTCAGAATTGGCTGAAAAGTTGATTTTAACATTTTTGGACTAATCTCATCATATCCGTAAGAAGATTTTGATTTGAATTTTTGAATAATTTTTGCAATTTCTTCAGCCGAAGTTGGCCTAAGAAAGAGAGAACCCACTAGATTTAAATTGGGTAGAAAAGTACTCGGCTGCCTAGAGCATGGGGTTATTTTGTTTGATAAATTTGGTCTTGTATTTAATTTCCTCTTCCTGACGCCTTACTAGGTCTCTGGTTTTTTTTAGTTTTATAGATAATTTGTATCGCTGTTTCATTGAGGTAATGATGCCTTTAGTGATCCATGGTTTAATTTTATGAAATTTCCTGTTAAACTTAGAAGTTCTTACAGGGAGTTTTTCATTCATTATTTTGGTGTATATATCAATAAAAGAATTATATGCAGTCTCTACATTTGAAGAATTTATGACATCGTCCCAGTTCGCGTCATTAAGAGCATTTTTGAAGGAGTTCATTGACGCCTCGTTTTGGACTCTGTATGTGACATTCTTTTCAAGACTTACGTCAGGGTCAGTCAAATCTAAGGAAATGAAGTTAATATAATGATCAGTGATGTCAACTGGTATTGTTCCTTGGTATGTTGGAACATCTGAGATTTTTTGGAATATATGATCAATTAAAGTAGCCGAGTTGTTAGTCACTCTAGTTGGCAGTGAGATTTTTGGAATAAAGCTATTACTTATAAATGAGTCTAGATAAGCATTTGTTAAAGCATTGTTTTCAGACTTGATGAGATCAATATTGGTATCACCAACAATTATTATTTCCTTATTTTTATAGTTCTTAAAAGATTCTAGCACTGAATCAATAAAATTATTAAATTCATGTACACTGTTATGGCTTGGCGAGCGATACAAGACACCAAGTATAATAGATTTTCTTCCATATTCAATTTCAATGAAAAGACAATCAAAGAGATTTTGTTTGTCAGTCGGAACGGAAATTGCAAGTTCTTTATATTCTAATTTGTCAGAAATAAAGATAGCTATACCTCCTCCTTCCTTTTTTTGGAGTTTATGTTTAGTGATCATCGAGTAACCTTTAAACTTCACATAGTCACATAAATTTTCGTCAAGCCAAGTTTCCTCGAACGTAAGAACATCAAAATGAAAATTTATGATGTTGTTCATTAAGACTTCATATTCGGTTTTATGTTTAGGCAGACTTCGAGCATTTGTGTTTAAAATGGAGAATGTTTTTGATGAAAGAGATTCAGTAAGCTCATTAAACTTATCAATATCATAGTAATGCGATGGAGAAAACATTGGTCTAGAGTTCTCTACATGATCATCGTTA
This sequence comes from Platynereis dumerilii, assembly GCA_026936325.1. NCBI lineage: Eukaryota > Metazoa > Annelida > Polychaeta > Phyllodocida > Nereididae > Platynereis > Platynereis dumerilii. Next base: position 9,777,079 of record JAPTHN010000008.1, read on the forward strand.
AAATTCTCTAGCCATGTGATTGTTTGGTCAGGAGTAGCCATAGGTTTTTAGGGTACTCAAAACTCTTTGTTTTTTTACAGAGAACAATGTATTTAGTAACCTCATAAGCATTCTACTAAAATATTTGAACAGTCTTGGTTGAATGTAACTCGGAGACATGTAGCTCAGAGACAGGTACAAGAAAAGTGTTTCATGTAGCATAATATTAAAAAGCACCATATCTAGGAACAATGCAAACATATCAAATCAAGCATGCAAATACAATGCATAGGGCATAGGATTGACAGATTAATAGTACAGGTAGGTCCAATGATAGTTTTTACAATGGAACATTAATAACTTTCACAGTTCCATAATTACTAATTTTAAGTTTATCATGAATGTCATAAAAAATAATGTAATAGTGTCTGAATTAATAGTTCATCGAACATATAAGATATAATGTCGTGATTGATTGGCTTATAAACAATAACATTGAGCATTGAATTTATAAATTCTAATTTAACCAAAGCAGATTGTATTCGAGAAAAAAAAAAAAGAATACTATTAAAATGTTATAAATCGTCCGTAATTATAGATAGCGATTATTGAATGATAAAAAGTACAACTACAGTTTACATAACTGCCTGCATAATATAGAGTTATAGGATTATAGAAGTCATTTTTTTGTCTAGTAAAAAAATTGAGATTATACTGATAACAGATATGTAACTTTAAAAACACAGTTACTGCATTGTAAAGGAAAATAATACAAAACCTTTGGTAATAACAAAGTATAATGCTTAAGTAATACTGTCGCTTTGGTCTAATGCTGAGTTAAGCGTATGGCAGGATTATACAATGGCAGAACTATACAATGGCAGGATTATACAATGGCAGGATTATACAATCTTAATTAGTGGCAGGATTTTGCAATGAAAATAAAACAATCATCTGTTTAGCACCTCGTAATAATAAATTCGGCAAATAACAGCAATGTTTACGGAGCTATATTAAATGTCTTTTAGATGTTTTCGTATTTCTTGGAGAGTTTTTCCCATCAAGTTTCCGCCTTTCCATTTATCATATACTGTGACATCGGGGTGGGTCCTGTTCATGCCTATTCCGAAGACGGGGTGTTTTGTTGCTTCTCCCAGATGTCTTGATCCTGTTGCTAACAAATAACTACGGGCCGTCGGGTTCTGGTCATACTTCTGCCTGTTTACTTGTCGTAAGATTTGTGGTGCAGACTCTTCCCATGTGGTTTTATCGTATCCGGCTATTTTCTTTCCGAGATCCATCTGCTTGTACGGGTCCTTTTCTGCCATAATCTTTTGTGCTGTTTCGAGGTCTTTGAACAATTTCGCTTTCGATGTCTGGATGTACTGCTCGTTTGTGTTATAAATTCGTCCGTCCACTTTTACGTCCATTACATGCAGGTTACTGAGAGGGGAATCTTGCGAGGAAAAAACGGTCACTTCTTCGGTAGTTATTGTCGATTGGGTGTTCATTCTCAACGTGTCCGGAAGCTCTTGTAGATTGTCTATAGTGAATCTTCTCCCGTTTAAGAAAAGGACATCCAACTTTAAAGAAACCTGTTTAAATTCAGCATTCTTTCTTGCTGCAAGGTAAATCGGGAACAGTTTCTTGCGATTTGCTTTAATTGACGGTGGAAAGTCTTCACTCATCCATATGTCTGTCCCTCTTAAAGATGCTCTTTTGGTCCAGATGTCGTCTCTTTGTTTGAGTGTGGAGAATGTTACTGCAATAGGTCTTGGTCTATCTTCACTGTTCTTTCCAAATCTGTAAGCCTTATCGAACTGTAATTGTTGGATGTCACTGAGGTCCAATTTTGCATTCAGGATTTAACAACTCAATAAGAACACTGTCCACAACTCAATAAGAACACTGTCCACAACTCAAAAAGAAAGCTGTGCACAACTCAATAAGAACGCGTACCCTCAAATAGAACACCACTGCAGTACACATAAATTGATGACACATAGCACTTGGCTGGTTATTTTTGTCCCAATAGTAAGGGACCTTCCATGTCAATTACTTCCTAATTTGGAGTATGCAACACAGATCTGAGATGGTCCCTACAAAAAGTGCTAATTTACGACAGAGAACTGTTGTTTTTACGGACTGTGCTGTTCTTTAAATGGCGACTGGCGACAGGTGGGTTTACAGTGCATCTGAAAACTCATGACGACAGGAAATAAATAGAATAAATTCTTGTGATCTTTGTGTTACTTTCATTTTCAGTTTGAAAAAGAAGCAGGCATGGCCCAATATGAAGTTAGTTTTGATTTCGCAGATGCCCTGACAAGCGCAGACCGGATGGTTTTTATCAAATTCATGATTAAGGTGAGGTAAACAAAACATATGGAGTTTTTGTAAATATACTAGACTCATGCCATACTATCGATAGACAACCACAGAGCTGTATGTGCTTTGCAGTTAATTGAGTGTGGGATACAGGAATAAGAATACCCTGAATGCCCATCAACTAAAACCACAGATCACTGAGAAAACGTTTACAACTGTTATTGTCATTTTTTACTGTAGTTTTTGGACAAAATCCTGCGGTCTTATCGGCAAATTTACAGAAAGTGAGGCCTTCTGTGTATCTGAAAGAAATGTTATGATTTTCACTTTCATCTAAAATTTGCAGAATAATTCAAATTAGAATCATTTATAGGACAAGTAATGCCATGAGATATATCATAACTATTTTTTTCTTAGTGAAATCTGCAGAAGTATGTCGAAAAAGAGTGACACAACGAAGCAAAATCGTTACTAAATTTATTTGGGCTTTGTGATATAATTTTATGATTAACATTGAACATGATTTTGTTGATGATTTCAGGAAATAGCAAGAGAAGCTGGAATGAGAGCATCATTTATGCCTTATCTACCAAATTTCATGCTGGGTATGTTTTTTCTCAAATAACCGACATGTATAATGCATAAATTAAATGGGTGATTCTTTGATAAAGGGACAAAATTATGTTCCGAGAAAAAAGGTGTCTCTAAATTCCTTTCCTGGCAGTTGTTTCGCATTCCAGCAGCAGTGTTTACACAAATAGATCCTATGCATGTTGGAAATTTACAGGACCATGAATTGCTGAATATGGCTGCACTGTATTTTGGACACATGCACAGAAATCACTGAATTACCCCAGATTAGAGTTAACATCTTAACATATTGAAAATTACCCAGGATTAGAGTTAACAACTTAACATATTGGAAATTTTGCTTGAACAGGTTGCGGACAACACATTCACATGTCTCTCTGGGATGTCAACACTGACGAGAATGTGATTCCTGGAAATGGAGAATTGGGTTTCAGTGACACAGGAAGACATTGGTTGGCAGGAGTCCTCGATCATCTTGATGGGTTAACTGCCATTGCTTGTCCTACTGTCAATAGTTACAAAAGGTAAATATATCTCCTATAAGTACTTTTTAAGAAGTGATTACAGCTTCAAATTTAAAATTTCGTCTGTAAGATAACACAAACCAAGTCAGTTGGACAAAAACCTCTCAAGAAGAAGTCATGGCTCCAGAAGTACAACATGTTATAAGCTGGCCAGATCAGATGTGTTACAACATGTCACTTTGATATTAAAAAAATATGGACCAGTTCACTGTGAAAAATGTACTTTGTGATTCGTGATAGCCAATGATATGTCATCTTCTCTACTTTCAACATGGGAAATATAGAAGCTGTTTGATTAGTCATGATCAAGAGAAGGCCATTTGACCTGTCATAACTGATTTTAGAGTGAAAATCAGATGCATGACCCTTTTGTTTGGCTCTCGCGAACAAGCAGGATAAGTCTCCTTAAATCATATCAACATTGAAAATATTGGATATGATCATGACAAATCATCAGCATGATGACACACGAAGTGCCATTTTCACAGTGCAACAATCCACTATTTTTCTATATCAAAGTAACAGACTGTAAAACAAAACATAGTCTGCCACTTCTTAGTCCATGCTTCGGAGTTCTGCTGTGTGTAGACCCTCAGTTATGAGTCTCCTGTATGTAGTGTATAAGACTGATCTGTATCATCTGACCAGCTACCATCTACAAATAAATATACATATGCAGATATAGCATCTGTGAGAGATTGTTTCATTTGACCACAGGAATCGTCACAAAAGATGGAGGGTCACAAGTTTAACAAAGTTGTAAATTTATTAATTAACTTCTAAGACAAGGTAACAAGTTATATTCCTTTTTCTGATGATTATCACTTTATATGGATATTATGTATAGCTATTTATTTTTCAGGTTACACGCCTACAAAAACTTTGGCAACTTCCATGGATATGGCATGAACTCACGATATGTGCCTCTTCGCATTGTCGAGGTGAATGACACATGTGACAGAATCGAATACAGAGTGCCTGATGGCAGTGTCAATCCGTACCTCATTCAAGCTGCAGTGATAGCCGCAGGGTTAGATGGTCTTGAGAAAGCGAAAGGTACTTCTGCATTATTTATTTAGACCCATCAGTACTATAAGGATGCTGATTGGCATAGCATATTCCTGAAATAGATTCCGCATCTGCTACAGAATGAGCTGCAGTCTATACACTTTAATAAGTGACTTTATAGTGGTAAAGCTCATTGTGTTATCAGTTTGTGGGTTGCATCTCAGGATTATGTAATTGTAGCCCTATCCTTTGACAGGGTGCTTTTAGCCGACCGACTTTGAACGTTCTAATGCCCCATTCTCACGGCGAGAACCGGAGAACTTTTTATCCCTGAGGGATAGCTTGAGATGAATTCTAGGAAAAAAATGCCCAACCCGGCGACACACAATGTTTATATAACGATTATATAATTAATCAAAAGCATATCACGGTGGGATAAGATCATAAATCGGCAGGATAAGATCGTAAATAGGCGGAGACAAGATCATATCCGTGTGGGAAAGATCTAAATGCCTGCGGGGCAAGATCTAAATGCCTGTGGGATGTCAAAAATCGTCGGCGGGATGTCAAAAAGCCGTTGGCGGGATGTCAAAAACTGCCAGCGAGGCTGCAAATGTCCCACAGGGAAAGTAAAAATATCCCACAGGGGCAGGAGAGGTCCCCACAGGGGTAGGGGATGTCCTAATATCCCGCTGGAGATGTTTTTGAGTCGTTCTCACTGAAAAAACCCTCACCGGACATCCAAAAATCGAGAAAAATTTGGGCTCAGTCCCGGCGACTTGGAAAAAAAATTTCAACATGTTGAAACTTTTTTGACATCCACGGCGCAGTTCTTTCCATTTCTAGGAACCCTGAGGGAAACAAAAAGTACCTCTGTGGGATGTGAAAAATCGTCAGCGGGATCATCCAAATTTCCAGGAAATACCATCCCGCAGACGCTTTAAGTGCTCCGTAACGTGCCATGAGATCTTAGCATAAGACACCAGACCACACATGTGCCCTCTTTTAAACTGATGTATAGGCTTACCGCATGAGGACTTTTTTGCAAGACAAGTGAAATTTTCCCTAATTTCATTTTCCAGATTTCATGCCATTTCAAATGAAAATTCCTAGGAAACCATTGATTTTCAATAATGTTTTCTCTAATCGTCTGCCCCAATTTTTAGTCTTCATGCCAACATTATGTCTTTCCTAAATTTAGATGTTTTGAGGGGCCACCACCCACCTACTCAACTCTCTCGTAAGCCTATGCCGTAGAGGTTGGAAATAAAGGAGAGCCACACTCTAAAAAATGTCGGAACAAAATTGGTTTTTTAGATTCATGATCTCCATGCACTCTAAAAAATTTCAGACAAAATTTCAATGCAAAAAACCAACATGGATTTTTTTAAAAATCCATGTTGGTTTTGCATTGAAATTTGGTTTTTCAAAAAACCATTTTGAATCTAAAAAACCAATTTTGTCTGAATTTTTTTAGAGTGCATGGAGAACATCAATTTGGGGATATCTGTCTGTCATCTGTGTGTAAAGGCGTAAGATAACATAATAATACCTTTTTTCAGATCCCAACCCTAAGCTCCGCAACGAGGAAGCATTGTTCGGTGAAAGCAGTCCCAAAGACAGCAAAGTCTTGCCGCAGACTTTGGACTTTGCCATCCAAGCCCTGGAAAAAGATGAGACTCTCACTGCTGCTCTTGGTGAACCACTTATTGTAGGGTTTCACACAGTTAAGGAAATCGAAATGGATCCTTACCGAAAAGAAGTTACTGAAGTGGAGAAAAACGCTGTAGAAATGTACTAAGAATATAATTATATTAATTGAAGTATGTGCATACATTGTAATATGTTTAGTTATGGCCAATCCTGTGAAATGCACTAAAGTTTGACAAACCATAAAGATTAAAGTCATTTAACAAAAATAAAGAGATTTTTACTCTGTTTATTTACCAGCCCCTATAGCTCAGTCAGTAGCCAATATAGCGCAGTCAGTAGAGCGCTCGCCTCACATGTGAGGGACCTGGGTTCAATCCCCAGGCTGGCCATCATGTCATTCCATGATGTTGTCGTTTGCATCAGATGTATAATTGGAGGCGCCGTGGGCCCAACTGGAATCAAGTCACTTACTCAGCTGGGCTACCCACCTTAAATAGAAGTACCTTTACCTTTTTTTTACCTTTATTGCTTATACGTTGCACGGTTCATAGCCCCAGAAAAAGGCTGAAAGTGCAGAGATTTGCTGAAGATCAGTTGTCATGCCCAAGGAAAATGCCGGATGTTTAGCCCTCTTCTGTAATATTCATAACCTGGTGAGGAAGAAATCCACCTATTGAAATTCATAATGTTCAGTAAAAAAAAATCTCAAGTGAATTGGTTGAATCTGCCCTGTTGTGTATTACTTATGGTGAGAAAACTTTAAAAGAAATTGAATTGATGTCAATGTGCATCAGTTGGAACAAATAAGATAATTTTAAGTTTTTATTTTACTTTTTAGATAATATATTCATTGGAGAATAAACAAGAACCCAGGGGTTCAAAATGGAGGTGGTGTAGTGTCCGAAGTTGAAGTTCATATCCCCTGAAAATGATATTTCCCTGAGTGCCCAGAACCAGCTATTGTTAATATATTCTGTGCTAAATTTCAGGATTTTACAAAAAATCCGTTTTCAAGCCACAAAATGACCATGTGGCATAGGTGATATGGAAAAAAGAATACATTTCATAAAAGAACTTGGAAGCTTTAAAATGATGCATGGAAATGTGTGTGATCTGCAAGGTAAAACCTGGGAATCTTAAAGTAAGACATACTCTATCCACTAATAGCATTAGTTGTCTCAGTGTGGAACACTGGATACAGCAGTTCCAAAACAAAATTTACACTAAACTAAAGTACATATGGCTTTAAAAGTTACTAACATGTTTAATTAAAATATTTGTTGAAGTTTACCAATTTATTCATTACCATTAATTTGCGAGAAACCAAAATTATCAGACACCCTAATATTTTTTCTAGTTTTTTGGTTTTTAAGAAAATTTCGAAGGATTGGCCCTCCTAATGAGTTTAGTCATTTAAAGAGGTACAATTTAGACATCTACATGCAAAATTTCAGAGGTCTAACTCCAAAATGGACGGAATCATTGAGCATTGAAAAAATAAAAAATGTTCACATTTTTGCTGAATTTGCTGTTACTAATTTTTGTAAGAGCATTTAGACCCCAAAAGGCAAATTTAGAGTATTTAATGCATAACATGGCAGATTTTCATGATCATAGGTGTAACTGTTTCGGAGTTCTGCTCCGGAAAGGAAAAAAAAATTATTTTTAATTTCCAATATTTTACAAAAACTGTACCGAATGCTAGAATACAGTGGCGTAGCTAGAAATCCAGGAGGGGGGGGCCAGGGTCTGAGCTGGGGGGGCCCACCTTTCGCGGCATTTTTGGGGCAATACAAGGGCAAAAATTAACGCCGCAACACAAGCCCTCTTTACAAGTGAGAAAGGAACATTGACGTGCTTTTCTTCTGGCATAGTATTACACTCACTCCATTTATTATTCAATATAGATAATTAGATATTGTACAAATACCACTAAATATTCTTTTTCAACTACTTTTTAGGGAGAAATGACTTTTTATAAAACCAGTAGGACAAAGTGCAGAATGTTGATTTCAGCTGCTCAATTTGTTATGCACACGGAATGAGACAGGGACATCAGCTTCGTTTTAAAGTGGTAGGGCAAATTGGGCCAAAGCCTTCACGGAAGTCGGTCCTTGGGAACGCTCAAAATTATTTTTTTATCTGCTCAAATAGGCCAAGAAACTGATAGCGCTTGCTGGAAATGACACAAATTCCAAAAATATAGGGAAATTCCATGCAAAAACTGAGCAGTTTCTTCTAAAAATCACTCTGGATAATCAGTCCTCTCCAGAAATATTTTAAAGGCGCAATATTTCTTTGGCTCTATAATGGCAATGGAAAGATTTCGAATTTTTTTAATTTGCGTGGAATCGCAATAGATACGTAGGAATACAAGAGGGAGGGGGGAGGTTAAAATTTTGGAAACACTAAGATTCTAGGTAAAAAGGCAAACAATTTAGGTAGATTATTAAATAAACATATTTAAAAACTAATTGCATCCACAAGATTTCTTTTGAAATTGTATTAAATCTGGACCTTGAAAATTTGGCCAAATGTCACAAGGCCGCACTAAAAAGTTTGGATGCAGGTATTCCTATTGCAACATAATTTCAAAGAAAATAAAAAATTGTCAAATGCTTCGAACTTTTTAAAGGGCAACTGTCATTCTAGTGAGCGCCGGCTCAGGTCACAAAGACGGGCGTGCTCTGCTCAAATAAATTTTCAAATTTCTCAAATCTGAAATGGGGGGGCCAGTGGGGGGCCACTAATCCATTTGGGGGGCCTTGGCCCCCCCAGGCCCCCCCCATAGCTCCGCCACTGCTTGAATATGAACACCAAAAGACACATATATTCTACAAGACCAATTCATGTGCCAAATATACATGTGCAATAGCTTAGGCACAGTGGCCAATACACAATGTGTGATGCTGCCCATAATGGATCCAGGCAAGATAAAAACGAAGTCACGTCAGAAAATAACAACATGCCGGCTATTCATTCCTATGCCAGTTGCTTGCTCTATAATCAAGTTAGCTTGCATTCTTGACACCAAACACCTCCAAACAACTTGTTCAAGTCAAGGCCCAAAAGACATTCTGAAAATGCTCAAATTTCAAATTTCCCGCCAAACTTTCCATTTTGTCATTGTGACTGCATCAATGGAGATATGTACACACCTCCATTGAAAATAAATAATTGTTATCTCACCACAGGCCTAATATGTTGACTACAGGCCTGATATTCACCAATAACCATATATATGTCCTCAATATTTTAAAAGTTTTAAAAGCAACAATTGATTCCTATTCTCTTGGCTGCCAATATAATTATTACGGGTAAACTGTAAACAAATTTGGCTGCCTGTTACCTACCTTTCATCTTAATTGCCATTACTTCATTAATTTATGCATTGTAGGCTTACATACCTCAGCTCAAGAATGATCCATCAAGCCATGTTAAAGTGGATTTTCTCAATGAAGGTGTACAATATTTAAGAAATAAGGAAAGGTCATTAAAAATTGGTGCGGGGGGGGGGGGGGGTAATAAGTTTCTTCACATGATGCAACATTACACAATTCACAGTGCCCCTATCGATTTTAAGTTTTTTGGTTGATCACACTCATATTTCAGTAGTGAACGGAGGCGTAGGCCTTGAGGGAAATGTTTTAGATCATTTGCAGTGACAATTATTGATGGAAAGACAATTTCATTGATTTCTGTGACCATTGCATTTGTGTTAAACATGTTTTGCCTAAATATAGTGTGCAGAGTGTGACAAACACATGTGACTGTTTGCTTCAGACCAATAATACAGTGATGAGCAAGTTTGTGGCCTTCCAACATTGTCCCCAGTAATCAGACTAAATCAGTGGTATTTTTTCTGTGTGGTTAATTGTATATAGGCTGGATTTGAGCTATATTAAACCTATATTGAGAATGTTTTATATCAAACATGCCACAGAATGTTATTTACTGTGTTGTTGTAAGTCATATCTGTGAAGTTTCATTTATCAGCATCCTCAATGGTCTTTAGGTGCAGAAATTACCTTTCCACATTTCCCTTTCCCAACAATTTTTATAAGATAATTAATTTTTTTATGTGTTTCACCATTGCTCAATGATCTACATGTACACCCTGTTGTGTGCACACTCATGACAATTCAAACATGTTTCAATGCCAAATCACAGTTTGGTATTAATATCAAGCTAATAAGGGTCAGTGGCCTAGCTAGAAATCCAGGAGTGGGGGGCCAAAGGGGGGCCAGGGTCTGGGCTGGGGGGCCCACCTTTCGCGTTTTTGGGGCAATACAAGGGCAAAAATTAATGCCGCAACACAAGCCCTCTTTACAAGTGAGAAAGGAACATTGACGTGCTTTTCTTCTGGCATAGTATTACACTCACTCCATTTATTATTCAATATAGATAATTAGATACTGTACAAATACCACTAAATATTCTTTTTCAACTACTTTTTAGGGAGAAATGACTTTTTATAAAACCAGTAGGACAAAGTGCAGAATGTTGATTTCAGCTCTTCAATTTGTTATGCACACGGAATGAGACAGGGACATCAGCTTCGTGTTAAAGTGGTAGGGCAAATTGGGCCAAAGCCTTCACGGAAGTCGGTCCTTGGGAACGCTCAAAATTATTTTTTTATCTGCTCAAATAGGCCAAGAAACTGATAGCGATTGCTGGAAATGACACAAATTCAAAAAATATAGGGAAATTCCATGCAAAAACTGAGCAGTTTCTTCTAAAAATCACTCTGGATAATCAGTCCTCTCCAGAAATATTCCAAAGGCGCAATATTTCTTTGGCTCAACAATGGCAAGGGAAAGATTTCGAATTTTTTTAATTTGCGTGGAATCGCAATAGATACGTAGGAATACAAGAGGGAGGGGGGAGGTTAAAATTTTGGAAACACTAAGATTCTAGGTAAAAAGGCAAACAATTTAGGTAGATTATTAAATAAACATATTTAAAAACTAATTGCATCCACAAGATTTCTTTTGAAATTGTATTAAATCTGGACCTTGAAAATTTGGCCAAATGTCACAAGGCCGCACTAAAAAGTTTGGATGCAGGTATTCCTATTGCAACATAATTTCAAAGAAAATAAAAAATTGTCAAATGCTTCGAACTTTTTAAAGGGCAACTGTCATTCTAGTGAGCGCCGGCTCAGGTCACAAAGACGGGCGTGCTCTGCTCAAATAAATTTTCAAATTTCTCAAATCTGAAATGGGGGGGGCCAGTGGGGGGGCCACTAATCCATTTGGGGGGGCCTTGGCCCCCCAGGCCCCCCCATAGCTCCGCCACTGATAAGGGTCTCGCCTGCAAATATGTTAGTCTAGAATCTCTGGAAGTCTTTTTTATTTCATTTTCTTTGTCCTAAAATTAATGCAATCATGCAGTCAACATTAATACATACAATGGCATACATGCACTTCCAAGAACAAAGCAAGACGTGACTTTGGGTTATTTGTAAACAGATATGCATTGTTAACATGACATTTTAAAGATATGTACACTTTCAAATGGCTTACACAACTTGCCTGTCAGGTTTGTTGGTGGTACATTAACATTTTTCAAATTTCAGATTTTCTCATCGATATTTTACAATTGCACAATGTCCGGTACGATAATTATTTTCTAATTACACAAAACTAAAAAAAAAGCGTATTCCAGACACATGTATTTGCCTTAACTAAATTTCAATTGGTCTTGGGAGGCATAAAAAATAAAGATATATGGACATATTATACATCATTGAACTCGTATTTTCAGCGATAACAAAGATAGGATGGTGGGACTTTGAAACTTAAAAATAATATTTTTTCCATTGATTATCACCCCAACCTACAGTAGCGGACGAAAGTTTAGGCCACATCAATATTTTGTTAATATCATTGCAAATAGGTGGCTAACTGAAAAATTTCTTCATGGATATTTTTGCCTATGTATCAGGCAAACTATTTTTAGCACTTACTTCAATATGTGTGATAAACAAAAATTTCAGGTGGTCTAAACTTATGTCTGATGCTGTTTACCACCACAAGGCCCCTCAATGGCATGGTACTATTGAGGAAAAGTTTGTGAATGATTCAATATCATTTTAGATGAGTCACATAACCATTATTCAAATGATTTGAAGGCGATCAGTCATCACACAGGGAAAAAATCATTTTTTAACTTTTTTCTCACATTTCCAATTTAGGGGTAATAATGGTGATTTAATGCTCCAAAACGGTTAGAATATGAATGGTCACTAAGAATTATCAGGAACATATATATTTAACACATTTTCATCCCTGTAATGGAGTGTGCAAACACTAGACACCCAGTCACACTGCAAAAAATGTATTTTTTCTGTGATTTGTCTTCCAGATGCCTATTTGAGGCATCATAAAACAGTGAAAGGGGAGTTTTCATTGGCCTAGGTATGTGTCCTGTTAAACCAAACAGCTTTTCTTTGTTCTCATAACTTCGGACGAAATTACAGTCATCACTCTGGAAGGTGTATTGAAATGTAATGTTAATGAATGGGCCAGTTTTACGCCTTCCATAAAAGTGAATGCAGTTTCATCTGAAGTAAAGCGAATCAACAAAAGCTGTTTGGTTTTGGTGTGACAGAAGCTTGACGATCTTTGCAATGCCTGCAGTTTTGGAGATGACCAATAATTCATGCTGCACGCCTGCTAACCCTCAGCTTTGACAGACAGGGACAGGGTTGGGGAGGTGGCTCTATGGATAAGAAAAAGTGTATGGAGCCATTTTTGGTCTTCTTACATTAAAATGGTATAAGTCTAGGTCATTCCACAATTATGATTAATTCGCTTCCTGTTCATGCAATTCCAACATATTTGCACTGATTCATTAAAATAATTTGTGGTTTTGCCCCCCTTCCCCTCAGGGAAACGAAACATCCGTTTGCAACAATTCCCTACTTATGTGTTCATGGACAGTTATCTATCAACTTATTAAATGCCCATGAAATTAACAGTGCTTGTGTCCAAACGGGGTTTCCAGTTTAAGAAAAAAGCCAAAAAAAAATTTAATGGAATTTTTTAATAAAAGGTATCAAATACATTCGACTATAAAATTCCTTTTGATTTAAAACCGTTTTCTTGCCAAAGACAAAAAGACAATGACTATGGCGAAGGTTTATTTATTGTCGGATTTTTCAACAGTACATTATAGGCTACTCCACCAAGACAGTTTTCTATTGTCTTTTGCCGTGGTATAACAAACAGATTTGTTATACAACTGATGGGGATTAAGTTATCCTCTTGTACTACTTTTTCTGCAAACAACACACCTAAAAATGACAACAAAGCAACACACTTCAGTTCCAAATCCTTCAGGAGTCATATATGGAGTATAACACAGTGGACAAAGGTGGCAGCACTGTCCATGCAAAATGTGGCTGTCTGCTTGTGTGAGGGTTCCACAGAAAAATCACTTTTTGACATTTTAACAAAGTGTCATCCACTGCTTGCATAACAAATAAATAGAATAAGACCACCTTGACTTATCGAACACAGTAAAAAATTAAAATGTCATTAATAAGAGAGTAATAATTATAATCCTATTTAGCCTTCTGTTTACTGCAGGTGGCTGTTCCAAAACATGATCTTCCTCCCTCTGGGCCAAATTTCAATGGGCTTCAAACATGATTCAAACCTTGAAAATGCCACAATACAATTTACTGTAAGTTCTCTAAATTACTTCTGTTGACTTCTTTGCGGCAGAAATTTTAGCACAAAGCATGATGAATAATTCTATAGAATTATTGTAGTCACTTCCTGTGATAGTATGTTTGCAAGATTAGCAGAACGTAGGGGCCCAGCCTGCATGGGTTGCAAATTATTAGGTGTGATAACTATTCCATTCACCAATCCCCTTAATTGTTCGTTTTCAGTGGCTTTAATACATGAGTATCCTAACATTGAGGAAAATAGCATAACAACACTTTGAACACGACTTTAAGCTGAAATAAACGTAACACAAAGCATTTGTCGTTAATGATGATGGGTTAATGCAGTTACAATCCTAAATGGTTTGCTAATCAATGTCAACTTGGTTCATAGTTTTTTTGTGTTACATCGTTGTTTGTTTCAGTTTTCTTCACTGAACAAGTTAAGTACTTCAAGTGACAAATACCTATAGAACCTCCAAGGAGTTCATGTCAAAGCCTATGAATATTTATATATCCCTAGCTTTGTAGGCATGTATAAGTCACTACTTGTTTTCGGTGTATAACTAACATTTCAGGTGGTTATTTATCGAGGGCTTTAAATAACAACCTGAAATGTTAGTTATACAGTATACACTCCTGAGCAAAAAATATGGACCTTTATAGAATTTCATATTGTTTTATGCCTTTGACTTTTGACGTTAATGTAATAGGACAGAAAATCAGCAATGCAGAGGAGCCTTGGAAAGCAGGGAAATATGAATGGAAAAAATGGACATTTTGCGGTGCACAAAGTTGTCAAGAAGCATAGCCAAAAGACTGTGCTGCTTAAAAATTCAAAATAAAACACAATTCCACAATAAGATAATGTCGTTATTGATTGAATGACAGGAAATGAAGCTTTGTTGCTGTGTATTTCCCATAAAAATCAAAGCACATTGAAATGACGTAAATTCTACGATGGTCCATTTTATTTGCCCAGGAGTGTACATCTCAAACTCGTTGTATAACCTAAACCTAGCTTAAAGCTATATTGGCCGCCAAATCTTTAAACAACATTAAGTGACACATATATGCACTGGACGCATCACATACTCAAATTTTCTCTATGGGTAGTGAGCAAATCGAGAAAATTTAGGACATAATTCATGAAAGTCAAGTTACATAAAAAGGGTAAAAAATTGCAAATACCTATTTGAAGAACCAGCGATGCGCAAAACTTAAAAATACAAGCTTCTCCAACTGACCCAGATTTTAATTTCTATAAAAGGTGTTTGTACCATCAGTTTAACAATATATCTTGAGGAATGCACAGCTGATTCTGCAAGTTTAATATTTTGAATTTCAAGAAGAATAATCATGGAAAATTTACACAGTAAGCTGCCTCTTCCGGATAAGGTCGGGTTAGCACTGGAAGCAAAGGCAAAGAAATTAGGAATCAAGTATTTTCTTCCATCGCTATGTTCAATGAGTATGGGAGTCCGAGCACCTTTAATACCAGTGTAAGTGTCAATGTTTTCACATTATATGCATGGTTATAATATTTAAGCTGGAATTAACAAACATAAAAAAAAAAGCTGTCTATTTACTCAACTTGGTTGGCAATGACACAACAGTACAACACTGAGTAAATATAAAATTCCACTTAAATTTTGATTTGTTATCCTTGGCAGAAATCTTGGTACATTCCAGCTTTTAGTCCCCTTTAGTAACTAGGGTGGTCCAAAACCACTTTCTTCTAGATTTCTCTGATTTGAATCTTGCAATCTAATCTTATATAAACAGTTCAACAAAAATAAGTCCCCCTTTGGATAAACCTGAATATCTCAAAGATTCTATTGCTGATTTTTATGACAGTTGGATGAATTATAGCCCCACATTTCGACCTTACATGTGTGTATTTATAGCTCAGTGGCATTATTCCTGGCTGAGCCAGCAGCCTTCGTTTGAGCCTACCCCTGTTTTGAAAAATCCCTGGCTTTTCGAATGGAAATGAACAATTTCACCATGCGAGGGAGCCACTAGCTGGATAAACTCCATCTTGTGTCTGGAGAAAGTTTGTTTCTCCATCATATTTACTAAGGACTTCTTTTGCAGTTTTACAGTTTATGTTCCGTGGATGCAACAACAAGTAAGTTGAGTGGATTTTAAACACCTTTCGGCTAAAAATTTTTTGGAAATGCCAAGACTTCAAATTTTTTAAAATAGGGGTACGTGCACTCGGGGTCTGCTGGCTAAAACAAAATTAAAGCAATAAAGCTACAAATACACACGCACGCTGTCAATATACAGGCCTACAAACGCGCCAACTTTCTCAGAAATCGGAGAAGAGGTTTTTGAGATATTCACGTTTTAGCAAAGGGGGACTTATTTTTGTTGAACTGATTAGAAGGTATTGTATAAAATTTAAGCAAAATCGTTTAACATTTAGAGGTTGCATAAGGCTGTTGTACTGACAAGCAATTGCCCATCCAGGCCTCAAGATCAATGATATTTGCAAATCTTGCAACAACAGCCAATTATTTTGATCTGATACATTTTTTTAAGAATATCCACGATGCCTGATCTAGTCCTGATATTCTTTTCGACTTACAAAGTTTCATACCAGGTCAGCATAGATATTACAATGTCATATAGGTCAGTTGTCAAGTATTTTTAACCAAAACAGGCACAAATGAGTATGTTTAGATTTTACTTACTATAATGTTTACATTTTACTACTATAATCAATCCAAAAATAACTCCGTGAAAAAAAAATCTGGGAAATTGACAAATTTTTCAGTTGCGCAAATGGGGAATTACATTATAAACTTCAAAGGCGTTATGCAACCTCCGATTTGGCTGAAATTTTGCATGTGTTTGTTTTACTTGTGTGGTCTCCAATTTCTACTTTCAAATTGGGAGTTCTAGGAGATTTTATTTTTCCCATGCAGGACCATTGCAGGTACTGTAATATTCTAAAATTGGCCATTTTTAAAATGCATGGAATTGGAAAGATTTGTTCCTCAGATATTAGATTAAAGGTTTGATATATCATAAATCATCTTGTGAGCTGAGCATTATTCGAAACCTTTCTTTCGGTTTCCCGAAAAAAATTGATTATTTTTAGGCCTATTGAAGATCACCAAATACGAAGTCACGGCACAATACAACAGACATAACATTTCAGCGTTTGAAAAAGATGCCAACTTAATCTTGATGTGTATAACATAAAACATCACAATATCAGGTTGAATGCCACACGCTTTGACCTCAGCCTTCACTTCACTCTAAAAATTTCTGAACAAAATTGGTTTTTTAGATTCAAAATGGTTTTTTGAAAAACCAAATATCAATGCAAAAAACCAACACGGATTTTTATAAAAATCCATGTTGGTTTTGCATTGAAATTTGGTTTTTCAAAAAACCATTTTGAATCTAAAAAACCAATTTTGTCCCGACTTTTTTTAGAGTGTTCTCTTGACATGATTCCAGGATACTGATAACTTGTCTTTGCTTCCTTTGGATAGGTATATGGCCATTCGCTTATAGGTGACTTTCACTAAAGAATGGCCCTATCTGTCAGAAATAAGCAAAAATAAATTGGCGGAATGACGAAAGAAAGGTTTCTAATAATGCTCAGTAGGGTGGTCCAAAAACACTTTCTTCAGAATTTCTCTGATTTGAATCTTGCATTCTAATCTTATATGGATAGAAGGCATTGTGTAAAAATTTCAGCAAAATCAATTAATATTTAGAGGTGGCACAAAGCCGTTAAAGTTTAACATGTGATTGCCCATTGGCAGACCTCAAAATCAATGGCATTTGCAAAATTTGCTGTAACAGCATATTATTTTGATCAATTGACCTTTTTTTTATTATGTCTAGGATGCCCAATCCAGTCCTGATATTATTTCTGACTTACAATGTTTCGTAGTAGATCAGCATAGATATTAAATAGGTAAAATTATCAAGCCTTTTTTCATAAAAACAGGCAAATATTTCACTTACTATGAATAATAAATGAAAGATAACCCCCAGATATTACTTTGCCATGCCAATTTTATCAAACACTAAAAATTCAGGAAAAAACATTCACTTCCTCGAAAGATCTGGGAAATTAACCGATTTGGCTGAAATTTTGCATGTGTTCGTTTTACTTATGTGGTCATCAATTTCCACTTTCAAATTGGGGGTTTCAGGAGATTTGGTTTTTCCCATTGAAATGTGGACCACCCTAATGCTCAGTTACAAAAAAATATATCAAATACTTTAATTTAATGTCTGAGAAACAAATCTTCACAATTCCACACATTCAATGCCCCCTATTTTAGAATATTGCTGTCCTGACTCTTTGAAAATCCAAATTATTCCAGCATTTTGATCAAGAGTGAAGTTGGAAATGAGTCTATGTTTGGTATGCATTTTTGCTTCTAAGTATAGATGGAACCACAAGTACTGGTATCGATCGATGGAGCTGAGCCCCAAGTTGCAAAACCTTTCAAAAAGTTTCCAAACAAAATCACAAGGTTTTGAGTGGCCTTCAATATCATAATTGTTGGATTATCAATATTGTTTAAATAAACTTCAGATCGGCCATCAAGGACATCGCCTGTAAAGGATTCAACTTCCATGGATTTGGAGATTTTGGAACCGGGCTAGAAGAGCCAGAATTATATGTTGTTCCTGATCCCTCTTCCCTGATCCAGTTGCCATGGAAACCAGAATATGGCTGGATGGCATGGTATGTGTACACTATTCTTTTATGGTAAACTAGAAAAGCCTGTGAAAGAAGGCAGGGAGAGAGAGAGAGCTGTCAATCTATCTTTATTAGGCCTATGTATCTATCTCTCTTTGTACAGTACAATATCTAAATGTGGCTCAACTTAGCTGTCTATAGCTATTCATTACTAGTCTTATCCATATCTATCCATAGCTATCCATTTGTATTCTTTTGTATACACTAAAAGCTCTTTACCCCTTGTTTAAACAACAGTAATTGTGGATAGTTATGGATAGCTATGGATAAGTGTAGCTAGGTTTAGCTTAAAATGGCTTTGGATAGATAGCTAAGGCTAGATTTTAAATGACGAGCCACTTTTAGAAATTTGTACTGTATGTGTGTGTTGATGATACATTCTTAACAAAAAGTTTTTATATGGAACCTTTAAGGGTTCTATAAGCTGGTATTGAGAAGGAACCCTAAAAGGTTCATTACTTAACTTAAAAAAGGTTCCAACAGCAAACAAAAACAACATTTAGATAATCCAGCTGCACTGAACTCCCACAATGGAACCCCTTTCTCTCAAGTTGAGAGCACAGGGTCCTATCATAGGGCCTTCCTGCCAAGTATTGAACCTTTTCAATTCAATTGAACCCTAAAAAAATTTAGAACCTTTTTCCGCTGAGGGTTCTTTATACATACCATAAAGAACCTTTTGCGCTAGGAGTGTATTTTACGGTTGAATTCTTTGCTCTGTATATCTGTGTAAAACAGTTCAACAAAAATAAGTCCCCCTTTACCAAACTTGTATACCTCTATTCTGATTTTTATGAAAGTTAACCAGTTTGGGGCCTGAATATTGACGTTGTACCTGTGTAGGCCTATTTGTAGCTTGATAGCTTGTTCTTGTCTAAGCGTGAGCATACCCCTCCTTCGAAAATTTGAAGTTGTATACATGTATGTATGTATCTGCATGTGTCTGCATGTGTACAGCTGTCTTATAAAAGATAAACAATTGGTGTCACAGGTTTCTCTTGTTTCATTCATGTATGTCATATGTGACCTTTTTTTGTCAATAAAAACGTACTACTATGTTATTTCTTTTCAGTAACTTATATATGAAAGGAAAAATCTCTCAGTTGTGTCCACGCTATGCTTTGATGCGTCAAATAGAAAACTTGAAGAAAGCTGGTTATGTCCTAAAGACTGGGTTTGAACGTAAGTTGGAATTCGTTTATTATATCTTGAGACCATGGATGCCAAGACCTTATTTTCAGTTATCTGGTTACTCAGTAGGACAAATTATTTATCCTGATACTTGCAAGCTGTTGATCTCTAGACGTGTTCTTAAGCAACATCAAGAACTCTTATAAGTGTACTAGGATGCCCCCTTTGGATAACAGTGATCATAATATGATGCAGATGATACCTGTTTATAAACCAAAACTGAAACAATCCAAACCAAAATCCATTTGGAGAAAGACTTTGACGGAGCAGTCAATCGAAAATCTAAAAGCATGTTTCGATCTTACAGAATGGGATTTATTTGTGTCAGATTGTGAGGGAGATGTCAACAGACTGACTGATGTTGTCACATCATACATCGACTTTTGCCAAGATCTACATTCTGAAAAGAAAGAATTTAAGTGTTACGCCAACAACAAACCCTGGGTCAAGTCTGATCTGAGGAAATTACTCGTGGAGACGCATAATTCATATGGAACCGATTCTTATCATGGTAAACGTAAGGAACTCAATGATACGATACGATCTGCAAAGGAAGAGTACAAAAACAAAATTGAAAATTTGTTTGCATCGAACAACACCAAGGATGCGTGGCGTGGTCTGAAGATACTGACTGGTATGTCAGGCCGGCCGAAGGATTCTTCACTCATCAGCACACCAGGTGCGGCCGATAGACTTAATCAGTTCTACTCAAGATTTGATGATAAAGACTTTACTGAACAACATCAAGAAATCAGGCAAGAACTTACGAATTTGATAAACAATGATAATTTCGAACTTGATGAAGCACTAACCCGGAAATCTCTGAAGAAAATCAAGGTGGCTAAGGCCTGTGGTCCCGACAATATTGGAGGAAATCTTTTGAAAGCCTGTCAACACAATCTATTGTATATTATTCACAAAATTTTTGAAATGTCTTTTAGAACTTGTACCTTCCCTAGTATTTGGAAAATCGGAGAAATCGTGCCATTGCAAAAGAAGCCAAGACCGCAACAGGACAATGACTATCGCCCGGTGACTCTAACAGCCGTACTGTCTAAATGTCTAGAAAGAGTGGGCTTAGACCTGCTCCAACCTCTCATCAATTCCTCAATGGATCCTATGCAATTTGCATATACAAGAGGCAGATCAACATCAGATGCAGTGGTGACACTTTTACATAAGATAACTAAACACCTCGATATAACATCTTCCAACACAGTGCGACTTCTTTGCATTGACTACAGCAGTGCTTTTAATACGGTGCAACCCCATCTCATGATTGACAAACTGAAACATCTATCTATACCAGAATTTTTACAACTTTGGGTGCTTGATTTTCTGACTGGTAGACCCCAATATGTTCGCACTTGCCTGGAAACATCAACCGTTAAAACTCTAAATACTGGAGCCCCACAGGGCTGTGTGCTCTCCCCAGTACTTTTCTCGCTTTATACTAATGACCTTAGATGGAATTCAAGTGATGGAAATGTAACGATCGCAAAGTATGCCGATGATACGATCATAATCGGATTGATTACTAAGGACAATGCAACAGAATATCTACAATGTGTAGACTTTGTGAACCATTGGTGCAAGGACAATTTCTTGGAATTGAATGTGAAAAAAACTAAAGAATTGAGAATTGATTTCAGACGTAACAATAATGTAAATTGTCAGTCTATTTATATTAATGATGCAATTGTTGATGTTTGTACTGATTACAAATATTTAGGTCTTGTTATTGACAATCGTCTTCGTTTCGAACAACATGTAACCGATCAATGTAAAAAGGCCTTTAGAAAGATTTATTATGTCAGAGCTATGTCGAGATTGGGCGTAGACAATGATATTATTGTGATGTTTTTTAATGCAACTGTTATGCCAACACTTACTTACGGAATTATCGCTTTCTATAATTTTCTGAGAGAAGATCTGAAACGTAAATTAACAAAACCGAGAAAAGTATGTAAAAAAATCCTCAGGGGCAACGATATTAATTTGAATAGTATTGAGGAAATACACTCTAAAGATGTTATAAAAACAGCAACAAAAATTGTCAGAGACGTACTACATCCTCTTAACACTGAACTGTCCCGTACCCCTAGTGGAAGAAGATGGCGTGTACTGCCTATGAGAACGTCTAGATTTAAAAATTCCTTTGTTCCCAGTGCCATTATTTTACTTAATCAAAATCATATTATTATATAAACTAATTCTGATTAACTGAGTGTACCATTTCAATGACCAGCCAAAATTTCACATGTACTGCGCTACTACGTGACCAATAAAACTTCTTATTCTTATTCTTATTCTTATAAGCTTACCTACTCCCATGCACCCCAGATATATATATATTCTCCTTCTCACTCAAATATATTCAAATGACACCATGATCTTCCTGCCCCCTGCGACAACAATTTCCAAATCATTTCCAAAAAAATAGGCCTAGTTATGATAGATACATACTTAAATTAATAAAATGATGAATAAATTACTATTTTATCTTTGATTTCAGCTGAATTTTTCATTTTGGACAAAAACGAGTTGAAGGAAAATACTGTCCTAGAAAAGTGAGTATACAGCCTAAATCCAAACATAAAAGTGCCATCTCTCTTGGGTCCATGTCTCAAGCATAACTCTGTCCCTGTTCTCATCACACTCATCAAACGTTGCATGTGCCACATCACTGACATTTACTTTGTTGTGCAATAGCACCTGTACTTAAAACATTCCTACCTTCTTTAAGATACACCTTCATTTGACACCTTTCCCTCAACTTTTGATAAATGTGCAGAACTGGGTCATATGCTTTCTGTCAGGCTATCCAGGTGGCAGCATGGGTCCGACACACATGCAAGTGCTGCCACCACAATATGCCTCATAAATACAAAGTGCATTGGTTTTCCAAGCCCAATCTGACATTTTGCATCGACAACAGACCCATCACCTTCATATTTGCATTTGATGCACACTGTTTCATATCAATGTCCATTTATGCTTATCAATTTGGACCACCATCTCCTCCTTCACTGTCATATTCAGATACACACATCCTAGCTTAAATGGCTCACATACCTGCTTGCAACGGGTTTTCTAGTATTACTGAATACTGCAAAATTTCTGTGATGAAAAGACTATGGTTTCTGCTTTAAAAGTGACTGAATTTTTAAAATCTGGATTAATTCAACATTTATATGTTGGAATTTAACTTCTGATCGAAAGAACATACTGCCAGTACCATGAAAGCAAATAATTAAAATTCATTTTCCTGTCTTCTGTTTAGACCAGGGCACCGATTCCATGACCCGCTTTTAGTTATGGAGAACAGCAATATCTTGAGAAAGATCTTAGATATTTTGGATGAGCTGGGTTGGAAGCCTTATCAGGTAAGTCTTCTCATCTTTCATCATCATACGGTGGTCACTGGTCACCAACACTGGAGTATGCTTTGGCATGGGAACCTTGGGAAATGTTCCCCTTGCCTCTGCCCCTGGGCGCCTTTCTATGGCTGGCTTGAGCTGTATCATGGTGGAAGGGTCACCACAAATTTCATGCCTGCATTGCAGTGCATGACTGATATTAAATACAATACAATACAATACAGGCGTTTAAATTAGCATGTGATTCTAAAGTCATATAGTGCAGTTCAGAAGAGAAGAATTCATCAAGTGATCGCTTGAGATGGAAATAATTCTCATTTCATTTTAAAGCTCTCGCAGAGACATTTAGATCTATTTTTTGTACTTTCAGATTGAAAAAGAAGGAGGAATGGCCCAATTTGAAGTCTGTTATGATTTCGCAGATGCCCTAACTTCCGCAGACAGAATGGTTTTCATAAAATTCATGATTAAGGTGAATTAAACTGATTTATATACAGTGTATACTGTATACATATCTGTCACATTTCAATCCATTTCAATGTAGGCCTATTGTTACCTGTAGCCTCAAATGAAATAGCTCCATAGTTAAATATCTAGGCTTTTGTATGCCAGCGAAAATTACAGTAGACAAACTTCGAGTGTTTACATGCAATACACTTCTGGGCTGTTACTGACATCACAGCCCTATCCCAGCCATGTTAAGTGACCATAACTTTGATACCTCATAAACGTGTGACTGACTCATAGCCCATACATACCATGTTGTGTGATAGGTGTCATAGCATTCACCAGTGACCTCACTCCTGTCTCTCTGAGTAATAGGCCTGCAATCAACAGAGCTTGACCACTGTCAATGCTACTGATCCACAGCTGATCTTGGCGTCTGCTACTCCTGGCCATCCTGACCACAAGTGCTTCATTTTAGCGAAGTTATAACAAACAGATTAATCTTCCTCTGGTGTGACAAACAGAAGTCACAGTTTGAGATATTCAAAGCAATTGTATCTATGTTTGAATGTTTAATTGTTGTCTGTTTGTTGTTCGAAATATTTCTTTGAGGAAAAACACAAACAATTATCTAAATTATAGATATTTCAGGCCAAAAAAAGCTGTGAATGATTAGAATACTACAGAATTTTATTGAACTTGTTGGCAAGGCAAGTGTGAACGAGCTATGCAATGGGGGGATGCCCCTGGCTTTCTTGTGTAGCTCCCTTGTTCACCAAACAGGTAGCTACATTTTATATACACAAAAACCCTGCTTAGACACAAGCATGCATATAATTCCGTCGCACTTCTGCCATGATTTATAACTCACTATCGCAATTCAGATGGATAAGCTTTCATGTTGACTGACTGTGTCAACACCACATCTTTCATGAAGAGAGCAATTATTATTGTCAAATGGGTCAGATTTATGACTCTGTGACTGCGCTTCATATGACAACTGTTCTACTGCCCATTCACTTAGCATTGCTCTGATACACGTCACTGAGCCAGATGTTGGTCACTGCTGTATCTATACATGTCATTAGAAGTCCTATGAGTCAGTGAAAGAGCCACCAGTTTCAATGGTAAAGATTGAAGCAATAGCTTTAGTGACCTCATTGATACTCTGAAACCAGTCACTTGTAAGCACTCGAAGTTTGTCTACTGTAACGAAATTTGAATGTTTTATTTGTATTATAATGCACAACGGAATATTGAAAGTTACAGTTGATGAATGTCAAGTGCTTACAAAATTGGACTGAAGTATACCTTGTGAGGTCATATCCCTACAATGTATCGGTGCCGTATTATTCTCCACGAATCACAAGCAATTAATGAGGTCATATCCTATACTTTCAATGCTATTACATGTCACCAACTGCCCCAGCTGACAATTCACGTGATAAACACGGGGGAAACTGGTGAACATGACATAACTGAGAGTTATCAAGTGTTTTGGTTCACGTGAGAAAAACTCTCACACTTTCACGGGATAACCATGTGATGAATGTCACCAGATTAACACTTGACCATCTTCATGACATAACTGAGAGTTATCATGTGTTTTTCTTCACGTGAAAAAACTCCCCAACATTTTCACAGGATAACCACGTGATGAATGTCACCAGATTAACACTTGACCATCTTCATGACATAACTGAGAGTTATCACATGTTTTTCTTCACGTGAAAAAACTCCCCAACATTTTCACAGGATAACCATGTGATGAATGTCACCAGATTAAGGCCTGGTGCAAATTTTTGCGTATTTCGGGTGAAGCCAGCATTGTATCTCCAACAAAACCATGCAAAAGGTGTATGTTACATCCAATGGTACCTTTTTATGTGGTAAACTGTTTTGTCAGTAAATGTTACAAATTTCAGGGCAATCGGTGCATTGGTTCCAGATATCTTGGGTCTTGAACATCCAAAAAATTGCCATTTTTGAGCATTTTAGCGTGACATGCATATTTTGAGCAATGTTCAACCCTTCATTTGGAAAATAATATCAACAATTTGTCAATGGAAAGCATTCTCAACTGTGGCCATGGGAGTTCTGGTTCTATGACTATCAATTTCAATTTGATGCTCTGTGTATTTGTCAAATAGTGTCAATGAGACTCCTAAGTGGCAAATGAAGCCAAAAGTTTAAATTTTAGCAATTTCTGTTTAACAACTCTGTGTACCTGTTGGTTCACGATATTCTATGTTGTATTAACTCTCCCAGCGCAGTTTGAGGATCCCTCTATGCATATTAAACCTCATTTCCTTGTACACATGTCACATCTACTTGTTTGCATCTCTTTTTCTTGCCTTGTAAAAGTTGTCCCGACCCTAACACTAAGTTTATTGATACCCTCAGTCCAACAAAGGCTGGCTACACAAACTTTTTTACTACAACATTGTCCCTCAGCAGTAGCTCAATTGTTTAGGATCAAAAATGATGCATAAAACTTTCTGGAATTTTAATTAATGTTAAAAATTGCTGTTTGTCCCGACCCTAACACCTCTGTCCCGACCCTAACACCTCCTGATTTGTACCTCCATATAACCTGCAACTTTCAGGCTTTGGGTTCAGACAGACTCTGCAAGTCCTCTGGGTTATTAGAGATGGAAAAAATTGTCAAAATGAATCTAGAAATTGTTTGGACCTGCAGCAATGAGGCAAATAAAACTTAATATTAATATGATTTAAGATTATAAAATAACCTTCTTTGATGAAAGTAGAAGCTATTTAAAGTTAAAAATTGAGTAAGGAATAATGTTAGACCAGCAAAGTGACTTAACTATGGCCAGTGGTTGCAGTTCATGCATGTCTTTTTGTGATTTTCAGCTAGTGTCCCGACCCTGATGGGCACCTCCAATAAATTTTTCATTGCCAAGCTATTAATTATATCTATTAGAAATTTATATTGCATACAAGGCTTTGTATGCAGAGCAACATTTCGCCATCTTTATCAATTTTTAAATATGTCAATCTTTGTTTGGGAAATATTCAATTCGATCTTGTGTTAAAATGGGCTAATTTTTGAAAAAACAGCAGTTTTGAATACTGGAACAATTTAAACAGTTCTGTGTCCCACCAAAATATGCATGCATGTGATTCATGGCCTAACAGGTTCAGAAAGTGATGAGATATGACCAACACAATACTTTTAAAAGAACTAACTCACACCAAAATTTTATGCTTTGTTGTTGCTTCTTCTATTGAAAAAATCACAATAGCTATGTAGGAAATCATTACTTAACCCTGATTTTTTGCTTACTTATTGCCACATATATGTACTTTAAATTGCAACAAGATTCCAAGCAAAAAGAACACCTTTATTTTTCACCCTCTTGTCACGCTCTTATTTGCACCAGGCCTTAACGCTTGACTATCTTCATGACATAACTGAGAGTTATCACATGTTTTTCTTCACGTGAAAAAACTCACTTGGTTAACTGGTGATGATAGCCCCCCAGAAATATAGATGGAGCCACCTGTACTAGAAACACAGCTGTTTACCGAGTTCTGCACTAAGTTTACTTTAACTGAGTTTAACTAATTAACCAAATGATAATGATTTCTTAATCTGAATCAATGCTCAGTATATGGTGGAATGATGCTTATTAGCTCAAAAAGGAGCACATATTGAATATTATTACAAAAGACTAGTTATCCGAAATGTGAATCATGTATGACTACAATCCTTGATTCTGGTAGTGGTAACCCTCACTGCATCACACTGGTTCTGACAAATTTTCAGCAAGTTCTTGTGGCTTTTACTTCAGCCCCACACTGGGCCCACAGGTATTGAAAGCCCAAGATTATGCTTGAAACAGTCTGAGTTGACTGGCTTGATGAGGAGCTAAGTTAACCGGTGTTAGACATCACCAAGATACTTATACCATTGGAAAAGCTGGTATCTAACTGACAATTTTGATTATTGTTTATTTTGCAAAAATTAGAAGTTAAAATGTATAATAGAAGAAGCGTATGATGTCTAAGTCAGTTAGACACCTCTTTGTCGGGTCCTAACATGCATTTTTGTCAGTTAGAACCCTCCAAATCGGTGTCTAACTAATACAGAGATTTTGCCTCTTCTCAAATAATTCTGACTAGTGAAGATTGCCCCCCCAGAAAATCACGTGGTTAACTGGTGAAGATTGCCCCAGAAAATCATGTGGTTAACTGGTGAAGATATTCACCAGAAAATCACGTTGTTAACTGATGAAGGTTGCTCCCAGAAAATCATGTGGTTAACTGGTGACAAAATCACATGGTTAGCGTTTGCAATAACCCATCAGTTTTCCACGTGATAACTGAGGGGCAATTTCACGTGATAACTCTCAGTTAACCATCAGTTCTTGTCAGGTGGGTGAGTATCAATAAGGTGACAAGTTACTGAATAACAAATGGACACTTCATTTCAATGCAATGGCTATTGCCTGCTGTTTAGTCATTGATGTTCACTAGCAGCTGAATGTGAGTACTCGTCATTCGTTGACTGAAAAAAACTCAGTTGCAATTGAGGCAATGTAACTTAGTGACTTGGTGAAATTGATGTCACTTTATCATTGAACATGATTTTATTGACGATTGCAGGAAATAGCAAGGGAAGCTGGAATGAGAGCATCATTCATGCCTTTTCTACCGAAATTCAGTTTTGGTATGTAGTTTCAATTGTTGTGTTGTCTGAACCAGAAAATCCATCCTCACACATTATAATATAGCCTAATTAACAGTCTAGAATTCTTGAACATGGTTATGCATGGTTGTACCTACCATAGCAGTTTTTGAGAATGAGCAGGTTTTTTTCTGTGTTGATTGATGGTTTTTTGTCAATAAGGAGGTAGCTATAGAATCACTGGACATATATTATTTACGGTCTGGGTTGCATATTATGAATGTTATCAAAATAGCATATTATGCAGAAAGTCACAGCTGACCGACCAATGCTAGGGTAAAATAAAGCCATCACGATTGTATCTATGTGTACTTTAAGAAAAAGAGTTTTCAATTGCCTCAAGAAACTCATGCGTTGATTAGCTTTTACAAGTTATTTCATCATAAAGAGCTCCACAATGTAAGTAATATATGGTGCTTCATGATAGATTTGTACACTTAGCACTAGGGTGGTCCACATTTCAATTGGAAAAACCAAATCTCCTGAAACCCCCAATTTGAAAGTTGAAATTGATGACCACATAAGTAAAACGAACACATGCAAAATTTCAGCCAAATCGGTTAATATTTAGAGGTGGCACAAAGCCCTCAAAGTTTATAATTTAATTCCTCATTCCCGCAACTGAAAAATCGGTCAATTTCCCAGATCTTTCGAGGAAGTGAATATTTTTTCCTGAATTTTTAGTGTTTGATAAAATTGGCATGGCAAAGTAATATCTGGGGGTTATCTTTCATTTATTATTCATAGTAAGTGAAATATTTGCCTGTTTTTATGAAAAAAGGCTTGATAATTTTACCTATGTAATATCTATGCTGATCTGCTACGAAACATTGTAAGTCAGAAATAATATCAGGACTGGATTGGGCATCCTGGACATAATAAAAAAAAGGTCACTTGATCAAAATAATATGCTGTTACAGCTAATTTTGCAAATGCCGATGATTTTGAGGTCTGCCAATGGGCAATCACATGTTAAACTTCAATGGCTTTGTGCCACCTCTAAATATTAATTGATTTTGCTGAAATTTTTACACAATGCCTTCTATCCATATAAGATTAGAATGCAAGATTCAAATCAGAGAAATTCTGAAGAAAGTGTTTTTGGACCACCCTACTTAGCACGGTAATCTACTACCCCTCAATTCACTGTGGCTTGTATACTATTGTGTGCTATCCCAGGTCATTCAGTTGACTTGGACACCTACATTCTGCCCTATAAATTGTGTTCCAATGTGCCCCGTGTTCAGTGTCCCAATGAGCCCCGATATGACTTTTACACCAACATGCTAATTCCTCAGGCAATTCATGACTGTTTGTTACGATGAATCAAACTCATACAAGCATTGAGAAAGCTTGATTGTTCATGGTTTGTCCACAGAATGGTTTGAATTGAACCCCTCAGAATTTAGTTGAGTGTTAGGAAAACAAACTTTTTCTCACCATACTATTTTGCATGCGCTTGTAATTTGCTGATAAAAGGATAGAAACATCAGGATGGGAATGTACAAGATTTGATAACACTACCATATCATAATTATATACCTCATCAGGGACCAAGAAAACTCCACTGTCCCATGTGCCCAGTGTCCCGATGTACGCTGGTCCCCCCTATGCCTTATCTGACTGAAGTTGTCATATATATTTGAATTTTTAATGTGCAGGTTGTGGTCAACACATTCACATGTCTCTCTGGGATGTAATCGTGGATGTGAATGCGATGCCTGGAAATGGAGAATTGGGTTTCAGTGGCACTGGAAGACACTGGTTGGCAGGAGTCCTTGATCATCTTGACGGGTTAACTGCCATTGCTTGTCCTACTGTCAACAGTTACAAACGGTAAATACAGTTTCTTCTAACTTCTATGAAAATATGTTAAATACAGTTTCTGCTAGCTTTTATAAAATAAAAGGCAATAGCAATTGTACATAATAACTCTAAGTGTCTGAAGGGGGAGCCATATCATGCAGCACATGTATGGTGTTCTGCTGTGTTTCCTATATTTCCCATGTTAATTTTGACCCCAACCCGCCCCCCCCCCTGCCAAGTAAACCACTGAATATAAACATTTACTTCTTAGTATTTGGCAGGCAGAATTCAGCAATATGGTTCTTTAACAAAATAGTACAATAGTGATGTCCTCACACAGTTGACTGCACTCAAAACTTTTTTTTTTTCATGTGTAACCGAAATAAATCCAGAGGCCATTTAAGCCATTTGGAAGGTCATTAGAGGCAGGCAATATTATCCTACATCAAAGAAAATTTACACATTAGGCCGTATGACCAGGATACACAAGAAAATGTGAAAATTAGAAGAACTTTTGACGAAAACCTGACCTATCCTTCGGGGTAACTTTAATACTTGCAGGAAAAGGGGTAAAACTAGAAAGTTAATTCAGATTCCTTGTCGGGTATATTGTCATTTCCATGGATGGATATTTTTCAGGTTACACGCCTACAAGAACTTTGCAAACTTCCATGGATATGGCGTAAACTCACGATATGTGCCACTCCGCATTGTCGAGGTGAATGACACTTGTGAAAGAATTGAATACAGAACGCCTGATGGCAGTGTCAATCCATACCTCATTCAAGCTGCAATAATAGCCGCAGGGTTAGATGGTCTTGATAAAGCTGAAGGTACTTTTACAATATTTATTTGGAAACTTATCAGTACTAGGAATGCTGACTGGCATGGCATATTCCTGAAATAGACCTGTCTCTGTTACAAAAATTTAAAGCTCATGTGTAATCAACATGTGGGGGCAATTGTGGGGCGTATCTCAGGATTATGCAGTAAGGATAAAATATAAAGCTATCTGTGTGTGTATAAAGATCTTTTATGCTGAGACACAGTTAAGTTGACACTCATCTTGGTATACCACCCGGTCGCCTTTGACTATCCCGCCCTTCGACAGGGCACTGACCACCCGATTATATGCAGTTTTTTAAAGCGATGGTATGCGTGACTTACTGCAACTGGTTTTTGAAGCAGGACAAGCAAAATTTTACTTAATTTCATTATCAAGATTTCATAGCATTTGAAATGACATAGCTTGGAAACTGTTGATTTATAATGTTTTTGTTTCATCATCTGCCCAAATATTTAGTCTTCATGCCCAATTATATTGCCCATATTTTTGTCTTCCCCAAATGTAGGTGTTTAGATGGTCCCCCTTCCTCCTCCCGACCCTCAGGTTAGCCCATTGCTTGAGAGACTGGGAATAAATTAACTGATGTGTGCAATGGAGCGAGATTATCAATAAGAGAATTTGTATATCATCTATGCGTAAAGGCGTACAGCTAATAATGTCCCTTTTTATCAGATCCCAACCCTAAGCTCCGCAACGAAGAAGCATTGTTCGATGAAAGCAGTCCAAAAGACAGCAAAATCTTACCGCAGACTTTAGACTTTGCCATCCAGGCCCTTGAAACAGATGAGACTCTCATGGCTGCTCTCGGTGAACCACTCATTATAGGATTTCACACTGTCAAGGAAATCGAAATGGATCCTTACCGAAAAGAAGTTAGTGAAGTGGAGAAAAACGCAGTAGAAATGTACTAAGAATATATATACCAATCAAATGATCTATATAATGTGTTTTGTTATAGCTACTCTGGTAAAATGCACTACTAAAGTTTGACTAAACTACGGTCTCCAACTTAATCGAGAATTCTCATGAAGTCTCGAGATCAACAATGACTTAGCATTTTCTCATATATCTCGAAAAATTTCTCGAGAATTGTTGCCATTGATATGCACCTCGATTCTTATTATTATTATTATTATTTCATTTAAATATATTTATACAGGGTTACAATTTCAGCAAAATAAGACTGTTGTAAAAATTTGTCCTGTGACAGAAAGCTAAAAACAAGTATGTACAAAAGAAGTAAGAAGTCTAAAAAAGTATGTACACAAGAAATAAAGTTAAAAGCCATTCTATGTTGATCATTCTTTGACATGGTGTTCATGTGTTTAATGTTTGTAACATTTACAGAGCAAAGAGTTGTTGTTTGTTTTGATTAATATCATTATTTTTCTGTTATTAAATTGCACCACTGTTCGATGTAAATATCTGCTGATGATAATCGCCACTGTATCCTGATAAAATTCTGAAGTTGAACTTGCACAGATGTTTTAAAATGTAATGTTAACTAGTTGTTTAGCTGTGATATACAATGTATCGAAACAAATCATGCAGATAAGCATTAGAACTGCAAAATATATCATAAAAGCCAAACAAACTTGATCCATTGTTTGAGTAAATTTCTGTCGTTATTATCATAGCTGCCTGTCTCTGTTCGGGACTGTCAAGTGGCAGCAGAATGCTGACAGTCCCTGGAAAATCGAATTGGGTCAACAATAATTTGATCTGTTTTGGACAGATCACCAGATCAGGTCGAACAACAGCTGTCCATATTACTACGCCAAACTACTTTCACAAAGCATGGTTGCTGGCAAATATCCAGTCCACTGCTTTGAATGAAAATGTTTTGAAATCATAAGACAAAAAGAAAGTTTTGAAACTTTAGCATACACTTTGCCTGTGAAAGGGATGATTTTACTCATCAGAAGTTTGATGGTATTCAATCTACTTATGCCATTTAGTGCATGTTAAATTGTGATCAAAAAAGGGTCCAAAAAGAATGCATTCTCACTTATTCACCTGTCCATACAAAGCCGATGTTTTTGTTTTGTGATATCAAAAATGCTCAATTGTATCTATTCTGTTACTTTATGGAGATTTATGAACTAGGACAACAATATAATTCACAATTTCATAAAAGCTGTGTTACACTCAGAAAAATGTCTTGTCCATGCCACAAGTGGCCCTTCTATACTGGCAATATATGTGAGCTACAATGTATACATCCTCCATGATAAAAAATAGTTCCAACTTATTTTGGTATTTGCAAGCTGTCTGCTTAAAAGTGAAGCCAACAAAAGTCAGATTAGACACTTGCAGAGTTTTTGGAAATAAATTAGACCATCACTAAATGATGGAACTGTCCTGGATTCTTCCACACTGTCCTGGTTTCTTCCAGAGGTCGAAATTCTGTTGACCGCTCACAGGAGCTCGCGAATTTTGCACCCTAGGTGGCAGCAAATAGCGGTCAACTTGTAGACAGGCGATGTGCGCTTTTGTTTTTCGCGGTGATTAATAAAAAAACATTTTGGAGTTTGTCCAAGAGCTCTGTGGATTTTTACTCCTGAAGAAAAACTGTACAACCCCAATGTAGCTATTCTACAATGTTGCTGTGACTATGTTATATTTCATATATTTTTTCATTGCATGACAATAACAACACCTTTCAGATGAACAACAAAAGCTAGCACCATAATTTATAGAGATCCTTATATCCAACAGGCGATATATATATAGTATCTACGTTTTAAATGTCAATCTACCTGCATATTCCCATTTCGCTTATTAAAAAAGTTCTACCTTAGTTTTTATAATTGAAATGGTCATTTCTTGCTGTTTTTTATAGTGTATTTTAGCAAAAAGGAAAAAAATGACAAATTATAAGTAAAAATTAACAATATAATGTTAATATGTTTTCTTGCATTAATTAATTAATGTTCGCCTGCACACATCTACCATTTACTTCACATACTCAGTTTTTCTCAAAATTAACAGTCAGTCAGAATTCAAAATATGGGACATAATTCATGAAAGGTCAAAATGAATATTGAATAAACAGGGTACAAAACTACAAATTTTTGAAGAACCGATGATGTGTGAGCTGTTATCTGTTATTGTAAAATCATGAGAGAGGCCTAACAAGGTCGGCCATTTTGAGTGTCATCTGAACTGTCCTAGATTTATCTTCAGGCCTATAAAACAAGTGTAACCATCAGTTTTACAATTTGTCCTGAAGAGTGCACAGCTGATTTTTGAAGTCTAGTAATATTATAAAAAGAACAATCATGGAACATCTACCCAGCAAGCTGCCTCTTCCGGATGAGATTGGGTTAGCACTGGAAGCAAAGGCGAAGAAATTAGGAATCAAGTATTTCCTTCCATCGTTATGTTCAATGAGTATGGGAGTACGAGCACCTTTAATACCAGTGTAAGTGCTCATTTTGTTTTCATCTCGTTGATTTTATGTTAGTTACTATATAATATAAAATTTTCCAAGAAATAAAATTTTTTTGAACGGTTTATAAATCCTTAAAGCAAAAGTGTAAATAATATATATACGTGTATATACAGAAAAATTTGACAGATAAGCCAATGGTAATTACTCATTCATGCATGTATCCCCTGAAGACTGTGTTAAAACAAGTACAATTATTAAAGACACAATTACGATATATTTTGAAATTTATTCCATAGGAATATTTCCATTATAGTCTTCAGCCTGTTAATTAAATAGTGCAACATTATTGGGCGATTTTAAAATTATAGACAATCCAGATTCTACTTGCAATTCCAATTTCTATGTTATGCTGAAAAACACCATAATTTTTCTGTCAGTTTTAATTGAAAATGATTATTGTATGAAAGAGGCAATCACTTTTGAGTTACAAAAAGTTCACTTCATCAACATCATATACATGTATATATTTAAAAGTACTTGTGTCAATTCTTCTTCATTCTGACTTATCTATAAGTCAATAACAGAGACGATAAGATCATTTTTGCAAATTTATTAAAAAATAGATATGAAGTTTTTTGCCTCCATTGTTTATTATCCATCCAATAACTATGTATCCTTCAATTTTTTTCATAGACTGAAAGCTTGATGTCATGCTGAGACTGTGTGACTATTGGTCAGTTGAGGTGTGAGTAGAAAAGCTGTATGTCATGCAAGGCTTTTTTGGTGATGTCAAGCTATATGTACATTCTCATTGGTCGGGAGAGTCAGCAACATGACATCAAGCAGTTTCTCTTAAATTATACTAAATTATCATTGTGAAGGCTCCAGTGTTATTATCATCATTTAGTCAACGGCATACATGGATATTCAAAGCATGCCATGTGATGCCAGGGAGGCATGATTTGAAATCTTATTGGAAGAAGATGAGGAATGGGAAGGTTTTATAATTTATAACAGAGAACATCTGATCCCAATATCTTTTTTCACTGTGCATCAACTGAATGCATGTCACCAAGCTGGGGGAGGAGTTTAGTGAATAGCTGTAAAACACAAACAAGACTTGCATCAAATCTCACAGCTGGTTGAATCCCACCTTGACTGTCAATGCAGTGTTTCGCCATGCTCAATCACCAGGAACCCAAAACTATAACTGAAACTTGACCAACTGTTTGGATACTCAGGTGCAATGAATAACAAAAACCAATAAAATTCCATTGACATGGAACTGTTAAGGATTTGCTTTAACTGTTTGTTGTTGCTAATTATACCAGCCAATTTGATTCGCTTGTCAGCATGATGTCAAGCTCTTCAGCTGCACATCACACAGAGCTGCCAGACCAATAGCCATCCAGAACCAGCTGTCGGTCTGAGGAAAAAAAATTGAAGGATACATAGTTATTGGATGGATAATAAGTAAACAAAAACACCAAAGCAATTTCTGAAATCCCCAAATTTTGTCAAAAGTTGAGAAACTATATCTTTTGGTTAAGCTGATATTTTCAAAGAATCATTATACATAGGCCTATATATGATGATTGATTCTTCGAAATAACCCATTGGGAATTTGACATCACCTTATGTTTAAGTGACATCAGAATGATGTCAGGGATTTTAGTTTGATTCCCCTGACATCAAACTGAATCAAAATGCCCTCAGGGAAGCCATTTCTTTACCTTCAGGTCAGCCATCAAGAGCATTGTCTGCAAAGGATTCAACTACCATGGATTCGCAGATTTTGGAACCGGGGTAGAAGAACCAGAATTCTATGTTGTTCCTGATCCCTCTTCCCTGATCCAATTGCCATGGAAACCTGAATATGGCTGGATGGCATGGTAAGCAGATTTCAGTAATTAACAGTTTAAGTAATTGCAATTTCAAAAATATAATTACTTAGGTTGGGCCCTTGGAATTTGGCTAATAATGAGCTAATATTGCGGTTAGTAGCCTAGTGCCATAAGCCCGTATCCTATAAAAGCATTTTTAAAACATGAGTATGGGTTGTGACATTTTTGTGCTAGTCATCC
Source organism: Platynereis dumerilii (assembly GCA_026936325.1). Taxonomy (NCBI): domain Eukaryota; kingdom Metazoa; phylum Annelida; class Polychaeta; order Phyllodocida; family Nereididae; genus Platynereis; species Platynereis dumerilii. Next base: position 9,813,435 of record JAPTHN010000008.1, read on the forward strand.
GGTACATTTTCATGAAGCTTTTTGCATTAAAAATGTTGTGTCTGTTTATGCTTCTCTTGCAGCCAAGCCAGTAACAACTGGGCAAGAGATTTGTACCGTTATGTTTTGTAGTTGGATTAAAAATTTGCGTTATTACAGTAGAGATTTCTTCCTTGATTGAATTGTCTTCACATAGTCCTATAGTCAAAAATTTACAAAAGGTTCAATGAATACACATATAATCAAGCAGAAGTGCCAGATATGAGAACAAATTGATATTGTTGACCTTACTATTGTATGGTTCACCACTTGACATTTGTGTGTCACAATAAGTGCTGTTAATGGTTTGCAACAATGGGGAGTGATTGTTCTTTAATCTTTTTCATTAAAAAACAATTGTTACTCAAAGTCATGCTGATAAGCACGGCAGATTGCTAAAAACTGACAATTAATACATAATTCAGAAAATATGTATCTGTTGAATAGGCAACTATGATGTCCGAAACATACAAATATTTCATAATTTTATGGCGCACCCAATCTAATCAATTTTTCCAATGGATTGAATAGAAACAAACCCTTTTTAGTTTCAAGATGTTCTATATTATTACAGTTGTTGTGTCATAGTTTCAAACAAACTTTTTTGCATTAATTGGTGTTGCAAAATTTTGAAAATTGTTTTGGCTCTTCTGGATGCCCATGTTATGTACGAAGAAAAATATTCAGGTGTCATCATTCAAATAAACGTAGTAAATAATTTAAATGCCTCTTTTGCAGTAACTTATATATGAAAGGAAAAATCTCTCCATTGTGTCCGCGCTATGCATTGATGCGCCAAATAGAAACCTTGAAGAAAGCTGGTTACGTCCTAAAGACTGGATTTGAACGTAAGTTGGAAAGCATTTACGACGTATGAACATCAGTGCGAAATGCATCAATTGCAATCACAGCTTGCAAATCAAGATTAGACCACACAATGAAACTTTTACCATTGGAAAGCTGAGATCTAACTGACAATTTACATGTTAACATCCTGCATGCATGCCAATTAAGGCTTAGCCTAAAACAAACAATCAGTTTATGCATAACTTATGACTTAAAAGGCATTGTTAATAAACATTATGAATGAGGACAAAGTCAGTTAGGCACCTCTTCTGTATTCTAAGAGCCTTACAAAAATTCACCTTTAAACCCTCAAAATTGCAGTCCAACTATACTTAGAGATGGAGTAAAAGCCTATTAGAGCTTTCCCCTATAATTGCCATTGTTGTACGAATCGGTAGTGTCATTTATCAATAATATCTTCGCCTTTAGTAACGCCAGAAAAATGCTCAGTCAGATCTCGAGTGATATAATACCCAGTAGAGGGCGGTGCAGTCAGCAGCACTAAGTGATACCATTAATGCATGCAAGAGAAACCTAAACAGTTCAACAAAAATAAGTGCCCCTTTAAATAAACTCAAAGATTCCTTCTCCGATTTTTGTGAAAGTTGGATTGAATTATGGGCCTGTATATCGAACCTAAATGCGTGTATTTGTAGATGAGTTGCATTATTCCTGGCTTAGCCAGCAGCCTTCGAGTGAGCCTACCGTTGTTTTCAAAAATCTACGGTTTTCCAATGGATATGAATAATTTGACCAAGCAGGGGAGCCACCAGCTAGGGCATACTTCATCATGATACTGGAGAAAATTTGTTTCTCAATCATCTTTAGTGGACAACTGAGGACTTCTTTTATAATATTTTCAGTTAATGTTCCTTGAGTGACATTGGAAATAATTTGAGTGGAGTCTCAGCACCTTTTGGATTTTTTATTTTTTGGAAAAGTCAAACTTCACATTTTTTAAAAGAGGGGTAGGTGCACTCAGGGTCGGCTGGCTCACACAAAAATGATGCAATTGTGCTACAATTACACTGGCATAATGTCAATATACAGGCCTACAAGTACGGTAACTTTAACAGAAATCGGAAAACAGGTTTTTTGAGATATTCAAGTTTCCGTAAAGGGGGACTAATTTTTGCTGAACCGTTTAGTTATTGATGATGATAAAAGATTTAAAAGATTTTTTATGTAATTTCAGCTGAATTTTTCATTTTGGACAAATATGAACTGAAGGAAAATACTGTCCTAGAAAAGTGAGTATGAAGATTAGATTACTGCAATTTGAAGCTTCTGAACATACAGACCTTGCAATGAAACATGCAAAATTCTTGTTGCTGATGCGGGGTTCATTTAACCACATATCCTTCATATATATTTGTTTATACCATTTATCCAAACTTGAAGGGCAATGCTTCATATATGCTTGGGTCAACAAATCATGCCCTATCTATGAAACTGGAAGGGGTGGGAGGGTGCAAATTGCAAAAGAACATCCATCCACTTGCAGTAATCACTTTCAAATAACAGTAAATATTTCCATTCTATCTTTATAAATTTTATTTCTTTTCAGACCTGGAAGCCGTTTTCAAGACCCACTTTTAGTTATGGAAAACAGTAATATTTTGACAAAGATCTTAGATGTTTTGGATGAGTTGGGATGGAAGCCTTATCAGGTAATTGATCATAAGCAATAATTTCAATGTTAATTTGACTTAAGGAGACTTATCCCACTCGTTGGTGACAGCCAAACGAAAGGATTATGCATCTGATTTTCACTCTAATATCAGTTAAGACAAGTCAAATGCCCTTCTCTTGATCATGACCAATCCGACAGCCTCTAGGTTTCACATGTTGAAAGTAGAGAAGATGACACTTCATGGGCTATCATGAGTCACAAAGTGCATATTTCACAGTGAACTGGTCCTAATTTTTTCTATATCAAAGTGACAGACTGTAATGCAATTGTGAATGTATAAGCAAATTATGATATAGCATATTGCATGCTGCAATTGTTTGATTGTTGTTTGCAACATAATTGACCTTAGGATGGAATCAAATAATGAAATGAATAAATATATTTTTTGAGAGTTTTCATGTAACTTTCCTTTTCAGTTTGAAAAGGAAGGAGGAATGGCCCAATATGAAGTCAGTTTTGATTTTGCGGATGCCCTAACTTCTGCAGACAGAATGGTTTTCATTAAATTCATGATTAAGGTGAGATGCAAAATAAAAGAAAACAGAGCAAAAGAGAGATCAACTCATTGATTAAATCTACAGTAGAACCCAAAATAAAGTAAGAACATTTCCTGTCAGTCCTCTGTTACCTATTTTGTCCTCCTGTCTTCTCTCCACCCCAAATCTCCTTACAACAAACTTTGACTCCTTAACACAACTTTATCCCATATTAAGAACCCCATTAAGGCACTTTGCAGCATAACTGCAATTAGCAAAACTTGCCAAAAGGGCAATAAAGCAAAGAAACCAAACGCAATGGGGTGGATGGATTTTGAATTAATGTTGGTTTAATGTAAATTTAATGTAATCTTAAAAGCTAGTTTAAAATAGGTAAAGTTATTTGGAGGGAGCTCTAAGGTGTGAAAGGGTAAAGTAGTGGCTGATCCTTCCTTCCTACCAGGGTAGTCATACTTTATTTTCGGCTGTACTGTATGTAAGCTCTACCCTGATCTTTGGTGAAAGCCCCAAATGTCAGAACTACAGTAGTTAACTTTCGAAGTTGATCAAGAATTTACTTGGTAGCAATTCTGACATCAGTTGTTGTTGCTGCATAGTTTTGCGTGAAATGTTAACTTTGATATCTTAGTAATGTACTTGAACGAGATTGTTAGGTTTCAGTGACTTTGATGGTCACCAGACAAGATTGCTTGAAGCAAGGCGCAAAACAACTTGTCACACACTAGTGAATACACTGTAGCACCAAAAAAGATTGGTGATTTCAGAGCCCTGGTCACTCAAACAATGTTGAATTGGACCGAAGGAACCTAAACTGTGAAAATGTTAAAAGAAAGAAGTCCAAAATTGTCTAAATATGATTGAAAACCAAATTTTCTCCAGTCACTTGATGAAGCATGCCCAGCAGGTGGCTCCCCCGCTTGGGTGAAATTGTTCATATCCATTGGATAAGAAACCACAGATTTTTGAAAACAGTGAATGTGGAATGTCAAATCAAAAGTTGAACTCATTTGAGTTAACAAAACAATGCCATGGTTTATTGCACTGTTACAAAAGTAATGATAACCTGTTTTCAATTAACGTTGCCATTGCTTATTAGTGTTACAGACCATTTTGCACCTTGTGACAAACAATCATCGTTTTGAAGGGTAATATATTAGTGAAGCATGAAGTTTTGTAAGCCAAAACATTGCCATGACATCACACCAACATACTGCACTAAGATTATTTACTCAAATTTTTTTGTGTTAAATTATTGTTAATATATATATGAAAAATTTTGATCCACTTTGAAAGTTGACTACTGTAATACACCTATGTTGTTTGTAAAATCACCACATGTTACACATAAATATACTCCTATGAACATAATTTTGTTGGAGATTGCAGGAAATAGCAAGGGAAGCCGGGATGAGGGCTTCATTCATGCCTTATCTGCCAAAATTCAATTTTGGTGAGTAAATATTTTCATTCAATTGTGGTGCCATTAAATTCAGTTTATTGGACCAATGTACAAATTAAATACAATTGTCTAGCTGACATCCGGTGGTGTATTTACCATTATGGACAACAAATCTATCAACCCACATTGTGCTTGATATGTACGACCATTTGCAAGATTTGAACCCATCTCCATCTTAAAAAATTCTGAATTCCTGATCAATACAAATTCAATTGGTACGATACTCCTTACTCCTCAGAAATAGCTGAATTGCACCTGATTTGATATAATATACCAAAAGTCTCCCCATTCAGGTTGCGGACAACACATTCACATGTCTCTCTGGGATGTCAACACGGACGAGAATGCGATTCCTGGAAATGGAGAATTGGGTTTCAGTGACACAGGAAGACACTGGTTGGCAGGAGTCCTCGATCATCTTGATGGGTTAACTGCCATTGCTTGTCCTACTGTCAACAGTTACAAACGGTAAATACAGTTTCTGATGAATTTTAAATATAATTGGAAATAACTCGATATATGTTGATAAATGGTACTGATGTTAATATGGATCTAATTGCTTGAGTTACTGATAATGAATGGTACTAATAATAATATCAATTTATTTAAAATGGTACCTGTGTTATAAGACCCTCTGTTTCTAGGACTAACTTGCCTTGTATGACCGCCTTCCTGCTGCGCCAAGTAGTATTTTTAGTGCAGTTTGCATCTGTGACAAGAGACTGCGCCCCAATGATAGACTCCTTATTGACCGCAGAAGGGCTGGTCTCATATAACGCAGGGAACAATGCAGCGCTAATTGCAGTAACCTGCTCATTAGTTTACAACATATCATCTGTAGGATAAAACTTGTCTGGTAAACGTCACTCCATAAGGATTCATAAAAATTTATTTATTTATTTACTTAACATATTTTGAATGGATGACAATTTGTTTTTCAGGCTACATGCCTACAAAAACTTTGTCAACTTCCATGGATATGGTGTAAACTCACGATATGTACCACTCCGCATTGTTGAGGTGAATGACACCTGTGATAGAATTGAATACAGAACGCCTGATGGCAGTGTCAATCCGTACCTCATTCAAGCTGCAGTGATAGCCGCAGGGTTAGATGGTCTCGAGAAGGCTAGAGGTATTTTTACATTTATTATTTGGAAACTCATTAGGGATTTTTATTGGTAAAAATTGTAAATCGTATCATATATTTGTAAATATGTTGTCACTAAATTTACTTATAATAATTGTAATTAGAAATCCTATTCGGCATTGCTTCTTTTTACTGGGCCAAGTGAAACATAGATTTGTTGGGATCCTATAAACCAGCCAAGGTAATTTTGAACTAAAATGACAACAAAATTTGTATAATATTTAAGGATAATATAGTCCTGATTCTGATGTTCCTACAGAGATTAGTCACACTGAGTTATAAAATTTCAAACAAATTAGCTTGGGAAACTGTTGATTTCCAATTATGTTTATTTATTCATCTGCCCAAATTTTCAGCCTTCTTGCCCAAATTTTTTGTGTTCCACTTCCACTTTTTTTTTGAAGGGACACTGAGTGGCCCCCTCCCCTCCCCAATGCCACTGAGAGACTGGAAATCAACTAAGGATAGCAATCGAGATTATCAATTCGGGATCATATTTCATAATATGTATGGTGTAAAGGTGTAAAATGAGCAAATGATTTTTTTTTTCAGATCCAAACCCAAAGCTCCGCAATGAAGAAGCGCTGTTCAATGAAAGCAGTCCCAAAGACAGCAAGATCTTGCCACAGTCTTTGGACTTTGCCATCCAAGCCCTGGAAACAGATGAGACTATAATGGCTGCTCTTGGTCAACCGCTTATTGTAGGATTTCACACAGTTAAGGAAATTGAAATGGACCCTTACCGAAAAGAAGTCAGTGAAGTGGAGAAAAATGCCGTAGAAATGTACTAAGAATATAATTATAGTCATCGACTTATGTGTAGGCCTATACTATTTTTTTTTATAGTTACTTCAATAAAAGCATTAAATAAAGACACTTTTACTGTGCATATTGATGATGGTTTATATGAAAGTTTCTGGTCTCCAGTTGCTGCTCTACGGACTGCAGACATGCAGCTTTTTGAAGTCTCTGGGGGGAACAATCCTCATACACAAAGGCAATGTGGAACATGTGGTTCCTCCTTTACTAGACAAACATCACCAAAATATGACTAATCAACTTAGCCAGCCTACTGAGTCAAGACAAAATTTGACTAACTAAGACCAATGGTTAAGTGATCAAGTCAAAAAGATTATGAAGGCCTTAGCAATGAATTTAAATCATCTCATATTCATAAAGGAGCTCAAATGAAATCCTCACAATTCTTGCTTTCCATTACAATATGTAAACAAACTTGCAAGAGAGACCAAAATGAAGTAAAGCTGTAACAATGCTGACTTCATCCTGACAAAATTGAGCTGCAACTGAAATGGGGAAAAAAAACTGTTGCAGTTGTTTCTTCCCTCTAATTTGTCAGTGCCGGTCAACCAAAAATAACTATACTTTCGATTAACTTACCTTGAAGTCTTCTAAATGCTTCCCAATGCCAACAAACCTGCAGACCATTACTTGATAAATTGCTTCTTTCAACAAAGTCCGTTTATATACATGTATATGTGTAAATACTTATATGTAAATACACTGTGTGTCACAATTTTTTTTCACTGAGTTCAAAACTCAAAATGCTCAATATGTTGCAAAAATAATGGTATTATAAATACTGAGTATGATTTGTTTTGCCAGTAATTCTATTTTTCAGACGTTTTACGGTATTTAATATATAAACTTTTATTAGACAACTAAACATCACGAAGATACAATATAAAATCCATACTTCTAGGCTTCCTGGAAGTCTATGTAAATTTATACCAGTGGTGTAGCCAGACATCTGCCACAGGTGGGGCAGTGGGTGGGGCAGGACTTCTTGAGGGGGGGGCAAGACCTTTATCGACATTTATCGACATTTTTCGGATAAAATTCACATGACTCCCACAATGGTCATTATCATCATCATTAAACAAGTTAAATTGACCATGAAGTGCAAGAAATTTAATTATATGTTGTATTTACATATCAAGGCATTAGATATTTTGCTGCTAAATGTTAAGTTATTATATCTTGCATAAATTTGCTTGACTGAATGCCGCTAAATATTGAATCTAGATGATTGGATCCATAGTTAAGAAAACACCATAGAAAAACATCAGAAAAGTGACATTTTTATCAAAACAAGAATTCTGGTATCAATGAAAATATTCTTTCAGTCTTGAACAAGAAACAGAAAAGTTATAATGCTCATCACATAGCAATCATCATCTTAGCAATGTCATCACACTAGAACAGAAAAATTGCATGATTTTTCATCAGACTAGGCCTATAAACTATTCATAAATATATTATAGGAATGTAATGAGTGTCATATAGAATAATGAAAAACTATCTCGATCCTTAATTAGAACAGAGCAGTGTTCTAACAGTTTTCATATGTTAATTCAATTCTTTGGAACATTGATATTTTTGTATATGAATACCCTATTGCCCATGCTCAGCCAAAAACAGTTAAAAGTAATAACTCAGTCTTCCTTGGCTGCTAACTGTACTAAACGTTAATTAAATTAGGGCCCAAAGCAAAAGTAAGGTTTCAAAGAGAAAATGAATTCACTAATGACACTATCATGCTGTAAATACTAAAAAGGATTAAAATATTCATAAGACTTCAGTATTTCATTGAACTTATTAGTAAGGTGAGTTTAAACTAAAACTGCAATAGGAGAATGAGTAAGACCACAAACCCACACGTTTATAAACATGAATACTGTTTCGTAAACGTTTAAAAAAATTCAACATTTTAAAAGGTCATAGTCGCGGTGAATGATTTAGTTTTTGTAAGTTTCTAACTTCCTGGTAAACAAGAAAGCAGCTTCAGGAATTGGACTATATGATATATATATAGACACATGGAAAGAGTCAGAGAAGAAGGCAGAGACCACTTCTTGCTATTAGTATAAATACTGAGTATGATTTGTTTTGCCAGTAATTCTATTTTTCAGACGTTTTACGGTACTTGATATATAAACTTTTATTAGACAACTAAACATCACGAAGATACAATATAAAATCCATACTTCTAGGCTTCCTGGAAGTCTATGTAAATTTATACCAGTGGTGTAGCCAGACATCTGCCACAGGTGGGGCAGTGGGTGGGGCAGGACTTCTTGAGGGGGGGCAAGACCTTTATCGACATTTATCGACATTTTTCGGATAAAATTCACATGACTCCCACAATGGTCATTATCATCATCATTAAACAAGTTAAATTGACCATGAAGTGCAAGAAATTTAATTATATGTTGTATTTACATATCAAGGCATTAGATATTTTGCTGCTAAATGTTAAGTTATTATATCTTGCATAAATTTGCTTGACTGAATGCCGCTAAATATTGAATCTAGATGATTGGATCCATACTTGAAGAAAACACCATAGAAAAACATCAGAAAAGTGACATTTTTATCAAAACAAGAATTCTGGTATCAATGAAAATATTCTTTCAGTCTTGAACAAGAAACAGAAAAGTTATAATGCTCATCACATAGCAATCATCATCATAGCAATGTCATCACACTAGAACAGAAAAATTGCATGATTTTTCATCAGACCAAGCCTATAAACTATTCATAAATATATTATAGGAATGTAATGAGTGTCATATAGATTAATGAAAAATTATCTCGATCCTTAATTAGAACAGAGCAGTGTAATAACAATAGCAGCCCTCCAGAAAAAAAATTGGAGTTTGGCCAAAAAAATTAGGACCATTTTAAAATTGTGGTCATGTAAGAGCCTGTTTTAGTCACATTTTGCCAAAAAACAAGACATAGGGATATTGTCTTCATTTTTGACGCCTTCATTGAAAGTACACAATTTTTTCTTCAAGATAAGTCCCAAACCTTATCGAAAGAATGTACAATGAGCCTTAAGATTGTTTTCAGCCAAATATCTGACATTTCTGACTCAAAGCTTGAACTTTGTTCTTTGAAGAGACAAGATTTGCCACTTCACTAAATTTACCATTTCTGAATATAAAAAAAGTAGGACTGGCCAAAAAGGAAAAGTAGGATGATTTCTAAAAAAGATAGGAAAAGTAGGAGTTCTCGGAGGCCTGCAATAGAGACACTAAATTTCAATGTAGCAACATCAGTCTCTGATATGAGTTAAGAAGCATGATCCTGTTTGAAAATATCTCTACAAACTCATCCAAATCAAATGAATTTGACTTTTGTCATTCAATATGGTTTGAGAGCCTCTCATCTGCCATTGAATTTTCACAAAGGTTTTTGTCTTTTTTATGACAGAGAGGCTTCGCTCACAAGAAGCACTGGACGCTGAGATTGTCATTGCAATTTTACAGAGCCTCAGCGTATCTGTATGGTTGAATAAATTTGACAAATTCGGGAGAGTTCAGTTGGTGATTCGAGGCCCTGCTTTTTTCGGCTCCACCAGTCGCTTGGCTCGCTAAATAATTAGGTCAGCGTTTGAAACACTATTTGGTAGAGGCCAACCTAAGCAGAATAGTAAAACCAGGTCATGCACTGGACATTTCAGGCTAATTTTATTTTATTTTACTCCAAAGTCAGAAGGGGGGCAAGAGGGGGGCAAGAGCAGCCACAGGGGGGGCAATTGCCCCACCTTGCCCCCCCTGGCTACGCCACTAATTTATACACCTGTTCCAAAATAACATGAGATTTCCAGGCAAAAACATTTATCCTTCAATTTCATGTTTTTAATATTGCTCGGGCCATGTTTGTTTAGTTAAAAAAGGGTCACCCCCTTTAATGGAAATACTTCAAAATTCTGAAAAGTAACATATCCACGTGCATATTTATGATTAAAAAAAGAATTTAAAAAAAAACGACAAAACGCTGGAAAAAGTCGTGGATGAGCATGTAAAACAGGCGTTGATGTACCTAAATTAAGTAATCATGTTGTGTCTCCAACATCAAACCCACTAGACCAAAGAGACGGGCTAAGGAATAAAGGCTGAATTTCTCAAACACTTTTTAACACTTTTCTTTTTCGTTCTTATCTTAAACTGTTTTTATAGTGTAGTTTCACATGGTATAGGTCCCCTTATTTTTTTTAACCCTATACCAGATTCCTGTAGGGCCCATTCAATTGGAGGGTGCTATGGGGCGAAGTAGATTTTTTTCACAACCTCATAAACAGCAGTAACCAGCCAAGTGTATAAGACTCGGCTAGTCTTAACTAATTATATCTACTTGCACTATTGCATGCTTGTTGCATTCAGTTAATAAATCTTGAAGACAAAAGTATCTTTTAAGTCAGTTTTCGTAATGTTTGGTGTTGTGGATGTTATCAGCTCAATTATTTTACACTACTTGCATGCATTATTGGAAGTCTAATAGTACTTATTAGTGATATATATTTGCAAAAAACATTCAACAAAGTTGCATATATTTACAGTAAAAAATTATATCAAGAGTTGGATTATAACAAATGATTGGACAACGTTAATCATAAGTACAAAAAGGTCAATATTAGGACAAGATGATCACAACGATAGTTTGATATTTATGCACACCTATTTTACTGGCAAGTTTTCAACTGATCACTGATGTCTACACACATGTTGACCTAAAAAGGGATTGACTTTGAATCTTTTACTATTTTTATGTTTTCCCCCTTGTTATTTTTAAAGGGGAAGAAAGAAACGGTGCTTGAAAAAGACACACCTAGTGATATTTTTAGAAAAACGAAATATGGCTCTGAGAAGCAAAGAGCCTCTATATGATCAAAATCTAATATGTGGTGATTTTAACACCTACTCTGATGATCCTCATACTCAAACATCGAAGACACTTCATACTCAGTCCATTTCGCCATCATTCTCTGGACTCAAGGTAAATTTATGTATGATCAATAATTTTGCGATAATTAATCCTCTCTGTCTCAGTTCCAGCTTGGGCATATCGGGGGAGCAGGGGGGCAGCCGAAAACGCCTAAATTCGGGCAAGGAGGCTAAAAGTCCTGGCAGATGATCAAACAAATATCATTGAAAATCAGTGGTTTCCAAGCGATTTCATCTGAAATGGTATAAAATTTGGATCGTGAATTCGGACAAATGTTGCTGTCTCCCTCCCCCAAAAAAAATCCACTCAGAACCCCCATTTACTGTCATAAAGTGCTAACTGGGCCTGTTTTTTTTTTTTTAATAATTAGGGGAAAGTTGGGACTGATGGGCCATCGGGACCAATGGGCCAACCTTAAAACTCCTCATCATGCTCATGCTCATCCAAATAATACACTCATGGGTCAGGGTATTCAAGATCTCTTCAACTTGTCGAGTACATCTCAAAACACCACCATACTCATTAACATTTTCTTATTATACGCTGGTCAACAATGATTTTGCTACCTGAGGAAAAATACCTCATGTATACCTAATTCGAGCGTGCTGATGTCAAATCTGAAATAAAAATTTCTCCAGAACAGATGGGAATTTGTTTTTGTTGACCAGTGTCATGATTAACTCTTAACAGTTTTCATATTTTAATTTAATTGTTTGGAACATTGATGTTTTTGTATATGAATACCCTATTACCCATGCTCAGCCAAAAACAGCTAAAAGTTATAACTCAGTCATCCTTGGCTGTAAACTGTACTAAACGTTAATTGAAGTAGGGCCGAAAGCAAAAGTAAGGTTTCAAAGAGAACATGAATTCACTAATGACACTATCATGCTGTAAAAAGGATTAACATATTCATAAGATTTCAGTATTTCATTGAACTTATTTAGCAATGTGAGCGGAAACTAACCCTGCAATAGCAGAATGAGTAAGACCACAAACCCACACGTTTATAAACATGAATACTGTTTCGTAAAGTTTTACAAAAATTCAACATTTTAAAAGGTCATCGTCGCGGTGAATGATTTAGTTTTTGTAAGTTTCTAACTTCCTGGTAAACAAGAAAGCAGCTGCAGGAATTGGACGGTATGATATATATATAGACACGTGGAAAGAGGCAGTGAAGGAGGAAGAGACCACTTCTTGCTATTAGTATTAGTGTTGTTGCGAACCAGACCACTTCGAACCAGTTATGTCCGGTACCAATACCTCTCTAGTACCAGATCGTCTTATGTAAAAAAAATTGTCCAGAGGTTGTCTGTATGTACTGATATGGTCTTGCACAGTGAAAATTATAAAAAAAGCACAAAAAAAAGAAGAAAAAAAGTCCTTCAATTTTTACACCTTTATTTTCCAATGATTTGCGGCAAAAACTAGGCGTAAATCAGAAACTTGTACACTGAGCGCCATTAAAAACGCAAAATTTGAAAATGGCTAAAAAATGGTACTTCCTCAAACAATATCACAATGAAATTTTGCACACACTTAGCTGTTGCCATCAGGTATATTCACAAAAAATTACAGATTTCTGAGAGCAAAACTCTTGTGAGAAATTAAATTGTCGTTGCTATTGTTGAAGATGCAAGTCACAACATTTCAATAACTTTTCTGTTCTTTCCACAATATTTTTTGATTAGTCGGGATAGTTTACTTTTTTAGTTGCTTGTTGGGATGGAAAAAAGTGATATTTGACCCAACCACAATTAAAGATGATGAAATTATCAAAATTTCAGTGTCAATGCTGGCCTGCCCCCTACAGGAGCTTTTTATCAAAATCTTCAAAAAATATGTTTATTCAGATTTTTAAAAGTTTTGTTATGGAATGATTGTCTGTGTTTTTGTTTCTATCCTGGGTATGCATTACAACTCCATTGTTCAGTAGTTTGGGTTCATGTGCTTCATTTCCAGATACTGACGCCTACATTTTGAGTTTTAATTCAAAATCTGCCTTTATCCTCAATATTTTTTTCAAAAACGTTCACGGGACATCTTTTCGAAGTCTTGTGCATGTTATGTGAAAATTTCAGAAGATTATTCCAGTCCAACAAGCCACAAAACCAACTTTTCGATTGGCTCATTTTCAAGTGAAGCACAGTCCGTGAATTGACGTTTCAGACAGAGCTCACTAAAATGAGTAGTGTGTAGGGAAAAGTCAACCCTTTTTCATGATTTTTTTCCACAATGGCTCGTAAGATCATACATGAGGTCTGTGCCAAATTTGATAATTATTGAGCCACAGGAACTTGGAAAATGTTGTTGTTTAATGATGTTGCGTTTTTAATTGCGCTAAGTGTACATACCGGTACACCGGACTATCTCTTTCTGGGCAGGGCTGCCTCACCCTGGACTAAATGGTTCTGGACCATAAGAGGGGAGGTGGTCTGATCCGAAACGATACTTGTTCATCACAAAATTACCTGTCCATCATTGACAATCAGCTGATCTTTAATGCATTGGCTCGTGGCACAGAGAAAACTTCTCTGTAGCAAAAAAAAAAAATTTGAGCTGGCTTTGTACGCCACCTTCTGGAAAAAAAAATAATTTTGGTAGCAGGACAGTGTTCTGTGGGATTTATATGCTGGCCTGCAACTAGGAATCCACATTTTACTTGTCATGACGCAAGCGTTTGATATGCAACTTTGTTGAAAGACTGATTTCAGGTAGGTCAGGAAATGGAGGTCTCAAGAGAACATTCCACCTTCTTCTGCTGTCATCAAATTTGCATAATCAAGTTACTCTATACGCCTCCATTCCCTGCCCTGCTATTAAATCGTGATTAAAGATTCCTTAATCTTATGATCCCCATTTGTGTGAAGATTTTTTTTCACACTGCAAAGCAATGTACCTCAGTGGCTGAGTGGATTGCATGCTGGCCTTGTAAGTCAGGGTTCGATTCCACTGCATGGCATTACTTGACTGCTAAATTTAGATACTGACAGGGAGCCACCTGGTCGTAGACATGCTGCAAAGTGGCCATACAGAAATGTTATTAAATACCTCTAGATGCAATACATACATTTAATGTGTTTGTATAATCCTTATGGAAATCAGGGAGTGCCAGAATGTAAATTGGCCTAATTTTTCCTTCCTCTGTGCCTATGACAGTTTTTCAAGCTTCCTCTGTGCCTATGACAGTTTTTCAAGCTACCTCAGCGCCTATGACTTTGCCAAGCTTCCTCGGTGCCTATGACAGCTTTTCAAGCTTCATCTGTGCCCCTATGACAGTTTTTCAGGCTTCCTCTCTGCCCCTATGACAGTTTTTCAAGCTTCCTCTGTGCCTATGACAGTTTTTCAAGCTTCCTCTGTGCCTATGACAGTTTTTCAAGCTTCCTCTGCGCCTATGACAGTTTTTCAAGCTTCCTCTGCGCCTATGACTTTGCCAAGCTTCCTCTGCACCTATGACAGTTTTTCAAGCTTCCTCTGCACCTATGACAGTTTTTCAAGCTTCCTCTGCACCTATGACAGTTTTTCAAGCTTCCTCTGCACCTATGACAGTTTTTCAAGCTTCCTCTGCACCTATGACAGTTTTTCAAGCTTCCTCTGCCCCTATGACAGTTTTTCAAGCTTCCTCTGCGCCTATGACAGTTTGTCAAGCTTCCTCTGCGCCTATGACTTTGCCAAGCTTCTTCTGGGCCTATGAGAGTTTTTTAGCAAATCCAGCAGAAGACAAAAAAGGCACAATTTACTTATTTCATTTTCCAATTATATGTGGATGCCTAAAGTAAAATATTCTATTTTCATTCAGGCAAGAAAATGGACAGTCGATTGGCGGTTGGCGAGACGCTTAAACTATACATACAAAGGTGGAGGCTCGGATTCAGTTTCGGAATCATCATTAACCTCCGATCAGCAGAAATATCGGAAATACACATTTATCGGCATCTCCCTCGGTGCACTTCTGGCAATTGTGGCGATTATTCTCACAATTTATCTTGTTCTGTTCAGTGAGGAAACATTATCAATCTGTAAAATTTACGTTCATAAAGACTTTTAATTTGTTCATACAATATCATCTGTTCCAAATACAAAAACAAGACTTTTTGAAAGGCTTTTACAAATGTTTTATAGGACGTTATAAGCATTTTCTTCCTTGGCAGTGTGGCCATTTTATCACTATTTAAATTGATCTTAGTCAGGTCCGACTTAATAAATGTGTTGATGATATTGGTCTTTAAAGTTTTCGACACATAGTAACTTTGATTTGGTCTGATGAGGAATTAATTCAGAACTTTTGCATGAGCTTCTCCAATTTCAGATTCAAATACTGCTAGCCACCAAGCAGTACTTGTGAGCTTTAAATTAGCCAATACCTACACATCTGACCTGGGAGATACTTCTTCGGAAGCGTTTAAAAAACATGAAAGAGCAGTGGAAGAGACAGTAAGCCAATTATGATTGCATATCGAAAGACATAGATCTTTTGTTGACACCGGACTCTGACACCAACTGACTAAAGACAACGATTGCAAATGTCTTCAGACTCCGACTCCAACTGACTGCAGACTCCAACACTAACTGACTCCAGACTCCGACTCCAACAGACTTGAGACTCCGGTACCAACTGACTCTCGACTCTGATTCAAAATGACTTCTGACTCCAACTGACCCCAGACTCTGACTCAACATGACTTCACCCTCCAACTGACTCCAGACTCCGACTCAACATGACTTGAGACTCCGGCACCAACTGATTCTCGACTCCGATTCAAACTGACTTCAGACTCCTATTCTGACTCCAACTGACTCCTGACCCCGACCCTGACTCCCACTCAATATCACTCTAAACCCTGTGAGTTATCTGATTACTACTCAGATACCCAGAGTTACCACATCATCTTATATTTATTTAGCCTTCTGCGTAATTTACATTTGCCCTGATATTCTAAAATTGTTTTATTTTCAGATAGAGACAGCCTCTGCGGGTCTGCCAAACTATTTACGTTTTGACGTTCTTGCATTTAAGTAAGTTATCGGGTCTATCATACATGTAGAGAAGGCTCATGATAAGATAACCTCCCACTCCTTTTTCTTATTCCCGCAATATAAGTCATCCATTTTTCCACTGATTCCTCCCATTCCCTCCACATTAGCTCCTCCTATCCCTTAAAATCCCTCACTAACATTTTCTTATATTGACGTCACCCCATAGGGTGGGGCCCTCTCGGGGGAGGGGGGGGGATATGTATCCTGTTCCCTATGGTGGTATAGTTTGAAGAAGCTTAGAATGCTGCAGTTGCCTTTCTATCTATCTATCTATCTATCTATCTATCTATCTATCTTTCTATCTTTCTATCTTTCTATCTTTCTATCTTTCTATATATCTTAGACTATCTACTTGGCTATAGGCAGTGATGGCGATTGTAGAGTGACTCAGCATTGTGTGCGCTGGAATTGGCTGCCTGGCTGTATACTCCTTGGGGAGTTGAGAAAGGCTCATGCTTGAACAGGCCTGCCAAGGGTGTAATTGTAAAGTCTGTTGAGACTGACTTCGTCGATGTAATAGACTATAAAAAAGTTTACATTTACATTTACATTTACATCTATCTATCTATCTATCTATCTATCTATCTATCTATCTATCTATCTATCTATCTATCTATCTATCTATCTATCTATCTATCTGCAGTGACACTCACATTTACATGCAGCTAAATGCAATCACTTGAACTTCCAACCTGTAAAATGAGTTTCGTCCTCCTGTGGACCTCACAGCTGGGCAACCAAGGCATTTAGCTTGTCTATAAGAATTACAGTAGGACTGGGGGAGCCAACGAATGCATTTTGTGTGTTTCCTTACAGACAAGGCAGCATAGATGTCATCGGTCTCTTCACATTTCGCATCAGTACCTCTGCCCAAGAAACTATCGATGCAATTACTAGCAAGATGAATTATTTAGTTAATGGTAACACTAATCTCACTTCGAATGGAGTCATCAGTGAATATGTGGACAACTCATTCAAATACACTGCTGTATCAGGTATTCAATAACTATTTATATTAATTTCATAAATATGCCATTTCAAGGGTAAATATCACATTTACATTGTAGACTCTATTTCACCAACAGACTGAGTAGTTCCAAAATTAGCACCAAGATCAAATTTAGTGATAAAATTGCAGTACTACCTGAGCAATGAATTCAGACGAGATTTAACCGTAAGCCTAATCTCAATTCTGGGTGAAATTGGGCCGTATAAGTTGTTGTATTTATCTAAAATTTACAGTACCGGTTTTCATATATACCCTAACATCTAAGATTTATCTTCCAGAAACTACTAAAATTTTGGTTCAACTCTCAACTGATGAGACATTTGCACAGGCCTACTTGGGTACAACCAGTCAAGTGTATAAAGAAAGGATGGAAGAAATCGAGGACGCTGTAAGTCAACAAAAAAGTGTACACTTCACTGTCTGTCACTTTGATATAGAAAAAGAGTGGATTGCGCTGTGAAAATGGCACTTCTTGTGTTATTATGCTGATGATTTGTCATGATCATACCCAATACTTTCAATGTTAATTCTATTTAAGGAGACTAATCCCGCTTGTTGGTGACAGCCGAACGAAAGGAGCATGCGTCCGATTTTCACTCTAAAATCAGTTACAGTTGTAAATACTATCAGTCATGCACAGCAAACCAGGCACAAAATTTGTGGTGAGCCTTCCACAATGATACAGCTTAGGGCAGCCATAGAACTGTGTCCATGGGCAGAGTCTAGAGGAACATTGTCCAAGGTTGAGAATGCTACACTCTAAAAAATTTCAGACAAAATTGGTTTTTTAGATTCAAAATGGTTTTTTGAAAAACCAAATTTCAATGTAAAAAACCAACATGGATTTTTTTTAAAAATCCATGTTGGTTTTGCATTGAAATTTGGTTTTTCAAAAAACCATTTTGAATCTAAAAAACCAATTTTGTCCCGACCTTTTTTAGAGTGTATGCATTACTGCATTAGCTCACCCTAAGCTCACCCTAAAAAAACCCCTGAATTTCCATATTTTGTGCTGCTGAAACCTTTCGTGGGTCTAACACTGCAGCATGCGTTTTACACGAGAGCATGTTCTTCCCTTTAGCGGTCATTGGAAGTAGTTATCATTGAATCAGACCATCATGTGCTCCAGCAGAAGTTGCTAAAGTTATCGATTTCAATGGAGAATGTTGAAGTATTCCGTATTTATGAGCAATGGTGTATTTCTGTTTTCATGCTGAAGCTGAGTGAACAATTGGCTTCCGAGATCAGCAACATTAACCAAGAAGTCCCAAATTCAAGGTTGGTCTCCTTTTAAAAGTTGTGGGCTTCCAGACATTTTTGTTGCATTTCATTCGTTTTAAAAAGAAAACCTACCGTTCACATATTGGGGTTATTCTTGACATCATCAGTAAACTTTTTTTTGGGGTAATTTATAGCCAAGGATACACATCGACATCAACATCAATATTGGATTCTGTTACCCAAAATGGCCTGTCAATCAACATCCTCGACCAGTCTGCCATTGCAAATGGACAGATATTTGCCCATGGTTTGTTTGGTTTTCATTATTAAGGACTAAATTAAAATGTCTAAAATTACAGATTGCTTTAAATCATGAACCGACCATGCATTGTGAATTTACACCTCAACAAAATGTATAACTTCCACTTGCCAGTTTAATGTGTGATTAAAATAATTAACCTGCGGGACAAAGTTCTTTTCATCTGTTTTTTTTTTCACACACAAATGACCGAAAAAAGCTTTATAAATTTATTTTTTTAATTCTAACATCACGGAACGCCAGCTAAAAGTAGAGACAAACAATTTTTTTTCTTTTTCAAAATGTCATTCAGATAGGGTTGTTAAAACTTATACACATTTTATCTATATACAAAGCCTTGTATCAATTTAAAATTCATATAATAATAACATCATATATCATTCCTGTCACATAATAATATTAACCTCAGATTCAACCTCTTTCAGCCACCACTACGAGTCCTTGCGTTATCTCCTGCATGAATCAAGGCACATGCATATACAACACTCGAACTTGTGCATGTGTTGTTGGCTTTACAGGATCTAGGTGTGAAACCAGTGGGTAACATTAATGTTTTTTCTTTTTAATATAAATATCATTTCATAGCTGATATCTAGGTACAGTGCCGCCTGTAAATAAGTGAAACGCTTGACATTGTTCCATTGCATCAAAGCTAAACATCCTCAACCAAAATGCTTGTGGAAGCACAAATTCTTATCGGATGAGAGGAAAACATATTGGGTCAAAGAGGCTGATATGTGAGGCATGTGGGCTAACAATGGCTGCCAATTTTCTTTACTGTAGTCAGAGTTAGGTATGGGTCAAAGTATTTGATAAGTAAGTGAAACACAGGCCCAATGTTATTTAATAAATTAATAGGGAAGGTTGATTCACTTACTTATCAAAGACTTTAAATAACCCATACCTAACTCTGACTACAGCAAAGAAAAAGTGCCTTGTGCACGTTATTTTTCTTTGTAGGCCTATTTATAACAAATTTGTATTTCTTATTTCCACAGATATCAATGATTGTGCAGCTTTTCCTTGTCAAAATGGCGGGATTTGTGTCGACAAAGTGAATTCCTACAAATGCTACTGTCCCTACACACACCGAGGAACCAATTGCGAAACAGGTAAACAGAATGGAACATGTTAGTATTAAGTAATGTTAGGTAATTCGCTGATCGCAGGTCTGGATGACCTCTGTTATCAGGTCAATTTGCAAAAATTAAAAAAAAAATCCATGTTGGTTTATTGCATTGAAATTCGGTTTTTCAGAAACCATTTTGAATCTAAAAAACCAATTTTGTCCCGAAATTTTTTAGAGTGTATGTACGAATTGATTGCAAATTGACCTGATAAAACCAAATTTCAATGCAAAACCAACATGGATTTTTAAAAAAATCCATGTTGGTTTTTTGCACTGAAATTTGGTTTTTCAAAAAACCATTTTGAATCTAAAAAACCAATTTTGTCCCGAAATTTTTTAGAGTGTATGTACGAATTGATTGCAAATTGACCTGATAAAACCAAATTTCAATGTTTTTTGCATTGAAATTTGGTTTTTCAAAAAACCATTTTGAATCTAAAAAACCAATTTTGTCCCGAATGTGTACATAGGTTGAGTGTAGTGGTCCCAATAGTACAAAATGTATATATGGGTGAGCACCTGCTTAAGGCGCCCGCCCGCTTCGCTGAAGGTCTTTGCCTGCATGGGTTCGAACCCCGGATTGGGAACCCAAAATTTTCATTGAACCTTTATGAGCAAAATCCCAGCTGGATGTCGTTCAGATGAGATGTTAAATTTGCGGCCCCTTGGAGGATTGATTTGTGTCTGTGCTGGGCAAGTAAAAGATACCTCACATCGGGTAAATGTGTAACATGTTGAGGACTCACGCTCTCTCCCAAGGGGCGTAATTTTCGCGGCAAATTTATGGGGGTCACGCGGTGACGCGGTCAGAATCGGTCATTAAATCCGCGAATAAATGATGTCAATCAGGCTTTTTTACATTCATGAATTTAAAGTTTTGAAAAGCATGGTAACATGCTCAAGCAGAAAGGTGGGACATGTCTTTTAGAACTGCTCAATAGGCCTATCAAATTGAACCCGAGGACCATTGCTTTTTTTTTTTTCACACAAAAAAGTGGGGGGGGGACATTTCATATTATGTCCCCCGGGGTCAAAAATGTGGGGGGGGGACATGTCCCCCCAGTCCCCCACCAAATTACGCCCATGTCTCTCCCATCTCATCAATCAACCCTCATGAGCACCCAGAACTGGGCTTAGAGGGCTGCACTTACCATATCTATCTATCCATCTGTGGGTGAAGTCTTTTAAATTAAGGCAATCCGGATTTTGACCTATGATATGACACAAAAAACGTTTGGTTGGTCACAAATTCTTCAAAATTCACTGAAATGTAGATTACAATTTTGTCTACGTAGCAAATCCATTTTCATACAAAATTATTACTTAATTCAGAAAAGGGACAGGAAACACTCAAAATCTTTCAGGGTGTCAAATGTAATAATTTTGAACAGTGTCACTTTGACAGCTGCATGGTGGTTAGTAATTATAATGGAACATGTAACATAAAGCATTGTAAAAATGTACATGATATTCTTACAATGCTAAGATGAAGACTATTCAAAGCAAGAATATAAACCATATTGTCAAAATATGCGCATTTTATAGTACTTGGCTGGATTTAGTTCCTACCAGGCGCTTTATTATCCGTCCAATAACTATGTATCCTTCAATTTTTTTTATAGACTGAAAGCTTGATGTCATGCTGAGACTGTGTGACTATTGGTCAGTTGAGGTGTGAGTAGAAAAGCTATATGTCATGCAAGGCTTTTTTGGTGATGTCAAGCTATATGTAATATCTCATTGGTCGGGAGAGTCAGCAACATGACATCAAGCATTTTCTCTTAAATTATACTAAATTATCATTGTGAAGGCTCCAGTGTTATTATCATCATTTAGTCAATGGTATACATGGATATTCAAAGCATGCCATGTGATGCCAGGGAGGCATGATTTGAAATCTTATTGGAAGAAGATGAGGATTGGGAAGGTTTTATAATTTGTAACAGCGAACATCTGATCCCAATCTGTTCTCAATGTTCATCAACTGAATGCATGTCACCAAGCTGGGGGAGGATTTTAGTGAATAGCTGTAAAACACAAACAAGACTTGCACCAAATGTCACAGCTGGTTGAATCCCACCTTGACTGTCAATGCAGTGTTTCGCCATGCTCAATAACCAGGAACCAAAAACGATAACAGAAACTTGACCAACTGTTTGGATACTTAGTTGCAATGAATAACAAAAACCAACAAAATTCCATTGACATGGAACTGTTAAGGATTTGCTGTAACTGTTTGTTGTTGCTAATTATACCAGCCAATTTGATTTGCTTGTCAGCATGATGTCAAGCTCTTCAGCTGCATATCACACAGAGCTGCCAGACCAATAGCCATCCTGAACCAGCATGACATCATGCTGTCGGTCTGAGGAAAAAAAATTGAAGGATACATAGTTATTGGATCGATAATAAGTTGAATGGTGTTACAAACTCTAGAATAAAGCAGCATTTCTGGAATGTTTTAAAAAACCTATCTGATTATCAATTTTAAATAATTTGACATACATAAAGGTACAAACTAGGAATCGGGTAAGTTTGTTGAGGGGAGTTTATTTGATGGTCTCAACCCCAAATGCATAGCCTTCAACATACTGTCTACATACTCACATGACTCGGTGCCGTTGTGAAAAAAATGTCAAAATATTAAATATAACGAGCATCCTCCTCCCTGAATCTCTCTCAATTACTGACGGACATCAACAAAATGTCATTTACAAGTGTCTGTGATTTAAAATGTGTTGATAACGTAAAAACTTAAAAGAAATGGACTCCACATTTCTCTAATTACAAGTGAGCATTAATGCACCGTGACCGTTGCCAGCTGCTAATTGGTCAGTAAATTTTTTTTGGAGGCATTATGGGGTATTAATCAGTTATGGTCTGAGGGCAGAAATCTTTAACTTAATGCCCGAGCCGCTAGGCTTTGAATCACTTGGGCTGCTGGACATCACCACGGGCTAAAATGATAATAATGAGAAATTCGGCTGATAATATGCCTTTCAATGTTTTGGTTTCAGCTAAAACCCCATGTGAACTGAATCCCTGCATGAATGGCGGCACTTGCGCTACCCTCTCCAGCAACAGTCGTACTTGTGCCTGTGTCACTGGCTTTACTGGATCTGACTGTGAAACCAGTAAGTAACTTCAATAATCCACAGAGGTGCCATTAAATTTCTAAAATATTCAAATATACATATCAACTTTTGGCCTTATCGCTCATAGCACCAAATCACCTTGTTTTTCTCTTTTGAGAACATCTTAGATTCTTATCATTGTTTTCTCTATCATAAAATATTTTTCATTCATAAATATCGTATATTTTCAAATTTCCACAGATATCAATGATTGTGCAGCTTTTCCTTGTCAAAATGGTGGGACTTGTGTCGACAAAGCAAATGCCTACCAATGCAACTGTCGCTACACACATAAAGGAACCAATTGCGAAACAGGTACAAAGAGATAAGACATATAGTTTGAATTTGATGATGACACATCATGTAATATTATCTGTCAAAAAGGGATTTTTTTTTAAGTGAAAGGGTCTTCTCCTTTTTCAAAATTGAATAGACCAGGTGTAATAGCACAAAAGCAACAATGTGTTATTTAATTTGAACTCTGAGCTGTACACTGAGACTTGATGATATTCATAAAGTCAAACAAAATATTATTAATGTAAATTTTTTATTGACAAACTTGCACATACTGCTTCGCATACATATTTTCTAAACATAAGATGAATATATTAATTATGGGTTATACCATTGGGCCCTACACTCTTACAAAAAAGGTTTCATATGGAACCTTTAAGGGTTCTATAAGCTGGTATAGATAAGGAACCCTAAAAGGTTCATTACTAAACTTTAAAAAGGTTCCAACAGCAAACAAGAACAACATTTAGATAGGCCTAATCCAGCTGCACTGAACTCCCACAATGGAACCCCTCCCCTCAAGTACGGATCATAGGGTCCTATCATAGGGCCTTCCCACCAAGTATTGAACCTTTTCAATTTAATTGAACTCTTAAAAAAATGTTGAACCTTTTTTTTGGCTGGGGGTTCTTTATCTATAACATCAAGGACCTTTTGTGTTAAGAGTGTATGGCCAGTCTCTAATGATTCTTTTTGATTCAGCTAAATCTCCATGTGAATTGACCCCTTGCATGAACGGAGGCACTTGCACCGACATATCCAGCAACACTCATACTTGTGCCTGTGTCGTTGGCTTTACTGGATCTAACTGTGAGACCAGTAAGTAACCCTATTGAGTTCAATCTTTCCAGTTTTTTTGAAAAATATGCTCTTCTTGTGACAATTTTACGTGGAATAGCTTTCCAATGGTGCTGAAACGTGAGATTTTATTTAGTCTGTAACATTCTAACATGTTGTGCTGTACTAGTCTCCCCATCGAAAGTTTCAAAGATCATACCAAAGTTGTTTTTTCTTTTTCTACATATTTTAATGATTGTGCACGGCCATACTAGAGAATCGTGCATTGGGTATTCTAACAAGTTCTTTTTTTAGGCAAAGTTATCTTTTTTGTGTGTCTGTTTTTTTAGATTATCGTCAATGAAAAAAATAAACTAGAAATTTATAATATGAATGTGATATTTTAAAACAAACTGATGGTGGGGTTATTCAGGCTAAGAATATATAACCTCAACTTCAATTACCTTACCATTTTTGTTTCTGTATCAACCTACAGTACAACCATCTTAAAGAGGCTCAACATAGTGATCCATAGTGATTCAGAATGGTCCAGATAAAGAATGATCTGTAGTGATCAGAGATGATATAACTCTATCTGTAGTGATCTACTAATCCACTTTTAGTGAAAATCAAACATGTTAATTATTTAGGATTATAAGTCAAGAACATAAATTCCATATAACAATTGAACATATTGATTAAGGACATTTATCCAGAGGTTATTTGGTACAGAAATGTAAATTTATTAATATTAATTTTGATTAATAGATACAGATCACAACTGATCACTCCAGATCGATCACTCCATATCAACCAAGATCGCCATGGATCACTATAGATCGATAGATAAGTGTCGATCCAAACTGACGAGCCATTTTATGATGATTGTACTGTATGAATCTAACACATTTGCATATTTTATTCCGACAGACATCAATGATTGTGCTGCCTTCCCTTGCCAAAATGGTGGGACGTGTGTAGATAAAGCAAATGCCTACCAATGCAACTGTCCCTCCACACACAAGGGAATTAACTGTGAAACAGGTGAATATGTACAATTTGATATTTTTGTCCCATTTTTTATTGAAGGGCATTCTGCCCTATTGTTGCTGGTCTTCTCTGGAATCTTGTGGACAAATTTCGAGACAAAATACTGCACTAATTTCATTCAAGCTTTGCACACGGGGTTTAATTTGCCTAAGATTGTGTTGACCAACTTCACAGGAACATGCAAATTGTTTAAATACCATTTTAGAGACCCAGGAAAACCATCCTAGAAAAACTGGAAGGACGGAGTCCTGTGATGTCATTGAGGGGCTTCCCCACCCCAGATCTATTTGTAGCTCGCAGAGAATATGTCAAATCAACAAGAGGTCAGCTATTAGGACAAAACACCACTGCATGCTTGATCAATGTGTAGCTACCTTTGTATGCCCTGTTATGAATTAGTAACAACAGTTAAACAAGATAACCAGGACTTCAGATCAGTAGTTAGATGATGGGCAGAATCACAATTTTTTTCTTACTCAACTGCCTTTTATGTATACTTGTCAATTTATGTTGTCTCTCTCTCAGCGAAAGATGCCTGTGATTGAGCCCTTTATAAACAGAGACACAAGGACACATTGCACAGCCTTTGACAGTAGGGGGAACGGGGGCATATTGGGACGCTTTTAACGTCTACTAATTTTGCTCAATGCTGAAAGCACTGAAGAACTCAGAAGTTTGCATGAATATCACCAATACTATTGAGCTTGAATGCAAGGCATAATAAACTAGACTGCACCTACCCTTTTGCAGCCAGAGAGTCGTAAAAATGATTGTCCCAATGTGCCCCGGCGTGGCACAGCCGGGGCACATTGGGACGTCAATTAAAAAATCATTTTAACACTCCATGTGCAATAGATATCATATTAAGTAGTGCGTAAGACAATATACATTGCATTAACACCTTGTAGTGCCAATAATTCATAACTCTAAACAGTTTTAAACATTTAACATAAACTGTCCTGGGTGCCGACATCTATGTAAGTAACACACAGTGCTTTGCGACAAATTTGTTCACAGAGCATGGTAATCCACTATACATCTATTCACTGTGGCCTGAACACCTGTTGTGTGCTGTCCCAGGTCATTCAGTTGCCTTGGACACTTAAATTCTGCCATATTAAGTGCGTCCCAATGTGCCCCGAATTCACTGTCCCAATGAGCCCCGATATGACTTTTACACCAAAATGCTAATTTCCTGCACACCAGTGAGTGTGTTTATCATGATAGCAATTCATAACTGTTCGTTACGATATATAAAATTCATACAAGCACTGAGAAAGCCTCATTGTTCATGGTTTGTCCACAGAATGGTTTGAATTGAACCTGTCCATATTTACTTTAGTAGTAGGAAAACAAACTTTTGCTCGCCATACTTCTGCATGTGACTGTTATTTGTCTTTAAAACCATGGAAACATCAGGATGTGAAGTTACAAGATATGATGGCACTACCATATCATATACCTTGCCAGAATCCAAGAAAACCCCACCGTCCCACAGTGCCCCACGTCCCAATGTGCCCCCGTTCCCCCTATTTTACTTGGACACTGACTCACTATTTTTTGCTTACTCATCTGCCTTTTTGCATGGCTGACAATTTTTGTCTTCTCTCTCTCTCAGCCAAAGATGTCTGTGAACTGAGTCCCTGTATGAACGGAGGCACATGCACAGCCTCTGGCAATACTCGTACTTGTGCCTGTGTGACCGGCTACACGGGAAGCAGCTGCGAGACAAGTGAGTATCTCAAGTTATCTACAAATCATAAATTTCCGTATTTCGTTATTTTGAAAGATGATATTGCAGTATGCTGGTTTTTTAAAGATACACTGAACAAAAAAAGAAACGTCCCCCTTCCTTTTTTGCTTATAATTTGTAAGATAATTTTTTTTGGCCAAAACTAGTTAAACAGTACTGATCCTATTATAAACAAGTATCAATGTGCCGAAAATTATTCAAGTGCGTCCATTTCCTGTTCACTTTTGACCTTGTTTATCACATTTGGGGATGTTTTTAAAATGGCCCCATACCCACAATGTATCGCATCTCACCAAAAAGATTGGGGTGTCGTTTCGAAGAGTGTGACATAGAGCCCTAGAAAAACGAAAAAAAATTGGCTCTTCTGCTTTATTTTTGATAGCTACAGATCACCCTCCAGATGTGCCACATTGTGTGTTTCATACAGCGACGGAAATGACTCATGTTATTCAGCTTTGAATTGAGATATTTTAATGAAAATTTTACATGACATGACCAGAGGCATCTCGGAAATGCCAATGCTTTTTACAAATCAAAATATCAAAAGAACACCCTTTTAAGAATTTTTTATGAAAAAATTAAAAAATTTAAATAGAGATTCATTAGCACAACATTCAGAAGCAAATTAAACATTTATTGATAGTGTGAAATATTCCTAATTGCCATACATCAGCATTGATTTGCAGCATATTTAGGTGAAATGGTTCAAGTGCATAAAGTTGTGAGGTCTTTGATGACAGAAAAAATAAAGTCATTCCAGATATTTTTTCCAGCAGATGGCAGTTTAGTCTATCAGAGGTCCTGATGCTAATGGTTGAACATGGGATCAACATTAATTCAACTCCAAGACTTTACTGCCGCCTACTGGAATAACAGTTTGAGTGATTTTAATTGTTGTCATCAAAAATCTTATGATTTTCGCGGCCTGGATCATGGTAGTCAAACATCTTATCTATCAATGCTGAAGTATGGAAATTCTAAATATTTAACCCTATCAATAAATGTTTAATTTGCTTCTGAAGGATGTGTTTAAGAATCTCAATTTAAATTTTTGAATTTTTGCATAAAAAAATACAAAAATGGGTGTTCTATTTGATATTTTGATTTAAAAAAGCATTGGCATTTCCGAGATGCCTCTGGTCATGTCATGTAAGATTTTTATTAAAATATCTCAATTCAAAGCTGAATAACATGAGTCATTTCCATCGTTGTATGAAACACACAATGTTGACATCTGGAAGGTGATCTGTAGCTATCAAAAATAAAGCAGAAGTGCCAATTTTTTTCGTTTTTCTAGGGCTCTATGTCACACTCTTCGAAACGACACCCCAATCTTTTTGGTGAGATGCGATACATTGTGAGTATGGGACCATTTTAAACAATATCCAAATGTGATAAACAAGGTCAAAAGTGAACAGGAAATGGTCGCACTTGAATAATTTTCGGCACATTGATACTTGTTTATAATAGGATCAATGCTGTTTAATTAGTTTTGACCAAAAAAAATTATCTTACAAATTATAAGCAAAAAAGGAAGAGGGACGTTTCTTTTTTTGTTCAGTGTATAATATTTTGCAGCTCCGAAGCATTTTCACTTTCATTTCACACTCTTAGTCAGGAAAAATCATCAATAATTCAAGATTTGGAATAATGTTTCCAATGTTAGGTGATACTGCAGGTTTAAGTTTTGGAATTATGTTTGAAGTAGATCACCTGAAAATGTGCTGGACAATAATAATGTAATTGTAATGATATAATCATATTATTTATAACAAATATCACAACAAATTAGTGAACATTTTTCCAAACATCATAACCTATCAATTCTTCAATGATGAAAAACTTTTATTTCTCCAGATATTGATGACTGTCAAGTCAACAGCTTTCCCTGTCTCAATGGTGGAACGTGTGTGGATGGAGTAAATGCCTACACTTGTAATTGCACAAATGATTATAAGGGAGCAACGTGTGCTGATGGTAGGTTATGTATATGAATAGGTAGGAGAGGTACACATGTCTATTGTTACTGTCTGTGTGTTTATTTTTCTATTTTGGGTTAAGCTCACTTGTTTATAGTAATATGAGCAAATGCATATTTTACAGAAAAACAGATTTCAGAAAAATCCCGCATCAAAAATGATAGATATTCACTTTTAGTACATAATAATATTGGACCAGCTGCCATATTCATATCTCTACTGAAGTCTCGTGTGACAGTTTTAATCAATGAGACTTGTTTGACTAATCACTAGACCCCTCATACTTTCGGAGGAGTGACATAGAAATTGAGACTTGTAAAAAGTCACTTCTTGTGCAGAAAATCAGGAAACCTGAAATGGAACTCACACTTTTCTTTCAAAGCTCATGGAACGTTTCGGCTAAAGAGGCATACATTGCACAAAAAAAAGGACTGCATGGTTGAGACAGGGCAGGTTGGACCAGCATGGCTGGGCCATATTGGACCATTGTAAACGAGATTGACTGAAAATTAACAGTCAGCGAAATGCCATCTGTGTAATTTCTGACATTGATAGAGCATCTAGTGTGAAGTCCTGTACAATATGACTGTACAATAAGTTTAGGTGACTGATCTTCCAGCCCTTCTAGCTGAAATGAGACTTACTAATTACCTGGGAATTTTTAAATATTCAGATTTAAATGACAATCAAGTGTGTGTTGTGACCTGTGCAAATGAAATGTGATGTTTTCCTACTCACTCTAAAAAATCCATTTTGGTTTTTTGCATTGAAATTTGGTTTTTCAAAAAACCATTTTGAATCTAAAAAACCAATTTTGTCTGGAATTTTTTAGAGTGTACTTTCTACTACTTTGCTTTTCATAGTCAAAACACGATGTGACTTTTACAACCTATGTCAAAATGGTGGAACTTGTGTCTTTGACGGCAACCAGCAAAAGTGCAACTGCCCTTCAACGCATACAGGCAACACTTGCTATTACCGTAAGTCCAAATTTTAATAATCCTATCACATAGAAAGCGACACTTGCGATATCATTTGTAGTATATATCAGTATCAGTAATCATCCTATCGCATAGATAGGCAACACTTGCTATATCAGTGAGTCCAACTTTCAATCTCCTGAAATTACAGTGATACCTGCACTATAAAACCCCCCTGTTGTAAGACCAACTTGCCTTATGTAACCGCCTTCCTGCCAAAGTAGTTTTTTGAGTGCAGTTTGTACCCTGACGAGAGACCGCACTCCTTGCACTTCATGACTGCCGAAGGGGCAGCCTTATAACGCAGGGACCACTATACAAATTAAATAGATGACACTTGCAATATCAGTTAGTCCATATTTTTATCATCCTATCAGATGGGTACACTGTAGGTGAAACTTTTAACTTCAGGCATTTTGGCAACCTTGCCTGTGGACTCAATCAAGTCGGTTTCAGCTAAAACTTGGATTAAATGAGATCTGCTATGTTTTCTATAATTATTATAAATATTTCTTTTCCAACTATATATTTCGAACTTTTAATCACCTACAATTACAGTGATACCTTAAGAAACCTCCAGTTGTAAGACCAACTTGCCATATGTAACCGCCTTCCCGCAAAACTAGTATTTAAGTAGTAGTATAATTATTATGAATATTTCTTCATTTCAGTAAGTGCAAGTTGCAGTGACCTTCCTTGTATGAATGGAGGCACTTGTAACGCACTGGCAGCGGGAAATAGCATTTGTACATGCAAACCTGGATTCAGTGGATCCGCATGTGAAATAAGTGAGTTAATTTTAATTTGTCGACACTGCACATTGATTAATCGTCATATGAATTCACAAGCATATGCTCATTTCAATAGGCGCACGATGGTACGAGAGGCGATCTATTATGATAAAAATTAGTAATCTACCTTGAATATTTATAACAAGCCAGTAATTCACTGGATGACACCTGTAACTTACTTCTTCTCACTCTTTCAGATATCAATGATTGTGCCAGTAATCCATGTCAGAATTCTGGTGTTTGCAATGATGGGGTCAACTCATTCACCTGTACGTGTACCGGCAATTTCAAGGGAACTTTATGTGATACAGGTAGGAAATGTTCAAATGGCTACTATCACTGTCCGTGTGTTTATTTTTCAATTTTTGGTTTGGTGAACTCAGTTATTTATAAAAGAGTAGGTCGGGGCATGCGGCCCCTCTTAACTTCGAGGTGCGATTTGACCTACTTTTTATGGGCGATTATTTAAATGCTTATGCTGTCAGGAAGAGATCACTTGACTCTACTAATAACTAGTGAAACAAATGTCTACCAATTTTATTAAAGGAGTTATGGCCATTTTTGTAAAAAATTTAAAATGGCCTTCTTGCCCCATCAGACAAGAAGACCACATATTATAATCCTATGGCAATTTTTTTTTGCGAGCGCATTCAGCCTAAAAGTTATTTCTGAGGGTTCTTCTATCATTTTTAAGGCATTCTATTCACTTTTTCAGAATTTTTCTGTTCATACTTTTATTTTTTAATATTATTTGTCCTGTTTCAATGCGGGCCAATTTTTTTCTATTTTCATTAGAGCTACTGTATCAAGATTTAAGGTAAAGTACACATTATTAAATGGTTCCTGAAGCAGCTTTGACCCCCAGGTGGATGGGGCCTCATGCCCCATATCATGCGGGGCCTCTTGCCCCAAAACCACATATTTTAATTTGACCTCTATATCTTGAAGTAAAATGCAAAAAACATGATCCAAATCATATTTATGTGATGGTTTTAAAGTGAAGCAATGCTGATATCCATTATACTTTTAAATATTTCCAAAGTTATTTCAAACCCTTTCAAAGAATTAGTCAAAGTTAAAAAAACCATGCACATTTTTTTGTTTCTTTAATTTCTACTATATGGTTTGGTGCTGTTTGCCCTGAAAATTTGTGACGTCACCTAAAACGCCTCTAGCTTCAATCCTATCAATAGATAAATGCACCGAAAATGTAAGTTTGGTTATAACCCTGGGGGGGGGGGCTCTCACCTAACCCGGGCATCTTGCCCCGACCTACTCTAAGTTGATACAGATTGCAGAAAACACTGGAAAAATCCTGTATCAAATTGGTTGAATATTCACTTTTACATTTATACAGTGGACCTGCTGCATTGAACAGCGTAATCATGCATATGCATCTATATAATTAAAATGATGGCCTTTCGGGGTTTATCTCAACTTCTACTCAATGTCTGGTCTTTTGATTTTCCCTGTGCCTTCTTGTGCCCTTCAAGACGGAGCTCTCCTCTTTTGAAGACCATTGCATTCCTCTAAATACCCTAATTAATGATAATTAGTGTCTAGCTCATTCCTGCACAATACACAAGAGGTCAGCACTTGCAACATCTCTCCCAGTTGCATCTTTAATTTCAACATCAGGTTATTTGTAACCATGTATGTTCCAACTAATTCTGCAGGTACACAGGCTTATTTCTATTCAAATGTAAAATGGCCACAGCAAAAGGGGAAAACATAAAGAGCTTGGGGACAGCCAGACAGGGAACTCCATAAATAAAATGAAATTGTAAAGTTCACTGCCCGACTATTAACTTATTAATTAATTATTAATATATATTGTTTATCTATCAATTTCATTCTGGTCCATTCTTTTCCTCCAATCTACGGATAACTTACTTATTCTATTTATTCTGATTTTTTTGTAGCCAAAACACTTTGTGAAATATCGAATCCTTGTCAGAATGGTGGAACTTGTGTCGTGGACGGCAACCAGCGAAAGTGCAACTGTCCTACAGCATGGATAGGCGACACTTGCAATATCAGTAAGTTCAAATTTTAATCATTGTATCGCAATCACATGGAAAGGTGAAACTTGCTATATAAGTAAGTTTGAATCTTAATCATCGTTTCACATAGTTAGCGACACTTGCAAAGCCAGTCCAACTTTTAATCTTCCTATTGCATAGATAGGCGACACTTACAAAGTCAGCAAGTCCGTATTTTAATCGTCCTATCAAATAGATAGG
Organism: Platynereis dumerilii; assembly: GCA_026936325.1. Lineage (NCBI taxonomy): Eukaryota > Metazoa > Annelida > Polychaeta > Phyllodocida > Nereididae > Platynereis > Platynereis dumerilii. The sequence continues at coordinate 9,846,568 of JAPTHN010000008.1, forward strand.
CGACACTTGCAATATCAGCAAGTCAACATTTTAACCCTCCTGTCAATTAAATATCGAACACTTGCAATGTCAGTAAGTCCAAATGTTTACCCTATCACATGGATAGCAAACACTTGCAATATCAGTCAGTCAAATTGTTTAATCATCCTATCACTAGGATAGGACTGGATAGGTGATACTTGGGATTTCAGTAAGTGTGAATTTTAATTGTCCTATCACATCGATAGATGCAAATTGCAATATCAGGTCCAATGTTTACCCTATCACATAGATACAAACACTAGCAATGTCAGCGGAAGCAAAATACTTGTGATATAAGTAAGTTCAAATCACAGGGACAGGTGACCCTTGCAATATCAGTAAGTTGACATTTTAACTCTCCTGTCACTTAAATATCAAACACTTGCAATATCAGTAAGTCAACTTTTTTAAGCATCCTATCACATGGATAGGTGATACTTGCGATTTCAGTAATTAAGTGTGAACTTTAATAGTCCTGTCACAGTGATAGATGCCAATTGCAATATCAGGTCCAAATGTTTGCCCTATCTCATAGATAACAAACACTTGCAATGTCAGCGGTTGCAAACATTTGTGATATCTGTAAGTCCAAATGTTTAATCATCCGATCACATGGATTGGCGACACTTGCAATAGCACTAAGTTCAGCTTAAATCCACCTGCCACATGGATAGCAAACATTTACCCTATCACATGGATAGCAAACACTTGCAATATCAGTAAGTCAAATTGTTTAATCATCCTATTACAGGGATATATGACACTTGCAATATCAGTAAGTTGACATTTTAACTCTCCTGTCACTTAAATATCAAACACTTGCAACATCCGGTCCAAATGTTTATCCTATCACATAGTTATCAAACACTTGCAATGTCAGCTAATGTAAATGTTTACCCTATCACATGGATAGCAAACATTTGCGATATCAGTAAGTCCAAATCTTATTAATACTATCATGGAGAAAAGCGACACTTACAAAATATCAGGGAGTCCAACTTTCAACAATCGATCACTTGGACAGGCAACACTTGCAATAAGTTAGTCCGAATTATATCATCCTATCATTTAGATAGATGATACTAGCAATATCACTAAGTCAAACTTTTAACCATCCTATCATTCAGATAGGTGACACTAGCAATATTAGTTAGTCCAAATTTTAATTCTCCTATCCTGGATGTCGGGGAGGTCAATGACACGTGCCATGAGCTCAACTGGACATTAGTTGTTCCATCCACTACAGGTGGGGGGGACTTACACTGACTACCCACGTTAAATAAGAACACCTTTACCTTTATCTTTCTTTATCAAGTGGAAATCACTACTAGAAATATAGCTTAGCCCAATATCAGGCATTTTTGCACGCTCCCTTGCTAACTCTGTCTTGTATGTTTCAACTGAAATTGCATTATTTCAGAGACCTGTTATGTTTTATATAATTTTCCATGCTTGTTCATCTCAGTTAATACAACCTGCAATGTCTTTCCCTGTTTGAATGGAGCCACATGTAACCCACTGTTGCCACCTCTTACAAGGACTTGTACCTGCAAACCTGGATTCACCGGATCAGCATGTGAAACTAGTGAGTTAATTTCAATTTGATATATTATCTATCTTCACTGCTAATTGATTAATCTCATATAAATCCATATATACATATGTGCTTATTTCTGGAATCATTTTGTAAAACCCAAAATTAATGGGTCATTAATTGTTTCAACAGAACTGTTGACATGGATCTCAGATGAGGGGCAGATCCAGAAAATGTAGGAGGGGGGGGGGGTAGATAGATAGATAGATAGATATGGTCAGTGCAGCCCTCTAAGCCCAGTTCTGGGCACTCACGAGGGTTGATTGATGAGATGAGAGAGAGAGCAGGAGTCCTCAACATGTTACACATTTACCCCATGTGAGGGATCTTTTACTTGCCCAGCACAGACACTGATACAAGGGGCCGCCAATTTAACGTCTCATCCGAACGACATCCAGCTGAGATTTTGCTCATGAAGGTACACTGAAAATTTCGGGTTCCCCAACCGGGAGTCGAACCCATGCAGGCAAAGACCTTCAGCGGAGCAGGTGGGAACCTTAACCACTACACCACCCAGCTGCCACCCAAGGGGGTTCTGGGGTGTTTAGGAATGAAAATGTCACAAAAATATAGAACACCCACAGTACCTGCTACTGCAGATAAATTTCTATCTGTCTGAATGATGTCATACCTGCCACCTGACTTCCTATAATGAAGAAGTTGAAGAAGGGAGAATGCTTTAGCTTGTTACTGGGAAGCACTTTGCTTCTGTTTTACACAGATATTAAAGGGCCTCTGTATCTGTTATTTTATCACAGTGGATATATATATAAACTGATGAATTGTGTATTCTCTCATTTTTCCGCAGACATAAATGAATGTGCCGCCTTTCCTTGTCAAAATGGTGGAACTTGCGTTGACCAGGAGAATGCTTACCAGTGCACCTGTCTCAACACACATAAAGGAACCAATTGCGAAACAGGTAAACCAAAATGAAAAGAAGTATATTTCTTAAATATTTATACCTTTATTTCCATGTTTTTACTTACCATTTCCATTTAGGCCACCCATATTGATCTTTAGCTTCTAAAAGCACGTTTTCTAGGTTCGGACGGTAGGATGAAAAAAAAAAAGATTTAATATAATCATGTAAATTTAATAAACATTGGCGGTAAGATCAATTATTTTTCTAGAGAAAGAAAATCTGTTGGGTTGGTCGGTCTGAGAAGCAAAAACTAAATATTTTTGGCCTAAGCACCATTTTACAACAATCAAGTGAAACAATTAAAGATTAATATGTGACAGTACCAGTCAATGACGTTTTACTAACAGGATTCCTGATATTTATAAAAATGGGTGATGATATTAAGATGACGTAGGTTGCAGCATAGCTTTTTGTAATTAATCCATACTGAAGTTATTTCATGCTCTTCTTGAAAGTTAAATAAACTTTTCAAACATTCATTAATCTTATGTGATGTTTCCATTGCTTTCAGCAAAAACCAAATGCGAGTTAGACCCATGTCAGAACAACGGCATTTGCACAGATAATAACAGTCCTACCACCAGGACATGTGCCTGTGTCCCAGGTTACTATGGCGATGACTGTCAAACAAGTAAGTTGGGGATAATATTTTATTAATTGAAAATTTGATCAGACGTGCTGAAATCAAAAGAAAAATTAAAAAAAACTCTGACTTGACTTCAAATAACAAATCCCGGGTTATGCAAAAATACTTTGACACCTTCAAAGTTTGGTTGTGACTTAATTCTGCAAGTGACTGATATTAGAAGGAATTCATTTTAAAGGGAAATGATACAGTTCAGAACTAACCATAAAAAGTTAATGAGATTTTGAGACAAGCATGCAGAATGCTATGACTATTAGGAATACGTGGAAAAAATAAAAATGGGGGGTCACCAGCATTTTTAAAGAACTGCTGACACTTGAACGCACCCCAATTGTTCTTTGGATATAACATTGAAAAGATAGAGAATCAAGTTTTTTAAGTTTAAGTTTAAGTTTATATTCATATTTTATAGTGCACATCAATGTTACACATGCTATGGCACTTTACAGAGAAATGGAAATTTACAATCTGTGATGACTGGCGGTCTTCAGCGCTCCTGGTGACAGCTTTAATTCCTTGTAGTGGCATTCACTTCCATGCTTGTCCAGTCATCCAGTCCAGGGGTGTCTGGCTGGAGGTGTCGAGGCTCACACCTGACAGGAGGGTGCACCTTTGCCTGCGCGAGTGGTCACCTTCTCCAGCCACAGCCACAACCAACTCACTCCAATTGAGTTCCTGGACGGGGGTTCTTTTTTTTTTAAATATGTGGGCTTATAAAATGAAAAGTACCCATAAAAACATGGTAGAAGTTGGTGATGTTCAAGCTAAGATATGAAATAACAAGTTTATTTGAAAAAAAAAGGTGGGTCACCAGGGTCCGTTACGAACTACAGCCCGTAATAAGCAGTGGACGGGTCCACCGATGAGGGGGGGGGGGGTCATGTCTAAAATTTCCAAAACCAAGTTGGGAATTAGATTTATTTTTAAGTTTCTAAAGTTTTTACTGGATTGTTTTGGCTTGTTTTGTGGCATAATAGCTCATAATAAGGCATATTTTCTCAAATTTTCATTAACACTAGGGGGCACTGTTGTGAACTGTATCATTTCCCTTTAAATCTTCTGAAAATGACATAATTCACTCATGTTGCATGTACGTAAAATAAGAAGTTGGCTGGCACTTTGTATGTCAGCATTGAGGAAATTCTTTTCCTTATCAAAGGTTTTGCCTGATTGATTACCGGTATTATTGTTTTTTAAGTTAATTTACTATAGTTATAATTTTTCAAACTTTATTGCAGATATCAATGAATGTGCCTCTAATACCTGTATGAATGGAGGGACTTGTGCAGATGGAGTCAATATGTATACATGCACCTGTACGAACCAGTACAAAGGAGACAGGTGTGAAACAGGTAAGAATAAATTGCATTGTATCATCAAAATATTCAAAGTTTATGTTCCCATACAAAGGGTGAATGTGTGGCGGTGTGGCGTGTGGAGGGCATTCATGTTTCTTTAAAAAGTGTTGGGTGGAAAACCACATCTATTTGTTATTTATTAAAATGTTATTGCGAGCACATTATTATGGGAGTTGTGCTATGGTAGAATTGTAATGATAATTTTTACAATGGTTCTGTGATAATAATGATAGAAACAAAAAGTAGATATTTTACTTTGACACAGACTCACTAATTTTATTTTTTTCTAAACTGGCTTTGTGAGCAGCTGTCAGTTTGTGAATATTTAATTTACAAAGTGCAATACAAGAACATACAGCTCTGCTACGTATATCAATTAAATTTAAGTTTAAGGAAGAGCAGAGCACCCAAGTAAATAATTACCATATCCAATTGGGGGATGCCCTTCTAATGTCAATAAGTATAATATTTTCTTCACATGTATGCGTTTGTCATTGAATATATTATAATATTCAAAAGTAATGAAATGATGATTGTAAAACGTTTAGATCTCATGATCACATTCGGCTCATACGTCAATGCTTTCTCCCTCTCTCAGCCAAAGATACCTATGGATTGAACCCCTGTATGAACAGCCTCTGACTTCAGACTGACTGAACATTTTTTTGGATACTCAACTGCCTCTGTGTATAGTTGTCAATATATGCTTTCTCCCTCTTTCAACCAAAGATACTTCTGGCATGAATACTTGTATAAAGGGACACAGATGCACAGCCTCTATCAATATTTTAATTGACACTGACTCACTGTTTTTTTTTATGACTCAACTGGCTTTGTGTATACGTGATTTCTCTCTACCTCAGCCAAAGATGCCTGTGAATTAAGCCCCAATATGAATGGAGTCGCATGCAGTGCTATGCACTCATTGCACAGCTTCTGTCAATATTTTACTTTGATACTGACTCACTATTTTTACTTACTCAACTGGATTTTTGTACAGCTGTCAATATTTTGCTTCTCTCTCTTTCAGCCAAAGATGCCTGTGAACTGAGTCCCTGTATGAATGGTGGCACATGCACAGTCTCTGGTAATGCTCGTACTTGTGCCTGTGTGACCGGCTTCACGGGAAGCAGCTGTGAGACAAGTGAGTAACTTAAATAATCTGCAAATCATACATTTCCATATTTTATTTAGAATTTATATAACACTGCAGTATTGTGGTTTTTTTAAGATATAATATTTTGCATCACCAAAGCATAAATTATCTTATTTTGTTACTTAAAATTTATATAACATTGCAGTATTGTGGTTTTTTGAAGATATAATATTTTGCATCAACAAATCCTGCTTTTCACTTTCATTTCACACTCTTAATCAGGAGAAAATCATCAATAATTCTAGATATGGAATAATGTGTCCAATGTGAGATGATACTGCAGGTTTAAGTTTTGGAATTTAGTTTGAAGTAGACCACCTGAAAATGTGCTAGACAGTTATAATGTTAGGCTATTGCAATGATATAATTGTATTATTTATAATAAATATACCAAAAATTAGTGAACATTTTTCCAAACAACAAACAGGCTATCAATTCTTCAATGATGAAAAACTTCCTTTCTCCAGATATTGATGACTGTCAAGTCAACAGCTTTCCCTGTCTCAATGGTGGAACATGTGTGGATGGAGTAAATGCCTTCACTTGCAATTGCACAAATGATTATAAGGGAGCAACATGTGCTGATGGTAGGTTATAATAAATTTACCAAATAATTGTACCACCTTCTAGACCAGCAAGGAGTGTCAATAGGGCAATGCCAAGTTATTTCATTCATGATAGTATTTTTTGTTTAAACGAGTGTTTTTTATTCTGCATCTTGATTTCCCAACAGGAAGTTTTTTCAAATATGTGTTTTAAATTTGATCTGCAAGATGGAAGAAAAAAATACATTTATAAGGTCTAACAATGTGGCAATGTATCTGCCATAGCCATTTCCTGGTTTCAGATCTTTCAAGATACCATAATTATTCATTCAGGATAGAGTATCATGTGGAATTTTCCTCACCCCTTCATAGCTGGTTTAGTCAAATCCTCCTGCTGCCTCCGCCCACTTGGCCCTTACCCTGAATTTTATTTCTGTTTTTCAATGAGTGGAATCTTAATGACAAATTTGGTTCCAAGATTCAAATATAAATCATTTGATTAATGTGGTGCTATTAGTTGAAAATTTCGAAAAAAGTCAGATGGCAGGTTTTGAGTCACTGATCATTGATCACTCAAATACTGACTTGAAAATTACATTAGTTTGTCCTAGATAGGCCTATATATGATATTTTTCAATGTTCACTCTATCTTAGCCAAGACAGTCTGTGAGAAGAGTCCATGCCAGAATGCCGGAACATGTACTGCCAGTGGAACCACAAGAACATGTGCCTGTCCTAACACACACAAGGGGGATAGTTGCGAAAGTAAGTCACTTTGTTTTAATAAAGACTATATTATTATTCATCCATATCTTTCTATGAATCTAGATATAACCACACTGTAAAATCGGAGGCACTGATCCAGCTCAATTGATTGAGTGAGATGGTTGCACAAGTTGATTGAGCTAACATAGATTAATGTTTTAAGCTGAGATAACTCAAAATACCAAGCTGAGATAGCTCAAAATACTAAGCTATGTTGACTAAGGTATTCAAGCTGATAAAACTCAAAACAATGAGCTGTGTTGACTTACAGCTCAAAATATTGAGTTTTGTTGACTTATTGATCCAAGCTGACACAACTCAAAATTTTGAGCTGTGTTGACTTATTTTTAGTTGTTTTTGATTTATATTTGTGTGACCTGTCTTATAAAGTTATTTATAAATATGGGCTGTAATCCCAAAATATTGTTTGATCTCTCAAGGCGATCCACCTGATCCAGTATGCTTCATTTTAGCACACCATGGACAGGCCCAAGATGCATTCAACAAAGACCATTGCATCACAAGGAGATTTAAAAATTAATTTCTTGTGAATAAATCCCAATGGCCTGTGGCTCATCTCAGTTGGTATACAAATTATCGCTTCAACACAGTTTTCAAATTTTACAGTGCATGAGTACAGATCTGGGTCTCTGTTTATGTGTCAATGCAGTTCTAACTATCTTTCTGTTTGGGTGGCAGAGTGCTTAAGGGGCCCGCCCGCTCCGTTGAAGATCTTTGCCTTAATAGGTCCTAACCCACGGTGGGGAACCCAAAAGTTTCAGTGAACCTTCGTGAGCAAAATCCCAGCTGGATGTTGTTCAGAAGAGATGTTAAATTGGCAGCCCCTTGTTTCAGTGTCTGGGCTGGGCAAGTAATAGATCCCTCAAATGGGGTAAATATGTAGCATGTTGAGGACTCCTGCTCTCTCTCCTATCTCATCAATCAACCCTTGTGAGCGCCCAGAACTGGGCTTAGAATGCTGCACTTGCCATCTATCTATCGCTCTATCTATTTATGGCTACTGCATGATCTGTAATTTTACAAAACAAAAACATGTTTTTTATGGCTTTGTAGCATAGTGGTTAGCATGTCTGCTTGAGCACTGTTGATGCTGGTTCAAACCGCGCTCCAGCCATGTCCAGAGGTTATCACCATAATGATTGGTATGATTGCCGTTCAGTATAGTAATAAGCGCCGATGAGCAGATTTATCTGGAATGGGCGCCATATAAAATCATACTATATTATCATATTATTATTATTAAATATATTTGTTAGCTCTCACACTTTTCTGAACAGCCGATGGATCTCTTAGCTGAGTTATCTCTACATGTAACGTTTTGTTCCAGCTGCCAGGACTGCTTGTGAACTCAGCAACACTTGCATGAATGGTGCAACATGTGTTGATGACACTCAGAATCCGACGACCACAAAAACCTGCACATGCACAACAGATTACAAGGGTGCCAACTGTGAAAGTACGTTCAAAAGATTTTGCTTGCTATCATGACATTGTGTTATTGTTATTATGCCTGACTGGAATGGAGTTATTGTTATTATGCCTGACTGGAGTGGAGTAATTTGTTTCTAGTACAGCCCTGGTACCTATGCCAATGATTTTGACATGGAGTCAGGAGAGTAATTATTATTCAATTTTAATACAAGATTTATGAAATTTGGCTTTTGGCCTACGTAATTCCCTGCTGATGGCTGATGAAGGGTGATGTCATCATTGTGATATGACCAACACTATCTATTCGCAAAATAAAAACTTTTTCATGATCAGATTTATATCTATAATAGATCCTATTAGTGAAACAGTTCTGAGAAAATTTCGTTCAGCTGCTTCAAAGAGAAAGGTCTACATAATGATCAGAACCTTCTGAATACTCTTCATACTTAAAAATAAAAATAGAACAGCGAAGCCGTATGATCATGGACCTGTGGTACCATTTAATTCTTGAAGTTTAATTTCTACCTGACTTCTGTCAGACAGCATTGCAGCTATTTTCATTATAATTGGCCAAAACAATGAATTAATGGACTTTTTTTTCTCATAATAGTATTTACAGTTGTACACAAAGGTACAACCATATTATCAATGGTGAATAATTTACTGATAGATTCAGATGTTTGAAGTTGGAAGTAAAGCAGAAACACCATGTAATGTAACTAGTCCAGTGGATTCTCTCTACATACTGATGCTTTTTTGAATTGTTGATCCTTTTTGAGCACAGAATGCAATCAAAACATCTTATTGACTATTTTTGCGATTACATACAAGTCAGTTCAATACGCTGAACATTTTTTTAAAATTACTTTTTTTATGCAAACTGTCATATTGCCTTGAGGCAGATCGCTGTTTTATGTTCAATGTTAACTTACCGTATTCAATTTCTAGCTGCGAAAACTGCTTGTGATAAACTCCCTTGTCTCAATGGGGCAACCTGTGTCAACCAAGGTGACGCCAATAATGACCAGCGAACTTGTACTTGTACGGCAAATTATAAGGGAACAAACTGCGAAGGTAATATTGATTGATTGACTTTTATTTTATAGTGACAGGTACAATTAACATACAGACATGATCATGTGAAAATATAGACCTGTGGTATACCCAACCCCTCAGGAGTTTATCTGCCACTTTAAATCACACTCAATAAACATCACCAGGTGGCTATATAAGTTTATAACAACATACAAAATACAGTATTACTTGTTATATTATAAAATATATTTCCTAATTTCCGATGCTTTATATATACAGACACATTTTTCCATTGTTTCTCAAACAAATGCATGAATTTTTCTTCCATAGACATATCGTTAAAATCAGGAAACAAAAGATTAACGGAATTTGATAACTCATTCCTAATTTCTTCATATGCTTTACAATTACAAATAAAGTGTAATTCATCTTCTATAGCATCACTGGCACAAATTTCGCAAATTCTTAGATTTAAAAAAAAAGAAGCTTATTTTGGAAACATCCAGTTTCAATATGTAAAGGTAATACTCCCATACGAAGTTGTGCTAATAAAGAACGGCGTCTTCTAGAATTACACTTTCTGACATAATCTTCCAATGAGAATTTACGCTTGAACTTTACATCAGTTCTTAACTTACGCTTATTATTAACGTTCCAAAACCATCCATTTCCTTGTTTGCTTCTCAAAGCCAATAATGCAATGTCAATGTTTCTACCAATTCTTTTCTGTCAAACTGCTGTGAAATATTTATAGAATATTAAAGTTCTTTAACTTCATAGTCCAGTTATTCTTACCTCAATCAAAATCCCAATCAAAAACTAATCTGGTTAACCTTGTATTGTTCATCAGTACCATTCTATTTCATAATCAACACATTTCAACATGTTTTATTCTACAAAATTTTATCCCATCCAATATCACCTCAATTGCAAGTAATTGAGTCCACTTATGCACCCCTATCCCCTAAAAAGTATCTACCTGCTCTCTACTGAATTATATAAATATATTTATTATCTGATAATAATCAACTGAAGTTGTGATATTAAATGGTTACATACAGACAAGGTATACATGTTCATTTGAAATTTAAAAATTAAATGACAAGTATCCGTGCAGTAGGAGTGATAGAGTTTACTGTGCAGAGAAATGGAATTTACAGAAAAGTCTAATTTGAGGCACCTTAGCATACATTACAGCCAGGAAATTTGACATGCAAAAATCGTGATCTGTTGCACTGTGAAAATGGCACTTCATGACGTATGATAGCTGATGGTGTGTCATCTTCTCTGCATTCAACACGGGAAACATAGAGAGCGTTTGATTAGTCATGATCAAGAGAAAGCAATTTGATTTATCATAACTGATTTTAGAGTGGAAATCAGATGCATTATCATTTTGTTTGAAAGCCAACAAGCGTGATAAGTCTCAAGTCAAATAAACATTGAAAGAATTGGGTATGGCAGATCATCAGCATGATGACACACAAAGTGCCATTTTCACAGTGCTGCAGTCCATTCTTTTTGCGCCTCAAATTTCCTGGCTGTTAGTGTAACATGATATTGCATAGCCTTTCCTTGCAATTTTCGGCTTGGATGGCGTCAAGGCACTTAATTTGTAAGACATCATTTTAAGTAAATGGGTCAAAATTTGGTAAGTCTGAAATCCTTGTCTCCAGCATTTAACAATAATTCATGAGGGCAGGGAGGCACATAGAGGACCTCCTGTTGTCATTTGTCATAGACAAGGATATCAGCAAAAATTTTAACACAAAAAAAGTGTGGCAGAATATTTTTATCCCATTCAAAAATAGCATTGAAGTGGCCAACCCCCTGAAAATGGCCTGTCTCCACCAACATTTTCTTTGAAAGATCGCATCACAAAAACTAGTACAGGATCCTGATTCAATTAAACTCTTCTATACATGGAAACTTGACTGCCAGTCTTCTAAATTCTAGTTACCAATAACTGAAATAATATTCTGTATAAGAGCAGGAGGCTGTTGTATCAATTTCTCCAATATTGTGTCATTAGCATCACTCCGGATTTGTTTCTTTATTGAAAATTAAAGGGACAAACATTCTTTGAGAAAAGCTAATGTCTGACGTTGTCTAGGAACTCAAGAAAAGAACTGAACTCTCTGTAGCTCTGTATCACTTATGTACGCTGAAATATTAGAGTATTTCTGTTTTCATGTCAGTAGTCCTATCTCAATTTGTCATTAGCAAACGCCTTGTTACTCAATTTTGACAGCATATTTCTGGACCAAAATCACTGTGAACATGTTTCCTGTGTTCATAAAGTCATTGCATGCACACATTGCCAGACTGCCAGTTTTGCACTGGTATCTGCAAAGATTTTTACATTAACTAGAAGGCAAATTGCAATTTGCATATCTGGACGCTGATAATTGACCTGAACATCGTAACATAATATTGGTCTGGCAGTCTGGTTGGCTGAATTATAACAGCAGTAGTCAGAAGTTATCAGGGCATAATGGCCAATGGGCCTTAAGAGAGAGAAATAAATGTATTGCTACATAGCGATGCATGAAGTTTTTTGATTGATTCTTGTTAAATTTGGCCAGCATAGAATAAGTTTCCATGGGTGATGGAGTTATGTGTTTAACAACTTGACATAGTTGTGTTAAGCTGACAGAGGATATACACACCCACAGCTCATCATTGCTTTGGACATCTTAAGCTAAGGTAGATACAGCTCATCTTCATGAAGCAGACACACTTTTACGATTTCAATAAAACCTGATATGTTTGAGAAAGAAAGCAATAAAGTAATTTAAACAAAGTTAAAGAGCCCTGAGGCTATTGCCCTACTTCATTGCACATTGGCCTAGAAAAATGGACCAAGGGCAGAGTAAATGTATTTACCCCTTTTCACACCTCTTTCAAATGACCCAACAATCTTGCAGTATGTGTATGTGTATATATATAGGCATATGCAGCTTACATTTACCATGAGTGTCATCATAGGCGTACGGGATGCGCGATTTTTGGGGGGGCGAGCGACATTTGCCCGAATTTCGAGATCTAAATTTATTACCATTTCAAATGATCTGGAAATCACTAATTTAAAATAGTTTTTACCTAATCATCTGCCCAAAGTTTTTAGTCTTTTTGCCCGAATCTTACTGTTTCCCAAACTTTTGGGGGGGGGCGACCGCCCCCCCCCTACCCCCCCCCTCCCATATGCCTATGAGTGTAATGCATTTACTAAAAGTACACTGTATAAAGTTTATAAACTTCAAATTAAGTAAAACTTTTATTTGAATATGTGTATACTACACCTTACTTTATTAAAACATATATATATCATGGGAGAATTCTTTTTATTTTGTTTCTATAAATTGTCAAACAAATGGACCAGTGTAGTTTGCTTCCTCAAATAGCCATTCTTTAGGTCAGAAGCAGGTGTGAATGAGGCCATGGTTGTAAAACAGTTCATCCTGTCTGAGCATAAGTAGGTCACAAGGTGGTCAATAGCTTTAGGGCTCTTTAACCCCCTTTTAAATTGTTTCTTTATGACACTTCCAAGATTTTGTTGAAATCGAAAAAGAGTGTTTGCTTCATGAAGATGAGCTGTACTATTCTAGAATTCTGTAATCATGTAGAAGAGGAATATGTCATTCAATAGCTTTCTAATATGTAATAGCTTCGAGAAATTAAGAATCCAATTTTATTATATAAACTGCAAGCTGCTAGGGAAAACTACAACCTGCTGGGAAAAACTCAGATCAGTGCACTACATCAGTTAGCTGGCCCTGTGTGATATAGATATTGTAGGCCTATATCCCAGTAATGACTAAAATTATTGCATTTTTTCATGGATCTATAACGCAAGCTACACAATCATTGTGACACCCACCAGTCCCCTATATATAGGCTAATAGTTATAAATGTAGGCTTTGGGAATGGGGGTTTGTGCAGATTGAGAGGCCTGTGATCTATAAGTTAAACTCAACATTAGACCTGTATGCATGCTAGTTTCAATCTAATGATCTAGTTGTTGAACACCTGCAAATCTATATGGCTCTCTCAACCAATAGCATTAGTGTGTATTTTGCTTGCTAGGTGGCTACCAAGTGTTGACTACGGGTGTGCGCCCTGGGGGGGGGTACTCAAATTTTTTTCTGATACGTATGCTAGGCAGGAAGTTCGACCCGGTCCGGTGCTAGGCGGTCAGTCGTCGCGAAAATACCCCGACTCTAGGAATTTTTTTTGTCGCCGCAATGGCACATGCCTGTTTTTCCCAGGTATTAACCCGTAATTTCACCGAAAAATAACATCGAGATTCGATTAAAGTTCCTATTTAAATTTAGGGGCCAACTCTAGGAATTATGTCAGATTTTTAGACCCAACTCTAGGAATTTTTCAGTTGAAAAAGGGGGCCTGCTGAGCCGAGCATAGGTGTACAATACTAAGGACCAATTCACCAGGTGATATCTGTAGATCTATTCACTATCTGTTTGCTACATCAGACTGATCCACTGGGATCACATGTGTGCAACATAAAGTAAGTTTGATGAGTTTACTGTTCACATCACTATGTGTAATGTTCAGCCAACAGGAAACTGAAAGACACGCGAAAAGACAGGAAGTAGCGCGTTGTGCAACAGTATCTGGACGCCAGAGGCGTCCAGATAATTATCACTAGTAGCGGGGCAGGTATGTAAAAAAATAGTACATTTATACATAGAAGCATGAAACTTGGCGCACACTTAAAAAACATCTCTACTGATATAATTGGATAGGGAGCCACCACAGATTCAGCATAGATGGCTGCTGGCAGCCATTTTCCAAAATGGCCGTCAATTCTTCCATTTTGCTGCTTTCTGTGTAGTTCCTACGAATAGAATGCACGCAAATAGTATTTGTCATTCCTTCTCTATGTATTCAGAACATTATTACAAAATTTATAGTAGCCTCAACTATTTTCAGGCTTTCTAGAAGCCGTTTTGGTAGAATTATCAACTGAAATACTGTATTTTCGCGGTTTTCGCCAATTCTAAATTAATATAAAAATGATTTGCATATTTGAAGGCCTTGCCAAAAGAGCTTTCAAATGAGTACCAGCATTAATCGGTTTCGTAAATGAGAAGTGAAAATGGAAAAAATGAAAATTTTAAGTTTTTTGAAGATTTCGGTTGTGAGGTTCATTTTGATAAAGAATTCACGGAAACTAGTGATGCTACCATTCATTTGAAAGCTCTTCTTACAAGGAATTCAAATATGTGGTCTATTTAAATATTTATTGAAATTCCATAGAATTATGGAAAACCGCGAAAATGCTGCATTTTCTTCAACAGTTATAACAAAATGGACCCTGACCACCCTAAAATTCCTCAGTTCAACCCAGGAATCAATTGATAGTATTTTTTACATCTTTGGAAGAAAAAATGAACACTGTTTTCATGCGGTCAAACTGTAGGCACTTCACAGAAAAAAGGAAAATGAGAGAATTAGCCGCCATTTTGGAAAATGGCTGCCATGGGTCAACCAGGTCAAATCTGAAGTGGCTCCCTATCTAAATTTATTCTTTAAGATGTTCTTAAACGATGTGCTAAGTTTCATGCTTCTATGTATAAATGCAATATTACTCCCCTATTCATGACAAATCTGCCCCGCTATAGCATCACGCTGTCATTAGCATCATGTCAAAAATGGCTCATCACCTTAATCTCACTAAAATTTTGTTGCAGGTGACTGGAGTTGAAATCAAGTAAACATATAATATCAATAAATGTTTCAACAGATTATTACATAACATTTTTGCATTTTCCTTGTATATACATCTGACATGCTAAGTATGAAGTTTGATGCTTCTCTGAAACTACTAATCAAATAAGGGGTGCCAGTAACATGTTATCATTGTCTAGCGTCTGAAATATGGTTTAGCAAAGACATTGGGCGCTGGAGGGAGTAGTGGAGATCATTTTTATTATTCAGAATCCAAACTATTGATGAAAAGAGTATTTTTGTTTGTGTTTGTAAATTTCTGTTTCAAGGATATGTTCTATCTCCATAACTATTGGTCATAGAGACCTGAAATATAGCTCAATGCATGCAGAATAGCCACTTTCCTTTACGTTGGTAATACATTCTTCAGCTCTATATGGTACGGATTTCAAGTTATAGGCATGATGCTAATGACACACATATTTGGTATTTTAATTGATCAAAATGCAGTTTCTCAAAAATAATTGGCCTAGAGACCTGGAACTTGGTCCAAAATGTGCAAGCAACTTGCCTAATCATTGGCAATAGATTGTTTAGCCCAAAGAGGTCACAATTTTTTAGTTATAAGTGTGATTTTAATGACAGTCAAAAACACTACAGCTGTGTTTATCACCTCAGTACAGACCAGCAGAGCATAGGGACCCTTGGACATGAAAGCGCAGTGATAGCTGATTGTTTGACCAAACCAATGTAAACTTAAAAAGGCATTTCTGGAGCGAGCAATTTTCAAATTTTTTTCAGCTGAAATTTCAACGTTTTCAAATTTTGACCCAAATATATTTTTTCAAGGTCAGAGGTAACATCAAAGTCATCACTTTATAGAGGCTATTTTGAAGATATTGACACCAGGATTTCACAGTGAAATTTCTGCATTGTGATACCAAGATATTAAAAGGTCAAAGTCAAAGTCAAACTAAAATACTATTAGAGTCTCACCCTCTTTGCAAACATGAAAACAATGAAGAAACAGTACAGAGGCCATTCTATGAAAAGTACGAGAGAAGAGATAGTAGATACACAGTTAAAAACATGCTTATTGAATGTCTATTTCATGCTTATTAAATGTCTGTTTCACGCTTATTAAATGTCTATTTCAGTTGAGAAACGGGCATGTGAAAAACTTGGTTGCTTGAATGGTGGGACTTGCACAGATCTCCCATCGGACTGGAAGAACCAAAGAATATGCACCTGTCCTAGCACCCACACAGGAGCCAACTGTGAAAGTAAGACAGTTCTGTCTAGTACTGCACAATTAAAGTTCTTTTTAATGCATTTCAGTTCAAGTCAGTTCGAGCTAGTCCATATTTTATTAACTAAGCATGAAAATAAGACAGTTTTGAAATTCTATTCGATTAATTCACATAAAATGAAAAACGTTGCTTGGAACTATCAACCTGAAACTTTTTTACTGGCATATCCATTCAGTCCATGTCTGGATTCAATAGTCAGAAATATCTCGCACTTTGATGCATTTTGTTTTTTTATCTTAAAATTGCATGCAAGTCATGTCAATGTGATTTTAAGAATATGGCCTTAATTACGCAAAAAAAAATTTTTAAACATGAGTTTTGCTCTGAAAAAATGTGTGGCAATTCGTTAACAACATAGAGAAATTATCTGAAAATTTTATATAAAAAGCTCAATTCTAAGGGCCCAAACCACAATGATTTTGTCTGCTACATCTCGGATTCTGCAAAAACTTCAATTTTCAAATTGTCCTGTAAAATTCAAAAATATAGTTACCACGCTAATTTTTCGGCTTTTAGTATCTTTTTGGACATTCTATACAATGGCGCCAGTTTTTTTGTTGGTACTTGTTGCTGAGACCACATTTTATTGAAAAAATTGAAATGTGATATACAAGTCAAAAAGTAGACAGGAAATAGTCACAGCTGCGTCATTTTTGGCAAGAAGACACTTGTTGATCTAACTAAGTATCACTGCTATGTAATTTGTTTTGTCAAAAAAAAATTATCTGCAAAAATATAGGTCAAAATCAAGTGTTGCGTTTTCTTTGCTGTTGAGTGTATATAGTGTTAATAATTGATAATATTCTGCATCAAAATTTTAAGGCCAATCATGTAGCAGGAGATCAGTCACATGACACACCAATAAATAATGATATTGGTGTCTTAAAAGTGTTATTAGTGTGTGGAGAGTGATATTGGTGTGCCCCTATGATCTTAGCAGCAACAATGCACTTAATTGCCTGTTACTTAAGGGAGGGCCTGGGTAGGAGGAAATCCAACTTCTTGAAATGTCATTATATCATTTTATAAATATGATCATTGTAAATATTGGGAAAAATTACATATATATGTCATATAAAAAAATTAATTATCTTTAGAAAAACCAGTATTTTACAAATATTTAGAAGTCTGAAAATTGAGGTGCAGAATATAACAAATAGTGGATGTTGAGTCAACCAATATTGAGTTTTATTGGCCTTAGCAGGTAATATTGGTCTCGGCCTCCGGCCTCGACCAATATTACTGCTTCGGCCAATAAAACTCAATATTGGTCTCCTCACCATCCACTATCTATATAATACAGTGATACCTGCATTATCAACCCCCCTGTTGTAAGACCGACTTACCTTATGCGACCTCGTTCTTACTGCACAAAATAGTAGCGTATATTGCCCCCCACAAAAGACCGCTTCATGATGCCAGAAGGGGTGCTATTTCAAGTTCAAGGCTTTATCATTTCTTCGGTGTATCAATTTCACAATTAGAAAATTCAATTCCCTTGAGATAATACCAATAAGTGAAGTTTTGTTATAACGACATTTGATGATCATAGAGTGCACAAAATCTACATGTACATTTCAGCCCAAACGGCTTGCGGCAAATCTCCATGCATGAATTCCGGAACTTGTGTAAACATAGCCTCTGACACCACCAACACCTTTCGGACCTGTTCCTGCACCAGTGCTTTTACGGGAGCTGACTGTGGAAGTAAGTCAATAAATACAAATAATTCTGAAGTCTATTACTAATTGACAATAGATCAGTCATTATTTGCACTCGTTTTCACACAGTTTGGGTCCCATCAACAACTATTTGCCAAAATTTGTTTTGTTTCAAATTGTTTGAATTGTTCTGTTTTTAAGAAAAAAAACTTTGCTCATGCTCTCGTTGATTGCATTTTACATTTAATCTGCATGATGGTGACCACTTTGATTACCAAACAAAGTTTAAAGGTATGTTAGTCTCTTGGCTATCATTTTTTTCTTTTGTGAAGAATGACATATGTGTAATTGATTGATTGTAATGCAGTGTGTGATATAATTCAAATGTTGACTTGTATCAGGGCAACAGTGCATTATGTTTGGCATGAGGGACTGAGGCTGAGGGAAACCGTATCCAACCTCAAAGTCGAAAAAATTGTCGATGGCCTAACAGAGTGCCATGTTGCCCTAATAACCTGTCAAAATTGTTTATTTCACCTTTTCATAGTGCTAAAAGTTTTGAAAAACTGTCCCAAATGTCTAAGCAACATAAATGTAAGCGAAAAAAAAAAGGCAACACATATTACATTAGATATCACAAAAGGGTTAGAATATTTGTTGGCTACCTACAACACTTTGAATTATACAAATCGGAGTAATTGTTGTTTGTGCTAAGATTCAAAATGTGAACGAAACAATTTTAACATTCTATGTACAGTAGGGTGGTCCAAAAAACTTTTCTTGTCAATATCAATTCACACACCCTCCTATTTTGTGGGAAATGGCACAAAAACAATGCAATTTAAATTTTATGAAAATCCCACAAGAGGAAGGGGTCTCCCAAAGGCCTTAAAGTTTCAATGTTTTTTTAATTTTCGACCATTTTCGCCAATCCACGGTTCTCTATAACTCCATCAGTATTAGTCATACAAGCTCTCAAAAAGATCTTCATTTTGCATACCAACATCAATGGTCTAGGACGATATCTTGATTCCCATTGGCTCTTCAGTCTGCACTTTTTAGAATGAAAATGTTGCAGACTGTTTAATCCTGTTAAAAAAAGGCTTTTGAATTTTTTTTCACTGATTGGTTGCAGTGATTCACATTCTCTAAGTTCCAGAATGACTAAATATAAAACCTTTTTGATTTTTACTGTGGCAGTGCCTGGCTTATGAGTGATGACATTTAATGTTAAAGTTAGTTTAAAACTCGTAAAATGTGAGATGGGGTCTGTTGCATTTCATATCATATCTTCGTCAGAATTTATTGCAGGGCAACATGAGTGGCACCACATGAAAGAAAATACTCTCAGCATTCTCATGGTACCAGTGATATTACCCTATATTTAATTCTTATGGAGTTAAAATACAAATATAACAGCCCCTCCCTGATTTGTTTCAATACTTCAGACAAAATTTAGCATTAACACTTCCAAGCTCGTAAAGCAGGATTTTCCACGGCCAAAAATTTAAAAAATATTTTATTTGCTCTTTCTGGAACTTGGAGAGTGTGAATCACTGCAATTATCAGTGAAAAAAATTCAAAAACCTGTTTTTAACAGGATTAGACAGTCTGCAATATTTTCGTTTCTAAAGAGTGCTGGCCGAAGAGCCAATGGGAGTCAAGATATCGTCCTAGACCATTGATGTTGGTATGCAAAATGTAGGTCTTTTTGAGAGCTTTTCAACCATGGCAATTAGAATGCTGTATGACAAATACTGACAAAGTTATAGAGAACCGCAGATTAACGAAAATGGTCAAAAACGAAAAAAACATTGAAACTTTAAGGCCTTTGGGAGACCCCTTCCTCTAGTTGGATTTCCTTAAAATTTCGCCTGCATCAGTTTTATACCTATCCTCATCAAATCAGAGGGTGTGCGATGTGAAATTCACAAAATAATTTTTTCCCATCTAAAAATGAACCGCCCTAATGTACAGTTCACTTGATATTAAATATAAGAAGTGCATAAGACCATGTACAGTGATAAAAAAACATGTAGTGCCATTAGTTAATAACTTTGAACAGTTCAAAACATTTGACACAAACTTGGCTCGATTTCACCAACCTAGTTTACTTTTTAAACAATGTTTAAATACAAGTTAGACATGTTTAAATTTTAAACACATTTCACCAAAACAGTCTAACTTTAAACAGGATATAAACACTGTTTAAAATTCAATAAATTTAGACCAGCTCACACCCAGGTCTAAAGTGTATAGACTTGGCTTAAATCACAATTTGGCAGATATATGTCAAGCTATATGGAGGACAAACACATCAGAGATGTGGAAGATTGGCCCTGCTGGGTCTGAAATAGGCCTGTGGTGGATCCAGGGGCCCTAGGGGATGGTGGGTCCCAGGGGGCTAGGCATTCCCCCCTCAAAAAAAATCACTCAGAGGAAAAGTTGCATTTTGAGGCAAATACACTGAACAAAAAAAGAAACGTCCCCCTTCCTTTTTTGCTTATAATTTGTAAGATAATTTTTTTTGGCCAAAACTAGTTAAACAGTACTGATCCTATTATAAACAAGTATCAATGTGCCGAAAATTATTCAAGTGCGTCCATTTCCTGTTCACTTTTGACCTTGTTTATCACATTTGGGGATGTTTTTAAAATGGCCCCATACCCACAATGTATCGCATCTCACCAAAAAGATTGGGGTGTCGTTTCGAAGAGTGTGACATAGAGCCCTAGAAAAACGAAAAAAAATTGGCTCTTCTGCTTTATTTTTGATAGCTACAGATCACCTTCCAGATGTGCGACATTGTATGTTTCATACAGCGACGGAAGTGACTCATGTTATTCAGCTTTGAATTGAGATATTTTAATGAAAATTTTACATGACATGACCAGAGGCATCTCGGAAATGCCAATGCTTTTTACAAATCAAAATATCAAAAGAACACCCTTTTAAGAATTTTTTATGAAAAAATTAAAAAATTTAAATAGAGATTCATTAGCACAACATTCAGAAGCAAATTAAACATTTATTGATAGTGTGAAATATTCCTAATTGCCATACATCAGCATTGATTTGCAGCATATTTAGGTGAAATGGTTCAAGTGCATAAAGTTGTGAGGTCTTTGATGACAGAAAAAATAAAGTCATTCCAGATATTTTTTCCAGCAGATGGCAGTTTAGTCTATCAGAGGTCCTGATGCTAATGGTTGAACATGGGATCAACATTAATTCAACTCCAAGACTTTACTGCCGCCTACTGGAATAACAGTTTGAGTGATTTTAATTGTTGTCATCAAAAATCTTATGATTTTCGCGGCCTGGATCATGGTAGTCAAACATCTTATCTATCAATGCTGAAGTATGGAAATTCTAAATATTTAACCCTATCAATAAATGTTTAATTTGCTTCTGAAGGATGTGTTTAAGAATCTCAATTTAAATTTTTGAATTTTTGCATAAAAAAATACAAAAATGGGTGTTCTATTTGATATTTTGATTTGAAAAAGCATTGGCATTTCCGAGATGTCTCTGGTCATGTCATGTAAGATTTTTATTAAAATATCTCAATTCAAAGCTGAATAACATGAGTCATTTCCATCGTTGTATGAAACACACAATGTTGACATCTGGAAGGTGATCTGTAGCTATCAAAAATAAAGCAGAAGTGCCAATTTTTTTTCGTTTTTCTAGGGCTCTATGTCACACTCTTCGAAACGACACCCCAATCTTTTTGGTGAGATGCGATACATTGTGGGTATGGGGCCATTTTAAAAACATCTCCAAATGTGATAAACAAGGTCAAGGGTGAACAGGAAATGGTCGCACTTGAATAATTTTCGGCACATTGATACTTGTTTATAATAGGATCAATGCTGTTTAATTAGTTTTGACCAAAAACAATTATCTTACAAATTATAAGCAAAAAAGGAAGTGGGACGTTTCTTTTTTTGTTCAGTGTATGTGATGAAACATACTCAAAAATATTGAATATTTGGAGGCGCCCTGACAACCTTGTCTAGATCCATCACTGAAAGTCTCAGGCTAACTATCAAAATTCAAGGCCCCCTTCAATTTGACCAAGACTACACTGAGATACTTCCCAAAATTTTCCAGATGACCTACATATGCAGTTATTGAGGGTCTTTCCCTTCTCAGTATTTCACAAAATTTATATCATAATGGATGCAAAGATGAAATTTCAAAATTTTAGAAAATGAATTTTTCAGATAGCAACAAAAATTTGTACAATTGAAAATAATTGTTGGAAATGTTGAACATAGGCGTACTGGAGTGGGGGGGGGGGAGGAGACACCCCCAAAACTTTGGGAAAAGGCCAGAATTCGCACAAGGAGGCCAAAAATATTGGCAGATAATGACTCCAAATTGCAATTATCTAAATTATTTCTTGAAATTCATTTTTGTTTTCAGGTTTGTTCAATAAAAAGTTGGGGAAAAAAAATTGGGACAAAGAGAAATAGGGTGGAAAGGTAATATTCTAAAAGAAAATGAATGAAAAGGAATTATAATTTTAGGGGAAAAAAAGGCTGAGAAACAAAATTTGGAAAAAAAAAAGAATTTGTTGGTTTTTTTAAAGGAATTTTAAATTTTTGGCTTTTGGACGATAACATTTTTTTTTGGAATTCATTTTTTTGGTCAAATTTTTGAACATTTATTTTATTTGGGAAATTTTTGTTTCGGACCGATTTTTTTGGAAAATATAATTTTTTGGAATTTTTTACTTTTTTCGAAAATTATTTTATTTTTTGGAAAATTTTTTTTTTTTCGCACATGTTTTTTTGGAATTTTTTTTTTTCGAATATTTTTGGAAGTCACGAAGTAGTAAAGCGTGAAAAGAAGAAAATGCCAGGATCATATTATGGGATGTCTGAATCACTTCTTTTCATTGAACCATTTGGTTCACTCCTCGCATGTTAGCCATAAGGGACGAGCTGGTGGCTCTGTCCCATCTATAAAATATTGATCATGAAATTCAAGTAAATGTCGCTCTCCCCCACCCCCCAAAATCCCACGCTCGGTACGCCTATGATTTTCAGACAGATCTAGAGCACCAGAGCAATGGTGGAAAGCACCAAAATATTTCGATAATATCTAAGGACCAAATTCTGAAGTTTTGCTTTAGAATTACGTAACTAGAAAACAGTTGCTGGCAATAAATCTGAATAGTGAACCGAACTGCAAAAGGATATGAAATTTTCAGGTATCTCTTTTAAAACTTTCTGGAAAGTTTTCAAAAATTTATCGAATTATTAATTTAAAAAAAAAAAAATCTACAAAAAATTATTAATATAATGGAAGTGCGAAGAAGGCAAATTTGTAATAATTCAGATTGCATTTGAATTTTATATTTAAAGAGCTAATGCTTGATTCTTTTTGACTGACGGTTATGCTTCTTACCATATAATTGTACGATATGCCGAAATACTGAAATATTATTTCTTGAAAGTAGCACTAATTGAGCATTTTTCTTTTTTCCTCCAGACGTGACTCAGGCCTGCTAGTTGATATTTGGGGGCTATCTATTTTACCCCTATGATAAACTTTTTCACTTGCGAAGCGAAGAAAAAATATATTTATGTGTGCAAAGAAGCAACAAACTTTTTTACTTATGCATAACATTACAGTACTCTCCCCACAGGAGCAGGTTGAACCTTGTTTTCATACAGGGTGTCTACAGAAAAAGAGGACAGTCATTTTTCTTCTTTTCCACACTTATAGAAGTTCAGAATTTGGTGATAAGTCTAACATAAGAAGGGATTTGATAGTCAGCCATATTAGGTCTATTGCAAATATGTTTATTTGTGAATTAGATCGCTACTAAAGGCAAAATGCAAGCATGATATGCAAAAGTGTTTGCATTGCTCTAAGCTGAAAAAGGTCGTTACTGTTTTCCTCATAGTTGATGAGAAATTTTTCACCATTAATGGTGCTTGTGAGAGAAGGAATGTTTCATGTGTGAGTAGTGGGACATTTGCTGATGCTCCAGCTGGCGATAATCCAATTCAGGACCTAACACTTTGTCTTCAACATGGAGTCATCTGATGACAAGAAAATCACAAAAAATGTCTCAAATAACCATTGAAGAGAGTGCCGAAATCAATGCAAATGTTTATAATAACATTGTGAAATAATTTGGGGTGCCATGGCATCAGACAAGAAACTCTTTTGTTGGCAAAATCATCTTCCTACAAGGTGTAGCACCTGTTCATACTGCAAAGAAGACTCAGGAGTGCCTCAAAACAAGCCTCTTGAGCTAGGTAGAGTGCCACCCCTTGTCTCCTGAGCTCGACCAAGTGGATTATTCAGTATGGGCAAATTGGGAGACAGAATCCAGCAAGTTATCCCAACCCTCGCGTTAAAGTTAAAGGCCTCCGTCATGTCTGCATGGGGCAAAATGTTTGTGGAGAGCTTCAAACACGCTTTTGCATCATTTATGTCTCATCTGCAGAAAGTTACCACAGCAAGGGGTGCGAATAATGGGTAATTTGACTGTTCTGAATATACTGTTCATGCACAAATCATGTTTTGTTGAATAATGATGCTTGGCTCAAAATAAAATGTAATCAAATCAAATTGTGTTGACTGCCCTCTTTTTCTGTAGACACCCTGTAGGTTGAACATTCGGAACAAACTTCTTTTTTTTCAGTGTCAAGCGCAGAATTAACTTATTTTTTCATCAAAAATCCATAGCCCCCCTCCAAGCATCATCTGGTCAGCTCCTAATGGTGCCACCATGTATGGCATGACTGGGCGATATTGATGAGACACTCCAAACTAGGTTTGTTGGTGCTGACAACATTGTGTAATTGCGCTATTTGTGTGGATTTGACTGTTTTAAACTTAAATAAACACTGTCTTCTTAGACTGAGTTAAGAAAATAATAAACATCCGTGGTGAAATGTGTTTATTTTGGACAGTGTTTAAAGGTTAAACAGTGTTTATGGAGACTAGGTCTAACTACTTAGACTGCCTATTTTAAACTAGGTTGGTGAAATCGAGCCTAAGGGTCTTGCAGCATTGTAAAAATATTGCCTTCAAAACTGATGGGAGGCTAATTTTGGTCAAAGTTTGCTAAAATGATGCACATATAAATGTAAACGAACAGACTTACGTTGTTGAAGCTGATTGTATGCATACAATAAAATTTAAACAATTGCTATCATTATAGAAAGGAAGAAAATAACATTTGTCAAAAATCAGCACCAGAATAGAACTTTTGTCAAATTAAGTTGAACACCTTTTGCAAAACTGAATGTAACTGATAAACTAACCACGTCAAAGGATATGTCCTCCCCTTTTTCAATCATATTGTTGATTGCTGTATTTTTATGGGGTGAATCCCGGGTAATCTCTGTTTTCATTGTGTCAGAAGTTGTGTGCACATTTAGTTGCGCGCACATAAAATTCCATCTTTATAACCATATATTTGTGCAGGCCTGTGCTTTGTCACGCAGGATCTTAGCTATTGCTTACCTGACTTGCCTGAAACTCTGCCAGACATTCTAAATATGTTTGATCTGTGTTTTGCCTCCTCATAAGCGTGATGTGACTGTTTCCTCTCCTTTAACAACCCTTTTTATAAAATAACATGTGAACCCAAGAAGGATCAAACACATAATATATATAGCTGCTGCCGTATTGAACCTCACTTTGGCCCAGTCCCATGGCAACGTCCTATGAACTGCATGACCTTTTGTCACCTGACCAGCTCTTATCAAAAAAGTTTCACCTCTCAAAAATTATAATTAGGCCTATATACAAAAGAAAAAATTGAATTGTGTACACTAGATATAATATATATATATAAATCTGAATGGGGGGGGGGAAACTCAAAATACCCGAAGTTGTATAATTCTATGCATTCTGTTGAAATATAAACATGATAAATGAAAGCTCTTGAGAATTTTTCTTTCAGTTCACAAAAATATCAATGCAAAAATTATGGAGAAAAGTTCGTTCACACAACTGGAAATCTTGCAAATTATTTTCTTTACATATTTTGATAAAAAAATAGTGGTATGTACCTTAGGCCTAGCATAATTTCCTTTTTTTCACAAAAACCTACCCATATGTGTTGGTTACATTTGGAAAATTTTGAGGAATTTTTTTGCAGATGCATATCATTTGGGGCCAGAAAAATGGGGAAATTGTGAAGAAAAAATGGGGAAATGTTAAGCAAAATGGGGAAATGACCAGAATTTAGGGAAATGGTAAAAAATAATGGGGAAATAAATAAAAAGAAAGAACAGGGGATTTATACACAAAAGAGTTTTATCAGATTTCCCCATTTTTTATTTACAATTTCCCCATTTTTTCTTCACAATTTCCCCATTTTTCTGGCCCCAAATGATATGCATCTGCAAAAAAAATCCTCAAAAATGTCCCAAATGTAACCAACACATATGGGTAGGTTTTTGTGATCAAAGGAAATTATGCTAGGCCTAAGGTTATTTTTCTTACTATTTCCCCATTTTCCTTCCCATTTAGGGCAATATATCTGTAAAAAAATTCCCAAAATCATTTGGGGGGGGGCAACTTACTACCCCCCCCCAACTTATGTCACTGCAATAGTGAAAGCAACACCAATAGAAAACACAAGCAAGCAACACATCAATATGCCGAGATATAGAGTAGCCCTATATTTATCAAGCAAATATGGTAAGCAAGTGACATTGCGTAATACACTGAGCCTCTTATGAAAGTGGTTCAAGGTCCAACTCATCAGTTGGGTGCATGGCACCATTGAGTGAAGACCTGAGGTTGTGGAGTTCTGTTCAACACAAATTTTCTCTTAAATTTACAGAATACAATAGACCATTCTACCAATAGACCAATGTATAGACACAGTGTACATATTCATCTCTACTGTACAAAACTGTGTAAAGTTACTGGACCGTATTCTTTGCATGTTATGACTTATGAGAAAAGTTATTACAGGTCAGTGTCAGATTCAGACAGTGTATGTGGTCTAGAAGTATAAGTGGGGGGGGGGGCATGTTTTGGCCACAGACTGATGTGTTTTGGTAACGTCACTTTACACAGCAACTGACAGAACACAATGAAATACAAAATCCATTGACTGCAATCAGGCCAATCACTACATTCAGGCTGGTGCTGGTAGCAAAGCAGTGTGCCTGGTCAGTGATTCAGTGGACAGAGGTTGGCTTATAAGAGGCATTGGTAAAAGTTGCTATTAAAAATTAAAATATATATTTAGCTTTTTTACTAAATTTGCCAGGTGTCACACAGCTGGCCAATGGAAGCAGGCTGCCTGGCTGCTCTATTTTTGTATGCTGGCTTTGCACATGTACAATGTATGTAGGACCCTATGTCCACAGCACTATGACAGTCAAACTAGAAATGCTCATATCAATTAAATTCTCCCAACATTGTATTTTTTTTAAATGTCTTGACCTCCTGTGCATCTAAATTTTGTTGACCACTGCTCAGTGGCAGAATGACATTAAAAGAAACATAGGCTGTGGACACAGTTAGAAAGGATATAAAAGGAGGCAGATTATGATTTTCAAATGATCAGGAGACCAAGATGAGGAGTAAATCAGAGGGACAAGATAGGGTCCATGATTGAGGAGGTGTAAGAATAGGGAGGCTAGATGAGGAGCTATGAGGGGCGCAAGATTTGAGGGGCGAAATTAATGAGGCAATAATGTGGCAATAAAGGGCCATACTTATCCTGACATTTAAAAATACATTACAATAACCAAAGACCGAGGTAAGAAACAATAATGATAGTTCAAGTTTCATTGTATTAAAACTCTACCCGTCGTAAGACGGGTACACTGCTAGTCCACATATAATGGCGTGCAGTGGCATGGACAAATCATACAAATACAATGTGCCACCTCGTGTTAATCTTGTTAGTTTACCACATTCCAATCTTACCTTGCACCACGTTGACACTAGAGTTTCCAATGAGAGCGAGAGTTCTCGAGAAGTCTCGAGATCAGCAATGACTCAGCATTTTCTCGTCTCGCCGAGCGAGTCTCGAGAATTGAAATGTTGATCATTGTTTAACATGGTGTTCATGTTTACAGCGATGCACTTTTGAAGTATTGGGTATGATCATGACAAATCATCTGTATGATGACACACGGAATGCCATTTTCACAGTGCAACAGTACACTATTTTTCGGTATCAAAGTGCATCACCGTAATGTTTATAACAGTTACAAACCATTCGGATGTTGTTTTGTTTTGCTTGATATTATTGTTATTGTGTAATTGCTCCATTGTTCAATTTAAATATCTGTTGATGATAATCCCCATTGTATACCTGATAAATGCTGAAGTTGAACTTGTACAAATGTTTTAAAATTGTATAATATCTGGATGTTTAGCTGTGATTTATAGGAAACAAAACACACAGATTAACATTAAAACTATAAAGGATATCATAAAAGCCAAAATATGTGATCCATTGGAAGATTTAATCTCTCTTGTTCTATCATTTTGCCAATTGCAGGACAGAGCCCGAGATTTCTCGAGAAATTCTCGATTCCCGTGCACTAGACCATGTCATTCTCGAGAGGTGTCGATCGAGACTCATTGGAAACACTAGTTGACACTTTAACTGGATTGAACACAATATTCACAAGACACAGTCTCGTTAACTTATTGTCGATGTCATGTAATTTGGCAGCCATGGCACTTCTAGGCAATCAGTGATGAAAATCAGTGAATACAATCAGGGAATACAATCAGTGAATACAATCAGTGATAAAAATCAGTGATGGAAGAAGTTTTACATATCATGCGTTTCCACAACCTTCACATCAGCATTACAAAAAGGAATTGTAATAACAGAGTTAGAAATACAAAATGCGAATACAGATCAGGTAAAAAAGTTAAATTAAAATGGCTGACTAGTGCACTATAAGTGACTTTTCTTGTGCTCATCAAGTGAAGCCACTTTGTATTTGATGCATTCTTGCAATCTATAGTTCTGCTATAGGGCAGATTACGTCTGGTTTTGAATCTAGTATTTACAGATGTTGCTGGGTGACTGGATGACCTACTTCGTAAGCTTTAAAAGTTTTAGTTGTCACCAACTGTCATGTAAAAAATAAGAACAATTGTCTGATTTCAGCTGCAATACCCGTGTGTATCCAATTCCCTTGTGCTAATGGTGGAACATGTACACCTGATGCTACAGCAACGACCAATAATGGTAGAACATGTGCATGTACTGCTGACTACAAGGGCCCCACTTGTGCAAGTAAGGCTTTTCAAAATAATTTATTTCAGCATCAAATAGAATTATATAACACTAATATAACATTAAATGTGAATCTAATGCATGTATATATTTTTTGTTTCATTGTAGCTGCAAAAACGGCTTGTGAGAAGAACAACCCTTGTCAGAACTCTGGCACTTGTGTGGATGACTATTCCAATCCAACAACTGGGACTCCCGCTTGCTATTGTCCATATACTCACAAAGGAAATAACTGTCAAAGTAAGATTTTTCAAATATTGTGTCTATACATTCTTGTGTAGAGAAGGAAACAGTTTAAATAGTGACTAATTCTGAAGGTGACTTTTTGTGTTTGTCTTTAATACCTAGTTAATCCCACATTACAATTTACAAAAGAATTTCAGTCTCTGAGCTGCTTCTTAAATTGTGAATTGCACATTGCAAATTCCATAACTTTATTAAAAATAAGTTCAGAATCTGTTGACATCTAATCGAATTTATGAAATATATATGCTCAGATTCTTTGGACATTGGACTTGCATATTCCACCAAATGTGCAATTACCTTTTCTGAAATATTGCCCTTATCTTTGTGTCCTTATACTTTTTTTCTCATTATATTTGTTGTAATACATATATGATAACAAAAGGCCTATATTGATTTCATAAATACTTATACAATGTAGGTATTATGTTCTTTTTTTAAGGTTTCAAACAGGATTTGTGATTAAACATTTACAGGCCCTATGTCGATAATGCCTTCAACGCTAAATATGTATTGCATCTGAACTCTGTCCCAATTTTTAATATTGTGGCAATAATTTGTTAAAGTTCTTGAAAATGTTGGGCACATGTCTCATGCCACATGGAAATCACCAAATGCAACCATTTTGATGGAAGCAATATTGTGAAAACTAGCCCCGGACTCCCTTACGTCACTCTTTTAAAAAGATCTTTTCTTTCAAAGTGTTGTTGTGAATCATGTCTATATATTTTTTTTTAGCTGCTAAGACAATATGTGAAACAAATCCGTGTATGAATGGGGGTACATGCACGCCTGATGTGAACAACCCTACTGGGGCTCGATATTGCACATGTTCCAACCTCTACACCGGAGCCTCCTGCGAATGTAAGTCTAAAAAAATTCCACCACTTCTTACTAGTCAAAACAGGGACGTCAGTTTCGTTTTAAAGTGGTGGGGAAAATAGTGGTCATACCTTCGTGGAAGATGTCAGGGGGAAAATTACAATTTTTTGTATTGATAAACATGTATGCTTTGGCTAAAAAGTGGTGGGGCAAATGCCCCACCAGCCCCACCAACACTGACGCCACTGAGTCAAAATGATTTTGAAGAATTTTAAAATAAAGAAAAAAATGTGTGGTTTTGTGATTATAACTAGTGTTTTTTGCCAAGAGCAGCTGCTCAGCTTCGGAATTAGGGATGACAACAGGTAGTTACCATTGGCCATGGTATTAAAATCGAACCGATATCAAAACAATCAGGAAACCCAATACCGAAATATCGTCAGTGGGAAAAAAGTAAACATAATGGGTACATTTCGTCAAATTCTGAAAAAGCCAGACCTTGATTTCTCCCTAGCTTCAGCTGAACATCTCATGTTGGTACTGAACCATTCTCCATACACACATGCAAACTGAGACGAGAACATTGTTGGGTGCTGTCTGCAGACTTAGTGTTTTCATCCACTGATGTCTGTCTAGCTGTTTGTGTGCTGTCAACAAGGTTGAGGAAAAACTAGTGTGTGCTCTCTTGTGGAACTCTGCAGGCTTTTTCTTATCAACAAAGCAAAGAAACGGTTTAATTTTGGTGAAGATCTGTTGAGCGGATACACCACAATTACCAGATAAACATTTATATATTTCTCATATGTATGTCAACTGGCTAGCTTATGTTATTCGTGACTGAGCATTCAGTGGATCAGCATTTCTGGTCATGAGGTCATCATTTACCTGCCCACAGATGGGCAGTTTTACAGTATTTGCACTTGGCCTATTTTTCGTCTTTAAGCAATTATTATGAGAAAAGTATGAACAGGTACACAGAAATTTGTTATGGTCTCAGTCTTGTGATACATGGAAGTATATGTCAAAAAAAATATGTCCTCTCTGGTACGAGGAAAAAACACTCAGGATTCTGAAGGAAAAAACAAGCAAAGTGTGTTTTCTTTGCTCGATTGTGTGCCTCAACATCAATATAACAAATGCCAGTTGAAAAAATATCCAGGCCATGCACATACATTTTCTTAGAAATTAAAATTCACAATGTCACAAAATGTCCTCTCCAGTACATCAGAAGTTTTGCTTTGATTCAAGTCTTTTAACACTGGATTCATTAAGGAAAAGAACATGGCTGAACTAATTTAACCTGGATGCCTAATACGGGTATTTATAAATATAGAAAAATACAATATATGTCTTTAGATCATAAAATTGCACTAAAAATACAATAGACGTTTTTAGATCATGAAATTGCACTTTTATGAGAAAATCAAACTTGAGAGTAAAATGCAATTTTTTTAATGTAATATATCAATATAACCGCGACTTTTCGCAAATAACAGAATGACTTAACAAGATAATATGTAAATATCTTGTTTTTGGAGCAATTCAATCTTATGTTTTTCTGACGCCGTGATTTGGGTCATTTTTGGTGATTTTTCTCTCTAGAACATGATCTTTGACCGAAAGGAAACACTATGAGTTCCAATCGTACAGCAACAAAACTTGACTATGGGTTAGTAGGATACCTAAGCATTATTTACCTTGGCAATCATGCGTCTATTGAGACTAGAACCTTGCTAAACACTCTAAAACATCAACTTTCAGAGTAAGGAATGTGTAATTTTTTCACTTTCGTCATACAAATTGTTCCGGAAAAAAGTTCCGCCATATTTCATCAAAATTTAAGTTTTGTATTTGTTTGAGGGGTTCTAAACAACAAGATGCCTGGATTTCCATTGAAAAAAAAAAGGTTAAATTAGTATCCACATGGGTATTTTTCTGATAAACATTTTAAATGCAAACCTTGTAAAAAGGTCTTTCACCAAAGATTTGCCTCCAGCGTTGGGTAACACGTTGATATTTCTGTGGTGTTGCATTCTTGAATGACTTAAATTCTGATAAATTACAATTGTTTTTAGTTTTTAAATTTTTCTTAAATTATTCGGAAATCCAACAGAGTACTCTGAAAAAGTGAATCTGTATCTTATAGTGCAACATGTGTCATTTATGTTTTTAGAGGTGCTTGCTTGCTTGCAAGTAAAACCTCTATTGTGAGAGGAAAGTCAGGACAGCTTATGAGCGTTTCAGAGGGCACACTGTTTCACCTATGTCATTACAGTCTGTCACTTTTATAGTGGACTGTCGCACTGTGAAAATGGCAATTTGTGTGTCATCATGCTTATGATTTGTGATTATCACACCTAATACTTTCAATGTTAATTTGATTCACGGAGACTTATTCTGTTTGAGTGACAGCCAATTTGAGCCAAAACTACTTATGCATCTGATTTTCACTCTAAAATCAATTATGACAAGTCAAATGGCCTTCTCTTGATCATGACTAATCAAACAGCCTCTATGTTTCCCATGTTGAAAGTAGAGAAGATGACACTTCGTCAGCTATCATGAGTCAAAAAGTGCATTTTTCATAGTGAACTGTTCCTCATTCTTTTCCAAATCAAAGTGACGGACTGTTAAACTTCGCATACAGTCAACGGAGTTTTAACTTACATCGCAAAACTTTTGGTACAATTCTGTGAATACAAATTTTATATTTACTAAACTAAAATGTTAGTTTTCGGTGCGAATTTCATATTTCTTGCTGCACTGATACTAGCAGCAACAGCAGCAGCCTCGTGCCAGCCAGATCAAGATCCAGTGTTTACAAATTCATTAGAAGGAATGCAGGAAGGAATGAAAGAAAGGAGGACAGAAGGAAGAAAGGGAGGAAGGAAGGGAGGAAGGAAGGGAGGAAGGAAGGAAGGGAGGAAGGAAGGGAGAAAGGAAGGGAAGAAGGGAGAAAGGAAGGGCGGGAAGGAGGGAGGTGGTAGATAGATAGATAGATAGATAGATAGATAGATAAGAAGACGAGAGATACTCTATCTACAAGCACCTCTTAAAGTGCTTGCATGTTATTAATTTAGAGCAACAATTCAAAACTCATTATGGCTATCAGGCGAGTGGAGTGCTCTAGATGGTTCAATAAAAAAAAGTGATTCAAAAATCCCATAATATGATCCTGGCACTTGCTTCTCTTCACGCATGACTACAATGTGACTACCTTCTTCTTCTTCTTCTGTTTGATATTCCGCCAAAAAAAACAAAATCCGAAAAAAAAAAAATCATCCAAAAAAAAATTTTGTTGAAAAAAAAATTAAAAATTTTATTAGGCCTATCCAAAAATTAAAAAAAAAAAAATTTCCGAAAAAAAAAAAACCTTCGAAAAAATAAAATAAAATAAAATAAACATTTTCAAAAAATTCCCTCCAAAAAAAAAAATTCCCACAACAAAAGTAAAATTAGCAAAAAAATATTGCTCGGCATTTACCTATGAATATTGTCAACCAATCGAGTATTTACAAGTCCCGTCTCCTATGCTGTGGCATTATCATATTAGTTCTTAGGTCAAAATCCGTACTTGATGCAAAATCAATTAAGACTCCCTACAAATAAAGTTGAAATTCCATGTTTCTTTTTCTGTCGGTAACATCCTATCACTCAATGGTAATTCAAATGTGATTTTATTTCCAGTTGATTCGGCATGTAAAAATCAACCGTGTGCAGCTTCCGAAACTTGTACGAAAGATCCAAATCATCCGAAAACTACAAGAACATGTCAGGCAACAGGTTACATGATTGTACTGATAATTTGAAATATATAATATCATACGAAGATTGACAGATATAATTTGAAATATATAATATCATACAAACATTGACTGATCTGAGGGCAACAGTGCATGGGTCCCAAGGCTATATTTAGCCAATAAATCAAAATATTAACTTGAAGAAAAATTTACATTGTACATGAAGATTTGACATAGATCTGCGTAATTTCAGCTCCAGTGTGTACCCAATTCCCTTGTTCTAATGGTGGAACATGTACACCTGATGCTACAGCAACGACCAATAATGGTAGAACATGTGCATGTACTGCAGATTACAAGGGCCCCACTTGTGCAAGTAAGGCTTTTTAAAATAATTTATTGGAAGATCTAATAGCATTATAACTCCAAAGCAATCTTAAGTTTCTGACCTAAATTCTATATTTTGTTAATAAAACAGATGCTATATGTTTAGGTGTACAATTATATAACATAAATATATTGAAATAACATGGTATTTTAATTATTTTGTTGAGGTTTATAATTATATAACATTGATATAACTTTAAAAGTGAATCTAATATTTTTTCTTTGTTTCTTTGTAGCTGCAAAAACGGCTTGTGACAAGAACAACCCTTGTCAGAACTCTGGCACTTGTGTGGATGACACTAGCAATCCAACAACTGGGACTCCCACTTGCACCTGCCCCAGCACTCACAGTGGAAATAACTGCCAAAGTAAGATTTTTCAAATGTCACTCTTTTAAAAAGATCTTTTCTTTCAAAATGTTGTTGTGGATCATGTCTACATGTATATATTTTTGGTCTTTCAGCTGCCACGACAATATGTGATACAAATGGATGTATGAATGGGGGTACATGCACGCCTGATTCAAACAACCCTACTACCCGAACTTGCACGTGTTCCAACCTCTACACCGGAAACTCCTGCGAATGTAAGTCTAAAAAAATTCCACCACTTCTTCCTAGTCAAAATCATTTTGAAGAATTATGAAATAAAGAAAAATGTGTGGTTTTATGATTCTAACTATTGTGATTTTTGCCAAGAGCAGCTGCTCAGCTTAGGAATTAGGGTTGGAAAGACAACAGGTAGTTACCATTTGCCATGGTATTGAAATCGAACTGGTATCAATACCATCAGGAATTCCAATACCGAAATATCGTCAGTGGGAGAAAAAGTAAACAGAATGGGTGCATTTCGGCAAATTCTGAAAAAGCCAGACCTTAATTTCTGCTTAACTTCAGCTGGACATCTCGTTTTGGTACCGAATCATTCTCCATACACACATGTGTGCAAACTGAGATGAGAACATTGTTGGGCGCGCTCTGCGGGCTTAATGTTTTCATCCGCAGATGTCTGTCCGTCTATCTAGCTTTCTGTCTGTTTGTCTGTCAACAAGGTTGAGGAAAAACCACTGTGTGCTTTCTTGTGGAACTCTGCAGGCTTTTTCTAATCAACAAAGCAAAGAAACGGTTTAATTTTGGTGAAGATCTGTTGAGCGGATACACCACAATTACCAGATAAACATTTATATATTTCTCATATTAATGTCAACCGGCGAGCCTGCGTTATGAACGACTGAGCATTCAGCGAATAAGCATTTCTGGTCATGAGGTCATAATTTAACAGCCCACAAAGGGAGCCACTTTGTATCCTGTAGGGAGAAAGTTCCATTTGCAGTCTGCTTATAGATGCGTCATGCATGAATTTATAACATATCCCAATGCAATGCTACACAAATTTATGCATCACCTTTTTTTCATGCTGCGGGCCTTTGCTCTCTACAGAGTGCTAGTTTAGTTATTTAATTAATGTTTTTTGGCAAGAAAGCAATCAAATGAATCGAACTGAAATGATCCCAACTTACAGAGTGGCAGGTCAGCCATTTTGAATTTACACCCTTCTTGTGACTCCTGAGATCATGGGTAAAATGTGGTGTTGCACGAAAACCGTGGTTTTCATGAAACTAGTTGAATTGTCGTGATATCCAATTTGTCATGATACAGACTTACTGTCCCGTCACGATACAATTTTTCTTATATCACCCGAACCCTATTTGGAATATTCAGAGTGCCCACTCTTCCCATAATATTATTATTTCCTGTAATTCCAATATTTTTTAAGCTTTCAAGAAATTTTTTGTGCATGTCCAAGATATGAAGTTTTAGGCTCATTTTTGTCTCTGATATTAAGTTTCAAGCATGTTTTTGTTGTTGATATGAAGTTTTGAGTACCTTTTTTTTGTGACATGAAGTTCTTTAGGCTGATTGTGGCAGCTATTATTCTGACATTTTTGCCAGATGAAAACATTCCCCGATTGTCCTATAAAATATATAAAATCCTCCTAATGTTTCAGTGAAAAAAAAAGAAAAATCCTATATTCCTGTAATATTTTATGTTTGGTGGGCATCCTGAATATTCATAAATTTTACTGAAAGTATGCAGATGATCAGACATAAAAGGACGTTATCAAAATATTTGCCTCCAACGTTGGGTAACACGTTGATATTTCTGTGGTGTTGCATTCTTGAATGACTTGAATTCTGATAAATTACAATTGTTTTTAGTTTTAAAATTTTTCTTAAATTATTCGGAAATCCAACAGAGTACTCTGAAAAGGTGAATCTGTATTTTATGGTGCAAAATGTGTAATTTTACGTTTGTAGAGGAGGGTCGTGCTTGCTTGCAAGTAAAACCTTTATTGTGGGAGGAAAGTCAGGACAGCTTATGAGCGTTTCAGAGGTCACACTGTTTCACCTATGTCATTACAGTCTGTCACTTTGATATAGAAAAAGAGTGGACTGTTGCACTGTGAAAATGGCAATTCATGTGTCATCATGCTGATGATTTGTCATGATCATACCTAATACTTTCAATGTTAATTTGATTCATGGAGACTTATCCTGCTTGTTGGTGACAGCCATTAAAAACCCAACATCATTAAACAACAAAATTTTCCAAGTTCCTGTGGCTCAATAATGATCAAATTTGGCACAGACCTCATGTATGATCTTACGAGCCATTGTGGAAAAAATTCATGAAAAAGGGTTGATTTTTCACTACACACTACTCGTTTTAGTGAGCTCTGTCTGAAACGTCAATTCATGAACTCTGCTTCACTTGAAAATGAGCCAATCGAAGAGTTGGTTTTGTGGCTTGTTGGACTGGAATAATCTTCTGAAATTTTCACATAACATGCAGTATCTGGAAATGAATTACATGAACCCAAACTACTGAACAATGGGGTTGCAATGCATACCCAGGATAGAAACAAAAACACAGACAATCATTCCATAACAAAACTTTTAAAAATCTGAATAAAACATCCTTTTTGAAGATTTTAACAAAAAGCTCCTGTAGGGGGCAGGCCAGCATTGACACTGAAATTTTGATAATTTCATCATCTTTAATTGTGGTTGGGTCAAATATCACTTTTTTCCATCCCAACAAGCAACTAAAAAAGTAAACTATCCCGACTAATCAAAAAATATTGTGGAAAGAACAGAAAAGTTATTGAAATTTATGATCACAAGATCTTGAAATGTTGTGACTTGCATTTTCAACAATAGCCACGACGATTTAATTTGTCACAAGAGTTTTGCTCTCAGAAATCTGTAATTTTTTGTGAATATACCTGATGGCAACAGCTAAGTGTGTGCAAAATTTCATCGTGATATTGTTTGAGGAAGTACCATTTTTTAGCCATTTTCAAATGTTGCTTTTTTAATGGCGCTCAGTGTACTTATATATGCATCTGATTTTCACTCTAAAATCAGTTATGACAGGTCAAATGGCCTTCTCTTGATCATGACTAATCAAACACCCTCTAAGTTTCCCATGTTGAAAGTAGAGAAGATGACACTTCGTCAGCTATCATGAGTCATAAAGTGCATTTTTCATAGTGAACTGGTCCTCATTTTTTCTCTATCAAAGTGACAGACTGTAAAACTTTGCATACAGACTCAACAGAGTTTTATCTTGCGTTGCAAAACTTTTGGTACAATTCTGTGAATACAAATTTTTTTATTTACTAAACTAAAATGTTAGTTTTCGGTGCGAATTTCATATTTCTTGCTGCACTGATACTAGCAGCAACAGCAGCAGCCTCATGCCAGCCAGATCAAGATCCAGTGTTTACAAATTCATTAGAAGGAATGAAGGAAGGAATGAAGGAAGGAAGGATGAAAGGGAGGGAGGAAGGGAGAAAGGAAGGGAAGAAGGGAGAAAGGAAGGGCGGGAAGGAGGGAGGTGGTAGATAGATAGATAGATAGATAGATAGATAGATAGATAGATAGATAGATAGATAGATAGATAGATAGATAGATAGATAGATAGATAGATACTCTATCTACAAGCACCTCTTAAAGTGCTTGCATGTTATTAATTTAGAGCAACAATTCAAAACTCATAGTTCTTAGGTCAAAATCTGTACATGATGCAAAATTAATTAAGACTCCCCAGAAATAAAGTTGACATTCCATGTTTCTTTTTCTGTCCATAACATCTTATCACTCAATGCTAATTCAAATGTGATTTTACTTCCAGTTGATTCGGCATGTAAAAATCAACCGTGTGCAGCTTCTGAAACTTGTACGAATGATCCAAATGATCCGAAAACTACAAGAACATGTCAGGCAACAGGTTACATGATTGTACTGATAATTTGAAATATATAATATCATACAAACATTGACTGATATAATTTGAAATATATAATATCATACGAACATTGACTGATATGAGGGCAACAGTGCGTGGGTCCTAAGGCTATGTTCAGCCAATTAATTAGAATATCAACTTGAAGAAAAATTTACATTGTACATGGAGATTTGACATAGATATGTGTAATTTCAGCTCCAGTGTGTACTCAATTCCCTTGTTCTAATGGTGGAACATGTACACCTGATGCTACAGCAACCACCAATAATGGTAGAACATGTGCATGTACTGCTGATTACAAGGGCCCCACTTGTGCAAGTAAGGCTTTTTAAAATAATTTATTTGAACATCTAATACGTATAGCATTATAACTCCAAAGCAATCTTAATTTTCTGACCTAAATGGGAGATTTTGTAAATAAAGAAGATGCTATATATTTAGGTGTGTAATTATGTAATATATATATTGAAATAACATGGTATTTTAATTATTTTGTTGAGGTTTATAATTATATAGCATTGATATAACTTTAATAAGTGGATCTCATATTTTTCTTTGTTTCTTTGTAGCTGCAAAAACGGCTTGTGAGAAGAACAACCCTTGTCAGAACTCTGGCACTTGCGTGAATGACAATGCCAATCCAACAACTGGGCCTACCACTTGCACCTGCCCCAGCACTCACAGTGGAAATAACTGCCAAAGTAAGGTTTTTTCAAATATTATCTCTATACCTTCTTTTGTTGAGAAGGTGACAGTTTAAAAAACAAATAATTCTGAAGGTGACTTTTTGTTTTTGTCTTTGTCTATTTACTCCTTTTTGCGGAAGGTAATTATGCTCACGGCATATTCAATTAAAAAAAAATATATATATCAGTTTTGTAAATCTTTCGCAGTCCTGCGAGAATGTACTTAAACTATGTGGCCCGATTTCACCAACAAAGTTAAGCCAGGTCTAAGCCTTAGACCTGGACTTAGAAGTTCCAAATTAAAACTGTAGGGTCAATTTCAGTGATAAAATGGCAGCACCTCCTAGTAAGCAAATACTTAATACCAGGTTTTAACTTTAAGCCTGGTCTTATCTATTTTGGTTAAATCAATAGAGCATGATCTTGGCCTTCCATATTTATTTAAATCTGAATAGTTCCTGCTCTGAATCATTAGATTTCTATAAAAATTTTACACTAATTTGAATTCCATTTTTAAATTAAAATACTGGGTGCTAGGTTTTTAGGTTCTTAATGACATATCAACACTTAAATGCTCTCTTCAATTTTTAAAATGCTTGCCATCAATGACATCTAATTTTGACGTGACTGTTGAATTTTACACTCACCAACCTGCCTGGTAAGTGATTCAATCAGTCCAGCAAGTTGTTGACATTTTGGCTTACCCTAAAATGAATTATACTCCAGGTGGTGCAGATTTCGAACTTTCGTGTGAACCCCGCAGTTCTTACAGAATTTTGCAGGCAGCTGCAGAAGTGCATTAAATCTCCAGAGCTGCACAACTCCTACAGAATTACAGATTTTTCTGCAGAAACATTTCAGAAATGCTGCAACAAAACCCCTGACCCCAGACAGCTACTCCCCAACCAACGTTTCCTAGGTAGCTGCCAGATACTTGTCAAAGAAATATGAACTTTGCAGATGAAGTGCAATAAGCTGAAAGAACAATAGAGGTTCAAAAATCGTACAGGAAGCTGCAGAACTGCAGAATTCTGCAGCTTCCTGCAGCTACAGAACTTCACAAAACCTCTCAAGCTGCATAATTTCTACAGATTTTGCTGCAGAAACTCTTCAGCAATGCTGCAGTAGGAGCACCAATAATGTAGTTCTGCATGTGGCTGCAGAATTCTGCAGGCAGCTGCAGTATTTATTTGGAAATTCTGCAGGATCATGCAGTGACAGACAATACAATCTGGAGCTTGTTTTTCAAGTGAAAGTTGCTCACCACGTCGAACACCTTTCTTGCATCGAGCGAGCCACAAAGAGTGGTAACCTGAGGTGTTTGGATTCAGCCACAACGTCTGTTATAGCAAGACTCGCAAGCGCAGGAGATATTCCGGAGGTGAATCCAACCTGAAGGTCAGAAAGGTTCCTGTCCACAACTGACTCCATTTTGGTTCTCATGCAGATACTCTCAAGAATTTTCAGAATGATTGGCGCGATTGTGATTCCTCTATAGTTGTCCATTCTTGTACTGTCCTTTCCGGGTTTGGGAATCATCAGTTTGTAGGAGGTTTTGAGGATTTCTGGTACCTTACACTCCTGTAAGATATTTTGCAGGACGGTGACTAGTATATTAACTGCAGATTCTGGGAGGGTTTTCATGTGTTCTGCACATAGGTTTGATGGATCTGCTGTTTTTTTTTCACTTTGAGCTGTTTTATTGCCTCCACCACTTGTCCTTTCTGGATTTTTCCAATTCTGACTTTTGAATTCATTATTGATAAAGACATACAGGTCAAATATAGGCGATTTTCACAGAAAAATGACACATTTAAAGGGCCACAATAGTGCACTTTTATTATCATCTGAGAGGTTCAAGCATTATATTTATAGAAAAACTAGGTGGTCCTTTCAATTTTTTTCCAAAAGAAACTCACTAAAATCT
Source organism: Platynereis dumerilii (assembly GCA_026936325.1). Classification (NCBI taxonomy): domain Eukaryota; kingdom Metazoa; phylum Annelida; class Polychaeta; order Phyllodocida; family Nereididae; genus Platynereis; species Platynereis dumerilii. Next base: position 9,888,103 of record JAPTHN010000008.1, read on the forward strand.
AGCTTTTAGTTTTCGATTTTGGCCATAATCTTGGCACAGTAAAAAGCGACCCCTCTTGGATGGCAATTGTACAAGTTGTCTAGGACTGAGTTTTTAATAAACAAATACATGTGACTAAGCACGACCTTTTGAACTGATAGGCCAAGCTGTGAAATGCTTGAGAAACAAGGGGATGAAGCTTTCTTGCCAAGAAAAAAATAATACTTTCAAACAATCAAAATGTTGTACAACTGTTATGACCGGCGATCTTTATTTCAATCATTCAATTTTGCATATGAAATGACATGTTGAGTGTCCAAATGAACAGTGACTGGCTTGGACCAAAATTGACCAGCTCAGACCGCAAAAAAATGAGAAAACAATTTAGTTCATACTTTCATAATAGATTAGAATATATATAGGAGCCCATTTCTGACAGAAATTCAATCATCTCATGATCCTTTAAAAAAAAACAGATATCTTCAACAGCGTATAATTGATCAACTAATCTATGTAGATCTATGGTATCATCTATCTATCAACCTATCTTTGTCTATCAAGCTATCTTTCTACTCATCTATGTAATGGTATCTAGCAATCTATTTATCTTGCTATCTATCTGGTTGTTTAGTGGTACTTCAGTTTTTGTCTCAAAATGCGATCTGGACTTGTAACATATGGAGCAAATCAACCACTGTCAAGAAACTCAGTATAGAACCAGCCAATCAGCAGAGCTCTAGCAGCACAGACGGCAAAGGATTGACAATTACTCATCTGAAACTATTTTTCACAGTTTCAGTTAGTCTCAAATTTGTTTTGTCACCTTTACAGCGGAGTTTATCAATTCCGACCAGTATATATCGATGTCATGTTTGTGGTTAATATATAGTCAGTGCCATATTATCTCATTGTCCATGCAGTTTGAGGAAAAAAATCCATGTTGGTTTTTTGCAGTGAAATTTGGTTTTTCAAAAAACCATTTTGAATCTAAAAAACCAATTTTGTCCCGACATTTTTTAGAGTGTGGGATTTCAGGAGAGGGAATTTCTTTCCCTCCATTCAGTTGTAGAATTTTGTGGAGGGGGGGGGGGTTCTTTCTCTCCTAGCCATTTAGCTGTAGAATATCAAGGGGAGGCTTTCTCCCCCCTAACAATTCAGTTGTAGAATTTCAGTGGGGGGGGGGGGGGAGAATTAATTTGCCCTATTTAGTTGTGGAATTTCTTTTTTCCTGTTATGTTTTGGAATTGTTTTGGGCGGGGGGGGGGGATATTCTTTCTCCCCCTCCCCAGTTAATTGTAGAATTGCAGAGGGGGGATTTCATTCTTACCCATTTAGTTAATTGTTGAATTTCAAGGGGGATTTCATTCCCCCCCCCCCAATTTAGTTGAAGAATTGCAGAGGGGTGATTTCATTCTTACCCATTTAGTTAATTGTGGAATTTTAGGGGGGGGGGATTTCTTTCTCCACTGTATAGTTTTAGGATTTCAGGGATTTCAAGGGAGGGGGATTTCTTTCTCGACAGTTTAGTTGTAGAATTTCAGGGGGGGGGGAGATTTCATTTTTCCTGTTTTCTTCTGGTATATCAGGGCGGGTGGGTGTGGAGCTGTGGAATTTCAGAAGGCCCTCGGGTGAGAGGGGGGAATTTCTTTCTCCCCTGTTCAGTTGTTGAATTTCAGGGGGGGGGATTTTTCTGTCTAGTTCTGGAATTTCGGGGGGATTTCATTCCCCCCCCCCCCCGTATTTAGTTGAAGAATTCCAGAGGGGGGGATTTCATTCTTCCATGATAGATAGATAGATAGATATGGTAAGGGCAGCCCTGTAAGCCCCGCTCTGGGCGCTCACGATGCTAGATTGATGAGATGGAGAGAGAGCAGATGTCCTCAACATGTTACACATTTACCTCATGTGAGGGATCTTTTACTTGCCCAGCACAGACACTGATACAAGGGGCCGCCAATTTAACGTCTCATCCGAACGACGTCCAGCTGGGATCTTGCAGCCTCATCCCAGTGGGCACCAAACTTATAACAGCATTTATTGCTGACTTGGCTTTCTCAATAAAACTTGTCCAAACCTGTTGTTAATTAAGGAACCTTACCTCAAGTGACACATATGTTGGTTCAATGTTAGAAAATTAATTTTGTATGATTTCAGATGCAATACCCGTGTGTATCCAATTCCCTTGTTCTAATGGTGGAACATGTACAGCTGATGCTGCAGCAACAACCAATAATGGTAGAACATGTGCATGCACTGCTGACTACAAGGGCCCCACCTGTGCTGGTTAGAATTAGTGTTTTATTATATTGTCTAATTGTTATATACGACTGTCATGTACATCAGTCGCAGTTTTGATGGACACTTCCTAGTACACTTCATATTTTTTACTTGAATCATAAATGAAAAATTCCACAATTGAAAATATTGAAGAGTTTAATAAATTGTTTCATTGTTTATTTTGCTTTCAAAGTTTGTATAAATATCTGTTGGATGTCTATATCCCTGCCTATTTTTCTGGGTAATGGAAAAACTGAAAAATGGCAATAGATGCCTGGCCTTCAATATTTTAATAAGATAATGAAAGAATGAGAAAGATCCAATGTCATTTAACGGTAGTCTGGATGAAACAATAGTGAACTTTTTAATTGTTTTCTTTACAGATGCGAAGACGGCCTGTGATAAAAACAACCCTTGTCAGAACTCTGGCACTTGCGTGAATGACTATGCCAATCCAACAACTGGACCTACCGCTTGCGCTTGTCCAACTACTCATACAGGGACCTACTGCCAAAGTAAGATATATGACAACAGTATTTATCGGTGAGGGAGAATCAGACATGTTGGTACTCTTGAAAATCATTTATTCAGATGAGTCAACAGAAGATTTGGCAAAGAATAGTCAAAGAGTTCCCTAGAAATAAAGGAAACAACATATAAACACCTTGCAGACAATATAAGAATCAGTACAAAAATGTGAGCAAGATAAATGCATTAAGTTTATAGTTAAACTCACAATCCCAATGCCTTCAGGGCTCCAACACCAATGATTCAGATGCAGATACAGATCACATACAGCTACAGATACAGTCTAACAGCAACTGTAATTTCAAATAATGAATTGTATGAATAATAGCCACACTGATAGTACAAAACCATGGCTAGTTTAAAGCAGTGAAAATGTATAAAGAATCGACAAATATTTAAATACAACAAATTCATATTTTATCCCACATCACAGAATATAAATGAAATCAACTTACATTTTAGCAGATGGAACGAAGAGAAGTTTTCTTGTTCAGTGTAAAATGGAGAATGACAATTTGTGCAGGATATTTAGCATGTTGAGGTGTAACAATAAAGTGTGAAAGACTGACAAACGTCCACAAACTGACAAAATGTAACAGAAAACAGTGGACTTCACAGAGATGTCATAGATACACAGAGCAAAGTGTAAAAACACAAAATACAGCTGTTGAAAGCAAACTTATTTCAACAAAGTACCGTAATGAGGTTTATTCACGATTGACCATATGGCCAAAAGCACAGATTAACACCTTCAGGTGTTGACAACAGCCTGATCACTCCCCTACATCAATGCTTTTCTTTTGTATTTGACCACTTCTGACTCAGACCCCTCACTCACCAGCAAGTGGTCAAAGGCAATACTCCCATTGGAGAAATAGTCCCCTTTTGGCCAAGGTATTAATGCAGAATTATGAGCTCAAAAAGGCATAACAAATTTATGTACAGTTACACCTAATTCAAAGTGCATATTTATGAAATAAGAGAAAGAAGAAAGGCCAATTAAAAATACTACTTCCATGCAATTTAAAGTCTGAAAACATTGTTTGGATTGGATGTGCAATGGAGCAAAACTCCATACAATTATATAGTCTTGTAAGCGTTACTTGGTTATCACACCAATTCTGACAGTTTTGTTAGATAATCAAAATAAGATCAACTGAGGTATACTTTATTAATTTATGTGAAAGCCAGCCAGAATATAAAGTAACATTTGAAAGAAGATGGGAGTTTAATATTATGTATAATTGAAAAAAGAAAAGATCAACAGAAAGATAGATAGATAGATAGATATAATAGGTTGGGTGGCTGAGTGCTTAAGGTGCCAACCTGCTCCGCTGATGGTCTTTGCCTGTATGGGCTCGAACCCAGGGTGAGGAACCCAAAATTTTCATTGAACCTTCATGAGCAAAATCCCAGCTGAATGTCGTTCTGATGAGAATTTAAATTGGCAGTCCCTTGTATCAGTGTCTGTTCTTGGCAAGTAAAAGATCCCTCACGTAAGGTAAATGTGTAACATGTTGAGGACTTCCACTTTCTCTCCAATCTCATCAATCAACCCTCGTGATTGCCCAGAAATGGGCTTAGATGACAGCAGTTACCATATTTATCTGTCTATCTATAATAGATATGATAGGGGAGGGGGCTTTGGAGCATTTTTTAAAATAAATTTTTTGTGAGATAAATACTTTTTTTTGCAAAATTTTGTTGATTTTGTTAATGAAATTCGGGGAATTTGCAGGCTTAATATAAATAATTATTAGTGCCGCGTAAAATAAAACTCCTTATCTAGTGCAATGTGAATATGAACATGTGTTTGGAATGTTCAGTGGCATATTTAGGGGCGGGCCATTGGGCCATGCCCTCCAACCTCAGGCCCAAAATTAACATTAACAGGAAAAGCCGCAGGGCGCCCCGTAGTCACCCCATATTATGGCCCCCCCCTCAGGCCATTTCTAGATACGCCCCTGAGAATGTTTTGGCTTCTTGGAGAATAAAATTTGTATATATAACGTGTGTCAGCTCAATGCAGATTTGTGGGAAGTTATTTTTTTGGAAATGGGACTTGTTAATCAGAAACACAAATTTAGATAAAAACCATTGCCCCAAACTGAAAATGCATCGGACCTCTTTGCCTTGCCAAGATAATCTGTCATTAAAGAAACAAATACCAACCCCCCCCCCCGAATAGTTTCTCGCCGTCTCCGAAATAAATTAAAATTTGAGAAAGCATTTTACTGGGAGGGGGATAGCTAAATACCAATGTCAGTGACACCTCACTTCTCTTCAACAGTTTACATAAAAAAACAAGACCTGGACCTAATCCTTGAGTTTGCGAATCAAGTGAAAGTTCTCATGATGCTAGCACTCTCTCCAGGTTGCAACTGTCGTACACTTCTGCCGGACTACTTCTGGTCAAAAACAAAAGAGAGTTTTGAAATAGTTGTCAAATACAATAGAATTGCAATAACTGCGACACAACTTCAAAAGGTGTCTGGCCATATGGTCAATCGTGAATAAACCTCAATATGGGGTGAATCGGGACAGTGATTGGCCTTTTTTTTTCATAGCATGGACAAAAATCAATCTAGAAATCAAAATTTGGTGTCAAATTGTGTCTGGGCACACGGTCTAAGTACCCCTAGAATTTTGAAATGTTATCTTAAATTCCCAATGCTCAAGGCCCAGAAAACCACTGTCCCAATTCACCCCTCACTTTGGGGTGAATCGGGACAGAGACTAATCTAAATAACTAGTGCTTCCTACTCTGTTTTATTGATTTATACTTATGAATATACTTTAGGAAACATGTTTAGCACCCCAAAAATCACTCTTAATAAAATTTGAGTTTTATTTTGTGTAAAATATTGAGTTTTTAACAAAATGTAACAAATCACTGTAAATAGACAAAAATGCACTTATCTGCTAATTTTACAAGTGATAAATAAACTTGGACCAAATCCACAACAAATGAAGCCAATTTCAACAATTCAAACCCAAAATACATGAAAATGAGCTGGATTGAAAATTAGTAAGGTTTTTTGGGCCAGCTCTATAACTCTGCCATTCGCTTGGATCCGGACCCAGGACTAAACACACAAAATATCAAATCTCAGCAACTCTTTTGGTTTCTTAAAAAAGTTTGAATCAATTTGGTTTGTAAAATCTTTATTTTGCTGCCTTTATTTGATGTTATATCACATCATTTTTTATATGGTTCCAAAAGTGCATATTTATCACAATTTTGGCCGAGTTTGACACTCCCATAGCATTTCTACAAGATAAAAATAATTTTGCAGCATGGTAGTACCCGGTCCAACAATATTTTTATGACATTCTATCACTGATTTCGTTTTTTGGGTTATAACTGTGGTTATTACTGGGGCCGAAAATGACACTAAAATAACTCTGAAACTGAAAGGGCGTCAGTGCTTGTTGAATATAGTTAGTGCAAATGTACCTAAATTTATGATTTTTTCCGTAATTGGGCAGTTTTACAGTATTTGCACTCAAAGTGTCTCATGGGGGGTCAAAATAAAGTTTGAAATTTGAGAATTTCCATCATTCTATCATAAAATTAACATATTACTGTTTCTATAATCAAAGAGGACTGAAGTGATTTGGTGGTTTACTACCAAAATACTGCTACTTAAAGTATTCAAGGGTTGATTCTTGAAAAAACTGTTTATCAGGAAAAATATCCATCCAGAAACAATTTTCACCCATTCTTATTCTTGGAAATCAAGCCACATTGTTGCATAGGAACATCAAAACCCATACAAAACTTAAATTTTGATTAAACATGCCACAATTTTTTTAAAATCATTTTTATTACGAAATTACAGAAATCTGGCTTGCCATTACCCTGAAAGTTTCTGTTGAGTAAGGTACTAGTCTCAAAAGACGCATGATTTCCATGGTTAATAATCCCTAGGTATCCTATTAACCCCATGTCAAGTTTTGTTACTGTACGATCGAAACTCATGGTGTTCGGCTGTGTCGAACATAGTGTTTTGGATCAAAAAACTGCCGAAAATGACCAAAAATAAGGTGCCTTTGGAAAAATCATTTTTGATGGCTCCATTAACAAGATATTTGGTTATTATCCTTTAAAGTCATTCATTTAACAGCGAAAAATTACAATTATATAGATATATGACACAAATAAATCAACTTTTTTCTCAATTTTGATTTTCTCAAAATAATGTAATAGATAACGAAAGATAATATATTTGACATTTTCAATACTTATAAAAACCCTTTTTAGGCATCCAGGTTTACTTAGTGTGTATAACCATGGCCGTTTCTTGAATGAATCCAGTGTTAAAACTCACGAATCAGAGCAAAATTTCTGATGGGTTGGAGAGGACATTTTTTGACATCATGAATTTTAATTTCTAAGAAAATGTATGAACATGGCCTGGATATATTTTTAACTTGTATTTGTCACATACTTGTAAAGGCACATGATTGAGCAAAAGATACACGGATAGCTTGTTTTTCCTACAGAACACTTAATGTTTTTCCTATGGGTTGGAGAGGACATACTTTTTTTGACATCGCTTTCAAGCCTCACATTCTGAAAACCAATTACAATTACTGAGACGAATGTTTCTGCTTTACCTTGAGATATGTCTCAAGCTTCAAAATTAACACAAACAGTATACACATTCTTTGATACTTACTCTTAACAGCATATAAAGCAACTCATGGTCCATCGAAAACAAAATTTTTGACATCTGTCACTTTTTACATTTTAGGACCCAAGTCATGTTGTATATAACTTATTCACATGAAACCTGTTGTATTTTATACCCAAGCCGTAGGTCCAGAAAGGTATCATTAACATGAATCACAACTGATTGAATATTTTTTTCTGTTCATCCATGAAATTGGCTAAAAAGTCTGTGAGACATAAAAATGTGTCAAAATGTGTCCTAAATTCCTTACAGCTTCAAAACAAGGCATTGCAGAAGGGTAAAATATGGTGCATTTATATATCAGTGCAGGACAAGATTGCCACTGCTCGAAATTTCGATATACCTATCATACTTTTCTCGTAATAATTGCATAAACATGAAAAATCGGCCGAGTGCAAATACTGTAAAACTGCCCAATTGGCCACAACTATGTACTTGACGTTTTGTGAAATTTTTGTGACTGTACCTTTTACAGTTTTTGTGGTACAAGCAAAGTTTTGACCAGGTTTGAAAAAATGTAAATTCTGCAGGGCAATGTTTAAGGTGCTGCAGCTTCTTGCCATCTGCAGGTAGAATCATGAAAATTCATCTGAATCATGATTGGAATGTACATACTAAAACCGTGAAAAAAATCAAGTCCTTGCAACAAGTAGAAATTGTTGTTTTTTGAAGATAAAAATTATTTCCTGGCTTGTCCCGATTCTCCCCAGTGTTCCTATTCACCCCATATTACGGTAACAATAGACAACAGAGCAATCAAATTGTAATTAGAGGAAGATCAGAAAAAAGTAATATAAAGTGATCAAACAGTATATTATCTTATCCTCAGTCCAGTGAGAATCCTTGATTCTGATTGGCTGAGAGCCGCGGTGTATGACACCGTACACCCTGTCTGTCGTCACCAGACAGGGTGTATGAGATAAACAATGATGTCACAATTGCAACCATAGGATTGTCATGACGTCATCCTTGTAGCAACAATAGTCATGACATCACAATACCATTGTTTGAGCCATTGTGACATCATCCAGGTGACAGCACTGGTGATGACGTCACAATGCTGTTGCTTTGTTACTGAAAGACATTTCAGACTCAGTTTGCAAGATAATCTACGAGCATCAATAAAACAAGATGTCTGAGGATAAAACCGTTACACCCTGCTCGTTTTTCGAGGGTACGGGAATATACACCACTCAGGCCTCCATACACCACTCAGCCTTTGGCTTCGTGGTGTATGGAGTCCTTCGTGGTGTATATTCCCGTACCCTCGAAACGAGCAGGGTGTAACTGATAAACCCAGCAGACAGTAGGCTTACATTCATTGCATTAATATAAATACCGATGATGTTCTCTTTTTAAGCTTTCAAACAGGACTTCTGATAAAACATTATCAGGCCTTATGTCGATAATGCCCACAAAGCTAAATATGTTCTGCATCTGAACTCAGTCCTAATTTTTAATATTGGGGCAATAATTTAAGTTCTTGAAAATGTTGGGCACATGTCTCATGCCACATGGAAATCTCCAAATGCAACCATTTTGATTGAAGCAATATTGTGAGAACTAGCCCTGGTCTCCCTTACTTCATTCTTTTAAAAAGATCTTTTCTTTCAAAGTGTTGTTGTGAATCATGTCTATATTAGGGTGGCCCAAAAAACAAAATTTTTGAATTTCTATTCGCACACCCCCTCATTTTAGGAGAAATTGTGAAAAAAGCACCCTGTAAAAATTTCAAGAAAATCGGTTAAGTCTTAGTGGTCTCTCAAGGCCCCTCCATTCTTAGCAAAAAGGAAAATTTCAACCATTTTCGCAAATACGCGGTTCCTCATAACTTAGTCAATTTGTACAGTACTGCATTTTCAATACCATGGTTGGATAGGGCTCAAAAAGAGCTTCAATTTGCATACCAACATTATTGGTCTAAGATAATATCTCAACTCCCATGGTCTCTTCAGTTTACACTTTTCGTGAATGAAATTGTTGCTGAACGACCGATCCTGATAAAAGCCAGGCTTTTTTTTTTTTTGCTGTAAATTGCTGTGATTCTTATTTTCCCAGTTCAAGAATGACCAAATATTTAAAAAGAAAAGATATTTGACCATGGGAATGCCCGGTTTATGAGTGATGAAATTTTATGTTGAAGTTTGTCGCAAACTCATAAAATAGCAGGGGGGAATTGTAGTATTTCAAATTCATATCTTCATCCAAATTTATTACAGGGCACCATGATGGGTACCACTTGAAAGACAATATTCTTATGTTTCACATGATATAGATTATGTTGTCCTATATTTAACTCTTATGAAGTTAAACTATGAAATGCAACAGCCCCTCTCCGATGTTTTCAGCACTTTTGACAAAATCTAACATTAAAACTTTACAGCTCATAAAGCGGGTTTCTCCATGGTAAAAAAAAAAGTTTTATGCTTTATCGGGTCATCCTGCCTTTTGGAGAATAAGAACATGTTAATTGACAGTGAAATTTAATGGAAATCTTTTCTTGAACAGGTTTAGTCATTCAGTAAACACTTTCGCACATTAGCACTGTCAGCTGAAGAGTCCATGGGAGTCAAGATATCATCGTAGACCATTAATGTTGGTATGCAAATTGAAGCTAATTTTGATACCTTTCCAACCATTGCAATTAGAATGTTGTTCATTAAAAATTCACAAAGTTGTGGCTAACCGCGTATTGGCGAAAATGGTTGAAATGTTTCTTTTTCGTGAGAATTGAGGGGCCTTGAGAGACCACTTAGACTTGACTGATTTTCATGAAATTTTAACAAGGTGCTTTTTTCACCATTTCTCCTAAAATGAGGGGGTGTGCGATGTGAATTTCAGAAAAAAAAATTTTCCTGTACATTTTTAGGCCACCCTAGTCTATATGTTTTTTTCTTACAGCTGCCACGACAATATGCGATACAAATGGATGTATGAATGGGGGTACATGCACGCCTGATGTGAACAACCCTACTGGGGCTCGAACTTGCACATGTTCCAACCTCTACACTGGATCCTCCTGCGAATGTAAGTCTAAAAAAATTCCACCACTTCTTACTACTCAAAATGATTTTGAAGAATTATGAAATAAAGAAAAATGTGTGGTTTTATGATTATAACTAATGTGATTTTTGCCAAGAGCAGCTGCTCAGCTTTGGAATTAGGGTTGGGATGATAACAGGCAGTTACCTTTTGCCATGGTATTGAAATTGAACTGGTATCAATACCATCAGGAATTCCAATACCAAAATATCGTCAGTTGGAGAAAAAGTAAACAGAATGGGTGCATTTCGGCAAGAGTTGAAAAAGCCAGACCTCAATTTCTGCTTAACTTCAGCTGGACATCTCATTTTGGTACCGAATCATTCTCCATACACACATGTATACAAACTGAGACGAGAACATTGTTTGGCCTGTCTGCGGGCACAGCGCTCCTGAATAAATTTCAAGATTAAAAAAATTCAACAAGAAAACCGAAAGTGCACGCTTATAGAGCAGGGTCAGGAGAACATTCTAAGACAAAAACCGAAATATTCCGTTGGGAAAATTTTTAGTTATCGTCATTTAAAATTTTTTTGTTTATCTCACTCATATTTTCTTGGTGATACAGGGACATGGAAAGTTGTGTAGGTCATTTATCATGTTTAGAGAGACAAGTGTTGATGGTAAGACGTCATTGTTTAATTAACATGATGATTGTCTCTCTGTTAGATGTGTATTGGCTAAAAATAGTTTGCAGAGTGTGATAAACACACGCAGATGCATATATTTATCAAATAAGTGAATTTGTAGCCCCAGTAAATTTATTTGACTATTTGTTGTGAATGTTTCACCTGCTTTCAGCTTGATTTGAATTTAATTTAGCCTTTCTTTTGACTTTTTGCAATACTTTTCATCAAAATATGACATTTCAAACCAGTTAAATGTGTGAATTATTTTCACTAAGACTGAATGTGATTTATATAAATTGCCTCAATATATCATATAAACATTGCATAAATATAAACAATTTTTGTGATCCAAGAAGTGAATTAATGAATATTTCTGGCTGCATTATTTTGCGATAATTTCAGGACAAAAAACTAATTTAATGGACTAACTCACTCCTCGAAGCCATTAAAATATGAACGTGAGATGCTAAATAGCTTGACAATTGATACTGAAACACAATATGACATTCAAAGAGAGTCACTCATGTGCAAACAACAGCAAAGGTAGACAATTGACCAATGATGGGTGTAATAATCACTTTAAAAGATATCTAATAGAGGCTATAAGCTGATTATTATGCAAAGGTATGGTTCTTTTAACTACTGCATCTGCTGATATTTGAAAATATAGATAAATAAAATCTCACAGATGTATATGATAGTGCAGCGGCATAGCAAACCAATTGTGCATTTTTGGAGGAAAGCATGAAACTTGGCACACCTTTAGAGCATAAAGAAAGGAACATTTTGAGATATAGGGCCACTTTGTATCTTTACCTGGGGCCATTTGACAGCCTTTTAAAGATTTTGCTTCAAAATCGCTAAATTAATGTCAATTTTTTACCCATATGACCCAATATCTTTGTGAATTTATGCAATATTTGCATGAAATTTGGCACACTAATTGTCCTTTACCAGGAGAACATTTTGGTATGCCACACTTGTTTATATCTGAATGTACTGATGGGTATATAGACCCATTCCCAAATAAAAGCATCTCATGTAATGCGATAAAAATATGTTGTAATTCAATTGCCAATGTAGACATGAAATATATTGTTTGCAGATTCATGATGCTATTTTCCTGAAAGTGCATCAAAATAGGGTCATTTTGACATATTGCACCACTCTGTAACCCCAGTAGTTCCCAAATGACAGCTCATTGAAATTAAAAAGTTATCTTGAAGTGAAAATCACAAATATGTCTATCGACAGCCAATGCCAGAATTCATAATTATAAAGAATCACTAGTAAGTTGCCCGTATATTGGAGGGCATAGTATAGAGTGAGAGGCTTGATTCTTAGGCCTTCAGGTAGAATGCCGCCTATTATTTCCCATGTGATAAGGTATTAAACCCCGACCTGCCACTCATGCAGTTTGGTATTACCCGTGTGAGCAAAAGGACAGGTGGCAACTGAGTATAAATACATTGCAGTGCCACTATGTGTTGTAATAGGAATGACAGGATTGTCTGCTACGCAAACATTGTAATTAATGTCATTGAGAACATGTAGAAGGGTTGGATAGACGTGAAAAGGGAAGAGTTCCGCCTTAGAGGGCCAAGGAAGATATGGTGGAAATTGGAAGATGATCCATTCTTTAAAACTTGAGATAAATCCTGGATGCCATCATTTTACAGCTCTAGCAATTGATCTGAAGAAATCTTCTTTTTTTTTCAGTGCCAGAGTGGACCTATGATGTCATAGGCAGATGCTCCATTGCTCAGCACTGGAAGATATGCAAAATCGGTGCTACCAATGATGCCATAGGTCAAACTGGCCAATAGCGTTCGTTATGCACAGTTTCATCACAGCCTTGCAGTTACATCATTGCTATAGTGGCCAATAACACCACAATAACAACTCAGGTGCAAAGTTGGACTGCACATGGGGAGGGGGAACTCTACTCAAAAGCTGTCAATTGTCCTTATGATTGCATACTCACACGAGGTACTGTGGTAACCATCAATGCAATACAGGATTAAAGCATTTTTTGTTTTACACTGAAAGAGACAGCCAACAAAACTGCAAACAGTCCATATCAAATACAATTGAGACCAGAAGCATGTTTGTAGGCAACTGTGATTAATTGTAAGTTATCCTATTAACCATGCTTGGTTGAATTTCAAATACTTTAAGTGTCACCAAATAAACAACCCCCCTCCCCCAACTTAACACCTGAGTTTTTGCAGTGGTATTATTGGCTAATCTGGCCATGACATAATTGCAGGGCTATGATGAAGTTGTTCACATGAACTCCTATTGGCCAGTTTCACCTATGACATCGTAGCTAGCACCAAAGTTGCATAGGTTCCAATGGATTCTCAAGCTATGACATCATAGGTCCACACTATGAAAAAAGGCGATTTCTTCAGAGCAATTGCTAGAGCTGTAATAGTATAGATGTGACTTATAATTTGTATTCATAGAAGAATGGAACTTTTAGGGGTATTGTGGCACTATTTGGTGGGTATTCCTGGTAGTCTATTGACTGTATGTCAGTGTATGATTGAGCCTCGTTATGGGTTTATCAACACACTTCTTTTTCTTCATTTTATCTATGTGAAAGAGAGTAATGGGTGGGTCAGTTTACAGCATAATAATGTATGTGACTCTCCCCAGAAGCTGCAGTGTTCCAATGTAAAAGTGTTTGTCTTACACCAATGTAGCATTTTAATTCAATTCATACAACCTTTATTGTACTGGTCTTCCTATACATGTGTACATGCAATTCTCAAATCAATTCAATTAATCAACTGATATCAAATGACCCTAAGATAATAATAATGAATATTAAATGATTAAATGCTATTGCCTCTGACAACCTGCTTGACAAATGTTATTTGTAGCAGTGAGCTGGTAAATGAACCTATATTACAAATGTCACAGTCTACATGTTCTCTGTACAACCTCTAAAAAGAAGAAGAAAATACTTTTCCGCTAACATGAAAACGCTGTTGTACACAGTGATACTTACATTGTGACTGCCTTCCTTCTACACTACAGGCACACTGGGGAGAGATCAAAGACTTCTTCAAATTATATAATTATATTTTTTCACTAAATTAATTTTTGAAAATTCTTCCTTTTGACCTTAAACCCTCAGGTGGAGAGTCCAATATAAGAGGACATACAGATGTTTCTTCACAATTTAAACCCTCCTCCACCAGGTATAGTATCCAATATAGAAGACCATACAGGTGTTACTCCATAAATTAAAACCCACTGATGAAATGAGTCTAAGAAGGTAGTCCATGTTCCTTTTGCAACTAATGCTACAAGTTTAACTCCAGGAAAAGTTTACAACACCTATTGGAAAACAGCAATCCTTTAATCCATAAGTACTGGTTTTCATTGTTTCTTCATTTACTTCACTATTAAAAGTGGAAGCCATTATACATTATCTTATAAATGCACTTGCACCTTTTAATGGGATCTAATCACATGTCCCAAGAGTTTTGTAGCTGTTTTTGTATCCTGTCTTCCCATTTCCCTGATGTAAAGCTTGTCACGAGTTTCATACATGACACATAATAGTTCTGATCTTTGCATGGCTCTGTTGTGTCTTTGGGATTATTGTACACAGAATTGTTTGTTTGCTATGTCTGTTTGACATACTGATACACCAAAGATGGTCATTCATTCTTAGATTTCTGAGAAAATAGTTAAGTAATTCAATTTTGTTCCATCCAGGTCAATGTCCCAGGAAGAAGACAAGAAGAAGTAAGTAAAACTTGCCAAAAATGCATATGGTTACGTCATATGGATAATGAAGCTGATAAGAAAGAAACGCAGATCATGCGTAACAAACCGAAAGAGCAGCACCAGGCCTGACATAATTATGTTAGTATTCAGAGTCTTTCATTCAGAAAGAGATGTACAAATTAAACAATTTAACAAGCTTTGATGAATTTTTCAAAGTTACTCAATCCCAAAGACACGACAGAGCCATGTAAAGATCAGAACAATTATGTGTGTCATGTATAAAACTTGTGACAGGCGTGACATCAGGGAAACAGGAAGACAGGATGGTAGATCAATCTCAGAACATAACAAGCTACAAAACTCCTGGGACGTGTGATTAGATCCTATTAAAATAAGTGCAAGTGCATTTATATGACATGTATAATGGCTCCCACTTTTAATAGTGAATATGTCTTGTAAACCTGGAATTAAACTTGAAGCATTAGTAGCAAAAGGAACATGGACTGCCTCCTTAGACTCATTTCATCAGTGGGTGCAAATTTATGGATTAACAACTGTATGGTCTTCTATATTGGATACTATACCTGGTGGAGGAGGGTTTAAATTGTGGAGAAACATCTGTATGTCCTCTTATATTGGACTCTCCACCTGAGGGTTTATATTGGACACTATAACTGATGAAGTGAGGCTTAAATTGTGGAGCAACATCTGTATGTCCTCCCACTCTGCCAACAGAGTCTATAATCTATTTCAAAACATTAATCTAATCCATGCAGGTCTGCATATAATTTTAAAAATCTTTCAATATCTAAGGTCATTGTAAACTGACATCCGCTGTGTGCATGCTACCCAATTGCTTGACCTATTTCTGAGTGGCATAAGCCATGAAAGACTCTGCCAGAATTCAGATGCAGCAAGCAACGTTATGAGAAAGCAAGGGACATTATGAGATTAGCAAGTATTATCAGCTGGTAGTTGAAACAGATACCTTAAGGTTGTTTATATTACATTGTCTGTTTGGTTTAAGGTGTCGGCAACATCAGTGTTAAAAGTACACCCTGATTTACTCAAGGCTGTCTGTATAACATTGTTTGTTTGATTTGAAGCTGTCAGTAATACAAGTGTCAAAAACACAGCCTGATTTTGCATGGCAAATAAGTATAGGTTATTCACCTAGGGAGAGGCAATATGTGATTTATCCAGCGAGGGCGTTAGCCCGAGCTGTGATAAACACATATTGCCGATCCCGCGGTGAATAACCGGCTTATACCATAAGACAAAGCTGAAAGTTGTCATTTGTTGCTTTGTTTTTTTCACAGCTTCACTTATTATTCTCCCATGGGAGGATAACTGGACAACAAAGAATATGGGTTTTATTGCAGTGAAATACTGGCTCATGATTGGCTGACAAAGGTGTCGAGTGGTATAAGTGGATTTGCTCATGCTTGGAATTGAGTCCTCGAAAACCATCAATCTCCGCCAGCTAAATCTGTTCGATAAAGGGAGACTGCGTCAGTCTGATGTCCTCCTATATTAGACACTCCATGTGAAGGTTTAAGGTTAAAACGAAGAATTTCAGAAATGTATTTAATGAATAAATATAATTATATTATTTTACGAAGTCTCTCCCCGCTGTGCCTTAGTGGAGAAGGAAGGCAGTCACAATGACAGTCTCACTCTTACAACAGCGGTTTACATGACAGGGGGAAAGTATTTTTTTACACTTTTTTTCTATAGGTTGTACAGAGTACATGTAGATTGTAATAAGGGATGAACCATTTCTAATTTAGGTCAATTTACCTGCTAACACAATTTGTTAAGCAGCTTGTCAGAGGCAATAACATTAAATCATTATAGTATGCTTTATTATTTCAGTGACATTTGATATCAATTGAGTGATTGAATTTTATTTTAGAATTTTACACGTGTAGGATGATCAGAATAATAATAGTAGTATAAATTGAAATAAAATGCTACATGGGTGTAAGACAAACATTTTTACATTGGCACATTGCAGCCTCTGGGGAGAGTCATCAGCATTATTATGCTTTAAAGTGACCCACCCATTACTCTCTTTCACATAGATAAAATGAAGAAAGAGAAGTGTGTCGGTAAACCCATAATAAGGCTAAGTCATACACTGACATACAGTCAACAGGCTATCAGGAATACCCATCACCTAGTGCCACAATACCCCTAAAAGTTCCATTCTTCTATGAATTGAAATTATAAAAGTCTAATGACTCTGTATAATTATGGATCCTGGCATTGGGTGCCTATTAGACCTTTTCCAGAGAAATGCCCGTTAGTGATTTTCACTTCAAGATAACTTTTTAATTTCAATGAGCTGTCATTTGGGAACTACTGGGGTTACAGAGTGGTGCAATATGTCAAAATGACCCTATTTTGATGCACTTTCAGGAAAATAGCATCATGAATCTGCAAACAATATATTTCATGTCTACATTGGCAATTGAATTACAACATATCTTTATCGCATTACATGAGATGCTTTTATTTGGGAATGGGTCTATATACCCATCAGTACATTCAGATATAAACAAGTGTGGCATACCAAAATGTTCCCCTGGTAAAGGACAATTAGTGTGCCAAATTTCATGCAAATATTGCATAAATTCACAAAGATATTGGGTCATATGGGTAAAAAATTGACATTAATCTAGCGTTTTTGAAGCAAAATCTTTAAAAGGCTGTCAAATGGCCCCAGGTAAAGATACAAAGTGGCCCTATATCTCAAAATGTTCCTTTCTTTATGCTCTAAAGGTGTGCCAAGTTTCATGCTTTCCTCCAAAAATGCACAATTGTTATGATACCTGTAGCTATGCCGCTGCACTATGATAACAAAGAAGTGAAAAAAAACACACTTTTCTGTGATGAGAAAATGCATTCATGAAATATTCATATATCATCTAATATACCTGTAATTTTGCTAAAACTGGCCTGAATACAATAAATCATTCAAAGGAATTAACAGAGGCAATATTTAAAAGCTGCAAACTTACTTGCAGGTGTGTTACTTCCTATAACATGCACTCACATGTGTTTATCACACCCTGCACAATATTTTTGGTATAAACATATCTAACACGGATACAATGGTAATGTAAATTAAAGAATAATGTCAGCCTTCTTTTCCCCAATTTCAGCATGAAAATACGAGTGTGATAAACAAAAAATTTAAAATGACGATAACTAAAAATTTTCCCAACAGAATTTTTCGGTTTTTCTCTTAAAATGTGCTCCTTACCCTCCTCTACAAGCGTGCACTTTTGGTTTTCTTGTTGAATTTTTTTAATCTTGAAATTTATTCAGGAGCGCTGTGCGGGCTTAATGTTTTCATCTGCTGATGTCTGTCTGTCTAGCTGTTTGTCAACAAGGTTGAGGAAAAACTGCTGAGAACTTTTTTAAACATTTTATTTTAAATATTACCTTTCCACCCTATTTCTCTTTGTCCCAATTTTTTTTCTCCAAATTTCGATTGAACAAACCTGAATATAAAATGAATTTCGAGAAATAGTTCAAATTATTACATTTTAGAGTCTTTAAAATTTATTTTTTGCGTTCAGGCAGTGCCGTCTTCATGCTTTGGCATTTACATATTACTAGCTACCTTAGGTCATAAATGACTGTGGAGCCCAGATTGTTGTGACCTCATCAACTGTGGTGACGTCACAATTGAACAACAGACAGTCATGTGATTCTGTAGGCTTTGTTTTTATAGCAACCAGGCAAGCTCAAACAAACAGTAGGTGTCTCTGGTGTTATTCAGGGTGATTAACTTTAATTCAAGGTCTATAAATCTATAATGAATCATTTAAAATTAATTTTGCAAACATGATAATTGATAATTCAAATATTTTTTACCATCAGTTGAATCTGCTTGCAAGAAAAACCCGTGCCAAAATGGAACATGTGAGAAGGATGACGACGATCCACGAAATATGAGATTATGCCAGTGCCCTGACACGCATTGGGGAGATGACTGCCAAAATGAAGGCAAAAAGCCTTTAATCAGCAATGCAAGGTCAGAGATTTCGCTTAAGATCAAAGTGTAGTGCTGCAGATACATTGTAACAACCTCAAATTGGTGTGCAAGCATGAAATTTTGCACATGCATTTTTTAAGGGTTATTCTAAGCAACCATGCAAGGCCCAGCCAAACAAAATTCCAATAGGGTGGCCATCTGTCAAATAGACCACCAGTTACGACTTGTGAGTGGTTTTTTTATGCACTCTAAAAAATTTCAGACAAAATTGGTTTTTTAGATTCAAAATGGTTTTTTGAAAAACCAAATTTCACTGCAAAAAACCAACATAGATTTTTTTTAAAATCCATGTTGGTTTTGCATTGAAATTTGGTTTTTCAAAAAAACCATTTTGAATCTAAAAAACCAATTTTGTCCCGATATTTTTTAGAGTGCATGTTCAGACTGTGGCCAATACCTTAGTTTGTTTTAGGTGTAATTTATTTGTGTCCAAACCCAAGTTTATTTGTGAAATTGATTGTAAGATTTCTTGCTTTTAAAACTTGATTACTTGGCCTTGCATGAAATCAGATAAAAGATACCTTGCCATTTTACATTTGTCAGATCAAGTATTGCAATCAAGTTTTGCAATGAATTTATCAGGATTGACAATTTTTATTTTACTTTTTCACCCAAGCATGCAGTGATTTTTTTAAATTTGACTCCATGTAGCTAACAAATTTAAGTTAAATTTGTATCTATTTTATATAATAAAAACCTTCTGTAGTCTCAGAAGTAACTTATTTTACCCCTTTTTACAGGTCCTGTCACTGGTTGAAGACATCGACAGTCTCTGAAACATTTTTCAATATACTTTCATCAACAGCCACCTTCCCTGCAATGTTGAATCTGCTTGTGAATTTGTTATTCTATTATTTTTGATTACTGGTAATCAATTTTTGTCAAATCAGGCATTTGTTAATTTTTTTTTAGTATCCCACTATTCTAGCTGTCTAGTCGTATTTATCCTTGATTCTAATTTACTACATATTTAATAAAGTAAATTATATACTTTGTTGATAGTGATTGATGATTTGTACCACACTGTAAAATCTCTGGTTATTGCTTCATGGATAGCATTGTCATTCTGGTTGTCTAGCAGTACTTATCCTTGATTTTAATATATTACATTTGTCATTCGTGTTGTCTAGTAGTATTTATCCTTGATTTTAACATAAGAGAGGTCAGGTATATTTAATTTTTGGTTTGTCTAATCGACCTACCAAACAGATGTTTTGTGTTGAGGAAAAAATATTGAACTTTCTACAATTTTAGTTAAATTTACATTAAAAAAATTGTTATTACATTTTTTGTTGTTGTATCAACTGACCCAGAAAAAGGGCCTCGAGAAATTCCAGAAGCTAAAAATCAATTTATCTGGCTTAATTATTAAACATAAATATATATATGTTATATGTGAATACCTCCATATATTCTGTTCCCTCGTACACTGTAAATTTTGAATTTTGAGTTAGCTTAATTGATTGAGTGAGATGGTTGCACAATTCCTTTGAGCCAAGATAGCTTGTTGTTTGCAAGTATAACAACATAAAGATTATCATAACTCAAAACGGCAAGCTATCATGGCTCTAACAAATTGTGCAACCATCTCACTCAATCATTTGAGCTAACTCAAAATTTCAAATTTTACAGTGTAGACATGTCACTGTCATATCCCAGAATTATTAATCCTTTGGAGTAAACTGTGAATCAGTGTACAATATGTAGTGAAACTACTTTACCATACCACTTTTAAAATCATTAATGACAGTAAGAGGAGCCATTTTCCAAAAAGTGCTTTATTTCAGGAGTTAGTACAACCCAAGAGGTGAACAGACAATCTGCATAGGGGAGAGTCCCCTGGATCAGAACACCTGACTTCAGCTGCTCAGTGTGGAAAGGGTATTAGCGCTACGAAGCTTAAAAGTGACCCGAAAGATGAAGATTAAGTTGAAATAAATTGTGCTAAAGTGTTGTGAACAAAGCTTGATCTGCATGGACACTAGACAATTTCCAAAAAAAGCTCAAATTCTCAAATCACCAACTTAGTATCCTCGATTGGACCGCCAAGTTGCCTCAGCTGGACCACCCCAGAAAGCAATGTTTGAAATAATTAAAGTTATTTGCATCATTTAGTAACCCACAAACAGGATTTTCATAAACTTTGAATTTCGGAATTTTTTACTTTTCAGCATTGTTCCAGAAAATGCCTGTAGAGGCAATCTTAGCATGGAGGTTAAATTATCGTAATTAATTTAACATATTTCTGGGCCATAATTTTATGTATTTAGGGAAAATTTCTTCACATAAAGCTAAAATTTTCTGTTTACAGGCTGTATTATGAATAGGCATACACTCCTGGGCAAAAAAAATTTACCTTCGTCGAATTTACTCTATTTCAATATGCTTTGATTTTTATGGGAAATACACAACAACAAAGCTTCATTTCTTGTCAGTAAAACAATAACATCATTATCTTAGTGTGGAATTGTGTTATACTTTGAATTTTTTTAAAAACAGCACAGTTTTTTGGCTATGCTTCTTGACAACTTTGTGCACCGCAAAATGTCATTTTTTTTCGTTCACGTTTCACTGCTTTCCAAGGCTCCTCTGTGTTACTGAATTTCTGTACTATTAGAGTAACATCAAAAGTCAAAAGGGAAAGTATTTCCTTAACAAGATAAAATTGGTATTGATTGACTGACAGGAAATTGGTCTTGCGGTTTTGTATTGAAACAATATGAAATTCTACAAAGGTCCATTTTTTTTGCCCAGGAGTGTACACCCATGAGGTGGTCCAATCGAGGGAATATCTGTCATTTGCAAAATTTAAGCAAGTGCCCTGAATTTTATAGATAGATGATTTTTTTTTCTTTGTTTTGGGAGACAATCACTGAAGTAGATTTTCAAGGATTTCCCAGCAGTATGTGACTGTGTGGGACCTGAATGACGATGTTAGATCAGACACTGTCATTTTATACTTGTTATCTTAACTTCAAATATCAATGATTTTTCAAGTCAAATGACCATTTCCAAATGATTGAAAAGCAATAGCTCAAGACCCGTGCACACGAAAGCATTTTGACTTTGGTCAGACATTTTGTCTGACAGAAAGAGAGCCCTGTTCAGACAATTTTCTTTCTGGTCAGACAAATTTATGAAATCTGTACACTTTTTTAATTTCAAGTAGCTGCTATTTTGTAAATTGATGATTTTATTAGATGTGTATGAAAGAGGTCCAAAAGATGTAATAGTAAAATGTATCCATCCACATATACACATTATTATTTGTTTGCTTAGCTAGATCTCATCCAGGAGCCAATACAGGCTTCCTTGTTTATAACAGATGCTGTAATTACATTGTTCTTTCCATATTAAGTTAATCTTTTGAAATGAGCCTATAGATATTGTTTGGCCTAAGACTTCCAAATCTATGATTATGCACATGACTACTTATTAAATTCTTTGATGTAAGTGACAAGTTAACAAAATTTAGTTTTCAATTATTTAGGGAATTATTGACATTAAACTTTAGTGACATAAGAACATTAAGGTAGGCAGGTAAATTGTTGATTGTAATTAGCTGACACTTGATCGTGAACACCTCTGTGAAATGTATGTTGTTCTCTCTTCCATGATTGCAATTAAGGCAATCGGTGTCAAATGAAGCTCAAAGAAATGCAGAATTGCAATTTACTAAGGTACAGATTGATTCACTTTAATTGTGAAATTGCCATTTTGGTCTCATCATCTCATTGTAACAGGCTTTGTTGAGTTTTTCGTGCATTTTATCATAACTTTTGCCACCGTGAAACAAGTATTTATTTTAAAACAATGTAAAAGGATAGACAAAGTTGAGTAAATTATCAGACAATGCATGCATAGAATGTTTATAAGTATCTGCTTCCCAATGGAGTTGAATCTCCTGATATTACATGAAAAGTCTTTGCAATTATACAAAAGGACAAAAATAAGATTACAACCAATCTTAAATTGTTTAGAACAACAAAAATAGCATAAATTCAGTAAATTATGTGAAAATGTAGTTGATACAAACGTGTACAACTATTGCACATTAAGACTGCAATGTCAAAGTATTTTACTCCATACTTAACTAAATGCTTCCATTCTATCTATGTGTTTTCTGATGATTCACTCAACATTGGCTACAATTTTCATGGTTGCAAAAGTACTTGTCTCACTGCAGTGAAATCACTGAATTTTCTTTAAAAACTCATAAAAACCTCAATAATACACCATAGAGTTCAAAAGTGAGGTAGATTCTACTGCAGTTGTTCACCAGAATGATGAAACTGAGGACAAGCTGGAAAATAAATATATTTTGTAAATTTTCTGAGAAATGTTTATTGTTAATAATTTGTTATAGGTTTATCACACCC
This sequence comes from Platynereis dumerilii, assembly GCA_026936325.1. Classification (NCBI taxonomy): domain Eukaryota; kingdom Metazoa; phylum Annelida; class Polychaeta; order Phyllodocida; family Nereididae; genus Platynereis; species Platynereis dumerilii. The sequence goes on from JAPTHN010000008.1 coordinate 9,911,444, forward strand.
TGTCAGTCTGAATGAAGTGGTATGTACTTGATCTTGTGGCAATGACTGCATATTTTTACTTCTGAATAATGACTTTTATCTTAGATATTACCTAATAGCGAAAATGGGCAGTTTTGCTCATTTTTAGATGGAGATTACATGCTAAGAATAGGGTGTGATAAATAAAAAGTTTAAAAATCAAATATTTAAAAAAATTCCCAACAGATTTTTTCGTTTGATACATCAAAATGTTCGGCTGACCTCCCTCTACATCACTGCGCTAATCGTTTTCTTGGTCAATTTTTTAAACCCCAAAGTTTGTTCAAGCTCGCTGTGGTAAAGATTTCATAAATTTGTCTGACCAGAAAGAAAATTGTCTGACCAGGGCTCTCTTTCTGTCAGATGGAATGTCTGACCAAAGTCAAAATGCTTTCTCGTGCACTGCTCCTGATGTTTCTCAAATCAATTCCAGGTATTATGAATATTTGTTGCAGTTCACATACTTTTGTTCTGGTTCATCTGAAAAATAAGAAAATTTCATGTTTTATTGTTTAAGTTAAGGTTAGATGTTTTGAAAACTCACTCAAATAATAATTTGTATTACATGGAAATAAAGAATAAGGATTGATAAAAAAAAAGCGTTTTATATAATAAATATGAAAATACAAATATAAAAATAGTTATTGAATTATAAAGTGTCAATAAAGAAACTTTGAACCGCAGAACAATGAAGAAACAAAATTGGCATAATCAATCAAATAGACAACATTTGAACTGTATAGAGGCTAACTACCAATGACTGATTTCACCAACAGAGTTTTTGAAAGCCAAGTCTAAGCCTCAGAACAAAATCAACAATAGGATCAATTTCAGTTATAAAATATCAGTGAAAACTTACCTTCATACTTCTTTCCTGCATTAAAAAACAAATAAATAAAAATATTTATGAAATAATTAAAGTATACTAGTAATCAGTCGGTGTAAATTTCAGTATTTTTTAATTGAATTGCTGAATAGCTTTTGACCTTAGCTGAGTGAACCTGATGGTGACAGTATAACAACGACTATTTTAGAATATTACCTAGCTTCGCTTTGTCCACAAACAATTTTTCTGACCCACCAACAATCAGCACAAGTTTGATCGATTTCTAATCGCACGAGCAGAACCGTAAAATATTGCAGCAGATCTCTCCACTTCACAGCAAAATATTATTACGCTCTCGGGTTTACAGCCACTTCACATTAAACAAGAAATTCTTTTTTAAAAAAGAATTGTAGATGCTTAAACTTTCAGAGGCATTACTCTGTATGTCAAAATATTTATGTGAAAAGATCTATGAACAGTGGTGTCCCTATGGGGGGCACGTATCCGTCTCCCCCCACCATATTAGACCTGTGCCCCCAAGTACCCCTCCCCTCCCTCCATTTGAACTTCTTGACTTTGCTAAAATATACAGTTTAATAGTATAGACCAAAGAATCGCATGCCCCCCAAGGGCCCCCTCGCTGGAGACCCCAAGTTTTAAAGCCACTGCCCTTGAAATCATACTATAAATTCATGGATGCTCTACGCTACTCCTCCAAAACTATGCAAGCCACAGTCTCAAAAACTTGCACACAACTTTTCAAGCTGATCGACAACAACCATATCTATGTCTCCTCTCAACCTTCTCTTCCATTTCTACTCTACCCCTTTCCACCAAATATCTACAATTCCCTCGCTCTCTCCAATTCTTATTGTGATTATCCAAACATAAAAGTGCCATCTCTGTTCGGTCCATGTCTCAAGCATAACTCTGTCCCTGTTTTCAACAAATTCATCAAATGCTGTATGTGCCTCATCACTGACATTCACCTTGTTTTGTAATAGTGCCTGTACTTAAACAATTCCTACCTTCTTTAAAATACACCTTCATTTGATATGTGCAGAACTGGGTCATATGCTTATTGTCAGGCTATCCAGGTGGCAGCATGGGCCAGCCACACTGACAAGTGATACCACCACAATATGCCTCACAAATACAAAGTCATTTGTTTTCCAAGCCCAATCTGACATTTTGCATCAACAAGAGACAAATCACCTGAAGTTACATTCGCATTGTATGCCCACTGCTTGATATATGTCCATTTATGCTTATCAATCTTGACCACCGTGTCCTCCCTCACTGTCATATTCAGGCACACGCATCCTGGCCTGAACCTGCTTGCAACGGGTTTCCTAGTACCCATTATCACGGGTACTGTGCTAGTACAGATGATGTGGGAAAAAAATCAACAACTGTGTGTGTGCATATTTTAATAGAGTAGGCCTATTTTATTGCTGATTGTAAAACAAAAAGTAATTTAACTATATAAAGATCACATCACCAACTGATAATTCAATGCTGGGTGATTACTTAATTGGCTACTGTTGCCAGCAGTACCAGCCTAGTCTGGATGTCGGGGAGGTAACTGACATGTGCCGTCACGGCGTGGGCCCTTCTGGAAACAAGTCGTTCCATCCACCCCTGGTGGGGACTTTCGTTGGCTACCGCATTGAATAAAAACACCTCTACCTTTTGATGTAAGCCATTCCACCATTTTGTCTCCTTTTTGACACCAACTGTGGCCTATATTGTCCCTTTCAACTAGGTAAAATCCTCACATATTTTATTATCCCATGTTATGCTGTAGAAATATCCTATGTTCCCATAATTACATGATATTTTATGTGATGTTGGGTAGGCACCCTGGACATGTTGAAAAAGAACAGCAAAGGGTTGGCAGAAATTTAATGACCTGCTTGGTGAGGAACTGAACAGAAGGACGACAAGTGAAAAGGTGAAGAGAAAAGAAACACAATTATTATGAAAAAATATATTATTACTAATTACTTACTGCATTCAGTGAGGTTGATATTTTCATAGAAGTCGACATTATGATTATCAGCTTGAATGAATTCCAAGCAGCTGAATTTTCCATTCTCCAATTGTAGATAGTCGTGAGTAGGTTGCTTCATAAGAAACAGCTGCAGATCTTCATCTGTCGTGAAACTCAATCTTTTTAATTCCACCCCATTAATGAAGAACGCGAGATAAGCGTTTTTCTTTCGGTCAAAGAAATATTTCAGGCCGAGTAGTTTCCAGCAAGCCGAGTCGTCATCAGATGAACGCTTCTTTCTCAGAGTGATTTGCAACTTGAAACCAATTGCCTCCCCAGTCGCGTCTCTGTCTACGTCTTCAGAGTAGTCAACGCATTCTGGTGGAATATCAAATTCAGTTTGTTTACGGGAGACTTCATCCTGTTCATTCAGCATGACGTATCCTAAACTGATTTTGTTTTCTGCTGTGTGTTGAAGATAGAGGACTTCTCCAAAATTTGCTATGTCTACGGTCTCATTAGGCTTCGGTCCCAAATCTGCCAAGAATTTGTACCCAAATGCAATTGGTGTGTTTTCGACCTTATAAGCTTCTGCTGTGAGACTGTTGTTCGCACGTAAGACTAACTTTCCACCAGGGGGCACTGCAAGTCCCTCTCTTCCCGCTTCCTCGAAAGTGACCGCTCTTGACACAGATCCACCAAAATTGTCGCCCTCACGCAGCATGCATGTGTCCACTTCAACTGCCTGAATAACGGCCTGGCCTGAAACCTCTGAAAATCCGAAAAGAAACTCAAGTGCAAATGTGGCTCGGTCGAACCAATGGGTTAACAATCTATTACCAATTTACCAGAACAGTTCTATGGACAAGGAATTATGGTAAGTTAATCTCTGCATGGTGACTCTGTGCTTTTTTAACCGGGATGCCTACAGTAACTGTTGCTGTGAAGTATAGTGCAGCACTAGGGTGTGTCAAATTTTAATTTTTATGCAAATTCAAAAAGCACTTGTGCCTAAAATGTGTGTTAGGTCGTGCGGAATCCAAATCTATCTCGAGACGGTGATACGGCAATTCCTATACCGATTTCAATTTTAATTAAAAGTTTCAAGGTTTTTTTTTTCATTTTCAACCATCTTTGGCAATCTGCGGTTCCTCATAACTTTGTCACACAGCACTGTTATTGCCATGGTTGGAAAGCACTCAAAAAGACCTTTATTTTGCATACCAAAATCCGTGGTCTTCAATGATAACTTGACTTCCATTTGCTCTTCTGCCTGCACTTTTGCGAAAAGTTTTAGCACATTTTAGGAACTATAGTACTTTTTTAATTTGCAGAAAAATTTAGGAATTGACAAATCCTGGTGCAGCAATTAATATTATAACTATATTATTACTTACCATTAAGTGAATTTATTTGGAAACTGGCAAACAAGAAGAGCAGAAGAAATTTAGTAATCTTCATGGTAATCATGGTCAGCAGATCTGAAAAAAATTACTATGGTGAGTCTTACATTTAATTTTGATCTCATTTTTTGAAACACAAAATAGTCTTGTTACAGATGATTTAATATTTGTAGACTAAAGGATGAATGTGATGTTGTTTCTAGGACATGTTATCCTATGGGGAAAAGTGATGTCATAATTTTTTTTATGTCACATTTCCCTATTGAATACATGTCCAAGAAACAAAAATCACGTTCAGTCCTTATGTCTACAAATATGAAATCATCTGTAATATAAATAGATCGTGTAAAATATCATGATTTTCCATGGTATACCACAATACCTGAGTTTTTCTATTTGTTTTTTTAACAATCAATTAATCATGACCACAGATCCTCAAGTTCCTCACTATTGACCAATCAGAGACTCAGACTCAGAATGTATTTATTCGGCACATAATATGTATGACAGTGAATAATTTACAAAAAAAGTTATTTCAATTTTATACATTTATCTATGGCCAGGGACCCACCAAGAACCGTATTTTGTCCAAAGAAAACCTCGATATATATATAGCCAAATTTTGCTCAGTATGATATGGAACCTTTGTATTTTCCCGCTGAAACATGGAATTTCATGCAGTCGTTGAAGGAGCCTGACTCAGACTCGAAGCCAATCTGACTCTTCCCTTAAAACCTTCCAAATTGATGGCTCCAACTCCATGCAAAGCCCGGTCTTGAAAAGGGGTATCCAATGTCCATTCGATTTTGCCAGACATATCTGTTTATTTCAAGCATGCGATGTCTTAAAATGTCGATTTCTAAATTAAGTGACATCATGTTAATATGTATAGGTTATTCACCACAGGAGAGGGAATATGTGATTAATCACCCGAGGGCTTAAGCCCGAGGTGTGATAAACACATATTCCTGATCCCATTGTGAATAAATGGCTTATACCGTGAGACAAACACTCAAACATGAGAGGATAACTGAACAAACAAAGAATATAGGAATTATTTCCCTGTAATACTGGCATGTGATTGGCTGACAGAGGTGTCGAATGGTATAAGATATTATTATACCCTCAGTCCATCATCAGAAATTATTCATTTCATGACGGGCAGAGAGATTTTTTCTCCAAAACTGGGTGAGAAATCAGTTATTTGAGAAAAAGCTCCTCCCGTATCTAATGGTTGCCTCCTTATTACACTCCTGCTCATAAATATGTAATACTTTTTTGAAAAAAAAGTGTCAAATAAAAGTCTATTTCAGAGCGTAAATGCAAGCAAGGTCGATTGTAAAGGTCAAGTCATCTTCTCTGATCACTCTTTGAAAGCCTCAACTACATTTTTTGCAAGAATTTCTAATTTTTGGTTGAATGCACCTCACCCAAAAAATCCCTCTGAATTTCCATATTTCGTGTTGCTGTATCTTTTCCTGGGTCTAACGCTGCAGCATGCGTTTTACACAAGAGCATGTTCTTCCCTTAAGCGGTCATTGGAAGTATTTACCATTGAATCAGACCATCATGTGCTCCAGCAGAAGTTGCTAAAGTTGTCAATTTCAATGGAGAATGTTGAAGTATTCCATATAAATTTATGAGCAACGGTGTATTTAATTTATTAATAACATCTTTTTATTGACTTACCTCAAGATCATGCAAAAGCTTCCTATCCAAAAAAACAATATTTCATTAGGATCATCATTTATATATAACAGTCAGCCTTGTTACTTGTTTTTCCTGCAGGTGTTTCACTCTGCAATATGTCACAAGAATAACAGTGGGCTAGTTGGAACAATATTATTTCTGTTCACATTCATAATAATTCTGTTTGTTCATAAATTTTACCGCACCTGTTTTTTTACAAATTAACGACATAATAAAAATTGAAATATTGACTTCCAGGGGACTTGTTTGTATTTCGACACCTGTTTCAGAACTTCTAACGGCCTAATGGGACATTCTAGCAAAAACAATTGAAAAATTTATCATTATGAACACGCCATGGTTGGTGTTTACAAGTGGATCGTTAGGGAGAAATTTTGCACATCTTTTGTGTGGAAAAAACCTGTCTAGTGTGACCAGTTGACCCACACTGTAAACCAAGCTGCCAGACGTTAGTTGGGAGGGGGGGTCAATGGACTTTATCCCCGGGACGAACTTTTTTATCATTCGCGGCCGTCGACGAACAATTTTTTTTTGCATTTGCACTCGCGACAAACTTTTTTTATCGGAATTAACTTTAACATTACATGGTACCCTAGCTACAAGTAGAAACAAACTTTTATTTTGTTATTTCCATGTGCTCATCAAACTTTTTTTTCAGTATCAAGTGGGAAACAATCTTTTTTTTTCACCAAAAACCCATAGAGCCCAGAGATCATCTGGTCGGCCCCTTACTGTTAAAACAACAGTACATGCTGTAAAAAAAGCGGTTTTCTGTCGTAAAGTGGAACTTTCTTGTATAATTTATGGTAGCAGCCGTTAAAGTAACGCAGTAGGTTTTACAGCACATATATCGAATAGAAATTTGTGAATGTGTGCAATGAAATTGGAAGTATTTCTTGAAGCAGCATGCAAAACTAACCGCTGATGACCAGCAGGGCACAATGATTATAGGACTGTAATAAGGTGCCGACGAATGTCATGAATAGGCCTATGACTGGTATCTAATTTTTTCTATTTTTTTTTTCTTGCAAAATTTTAGCCTCACTTAAAATTGTGACAGTCGTTGCCAACACAGAGAAACGGTCGACTTCCGGCAGGCCTAGTCCAACCAATCGGTGAGCCGTATTTTTGACACATAAACTGCTTCAAGTGTTGCAATGGCCCAAACGGAACCCGCAGATAATTCACAGCACTGAGCAAAAAAATGAGTTTATATTCGCGGAGCCGCTTGTCGCGTCAGCGAACTTAGCTTAACAACAGCTCATAATAAATTTTGAATCTGTCAGTGGAGTGAGAATGAAGGACAGCCTGTACCTGCCATGGAGTTGGTTGAAAAATTCCATTTGGTTCTTAACTATCCTATTCTGTTTTGAAAACTTCATTTTTATGCTCATTTATGTCATCTGCATGAAAAAAGCTTATTTTGCTGACAGGTGTCGCCATCGGTGCAGCATCATGCTTGCAGTGCCACACCCAGGGAAAATGACTAAACTATCAGCAGCCTGCTTGTGAGCAGTGATGTGAAGTATATTTGAGGTGTGAAGTTTAAAAGCTGATTGCTATTACCGTACTTAAATAGCATCTGTAGCATCAATTAATTTAGGCCCAACTGATAGTGTTCTTGTTTATCATTATTATACCTCGACCATGAAAGCAGAGCTGTCACTAAATGTTTTTTTTCAACATCTTTCTTTCAAAATTTTCCATACATTTGCAATAGTGCAGGAAAATAATAGAATTAGGGCATTAATTAGTAAAGGCCAAAAAAAACTCATCAAAACTAGTAGGCGAGACCGGGACTGGTTGTCACAGGGGCAGGTTGTCACACTATCGGGGCAGGTTGTCACACTTTTGGGGCAGGTTGTCACACTTTTGGGGCAGGTTGTCACGCTTTCGGGGGCAGGTTGTCCCGCTTTCGGGGCAGATTGTCACGCTTACGGGGCAGGTTGTCACACTTTCGGGGCAGGTTGTCACACTTTCAGGGCAGGTTGTCACACTTACGGGGCAGGTTGTCACACTTTCATGGATATTAAATTGTCATATCCTTAGTACATTCTACTGATGATTGATGATGTAAGCAGAAAAGGCATGGGATCCAAATAGATCTATTTCAAATTTTCAGAAGGAATTTGCAGAAAAATTCTACAGTCTGCACTTACCCTCTTCCTTGTCAAAATGCATTTCTGTTGCCTTGATAAGTCAAAATTTGTAGCACCCTTGTACAGATTCACATGATTGTTAAGGTCTGCACTGGGCAAGTAGGGGATTCCTGACATGTCCAAAATAACGTGTCTCATTCAGGATTTGACTTACAGAGTCTCACTTCCTGCATTCAAACTCTTAACCAAAAGTGTGACAACCTGCCCCGAAAGTATGACAACCTGCCCCGAGTGCTGCATTTTTAAAAAATGTCCAACATGACATCAAGATTTCGAATGACATAGGTATATATTCACCAGATATATTTAAGTCACTCATGTACTGACTTTCATATACAATGGCTGTGCCCCTACTTGCTTTAAATAGAAATAGAGCATGTTTAAATTCTACACAGTGTGACAACCTGCCCCTGTGACAACCAGCCCCGGTCTCCCCTAATAATAGTGCAATGTAGGCTATGCGTCTTCTTATCTACTCCCGTGTGTGAAAGGAAAACTTTTTCCCTCGGCCTTCGGCCTCGTGAAATAGTTTTCACTTACACACCCTCGAGGGAAATAAATTTGACTAATGCCCTCGAAATCAGTCAATATTTGTATACCATAACGTGGTTTCAAAATAAGAACAGTTAGTTTGAGCTCCGCGAATCTATGGCAAGAAAACCAGACACCTGGACGACAATAATGTACCAACACCACTGCAATGCTCTACTAGGGAAAAGGATCTCGGCATCACCATCGACAGTCACTTAAGTTTTCAACAACAAATCAACAACATGGCATCTAAAGCTACAAGAAATATGGGCATCATCAGAAGAACGAGCTCCAACCTTGATAAAACCATATTTATGCCTCTGTATTCAACCTTAGTGCGATCCCATCTAGAATATGGACACTCCATATGGTCCCCTCACCTGGTGCGTGACATTAACAAACTCGAGTCCGTGCAGAGAGCAGCGACTAGACGGGTTAATGGCTTCAAGGGAGTTGAGTACTCTGACAGGTTGAAACAACTTGGTCTCACCACATTAGTCTTTAGAAGACTCCGTGGCGATATGATCGACACCTATAAAATCATTAATAACATCTATGATCCCCTGGTGTCACTAGACCTGAAGAGAGACATGGCAGGCAGACGGGGGAATAGCCTGAAGTTGCTTGTGGTTGGAGGAATAAATAACAACATTAGAAAATATAGTTTCAGAGTGCAGATTGTGCGCCACTGGAACTCCCTACCTGACAATGTAGTCACAGCCCCCAGTACAAACTCCTGTAAGAACAGACTGGATAGATTCTGGAAAGATCACCCAGCAAAATTCGATCCAGACCTAAATCCTTACCTCTAGAGTGACTATTTTTCTGAACCCTACGTATACCTAACTCCAAAGGCAGCCCTAGCGGCCTTGTAAAAAAAGCTACTCCAAACGCTGAAATAAACACGAGTGTCAATACTACCCAGTACCAAACGGGCAGCCCTAGCGGCCTGAACCTGGTACAATTGAATGTACATAGCATTACATGTATATATTTTGTGTTTTTAACAGGCAGCCCCAGCGGCCTGTCCACAATATCCTGTACATAGGATATTAATAATACATAATTCCATGTTGGGCAGCCCTAGCGGCCCAACTGCGTTTCCTCAAATATCTGAAACCTGATTTTAACCGGAAATGTACAATTGTACATATATATATATTTATTACTTTTTTCTTTACACCCCTCTGTGCACCGAACACGCTGGATGTACATCAACTCTGATCTGGATAAAGAGGTCGACATGACCTGCGTCCAGTACCACTACTGAACTGAACTGAACATGTTTAAATTCCACGCAGTGTGACAACCTGCCCCTGTGACAACCAGCCCCGGTGTCCCCTAATAATAGTGCGATGTAGGCTATGCGTCTGCTTATCTACTCGCGTGTGTGAAAGGAAAACTTTTTCCCTCGGCCTTCAGCCTCGTGAAATAGTTTTCACTTACACACCCTCGAGGGAAATAAATTTGACTAATGCCCTCGAAATCAGTCAATATTTGTATACCATAACATGGTTTCAAAATAAGAACAGTTAATTTGACCTCCGCGAATCTATGGCATTGCCATCTACATATCAATAGTAAGATATGAAAGTAGGTGATGTCTTAAATGTTGGTCTGCAGTCCCATGGATTCTCAATTTTGGGGAGAGAAGGGCTTTGAGTTGTTGTTTATAAACTCAAATTCAGTGAAAGGGATACATTTTTTGCCAGTTTTTGGACAGTCTTGAAATAACAGGGTGTAATTGGTTGATTACATTTAGAAAGGAATATTTCAGACGTCAAGCAGACTCACATCCTTGAATTAGATAATTACTGTCGCTGTTACCTTAAATTGATTAATTTTCCACTGAGAGAAACTCCAATTAAGTCCTCCTGGATCATTCCCCCACCTTAAAAATCGAATTGTCTCCCCCTAACCCCCTCTTTCTCTGTCAATCTTACTTTAAAAAATCAGTTTCTATGAAAAAAAATGTAAAGTTTAATTTGTTTACTTTGTTCGAACACATATATGCCAGCAGTGAACCCATCTGCCTATTAATATTTAAAGATGCCATTAGCAGTTTGTTATCGTTGATAAGTATAACTAATCAATCACACTGATTATTCAACATACAAAAGTGTATTTCCACATAACACAGGTTTTATAGTGCAGAAGGGACAAACTCATCGAAATGGACAATAGATTATTTAAGTGGTTAATTATTAGAGACATAATTAATCAGTTAAATGGGCAATAAAAGCTATTGATTGTCTTCCGTTACAGATAGCATGGATACTCCGTGATAGATTGTTTGTAACTGGTTGCAGGGGTGAGAGGGTCAACAAATTTGGGAAAATGGGCCTGAACAAAAAATAATGCCAAAATTTGCTAAAAACCTGGAGCAACCGGGAAACCCCCAACCCCCTTGCATCCTAGGCCTTTGGTCAATTTGTCATTGGGTGACTTGTGTCAGAAAAAATTACATATATCTATTTTCCTGAAGGTGAGCAAGAATGGTTTATTTTTAAAGAACCCCCCTCCCCTCGCTGGGGTCTTCCCTTATTAGTCATATAGAATAACATGGCAGGAATAGGGATATGACCTCACAAGGAACTTTCCAGAGCATCACTGTAAGTACTTGAAAATGTTTGTTTTGACTGTAACACAAAACAAGTTAATAGTACATTATATTTTCATCTATCTAAATAAAAGTGCAGCACCAGGGGGTCCTGCCTTGGTTTTTCCAAGGTCTTTAATTGTCCTCCCTGTCTCTCTCCTGCAGGTGTTCAAAAGTGATCCTATCTCCTGTCCTCATCAAATGCAGCCACATCCAAACCTCTTCCATTTTATCCTTTTCTGCTGATATCTTTTTCTTCCTTTATTCTTCCTCTGACTTGATGTATCGTGAATTTCGCTACATTCTCAAGTCCCTATTGCCGATTGCGTCATTACCTTTCAGAACAACACTGCTTTCTTTGCCATCAATATTCCTCTTTCCTGGGATTATGAAACTTTCTTTTACAATGTCAAAATCTTACAAGTTTATATGGTTATACATCAGTTGTTTTTCACCCATAGGCGTACGGGAGGGGGAGGCAGGGGGGGGGGGCAGTCGCCCCTCCAAAAGTTTGGGAAACAGTGAGATTCAGGCAAAGAGGCTAAAAAATTTGGACAGATTTTTAAATAAAACTGTTGAAAATTTATGATTTTCAGGCAATTTCTTCTGTAATGGTATTAAATTTACATCTTGAAATTCAGACGAATGTCGCTCGCCCTCCCAAAAATTGTGCGTGCCGTACACCTATGTTTTCACCAACACTGTTATATGATCATAATAGGTCCGGTGGGGGGAGGGGTGGCTTACCTTAGTTGCTACACCACTGACCTGCCAATCACTGCATCCATAGTTTCATTCCCTCACCTTGACAAAATACAATTTCTTTGACGACCTCTTTCAATCATCCTTCACCTTATTTCTACATCTCCAGTCCTGCTACTGTTATGTTAGCATTCAAGTGCGTACAATCCTTCAGAAATGCATCATCAATCCAATACTTCTCCATGGTCATACTGACCTCTCTTGCAACCTATATCAACCATAAAATTTTGGGTGGTAAGTCATGGACGAGTCGAAAAAATTAATTCAGTGAAAATTAGTGTTGCGAAAGTATACACTCCCTTCATGTAGTGAGATTGTATGCAGCTATAAAAAGTTTCCAGCTTCTGGAAGTCCAAGAGAGCATTATGTGAATGATTACCTACATTGTTTAAGCAGTTAGTGTTGTTTAAAGCAATTTTTTTTAGAAAGTTCCTTCTTTTGTAGACTGGTCCAAAATATGTATTCAAGGTGCCGTTTTCGCCTGTCATACAAATTTGGATCCAGCTTCTCAGATAAATGAGAAAATATCAAGGGAATGAGCAGGACAGGTGTATACTTACCCTGATAGAACCCAAGACACTTTCCAGTTTGATATCGTTGACAGAACTAAAAAATGAGTATCATCAAATTTTTTGATAATTTTCATATTTTATCACAAATTGGGAGACGGGTAATTATATCACTAAACTTGATTGACCATTGTCAAATCGCACCTACTTTATATTCATAGCTGATAGAACCATACATGGATAATGGCTTCATTGAAAACACATATTTTAAGACACAAGACATAAAATGGGAGAGGGCCAAAACTAAGCATCGCCGCAGGTTCCTGCGACCATATGTATTTTCAACTTCTGTTGCAGATACTGAACTGAAATGTTTTCTAGGTTGTATCAGGGTGTGTCCCTGCCTATCCAGCCCTGATCTTGCTTTTTGGGGGCTTCCCAAGGAAAGAGTATCCCAACACCTTTTGTCAGGTATAAATGTCAGTTCATTCTGACACTGCTGTGGGGGATGCTGATGTGTAATGGGGAGCCTTAAATGGATATCCACGAGGTGGCGCCACCATCAATGTGACCATAACGTCATGAAGAGTTTACTGTCAATGCACAGACTATGGAGATGAACTGGCACATTTTCTCAGCAACCAGTGGACATATTGACAAAATTTAAAAAGCATCATGAAGCTCACCATTATGCCCAACACAACCACTTATCAAAAGCATTGCAAATATAATAACTTTGACACAAAAAAATCATAAACTTAAACATTTGTACCGAAACTGACTAAAATAAACATTTCAATAAAGTAAAGATATGCTACTCTCAAATGATTAGAGTTAGAGGAATGGTTTTAATGTCAAAAGATGCCTATATTAAAGGACAACTTCAGGTGAACATATCATGCTCCTAGCTGTATTGGTTTTCTTCAGGATCAAGCATGAAGTCACCCAAAAATGGTGTTTTCTTTAGATTTTTTGAAATCTAAAGAAAACACCGATGAATATAATTGCAGATTCTAAAAATGTAAAATTTATTTTTGAGAGTCCAATAGTTACTGATATATGATGAGATATATTTAAACATGCACAAACCGAGTTATAACACCAGAATGCCAATTTTCGGCTTTTATTTTAGAACTTCTTGCATACAGTTCTATTAAGTTTGAAAAAAAAATCTCCAACCAAATCCAGCATCAGGGACACCACTTGACTTAACAGTTAACACATTCTAAAAATGTAACAATTAATTTGGAGGGTCCAGTAGTAGCTGATTTATGATGGGATAGGTTTCAACATGCTGCAAGATGCATGCACAAAGTTATGACGTAGAATGCAAATTTTCTCTACATTTTTTTTATATTCTTGTATTCAGAGCATTAAAGTCTGCTTTAAGTTTGAAGAAAAATCCCAAAACAAATCAATCATCAAGGACAATATTTGTAGATTCTGAACTTGGAAAAATTATTTATGGGAGTTCAATAGTTGCTGATTTATGATGAGATACATTTCAACAATCATGGCAAAATGACACAAACTGAGTCATATATCACTTTTTTTTGGCTATTGCAGCTAAAGCATACTACTTGACAAATAAGGGTATATTTGCAACAAAGAATCATATAATTAATTTATATATGTTTTTGTCCCAGTAAAACTGGTAATCATATGGTGGCTTTTAACCATTTATACCATTCGACACCTCTGTCAGCCAATCATATGCTAGTATTGCAGGGAAATAATTCCCATATTCTTTGTTGTCCAGTTATCCAGTTATCCTCTCATGTTTGACTGTTTGAATGTTTGTCTCATGGTATAAGCTGGTTATTCACCATGGGATCAGGAATATGTGTTTATCACACCTCGGGCTAAAGCCCTCAGGTGATAAATCACATATTCCCTCTCCCATGGTGAATAACCTATACGTGTATGTGGTGGAAATGAACATGCAATGTTTTCAACTGCTTTATCACATGATTATCTGAAAGGCAGAAGAACACTGTTACTCAAATGATATTTTGATTTTAGAAAAAATTCATAATCACAGTAAAACAAAGTTAAATTCTTGGAATTATCCTTTCAAAAGAATTTTGCAAATTTTCAATGTTATCAATAAGGAATATTCTATTTAATTCTATTCTTATGAACTTTTCTTTATCAATTGACCTAAAATTACAAAATGATTAATCATTTTCAAGAGTGTCTTGTTTATTCATACATGCAGGCATACATGTATCTCTTATAAGACTCTTCCTACTTCTCCCCCATCTCCCTGTACTCCCTCCCCACATCCTACTCATTCCCATCTCCTCCTTCTCCTCCTGCAACCATTTCCTCTACCACCCATCTTCTCCTGTTCCTGTGCATGCTTTACTGGACTACCCAGCTGGTTACATTGATAGTGCTGCCACCTGGTGGGATAGCTGTTTAGTGTGGTTCCTCATTACATGTAGGGCTCAAAATATTTTTGTTTCCCCATTCAACCTCTGAACTTCTCAAATGCAGCTTTATATCAACATCATTAGATATCTGTTTTATATAATTTGTTTTTATATTGAATTTTTTACAATTTTTATTTACAGTAGGTTGATTTGTGATATTGTCCATCCACAGTCGACCAGAGAAGTTACAGAAATTGGGTAAAACAATCCAAAATGTTAAAAGCCAATCAGAGATCAACTATTCAGGTCCAAACAACATTATTATCACTGAAAAAACATCAACAACTGACAAGGGGAGTATACTTTTGCAACACTAATTTTTTCTAGTTTAATTTTTCTACTCTTCAATGACTTACTACCCAGCATTTTATGGTGAATATAGGTTACAAGAGAGGTTAGTATGAGCATGCCCAAGTATGGGATTGATGATGCATTTCTGAAGGAAGATGTGACAGAAAATTGAAGACCACTCCAGGGGGGTGTATACTTCTGCAACCCACTGTAGATACAGGACATAAACCCTATCCATTCATTCCTGTTGTAATAGGAATTTCTAGTTATATATAACAGCATGTAAACACCAAGAATATCAACATAAATTGTCCTGAACAGATATATTTACACCAAGCAAAACACAGCAATAAAGTTTTATAGGCATGAAAAAAGAAGTTTCTATTTGTAACTGTATAATTGCCACTTCAAGGGCAAGGTTAGTACATTAGTTGTGTGTCATATTAACTGCATATTAAATTGCGTGGATAAAATGTATAAGAATAACTTTTTGATGACTTTGTACAATATATACTATTATGGACTTCGGTTGAGATCAATATGAGGTTTTATGGACCTGACCGCTGATATTCATTGAGACAGTGAAAAGTTGAAAGATTTTCAATTGCTCTAATGTGATGCCAAACTTGATAAGCATATAAATACATTAATTTACTAAAGTTATTAATTGGTGTTGACAATTCCAAAGAAAATGTACATTTTAAAGAGAGAAAGTTCATTCCTTGACCCCACTTACATGTATGCTAATTAACCAGGTGGGGTCAAATCACCGTTGTCCAATGAGAATCAACTTGAAAGTTTTATAACTTTAGTTGGGTCTTTAAGAGGTAATTACACAGATTGAGCAACCGATTGGAAGAAGCACCAAGTCCTATCATGATTAAAATCAGAATACCCTTTCCATTACATTTGTTTATCATATTTATTTATTCAAATATTCGCGAAGATAATAATTTTGCATGGCTGCTTTTTGAGTACCGGCTAACACTGCATGCGCCTGTTTCGTCCATAATCAAAAATAAATAATTCAGAAAAGTTCACCAAGGTATAATACGAATGTAGGCCTATACCGTTGTGCATTTAACTTAATTGGCCACATAACTAATTTTCTGAATCCCTGGGGCTGGAGTCCTGTAGAGTCATTTTAATTGCAACTGCCATTAAAAAATCAATGTTTATTAGGCTCGTAAAATATATCTGAAACAGATGAACTGGCTCTTTTGGTATTTACTCAATTATTTTTTCAACGCATAAAATTATTTTGCAAGTTGCAACTGTAGGCAAAAGTACAATGCAGACATTTCATGTATTTGAGATTGTTGTTGTATCAATTGTTTATCCTTGTGTCTGGCAGTGAGGCTGTTCTGATGGATTGCTTGCAAGTTCTGTTAAAACTGTTTCTGGTCACCATTTGGATTAAGCATTCAGAAGGTAGGGAAACAATTTTTTTAACCCTTTGCGATGTATATATTGCCAATGGTATGCAGTTACTTTTTTTGTCTGTAGCTTGAGCAGTTTGTCTTACAGTCTGTAAATTTGTTATGCAAAAAGAGAGGACCATTTCACTGTGAAAAGTGGACTTTGTGACTAATGATTGCCGATGATGTGCCATCATCATACATTTAACATGGGAACCATAGAGGCTGTTTGATCAGTCATGATCAAGAGAATGCCTTTTGAAAATTGAATTCTCAAAGTGATGTTAGACTTAGAGTAAAAATGATGCATAACCCATTCGTTTGACAGTCACCAACATGCAGTATTAGTCTCCTTAAATCAAATAATTATCCTTCCAGAAAGTACATAGAAAGTAATTTTTTTTTTGTCCAAGACTCCAAGTGTGACATCATCAAGCTGTCAAATTTTTAAAAATATAACGGTTTTCGAAGATTTTGAAGTCATGATAAATGATAACCTATTTTTAATTAGGTCTTCTATAATGGAAAATATTCATTTCACTCCCCAAGTCATGTAGTAATCAAGTTGAAATTTAAAGTTGAAGATCGTTCATATTTTTTACTATTTCCAGCAACAAATTCTCTCAAAATATGAATTTTATGTCAATTAAAATGTGGAATTTTGTCAATGTTTTGAAGCTACTATTGCTAGGAATGACTAATGAAATAGGAAACGTTTTACTTGTCTTCCAAAAGAGACTTAACAGGGTTTGATCCTATTCCGAAGTCACAATTTTTGAATACTTGGAGAGCCACTGTCCATGAAATATCGTACCTGCTTTGGGGCAAAGGGATGATTGAAATTACTAATGAAAACGATGACCACAGAATCAATATTTCATAATTACTATTGTTTGTTATTGTTGTTTTCTTGATTAATGAGTGCTACTTTTGGTATGAGATCAGGAACTCGGTGCATTACAGAGGAGATATTGTATTGCATCTTAAACTGGATTTAAGTAAGCCAAAAACCAACTTGTTATCTGCATCGTAGCTGTGATTCCTTACCAAATCAAGTGCACAGCGCTCCTGAATAAATTTCAAGATTAAAAAAATTCAACAAGAAAACCGAAAGGGCACGCTTATAGAGCAGGGTCAGGAGCACATTTCAAGACAAAAACCAAAAAATTCAATTGGGAAAATATTGAGTGATATTCATTTTAAATTTTTAGTTAGTCACACTCATATTTTCATGCTGAAATTGGGACAAAGAAAGATGTTAAAGACATTTAGGATGCTTAGGCAGGCAAATGTTGATGGTAAGACATTATTCTTTAATTTTCATTACCATTGTATCCGTATTAGATATGTTTGGACTAAAAATAGTGTGCAGGGTGTGATAAACACATGTGACTGCATGTTATGGGAATTAACACACCTGCAAGTAAGTTTGCAGCTTTTAAATATTGCCATTGTTAATCCCATGGAATGATTTGTTATATTCAGCCCAGTTGTAGCAAAATTGAATATATTTTACATGATATATGAATATTTTATGCATTTTCTCATTGTTATTTGTTATCATATATGTCGGTGAGATTTTATTTATCAATATCTTCAAATGTCAGCAGATGCTGAAGTTAAAAGAATGATACCTTTGCAAAACAATCAGCTTATAGCCTAGTTCTATTAGATATATTTTTATTTTGTAGTGATTAATTGACCAATCATTGCTCAATTGTCTATCTTTGTTGTTTGCACA
Organism: Platynereis dumerilii; assembly: GCA_026936325.1. Classification (NCBI taxonomy): domain Eukaryota; kingdom Metazoa; phylum Annelida; class Polychaeta; order Phyllodocida; family Nereididae; genus Platynereis; species Platynereis dumerilii. Next base: position 9,929,839 of record JAPTHN010000008.1, read on the forward strand.
TGAGTGACTCTCTTTCAATGTCATACTGTGTTTCAGTATCAATTGTCAAGCTATTTAGCATGTCACATTCATATTATGATGGCTTGGATGAGTAAGTTAGTCCACTAAATGAGTTTTTTGTCCTGAAATTATTTTAAAAAATTCTGACAGTAATAGATCTATTCATTAACCCACTTCTAGTGTAGACTGTTGGGGTTTATTTCTTAACATTTATGCAATGTTTATGATATATTGAGGCAATTTACATTTTATATATACTGTAAATCACATTCAGTCTTAGTAAGAATAATCCACATATTTAACTCGTTTGAAATGTCACATTTTGATGAAAAGCATTGCAAAAATTCTGAAGAAAGGCTAAATTAAATTCAAATCAAGCTAAAAGTAGGTGAAACATTCACAAAAAAACAATCAAATAAAATTACTGGAGCTACAAATTCATTTCTTTGACAAATATGCATCTGCATGTGTTTATCACACTCTGCAAATTATTTTTAGCCAATATATATCTAACACAGATACAACTATCATGTAAATTAAACAATGATGTCTTACCATCGATCTGCGTCTCTCTAAATATGATAAATGACTTAAACAACTTTTTATGCCCCCATGTCACCAAGAAAATATGAGTCTGATAAACCAAAAATTTTTAACGACAACAGCTCCAAATTTTCCCAACGGGATTTTTCAGTTTTGTCTTAAAATGTTCTTCTGACCCTGCTCTATAAGCGTACGCTTTCGGTTTTCTTGTTGAATGTTTTTAATCTTGAAATTTATTCAGGAGCGCTGTGAGTGTGAAGGTGTCACTTATATGCTAACTATTTGCACTTCTCTAACATATGTTGATTTTCTATTTAAATCATTGATAAAAATCACTGATATAAATCATGATTTAAATCAAGTGATTCAAATCAAATTATTCCTATCAAGCAACCCTGACTGTATGCGACAACCTGCCCGAATGCTGAATTTTCAAAATAATTGCCAATACGATGTCAAGATTTTGAATGACGAAGGTATATATTCCAAGTAGATTTAAATCACTCCTCTTTTAACAATGTTTAGAGAGACACGTGTTGATGGTAAAAATCAATATTGAACATTCTATGAGCAGTGTGCACTACATATTGAATATTAGAATTACCTTTGATGATATACAGTGCACAAACACATTGTAGTGCCAACCCAGCAAGCTCTGAAATTGAATCAATGTTCTAAAAATGTTTTTTAAATGTTAGATTTCATGCTGTGAAAAGCTCTTGTTTCTTTTTCAAAGCAAAGCAGGGCTCTAATGGAGTAATTCAGTAGAATAAAATAAATTAAATCTCACTCTAATTCTGGAAAACATACAATATTTTCAAAATGTATCAGTGTATGGTCTTCCAAGGCAACTTGGATTTTTAAAGCTTTCCTGTCGCAGAGAGGTCATTATTTTGATGTACCTTCATTATGAATAAGCTTTTTGTCTGTAGGCGGCCTGTAATCATGATTTTAAATCATGATAAACTACAAATTGTGAAAAATGCAGGCAATTCAAAACTTCAGCTATTGCCAGAAAATATAACAAATTTGACAAAACAAAATATTACTTAACACACATACATGTCACAAACTTTTTTTTTATAAAGACTTTTTTATCCCGCAGCCACTGTTGGGGCCGTAACATGTGGAGTTGCTGATGATGTCGCAGGGGCAACCAAATCACCGACGACAGAAATTATCTCTCCAAATTCGGTGACATACACTTGCGATGAGGGATACAGACACGCCTCAGGAGACCTAACAAGGACTTGTGAACTCATAGGGGGATTCAGTGGATCTGCTCCAGTCTGTCAAAGTAAGTATATTTAATATAGACCTATAAGTGAAGGGTGCACTCTGAAAAAAATCAAAACAAAATGGATGTTTCAAATGCCAAGTGTTTTTTTTAAGTTACCATGGTTTTTTTGGATAGAAATTTGTTTTCCCAATACAGCTATGCAGTTGTGCTTGAAAGTTTCTGAACCCCTGGAACTTCTTACCTTATTTGTGCGCATCTCTCTTACAAATAAAGGAACAGCTTTAAATTGGGTTAATAATAAATTGGACACCATCTTATGTACTGTATGTGAGCATATATTCATAACAGAGAATGTCATTTGACTATTATTTAGGATGAAAGTATCAAAAACTGTGTTTTCAAAAGTTTCTGAACCCCTGTGAAACATATTCAATTTACAACTAGTATGGTCCCCTTTTGCTGAAAGAAATGCTTCCAGACACTTCTTATGGCTATGGACTAACAATTGGCAGATGTTCTGTGGGATTTCTGACCATTCTTTACGAAAGCGTTTTTTTAACCTCCGCAAGCTGGAGGGTCATCTGACGTGAACTGCTTTGTCAAATCTGACAAAGGAATATCTAGTTGGGTCTGATCGGGAATGATCCAGGCCATTCCAGAGCCCTGAATTTGACAGATTTTAACCAATTTTTGTGGATTTGCTTGTAGGGGAGAGGCAGGTTAGTTGAGACGTTTTTCAGAAAATCTCACCTCCAAGCTAAACGGACGATGATATTGGAATGATGAATAGCCCTGTGCATGGGGAAATACATTGTTCAAATATATTGGGAAACTTGACTTTCTCTGTTGGATAGTTTTTACCCCAGATGGTGTCAAATGAGGTCATGTCAAACGTATCAACTAACCCACCTGGTAAGGTTAGTTGATACACCCAGGCAGGTTAGTTGATACACAAAACCCTGACGGACCATGCAACGAAAAAGTCACATTCTTTTGCCTTGGTAGGATACTTTAAAACCATACACCTTCACCAATCTACTTCTGTTCCCGTGGATGCATATCTACTTCCATTGTGAGTCGGATCTGATGGTCGACCTGTTGGGAGGGAGTGATGTTATGATAAGTTCAACCCAAGATTCATCTATAGTTCTTTTTCATGTAAACTCCTGGGTAACACCTAGCATTATGATTGTACTAATAGGTCAGGGTAGTTATTTTGACCAGGCCAGCCTACAAAACCTAACCAATCTCCTGTATCAACAAACCCATCCACTCGATTATTTCAGAAAACCGCAGGGCTCTGGACCACAAGTTGAACTAGGTCATCTTTGATGGCTCATAAATAACCATCTTCACACACCTTATCCATATTCTAAGTTACTCTGAATCATCCTTCACTATAAGGAGAGAAATGAAACATGTAAGTTTTCAGCACAAATTTACTCAGGACAGTGATTTTTTAATTTTTTGGCTTTTCTCCTAAATCTTGATTCTGATTCTGCATTGACCTAGATGAGAATATTTGTTTTTTTATTCCGCTTCTTACAAATGGCAACACTTTCTCAAATTATCATTTCTCTGACCAGGAGGTGGAGCGTATCAACTAACCTTGCGTATCAACTAACCTGCCTCTCCCCTATACTTTGGGTGATTGTCATATAATGGTTTTAATGGTTTATTGATTCAAACACTCCATTATAGAAATACTCAGCAGTGTTTACAATTGAATATTAACATAAAATCATATATATAGGTATGCAGTAACTATGAAAGCACATGAAAATAGAGTATGATGTATAAATTTTAAAAAGTCATGTAAATGCAAGTTTAAAATAATGAGTCTTTAGAGTCCTTTTAAAATTATCAAGATTATCACAATTTCTGATATGGCGAGGTAGGTCATTCCATTCTTTTGGGGCTGCATATCGGAACGATCTTTTTCCAAAGGTTTCGGTCTTTACTTTCGGAATTGACAGGAGTAAGGAATCAGATGATGATCTTAAAGTTCTTGTTCTTGATGGTTTTTCCAGGAGATCACAAAGGTATTTTGGACCGGATCCATTAAGGCATTTGTAAACAAGTAAACTGATTTTAAACTTAATCCTATATCTCACAGGGAGCCAATGCAAGGTCTTCAAAATTGCTGATATACTGTCTTGTTTTGATTTACAAACAATTAATCGTGCTGCAGCATTTTGCAGCCTTTGTAATTTCTTAATGCTGCAGTCAGGTAATCCGTAAAACATGGCATTCCCATAATCAATCCTTGAAGTAATAAACGAATGGACAAGTCCTTCTATTGTTTTCTGATCAAAGTATTTTCGAATCTGCTTTAAACGATATAACTGATGAAATTCAAGTTGACAGACTTTGCCAATGTGATCTTTCATTGACATGGTTTCATCAAAGTACATTCCAAGATTGCGAACTTTTGACACAGGTGCAATCGTAAAATTTCCAACTGTAACTGCGCAACTATGGATCTTCTGTAGTTGCTTTGGGCCACCTATAATTATGACTTCCGTCTTGGCATCATTTATTTTTAATCTATGCTGCAACATCCACATCCGAACTGATCGCACACATTCATTCATTTTGGTAACAGCACTTAACTCAGACAATCCATTTACAGACGGCTTAAAAGAGATGTAAAGTTGACTATCGTCAGCGAACCCACCAATGTCAACATCAAAACCTTCGATGACATCGTATAGAGAGGAAATATACGATAGAAATGTCACTGGACCGGCACAACTGCCCTGTGGAACGCCAAAGTTCAGTTCATATTCCTCAGAGAGTATTCCATCAATTGTGATTTTTTGCTTGCGATCAGTTAAATAAGAGTTAAACCATCTCGCAACATTATCAGTGATCTTGAACTTATGCTTGAAAATATCCATAATAATCCGATGGTCTAGCGTATCGAACGCAGCGGATAAGTCCAAAAGGACGAGGATGGTGACTTGTTGATTATCCATATTACATAGGATGTCAGATTGCACTCTAGTAATTCTTTCTGTACTCTGTGACTTTGAATAGGCTGCATTCTTGGATGGCATTTGTTCATTCGTCGACAGATATTGTTGATACTGGGCAATTGCTGCTGATTCCACTACCTTAGAAATAAATTCCAGATTGCTCACTGGTCGATAATTCGATAACACTGGGTCGAGATCTGGTTTCTTAATTAAAGGTATGACAAGGGAACATTTCCAGCGTGTCGGAAAATAACCTTCAGCCAGAGATGAGTTGACAATCTTTGTTGTGCTAGGCAACAGGATGTCAAGGCATTCTTTAATGATGGATGTTGGTGCAGGATCGAGGGCACAGTGTTTAGATGAGCACTTCATAACGATGGACTTCACTTCTTCTGGGGTGAGTTCTCTGAATGATGACATGTTCGAATCACAGGGATTCATGCAGTGTTCATAGCAAATTTCCGAAGGAATATCTTCAGCCACCAGTATATCCTCAATATTGTTACGAATTTTCCTGATCTTATCTTGGAAATAAATACCAAAGTCATCAGCCAGTTGCTTCTTTGATTCATGTTCAGGCAAAGCAGATTCCTGCCTTCCCACTGTCAGTTTGTTGACTAACTGATAAAGCCTTTTTTGATCACCTTTACATTTGTTGAATTCATTGCTGTAGAAAGTCACTTTCTGGCTATTCACCTCCTGCACCAGTTTATTTCTGGCAATTTTGAATGCTTGGTGATCTACCTCAAGTCTTGTTTTCCTCCATTTGTATTCTAATTTTCTCCTTTCTTTCTTCAGATTTCTCAGATCCGTAGTAAACCAAGGACAATTATGTATCACCTTGGCTGTCTTTGTAATCTCAGGAGCATGGATGTCCAGAACGTCCTTAATGCTTTGATGGTACTGCAGAACTAGTTGGTCCATGTTGTCTGATGTCTGTACACACAGTGGAGATTGTTGGAGATCTTGTTTAAATGATGCCATATCTATGTTCTTGAGTTTCCTGTAAATTATCCTCTGATACTGGATTTCAGGCTTTTCTAACACAGTTTTTGCGCACACAAAAGTATGGTCTGATATAAAGTAGGTGGTATCAACATCATAAATTTTAAGATTGTCTGATTTCCGAGTGATGATCAAATCAATAGTATGTCCCCGTGTGTGGGTTGGAATGTTGACATGGTTCATGAGTCCCACTGAGTCAAGCAAGTCAAGAAATTTGACTGCATTTGAATCAGTTTATATGGCTCTGAGGTACAATGGTTAGCATTCCCATCTAGTACACAGTGAATCCATTGTGTTATTAATAATAATTAATTTTTCTGTCCCATTTATAGCAAAACAACTTCATACTATGATGGAGTCACCATTATCTTTCGTAGTTGGGAGGATGTTATGTTCCTTCAAAGTTGCATCTTTCGTATGCTCACCAAAAGCACATGAAACCTGGCCGTGCTTCACCAAAAATAATCCTGATGAATTGCGTGATTATTGGAACCATGTCCTGTGGACAGACTAATTAAAAATCAAACCTTTTGGCCACCGTGAAAATTGAAATATCAGGCGTCCTGAAGGCATACTCTCAAGGAACATAACATCTTCCCAACTATGAAAGATAGCATTGGTTCCATCGTGGTATGGGGTTGTTTTGCTATAGATGGGAAAGGAGAATGAAATATTATTAATAGCACAATAAATTCTGATATATATCAAGATAAGCACTTTGAAAACAAAGCTTTCACTTACTAGCATGAAACTTGGCCGTAAATGGGTCTTCCAGAAGAACAATTATCCAAAGCATACAAGCAATTCTACTAAAAATTGGTTAAAATCTTGCAAATTCAGGGAACTGAAATGGCCTGGACCATTCCCGATCAGACCCAACTAGATATTCCTTGGTCAGATTTGACAAAGCAGTTTACGTCAGACGACCCACCAGCTTACGAGGGTTAAGAAAATGCTTTCTTGAAGAATGGTCAGAAATCCCACAGAAAATCTGCCAATTGATAGTCCTTAGCCATAAGAAGTGTTTGGAATCATTTCTTTCAGCAAAAGGGGGCCGTACAAATTGTTGACTGTACACATTTCAGAAGGGTTCAGAAACTTTTGAACACAGTTTTGGAGACTTTCATCCTAAAATCAAAATTAAATGTCATTATTTGTAATGATTATATGTTTACTTACAACAGACAGTCTTAAGTTTTATCATTAATCAATTTAAAAGCTAATCCTTCATTTGTTAGATAGATGTGCACAAATAAAGTATGAAGTTCCAGGGGTTCAGAAACTTCCAAGAACAACTGTGCACGCAGTATTAATTTTTTACACGAACCAAAATTGGAATGAAATCACAGACAAGCCCAAAAATAACGTAAAAGAACTTTAAGAGGTGCTTGTACAACAGAACATCTATTATATTTGCCCTTCCCTCATTCCTTCCTTCACTTTATCCACGCCTGATAAAATTATGTTTACACTGTATGTAAAGTTTGAATGAGATTGGTGAAACAGTGCGACCTCCAGAGTGGTGGTGACAAGTTTTTCTGATCCTTCCTTCCACAATAGAAGTTCGCTTGCAAGCAAGCAAGCACCTCTAAAAACCAATCAGAGCTTTGTATTTTAAGGTTAAAAAATACAAAGATTGAAACATGTGATTGACAAGAGTAGATACACATGTAGCTCAGTCGATGATCTTTTACTTGCCTGGCATGAGACACAGATGAACAAAGGGCTGCTGATTTACAGTCCTTGTCATACTTACGTGGAATCTCAAGTTTTTTTTTCTATGCTGTTGAACTGTGATGTCAGAGATGACTCTATTCTAGCATTGCAATATATGTAAATTAACTACAAGCTGTGATGTTATTTCAAATTGGGTCAGATTCCCCAGCTTCCAGCCAATGTTGATCCTCCTGAACTGAGCGTCACAGTTTCAACACAGTGTCAGAGTAAGAGTTTTATCAGGGATAGCCCCTACAACTACATCATCACAGCTTGATAGCCAATGGGCTGACCGTAAACTACATCATCACAGTTCAAACATTGATATATTGAAGGAAGCATTACATTTTTGATCCCAATGATTTATCACAGCAATCACCAGTTTAATCCTACCAAATGGCAGCTTTGTGAGCATTCACAGTAGACAACTGTTATAATCCCCTCAGAGTTGTTTGATAAATCTACAAACTTGCTAACTTACAACTTCAAACTTTGATGGAAGTTGGTATAAACAGAAGGCTTTGACAATTTGTTTGTAAACACATGGCTTATGTTATGTACATTTGTTCTGGCAGCCCATTGGCTGAGAGGCTGTGATGTCAAACTTGCATGGGTTTTTCCAAGACCCAATTTTAACTCTGACACTGAGTTGAAACTGTGATGCTCAGTTTGGTGGATCCGCATTCGTTAGAAGCCGGGGAATCTGACCCAGTTTAAAATGACATCACAGCTTGTAGTTAATTTACATATATTGCAATGCTAGAATAGAGTCATCTCTGACATCACAGTTCAACAGCATAGAAAAAAAACTTGAGATTCCACGTAACTATGACAAGGACTGTAAAGTCCCATCCAAATGAAAAAAAGACATTCGACCAGGAGATTGCCATTGAAAGTCAACTGAAAATATTTTGGTTCATAAACCTATATCATTCTATCTACTTGCTTCCTTTTCGCTTGCACACATGCATATAGGGTACTCCCAATCACTTAAGCCTCAACGTTATAATACATATAAAATTACAAGAGAAAAGACACAATATAACAATTTTTCCGGTTCATTACATAGTGTCGGCATCCCAGAACCTGACCTGGCAAAGGGCAGAGGAAGTAAGCAAAAACAAACCAGAGTCAGGTGTACGGAGATGTGAGACTGAGGACAAACTTGTCATGTTACGGCCTTTAAGGTGACTCAAGCATGGTGGTTTGATCATACCGATTTTTCTAAAATTTCGCACAGGTACTCTATAGGACCCATACATTTCAAAAATGAAAAACAAAAAAATTTCACCGACTCGTTTTGTTGCCATGGCAACAGTATGTTTGGCCTGATGACTGCTTAAAAGTCATAAATTGTGTTTTTGGTTATGTACCACAGAATAAAGCATTACATGCATTTCTCACACAAATACATCAGAAATGTCTTCCCATGGATGTAAACCAATACATTTGCCACAAATTTGAAGAAAAAGGTTAAAATACTTCTTTCTGTAAGAGCTCAAAGGCCAACAATACACAAATTAATTGCTGATTTTGTATGAATCAATTTTGGCAGAATCACATTTTAGGAAAACGATCATACAGAGTTTTTTAAAAATTTGCATATATCATGAACAAGTTATTGTCAAACAAATGGCCAAAAATAAAAAAATTTCACCGAGTCGTTTTTTAACTGCAGTACCATGACTATGCCAATGTCAATTTAAAGAAATAAACACAATTTTAGACACAGTTGACTGAATTTAGTTGAGAAAATTCTTTGGATAAAGATGAGAAGCTGAAACTTCGAACTAGCATAGAGTAGGTGTTACTGCATTCAATAAAAAAATAGTTAAGCTTCTAGCTGCATTAGATCTAATTTAAATAGCAAATTAGTGGCGGCCATGCTGTTAAAAAAAGAGAGCAGAAAATGGTAACGTCACAACTGTTTCAGGGCCTGCAGCAGTGGTGACGCTATGTTGCTAGGCAACCAGGCTGCTCAGAAGTTATGTGCTCTTCTTCTTCTTCTGTAACGCTCTTCCGTCCGTTAGGACATAGCGCAGCTCCGGAGAGCCATGACTTTTTTGATTATTTAAATCAGGGAGAATGAAATTCTCCCTGAAAGTAACGAGGAGTCACCCTACGCTGCCGGCTTTAATTGTTTTCAGCTGTTTTGTCTACTGTAGGGCTTCTTGAAAGTGGATGACTTGTGAAAAATTGTTGACTGGGCTTTCAAAGTTCAAAATGGCATTCGTTGCTAAGTGCCAGAAAAAGGCCTCCGCCGATTCTTGAAATTTCTTTGTTTTCAGTGCCTCCAATTGTCACAATTCATAGCAGAAGACGATCACGAAGTCTAAACTGCTTTAGGCAACACACTTTGATGTTACAAGACCCGAAATAATTCATAAAGTCAGTAGAAAAACATCTGCTGAATTTGTTGACATGTCGTCATGAGGTAACGGTAATATAATAATTTGTTGACAGAAGTTATGTGCAGTGTACCACGGTTGAGTCACCTTAAGGTGGCTCGCTACTCATGTAATGACGTCATCTGAGCACATTCCCGCGCAGCCAGGCAAGCCCTATCTGTCGTAACGTCACCACTGTGCTGACACTGCTTCAATATCTTTTTTTAATTCTGATAATTCCATGCGCCGACCGCTTCGTTTGCCATTTGTGCCACTTCTGCTGGGGTTAGAGACTTCTGGTTTTGAGCATAAGATGCGCTATGAAGATGACTATAACCTGCCAGAATTTCAGCTCTCTACTTTTAGTAGAACATTTTTTTAGGCTATTTTCGGCAAGTATGTCTAGTTTTTCAAAAATGACTCCGTAACACAAATAAATGTTTATATCAATTTCCAGGCCCGTAGGGCCGTATGTCTGTGTCATTATATTGTTCCTGACTTCATTTGGAAGCAAATGACAAAGAAATAAAAAATCCTATCTCGTCATTTTTTTTTAGCGCTATTGTTCATAAAACTTTTTTTTTTTTCGAAATCATAACTTTTGATCCGAACCCCCAGAAAAGTTCTTTAAACTAAATATATCTTTCTGGAATTTTAATCAGCTTTTCCATAAAACTGTCCTCTTTAATTCCATGCTTCATTTAAAAACATATGATGAATGGCCACTGAATGGCAGGGAAAACTTCACAGTAAAAAAATTAAGAAAAAAATTGAGTTTTTCAGGTTTGCGTGGACTGACTTTCTTTTACATAACCTCAAATATTTTGAAAGGAAGGCTGGTAGTGACCACTTTCATTTATGTATCCTTGCTACAAACTATATTTTGGATCATTTTAAACTATTTTTAAGAAATCCTATCTTGGAAAGTTCACGAGTATCGAGCCACCTTAAGGACGTCCAACCTTCCATCTCCTACCACACAAGACCCTGGAATGGAAATCTAAGAACTTGAGCTTCTGGATAGAGACCTGACTGTCACAAATATAACGAGTACAACATTCCATCACCGGAAGGCGGAAGTGGAATCTCTTCTTTAATCTCTTCGATGGACTTTGCGTATTTTATAAACACTGTGTAGTCAGACTGTACCTGTCCCTATACTTATCAAGCCTCCTCCGTCGGTGGAGGGACAGTCAGAAATGGGAAAGCAAGTAGTCCCACATATCACTGATGAAAATTACTACACAATTTTCCATGAGGACTTAATCTGACAGCAACATGCCATGCATATAAAAGATTCATTGCAAACTGGTGCACTGTTTGACAGAATACATAGATTCCACAGATCAATCTTTTTGACTAAGGTGTGGCCAGTCTTCAATTTTCAGCCCACATCAGAGGTCTTATGATGTCTTACACCTGAAGCAGCTGATAAAAATGGTTTATCACCAGAAACTGTTCAATTTCATATAAGCCCAGTATTTATATTTCTTTCACAATGGTGGGAAGGGTTTGAATAGTGGGCCATGCCGTTACTAAGATATCAACCCTGTCAAACATCCCACATGTGGCGACACCTATGATCTGTCAGGATTCAAATATTTAACTGCCAAATGAAGGTTTTTATTGTTACGCCCAGGCAAATAGTCCCCACTTCTACACCTCAGAGCAGACTGTTTCAACAGGAACTTGGCATTTTGAAGGAAGTGACATAGAGTATGCAACAATTAAGTCATTATTGACTATCACTTTTTATCTCCCCCACTATGATTGTAATTCATACTGAATTCTTCCAGACTGCTCACTATGTTCGCATAATGATGATTCTGGAGAGCATAGTGCATTGAATGTTTGGGGTCATTTTAGGCTTAAAGGACAGAAGCAGTCTGGCTCCAGACTGCTGTGTAGTGTTTTTTTGTAAACACTGCAAAGTTGTTTGCATAAAAACCTAAATTTATATCCCTGCCTGAGGAAAGAATCACATAATGAAATGCGCCTTGAAGATCACTGTAATGATCACAAGCCCGGAAAACTGATGATGTAAGAGGCATAGACACCATAAGCTGGCTTTTCCGGAACATTGGATGCAACATCTATGCAACGGGTATTTCTACTTTCATAAACATCTATACAATTTTGCCTTTCAGTTGTGACTTGTTCTGCTTCTTCGATATCTTACGGCTCGCACGACAAGTCCAGTTTTGTGTACCTGGATAAGGTGACATACCAGTGCAACACCGGCTATTTCAGATCTGCCGGGAATTTGGAAAGAACCTGCCAAGCGAATGGATCTCTTAGTGGAGAAACTCCAGTTTGTTCAAGTAAGTACATGGAAGGGTCTTCCAGAGGGCATCATCCCAAGTCATACCATGACAAAATGGCCCATAACCTTTGCTAATTCATGAATACTTAATTAACTTAATCACAGTTTGAAATTGTTGCTTCTGTTTCACACAGTTACAAATGGAGAAATTGTGTATTGTTGAAAGGTGCTATCACAGTTCCGAAAAATTCCATTGAATTATGTAATTTCACAGTTCTGAAATGAAACTGTTTGAAAGTTTGCTTGTTTTACACTGTTTTTCTTGGTTGCCAGTAATCCTCTAAGTGTCCATAATCTGACTAAATCTGCCTGCAAAATGCTTATGACCTAAATAAGCAGCCAATCACAGAAGAGGTCGGAAATAGCAGAAAGCCCTGTCCATTTTAGCAGGGCTTGCGTGGGGAGGATGTCCAGAGGGGTGCTCATCGTACCCACAGTTAACGCTGCTTATTGGTGAAGAGTTAAAAAACAAGTTCTCATATTCTCAGAATTATTTCTCATGTAACTAATCTCTCTCTTTGCCAAGGCCAATTTCCAAATGAACTTAGAATTGCAAGAGTCACTCCCGTATATAAAGCTAATGATCCAAGCCTTATAAATAATTACAGACCTGTATCTGTTTTAAGTGTATTTTCTGAAATATTTGAAAAAATCATGTATGTTAGACTTGTTAAATTTATCAATGATAATAATTTGTTTTACCAGTATCAATTTGGATTCAGAGAAAAACATAATACTCTTTTAGCCTTAACAGTTTTATTAGATAAAATAACAGATGCTTTAAATAAAAATAAAGTTATAGTCTGAATTTTTCTTGATTTCAAAAAGGCTTTCGACACCATTTACCATAATATTTTGCTACAAAAATTAAAGAAATATGGCATCAGAGGAATTCCCTTATCTTGGTTAAAAAGTTATCTCTTTAATCGTAAACAGTATGTGATGTTTAATAATTTCCCATCTTCTCAATTACCAATCACTTGTGGTGTGCCTCAAGGCTCAATCTTGGGACCTATTCTATTTCTCTTATATATTAATGATTTACCTAATGTCTCTTCAACAAGCGCTCTTAGAGCACAGCACCGGCCATGCTGCACATGCTTTTTGAAATCGACATGATTTTAAAATGTACATGTATGGTGGATGGGGAAAAAAGAGGAATTTCTTTTTATGTTTACATTAACTGGTCGACTGTGGGTAGTTTTAATCAATAGCTGAAATGACTTGCTCATAAAACTGTTTTATGCATGGAGTGTAAGATGAAATAAGTATGATATGCCTATTGAAAATCTCAGGTACAAGCAGGCCTAAGCTGACAGATTACAGGGAGGTGTGAAAAGGAATTGCACTTGAGGCCTAAATGCTGAAGAACAATTCAGTATACAATCAAAGAGGTCATGGAAGAGCAATTTTAAAAACAGGATTAATTGAATGAAGCAAATGCAATAAAATATATCAACACCCTCTATTTATGAGTGTGAAATACCTATGCTTATAAGTGCAGAGACAACGTGAATAGGGCCCAGTACATTTAAATTTCTTCCTGCAATTCTGCAATTCTGCAATAAATTCTGCAGTTTGGAAGGAAATTGCAGAATTCTGCAATTCTGCAATAAATTCTGCAGTTTGGGAGTGAAACTGCAGAATTCTGCTATTCTGCAATAAATTCTGCAGTTTTGAAGGAAATTGCAGAATTCTGCAATTCTGCAATAAATTCTGCAGTTTGGGAGTGAAACTGCAGAATTCTGCAATTCTGCAATAAATTCTGCAGTTTTGGAGGAAACTGCAGAATTCTGCAATTCTGCAATAAATTCTGCAGTTCTGCAGCTCCATGCAGTATTTGTGAACCTCTGGTATTTAATCCAGCTTATCAATTGCGATGCATCTGTTAAGTTCAGACCTCTTCAACAAGGGTCTTGCCACTACCAAGGAAACGTTGGTTAGGGGGGGGGGAGAGGAGTAGCGGTTTGGGGGTCGGTTGGGAGGTCTGGGGTTTTGATGCTCACCTGTCCCAGCAGCTTTCTGAAAAGTTTCTGCAGCAGAATCTGTAGTTCTGTAGGAATTCTGCAGCTTGGGAGATTTTATGCATTTCTGCGGGTAGGTAGCTGCATATTCTGCAGTTCAAATAAACCTGCAGCATTCTGCAATTCTGCAATGAATTCTGCAGTTTGGGAGTGAAACTGCAGAATTCTGCAATTCTGCAACAAATTCTGCAGTTTGCAAGGAAATTGCAGAATTCTGCAATAAATTCTGCAGTTTGCAAGGAAATTGCAGAATTCTGCAATAAATTCTGCAGTTTTGGAGGAAACTGCAGAATTCTGCAATTCTGCAATAAATTCTGCAGTTTGGGAGTGAAACTGCAGAATTCTGCAATTCTGCAATAAATTCTGCAGTTTGGGAGTGAAATTGCAGAATTCTGCAATAAAATTTCAACACAACAACAGCTGGAGTTCAAAGTGATATGGACTTCTTCTTCTTCTTCTTCTTTTGGTGTCCATTCTCCCAGTTCGCCACTCTTCTGGGGAGCAGCACTTGCATGTTTTGTTTTCTTGTGGATTAGTCATCGTTCTACCACTCTGCTCGGCCAATTCTCAATCAAATTTCACTCTGAAAAAAGTTGCGGGTACCCTGCAACCAGGTCTATTGACTGAAGTTGACAGTGTTTGTCTGTTGTTGTTTCTTTTTTCCGTACGACACGTTTTTCGGCGATCGGTCAGCTCGCAAAAATGCATTTTGCGAGCAGAGCGATTGCCGAAAAAAGTGCCGTACGGCAAAAAGAAACAACGACGGACAAAGGCTGACAACTGTAGTAAATAGACCTGGTTGCAGGGTATCCACCACTTTTTTCAGAGTGAAATTTGGTTGAGAATTAGCCGAGCAAAGTGGCAAAATGTCCATAGAGGTTTATTTTGATGCAGCAGTTTGTAAAATGACATTTTTGCGAGCTTACCGATCGCCGAAAAAAGTGCCGTACGGCAAAAAGAAACAACGACAGACAAAGACTGACAACTGCAGTAAATAGACCTGGTTGCAGGGTATCCACCACTTTTTTCAGAGTGAAATTTGGTTGAGAATTGGCCGAGCAGAGTGTCAAAACGTCCATAGAGGAATAGAGGTTTATTTTGAAGCAGCCCCCCCAACTCGACCCCAGAACTGCTACCCCCCCCCCCCCCAACCAACGTTTCTTGGGTAATGACAAGTCCCTTGTACCAATAAAGGTTCACAAATACTGAATGAATTCTGCAATAAATTTGTTCTGCAGAATTTATTGCGGATTGCAGAATTCTGCAGTTTCCTGCCAAACTGCAGAATTTATTGCAGAATTGCAGAATTCTGCAATTTCCTCCCAAACTGCAGAATTTATTGCAGAATTGCAGAATTCTGCAGTTTCCTCCCAAACTGCAGAATTTATTGCAGAATTGCAGAATTCTTCAATTTCACTCCCAAACTGCAGAATTTATTGCAGAATTGCAGAATTCTGCAATTTCACTCCCAAACTGCAGAATTTGTTGCAGAATATGCAGGTGGAGGAAGATATTTAAATGTGCTTTTTTGCAGAACTGCAGAATTCTGCAATTTTTTTTTGCAGAACTGCAGAATTCTGCACTTTTTTTTAAACTGCAGAATTCTGCACTTTTTTTGCAGAACTGCAGAATTCTGCAATTTTTTTGCAGAATTCTGCAATTCCTTTGGAAACTGCAGAATTCTGCAGTTTTTTTGCAGAACTGCAGAACTGCAGAACTGCAGAAAGAAATTATACACTCCTCATAGGGCCACACAAAAAAATGGCGGCGCAAATCAGTCTGATCTGCCCAGCGCTAGCCATTAGAGAGGATGTTCATAACTCTAATATATCTTTAGTTAATACAGTGAAATTTCTTGGTATTCATTCAGACTCTCATATTTCTTGGCAATGTCATCTAAACTACATTAGAAAGAAAATATCTAAAGGTTATGGGATCGTAAATAAAGTTAACAAGAAATTCTTTTTAAAAAAAGAATTGTAGGGACCTTTGTGTGAAATATGAGGTTTCTTTAAACACATATTTTATTTTCCAAATATGCAATTGATTTCCTATGTATGTATAGTCACATCTATACCTCCAATGTACCTACTGTGATTTGACAAACCTACTGCATGTTACCTCATGATTGGACATGCCTAATTATAGTTGTTATAAATATTTTTAGTCATAAAAAAAATTCTATAGCATCAAACTAATTCTTGCTTGCTTATTAGGATTATTACTCTTTTCATAAGCTTGTGAACATCATAGGAGTAGTGAGAAGTTGAATATCTAATGTTTTCATACAGTGAGTTTGTACACTTCTATTATATGATCCCAAATTTCATAAACTTAGGCTATATTTGACCAATTTCCTGAAGGAATTCTCTATCTATCATTGTATCTATGAGATATGCTTCAGGTGTGCTTTGGAGATGGTCCCCAATCATCCAACCATGACCAGTTGACCCCATTGTCATGGTTGAGTGGCTGCTGCCTCTCTGGTGTAGCTACTGTGTATCAAGAGGGTGCAACATATACTTGATTTGTAAATTGTACTCACAGATACCTCCTCTGTGGCTTGAGTATCCTCCTAATATTGGAGGTCAATTAGGAGGGTACTCCTGCTATAGGGAAAGTATCTCTGCAAGTCCAACTTGCCTGTGGCCCCCTCCAGAAACTTAGAAGCTCCACCACTGCAGTACACAATAACTGATGACAAATTTCGCTTGGTTGGGTATTTTTGTCCCTTTAGTTAGGGACCTTCAATGTTAAGTCTTTCATCATTTGGAGCTTGTAACGTAGATCTGAGATGGTCCCTACAAAAAACCACTTAACAAAAATACCTTAAATACACTTTATTACTGTTTTATCTATCCTTACTGAACTTAAGCCCCGTTCACACCTTGGGGATTTGTAATTGACAGTGGTCTGCGTCAGGCAAACTGGCCTGACACAAACTGCACACTGCCTGACACAGACTGGACGTGGACTACTGTCAATTAGAGACGCAGCATTACCCAAGGTAGACGCTGGCTACTGAAGCGTGACCTCGGCAATCACAGAGTGGACGTGGGGTCCAGAAAAAAAATTGGGCTGGTCGAAATTTCTTGGGTGAGCCCTCACTGGGGCCAAACGGATGGGGCAACTGCAGTCGCCCCATCTTTCAAGATGGAGGATGGAAATCAAGCAGTGGCAATTCTGCTTCGTTTTCTCATAAAATTACTTTCTGCTCCCTCAATAATAGATGTGCGTGGTCTAAAATCTGAAATAGTAGCCTACTGCAGTACAAGATGTTGTCTATTTCTTGTCAATTGCTTTAAATTGAAGGGTTGTGGAATCGGCGGGATGGGGAAACTCTATTTGCCAACTTTGAAAAGATGGGGAAACTCATTTCATGAGATGGGGCAACTGATAAATTGATTGATTAACTTTGCTTGTTTCTAGTGTAGTAGAGTTGATAAAATTGCACCAGAGATGTTAGAAGTAACCAAGTGAGTCACTGAGTCAAAAACGGTCAAATAATAAGTTGGCATCTAATGTATATGACCTATCGTGGTTCCGCATAATTTACGCTACTAAATTTGCAGCTCATGCATGCTATCAGATGTGTTTGTCCTGAACCAACCTGTTATCAGATAGTATGGATAAAATAACTGACAACTGATTTTTAGGGATCACTGGATTATTAAGAGTTATTTATTGGAAAAAAAAAAAAACGGAAATTCATAAACTCTGTAGGATTCCTACTCGTTTCAATGCAGTTTGATGGGTGGATGGTTGATGATTGGGAATTTACATCCTGTATTTATGTAGGGGAGACCGGGGTAAGTTGTGTCATTTTGTGCTTCAGGGTGATTTTCTTAAAAACCAAAGCTTAATCATGTAATCTGAATTTCTGAAAATCAGATGCCAGCCGACTTTCTCTGGTTTGATGAAACTGGCTACAGCCGCAGATTTGTGTCAATTTCAATCAATTAGAAACACTTTGACAAGCACAGTTCTAAGTTATCCAGAAGTGCAATTAAGATATATCACTGATTGTCTTGGGCCATCTTGGTGGCAGTTGCAATTCACACATCTTCTCAATATCAATAAGTCATGCTAACTTCTGAGAAGATATTTCATTAATTCGCAATTCAGTTAACTGTATCTTAAAGTCATTTTAAATAATTGTCTCGTCTGTAGTTAATTTTATATTGTGCAATAATAGTCTAGTCATTATATGAAAATATAGGGTGCAACCCGGAACAAATTGCAACAGAAATGGTTCCAGTGGTATTTGGTCCCTAAATATGTCAAGAAAGACATACTAAAAGTCATGGAAAATCCAAATGGTGGAACACCCCCAAATTAGCATAAATCCAAGATGGCCGCCATAAAAATCAGGTTTTTTGCAAATAACTCAGAAACTATTAGATATAGACCCCATATGTGTATGAAACTTTACATAAACTTGGGTATTACGGACATTTTGATGCTATTCCCATGTCTCTATCTCTAATAGTTCTCAAGATATAGCAAATTAAAATATCTCTGATTTTGCAAAAAATAGCTGTAAATCGCCAAAGATGTCATTTAAGAGTCTTGATTCTGAATACTTGAAGTACGACTTTTACTGTACCTATTAGGGATAAAAAAGTAATAACTTGTGTTTAATTTAAGACCCCAATCATGTCTCTACCTCTCTGCCATCCCCTATTATGCCATATTTTGCATTTGGAAGTCTTCTCTTGAAATTCTATTTATTTGCTAAAATTGGCATTTTATATGAAAGAAAGTGCTCATTTTGGGTCTGAAGTGTACGGAATATTGTGAGTATGCAATTTAGCCTATTCTGAATTACTACATGTTTAATGCAAGACATTATTTAACTAAAATTACTGATTTATCAGCAAGAGATTCTGACCAAAACAAATTTTTCCATACCGCATAAATTATCATCGATTTGCGTCACGAGCGTCAATCTTCAAAAGTTTACCGGCAATTTGTGAAGCAACTATTTACTTCTCTGAAACATATGGCATACCATTTTAAAGCTCTTAGAGAGATCTATCATCTATCTATCATGTGAGAATCGCACCTGTAACCAGTGATGTATTCAAGGCCGGGACATCAGAGACCAAGGCATCAGCCTCCAAAACTGAGACCGAGGCCGGCCTCGAGGACCTGCAACGTTGGCCTAAAGACTCCCGGGACCACAGGAAGACGAAGGATTTGGCACTGAGACCGAGCCAAGTCTGAGGTCTTCAAAATATGGCCCCGAGACTGGCCACGAGACCATCAACTGAGCCTCTAACCCTAACTGAAGTGTGCGAATTGCAAAATTGGCCTGATATACATGACATGAGTGAAGGCCTGTTTATTGGACAGCTTTTGGAGTGTGTCCTGCTCATTCACTGAAGTCTGTGTAAATAAGGTATAAAAATGTAAGTTAATACAAGTTTCAAGATTAGAATTGATATTTCTATATATGCAGCTTTGCAAAATAATATTTCAGGAAAAATCAAGGCTTGTACAGAATCTCAATATACAAAGTGAAATTCTGGGACGAAGTGATAGACTAGTCTCCTAATTGACAAAAGTTAATTACAAACACGAAGAGACCACACTACAAACTGAAAAGGTTTAATATGGTAATAGTCAGGAGTAAAGGGTTATCCATAGACTAACAGAACCTGTTGGTTGTTGCTTTCAGTGAAGTAGTATTTTTTTATTTGGAACCGCTTCATCAGTAGTTTCAAGACTTTTAGATATATGTATTTTTGCCAACAACTCCGTATCTTAATTAGATCCAGAGCAGAATTATAATCATTGCAGAAGCTGCTTTTTATCAGGCTGGGCTATATTAGTTCTATGAGTTTCAAGTGCAAAGTGAGGTACGTCATCAGTTTCTGTGTTGAAATGCTTCTGAACATAGTTCTGCGCAAATGGAAAGGTTTTTATAAGCAGAAAGAAAGCGGGCGGCTGCACAGCAGCAGACCCTTGGCTTTCAGCAGCTTTTCTGCCAAGAAGTTCGAATTCATTGTATTTATAAATATTTATAGTGTAAATATATCTCACCATATTTGATTAATAATATTGGTATAAAGCAAACAGCAGAAAAACGTTTATTGAACCACGTCCAAAATTGACTGAAACGTGAATGGAGACTTGTGTTAATTTTTAGCAATTTTTACCTTTATTTGTCGAAATTTCTTCAATTTGAACCTGTTGATATGACAAATGTATGCACACCATCATATAACACACTCTTTTAAATATTTATTTTTGTTCATATTCAATAGCTGAGTATGAAATTAGACGGAAAATTGTGAGGAAATGGGTATTTTCTTATTTTGTGCATTTTAAACTTGCCATATCAATGCAAAAATTTGCATTCAACAATAGAAAGGTCATAAACGTTACTTCCTAATAAGGTTAAGTTTAATAATTGTTTAAGTTTATCATTTAGTCATTGTCTTTAATTTTTGAGAGCCAAAAATTCTAAAAATATGTCCAAAATCTGTAATTTGTTCAGTTTTTGTATTCTTATCAAAATTTCATTAATGACATGCCTCTCAAAATGAGCTTAGTAAATCAAAAACGTGTAATTTAGACATCTAAATGCAAAATTTATTATTAGGACCCTGCTTCTAATTGTGTCACCTATTATTATATAACTTACGTATATACTTAGTTTACACAGAATTCAGTGATTAGGTTAGACAAAGCCAATGAACAGGCCTTCACTTATGTTATGCAAATTAGGTCAATTTCGCCCTTTCACACTTCTGTAAGGGTTAGAGGCTCAGTTGAAGGTCTCAAGGCAGGCCTCAGACCCATATTTTGATAGTATCAGCCTTGGCGCGGTCTCGATTCAAAATCCTTGGTCTTGCCTCAATCTGGGCTTTGGGCCAGTGTTGGAGGTACTCAGGGCCGGCCTCGAGGCACGTTTAAATGGCCTTGGTCTCAGTCTCGGAGGCTGATGCCTTGGTCTCTGATATCCCAGCCTAGACTACATCACTGGTTACAGGTGCGATTCTCACATGATATATAGATGATAGATCTCTCTAAGTGCTTTAAAATGGTATGCCATATGTTTCAGAGAAGTAAATAGTTGCTCCACAAATTGCCGGTAAACTTTTGAAGTCCTGGCCGCTGATTGACGCTCGTGACGCAAATCGATGATAATTTATGCGGTATGGAAAAATTTGTCTTGGTCAGAATCTCTGGCTGATAAATCAGTAATTTTAGTTAAATAATGTCTTGCATTAAACAAATAGTAATTCAGAATAGGCTAAATTGCATACTCACAATATTCCGTACACTTCAGACCCAAAATGAGCACTTTCTTTCATATAAAATGCCAATTTTAGCAAATAAATGGAATTTCAAGAGAAGACTTCCAAATGCAAAATATGGCATAATAGGGGATGGCAGAGAGGTGGAGACATGATTGGGGTCTTAGATTAAGCAAAAGTTATTCCTTTTGTATCCTTAACAGGTACAGTAAAAGTCGTACTTCAGGTATTCAGAATCAAGACTCATAAATGACATCTTTGGCGATTTACAGCTATTTTTTTAAAAATCAGAGATATTTTAATTTGCTATATCTTGAGAACTATTAGAGATAGAGACATGGGAATAGTGTCAAAATGTCCGTAATACCCAAGTTTATATTCAAGTTTCATACACATATGGGGTCTATATCTAATAGTTTCTGAGTTATTTGCAAAAAACCTGATTTTTATGGCGGCCATCTTGGATTTATGCTAATTTGGGGGTGTTCCACCATTTGGATTTTCCATGACTTTTAGTATGTCTTTCTTGACATATTTAGAGACCAAATGCCACTAGAACCATTTCTGTTGCAATTTGTTCTAGGTCATTTCACAGAATGACTAGACTATAAATAATTGTATATAATTTCTCCATACTTTGGGACTTGAACAAACCATATGTAAACAAAGTATACAAATCATGCTTCAGGATTGCATTTAAAATCCAGATAGATAGATAGATAGATAGATAGACAGCCCATCTCCCTTGGTATCAGAGCGAGGTGATCCCGGGGAGGTGATGCCCTCAGGGCATCTCGGATTCGGACTGGCGGGCCTTCGGACTTGCGGGCCTCAGAAGACGATCGTGAGGTATGCCCCGAGGGCACCTCAGACTCAAGATGCCCTGAGGGCACCTCGGAATGATGGGCCCTCGGAGGGACTGGCCTTCGGACTCGGGGGCCCACGGACTCGCGGGCCCGCGATTTTGCGGGCCCTCGGACTCATAGGGTGTCACCGACACAACTCACCCCAATCCAAATGACACAACTTACCCAAAATAGATTTTCTGGAGAAAACTGGTTGTCAAAAATAAACCAACAATGCAAGATTAAGTCTCAGTGGCGGATACAGGGGGGAGGCCTAGGGGGCCTGGGCCCCCCCTAGACCACCAAGATTAATAATATTTAGCATTTTGAAGAAAAATTGTGATAACACGAGCCCGCGAATGCCGAAACACGCCCGGCCCCCCCCTAGACTACCGTGTCTGGATCCGCCACTGAGTCTAACAACACGAAAGCTAGATATACAGACAGACAAATTCTTTATTTACATGACCTGTGTAAAAAAATACACAGGGACATCATCTTGTTACCAAGACTAAGTGACTAGGAAACAAGAATGTCTGTCTTGGGCAGCACAACTTACCCTATGGCACAATTTAACCCGGTCTCCCCCACTTGATAGGCAAATGGGCCCCGATATTGGATCTCTCCTTTTTACTGCTCTTCGACGTCCCCACACACAAAAAAACTATTTTCGGAAACATCCGCCATTTTATAGGCTTGTACATTGTGAATTGGGGCTGGTTATCCGAGGTCCATAACATTGTTAAATCAGCTTGACAACAGTGGATTAGCTCCACCGGGTCCACATCTGTACCTTATCTGTTGATCCCACAAGTTTTACGAGACACACCTGTGATTAATCCTGATATTTTGCCCGATGGAGACTGTCTGGCCGATTCCCGCCACATTTTCGCCGCTTCGCTGGGCCATAACTGAAGACATACATCGTCAATCGACAGGATGATGATGGTAATCCACAGTAAACATTCCATTTAAGGCTTGGGGACGCAAATTTGTAGTGTTTTCAATGGATTAAAAGTGCCCGGAATACCAGCTCCACTGACTCAGCCATGGTACAAAATAGAGGCATGTTCCTAGAAAAAGTTTATTTTTGCACGGCGACGTCAGAGAGCTGAAAAAAGGAGGGTTCCACTATCTCGGCCTATTAGGCCCTAAAAAACTTTCTGCCCCAAAAAGTCTATGTAGGCCCAGATGACCTGGGAAGAGCTGAATAAGCCTGGATTCAAACCCTGGACCTGGCAGCCCAGCACGCAAAATAAACTAATATTTAGACTATTTCAAAGCATTTTCTACTTCAAAAGATATTGCATGCAACTCTATGAACTTGTGAATTTATTAAAGCGATTAACTAAGCGAAACAAGAAAATTTATTATTTTTTTGTCTTGTGTGAAACATGCAGAGGCACCAAACAAAAAAATTTAATTGTTTTATTTTATTGTGGTTCCTGCATTATTTTTCTTGGGGATATGGCACTGCAGTGTCCAATAGAAAGCTAAAATTGGGGGAAAGTAGCATTGAATTAACTTCAGCTTGCTTGAGTTTCCCCATCTTTCTAATCATTCAAATGTGAGTTTCCCCATCCCCGGGAATGAGTTTCCCCATCCCGCCGAAATTGAAACCTGCTAATTTACGATATAAAAGACTTTTTTCCAGTCAGTTCAGGACACTGGTCGAATTTCTATAGCCAACAGAACATTCCCATTCACTTTCCCATCGTCATTATGCTTGGAAATACTTAAATGAGCATGCTTCAGCTCAGCTGGATTTGCGTCCGCCATATTGAAAGATGGGGCAACTGCAGTTGCCCCATCCGTTTGGCCCCAGTGAGGGCTGCGTCAAAAAGATCACAAGCTGGACACACATGCATCGTATACTGGGCACACTGTATACGTGCGTCTGACGCACGTAGCTTTTGAGACTTTAATGAACAGTTTTCTGTCGCCAAGGAAACATGAATGAGACGGCCGCATACTTTGCGTCCTGCTCGTGTTAAGTCCACGTGCACTCAGTCAGTTGCTAAGCAATGTCGCGTCTTACTGCCGTCTTATTCCCGCCTTGTGTGTGTCGACATGGCGACGCTATTGTGTCTCAGTGTGACAGAGAGGCTGAAGTGAAACAGTTCCATTTGTGACGTCATCAGAGTTAATCAGCTCATCGCAAAGTGCACGATCCCTAGACCCAGACTGGTGTCCAGTCGTGACAGGTGCTGTCAAGGTTGAGCGCACCCTGTAGCTAGCGATTTTGCAGTGCTTTGACGTACAGTAATCCCAACTGAAAATCGCACAGATGTGAACCAGGCTTTACTGCATAGAAATTTGGGGAAGCGCTGCTGCTGTTCATCTGGACCCTTTATTTAAGATACAAAAAAATACATTAGAATTATTTCTAACTCCCATTATTTAGCCCACACAGCCGAATTATTCACTCAGTATTCTATTCTTCCTTTATCCAAGTTATATGTTTATCATGTTCTCTTGTTTATGTATAAAATTGACCATAAATTACTGCCACCATTATTCTCGAATATGTTTTCCTATAATACATCTATACACAGACACAATACTAGATCATTTAATAACTTCCATACTCCAAGTATGCGCTTAACAACTTGTCAAAAATCTTTGAAATTTATGGGTGTAAAAATTTGGAATTACTTTATTTCTTTGATCAGTAATTGCCCTGTTTTAAATTCTTTTAAAAGAAAGAACAAACAATATTTAGATATTAATAATTTACCAGATTTCCTGTAAAGTTCCTTTTTTGTCTTTAGAACCATGATAGTACATGTACCTGAATATGTTGTCACTTAAATTTTATATTCTCCTTATCCAAACATAAAAGTGCTGACTCTCTTGGGTCCATGTCTCAGGCATAACTCTGTCCCTGTTCTCATCACACTCATCAAATGTTGCATGTGCCACATCATTGACATTTACTTTGTTTTGCAATAGTAACTGTACTTAAATAATTCCTACCTTCTTTAAAATACACCTTCATTTGACACCTTTCCCTCCAACTTTTGATCAATGTGCAGAACTGGCTCATATGCCTTCTGTCACCCTATCCAGGTGGCAGCAGGGGCCAGGCACACTGACAACTGCTGCCACCACAATATGCCCATAAATACACTGTACAAAGTGCATTTTGTTTTTACAGCCCAATCTGACATTTTCCATCAACAGACATAACCATTAGATTTGCATTTTATGCCAACTGTTTCATATTAAAATGTTCATTTATGCTTATCAATTTGGACCACCATGGCCTCCTTCAGACCTTCACTGTCATACTCAGGCACATACATCCTACCCTAAATGGCTCAAATGCCTGCTTGCAACGGGATTTCTAGTGAAATAATATTAATGCTATAATTTGTTCTATAATTAGTCCTAGTCTTTTTGTTATTGTTAAAAAAAACAAGATATAATTTTTGTTATTGTTGCTGTTAATGCATGTTTATGATGTTCTCCCTATAATTTGAAAAACTCAATTTATGTATGCATTATTGGGAAAAATATGTCCACCAGACATCTGCCCCTAGACGTAATTTCTTATTTTATTGTTTGTATGTATGTATGTATGTTTACATCTAGAATAAAGAAATTGAAATTGAAGAGCCCATCAGTTGGTCATGCAGAAATTTATGGTAGAAATGATGTTGCCAAAACGTGAATACAATGTACACTGCATACTTCTGACCGATAAGCAATGGTCCGCATTTTCTTTGTATTTATAATAATATAATTAAGAATTTGTATAGAGCTGGTACCAGTAAGACTTGACCAGCACTCTAAAAAATGTCGGGACAAAATTGGTTTTTTAGATTCAAAATGGTTTTTTGAAAAACCAAATTTCAATGCAAAACCAACATGGATTTTTTAAAAAATCCATGTTGGTTTTTTGCATTGAAATTTGGTTTTTCAAAAAACCATTTTGAATCTAAAAAACCAATTTTGTCTGAAATTTTTTAGAGTGAGCGAATCTTGTGTTTTTCAGGGATCCATTGTGGTGTACCAGATACTCCTCCCCACTCATCGAAATCTGGAAGCACCTATTATTACAGCTACACAGTAACATATTCTTGCAGCACTGGATACACTCTGACATCCGGATCATCCACCAGGACTTGCCAACTGAACACGACGTGGAGTGGTACCCCTCCTGTATGCTCTGGTAATTATACTCTTGCACATAAATATGGGATACTTTTTTGGAAAAAATGTGTCGAAAAAAAGGGTAAATTCAGAGTTTCAATGTTAGCAAGGTCCATTGTAAAGGTCAAGTTATCTTCTTTCATCACTCTTTTAAAGCCTCAACCAATTTTTTTGTATGAATTTTTTATTTTTGGTTGAAAGCACCACACAGTTTTAAACTGTGGCATGTTCTTCCCTTTAACGATAATTGGAAGCAGTTAAATTTAATCAGACCATCATGTGCTCCAGCAGAAGTTGCTGAAGGTAACCATTTTAATGGAATATGTTGAAGTATTCCATATTTATGAGAAACGGTGTATATAATAGACAACAAATTACAAAGCATCTAATAATGTAATATAGTCCCATCTTTTTCTTCCTAGCATTTGCAGTGGTCTGTAACAAAACTACCATCTTGGCGACCTCCATTTTGTTTTGGCGATTCAAAATGGCTGACTGGGGGAAGAACTCCCAGTTCTGTCAAAGAATGGACTAATTAGTTGTTTGGCAAGATAGCTTTGCCTGAAGGCCTATCTTGATTAAAATTCATCATTCACTTCACTTCCAATTAAGTTTGCAAACAACTTGTGTCATTCTCAAAATGATTAAAAGACACATTTTTGACTGCCATTGAAATAGGATTGAGGTTTCCGATAACTTTCCATGTTTATAAATTATACCTGAAAGGCTGAAACTGTAAAGGATTTCATATTTCAGTTGTTGACTGTGGAGACCCGGGAGCAAGCCCTAATGTCGTAAAGAGTGGAACGAATTACACATATCAATCAGTCGTGACATTCAGCTGTGC
The DNA here is from genome assembly GCA_026936325.1 of Platynereis dumerilii. Lineage (NCBI taxonomy): Eukaryota > Metazoa > Annelida > Polychaeta > Phyllodocida > Nereididae > Platynereis > Platynereis dumerilii. Next base: position 9,957,167 of record JAPTHN010000008.1, read on the forward strand.
CTACGGATATACTCAGAGCTCAGGATCTACAAGCCGATCATGCTCTTCCTCAGGCTCTTGGAGTGGGAGTGTTCTGACGTGCACAGGTATGTACTATCGCACGGTGCCCTATTTTCGTCAGGTGTTCACTTAAAGCAGTTTTCACAGCCATACCATCACTATGGCAACTATAGTGAGTTCTGATGAACTATTGTTTTGCAAACATTTTTAAAAAAAGAAGTGGCATGCACCAATTTATGAGGTTTTGTGAGCAACAATTCATTCTAAAGACATTTTGACCGATAAAAGGACAGTACACTCTAAGAAAAAAAGGTGCGTAGGGTGGAGTGAAACACCTACAGGGTTGATGTAAAAATTTATGAGGTGCATCGTGCAACAGAGGTGACAAGGTGCATCAGCAGCATCACACACGTGTATGAGGTGTATAACATATCGAGGGTGCATCAGAGTGACACAGGGTGCTTCACCCCTTGAAGCACTCTGTGTCACTCCGATGCTCCCTAAATGTATGATTCATGGATAACGGATGCTTCAACCACAATTCCGTTGCCACTGGCAGGCTTCCAAGACCCACGGTCAAATCAGTGCTAGCAATCAGGGCTTGGTTAGGAAACCCTGAGTTACAAGGAACAATGCTGGGAAAATCTAGTACACTTCTGCTGAGTACCGACCAGATCTCTGGGTGCTGTCCGAGTTGCCTGAATCCCAATTAAGCGTCGGTCTTATGCACAACTAGGCAACAGCAAATTCTCTGATTTTCACAGCACAACAATTTCCAAAAATGAACATTTATGCCTCTTGTGTCATGGATATGCAACCAAACTTTATGATTTTAGTTTCAATGAACTGCAGATTTTTAATAGCACACAACTGTGAGAAAATGTTGAGATTTCTAGTCTGTACTAATCATATTGATGTTAGTTGGCTTTATTGTGCACATTTGAAGCTCAAACAAATGGGACATTCAAAATATGCAAAAGAAGGATAAGTCACTTTGGCTTACTTGTGCATCCGGGAAAAAGGTGTGCCTGCTTGTGAATCAGTGCACAACCAGGACATAATATTCTGGCCACAAGGAATTAGCAAGTTATGTTTATGCACAACTAGGACATAGTACTTTAGCCCAAGATTATGTTTATGCACAACTAGGACATAGTACTTTCGCCCCTTCTAGTTGGCTCCAATTTCAAAATGGTTGTTGCACAACAAGGACATGTAACAACCAAAGTAATGGCAATTAATGACTTTACACACTAAATTCAATCCATATATTTGTTGACATATAATGATGCTATCAGGATGATATTTATACATCCAGATGTCTTAGGTGACCTAAGTTAAGTCCTTAATTTTCTTAAAAACGCCGTTATGCGCAATAAAGCCAAAATACTTTCACCTAGTTGTGTGTAAGACCGACAAGAATATCATACCCAGTAGGGTGTCCCAGAAAAAAACAATGTCCTAATTTTTGATGGGGCGCCCCCTCATTTTGTGATATAACCTATAAAAAGGACCTATGAAAAATATTAAAGCATTTCAACATGATTAACTGGTGCCTCAAGAGCCTTGAAGTTTAGTCGTTTTTGCTCATTTTAGACGATTTTTGCAATACGCGGTTCTCTATAATTTTGTCAATTTGTATCATACAACATTCTAAGCGCCATGGTTGGAAAATTCTCAAAAAACCTTCAATTTGCATACCATATCAATGGTCTACAATAATTACATGACTCCTATCAGCTCTCCAGCTGACACTTATATTATACGAAATTGTTTTAGAGTGATCAAACCTAAAAAAATTATATAATTATTTCATTTCACTGCCAGCTGTTTTTATCTCAATCTACAAATGGTAGGATGACCATCTATAACTTTTTAAGATATTTTTGTTCATGAAAATGTCTGCTTTATTAGCCCTACATGTTTATCATAAATCTTGTCAAAAGAGCTGAAAATGTCGGACGGGACAGTTAAATTTCATGTTATATCTTCATCAGATTTGATTCAGCATACCATCAGTATACCAAGAATTGTACCATATAAACAGAAATTTTATTATTTTTAATGTTTTGTCACTTATGTGATCCTTAAGCCCATTTTGGGTTGATATAATTTTTTTAAATGATAAAACTTTTCAAAAGAGCCGAAAATCGATGGACTTGTTACATTATTTGTTATATCTTCACCAGTAGGCCTATTGATTCGGCACTCAAACAAAAACATTCTTTTCTGCCAGTTGGTGTGATTCTCAGGTTGACTGTTTCTATAATTCCTAAAACAAGTTTGGCTCATGAAAATGCTTGCTTTATGAGCCATGTAGTTTTTATGGTACATCTGGTTAAAAGCACTAAAAATATCAGATGGGGCTGTTATATTTTATATTTTATCTTCATCAGATTTGATTTAGGAAACCAAGAGTGGTACCATATAAATGTATGAACAACAATTTTGTTGTTTTTCATGTGTTATCATGTAAGTTGTCCTGAAGTCAATTCTGATGATATAAATATTTTTTAAGTGATAAATCCAGTCAAAGAAGCTGATATGAAGATATCAGATTGACTTGTATATTTTGTGTTATATCTTCATAGGATCACAATTTATTCAGTATACCAAGAAAAAATGTATTTCACTGCCAGCTGATGTGATTATCAATCTACAAATGGCAGGAAGACCATATATATAATTTGTAAAACAAGTGCCATTTATACAAATGAAAGGCGACATATGTGTGAAAGAGTTGAAAATAATATCAGATGGGCAGGGCCGGATTATCCATAGGGCACAGTGGGCACTGTGCCCAGAGCCTCACATTACAAGGGGGGCCTCACAATGTTATGAAAAAGAGGATCACAAGTCAAGGGACAGGGCACCCCGCGCTTTTACAGAGACATACAATATCCAACGTCAATAGTCTACGCGGGCCTTGAAGGCACCCCTAAACATTGGTGTTCTGTCCTTCAAACAACAATTGACTGTCAAGTTTGTAAGCAATACATATTAACTAATCATTCACTTGTCAAAAAGGAATCGCATGCCATTTGAAATCTTCAGTTTCCTCAGTGTAAGGCCAGGGTTTATTTCTAATAACCAAAAGAACTGACACATTTCTTCCATCTTTTTCACAGGGGCCTCTGATACCCCTGCCTCTGCTTTTCTTTTGCACAAGGGTTTCATAATGATCATAGATAATGAGACAGTGTTGACACGAATCAAAAGAATATAATTAGATTTCGTTGTAGGCATACAGTTTACATGGTGTGTCTCAATTTACGCCTTCTGACTTCTGAGCATGAATAGAGAGGGGTCTCTGAGATCCATGTGGTCTGCTTGTGCAAAACAAAAACAGTGTACGCTAGGGAGGGTTGAAGGCAGGGCTGTTAACAGGTACTTGAGTACTTAAGTACTTCGGTACTTAAGTACAATTTCTTGAGTACTTGGAATGTACTGGGTACTGGAAGTACTGAACCCAAAAGTACTGTACTGGTACCCAGTACTTTGCAAAAAGTACTTGAAATTTTAAGTACTTTTTAAGTACATTTAAGTACTTTCAGTGAAAGAAAAGCCAACATGACAGCTTACAAGACATGTTGAGTGAAGTGTCAATATTTTCCAAGACAATTTGTGAATAAATAACATTTCATAAAATCATAAATTTCATATAGTCTGTTATAAATGTTACTTTATAAAAATAATACTTTTCAATAATTGAATTTATATAATAAATAATCAAAAAATAATTATTTATTTTGGCTCTTAGAAGAGATATATATATGGAATACAGTTTCATTGGATATAGCAGAAATATGGCAATTGGACTGTGCAGACCTATAGCAATTAGTCAATTTCAATTTATGCTATTGAAGAACTCATACTTAAACCAAAGAAAATTAGAAATGTGATTGCAATTAGACAGGACATGACAGAGTCACTATCTGAGTAATCCAACTTGCTGAACTAGCATCTCAGTTCTGCAGTAAATATGTAAACAACATTTATATAATTTTCATTTAATATAGGTAAAGTTACTTTGATTATCAAGAAATAATTGATCCATAATGTATTAATTCTGTTTCACTCACTGAATTTGTTTGGTTAACCTTTCAAAAGTTATGAAAATGAATATGGTTATGATAATTATTTGAGAAATAACTTTTATTTCATGATGCATCATGTTGAAAGTATGCTGCATACATGAATAAATTCAGTAATTATTCAATCAATTTCAATGCCATCTTTTGGAGGGGTTTTCCATGTTCATTGAGGCATGTATGTGTGAATGCATTGGCCTATTGTCTTTAGCAAAGAAATTGGGTCACTGCATGTACCTGACCTTGTACACAGGTGTGAGAATTACCCTCTTTACAATTGGACAGGGAACTTCACAATAGAATGTCAATTTTCATCCATTGCTTGCTTAAACATAGTCCTAATCTGTGTCAGTTAAATATCAATTTTTCAAAACTAATTTGATCAATAGTAATAAATATTTTATTCATTAATACCCAATAACCCACTAATTTTCTGGGTGTCTAATAAAGACCCAGTGATTAAAATCTGAATATCTTATTCTGACTAGTTCCTTAATTTGACAAGCATTCAAAATATCACAGTCTGGGGCAGATCCAAGTTGCCCATTTTTTGCAATATTATTAATGAAGTTCCTACTTTCTATCTATCTATCTATCTATCTATCTATCTATCTATCTATCTATCTATCTATATATATATATATATATATATCTTTTTATCTATCTATATATCTTTCTATCTATCTATCTATCTATCTATCTATCCAATCTACCTATCTATCTATCTGTCCTTAGCCTCATTACCGTGTCCTCCTCCTGTCCCAATTAGCCTACCAAGTGCATAAATACAGGACTAAAGCCCCAATCATCCATCCATCCATCTGTCTATCCATCTATCAATTTATCCATCTATCTATCTATCTATCTGTCTAATGAAACTGTATTCCATGAATATCCCCATTTGCTTGAAATAGAAACACAAGTTTTTGTTGGTTTATTTAATCTTAATTTTGTTTTTGACAATTGTGATTCAATGTGTGAAACATCAAAAAGTACTGGGTACTGGACTTAAGTACTTTCAAAAGTACTGGGTACTGGAATTAAGTACAGTGATTAAAAAAGTACTGGGTACTGTACTGGGTACTGGGAACATTTGAAAAGTACTGTACTGGACTTAAGTACTTCGAAAAGTACTGATTAACAGCCCTGGTTGAAGTCATGATCATTTTGAATGTACACCATACGAGCATATTTGTATCCGTCTACTTTGATGAAGTTTCTCAGCATTTTTTAAACATTTGCAGTTTTATGCTTTTTGGATTGCCTTCGTTATTAAAATTAGGTAAATAGATGAAACAAATCAGTGACTGCATTCACCCACAGTCCAGCAAAGATTTATTTCAACTATTCCAATTTTACTGAATAGGTACTGATACTCATTAAAAATCATGACAGCCCATATGGTCAATCAGAGAAAATGTGTTATCATGGCCAGAATCTACGACTATAGTGCACGATTTAAACTTTTAATCATTATGCCAGACAGACACAGGCCTGTACTACAAAATGGATTTTGTATGCAAATACTATTACTTTTTCAGCACTGAGTAAGCATGAAGTGTCACACTCATGAGTGCTTTTAGTTGTCTGATTTATCAACATTATCAGCAGTAATAGTTTTAGAACAGTTGTTTTGTCAATGAATATCGCGAGGTTTCAGTGCTGGTGATCTTAGAAATAAATTTCTGTCCTTTTTACGTCATTCATAATGATTATTTCCTAAAATTACATTCTCAAAATTATCGTTGAATTTTAACTTTACGACCACGATGGAAGACGGAGCCTCATTGCTTCATTGTGCCCAGAGCCTCCCAGACCCTAGATCCGACCCTGCTGAGACGGGGCTGTTGTATTTCATGTCATATTTTCTCAGAATTGACTTTAGGAAAACATAAATAATGCCACCTGAAAATAACAAAGTTGTCATTCATATGGTACCACTCTTGGTACGCTGCATCAATTCTGATGAAAATACAACATGAAATATAACCATTTCATCATATATATTCAGCTCTTTTCACAAGATTTTTCTTTAAAACCCATGGCTGATAAAGCAGGCATTTCAATCAGCAAAGTTGTTACAAAAGGTATATATGTCCATCTAGCCATTTGTAGATTGAGAATAAAAAAAATTAGGAGTGAAATTAAATAATTTTTTTAGGTTAAATCGCTCTGAAACACTTTCGTTCATATTAGTGTCAGTTGAAGAGCTGGTAGGAGTTACATAATTATTGTAGACCATTGATGTTGGTATGCAAATTGAAGGTCTTTTTGAGACTTTTCCAACCATGGCACTTAGAATGTTGTATGATACAAATTGACAAAATTATAGAGAACCGCGTATTGCGAAAATCGTCTAAAATGAGCAAAAACGAATAAACTTCAAGGCTCTTGGGGCACCGGTTAATCATGTTGAAATGCTTTAATATTTTGCATAGGTCCTTTTTATAGGTTATATCACAAAATGAGGGGGCGCCCCATCAAAAATTAGGACATTGTTTTTTTTCTGGGACACCCTAATTATTAATACCCAGTTTATCCTGAAATTCACCAGTCTACAGCCTCGCTACTGTAACCTGCCTTCACAGCAGACCGACTTGTCTGTCAGGGGCAATGCAACATTAGTTGAAGAACTGCTAAAAACCAGATATCATACTGATTCATCAGCCGTTCAGAAAACAGTGGCCAAGAGTGGTAAATTTACCATGCACTTGCCTCAGGCAATAGACAGCACAAGCTTGTTCAGACTGAGTAACTTCAATCAAAACAGGAATCATGGATTTTGATTTACACCGAGTGCCAACTTATTATAGCAGCGATGGTTTTTTGCCATATCTCCAAAGGTGTATGGAAAAACTTTGAATCTCGAATGATAATGAGCTGGATATAATCTGGTCATTCCATGTCAATTCAACAACTACCTCCAGCCTCCTACTTGACCCCCTCAGATTAGTCTGAAAAAATCCTAAAAGGTTTCTTCATTTTGGATTTGGATAACTTTGCATGTATAAATAAATATCGTGTACGGCCCAACGTGCCCCAAGGTCCAACTTGACTCAGTCTCTCCTACTAACAATTTTATTTGTTTGGAATAAAAAAAATAAAATAAAATAAATTTTTATCACCCATTTTCATTTAACGAACACAATCCGCTGATAATTATAGGTTATTGAGAGTGAGTGGTCTTCAAAATCTGAATATTTCAGTGTTATAAAAATAACTGATGACTGCATTGTACACGTCTTAATTAGTCAATAAATTTGCCCCGAATGTCAAAAAATTTAAAGAATAGGACAAATCAATTAGTTATTTATCTAAATATAGATTCAAGGTCATATTAGGGGTTAGACTGCATTTCTACTGACACCTTCACAAGAAAAGAAGTATTCAAAATGAAAAACAACGTAGAAAATTCATAATTATGATAAAGAATTCACACAACCCAAACGAATGGGAGTACCACAAAGAAATCAATGTCAATAGTGGCCATCTATATAACCTTGAAATGACACTGGTTTGACATTGGTAACTGACTAACTGCAGTAGAAAACAGTTAAAAGTCAAACATCCCTTCTATCCCATTTACCTTTGCATTCACAGAGGAGCAATATTTTTCCAAGAAGTGTTCAAAGTTTATGGTAAGCAGTTGATGAGAACAGAGCCAACAGAAGTCAAGACTTTAGACATTTATTAAGAGATTGGACCCTCTCTACATGCATAAGAAGCAACATCAGTAAACTCTTTTAGAATTTACATGCAGCACCTGACAGGCAACTGCCCTTAGGTGGAACAACTGCCCTGAAAAGCCTCTATTGTCACTTGGTATTATTCGTTTTAGAATATCAATAGTATTAACGCCAGAAACAGAGGCCCAAAATTTGGAGTTTAAACATGAAAGAACTGAATTTATGCATGGCCATGAATGATGCCAGTCTATTTACAGCTGGTGCGGTTGGCAATGAAGGGAATGGGGTCAGTCTGGCAGAAGATAAAACTTAAATCATTGACAAATTTTACTCCATTGATGACTACAATATGTAAGATGAGTCTTCCTCCTGTCCAAACAAGCACACAAAGTCCACGAGATCCCCACACATGACAAGCTCATGATATAACAGTCTTTCTTTTGCTGCACCACTCAATCCAGGTGGCATGGCAGTTGTTTTTGGAGAGGCGACCTCTGGTGAGCTAATCTGAGTAATGGCTGCCTGATTCTGGTTTCAACCAGCGTGATTTGACACTGCTGGTATATCTGCTGGTATATCTGCTGATGTGAGCGTTGTCAGTTCAATTTTAAGTGACATTTGCCATAATTAGAGAATAAGATTCATGCTCACCGATTATTAGGAGCATACAAAATGGAGATCTTGACGTTCTGCCACACTTTGTGACCTTATGCGATTGGTGCGAGCTTGCCCATCAAAAATGGAATCTTTAGACTCTCAGCTTCAGAACAAGTCTAAAATTGTCAATATAACAGTCGGGGGCCAAAAACTTGTTAATAATCATTTTTTTGGGGTTGGCTCCTGGACTATGTATGGTGTTTGTGATATCTGATGGAAACCATACATGGATATCAAAGCTAGATCCCCTACAGCATAGCTGTGTGGGGATAATTAGCCTGCCGTTGTGCTGCTTGTGCATGAATACAGGACGTTTACAAGGCATCCATCTTGGCTCGTTTCAGCTGCTTATTGTGGTTATACCCCATCTGTTTCTTACGCAACAAAGAATATAACCACAAACATGTATTATCCTGACACCGTGCAATATACCTGCAATCCTGGATACGTACACACTGCCGGGAACTTGACGAGGACTTGCCAGCCTGACACGAGTCTGTCCGGAACAACCCCAACCTGTACCGGTAAGAGACTTTCTTTTACTAATGACTAACAGGGTACCTGACTACCTGTCTTTCGACGGGTAGAGTGATAATATAATATAAAATGAACTATTAATATTATTTCTTACCTGGGCCATTTTCAAATTTCGGGACAAAATGCCCTTGAAAATGTGGTAACGGAGTGGACTTTTGATGCAAAAAACCTGCTTTTTGAGCAATTTAAAAATAGAAAAAAATTTTAAAAATTATGTAAGTCTTATTTTCAGAAGTACTTCATCTCAGATCAATCGTTTTTTTAATTAAATATCAATTTTTTGTCGTAACGGAGTGGACAGGAATGGGTAACGGAGTGGACAGGAACGGTTTGGTTTTCTCTTAATAGTGCATTCTATTTGGGAGATATAAAGTTATGATTGCATTCTATTGAATCCAGTGACCCTCAGTAAAATATACATAAAATTTCTTTGAAAAAGTATCACTGGTTAGCACGGAATTGGAGGGAACGGAGTGGACATTTTAGTGGGACCAAAAAATGTTCCAATGAAAATTATGCCTTAATTTGTTGAATACCTGTCTAATGAAAATCTGCAAAGCTGTGGTAGTGTGGCACATGTGCATCTTAAAACATTTAGTGGAAATTGCTCATTAAAAACAATAGTGAGCCGAGCTATGCCTAGTAACGGAGTGGACAAAAAAATTAACATAAACTAGTGACACGTCTTTTACATCAATTAATTCAATGAAATGAAACAAGAAAAAAGCTAAATATGATGTATATATTAATTCAAGTCTATATTCTCATGAATCGTACTTAGAAACTTTGGAAATGATGGTACTTTAGGAGGAAAATTAACACTTGATTTTGTCATGTCAGGTCCAGTGACAGGGAAAAACCATTGATTTGGCACGGATTACTGGACACAATGCACCAAAAATAGGTTTAATAAATGGCATTTTGTTGCAAATGCAGTGGTTCGAAATAGAAATATGAATAACAGATGTAGAGTGATGCTTCAGATATTAATTGTATTCAAATTAATGTCAGGGAACTGGAGTGACGCAAATTGTCCCGAAATTTGAGAATGACCCACCTATGCCTTTGCGTATTTTAATTGTTTCTTTAGTCAGGATAAGTGTGGCCCTTCCTCACCCACATCATCTTGCCTCACTAATTTCGCCCCGCTAATCTTGCGCCCCTCGATCTTGCCCCTGGGCAGTGGTCGAAAAAGATTTAAATTTGCAAAAGGTAAAGGTGAAAGTTGGGATTATAGATCTTTCTCTTTTTGCAGTTCCTAACTTTTCTTCAGGTGGGGCTGTTTCACATGTGATTATTTTTTGGAACCCGAAAAAATAAAATGATTTGGCAAAACTGAACACTGTTACCATATTCTTTCCACGCAGCAAACTGTGGAGAAGCCGAAAATGTGACACACGCCACAAAAACCCCAACAACCGATGTTATATACCCAAATTATGTGTATTACACCTGTGAAACTGGGTATCAACGTGTCTCAGGGAATCCGAGCCGACGGTGCGAAAACAGTCGAGTCTTCTCTGGCAGTATTCCAACTTGTGGACGTAAGTACCTTTGCTTTAAATAATTTTTTGTTAGGTTGTGGGAAAGATACTTATGTTTTCATTCACATATATGTGGCTGTCTGTCTGTCCAGCTGTCTTTTGTGTTGATAAATAGAAAAGTTAATTTTTTGCCAAGTTTTTGAGGACTATAACTTTTCCAGGACTATATTTTTGAGGACTACAACTTTTCAGGGACTATATTTTTGAGGACTACAACTTTTCCGGGACTATATTTTTGAGGACTACAACTTTTCAGGGACTATATTTTTGAGGACTACAACTTTTCCGGGACTATATTTTTGAGGACTACAACTTTTCAGGGACTATATTTTTGAGGACTACAACTTTTCAGGGACTATATTTTTGAGGACTACAACTGTTCGGGGACTTTTTTTATCGAAAGGATGCAGAACACAAAAATCTTTAGAACAAACTGCCCTTCAGGACCTCACCCCACCTTGCCATGGGACTATAAGAGTATTGAGTTCTCGTTCAAACCGGGGTTGATGGATGGATGGATGTGGATGATTGGGTCTTAATGGCAAAAGATGAACGAAACAGCCGTCAACACAGGCCCAGGTGACCTGGCTAGAGTTGGCTTCGAACCCGGGACCCAGCGATTGGCAGCCTAGCATGCTACCAGTAGCCTCCCCCCTTAGGGTGGTCCACATTTCTATGGGAAAAATCAAATCTCCTAAAACC